>CM072887.1:82745346-84129346 GCA_037013685.1 Acridotheres tristis | reverse complement strand
AGAGATAATCACCATCAGCTGGCTGTTCTTCAGGAAACACTACCATCACACAGATGTGAAGAGGTAGTAAAAACAAATGAGTTAGCTGTAATTTACCTTTCTGGGCAGTTGGTTGGTAAATACAAACACTCAGGGAGATTCAGGTGAGCAGTTCCTCACATGGCCAGAGTCCAAAGAAGCTACATTCACACCATTTTGAGTTTGGAAGCTGAGCAGACACATTAGTAAGTCCAAAGGTAATTAACATGACTGAAAGACAAGAACCTCAGTACTAAGAAAAACTTAGAAGAGGCTAAAAAATGCACTAAGGAGGTGTCTCTTGCACTTTCTTTTTCTTTAACAAGAGAACCTCCATTTCCTAAATCAGTACTTGACTTTGTTTGACTCTAACCACAGTGATTTTCCCACATCTTAAAATAAAAATAAAAATCGTTAAGACAAAAACGATGCATTACTTTATAGTGATATAGAGGTTAGCCCTGTGAATTATAATTTTCAATATATATCTTATGTCTACCAGCTTAGCAACATCTAGATTGTTTGGTTTTGGTTTATAACCAGATCATTAAAACTATAAAAAAAGCTTTATGTTTAGTTGTATTGCATTACATTTGCTCATAGCTAGGCATATACAAAGTCAGTGCATCTCAACTGCTGGCTCAGATTTGTTGCATTGCCCCATTTTAATGAATTTTCAGTTATTTTATGAGATAGGGAGATACCCACCACTCAATCCTAATGGGCTTTGCCAGACCTCCTCTCCAGCCATTGTAAAACTCTGGAGAATCTAAAATCCAGCGGTTCTTTTGAGTTTTATGTCAAGCTGGCCATCAAGTCTTCTAACATGCTCAGAAGAACCTTAGCATCAACTCTCATCAAGGTACTTAAGCAGGTTTTTTCTGTCAGTCTTGACTGTGGCCTTTACTTAACAGTGAATTGGCTGATGCGTGAAACGTGGACAGCACATGTATGAAGCTCTGTTCTGTAGGTTTTTTGTCTAATAGTTCAATGGTTAGAATGCCCACCCAGGATGGTGGATGGGAGAGACCCAAGGTGGGGATCTCATCATTGCAAGATTCAGAACCTTTTTGAGAGGAATGAATCTCTGTGCTGTAAGAATGAAATCTCCATGCTATAAGAATGAAATCTTTAGGCTGTAGGGCGTTTTGGAGTAAGGAGGCTACTCTAATTCCCCCTATTCACCAGTAATCCTATTATTTCCTATTATAGCTAAATATTCATTATCTGAAAGGGAAAGACTACTGTTTTACATTCTGTAGTTAAGGTTTTTGCTGAAGAGAAAACACCAAACCAAAGATGTAAGGCATCAGTCCCAGCAACCCCTTGTCACCTCAAACTGGCTTATTACTGTGTCCAGTTTCAGTTAGGAGCCAATACCGAGCTATATTCCTTTTCCTACTGAGGTATTTGTATCAAATGTATTTTTAATGTGCAGCCTGAAAGCCAGTGAAACATTTGGTGCAGATTCAGTCAGGATGCGTGCTGACTCACCAAAGAGAGAATAGGGAGATAAGGATTACTCTTATTGAAGCTGTTGTTAATTGGCCAGTCAGAAAGATACAAAAGATATTATCTGATCTCAAAAAGTAACATCTCTAAGAAAGAAAACGAATACGTATTTTAATTAAAAGAGGTGGTCAGATAATCTCCCAAATGAGAAATAAATCAATGCATTTGAAGAAAAACAGATTAGATCTGTTTAGGCTTCTGGGAAGGACTTACAAAAAAAGGACTGGTTATAAAAAGCAAGTGTCTTACACAAGAAAAAGGACATAACCTGAGGCCTAACATATAGAGAAAACAGAACTCTTTTTAAGCTGAATTCTTAAGAAATCTTGCTGAAAGGGGAGACATAATCTCCATGTCAGTAGAGCAAATGTTTGTTTTATTTTATTTCTTTTTTTTTCTTATAAACATTTGTAACTGTGTCCTATTTTTTTTTTTTTTTTTTTTGTTTTATCTCAGCCTGGCTTGAGTTAAGTTTGTTTTCAAAAAGTGAGGAGACAGAAAAGGTCTTTACTTCTTTTTTTAGAATTATGCATTAAGACAATAATTTATCTCCAACTGCCATGTGCCAACATGCCACAGCACGTTCTGCAGAGAACCCATGGGTAACAGTTGTAGGGTACACAGTAAGATTGTGTAAGAGCAGCAGGTGGTATCACAAGATACAGGGGAGGAGATGCTGATGACCATGAGGGTTCTTAGTCGTGTAGCTAAGATATGAAGGAACAAATATGAAGCCTGAGGATCTTCAGAGAACACATAATACTGAAGTTTGAATGCTCAGTCTGCAGAGTAAATAACATTGAACAGGGCAGAAACTGGAATGCAGATGCCAAACCCTGTCTCCTTCCACTATGGCTACAAAGTCCATGCTTTGCTTTGCCTTCTGACCCAATGCATAATTCTACTTCAACAAGAAGGGGGTGAGGGTGCTCTTACTTCAGAATATGCTGTAGGTTGGGGTTAGGTCATCTGCTGCAAATCTTTATTCTACACCCCTCAAAAACAGCATGAAATTGAACTCACATCTTCTCAGAACCATTGAGCTGTGAGATAAAATGGAGACACTCCACTGTCCATCTTTGAGATGAACTTAACTGGAGATTTTGAAAGGTAGTGTGTAAATATCTAGCTCCAAAGGAGAGCTCAGCTCTCACATGCATCACCACAGCAGTGAGCATCATTTCAGGGTCTGACCCCTTAACCTATTTGCTTCTGCCATTCTTATTATGTGTCTTAACTGTTTTCCTACATTATGATCTGGACTCTGATCCAAAGCATGCTTTGAGGAGGTTGGACATGGAGTGGTTTTAGCTTTTTCTGCCCATGTAATGTAGGATAGCATAGAATGTTGTAACAGTAACACTGATGGAAGCCCAGTCTCTTCTCTTCCCCTCAATTCTGTTTCACACCTGTTCCTCTCCCTGGTGATCATGCCGGCCTTGAAACTTGAACTAATGATACTGTGCTTTATTGCTTGTCTTTTGGAAGAGAAGAAACATTAAAAATAGATACCAGGGGTTGGCATTCTTAATTTCCAGGATAAACTTCTGAGCCCGTAACCTTTCTCAGCCTCTGGCCATAGACAATTTATAAGGTTCCTTTATGCTAGGAGTCCCTGTGAATTATAGTACAGTATGAAAGATTTTGTAGGTTGATCAACTGGAAAGCACTACGTGACAATTTTCCCTAGTTCATCATAAAGCTACATGCATATTTATAGTCTAAACAAAAGAACATGAAAGGTTTTACTGATTTTGTGAGGAGTGTGTTGCATTAAGAGTATAGGAATTGGGTGGAAAAGAAACTCTTTTGCTTTCCAGCTTGTCCTCGGAGATCAAAGCTGGATGCAGCTAGGCTTAATTTCTGATTGTAACCAATTCAGCACTGTAAGTCTGATTGCATTCAATGAGATCTCAGATGCACCAGTACTGTGGGTTTCAATCTCAATTGCAGAATCATCAATTGTGTGGTTAACCAGTTCAACCCTATAAATCTGGTCAAGATCAATAAGAATTTTAATTAACACAGATTCACAAATAATGTGGTTTACTGTTAAAACACTAAGTCTGATCAAGTTCAATGGAACTTTTGTGAACATAGATTCACAAATAGTATGGTTTGTCAGTTTGTCACAATAAGTCTGGTTGAGTTTGATAAGAACTTTGCTTTACAGAGTTTCTAAGAACTTGACAAGATTTTCTAGACAAGATAGGAAGGGACAGGGTAACCTGGGAGGGAAGTAGGGCCTCTTGTCTGCACCAGTCATTCTGGAGATGCATGAGGAAAGAAGACAGTTCTGAAAAATTCTGTACAGATACCAACATCTTTTGGCAGTGTGTACACAGGGGGAATGCCCAAATGCTTCAATTGTACTTTCTCTGAGACCATCTGCAGAGTCAGACAGAGGTAAAGCCACGGAAAGTGATTGATTTCCCTCCAAGTTTTTGATGCACCGATACTCATCTTCTTAGGAGATTTCCTCTATCATTTTGAGAAAGGGGGGCAAATGGTCTTGTTCAAACACAATTCACTAGGCTTGTTAGGACGCAGAAATAGAGCTGAAGGATTGTTGTTTATCCAGTGTTCAAAAAAAAAAAAGAATGAATCTCATAACTCAAATAATAAGTCTGTGGAGTAGCAGTAGTATGGAGGACCACTAATCAAGAATTATGCAGTAGGAGGCAGGGAACTTCTAGTATTTGTTTCATCCCGGTTTTGTCATATAATTTATTTAGAATTTCTTTTCGTTTTGCACATTGATACACTTGCAGTATGCTATTAGAAGGGTAAGTGTTGATTACAGCACAGTTTAAACATACTGTTTGCGCTAGATCATGCCCTAAACTGTATGGATAGGGAAATATAGGAATTAATAAAATATTACCACAAGCATTAATACTCACGTCCATAACTGTCCTTTTGATGAATCATTTATTTATAGTAGCCAAACATAACCAAGCCAATTTTTGATCCTTCCTGCAAAACTTTCTTTAAGTTGTACATTATTAGAAAGTTAATCTAACAATGTATGCTTGTAACTACAGTGACTCTGTTACAAATCCTACTTTTTAGGGTTTAATGTCTCTAGTTTAAATCATATTAAAATCAAACTTGGTTTTCAGCCCAGATGCATGTTTGTTTTACAAAACAATTATTTATATAGGATTAACTTTTAATATAAAGAGCAGCGAGAAAATTAAATTTTCAAAGATTTCTATTTTCTTTGACAAAAAAAGATATTCACAAGTATGTCTTGGAGGATAAGTTAACAACTCAATGTCTGAATTGGAAAAGTAGCCTTAGTCTTTGGAAAAATGAGCTCCCTATAGCATTCTGGTTGGAAATCCAATTGCAAGATATTCATCACCCAACTAATTCTTCTGATACCACACAAATGCAGACATAATTTGTGGGACATTTACAGTATTTTAGACACATAGTCTTAAGGCAGTTGGTTTTTTTCAAATTTATTTTATTTTCATTTCCACAATTATTTTTTTTTTATTTTGCGAGGGGAAAGAGAGCCTTAAGTTATAATGACCTAATGTTAATTGTATTAACAATTTCAGAGTTAACAATACTTTTTGAACTGCAATTTGATGTGTGACATTATTAAGGAAAGTGTGTTCATATCCACATGTTCTTCATCCTATTTTTTTTCCTCTTTTTCCTTTGTATTACTTTTTTTTTTCTTTTTACTTTAGGAAAGACACTGGTGATAAAGCAGGTGTTGCCATATACTGCTGATAGGAATAAGACTGATCACAGAGGAAATTGTGCATGCTAAAAGTTAGGTCATGTCTCAGATGTACGTACATGCACAACTGCAAGGAAACTCCTGCAGTTGAACCTTCCCTATGACTTCCCTGGGATTTTAGGTCTGGGTGTAAAGAAGCAAGCAGGTGTGGGAAGAACTTTATCTTCACTAATGTGCCAGCTAGCACATCTGAACTGGCACAGTGATGTTTATAACCTGCTATTCATAAGGGCCATGAGCTTTTTTCTTGCCTTTTGCTAGCTGAAAACTTCTGATGTTTGCATTTTCCATGTGCTTCTTATTATTATATGTAGTTCTTTACTGAGAATGGAGTTGGAATACCAAACTCTGTCCAAAAGGAAAAACAGCATCTAGTTGAACTGAAAAAAAATTATAGACATGTACATACACAAGAATTAAGAAGAATTAAAATCATCTCAGCAGAAATAATGTTATAATTTCTTAAATTCTGTGTAGTTTGCTTTCTATAAAGCTGTAATTAAATACTTAAATAACAGCTTCTTGCTGTTATTTAAGTAATATAACAAAAAGCTTTCTTATCCTAATTTAACCACAATTATCAATCAGCAAAGAAGTTACTAGAGTAGGCTACCATCGTAGATGTGTAGCAAGATGTTAACTCATTGTTTATGATGATCAAAACACAGGCAACTACTTGGATCACTAGTTGCTAGTCTGGGAAAAAGTGTTTGCCTAGGTGTTGTTAGCTTCCTTTATCTCAGAGTCTCCATTTAAAAAGTTAAAATCTTGCATTTGAAAAGTATTTCTTCAAAATACACTAATAAATAGTGTATAGTATGAGGTGAAGTCCTTTACTGAGTGAGTGTGTCTGATAACAAAGTCAAAACTGATTTTTATAAATCAGGAGGTTAAAGTAAAGAAAGCAATGCAATTAGTAAAAAATGAATACTATTAATTATAAAAAAAAAAGTAAGTGGTTAACCATGTCATGAGACCAAGACAAATACTGCAAAATAAGGGAAACAGTGGCTAGAATATAAAGTGTGGCCTGATTGTCGTTGTCAGATAGGCAGTTGTGTCGTAAGTGAATTTTTTTGTTTTACAGAGATTGCCCTGTCTTATAAACCACAGTTTCATTTTGATATCTGAGATAGTAATGTATTTTTTTCAATAGTGAGCATAATTATGCAATATTGTGTAATACATTATGTGAGTAAAACTCACATTTTTTTCCTTCTATATAATATACTACTAAAATAATTTTCTATATATAATTTAGCCATTGTTTTTATTGCATAGAGCTAGGATGTTCACCTTAAACTCTGAAAGGGTACTGAAAAGGCACACCCACATTCCACTAGCTGCAAGACTACTTGGAGAAGGGCACATTTACAGATAAATGTTGGAGCTGAGGATGCTCTTGATCCATATGCCATATTAGCCATAGATCCCTTAGAGTTTTTCCCCCGTATTTCCCTCATTCTCTTGCTTTTTTCCCTGCTTCAACTGCAGGATGACACAAGATCTGCAATGGTGAATCTATGCTTCTTGGGAATTCCTTTGCTTCTATCATGGGAGTTCTGCCAGGTTGATTAAATCATCTGTAACTCAGTAGAAGAGTACAAAAATTGCCAATAATGGGCATGAACCTACATCTATATTTTCTAGATATTTTCAATCCAATAATTTCCCTTGATATAAATAGAACATGTGTTAATAGTACCTGTCACTCCTTTATAGCTTTCTGCATAACAAGAAAGATCCACAGGAATAATAGGTGCCTTTTTGCATATTCATATGATAACCCTAAATGTTAGACACATAGTCAAAGAAAATCACACCAAAAGCTGAAGCTTAGATGAAGCTTCTAAGTATGAGACAGATTCTGGCTAGACCAGAAGAGTTGCATTACAAGGACAGATCATAGATGGAGTACTTCATAAAAAGTGTTGCATTGAGATGTACTAAATGCAATATATCAGTTTTAATTCCATATTTCCATTCTTTATTTACTTATACCTAAAACCAAATTGTTACTTTATGTCAACAAGTCAAAATTACCAGCATCTCTGGGGGAATTAGTAATCATGCACTTGC
Organism: Acridotheres tristis; assembly: GCA_037013685.1. Lineage (NCBI taxonomy): Eukaryota > Metazoa > Chordata > Aves > Passeriformes > Sturnidae > Acridotheres > Acridotheres tristis. Next base: position 84,121,980 of record CM072887.1, on the reverse strand, counting down.
TGTTCTGCTGGCATAAGCCTCATGCAACAAATTTCAGTTACACTTTTCTTCTGGTCCTGCTCATTACTCAGTCTCTTTCATGGACTTAGTATAACATTCTGTGCAGCTTCTGTTAGCTGTAATTTCAACAGACTACAAATATATTTATTATTGAGGCTTTTTTATCTTTTTAGCTGCACTGATTAGAAGAGAGGGAAGGAACTTATTTAATGAATTTTGATATGCAAAATATAAAAAACATAGTGCTGTGAAGCAAGAAATTGAAGTATATCACTGAAAAAAAATGAACAATGAAACGTAAAAAGTGTCCATATTAGACTGACTCCTCTCCTCCCATGATGTCTTATTTTGGAATCCAGTGAGACAGCTTTGCTCATTTCAGACTGCTTTTGAAAATTCTACAAAATTTTCAGTAGTATTTGAAATTTTTTGCAAAATATATATTGTATTTGTGGCTCAGCTACTCTATGACTTGAAATTTGTATTTGTGCAAGTGACTTGAAGAACTGAATGAGCCAGTGTAAACCTGCTGGACTGCCCATTATTTATAGTGCTTTAAATATAATTACATTTTTAAATTATTTACTATGTTTTAAACTAAACTGGTGTCTGTGATTTTATAATTAGAACTTGTTTAACTCGTGCATTGGACACTGTCTGCAAGGATTTAGTGCTAACGATGTATTGTGCATCCAAAGCTTTTCAGCATAGGGTGAATTCAATTTATTAAATCTTATTCTCAGGATGAATATTACCATCCTTTTGTTTTTAAATATGTCAATTTCTCTTAAGCTATCAATCCTTAATATTTAATCAGCAAAGATAAACACATTTAATTTGGCCTTAACTGTGTGGCACAACAAGAGAAAAGACAAGAAAGCTTAAAAAATAAACTGTTGAAGTTTTCCAGAAGATAATGCTTCTGAGTTTAAAATATGTAACTCTATTTTTGAAAGTGGATGTTGATTTAGCCTGTGGCTCTCTGAAAGACACAATTTGCAAGGGAAAGCTAATAAACTGCTTTAGTGGCTTGAAGAATTGGTGATTTTCTCTCAATTGTTTCCCTCAGTCGCTGTTTGTTTTGTTTATTACAGGACTCTGTTTCGAAGACAATAGTGTGTAAGGGTTACAGCTGGTGTGTTCAAAAACTAGTGGCACAAAATGCTGAGGTGGCCTGGGGTGAACTGCACTCTGAGAGCAGGCTTGGTATAACAAATTGCCTTTGCATGAGGGCCCTGGCATATAGAATCACTTACAGAGGTGTGTTGTCAAGGCAAAAGAGGTGAAAGAAGGGTGGTCACAGGGACTGGAAATTTTTATTCTCCCTCCTTGTTTCTTCGACCTTCATTTTTCTTTTCTTTTTTTTTTAAGTCATGTAGTGACCTGAGGTGAAATGGACAGGAATTGACAGCACACATGCTGCTGCTGGCAGCAGAGTCACTGCAGTTGCTCCTTGGACATGAAAGGAGGAGAAAAAAGATGAAAGAAACCCAGTTGTTCTCTAAATATAACACATGTAAAGATAATATGTTTGCTTTAGTTGAAAACAGCCCCTTTTTCCTGTAGAAAATATTTTTCCCTCCCCACTGCAGTTCAGGAAACATGAGAGATGATTTTTTGTCTCTCCCTCTCCTTCTCCTTGCTTGCACAAAGAAAACGTGGGTTGATACCATTTTTATTGTTCTGCTGGGGTGGGTTTCAGACCTCGCATTAGCATATTGAATGTCTAATTGAATTCGGGGGCTGTGTTAATCATCATGTTTTGTTTAGGGGTGGTTGGTGAGAGGTGCCACCAAACGATTGCTTAGGCTTGGGGTTAGCTTGGTGCTGCCACCCCACGAAAAAGAATCCAGAAGAGGGAGGGAGCCAGGGAAAGGCGAGTTGGCTGAGTGATGTCTGGAGGGCGAACTCGTGTGTCTCTTTGGTGATGTGTGCTGCTGTACTGAAATCCACCCCTCTGCTGGAGCTAAGGCAAGAGTTGGAGGCATCTGATGCTGCCGTTTCCAGGGTGAAATTTCTAAGGCTGCTAGCTAAAAACAACAACCAAAAAAATCCCAAATCCTCAGCAAAAATAGCAGTCGGAACAGAAGATCCGGCATCTCCCGGTCCAACTGGCATAACCCAGACAGACGTTTGAGAACCACATGCTTTTAACCTAGCCACACACACGAAAGGGGGGGGTGGGGAGTGGAGAAAGAAAGGGACCAAAAAAGACATCGCAACTACAGAACATCACATTTCTCACAAAAGGCCAGAAACAGAGCCGGTAGGGAAAAAAAAAAAAAAAAAAAAAAAGAGAGAGAGAGAGAGAGGGAGAGAGAGAGAAACAAAGCCTCCCCCTCTTCCCCCGATGAGTTTTTCGCAGTGCTCTGGTGAGGCTCGGAGGTGGCTGGCAGCGCAGGGGGCGGCTGCTGCCGCGGCTGGCGGGGCTCCGCGCAGCAGCGCCCGGGCGCTCAGCACCGCCGCCCGGACAGCTCCGCTCCGCTCCGACCCTCTCCGAACCTCTCCGCTTCCGTGCCGCCCTGCCCTGCCCTGCCCGGCCCTGCCCTGCCCTGCCCGGCCCTGCCCTGCCCTGCCCGGCCCGGCCCTACCCTGCCCGGCCCGGCCCCACAACAAGTCCCCGGCGCTGTCCCGGCACTCCGGGCGCGCTCCTCGCCGTCCCGCTGCATTGTCTGCTCACGGAACCGGCCGTCAGGCGTAATTACCCCCATTTCCCCCACCCCCTCCTCTCTCTCTCCTTTGCAGGAACGACTCTTTGGGAACCTGGTCCACCCAGGGATGTAAAACTGTGCTTACCGATGCATCCCATACGAAATGCTTATGTGATCGTCTCTCTACCTTCGCCATTTTGGCTCAGCAACCTAGAGAAATAGTAAGTAACAAAGAGGGGGAGAAAAAAAATCCAGTTTTAATGCAAAAGGGAATGCGGGGGGGACTGCGGGGGGAGGGGGGAGCTGGTCCAGCTTTCCTCTCAGGTATATTGCAGACGTTGCATTGAGGAATTGTTTAATATTGCAGGTAGTCAAATGTTAGTCTCCTGGTGTCTACAGTGTCTCAGATAAATGAATTCCAGATTCTGTGATACAACTCAATCCTAGTGAAATTTGCATGCTCTCGAACTCTGTAATTTTTTAAGAGAAAGCCTTGTAATTGTGGTGCAAATGTGTAGAAAACTTTCGTATTGAACGATTAAGGGAACGTACAGGTCTCTTATTGCTCTTGGTAGGAAAACCCTAGATACTGTAGTTAAACAGATTGCAGATCTGCATTGGACATTTTCAGCAGAGATTTTCTGTGTAGTCTGTTGATATGATGTAAGAAAAATAATCAAGTTTTCATGAGAAAGAGGGGACATTAAGTGTATGAGCAGACACTCCCAATATTATTGAATGTAAAAATAGCTGAAAAGCAAATATTTGTGAAGTTGTCCTGCTAAAGCATGATTTCATTTTCCTGGTTTTGGAAACATATGAACAGACTCTTTTTAACAGCAGAGTAAATCCATTTGGAAAAAAAGTGGTTGAAATAAAATACTAGTTTCTGCCTGAGATCTGGCCTAAAAGTACATCTGTCTTGTATCCTATTTGGGTGACAAAAGATATGGTGATAAATGTAATTTACAATACATCCCTGAAACTTAAAAAGCATTTAGGTAAACCAGGCATAATATCACTTAAAACTTTTAGATCTAAATTTTTTTCTATATGTATTAGAAAAATCCATGTCTTTTTCAGAACATGAGCACATATATATACAGAGGAAAGAACTGACCTGATATCTGAGGATAATAGTTTCCCTTACAGCAAGAAAAGCTAGTTTGTTTTCAAGGTCATTCATTTATTTTCATTTTTATTGATACACAGAGAAAAATGAAATAATTCTGAATTTGTAGCTTTTTTTATGAAGGCCTACGGTACTGTTGCCATAGATATCCTGCCATTCCTTCTAGGCAATCATAGGCCCAAGGAAATTAAGCATGTGAGAATAGTGGATTGAAGTCAAAGTTATTAAAAGTCAGAAAGTTTGGTCATTCTGCAACAAGCATGAATCAAATTATGGGACAAATTGCTGGATGATCTTCAATATATTAGAGTGAAACCAAGCTGTATGTTTAATGCATAATTCTAAATACTGCTACTTCTAAAGAGAAGTATATATTTTAATTGATGTTAACTGGAGAGTCATTTAAACTTGCGCTAACATCATAGTCTCCTGTTACACTGTAATATTACTAGTTTATTTTTCAAAGTATCATGCAGATATTGCAAGATATTTTAAAGCTCAGAGGCCTCTGAGGAATGTATTAAGTAGATCTTGGAGTTATTTAGGAATCAGTTTTGGAATTAAGTTGATTTCTTCTTCATAACCAATATTACTGAAACTATCTGTGATAGTTTGTCTGCTTTTAATTTTGCTTTTTTTGGACTTTTTTTTTTTTAATTTGACTTGTTGGTTTAATTGCTGGAGGATATTTTTTCTTCATGGTTGCCTGTTGTAACTTACAGATCATGGAATCATCTGGTACACCCTCAGTGACCTTAATAGTAGGCAGTGGTCTTTCCTGCTTGGCCTTGATCACTCTAGCAGTTGTCTATGCAGCATTATGGAGGTATGTACTGGGTTGAGAAAGCTAAATGTAAATACATTGTTGTATTTATTTGAATTGCAGTTTAAAGAGAGCATTAGAGCCCACATTCAATATTTGGAAAGTGAGAAAGAAAAAAGAAAGAGGAAAATGTAGTTCATGCATTGGTGCATTTGTTGATGTGATTGATCAGTATTCCTGTTTTGGCCTGCTGATGATGGTATTGCCCACTCTTCTCTTTCTCCACTTCAGTGGGAATGGAATTGCTCTTTTGGTGGGGTATTCATAGTGGTAAATGCAGAATTGTGATATATGATATATTTCATGTGAAGCTTCTGGCCTATACTATACCTTTAGCTGCTTTTCTCCCCTTTACATTTTTAAACAAAACTTATAAATAAGTAATATTGAAGTGGCACATTTAGGGAGGTTCAGTCAACTGATTTTGAGTTTGTTCACATTGGTTATAAGTTTGAATAAAGACCACAAAATTAAATAGTCTTAAATAGTGTGGTGGTACATTCCAGTGATAGATTTTCTTTCTGTCCTGAGTTTACAATAATAAAATATTATATTGACTTAAAAGTGCAATAAATCCTTGTGGAGTAAATTAATCTGAGAAGTAATGTGAAATAGCATAATGTCTCCGTGCAGAAGAAACAGAAAAGTAAGATGAAAAATCATGCAAAGTAATAAATATTTTTTAAAAGTGAACATGGATTCTCATTTAACTTTTTTCAAAAATTAAATTAAAATAGGTTCTTATGAAAGTAATAAGAAACAAGGGGATGAAATAATAAATTCAACCAATAGAGTTTTGCTTTTAGAAGCAGCTTGATAATTTTACACCCATTTCTCTATCACTCTTATGTATTACAGAGACTCAGGATTAGAAATACATATAATTATTAAGAATATCTAGTTACATAAGTTATGATAAAAGACTATAAAAATTATTAATTCTTGTCTGTCAAAACTAAGAATGAGAGTATTTCAGGATACAATTCCCATCTGAAGAATTACAGTGTTATTTTTGCACTCCTGGTATATTTAGCACTTGAATTCATGCTCAGTGGAGCTGGTCTACTCCATTATTTGAATTAGATACAAGGAAGAAATTCTTTACTGTGAGGGTAGTGAGGCACTGGAACAGGTTGTCCACAGAAGTTGTAGATGCTCCATCCCTGAAAGTGTTCAAAGCCAGTTTGGATGGGGTTTTGAACAACCTGGTCCAGTGGAATGTGTCCCTGCCCATGGCAGGGGGTTGTAACCAAATGATTTTAAGTTCTCTTCCAACCCAAGCGATTCTATGATTCTGTGAGCTTTTAAGTGGAGATGAAACGTTATGTGTTATGGCCTAGGTCAATGCTGTGAGCTCCTGTTGCACGGTATTTACTCAACCACTTTGTAATCCTTTGTAGTCCGTGGGCACTTAGTGATGGGAATTGGCCCAGGTGAATCAATAGTCAAGCTCTCTGTGTGAACAAAGGCAAATTTGTTTGCAAATACATAGAACTAGCCTTAAGAATGTTGCTATATGTTAAGAAAGAATGTGTGGATTGTGGTATTAGGGTTATTCTCTCTAACTATAAAAATGTTGTGCTGTATCTCTTGATATGCAAGCAGAAAGGACTATAATTAATTTCATGTCCAAAGCTCAGCATTTCTTGTGGGTTCAACAGCCTTTTTTATTACTTCCTCAGAGTCAGCTATGGGGGTACATCTCAGGAGGAGACAGTAATATTAACTGAACTCCAATGATAAGCATATAGTAAAAGTTGTAGAATATATAAAGATACGGCATGGTCTTCAGAGGAACTGAGCACCCTTACGTTTCATTTATTTTAGTAGTCAACATTTACTGTTAACAGGTCTAAAAATCAGGTCAGAGAGGTACTTCACTTGTAACCATAATCATTCTCTTTCTGTCCTGTAGCATATAAAGGGCTGTATACAGAAAAAATAGAACACTTCCATCTTGAAAGCAAATATGTGATAAGATTTTTTGACATTTTCATCTTAAACATATTTGTAAAATGAATATGATAAGTTTGCAAGGGTGCCTGTGATGTTCACTGCTATAATTTAATCTTTCTGTACACATTTGGATATATTTTGGCATTCAGTCTTATGAAGATATTACAGTACTATTGGAACATCAAGACTAATGTTATCCTTATACCAATAACGTGTTTCAAAATTAACTGCCATAGTATCATCCCCAACCTGCATCTTAGTTATGCATCGTGGATCAAATCTTCTGTTTATGTAAATCACCATATTTTTGCTGAAGTTAGTAATTATGAGTGGTCTGTGCCAGCTGTGGATATTCCCAGGGACAAGCAGAGAGCATAAGAAGTTCCTGACATGAATGCATGTAACCCCATTATTATCAGTATGGTGCTAGAAACATGTTGCCAGCAGTTTTCAAAAGAAGCGTTGGTAGATTATTTTTAAAATAATCAAGATACTAAGAGGAAATTGTGGAATATCTATAAAAATATTGTAGGTTTCAGGCTTGTATCTTTATGGCTCTCTAATACTCTTTCTGAGCACATGAAAGGGTGCATCTCTTTTTCAGAATATCTCCAATATTTAATGCAAGAACTAAGTCAAAGCTTTGTGTGACTTACTAGTTGTTCTTCTTTTAAAAAATTTATACCCACTCTCTCTCTCTCTTTTTTTTTTTTTTTTTTTGTTTTAACAGGTACATCAGATCTGAGAGGTCCATAATTCTAATCAATTTCTGCCTGTCGATTATCTCATCAAATATCCTTATCCTGGTTGGGCAAACTCAGACACATAACAAGGTATGAGATGGATTGTATTAAATTTTCCTTAAAAATTAATATAATTGCTTTATTTGTTTTTAGCTTAAAATAATTACATCCATTTAGTCCTATACTCATAGGACTTGGTGGTTTTGGTAAAATATTAAGAGACAAGGGAAAATATTTACTGTCTTGCATAGTCTTTCTTTCCCTTCCAAAAATCCCTTTTGGTATTGTTCCCTCTAGATAAGCTGTGTTCTCCGTGGTAGACTTGTGTGTTTTATAACTAAATTTCAAAGCAAAAAAGTTCAAAGGCTCAACATCAAAAGCACAAATTCTGGTTCATTATAATAGTTGTAATAGGATTGCGCTACAGTGTTTTTGTCTTTTTATTAACACGCTGGTACTCAAAAGGCAAGTATAAATTGCTTAGAAGTTGGAGTATGATTCTTGAAACTGTGCAGAAACAGACATCATAACAAGCCATAGAACTGTTAGATCTCTGACTGATGTAGCTATAAGAAAGTAATAACCCTGCATACCTTACTTAGTGGTGTATTGCTGATTTATTAATAATCTGTTCTCTGAACATCATTGTTATTTGTGCCCCTCCTGTAGAAGAGCAGGCTTGCCAGTGTTTTGAGGAATTCACCCAGTGACTGGTGATGCTAGGCAGCTTTCACAAGTGACAATAAATGGTTGCTTAAAATCAACCATAACTAGAGGATTGCTTGGAATATGTTTTCTGTTTCAAGGTAACATAGTGTGTAGTTAGTTAAGTGGGCAATATGTGATAGAATGCTGTGAAATTTTGGAGTAAGGAAGTGCTTGTAAAGTAGATCTTTTTTCCCACTGTGTTAAACTACTTAGTGCACTGCTCATCTTAATTTTTCTAATATCAAATGAAATAATGTTCATCATCTACTATAGGAACTGATATTTCCACAACACTCCTGTAATTAATCATTATTTCTTTTCAAATAATTGCTTATCAGTTTAGATCCCAGAATTCTCATAAATTCAATGTAAGTCACATAGTTGTACTTTTTAAAACATATCCAAACAAAGCATAGTCATTTCCAGCATGTACCATAACAAAATTATTGAAGTCAAGCTATTAATATGCTTTTAAAGTTTTGAAAGTGTGTAGAGGTACAAATAAACAAAATATGGATTTCCAGAAGAAACCCATGTAACTCTCACGGATTTTATTCAGGAGGGAAAAAAAGCAATGTGCTAACAACTTCAGAATACCAGATTACAGAATGAATCCTCACTAGAATTTCAGCAGTAACATACATAGTCATATGTAATATTTTATTATGCATTTCTGTAATAGATATGGTTCAGTAGCTGCAAGTTCCTATGTACATTGCTACTGTAGAATCAGACTTTGAGGGCATCAGAACAACTGTATTGAATAACACATTTCCTAGGTATGCTGGTGGCCTTTCTCTGATACTTGACTCAGGGAACTCTGAACTAAACACCCCCTTAATCCAGTTCCTTTCTGTTAATCTTAATCTCTTTGAGCTCCCTCACTTCTGCTTCCTGAACTTTTCAAACTACACAGATATTACACTGACATATTTCTGAGACGAACAGATCCAAAAATGCAGATATCAAAGGAAATAATTGACAGAAAAAAACACATCACAAAGTTTATATTTTTAATATGCAGTCTGAAAAATTACTGTAAAATAACAGTTCTTGCTACACTTGTCTTCTTTTTGAATCCACATCTTGCTTTTGATACATCCAGGAACCAGGAACTTCTAGCCAGGGAGCCCCTTTCATGGATCAAGGGCAAAATACATTTGTCTAGCAAGACATCCCTTCTTAGAAACCAAAACTATTTTTATCACAATGTCGACTGATACATGAATATATTGTAGCTCTAAGAGGCTGGCCTGTGAACACACCATCAACAAAAATGGCCAGCTAACACCACTGTTTAGTGAACATTTATTCAAATACAAGCAATCATATCTGGGTATGACTTCACTGTGTTTGTAAGTAGGGACGTGTGTAGGCATGTACTGTATTTGAAATCAAGTTCTGATTTTTTTTTTTTTTCATTTTCAAGATCATATATGATCCCAAGAAGCCAGTGTTTGATTTTTAGTCCATACATCTTGATTGCAATACTGGCAACTGTAGGAAAAAAATGTTTTCATTTTGCTGAGCTGGAAAATTAAATCACTAAATAAAAACTTTAGACAAAAATCAGAACCTGATCTGTGATTTAGAATTAAAAATATTTTAGATTTGTTTCTGAGATTTTATTATTTACCGGTAGTGAAACCATGTGAGTTTTCAGTGTTTGAAAATTTTGGGAGAAATTTTGGAAATGTTTTATTAAGACAATATAATATTCAAGTCAACAAAAACCATTTGGTGAATAAAGGCTGAAGTAGTATTTTATGGCAAGAAGATGGGCTCTTTTGTTTTGTTGTTTTTAATGTATTGGAGAATATTTGAAAGACATAATATCCAAGTTTGAGTTTGTTTACTCTTTTCTATTCTAATTCTTCTGTTTATACTATTCTTATATTATTGGGGCAGCTAGTTAACATCCACATGATGATGTTAATATTCACAGTGCTGAAGCGTATCCCTTTTTTCTGTGGTTTAGTTTTGCTCTGAATTTAATTTGTCTGGAGCTCTATATTTGTGTATATTTACTTTTTGAGTAGGTCCTGGTAAATGTCATCAAAGCTGAATTCCAGTTTAAAGTTGAACCAATATGTAAATTAAGCATACCAAAGAGGTATTTATAGCAAACAGCATATTGTTGATTTGTTTGCCGTTTGTGGTTTCCTTTGTCTGTATTAAACACTACAAACTACTTTTATTAACTTCAGTGCTGTTCAATCTCCAAGAAATTTCTGTGGCTTGTTTTAGTGACATCTATGACATAGAAAAAAATACTGAGTGTCTTGGTCAAGATAAGTGCATGGTTTTTGTTATTTTCGTTCTGGTTTAAAAAAATCATAGCTATTCTAGAATGTTCGTTTTTTGAAAGCTGAGTATATCACCATGTTTTAAAAAAAGCTTCTTTTAATGAAAGCTAAGTGAGTTTGAAAATTGCATTGTCTTTAGTTCAACTAAGTTCTGTCTTTTCTTGGTAAAAAAGATCGCCTCCCATGGGCCGAAATGGACAAAATATTTACTGGGGACATGTGAAAGGAATTTATATTCTTTCAAACTACAAAAGATTTTCTATTTCTCACATTACTTGTTTAAAAGTTAATTTTTTTAAGTAAAAGTTTAAGTAACCTAAGGATACCAACAGTAGAACAGAGGGGTCGTGGTCATTTCCCTTGTTTTAGAGAAGTTCATGAGGGAAGTCATGGAGGGGAGTAGGGTTTCTCTTGTAAGGTTTGGATTGGGATAGCAAAAAGCCCTTTGTCAACAGAAAAGCTTTGCCCCTTTGTTCCTTCTTAGCAAAACATGTTGTGCATTGTGTTAAAGGACACAGCTGAGAAATGTTCTGCTTTTTTCATTATTTTTCCCTAAACCTTTGAAAACACAGAATTTTATTCAAAGCTTTCTTAATGTTTCAGACTTTGTAAAAGATTTCTGTTCCGTCAGATCCTCTTTTGAAATACAGGTCACTGAAGGCTGAAATTACAAAAATATTATGAAATTAATTTTGTATCTAGTTTAAATATAGTAGGTGTTATACTGTGCATGAGAAGCATATTAATTTACTTTAGTATTTCTTTCTGTCTCATTTTTTTGCACTATTAAATGTTAGTCACATAATCATATTTAAACTTGATATGCAATTGCAACCCTTTAACAACTGAATTTAGTTTTAACTCTGAAATTAAGTCTCCTGAATTAAGGAAGGATAAAACTTCTCATTTATAACCTAATTGCTCAAATACCTGTAAATTTAAAAAACGTACTTTGAAGAGATTGACAGGTATTTTTAGGAAATACCTATCAGTGATTTGTAGCTTCCACTCTATCATAACTCTTGCTATATTATGTTTCCTAATGTTCTTGCCATCAAGAAAAATGGCTTTATTTCTTCTATATGTGGACCTTTAACGTTTAAGCTATAAACTTTTAACTGTGGTTCTGATCTCATTTAATGAATAGATTCTCTGTCTCCCATAAGTTATTGATTAACATTATGTGGATTTTTAAAATAAATTCTCTTTCCTTTTGTATACATTTAGAAAATATCCTGATTTGTTGACAGTTTTGCCTAAAAAACCCTACATTTGCTTTTTGATAGGAACAATTCCTGTATATCTATTTTTCTTGTGAATGAAACAAAGATAAATAAAATTTGAAATAACTATAGAATTCCTTATACATATGAAAAAAGTTAATTATTTTCAATATAATCTGATACTGGCTATAATTGAAGATTCATTGCTGATTTTTGGGTTGCTTGTGAGAAAGTGTCATACTTTAAAATATTTTTTAAACATTTTTAAAAATGCTGTAAGAGTCAGTGCATTTTGTTAGCCATAGTCAGGTTTCTGTGTGCCTACTATAGAAAAAACAGGGAAAATATTAATGCAAGATTTAGTAACTCTGATATTCTGAGTCATTCATGTTTAATTGCAATATCCAGTTTATTATACTTACAACTGTCTTTTGAAATTCATCTCTTAGACCATACTTTAAAGGATATGAAAAAGGCCTGTCCTGATCACCACAACATAAACTGTCAGTAGCCTGACATTGTAAACAAGCAAAACCCCATAAAAATGTGTAGATAATAAGATTAGAATTGTTACTAAATAGACAGACTGGACAGAAATAAACCACTTTTAGCATTTTTTTTAATAGAGGTGTTAGGTTGAAAGAAACAAGTAGAAGTGGAAGGAAGCTGAGAAGCCAAGCATCCCATTCCCATAGCACTCTGAAGTAGCTGACTGCAAAATTGGAGCTCCCTCAGGTTTTGAGAAACGGTGGGTGGTGGGATCCCCTGAGAAACCTGCAAATGTTCAGGTGATACTAATGCTGCCTCTAAACACGTGGCTCTTGCCCCATATCTGCCACTGACTTACAGATGCAGGCATCATGGCAATACATCTCCTAGGAAACAGTGGGGGAGACCTCAGAGCAGATGGAATGAACAGAGAAATGATGCTAACACAGCATTAAGATTGTGTTAGAAAATCAATGAGGAAGTAGGGAATTCAGTATGTCAAGCAGTAGCACTCCATATTTCAAGTCTTTCTGTAGAACTTCAAGGGAATACCCTCCATTTAAGAAGCTGAAGCCCAGGAAAATATATCCTTTCATTTTTGTCAGTATCGGCTTCCAAATTAACACCCACTCTGCTGATTGTCATCTCTTTTTTTTTTTTTCTTTTTTTTTGTAACAGCTTTTTGAGCAGCTGACCCAGAGAGTTTCTGGTTTGGGTCATCCATCCCAGAAACACATCAGTAAATAGGTCAGGAGTCAGAGTGCACTGCACCACACATCTGTCTGCTATGTGTTTCAAAACGCAGAAACAACCAAAGGGAGAAAAGCCAATTTAGCTGAATAACTATTACAGGAGTAGGGCTGTTTAAGCAGCGCTGTTTTACCATGCCAAATTCTGACAAAACCTGTTAACATCAGCTGAATTAACTACCTGCTTTTAGATTCTCAAGAGAACCTCTGGGAGCAGATCTTTCTTACCCAAGATCACTAAACATTGTCATTCATGTTACTGTTACCTGCCTCAGAGGAGAAGGTAACATTCTTCTCAAAAGTGCCTGTCAGACTGTTTCTCAAAATACATCAAATTTATCATTTAGTTTGCTCTATCTAAACAAAACAGACATTTTGATTGTAAACAGGTTACAGGGAAGAAATTGGTTAGATTTTAGGAGCATATGTTCTCTGTCTCCTATCTCCAGAACCTTTTAAAAAGCTCTTTGAACTATTTTAGAATCCCAGAATTGTTCAGGTTGGAAAATGTATCCAACCTCATTCTCAATGCAGGGCCAGATGTTTGGTCAAAACGGGTTGCTCAGGACTTTATTTAATAGTAAAGTATATAATTATATAAGTGAAAACCTCCAGGCATGGAAATGGCACATCTTCCTTGGGAGACTTGATCCAGAGCTTGACTGTCCTCATGGTCAAAACGTGTTTCCATGTGTCTGGTATGGACCTGCTCTTGTTTCTTTATGCCCATTATCATCCCACTACCCATTGCTGAGAAGAACCTGGCTTCATTTTGTCAGTGACATTCTATAGGCACTGACAGATTGCTCTGAGATGCTATTAGCTCAGACTTTCCTGAGGTAACTCTTTGCTGCCCTACTCTTCCCAAAATTGTGTTGTTTTTCCTCCTTGATCTTCACAACCTGTTTGGAGTAGTTTTTTCTCTTCTAGAATTCATCACCGCAGCTCTAAGGAAAATAGTTCATTTTATAACAAACCCCTTTCTGAATTATTTCAGACAATCTGTTGATGACTCAAGCAGCTATTTTTGGGTTTCACACCTTTTTAACACCTCTCTTTTGCCTATTTTTTTAATTTCAATAGGAATAGAAAGGTAGTCAATGGGAAATAAAACTATCTATAAAAAGTTAAATGTTCATGTCTCACATGATCTTACTTTTAAGAAAGGAAAAAATAAACAATTCTAAGCAATAGTAAAAATTATTTTAAAATGGAGTTATCATGGAAATTAACATCACAAAGCTAAAGAGTTTAAGAATTATAACAACAACAACATCAAAACCAAGTTACTTGGTTATTTTCATTCTAATATAAAAGTTGAATTTCCAATGAATTTTCATATGTGAATTACCCTTTCTAAGAATCTAGGCATAGAAACTCACATAGGTCACATAAACCTAAACAGAGGCAGAAACACAGTAAGATTTTTTTTAATAGATATCAAGTAAAATAATGCATCAAAAATCACAGCTCTGAGAGAAATGCAATGTAAATTCCTGCCCCAAACAAATAATAATTGCATCGTTGCTCTTTCTGTATAACAGAATGAAACAGTAGAAAACCAAATCACTTTTAAAGGACTATCATTTAACAAATAATAGTGTACAATTGCAAAAGATTGTCTACCTATTTTACTGATTTTTATTTAAACATCACTACAACTCCCTGTTGGGTCTGCATATTTTTAGGAACATATGGTATGCTTTAACCTTGACATGCACTATGAAGTTCATTTGTACAGTTTTGCATTTTTTTTCCTTTTATTCTCCTAGGTCACAGTTTTTAGGCCCTATGTCTTGCAATCACGCCAATGAGACCATTGTATCAGAAAATGACTATTGGATTGATCTGATCCTCTGACTGGTCTGATCAGAATTTCTTTCTCATTTCCACTTTCTGTCTTTTCTTCAAGGTGATGTTAAGTGAAATTTCATGGGAAGTGGGACAAGCAGTATGCAAATCTCTGTTCTAGACTGAGTCTAACAAAAAGATGGAAAGACAGGGATGATCACACAAATTCTGACCTTTCCTGCTTTTTCTTTCTGAGAAAGAAGTGGTGGTCATTGTGTGCCCTAGTCAATGAAGTCAGCATTTGGCAAGCGTGATCTGAGCATATTTATGACATGAGAAATAGCAATACTGGTAGACTCTTTGGATCACAGCAGAGTTTTGTCGTGAGAGGGATGCTCAGCTTCTCAAATAAAGGGACTCCTAGGTATGACCAGGGACCCAAAATTATGTATCTAGAGATCCTCTTGGTAAAAGGCATGTAATGCTTCTAATTTTAGAGTGCTGATGAAACATGACCTTTTTAAACTTGTTTTCATGGACATACATGCTTATTTTGTTGGATCTCAGTGAGTCATACCACAGACATTAAGCCTGGTACTGACAAATTTGACAGTAAATGTGCTCTGGTATTTTTCTCTTCTAATGGTTTTGTCAAAATTCATATCAAACTGACACTGTGGATGAATAAGTAGGTATTTTGTGGAATTTAATAGAAAACTATGCTCAGAATAATTGTTGAAAGGAAACTATAAAGGTAAATCTACAAAACATGTACTTGGCTATGATCATGGACATTTTTAATGAATGCAATTGTGAGATTTCCAGAACCCTGCAGGGAAGTGTACATGTTTGTAATAAAAAGGCCTCAAGCTGTTAAAACTGATAGAATTCCTGTAATGTCAAGAAAGTTCAGTATGCACTAGACTTCTGGGTTTAAAAACAGGATGGAAAACATGTTAGTATTTCTCTCTCCTGAAGAAAATTGAAATATATCTGGCACAAGGAGTCCAGCAGTTGGAAGGAAATATGAATAAGGTTGGCACAAAATGTTGTTCCATTAGTAAGTGATTACATATCTGTCTCTAATTAGTAGCATGGCATATAATTTGTGCTCTATGCTTTCCATTTCATGACAAATTGCATTTGCAACCTATCACATATTTGCTAAATAATTTCTTTAAGCTGGAAATCTAAATGGATGTGTTATTCTTTAAATACCACTTAAAGTTAGGTTGAAAGATTAGAAAGAGAATGGCTTCCTTAACAAGCTTAGCTTAGCCATACAGGACAACAAAACTTCATGTGTCAGAACGTACAGCTATTGAAACCTGGGTTTTGAAAAGATGGGATTAATTGTAAAGCTGTTGTTATTTGCATTTAGATTTTACACTTCTTATATTTAAGAGGGCTTTTAAGTCTCAGTCTTTTACTGTATATCCTCTTAGGTCAAGTCAATCAGAATTCATGCTTGAGTGTTAGCAATTTAATTATTGCTATAAAACTTTAATTTTGACACTGCTTATCTTTTAAAGTGAATACAGAATAGTAATAGCATTTTACTGAGCTGAATGGTCTGACCGGGCATTGCAGTTGTACTACAGTGGAAGAAAAATGGTTTTGCAAGGAATAATTGTTAGATCTAGGTATCAAGACAGCATTAATGATGGACAAGAACTGTTGTTAGACTCAGTTTGTCTCTTGTGGTTATTCAGAAACTGCAGCTGATAAGATCACTGCTGAAACAAATATGTCAAATACGTAAAACTTAAGCCTGATTATTCACTTCTAAAAGATTCTTACTTTTGTAAATAAGGTTCAACAATAATACCAAACACTAATAAAAACATATTCTAGAGGGATTTTTAAACGTTAATGAGAAGACTCAGTCATAGTCTATGAATACCTAAAGAATGTATCTGTCCTTGTTAAACATTAGGCATTAAACAATCAAACATATCTTTTAAAATGTAGGAAATCTTCTGCCGATTTCAAATAGGAAGTGTTCAAAACTTCGAGTGGTGGCATTAATCCCATTTTTCCAGTAGCAAATGCAAAGCCTGAAATTACTCAGAACGAAGCCAAATTATGTTGCCTTGCAGTTGCCATAGCTAAGAGCATGCACACGAGTTATTGATACAGCTCATATGACACTTGCTATGCCGTGATGACTTCATTATGTGTTGGAGCCTCTGGAGATCTCAGTTCATTGAAGTTTCAATATTTCAGTGGGTAGGTATGAGGAGCAAAGCAGAGCCGAAGAAACAAATCAAGTTGTTTTTTTTTGTTTGTTTGTTTTTTGTTGGTTTTTTTTTAAAGGAGCACTTTACAGAATTGCCATTCAAAATACACGTATGCTACACTCGGTGCAACTGGACCTTAGTATCTGTCAGTGACACTCTCCTAGAATACGAACTCAGATGGGCTTTTCTAATCTCATCTCATGCCCTTCTGTTCTCTATATTTAAACCTCATCATGTGTCATCTAGAAGAACTGATTTAGGTCATTTAGATTCAGTTGTCTCCCTTAGAAACTGATGTGCAGAAATCTGCTAGTGTGCTACAAAAGCTTAAACTTCTGGAAGGAATTTGTCTAAATGGTGTTGAAAACTAGGGAATAAAAAATGAGTGATTATGAATGCACAAAACAAGTGGCCCTCCAGTGCAGTCCCTGGCTTCTGCCTCCCAACTTCTTGTAAGGCTCATTTGTACGATACTCCCCTGTGCCAGTCTGGTTCTCTCGCCATGGTCTGCTAGAGGCTTTTGTTTTCTGTAGCTTCTAAAGTATGAGAATAGATCTATAATAAAACGTTACCCAGACTGCTCTAAACTTGTAAGTACCAGTTGATTTAAAGATGCTGCTTCATGTTCAGAGGATGGCACTGATTTTAGTTGTTGGCTCTGCAGCCAGAGTTATCTGATCTTTGCAGGTCACAGGGCATCAATAAGGGAATTCCCTGCAGAGGAGCAGAGAGAATACAAATAAACTTTCCAGAGGTAATTTGGCTATATCGTGTTATCCAGAGTGTGATGGACATGGATATAGTCTGCAAGATTTTGTAGCCGACATCTCTGCTAAGAATATAATTTAAAATGTAACATTTTATACTTGCTAATTTTAGTTGCCAAGATGGATCTGAGAGATGTATAGCATTAATTATTAATTATTGTTGTTGTTGATAAAAATAAACCTACCATTAAGACTCTGGGAGTATTTCCAACAGAAACAAATTTTCCATTTGATTTATTAATGGATATAAACATTTTTCTTTTATTTTTCCCTCCAGTCAGAACCTCAGCTTATTTCATACTTGCCCCTCCCATAGGAAAAAGTTTGAGTAAATGTATCAGCCTTGCATTCTTTTTTCAATGTCAGCACATTGAAATCTACCAGCTCTCCTGTAAAAACAAAGTGAGGACCCTTTCAGCTATACTAAGACTGTTTTCTCTCCATTAATGAGGATTTTGACCATAGAAATGTTGATTGGTACACAGAAGCAGTGGATGTTATGAAGAAGGCTGGATGTAAAACTCTGAGAGATAAAAAGGAGCAAAAAGGTTGCTCCATTTCCAGCCAGCAGTGAGGGTAGGGTCACCTACAGGGAAAAGCTGTACTAGAAGCAGTAGTGCGATGAAAGGGACAAACTTTGCTCTTATCGATTACAGTCACACAAGTGGAAAC
This sequence comes from Acridotheres tristis, assembly GCA_037013685.1. Lineage (NCBI taxonomy): Eukaryota > Metazoa > Chordata > Aves > Passeriformes > Sturnidae > Acridotheres > Acridotheres tristis. Next base: position 84,103,730 of record CM072887.1, on the reverse strand, counting down.
AAAGAATTAATTTATTTTTTTGCGTTAGCAGAGGCTTCCAACTGGTCTGGAAGTGTCACCTGCTGAGAACTCCACATGTAGAGCAGATTAGAGTGGCTAAATATTTAGGCCTCAAAAGCTGATATACCAATGAAACACCTAGCAGAGAAGAAAGGTCACAACTTCTACTCTATAAACTTACATGTGCGAATAACAGTATTGTGATAAAAGCCAACATTTCAGAATTCAGGGGCTTCTACACAGGCCTTTTCCACATTCAAATAAAGAGAGTTTACAGGATGCCAGATTTACTTCTGATTATGTAGGATTTTCTGCATTTCAATTTCACTATTGAACAATTTTGTGATGATGGTAAAGCATAGAAAACTCATAAGAAAGAGAGGCAGCATCCAGCTACAGTACTCAAATCTCTAGTGGCTTTGGCCAGCTGGGCATTTCTTACACAGGAGCCCATCATGTTCATGGACTATTGTAGGGTTTGTCTGTTGCTCCAGCCTGAAATCTGACAGAAAAAAAACTCGATATACAAGTTAAAAGTCAGGAATTACAAGTTAAATGGCCACATGTATGGTCACAATGAGTGGCGTACATTTCTTACTTGTTTCAGATGAGAACTGTTTGCATCCCATATACATTAAATTTTTAATACAAGACTCAGTGAGACATAGAGCCAGGGATAATCATGTGATTAGCCATGTGCTTAATAAGTTAAAATAACTGAATGGATTTTATTTCCTTTAAAAGGCTCGTAATGAATTCTTTAATAAGTCATAATTTCTATATAATAAAATGCTTGGGCTCAGTCAATGATAATTTTGCTACTTAGGAACAATTTGAAGCCACACACTCAAAACAATACAGAAGCAATTGCTTTCCCTCTGAAGCTGTGTGGTAAACATCTATGTTTCTTTCAGCTTCATGGGACGTGTTGCATTTTGCTTAGTATTTTTATGGTTATTTGCCTTTCAAAAAAATCTAAATTGGAACGGAGCTCAAAGCATTTAATAAAAAATAATGTTTATATATGCTAATGACTCCTAATTAGGAATAAAAATACTAGAAACTAAGATAATGTGTTACTAGCAATACAGTTACTGTGTCTTTAATTGTATGCAGTGCCTTCCAGGCCATAGAGAGTTTGAGTGGACAAGAGCTGACCAACATGCTCAGTAGACAAGACAGCCACCCATTCCTCTCGTCTTGAACACCAAGAAAAAATCTTTCTGTGAAAACAGAGCTGTGGTACTTCTGACTCAGCAGAGAAGGGAGTTACAGTAAAATTGTTTTATTTCCTAGTTTCCTAGTTACTTTCCTAGTGTGAAAAATGCAGGTAACTGATGAGCATGGTGGTGGTGCTACAGTGAAAATTGGACTTGATAATCGCAGAGGTCCAACTGTAACAATTCTATGATTTTATGATTATTGGGCAGGAGTAAGTGTATAATGTCTTTCAGTGGCTGTCAGAAAGGAGAAGAGAGAATTCTTCAGCCAGACTGTCTTGATTGGAGCCAAGCACCACTTTACACTGCCCCTGCTCTGGAGCATGGTCCTGGTTTTAAAGGCTGCATTTTCCATTCTTAGCCACTCCTTGCTAGGAGTGTTCATAGTGACTGGAGATTGCTTTTTCAGGCCTGCATATGGAAAAAATAATCTGTTTTCAAATTAAAGACTAAGAAAGAAAAATTACCCTTGTATAGTCTCTGATTTAATCAGTTCCTGTTTCTTTTTCTTTTCTTCCCTTCAGTTCTTATATCTTCTTCATTAATTGATTTCCTTGCTTTTATGATTTGTCATCTTAAGCTTTTGGTCTGACTTTTCTGATCCATTCCATTGTTTCATGCCAGTTCTTTGTCATCCAACATTATGATCAAAGCCAGTATTTGGAAATTCATGGACTTCTACACAGGGCTTTTCCATTTTCAAATAGAAAGACAGAGTGTACCAGCTTTACGTTCTGATCATATGGGTTTATTTCAGTATTTGTATTTCACTGGAGAAATTTTTCCTGATGGTAGTAAGGAACTGAAATTCATAAGAAAGAGAAGCAGCATCCAACTACAATATTCAAGTCTTTATGGCTCAGGCCAGCTGGGCATGTTTTTTTCCAGATAATTTCATACAGAGGAGCTCATCACATTCCTGTGCTGTTGGAGGATCCAGCCTGGACACTGACAGAAACAACTTCCTTAAGGATTTACATGTTAGAGAAGGAAAGTTCCTTCTCTGTACTATTTCCACCCCCTTTTCCTGCCTCTCTTTAATTTTCTAAATTAAGAGGCAGAGATCTTCTTATTCACGTTGTCCCTCTACATTTCTTATCTACTTTTTCACTCAACTGTCAATCTTCTCAACAGATAATCTCTTCAGAGTAATGGCTATCCTCTTCTGTTGTTGCCTTCAAATTATCAAATTCCCTTTCTCAGTGAGGATAAGTTGAACATTTCAAGCTCAGTTATAAAAACTGAATGCAGTAGCTCTGCCTCATAGATAGAAAAATGAGAAATAAAGTGTGGTTATGAGATGTGATAGCTCAGTACGACTCTTATGATGTGCCTGTGGGATGTATATTGTGTGCAAGGAGCTATCCATTGCAGGGCTTTTCATAAGAAAAGTTTTGTTCTTTCTGTTATTGAGCTATAGTTTAAAAGGCTGAGGAGCAGAGATTATATTACTATATGTACTTCATGTAGAATTATAGTATGCAATGATGTCACATATAGTATATTTTGCATATTGTGGAATCAATTAAGGAGGCTTCCACTCAAAATTGAGTAGCCCTAGCTGGGAGTTATGTCCTAAGCCAGAGAGCAATCTAATGCATCGCTGACACTCTTGCAGCCCCATGACACAGAGATGAGAAACTGCCTCATGCACAGGAACAAAACAACCTAATGATGTAAGAGCCTCTTCTGAAGTCCCTTCAGGATGTCATCCGTTCTGGCATGTGGCTGTCCTGTCCTGTGTGATTTTAAGCTGTTATGGGAAATCACACTATATAGTATTTTTTCTTTAGTAAGCTTTAGTATCTTTAGTAAGCTTTAGCACCACTATCTCCCTTGTTGTACTTGTGTCTTCAAGTACTCTGTTATGTTCTCAAGTAGGCCAGGCATTCTTTGCTTAATTTATGGCTAATACTACCTTTTAAAAATCAAATCTACTTTTACAAAATAGTGGGGTTTTTTTTCTTTTTTTTTAATCTGTTAACAGAATGGAACTTTTTAAAGAGACAAAACTTAACTCAGTAAATAAAGAGATTGTTAAACACCCACTTTCCAGGCTGATCTTAGTCCTATTTTTATCTCTGTCTTATCAGAGATTGAGGACATTAGATTGATGATCAGAACATGTTACTTCCATGTTTCTCTGTATAGTAAAATCTATCTTTTAAAAATCAATGTTAAACTATGGGCTGGTTGAAGGATATTAAACAGGACTGGACGTTAACTTATTCCTGCAGCCAGTAAAGCCTTGCAAAGTGGCAGGAAAAGTGTAACAGCAGAACTACTTGAAAACCATTGCAATCAGCACACATCAGTATGAATCTCTAGGTAAAGTGAAAAACAGTGAAAATCAATCCTGAAGTCTTATTCAACTCCTTTGCATTCCTTTCAAAATGCAAACAGGCCATAAAGCTTCTGCTGCCTAGTTAAGCAGTTAGTTTACAATTGCTTTATTTCAAGAGCTCAGCACAAAGTAGCTTGAATACACTAGCAAATATACCTTTCTTCATTTCTTCTAGCTGCTTGTCAAAGAGTAATAGAATAGGTGCTGTTCTTTTAGTTTCTCTAATTCCAAATATGGGATTTATTCCCTCCCAGCTCTCATTTAGGGGCAGATTTTCCATACAGTGCTTTCTAAGCTGCACAATACTCCCAGATTATAATGGGGACTGTGTAGCATGAAATCCTGCAGAGCTTTGAAATTTAGCTTAAAACCCTGCAGTGCTTTGGAAATGATGGCTATTTATTCAGCAGTATGTTGGAGCAAAAGTGGAGAAAGGCCCAGGAGTTTCACAAATATTGCTGGGACAGGATTAAGGTGTTCCAGATAGGACCCATCCAAGGAACAGCATTTTGCTAAAATAACAGCATACCATACCTTTGCTATACTTTTACAAAATGTCATAAAAACCTAATTGCAGCAGATCCAGCACAGAAGCAAAATTTATATTTGCATTAACTTGTTTTCCTGTGGGATACTCTTCTTTGAAACAGATACAGCAATCCCTTTTGTTTTTTAGTACTTTTCTAATGGGAGAGTTTTCTGTATACTGAGTTAGAGTGGATTTGAAATTTAAAATCTTACCATTTGTACAAAGCTATAGTAAGCAAGACATTGAATCAACAGAATGTGATAGTCAAAAGCACCTACAACTGAATCAGACTGTAATTCTGGAGTAAAGTCTTGCCCCACCAAAGCTCTGGGACCTGTGCAAAAATTCCATTTAAGATAGGTCTATTGTTGACATGATTGTGGCAGGATAAAAAAAGCTAAAGTAACTATTATCACCCAGCTATGTGAACCAATTAGTTTTTAAGTCATTGTTCCTGAGCAGTAATTCATGGTCAACATACTTAACCCCATTATGAAAAGTCCTGTATGTTACTTTCAAAACAGTAAATATTTTGTATTTCCATTATTCTTTAAAAAAATCACTGTATCTTTGTTTTAGATTTTTAGAGAATATTCAGTGCATCTCTTGAAAATACACAATTCCAGAGCAGTTTGGAATAAATTCTAAAAAACAAAAAACTCCATTAAATCCTATGGAACATTTATTTGTGCATGTATATGTGTGTACGTGTGTGCCTGTGTACACTGATATGTGTATAATTTTCCAAATAGGAATCTTTCCTATAATATTTTTTTAAATACACAACTTCCTGTGATTATGATTGGATCTACAAGTGTATATGAGAGTAGAATACAATTCATTAGTGACTAGATCAAACAGACACAGAATCCTGAAGTCAAAATGCAACACTGATGCATTTCCAATATGAGCAAATAATGAAAACAAAGACATGTACAAAGCCAGATACATATAATCAATTCACAAAAATATCTGAACACAGGGTTATGTGGAACCTACAGTATATGCTGTTGAATCAAAGGTAATACGCTTTATTTTGCTTTTTTCCTTTGTTTGAAGATATGTTTGAAAAATAATAAAATGGCTATTTTCTTTTGAAATCAAAGCAAAATAATAAAAAATGTTTAATATTGCAATATTCTAATGCATATGAATACATAATATCATTTATATATTCCTTCAGTCTCATATGAGATTATTATAAACCAAATAGAAGAATTCAATTAATAATAAGCCTTCCTTAGTTCAGAAATGTTTTAGAGTTCAAAGTGTTTAGACTTTTAATAAGGGTGACAGTGGCAGGTGAAGTTTTTACTCTTACAGCACACTGGATAACTTTCTACATGTTTGACACCTGGTTTTGTACATCATGTGTTCTCCTGTATCATTTGTCTCACATTCATGGAATTTTAGTTTTTGTTAGAAGTATCAGCAATTTTTATGCCAATAAGAAACTGTGTACATACTACAGATCCATGGCCAAGAAGCTTGAATTGATCTTATTTTGCAGAGTGATGCAGTTGCTTTTCAGTGATCTGAGAATCGAGTAATCTCTTATGTTAAGTAGTCATGACATTATATCCAGATGAATTTATTACTCTTCCTGTTAAGTTTTTCTTAACAATACTGACAAGGCTGCCATATTCACATTTTTAAGCAGCTCGTGGGGCTGATTTACCTAAAGGCTCCCAGGGGACAATGGGTGTTCCAATCTTATCACAAAAAGAAGTGACAAGTTGGGCTCTCTTAAGTCACTGTGCCTCTTTCTTTATGCCTCTAGATTCCTCCATCTCAGCAGGAGAACCATTAATATAGATTTGTAATCTAATATTGTACTGATTTAAGTTTGCAGCTTTTCTATTACTGCTCTTGCCATGTGTAAGCACTAGTTCATGTAGCATATAGGACTTTAGTCTGGTTTTCAGTACCTTCTCTGCCTTCAGAGTAGAAACAATTGATTTACTTGTTAAACTAACTAGAGAGTTTAGGGTGGTATTTAGCATTTAACTTGGGTTTTCTTAATAAGATAGTATTCATAACTTACTCTTTTCTTGAAAATATTAACATGCAAGCACACTAGTCATGAATTCCCCTTATGCTGTGGCAGCTTAACTTACAGTAGCAAAAGATATCACAGATGCATAGACAATGGGCTTTAAATTTGTTTGCATTTTAAGTGTTAAGCACATTCCACAGATATATCCCCAATGATATGTGTGAAATATCAAACTTCAGTAGTCTAGGCTAAATGCTCTTTCTGGAAGTACTGAAACACTTGAAGTTACTGCACTATGTTTGGAAATTAGTCCAGACACGTTTAATTAAATTTTTTTTAAAATATATATTTTTTATATCTCAAGATTTCCAGGTTACAATTTCAGACTTACTTCAAAATGTACACCCTCTGTGGAGTTGAACTGCTCAGCATTTTGCTTACTTTCAAACTCCTGTATGATCCAGAAACCAGATATTCCCCCAAGCACCACCACTGAAGGGCTCAACCTGTTCTGTGTTCTGAGAGCACACCAAAACTACAGTGATGGAGCAAACTGCCCAGCAAAAAATACCCAGCGCTGCGTTTTTTCTCTCTTGAAGCTGTGCTCTTGGTAAAAGGATAAATTCATATGTTCCCACTGTCAAGTTTTGTACTACAGCTATTCATGTTAAAATATGGTTAGGAGTCTCCTGCTTTTCTGAAACCAGTGGAAGGTGAAACTCGGGGCTAATTTGTACAAAACAGCATCTGTGGAATTACAAGGCCAACTTGAGATAATTTAAATTTTTAAAATTGTTTTTCTCTTCTGATCCTGTGTGAAACTAAACTGCCTGTCAGTAACACCTTCTTAAACAAGGATTATAACATACCAAGCATTTATGCATGAGAGTGTTGATATCAATTATCTTTCCATAACAGGAATGTACTGTTGGTTGATTGTAATAGGATGTAATCACGTATTTAGAGAATTTTCAATCTTACCTACATACACATCAGCTACACTCCTTCAGCAGCAGTGAGGCTGGTCCTTGGTCGAAGATTTGTACACAACCCCATTGCTCCCAGTGATGGAGTGCTGCATCCAGGGATGCCTTGGGATTGGTGCACAGCGCTGCTCCCTGGCACATGGAGGAACTCACTGTATATACCGCATTTTTTCATGCTGGCTGGTCTGCATGCTCCTCAGTGTTATTTTCTAACACTGGTTCCTATACACATTTTGTAACAAAATATGAGCATTGAAATGGTACATTTAACATATATGTTGGATTTGTTTAGATTCTTAGCCACAGTGTCAAGTTGCATTTAAATGAAAAAGAAATCAAGCTGATAAAGCTGTTGACATTCAGATTGTTTCTAAATTTTTGTCATTACTGTCTTTCTATTGTGATGTACTTATGATATACTCTGAGATAAAGAAATTTACTTTTAAAATGTGAACTTTCACAGTTTTGTTTTAAGCCAGAGCTTTTATAGATTTCCAATCACATAAATAGCTGAGAAGTGTCATTTAATTCGCAGAAAGATAAATCTTGGCTACAGACTATACAATTAAGCAAATGAAAGCTGTTAGCCTTGTTTAGCCTTATTTTCATATATCACATAGCATGAAAGGCAACATTTTTTCATTTTTGTATGGTCTCACACCCATTCCAGAGTTGCAGGCAAGATTATAGCAGATTTTGAAAAGTTTGTAATGGATTTATTACATTTAATGAGCATGCAATATATGGTTCCTCTGCCTTGGCTGACATTTTGAAATTAGACTTCCAGCAGTGAAATCTTGTGAGGAATGGGTTTTAGATTACTCGAGCTTTCAGGATTAGAGCTTTTTGTACATAATGTCAAGTACAATCGTCTGTTAAATGCTAAATGAGCATACCATTGTTAATGCAGTAGCAGCACAGAGAATAGACTCTAGAGAATTTAAGTTTTTGCTGACTATGAACCTTTTTCATAGTTCTGCTCTTAAATGTGTGAAGACATAGAGGAGAAAGATCTCTGTAGTTTTTAAAAGTGTATTTTAAACTCTTTTTGGTGTACATTACATTAGAACAAGTTATTTGAGTTATCAAAATCCCAAAATATTATTTTTATATAAATTTTTGCCAGATTGTTTGCCATGTATAAATATCTCCTTTATATAGGAGAAATATATTTGTACATAAGTGAACTTTAACTGCTTTAAAAATATTACTTCTTAATAGCTGTCTTGCATAAGAATTTATTATGACCAACCTAAAAAATAACTATATGTTTTAGAGCAACAGAGATATACAAATAAAATTTCATGTGCATAATGTTTTCTCATGTTATGCACATTAATTTGTTTGTATATGTACATACATAAAAATGTATGCACATTTTTGTATGTATAAAGCAGTATTTGAGCTTTGTTATCACAGGCCCAGATCTGCAGCAAGAATGTAGGTGTTAATTCAGGAATATGGAAGATTTTAGTCAGAAAAGCCATAGAAGTTAATGCCATCTGTGCCCTTACATAAGATGGCTAGACTCCACTGCTCAGTGTATAAATTGTTGGGAGCCCTGAAAAAAAGTGTGCACAGATATCAGTGTGCTGAGTCAGCAATGTCTAAACTGGAAAATGAGAAAACACTGAGGAGAGGTTTGCAGGTCACCACTGCAAGTTTAGCACTTCTACTTGCTCTAAAATCACAGAGAGCCCTTTCCAAGTTCAGGTCAGTCCTCCCACTTTGTGGGGGGAGAAAGACACACATGTTTATTTCTGTCCCGGGCTCTCATCTTGCCTTGTCACGACTGTGTGCAAGTCTTGAGTTCTAATTAGACAAAATATTATTTTTCAACCTAAACATTCATCTTTAATTTAATTGGTAACTCCACCAACCCACTACCAATAATTTATTATCTTTCTTTTTTGATTGATTAATTCCTTAGTACAGTAGAAAATAATTGATGGTTTAAATATTTTGCTATTGTTTAATATTTCTTATTTTGAAGGTAAATATCCTCAGAATCTATCACTGGGAGACTGTTATCCTGTGATAACATTTTAATCCACTGAAATATTTTAATTGCCTTGACTCTTTGTGTTTGATCACCAACTACCAACCAATGTAAATTTTTTTTTTCTGTTTCTTCCATCTTTTGCTGACAACATATTTTCAGCAATACACATCTTCTACTTCTATGTAGGATCACTGTTCTTTAAAATAGAGCACTTTTAGTGCTGTGAGTGCCTCATGAGACAAGACCACAAGCCACTGAGCCGAGCAGATTATTGGAATAAGCAGGCTATATTTTATGTTTTAAAATGGATTTTTTTTGTTGTTTTTTTGTTTGTTTTTGGTTGGTTGGTTGTTTTTTTGTTTTTGTTTTTGTTTTTTTTCTGGAATGGTACACTCCTCTATCATCAAGCTGCAGAGTTAAAATGGCCAGAAGGCTATGTCTAGTAGTCCTCATAGGATCATTTCAATATGATCTCAGCCCAGTGTGGTATTATTTCAGTATCATAAAACCAATCTGAAAGCCAACAGCTGGACTAGCTGAGACTATAGGAATAAGGAAAAGGGGACATTGTTCTGCATTCCTCCCTTGCCCCTGTCCTGTAGTGACCAAGGGCTCCAGGTGGGACCCATAGCAGCCCTGTTTCTGATACACCAATTCACAGGATGCTCCAACAACAGTCGTGTGTAGAGCAGCACCAAACTTATTACAGGGGAAGGATTTTGTGTGTGTGTGTGTGCCCCTGCTGCATCTGTCCCTGAATTGTGCTCTATACACTGTCACCACACATGACGACCCATCCTGGAACATCTGAGATTTACTATCTGTATGCATAATAAAGTAAAGACTACTAAATATTCGCAGAAGTCTGGTGACCACTGGAATTAAAACACAGTGCTAGAGTTTCTGCTTATGTGGAATAAGCTCATTCCACAGACTTCAAAACAGATACATAGGCTGAAGCCAGACTGGTCTGTGGTTCTTAAAGCAAGACAGAGTCCTGAAAAAGACAGAAAACACACACTAGTTTTCTACCTTTTGTGAAAGAATGTGGGGAAATATTTACAAGGTGTGTAAATGCATAAGGATGCATTGTCAGGGTATTGTGTCAGCCATAGGATTAAACCACTGGTCATATTTTGACAATATAGTGACAAGCAGATCAATGGAAGTGTGCAAGTACAAACAGCACGCAACTCATTAGTGTGTAGGACCATTCTTGTCATCTTGAGTTTGAGTTTTAAACAAATGATAGTACATTTTATGGTAATTATTGAATTTTTGATGCCTCTTAGTATTGATGGAAACTGTAGAGTTAAAGCCCTATAGAAAACAGTTAACCTATTTAGAAAATATAATTTAAAGTTTTTAAAAAATTAAAAAATACATTAAAGGCAGTGATAATTTCTGAACAGAAGGTCCTTAAGGTCACATCATGGGCTTTTCTGGATCAGAACTCATCCATTACTGGAAATTTGTATTAGCACAAAATTAATCAGAAATGAACAATGAACTCCAGCTCATTCCATGTCCCTTTCTTTGGCTGCAATCTCAGATATCTGAGAAAAATTGTTTTTCCCACCTCTTTTGGAGAGAGCTAACAAATTCCCTGCCAAGGTGAGCCAGCAAGGCTCAATTGGTATCTGAGATAGTCTCCCAGGAGCCACAGCAGAATAAAACAGCCACTCTCTTGCAAGAGCAATTAACAAGAAAAGTTGCACTAAAAAATTTGGTTTAAGTCATTAAAGTTCATGGGAGAAAAGTAAAACTAGAAAACCATCTTGTAGGTAGCACTGTATTATATCTCCTGTTTTATATTTCTACATTGATTTCAAGTTTTCCTGCACTCTAAGTTGATCAGTAAAAATATCAATCATGCTGTTCTTTGAGGTCCAAATATCCTTTCCAGGTATAAAAATAATGAAGATTAAAACATTCTGACATTTAAAAGGGGAAACTCTGAAAGGATCTGTTTCTCAAAATCAAAATTATTCAGTTACTGCCAGAATATTTTCCATAAATGTCAAGTTTATTCTAAAACATGTTGAAGACAAGTCTGAGCATAAACTACTGAAATTGTAAAAAGAATATTGCTTTTATTGCAAATCTTCACAGCCATTTATGACTAAATCAGATCAATGGCAACATGTTCCTTTCAGGACAGTCCCTAGTATCTTCTACACACCTTTAAAGCTTTACTGAGTCTCCAGCAACTGATCAAGCCTACACTTCTGCATTTGCATTCACCCCTTCTAGCATATAGGCTAAAACAGTAATGGAGAGAAGTTATTTTTCCCCCAAAAAACCCCAAACCCCACCCCAAATATTCAACTTCAACTGTTATTATCCCCTCCTCACAAGTACCCCTTCCTAAAAACAAAGAACCTTCCTTTTCCCCTAACACAATAAACAACTCAACAATTCTTTACCTCCTCTCTTTCCTTCTTTTTCCCCCCCCCCTTTCCAGACCCCCCACCCCCCAAACCTGAACCTTCCATTTTACCCCTCCTCCAAAAACCTTTCCATCTCCCAAAACCCTTTCCTCTCCCCCAAAAACCCATTGAATATTCCCTGAAGACACATAGCTGCAGGCTGTGGATAAGGCTACAATCCTGGCAGAGGAAGAGCAGTTTGTCTGAGATAACCTGACCCATAGAGCCTCCAGGGAAGAGGGAACTTCCTCAAACCCAAATGAAATAAGATTCCCCATTCTAGCACTAGAGTACCAAGAAACGCTGGCTTTTTAAAGGTACCGGTTAGTCTGCTGGTAAATGAAGTTTTGAAACTCTTCCCTGTTATGCCTGAACCATTAGTGGTGTCTTGTTTTGAGGGAAGTATGCATAGCAAGTTACTGGTAGTCTATCAGCTACACTCAATTACACTCCAGAAACTGCTGGCAAATTTTTTTACAGCCACTCTCAATTTTCTCTTTGATCGACTGGCAAAGAAGACTTACTGCAACAAAAGCATATTGAGTCCTGCAGAGTAAATTGCATAGCAAATCTCTCTGAATGAACAGCAGGCACTGACAATTTCTTGAAGCCTTAAGGTTATTTTTTCTTCAAAATTTACTTATTATACATTATATAGATTAATGATGAGATCCCACTATCAGCTTGACTATGTTTTTTTCATATACCAAACTCATCCTTTCCAAAGTAGAAGATGACAGTTTATTTCCACATACTTACAGACTAATGACGGCCACTCAGAGAGAAACATCTGCCAATACTGGGAATATTATGTTCTTTCTCGTACGTACAAATCCCTGCTTATAACAGTCTTTGTTCTTATCTTGACAATATTGCACAAGCTTTTCCATTTCAAGATTCAGACTTGCAGTTTTATCTCTGCTTGCCCACACATGCTGTGCAAGTAATATCCCTTGTATCTCTGCCATTAGAAAAATCTGCATCACTCACATAAGTAACATATAAATAAAAACTCATAAACTCTTTTGAAAATTAAGACATAAAAAGCTCTTCCAGGCTGGTCTTACTAGCTCAGGTTTCATCTGGTGAGAGAAAAGTAAGCCTCATCGCTCACCATTTATATTAAAGACTGAAGAGTGAATGTGAGTTTTCTCAGATGGAAGAAGGCAGCAAAATTTTTGTTCTTTACACTTGCAAAAGATAAAATCAGTTAATATTTTAATGACTTGATCATAGCTGCCGCCGAAGTAGTGTTAAGTACTTCTTAGAGTCATCCGTTGAATGGTAGGACTAACTGAAGGACCTTACAGCACAAAACCCAAAATTTAACATGTGAAGTATTATTTATCCTTCTAGTACAAGTCTGAACACTATTCCCCCACCTTCTTTATGGAAAGTAAAACAAGAGGTTTCTTACTGTTCACATTTTCTTGGCTGAGTTGCTGTACACTTCTCATTTACCCATTTATCTTATAGACTATGACTTACATCATTTCCTGAAGACCTCATTACAAAATGTTGTACAGATTGTTGTATAAAAAAATCCAACTCAGATCAATAAGGAAACTTTTTTTGAACATTTTAAAGAAATAAACTATACTTTTATTACATTTTTAAGACCAAGAAGGTCTTTAAGTATTTCATTATAATTCCATATAATTAAAGAGTTTGACAAGGACAGCTTTTGGAAAAATCATTAAAATCTGATTCTTGTATTTGTATAGATTTATCAATTAACTTGCACAAATAGAATAAGGAGCAACTGAACCTCAGAACTGTATCATTAATCAATTAGACAAAAGTCCATCTATATCTGCAAGGTTTTCTAATATCTTATGCAGGTTCTCTAACTGTGAAGCAAGGTCAGGGCTCCATTATGCTTTCTTCCTGTTTTTGATCAGTGTCAGCACATTGCATATATTAGCATTTAGGCCACAAGGTAAGCCACACAACCAAAACTAGATGAATAGAAGTGGCCTAAATTCATACCTCAGCAGCAAGTATACACTGAGTTGGAAGGGACACACAAGGATCATTGACTCCAACTTCTGGATCTGCCCAGGATAGCCTCCAGGAGTCCCACCAGATGCCAGAGAGCATTGTCCAAATGCATCTTGAACTCTGTCAGGCTTGAGGCTGTGACCGCTTCCCTGGGGAGCCTATTCCGTGCCCAACCACCCTCTGTGTGAAGAACTTTTCTCTAAAAATCCACCCTAAACCTCCCCTGACACAGCTCAGGCCATTCCCTTGGGTGCTGTCACTGTCCCCACAGAGCAGAGATCAGTGCCTGCCCCTCCTCTTCCCCTCCTGAGGAAGTTGTACCTGCACTGAGCTCTCCCCTCAGTCTCCTCCAGGCTGAACAGACCAAGTGCCCTCAGCTGCTCCTCACACGGCTTCCCCTCAAGGCCCTTCCCCATCTTTGTGCCCTCCTTTGGACACTCTCTAATAGTTTAATGTCTTTCTCACATTGTGGTGCCCAGAAGTGTCCCCAGCACTGGAGGTGAGGCTGCCCCAGCTCAGGGCAGAGCAGGACAATCCCCTCCCTTGCCCGGCTGTGATGCTGTGACTGATGCCCCCAGGACAGGGTTGGCTCTCCTGGCTCCAGGGCACTGCTGGCTCATGTTCAGCTTGTCATCAGCCAGATCCCTTTCCCTGGCACTGCTTTCTAGCATCCCGTTCCTCAGTCTGTCCATACATCCAGGGCTGCCCATCCCAGGTGCAGAATCCAGCAGTTTCTTGTGTTGAACTTCATATGGCTGGTGACTGCCCAGCCCTCTGATTGTCGAGGGACTTGGCAGCTCCCATTCAGTGAGACTACAGGAGAGACACTCAAGCATTTCAAGTGAAAGTGGAGAAGATGAAAGATGAAAGTAAAGTGGGTGGACCATTAATACAGAAAGAGTGCCGACACATTGACTAGCTGTCATGGCATCCAGTGCAATGATGTGTTATCCATCATTCATGAAATCTGGTTTCTGGAGAAAATACAATAACACACATAGAAGGAGTAGGAGCTAGCAGCAGAATTTTCAAACCTTAGGCTTTTCTGGTCAGAATTCTGGAATGACTGGGTGTTGTCCTTCTTTAATGATTACAGGACTTAATTGCTTATGGTCACATCTATATGGTAAAATATAAGGGTCTTTTGCATAGGACATAAATTGCAAATTCATCTTTCCAGAATCAAGCTTTAGATAAATACACCCGGTTTTTTTGGGGGGGGGTTTGTTGGTTTTTTTTTTTTTTTTTGCTTTTGAGTGTTGTTTGGGGTTTTTTGTTTGTTTGTTTGTTTGTTTTATTTTTTACACTGTGTCCCTCACTGATTAAGAATCTGATATTTCCATAAGGAATACTAAGGGGTTTTTTTTAATGACAGAGCAGCATGCCAGGGGCAAATGAGGCTAAAAGGACTGTAGAGGAGAGAAGGAGAATGTCAGTACTGAAGAGTCTGTTCAGAGGAGATTGATAGCTGTAACAGAAATAAAGGAAAGAGTAGAACAACAATGGTTAAATAAAACCTTGAAAGATTAAAGGAAAAATAATCAAAAATACAGAAATAACGATAAGTTCAATTGAAAAGTTAATGTTGATGTAAATAGCATGTAGAATTGTATTAGTGCTTTAAATTTTTGTTAAACCTGGGAATATGCAAATATCAAAATTGTCTAAAGTCAGACATCAATTTTTATTGTCTTCAAGGCAAGCCTGCAGTTTTCTTTATGCAGTGGAGAAGAGAGAATATAAAATTCTAGACATAAGAGATACAAATATCAAGTGAAGCAGCAGTGCAACTGTGTTTGCATAAAATAGAAAGTAACTATAGCAATAATACCAAGTGGCTTTGACCAGTGTACCTTTTGGTGTCAAGAAAGCCATCTTGCCCCTTGTTTGTAATAATAGGATGCTTTCCATTTACGTATAGTAAACTTTTGTATCAATAGAGAACAATACATTTTGAAATGTGAAGTCTCTAGACCAGCAAAACCAACTGCTGTAGAAGAGGAAGAAACAGTGTTCCTATTTGTCTTCTCTAATAGCCATCTGACACAACCATCATCCATCCACCAGAGTATGAGAAGTGAGTTTGTAGCAAACACAAAGTAACATTCACACCCTTTCACACACACACCCTCTAGAATTAAGGGGATTTACATGTATAGTACAGGAGGGATTTTCCAAAGGGAAGGCTATTTCAGGTGCTTAGACATTTAGAGGTGCATCAGTGAGAAGTTCAGCCTGTAGATACAGACTTGGTCTTCTCATTTCTACTTTGACTTGCTTACTCTCTTGCTTTTTGTGAGCTGATACTGATACTGGCCATCCATTTCAAATATCGAGAACAGTTTTCAAATAAGGAGAATACTGCAGAATTCAAGACCATTTTACACACAACACTTTACATTCAATAAATGTTCAGTAATGCAGTTCTTCAGTTTTTTGTTTGACACCATATTATCCATCATTTTGCACCTAGAATCACTTTACTAGTGTTGAATCATCACCTTTATAAGCAATGTTTATTTTTGAGTGTTGATGCTTCTGTTACTGTCTTTGGAATATAAATGCAAATACATGACTAAGTGTTTTTTCCTATTAGATGAACTAAATTTTTCCTGCTTTCATATAATTTATTTTTTTCATCTACAATGACTAAAAAGAATAATGTATCCCTAATATTTTAATAGGAAAGGTGAAAGTGCTTTTACATAACATTCCAGTTTAATTGCTCTGCAATAGCACCTTAATACAACTTCCATAGCATCAGCAGTTAAGAAGGGCAATAAACTGAAAGGATTTGGACAGTGAGGTTTGCTATATTCCAAATCCCTATTTAATTCTGTAATAATCTCACACAACAGTGCAGGGATGAAAGAAAGGTCGTGTTTAAATAATGGGGACCTGCCACATACGTTGTGGGCATCCAAAATATTTTAGTTGAAATGGCTGTACTATGAAAAATTGGAGTTATTTAGAAGAATTAAATAAAAGGCTTGGCTGTTTACTGCCAAAGACTCCACATAACCATATATTGCTGTTCAAAGTGGGTCTAAGTGCCACAAAATGAGAAAATGAGAACAACAGTATTCCCACTACTAACTTATATTAAGCAAGAGTTAAGATACATATATATATATAGGTATATAGGTACATAGGTATATAAATACAGAGGCATTTAGTGCTTATTCATAAAGATGTGTAATGGGCAGTGAAGTTCAAATAGTAGAAACTTTGAAAATATTACAGCTGTAGTTGAAACACACACAGATTATACAAAGTCAAGGTAAGGGAACTCTTGCTGAATATGGAAAAAGTATCTGGAAGAGGACAAAGCAAGCTATCTGTTTTTATTACATTTTCCATGAAGCTATTAGTGATAATTAATAAAAGCATTAGATTGGTCTTTGTCTTAAAATTCCTTAAAATCGTCTGACTTGAAAAGTATGTAGTTCTCATAATTCTTTGTCTGGGAGTTTCATATTCGTCACTGTATTTGTCCTTACAGTACTTCTGGAGGGAAATATTGTCTCACTTCACAAATGCAGGGGGAGAGAGGGGCTATCAGTAATATTTCATATAATAAGTATCCAGGCATGTTTGAGCAAAAAGAAATTATAGGAAACTTTCTGAAAATGTTGGCTTCTAAATTAAGCCTCGAGACAGTAGGACAAGCATTAATCAAATGTTTTCAGGAAGAGAAAATAAGATCCATGTTTTGTTACAAGGGTTTCAGAGGCTTTGGCTTTGTCTATACATCTGCAATTAATTAAATGAGCCAGGAACTCTTCTCTGACTCTGAGGGTAATCCATTAAAGCTCTTGCCTTCCTTCACAAAGAGTGGTATTGCTTAGCAGAGACCATAGCAAAGATCATGCTAGCATTCCAGCAGTATGGATAGTCACCTGCCAGGTACTGGAACCCATAGCCTATCCTTTCTTAGCTTGTTAGTCTAGTCATGGTCTGCATTTTGGAAATAATTACTTGATTTGTGGGCATATGATGAAGTCTTGAAACTGTAATCAAGTTGGTATATCTAGCAAAGTCCCTGCTACAGGAATTTTCCCATGTTCTTCTTAGGAAAAGCAAACCAAAACAAACAAAACCCCAAACAAAAAAAAAAAAAAACAAGTCTAAAAGCAAAGTCTAAAATAACAACACTAGAAATTCTGCACACCCCTTGCCAAAGAGTTTTCTAGAATGCTACAAGGTATATTTTTTGTTTGCTTATTTCCATCACCTTATTCTCCTAGTGTCTGAACTCATTCAGAACAAGCTACCGTATAGGTTATTGTTCTTAGTGCACTGACTCTGCTTATATCCTAGTGTCACTCAAATTTTGGAAGAGATCTCTTTCTGAAGTACAATATAGATTAGATAGTGCTGTCTCTTCAATATTTGGTCATCAGTTCTGTGCAATCAATTCAGTCTTTCCAAAACAATAGTACGTTTGTTAAATGCTGACTTCACTAATACTTTCCTCTTTGGCAGAATTTGGCAGATTTCTGGCAAGTCTAGTCCATTAGTTATTCATCTCTTAATTTGCTGAAATTAACTGTCAGATACTGGGATTTTTTCCAAGACAAGGTCAATGTAGACCTGAAAATCTTTCTTTAAGGCCTTTTCTTCTTCCATTGGTAGCTGCTTAATTTAAGCAGTGGATAATGGCCACTGTTGTAAGTCTTTTTGCCTCTGTATTCAGTGCTAAAAAAATTCAGTCAAAATCTTGAAGTCTGATGTAGAATGTCATGCGAAAGTTTTGAACCAGAGAATTCCACTGAGTGTTCATATTTTTTTCCATTATAATGTGTTAGGAAAATAAAAAGATTGCTAGGATCTTCTTTTCCACTTCGGATTATCAGTCATTTTCTGTAAAGATTTTTCCCATGGGCTCTTGACTGGTCTTATTCCGACTACTTTGTCTATATGTTTGTCTATGGCATGCTGATTACCAGATGCTATACTCAACATTGCTGTTGTTATAGAAAAGCTCTGTAAAAAATATAATCTTAGAATGGTTCTTTTATTTCATACTTTTCTGTACCTTTTTAAAGTCATGTGTGTAACTGTAAATGTAAGAATTAAAAATAGTTTTTAAATGTTTCTCCCTTTATTTATCATAGCCAAGTATCATCTTGTATTAGAAACACTCTTGATAGTAAAGGTTTTTCTAAAATTGTCTCAATTTCCTATTTATTTATGAATTGCCTGATTCATATTTCCAGTCAGAGAGATACCTATTTTTTGGACTTCAAATCTGTATTTACTAATGTACTGTATTTTTTAACATCTCTGTTGTAAATGCACATATTCTGGTCATATAGTTGGCTATTTAGAACTATAGATGAAGCTGTGTCTGACCCACAACTGGTTCTGCTTATGGAGAGTGGACAAACACTAGCAATTAGACAGTGTGAATGATGGTTCTAGAGGTGGTGCTCAGGTGGTGAAGGTCTGTTACCAACACTCGTTAGATACACAGCTTCCTGATACGGGCTTTCCTGCAGGTGTACAGCAATTCTTTAGCTGGGTGGATTTGCCAGGAACCTACACTAACATCTGACTGTGGGAACACTTTGGTCACTGACATTCAGTTTAATGCCCAGTGAGCTACAGGCAGCAAATGGTTTTGTCTGTGTGTCCTTATAAATGCACAACTTCACTGATGGGCTTCAGTTAATTCTTCACAGTTGTGACTTTCTCTTTTCCTCAATATTGCCTGAAAAAATCCCTCTTTTGCTGCTAACATGTAAACTGTGTTGCTATTTTTTAAGGCTTCCTGAGACCTCACTTTTCCTGGTGTGAGATCTGGGTCTAAATAAAGCTGTGCTGGCACACTAGCATCTCTGATGCTATCAGCTATCTTGTCTTTTATTAGTGTCTGCTTTCAACATTCTGTTTTTGCAGGGTTCAGCAAGACTGAACTGCAGCAGCTAAATCCTGTTTCTTTTTTTCCCCTCTCTTACTCCTGGAACCCTCCAATAGATTTGGCATTATCAAATCTTTTTTTGCCTAGCATATTAATATGAAAAGTCCCTTGTATTGTGTTGTATTCTTTTCTTCCATTGACTCTCTGGGAAGGGACATACAGCGTCTTCAGCAATGTCACCTGTGTCATGGATCAGAACGTTTGCCTGATATTGCCAATTATGTTTCAAGTCCCTGATGCTGCTGGAGTCTCTAGACAGAGCAAGGCCCTCACAGTAGCCTTTATGACACAGACATTTGTAATCTTGACTTCATTACTGCAGGGAGATGGAGTTGAGTTTCTTTCAGAAGTTTCTTCTTTTCCTGTTCATTCACCCTTGCTGCCAGTGTTGCAAGGTTTCTTTTTCTTTATTCCTCCTTTGGACAGCACGCTTCTTTCCACTCCTTGTGTCACTGTGGGTGGCCACGTATGATGCCTAATATTTGAGCTTCAGCTGAAAAAATTCTCAAATGTGGACATTCTTTCTGCTTACTGTCTTCATCCTTCTGCAGGTTGGAGTCCTCTCCTCTGAAACATTGCACAGACCACTGCCCAGCCCATTGTTTCATCTGCTTATATAAAGACACAACTCCTTTGTAATGGTCAAATTTTCCAACACCAGAATAACAGTCAAAACAAATCTCTTGAGCAGACAGTATGGGCAACAGCTATGGATCAGGGCGAGCCTTGCACTCAAACCCATCTGTACCTGGCAGGAGTTCCAGCCCAGGCCCAGCTGTGAGGGCCAGATGAGCCTTGAGCCTCCCTTCACCAGACTTCAACCCCAAAGGCAAAGGGGATGAAATATCTGCCAGTGTTATGGCGTTGGAATTTCCTATGGTAAACAATCCCCTTGCCAGTACAAAAAGGCACTCAGAGAGCAAAGATCTGGCCCATTCAATTTCAGTTGCCCTGGAAAGATTACTTCTTTGAAATTTATCATCATGTTTTGGCAGATATAATACCATTAATTCTAGTGGCTTTGTTAACAAATCATAGCACATTTCTCAGATCTTTCACTTCTGGAAAAAGTGATGTATAAGATTGCCTGTCATATTAATTTCAAAACAGGGACTAGAAAATGGGGTAACAACAAGATGAAGCAGTCCAATGTCTGGGATAAACTAAACAAGTGCAAGGCTCGCTTGGTCCTGTTTAATGGGGTTAAGCCACAGGAGTGAGAAGCAGTGTAGCTGATATTCTCAGCTGTGCATTTTTTATTAGAAACATATACAATCATTTTCATTTTTATTTCTTTCTGAAGACGTCTGTTTTAGTGCCCAGTGCTTTCCTTTCCTAAAAACTTACTTTACAAATTAAATAAAAAAGAAATATATATTTTTGAAGCAGAAAAATGCATCTAGAAGTGTCTATCACATACAAGAAAGACCAGGCTATGATTCTTGTATCAAAATTGAGTGTGATACCCAATATTTCTGTTAACAAAAAATTCATTCTAAATTAATGTTCTTATCATCAGTGTGTTCTTTTGCTAAAAATAAAAAAAATTAAAAAAAAAAAAAAACCAAAGAAAACAAACAAACAAATCCCAAACAAACTCAAACCTCCAAATAGCTTTGACTGGCTACAAATACGCAATAAGACTATGAGGGATAAATATCACCAGCCCTCAATTTCAAGAATGCTACTTATATTTTCAACTCACGAAAAAGTAAACCAAACCTCAAAATACAAGCAGGTGCAGTTTTTCATTTTAAAATAAGGGAATTTATAGAATTTTCAGGAAGCTCCTATAAAACAAAACTACTATAAAAAGCCAAATTTCTTGGCCTGGCTTCCAGAAGATATGTTACTAGGCTTTGAATCAAGTAATTAAACCCAGCTTTTCAGATAGCCATGCAAATTCAAAATAACCTGGGAGATCTTTCAGGGACTTCTTACTTTGCCTTTGATGACTCTGGGCATCTTCCTGAAGCTGTCTACTTCAGTCAGATAGAATAGCAGAAGGCAAAAAGATAATATCAACAATACATGAAGCTATTTTTATAGTGTCTGAATCGGTCTCTATGGCAACATTTTTTAACCTATTTAGGTTTTTTAAAAAATTTCTGTCTCTCTCTTTCCCTTCTTGCATTATTCTTTTGAGTGACAAATATTGATAGAAAGATAAACACAATGTCCACATACAAACACCTGTCGAGTTTGGAAGAATAGGCGCTTGTTTGCTTTAAATTTGACCTTTTGCTTAAATAGATACTTCAAAGACATCCCATTAAACTTGTTTCCTTTTCTTTGAGAAAAAGTTACTAGGAACAAAGATACATTCAATATGCAATCCAATTACTCCAAATATGCATAGACTTAAAATTTTTTGAGTTTATATTTAAAGAGGGTGGTGTGTGTGTCATCATCACTGTTTTTTAGTTGAGAGAGACAAATACAGGCAGGAAAATAAAATAGTTTTCCAAGGTCATCCAGCCAGCTAGCAGTTTCACTTACTGTAGTAGCAGATTTACACATTCTCAGTACATTAACAAGTGGTTTCTGATATTACACTTTATACCTAAGCTCTCCTTATTTGGCAGGTTTACATATCTGGCTCAGTATATTCTTGCCTCTCCCTTTTGCTGTTGTATGAAAAATGCCCACAAATAAGCAGGAAATAGGACTATACCCCGAGAGCTGCCAAAATGACTGCCTCAAAAGGCTACTAAATTCACAGAGGAAAAGAAATCTTTATAAAAGTGGAGGAAATTTGCTTTTGAAATTCCTATTTAGCTATAATAAATCAAAGTTTCATGTGAGAATAGTAGGTCTGAAACATATGTTCTTTATTGGAGGAAGAAAAGCTAAAACTGAAGAGGGATGTGTGTAATAGAGTGAGGATGATAGTCCTCTGCAGTATTGGAGTGAAAGCAGCTGGTGCTGGTCTGGGCTACCTGCAGAAGAATTTTACTGAGGATCTGGACCTTGGCATAACAGACAGCAAAGGAGTGCTTGTTTTCACTGTGTAGATGAAAGGGATTTTCTCCACACTGGAATAATTCTTATCCCTTATGAAGTGACCTGATTTTTAAAATTATCTGGTATAATTTTTCTACCTGCTAGCTTTAGAGTATAAGAACAGCAGCATCAGCTCAGCTCAGTGATCTGCCTTATTCTTTGTGCTGTCTACATTAACCAGACATACAGGAAAGACTACAGAAATGGATCCTATCTCTGATATCACTTCATTATTTTTTGCAGTCAGCAATTTTAAGATTTTCTGAACCAGGACTCCATCCAAAGCATCCATCAGTCAGGCTATTCTCTAACCCACTTTAAACTCATTTATCGCTTTGGCTACCTTCAAATCCTAAAGCAGCGATTCCACATTTCAATTTTTGTTGTGTATCAATGACACAAAAATAAAATAATAGGTTGAGCATCCTAGTTCTAACACTTAAAATTTTATTTGAATGCAAATTACATTATTTGTATCCTGAGCAGAGTTGTTTGTCTTTACAGTCACTCACAATAACTGGAAGTAAATTTTAAAAAGCACCACAGATGAGACTGATTCATGTGTATCCAACACTCAGACAAAATTGCAGATGATCGGCTGCATCCTGTTGGCTGTTATGTTTTGTGCAAAACCCAGAGTGCTGTGATACGAGCCAAAGTGTCATCATTTCAGCTTCATCAGAATGTGCTTATATTTTTAAGCACCAGCAATTTTCTTACAAATACTATAAACTCTGCAATTTATTTAATTGAAAATTTAATACTGGATAGTTTTTGGTTTAGAATAAGAAACTCTAAAAGGAAGTTTTGAAATGTATTGGTGGTGGTTTACTGAGATCAACTGAGTAATTAAAATGGGTCTTCTCACCAGAAAAGTTTTGGTTTTTTTTAAATAATGTCAATAATATCAACCAGTCCTTTTGTACCACATTTAGAGGGCGAGCTGTCTTACAATTGGCCAACTAAATGTAGAACAAAAAAGTAAAAAAATAGTTTAAAAAAATTTAATGGCTAAAATTGACAAAATTATTTACAGGAGAGAGGAAAGAAAACGCCACTAAATAGCCACTTTTTCTGGATAAAGTTTATCCAACCATAGTTTAAAGTAATTAGTAGTAAGCGCTTACCATAGAGCCATCACAGCATTGCCACCTTCAAGGGCTGGAAACAATTTATCTTCAGAAACTACATTCCTAGCATGGATTGAGAAGGTAATATTAATGAAGGAAAGAACGAGGAAATATCAGCATACTTAAAGCTGACTAGAACTAAAATCAATGACGAGAGGCAGCCAGACACACATGAGTAATTTATTAAGCAGTGATAGATTTGGGTAAGTAACACTGCAAAATCAGTCCTTCTTCAGATATGTGGGGCGAAGACAAATTGGCAGTTTTGTAAACTGAGCAATTCTGTTTGCCCTTTGACTAATATGTAAAACAGGACTTCAAGAAATGCACTTGCTCTTTCCTACCTGACTTTCACTGATGTATATATACTGAAAGCTATATTAAATCCCTTGGGGTAAAGACACTAGTAGAATTAAGCTTCTGCCAAGGCATTGCCCTGAGGGATTATGTTATTGGCAATCATGTTTATCAGGTGTCCTGGAGTGCTGGGCTCAGCACCAACACAGAGGGACAGCACCAGGGCCTCCTCTCTCAAGGAGACTGCAGCCTGGCTCAGGCACAGAACATATACAGTTCACAGCACTGAAGTGAAAGAAATAAAGGTGTAGGCTTATGTAAATCCATCCTCTCTGGTAAAATACATGTTTAGTCACATGTGATCTCATACACATTATTAGAGACTACAAATCACCTTCGTATAAAACATTAATATCTTCTGTGTGTGTGTAAGTGGCCACTATTCTGCTGTGAGTGGAGCAGCAGATTAAATAGCCCAAATAACTATGGGAATCTCAGGCCATCTTCTTTCATGTGATACGAGAATAAAACACCTTTTAAACAAATGCTCATAATGAGCAATTTGTACACTGCCTGCTTCCTCTTGTCACTGCTTAGATGTCCGATGCTCAGAAATTTATATTGGATTTAATCTATACTAAATTGATCATGTAGACTTTCTGGTTTCCTCGTGCTTCCTGAAATATGGAGACACTGTACGTCTTTTATTGCAGTAGGCATCTTTAGTGGCAAGCTCTTCAAATTCCTTGGAAAACATTATCTAAGAGCATAGATAATGCCCTCCTGGAGAAAGTTATCATGTTGCTAGGCACTAGTTCTCTGTAGATCATCTTGCTGAAATCTCTATGTGCTCTCTCCACAAAATTTTTCCTTCCTCATTTGGAAACCTCTTTTGTTCCCAGCAGGAAGCTCATGTTCCTAGACTCCCTGGGAGTTAGACAAAAGTGTAACCAGTAGATATGAGACCTTGCAGAGAGCTTTGGGTTCTCACAAGGCTCCTTACAGTGACTTCCATAGGGAGAATGTATTTAGAACATAGAGGAGGAAGAACCTTCTTCCTGCTGGTATCTGTGAGGGACCAGTGCTATCCTCTAAGTAACAGTGTCCCAGATTCCTCCTCCAGATTGTGCTGACATATTACCTTACATCATAAGTACGGACTAACTCAGCTAAACCCTGTCTGTGGTTCTATGAGAAGAAACAGGGGGAAGTGGAATACAGGCATGAAAGCCAGACCTAATAAAAAGACTGCTTTTTCCCTTATTCAAGAAACTTGAAGTAATATGATAGAGGAGCTTTTATTAGTTACAACTCCTTCTGATGCATATGAGTGTTCTACAAAACCGTTTCATTCTTTGTTCCTTTAAAACAACCAGATTGTCATAGTGTTCTTAATCACAACTTTACAAATTTTTAAATCATCCTAAAGGAATCACAGTGAAAGTTTCCACACTGCTTTGTAATAAATATTAAACCTTTTATCCTACTGGTTTAACATAGCAGATATAGAGAATTGAATGTATGTGATACCACATAGAATTTCCTCCTTGCTGGAAGACAATGCAAAGGTATTAACAGCAAAAATGTTTTCAGCTTTCATAAGAAGAAAAAGTCTTGACATTTTTCTTTCTTGTGCAAGCAATGAATAGAAACTAATGTCAAAATATTAGCTGACTCTTTAACCTATTGTTCTCTTTTCCATTCTCCATTAGACTTCTGTGTACATGTGTGATCACAGTCTCTTCTCTCTGGTTGTGGATACTATTGCTCTTCTCTTTCAACTTCCATGAATTATCTAATTTTTCATAATCCCAATAGTCATGGTATAAAATCACAAGAAACTGCCTCCTTTGATTTCCTCCATAGGCATAACTCTACAATCTTCCATCTATGTGAAAATCACTGAGATTTCATTAATGTCATTAGAAACACATAATTACTCAATGTTTTCCCTCTTCTGTATTTAGAGGGACTCTAAATTTATAACCTCTTTTTTAGCTATGGTTTGAATTAAATAAAGCCCTCTATTAGGAATTTCTGTCTTCCAGATACAGTTTATCCTGAGGATGAGGCAGCTTCATTGCCATTATGTGTATCTCTGCATGAACAAAAATGGATGGTCTCTGAAACAACCCATGGCTAATGCATTAAAGGCATTAGAAATTAATATCATCACCATAAGAGGAATTAATGTGATATGTGATTCTATTGTATAATAAGTTTGCATTGATACTGCCAGTTGCCCAAAGTGGAGATTCTGTTTCTTTTCCCTCACTCTGCATTCACTCTTGAACACAGGTTGACAAGATCTGATACAGAGCTGTAAAGCAGTCTCCTCTGTCTTCTGTCTGCTGAAAATACTGTTTTGCAATGCATTATCCATCCAAAGGTCACTCTCTACCTTCACTCTACTCACACTTTCCTAGTCTGATAATGTGCTCTGATTTTAAGGCTACAGAGAAAGAATATATATTTCTGAAAAAAAAAAAAAAAAAAAAAAGGGTTTTCAACTAAAAGAAACAGTAAAAATTGTTGAACTACATATATACATATATGTATCCCATAAACAACTTTCAGAAGCATTTGCATTAATGTTTTATAAGTGCCTGTTTGTGTATGTCTACACATTCTATGCACACATTCAAAAGCATCTCTTCCCTTTGTTCATAAGTATGTGGGGGGACACATGAACACACACACTACATTTGGGTTCATTTTTAGGTTTCTGTACTGAGTTTGGCTGAGATAGAGCTAATTTTCCTCACAGAATCCTGTATGGTGTTGTGGTTTGGATTTCTGAGCAGAAGGAGTGTTGCTAACACACTGATGTGTTAGCTATTGCTGAGCAGTGATTATACAGCATCAAGACCTTCACTGTTTCTCAGCTGCCCTGGCAGTGAGTTGGCTGAGGTGGACAAGAAGTTGGGAGGGAACAGAGGCAGGACAGGTGACCCCAAGTGACCAAGGGTTATCCCAGACTGTATGACAGCATGCTCAGCAATACAACCAGCCTTGGTCTTTTAAAGGTGCCTGTTGCTTGGAGACTGGCTGGGCAACAGTCTGCTGGTGGGAGGTGGTGAGTGACTGCTTTTGCATCACTTGGTGCAGGCTTTTTTTCCCTTCACTTATTAAACCATCTTTATCTCGACCCACAGGTTTTTCTCACTTTTGCTGTTCTGATTCTCTTCCCCATGTTGCTGGGGGAGTGATCAAGTGACTGGGTGGGTGCTTAGCTGCTGGCCCAGGTCAGCCCACCACATTTGCTCAAGCCCACTGCATGTCTTACTGGGTAAGAGAACAAAGTCAAAAAGTTCTACATGCCTCTGTAGGTGGGCATGACCCCAAGCATTGGCACAAAGTCATCTGTACTCTGGAATAATTAGCATGCCTCCGGGCAGGATTTTGTCCCACACTAGCTAGCATTATCCCAGTCAATTCCCCAAGCTCAGGATAGTTGGAACTGGCAAGGGACCAGTTTGGCTGTGGCCACCTTATTTTGGAGTAGAAAGAAATTTACTAACATAGACATTTTCTGTACCATTCCAGCTGGCTGCAGGATGAGTGAATGCTGCTCTTACCCATTTTGTTAGCAAGTACAAATAAATGTAACCATAGCATACCTTTAAAAAACATGCTTTATCTGTTATTTTTGAAAAATAACCAGAACTTATGTGGTATAAGAAGACTTTGGATTGCCACAATAATGTAGATACTATCTCACTTTCCTGGATTCTTTCTGTTTTGGACTTAAACTACTTCTTTCAAAAAGACCATTTCTTACTGTCTCCATACTGCTAATCGTACAAGACATTGTCCTCGGAGGAAAGCTGAGCATGCTTGAAATTGAAGATGCTCTTAGGGGTAAAATCATCTTTTTCATGTTATTATTCTAACATAAATATTTTAAAAACATATGTATACACTATGATTTAAACAAACAAACAAATAAACAGAAAAAAACAATGAAACAATGAAACATAAAAAAGAATTAAGGTAGTCAATCATGTAAAGGGATGAAACTCTTACAGATATGCAGAGGAGGTATCTTTGCTGCCAGCAGTACCCCAGACAAGAAGATGGGTTGTTTTCATATGGCAGGATTATAATCATCACAGTCAGACTAACTAAAAGACAACTGCAGGCTTTGTTGTTGAACTTCTCATTCTAGGCATCGTTTTGATTGCTGAGGAAACTCCCTAAAATTACAGTAATTTTATTGTTAGCAAATAACATCAAAATCTAAAATAGAGAAAGCAGATGATTTAAGAGTAGAGATAACTCAAGTGATACTAAAGCGATAACATTTTGTTAGAAGAAAAAAAATTTTACAAGAATGTGTTTCACTGGGAGGCAACTCAAGGCAGTATTTTCTGCCTAATGGCAGTTTTTCCTGGTAGTTTGTTTCACCAGGACATCAGTTTGCACTGGCTGCATTTGGATCCTCATGTAGGAATCTGAAGTCTCACATATCAGTATCCATTCTACTCCCTCTTACGTTAGGCCATCTTTTCAAGGCAGCTCCTTCAGTTCCTTGCCTTTGTCTGTGCCTGGACACCTCCTCCTCTTTTTCTCAGAACTCTGTAGGGAGATCTCTCTCAAGTGTGCTCTGAACCACTCTTTTCTTTGCTGACATTGCTGCCTCATGTGTAACCCTTGTGCTTAGCTCAGCCACCTCTTCATTACCAATCCTGGCTCAGTGCCCCTAGCTACTCACACAGCCCTCATGATGAACTTTTAAATAAATTAGTTAGGAAGACTCAGGACCTTTGGAACATGGGTTGTTCATCACACTAATTGGCTACTGGCTCTTGTATTCTTCATTCTTCTCCAAACAGGTGTAGCCATATAGCTAATGCAGACGAGTATTTCTTATTACATTATATTACTTGCAACAATCCAAAGAGAGATTTTAAAAGCTAAATATCTTTATCTAGTAAGCTGAAATGATTATACAGTACATCATATGTTACAGCCAAACAGCTTTTTCTTCACTGTTAATGTAGTTGTCTCATTATTATATCTCTTCAAATCTGCCAAGAGCATTTGTCTTCATTTAAAGAGCATACTACACATTACATATTTTAAAATTAAAGCAATATGGAATTTTCAGAGCCTAAAAACAGTTCCTGAGAAAAAACTGTCCTGGAAACCAAAGTGTAATAACATCAGTGAAGCTTTTTTTATTACTGATCCATAATCTATATGTTAATTTGCATAGTTCCCAAGTAAGTAGAAGTCTTTCTGACAGCCCAGTAGAAGCATTCTGACACCCAGCATGCATTCTCTTTCCTCCTCTGAGTCACACCCAGTTGCAGAGACTTTTCAGGCCAAACTGTGCATGCACTGATGTGAATCCAGTCCCTTCTGTTCACACTGCACCTTCAGTTCTGCTTCTATATTGCTATTACCCACAATGATGTACAAGAACATAACTAATTTTTCAATGGTTTTCAGAGACCAGGTTGATTTTCTTTGCCATCAATTAAAAAAAAAATCTATATTTTATTCACAAATCTACATTTTATCCTTCTTTAAATAATAAATCTTTCAGACTTGGTAATGCAAAACCTTACAAAGCTATTTTCATAGAACAATTTTTCAAGATAGGATCAATTTCAATTTAATTTTTTAATAATTATTCTTCAATAGCTCAGTAATGATGTTGTTTAAACAAAGCTTACCAGTGATTTCCACATTTTTACCTAAAATGAGCATGATCACTTTGTGTTCAAAAGCTTAAAAAAAAAAAAAAACAAAACAAAACCAAAACAACAAAAAAAACAAAAAAAACCCAAAAAACCCAGAAACAAACAAACCAACAAAACCCCACCACCAAGGAAAAGAAGACAATTAGAAAAGAAGCTCCTTCTCTGGCACAGGGAAGCATCACGATTACAGCACTGTGATAGAAATTTGAGACTAATTAGCTAGAAGGGAATTGAAAAAAAAATTATATAAATTTATTTTATGCTTTAAAATTTTAAAGGGCTTCTTATTTTCTTTTATATCTGCCTGTAAACCTCTTGTTCTGAGCTTCATAAACTTCAAAACACACTTATTTGAGGTCACAGTTAAAATACTAAGTTATTTTGTCCTGACAGAGCTGACGTTTACCTTGTTTAAAGTGTTTAACATCAAAGTCAACACAATATATTCATGATGTGAAGTAGGCCATATTCACTTACCAGAAAAAATGCTCTTTCAATACTTTGTAAACATTTAAAGCACTTAAGATAAGAAGCAAGATCACAAGCCTCTGCTCATGCACATTTCATCCCTTATTCTATAGGTGTAACACCCAGTGTAAAGCCCACTTAAATTAATGGGAGTCTTTCCACTGACTTCTGAATTGATCCTCTAAACAAGTAGAGAGTCCAATTCCTTCATTTCCTGCCTGCCTAGGAAAATGCACATCTTCACAGCACAAAGGCAGAAGGGGAAGAGATTCTGTTGCCAGGTTTTGTAATCGAAGAAATGAAATTGCCTCTGAGTAACCTGTTCTGTGATACTGCTTGTGCAGAACTCATTTGCTTAAATATAACCTGGCAATAACAATCCAAACCAGGCGGAGGACTAAAATGAGTACGAGTGTAAGGAAATTGTATGAGAATTGTCTTCCCCCTGGCTTTCAATTTACTGTAGGCATGTCACCAAGAAAGCAATTCAGAGTTAAAGAATACAAAACCTGAGCTTTGTACTGACAATCTCCAGAGAATGCGGCAAACAACATGGAATGAATTTTACTGTCTCATATATTAGTCATAGCTCGGCATAATATGAATTATCCAGCTTGTCTTCTTGCCCCTGTCCTACCTAGTCACCAAAATGAGCTACAAATATTTCTATAGCCCCAAGGCAAATTAGCACAACACAGCTTCCTTCCATCCTTTACTCTCGAGCCCTCCAGGGCAGGAGGATGGTGAGTGCAATCCAGCCATCAGGAGGGGCTCCTGGCCCAGGCTCTCCTTCAGCCCCTGCATGGGCTTGGGCTGGGAGAAAAATTTTTGGCCCAGGTCAAAACTGTGCCAAGGAATTTACTAACAATTTATGCACATGCCAGTGCAAAAAGGATACCTTTGCAGTTACTAGGGTAGACATTCTGCCACATGACAGAGTGAGAAAGGTTTTCACATGCAGCTAGAAACTTTAATGAATTCTTTTCCACCCCAAAAGACAGGAGACTATCCTTCACATCTAGTTGATAGAATTATTTTGTACTATGTGCATTATAAGATCTGGAGAATAGTAGCTAGCAGAGGAATTATTTTGAATAAAACCCAGCAGTTCTCCATAGACATAACTGATGCTGCAGTACAACTATACTGTACAAGATTTAAATGCAGAGGTTGTTGATTTGAGTGATAAAGGTGACAGCTATCAAGGGAGAACTTTGAAGAAAAGTAACTGCAAAGGGCAGAAGTTAAAAAGAAGGCTCCATATACTTCTAGTGGAACAGCACTTCTATTACTGAACTCTGCACCTGGGAAAAATGGGAGACATTCTGACTTAGTCTTCATAAGTGTGAAAGGAGATTTTAAATGCTTAGAAGGGTGATTTTTAGAAATACCTTCAAGGTAAATCTTGGTAAAAGAGGAGCAGGAACTGAATTTGTCAGTAAAATTTGAAGAAACTTTAGGAGAAAATAGTAAGGATATTAAAAGTGTATGTGGAAAGCAAAATGCAGAGAAAAAAATCACAATTTAAAGTATAAGTTTACTTTGAGATACAATTATACTGTTGCAATAGGATCACTGTGGTTATATTGTCAGCTAAAAGGACAAATTCCAGAAGAAACATCTTAAATCAAAGTAGCTGAACAAATTATATTGCACCCTGAGACTAGTCACATGAAATGGTCCCAGGGTTTAGCAACTATTGTGATAATTTGTGTATGATACCAAAAAGAAAAGAAAAATAAGATTTGATACTGAAAAACATTTGCTGTGAAGTTGCCATGCTGTTGATAAAGATGGGAGTGTAACTCTAAACTAAATCAAAGAAACTGCAGAAAGAGCTTGGTCATTTACAGCTTATATGCTATTTATCAGAACCTTGACAGGCATCTTGCTTGTTGTGGGTAAACAAAATGATTGAATAGAATGACAGAAAATTAAGTATCTTTAGTTATCACTCATTATCCTTGTAAGGCAGATCACCTAACTACTCAAAGATTACTGCTGTTGCACTGCAAAAACAGATTAATTTAAAAATCCACGTAAAGGCTCCCATTCATATTGTCTTGTACTGCATATAGAATCCTTCAGTATAATAGTTAACTGTGTAATAATTAACTGTGCATATCTCATCACACAAATGCAAGTCAAGTGAAAATTATTCTGGGCTATCATAGCAGATATCAGAACAAAATGTAGTCCTGATTCTTCAACTGCTGAGGACACCAGAAAAGACTTTTAGGAGATCCCAAAGTTTTTCTTTGTGTTACTTAAAATAAATAGTTTCATAGCTGTTGGCTGAAAACACAAATAACATTATTTTAGAACAATTATTTTTACTCTATTGCTATTTTCAATATCAGTATCCAATTTCCTGAGCTCTTTCCTTAAACAAGTGGTGTTAGCAGCACTGGAGTCTGTCAAAAGAATGGGATTTTTAAATAGTGTCTTCAAGGCTTTATGGTGTCTGACCATTAATGTTCCTGGAAGAGAATGATCCTGGAAAAGAAACCTGAAAGACTTCAGCTATGATTTCTCAGACATTTAAGATACTAAGAGTTTCAAATATGTTTGCAGCTGGAGACAGCCTCCTCTGCCAGATTTTTTCTCATTGCAAATATGTCTCTCTTCCAGAAAGCCACTCCTGAAAAGAAAGTTCTTACTTCTTTGTCTCACAGTCTCTGAATATGTCTCTATGTTATGTCACTTTACTCTATAAATTAGTATTTAATCTAGCCTTCAGTATTATCTGACCAATATACAGTATCCCTGTATTATAAATTTGCTACTCCTGAGGCAAAGATACTGTATTGCCCAAATCCGCTTAAAATTAGGTGATAATGAAAAAATAAAATTCAGAATAATAAGCAGTATCTTCTTTTGCGAATTTACATTTTTTATTTTAAAAAGGGAAAGATACACTGTTTGAGAGCTGATGGCTTAAGAGTCACTAAAAGAAAATAAAATATACAAATTTTGTCATAGAATTTCTTTTCTGCTTTTTACTGTCTTGCATTATCTTAGTTTTGTTTATTCTTTGTTTCATTTATTCATTATTCTTAGGTTTTTAGGTGCCCTTTGTGAACTCAGTACATGATTAGAACATCATAAGAATAGCACTCATGTAATTTAAGCTTATCTCCACAGAGATAAGTCCGAGGCAAGATTTCAATCTCTAAGAAGTTTTCTTATTTAAATGGTTGTCTACTAACTCTTATTTCTGCTTCAGTAAATCATATGAGTAAATTTTAGCCCTGTTCATTTTACTACCCTCAATACAGATTTCATTTTTCATATTCATCTTCAAATAGCTTTGATTTTTGTACTGTTTATCAGAATCCAAAGACAGTTAACAAGTTTGTTAAGGAAAAAGAACCTGTTTCAGGGCAAGAACTCTAATCAGGTGTTCTTACACAAGCTTCTTTGCATTTGTGTGGAAGAGCTGTAGCAGAGGACACTGCTATTAAAACTATATTTTTCTGTTAAAAAAAATACCAAAACACAACAGCCAAATGCTCAAAGAATATCGATAAATTCTTATTTTGGGGCTACATTTATGACCTACTTTTGCAGGTCATAAAAATTGACATATTCTATACTTCAATCATCATTATTATATAAAAATATTAATCACTAGAACATGTAGCTTTGAATTTCCATTGTGTTTTAGATTTCTCAGCTGTGCTTCAGTACTCTTTGGAAGTATGTGTCTTAAAAATATGAGACAATGAAATAGTTTGATGCCTCATATGTGTTCTTGCTTTCAATAGTATATTGTTTCTTAAAAAGGGATGAATGATCTTACTTAGATATTCCAGGTAGCTTAACACCTGAGACTCAATTAAAGTCCATGAAACTATACATTCTGAGGACAGAAAATCTCCTTTCCCTCACTTACAAGTAAATATGGGGAGCCAAGAATAAGAACAATGGGAGGAAGACGAGAGAGTAAAAGTTTTCTTAATTTCAGAAGAGTGAAGAAATAGTGAATAAATTAGGCTGTTAAAATTAATTTTGTTGCAGGTTGACAGGTCTTCAGCACAGGTAATTAATTCAGTGAGTTTTAATAAACTAGAATTAGAATCAAATGAGAAACATCTCCTCCTAAAGCAAGGGGGAAGATGTGTACCACTATCTCTTGGTGCAGGCAGGCTGACACACTGCAGCTTTCTGTGAGTGATGGGCCACAGTTTGAGTGATGCTGCTGCTGTGCAGGAAAGTGAGGGGAGGTGGTGGCCCCTGGCCAAGGAAGAAGAGAGGAAGGAGTGGTTGGCAGTAGTCCATAACCTGATGAGAAAGAAAAAATGCTAATATATACTTTCTAAACTTAGACATATTCAATTGTCTTATTTAATAACAGCCTTTGGTGAAAAAGAATTTTTGTTTCTGTTTGGAAATTGACTTCCCAGATGCAGTGCTTTTCCAGACAGAACAGCATTTTTTCCTTATTTATTTATCAAAGGGGAAGAATAAGGAAGTACATAAAAGCCAGATTTCCAGTGGGGTATGGGACAACTGTGCTGAGCCCATGGCTATGCCTAGGAGGGGGCAGTTTTGTTTGCCAGGACTGCTTCTCTTGCCAGGAGGGAGGCTGAGTTCACTGCAAGCACTGCACATGAACCTGTCACAATCACAATCCCACAGCGGTTGTTTGGTGATGCTTTGAGGCTGATTTGCATCTTTCTGATGGCATGCTATGCAAATACACTGTTCTATCAGTGATACAGGCTTACCACTGTTGTTCATTAAAGACCCCTGTCTGCTGCTCAGAAGAGTTAGATATAATCAGCAGTCATATATTCCAGCTAGAGCACAGATCGCTTCTCATAAAACTTGCTTCTGTCTTCTCATTTTCTGCTCAACATGATCATTAACATTTTCATCACAGTTCTTTCTTCCATGGTAGCCATGTCCACATTTGCCTCAGATTATCATCATCTTCTCTTTTTTCTGTATAGAGGATAAATTATTAATTAAATCCTACTGTGTGCACTCAAGTCAACCGTAAGAGTTAGCAGTGTTTTCACCAAAAATATCAGGATTTGTTTGTATTTGCATTATTTAAAATGGAAATAGTATATTCATATTTTTTCAGGTTGTGTTTTTACCTATGCAGTTCCTCCATAAAAGATTCTGTACTGGTCCTCAGAAATAATTTTATTGTCAAAATCTTGCTCTGACAGAACACTAGCTTTTGCAAGAACATTGATAGGAAAGCAAATTAAAATTGCGTAGTAGGAATTCACGACATATGAACCAGCTAGTTGAAGAAAAGACATTTATGAAAATTCTATTATGTTATAGAAATGGTGTGTTTTCACTGCAGAACTTTCATTTTAAATAAGTGGGGTTTTGGGTGGATTTTTGGTTTTGTTTTTTCATATACAGGAAATACTGCTATTAATTGTGCTTTAACTGGATAGATTTTATGTATCCATATACCTTAGGGACATCTAAACATAAGAATTAATGGCAAAGCCTAGGATGGAATAGCTAGTGGTTTTTAATGATCTGTTGTTTTTTTCCAGCTCACATTACTTGTTTCTGTTTTTTAGTTTGTTTTTTCTTTTTTGTTGTTGTTGTTGGTTTTTTAATTAACAACAGTTCTCTTGCATATAATTATACAGAACCCCTTTCCTCCAAATTTAAATAGACAATTTGACTCAGGGTTTGAAGACAAGGTGTTTGTCACATCTGTAAATTCAAATCAGGAAAGCATTACCTTTTGACTCTTCAAGCGCATGAATTTTTGAAAGATCAGAGATTGATGTTAGCTTATGCTAATGTCAGCTGGTATCAGCTATCAGCTATTTATTTAAAATAACTTTTGGACTTCAACAGCACAACTGATTTCAGATAAGAATCTGGAAGATTAACACTCTAGAAAATTCAACCCAAAACATATTGGGAAGTAATTAAGAATGCAAAATGAACTAAAAAGCATGGGTGGTGTAATCCATGGGTGTCTTATATGTCATATCCTTCCTATCAGCCTTGAATCAGCAATATATGCAAGCACATATATATAAGTAGGAATGTGCATATTCTCTCCCTAAGCAATTTGCTCAGATGAGATTTTAGTAAAAACTCTAAACTAACCGTAATACAAGGCTAAGTGTAAGGTAGCAATTAGATGTGTGTGATGCATAAAGAAATAATCATAAAGTAATGTCTACATTTTTCACTTTTTCATGAATTTACTTCATTGATGTCAGGGGTGTGAACTGTTTTTTCTTTCAATCTTAACATAATTTTGACACTTTAAATTGTGTTAAGGATAAATTGTGCTAATGATATTCTCAACATTACTGGTGTGGTCTTTATTCTGGGGTACCATGCAGACTGCATTTTATAGCCTGCTACTGGCATTTTAAGCAACACAGTGGAGCACAGTTCATCATTTATGCCAAGAAGCTCATTTACGTAAGCTACAATGTCAAGTTTAATTACAGGCTACAGTGGCAAAAGAAAGCCAATTGTATGTGCTTAAAATACTTTTCAGTATTTCAGACAAATGACTGATACCCATAAAAACAATATCCAGGGCAATTGTTAAGCTTATGATACTTAAACCTGCCTAAAATATCTAAGGCAGTATATTCCAAGAGGTTAACATTCTATAAAATTTAAATAAAAAATAAAAAAATAAAATTTTATAATCAAGTTGTTTCTTCATAGAGAGAAATAAAATATAGCTGGCAATTAGGAGCATTTATACCCACACATTTCCTCTGTTCAGCTCAGTGTGATTTTATAATCAGTAATTTTGTAACTGGCTTACCAAAATGGCTTTATGATGGTCCCTGGTCAAAGTAAATGTGCAGAGAAAAATCTGTTTGCATTATTTATTTTGTGGTTTTGTGTCTGCTCAGAACATTGAGTGTTTGGGAAAACAAGTCAAAACCTCTTCTGCCTAATCCTCATCAACATTTCTCTTTCTCTTGCTCTTTGTGGCCACCACATCATAAAGGGAGAAAAGGAAGAGTTGATGCTAAGGATAAAGGTCAAGATGATAGAATATGACAACTCTTTGAATTGAAAACAAAAATGAGTGTCCCTCAGTATTCAGCATGAGCTTCTCTTTGCTCCCTGCAGGGCATCTGCACCACAACCACCGCATTTTTACACTTCTTCTTCTTAGCTTCATTCTGTTGGGTTTTGACAGAAGCGTGGCAGTCATATATGGCTGTTACTGGAAAAATTAGGACACGGCTCATAAGGAAGCGTTTCCTGTGCCTTGGATGGGGTAAGTCAGTAAAATTAATTTCCTAAGAATCGTTGGAATTAAACATTTAATGCAGTGGCAGTGTCACGAATTGGTATTCTTCAGTAAAACTGAAAGATAGTGGACAGCATGTTTCTAAAAGGAAAGCTAGGTTAGAAGCCTTTCCATTGTATCTCAAGCTCAAGGTATGCTGGTGAATATTGTAGCATTCTTTTCTAAATATGCTTTAACAAAATTTAAAAAATTTTCAGCAAAGTAGTGTAATATCAAGAAATCAAAATAAAACAAGAAAGAAACATTCTCTGAATATTCATGAAACCTCTTTCTAGTTAAGACCTGTCAAATGTACCAGTAATTTAGCTACATCAAAGCAGTACACCGTGGGCAGAAAACAGTGTCCTACTCCCTGCCAGTGCTTCAGAAAAACAAATCCTACAATAGCAACGTGCTTCATTAAATAATTCATTCCATGTAAAATTGTCCATTTTGCATTAGCTTACCCTGTCATTTTTTGTCCAGGAAGAACAGCAATATTTTACTCAGCATCTGCTGATTATTACTGTTTTGGTTTTTTTCAGGACTGCCAGCATTAGTGGTTGCAATATCAATAGGCTTTACCAAGACAAAAGGATATGGAACAGCTCACTAGTAAGTCAATCTGAAATGATAGATTATGTTTTTAATTACTAAGATTGTCATACCCATCAGGAACTGCATAGCACACTCTAAAGGTTCTTCAGGTATGCAGTCACATCTGAAATTGCCCTGAGAGTCACTGAGTGATCCACAAAAGAACAAAGAGAAAACAGCATGCCAGTCTTGGACCGAGCTCAGCAAAGCACCAGGAATCCTAGATTTTGTTTGAGATTTTGAAATAGCAAGCTTTTAAGAAACACCGAGCATTAGGTCCATTTAGACACCTAACATTTATATAGATTTACAAAAGAGAATGTTAAATGTTATGGGTAGTCTCTGCCAACCTTTAAACATGTCCAAAACTGTACTGGCAAGAGTCTCTTTGGCACCCAGGTTTCTGCACACCAAGCAGGTACCTCGACTTTAATACCCCTGAACAGCTTGGAGCCAAAGCCCTTCGAACATCTTAAAACAATTTCCCATCCACCCCCTGTCTCCTGGACACCCTGATCCAGCCCATTTCCTGGATTGTGATGTATTTGAGAAACAGAAAGGAAGAAATTTGTGTGCTTCATTTACATTCAACTACTACAGTTCCTGTTTAGCCAGCTGGCTGGTTCCAGTGTGTATTTAGCACCCCGGAAAATTAACTCCTCAGAGAGACTGCCCTTCGATCTTCTGATGGAGAAGGAGTTGAGCCTTCCTTCTGCCAGTGGAGCACTCCAACCACCATTATGTATGCAAGAGTGTGCTTCCTTTGGTCAGCCTGTTTGGAACTCTCCTCACGTTGCCTAAGAAATAGAGTATGCATCTGGACAGAAAGAGGAAATATGACTCTGTAGACTGGTAATGAGGGCATTCATCAGAGATGTGGATGACTTAGGTCAAGTCTTCACTTCAATGAATATTTAATTATTCTCCTTAGCATCATCACTGAGTGAGATCAGGATTCCCCCTCCCTTCCCTGTGTGTCTCACTATCTTGGCACTCCAGCTCTGGGTGGGTAAGAATACAAAACCTGAGTTCCAGCTCCAGCCACTAAGCTCTGTAGTTACAAACTGTAACAACGTGCATCTTGAGTTTTTTAATGAGCAATGTCTTATGTAACTGAAATGCTTAATTGCACTTAGAGTTGGCAAGTGCAACAGTGCTCTTAGCCTCTTTTTGAGTGTTATATTGAGAACCTACTCCTCTGAATTCTTTTTTAACTATGTACTTATCTTGCTGGCTTTTTTTATTATTTAGTCCTCGAATTACAACTAGAAAACCATTTGGGCTGTGAGAATTACAAATCACAAAATAAGGATGCCCAGACCCCCATTGGGGATGTAGCTCTGTCCCTTGCAGGACTAATCCCATTACATTTGCTCTACTGAAATCATTCATATATGAGTACTTGCTTTAGTTAACATTGCTTCCTGCTTCCTTTCTGGGCTGAATGCATTTTTAAAAGATTATATTCTGAAATATTCATACAAAGCAACAAATCATTCACTGGAAAGTAAAAAAGAGCAAGTCTCTGTACATGTAACAGCTCTTCTCCCAAGATTCAAATCCAGCTGACATGGTACTGTGGGAGAAAAGAACAAATGAAGGCGTACAAGGGACAAATAGAACCATAATTCAGCTTTCTCATCTTATTTGCAAATATATTTTCTTGGCATTTGACATCAGAATTACATAAGGAAAACAGTGAAGACAAGGAATGGAGATTCCTCCTCCATCACCAGCTGATGTGCTGTCCCACTCCAGAAGGCAGCAAAGAATTGTGTCTCATGACAGCTGTTGGGCAGTGTAAAAGCAGAGCTCCTGTCCTGCTCCTTCTACCATAACTAAAGCACTTGTGTGTAAGTTTTTTAATTGCTTACACTGTATTTTGCCTGTTTGCCTAATTGGCTGCAGTCAATTACACAAAATGCTACTATCAGAAACACACCCTGCTGCAGACTACTCATGCTCTTTAAGGTGCTCATTTTCAAAATGAGGCTGTTAAATGGAGAACATTAGAAGTGAAAATTAAGGAATTTTTTTCAGTTCCATAGTCCCACACATGAAGAGATTGATTGAAAAGGAGAAGGTCCAAGAATCTTTGCAGCACTTCTCAGTTTGCTATGGTATATGTATGATGAGGATGCTTGAATTGTTCCCACTGGAGCCATTTCTGTGATCATCAGTCTCTGATTTCTGTCTTTTTTTCTGAGTCCTAATTATTAGACAGTTATATTTGTGTATTTTTAAAACTACATTATAACACTTACAGTGATAGAGATACAGAGGCTGAAGGAATTTCCTAAAAATAATTTTAAAAACCACAGAGAGAAGTTTTTAGATATTTCAGGTTATCTGGAAAAGATTAATGTGTCTGAAAGCTTAGGAACTTTTTCCAGACACTTCTCTAATAAATATTGTTGCTATCTCTTTTCAGACAGTCAAAGTACCACTGCTTCAACTTATAGTTAATAAAGTGTGTGAACTGCTCATGTTAACATACAGTGCAGATAAATTCCAGGAATTTATTGTATCAGCAAAAATTAAAATTCTGTCATTGTCATATTCTTGCCATGCTCTCTTAAGAGAAGGAACCAATCTTCTGGAGAGTATCAAACATCTCAGAAAATGTACAGGACACATGAGAAAGTGTACAGATGCTTCATCACTCAGCAGAATTTTATGACCATGTAACATGGTCCCATAAAGCCACTGGTGGCTGCTCTTAACACTAGTCAATTTATATGGCTTTCTGCTATGTGCACATCAGGGAGAAAGAAGACAGAACAGGAGAACAAAATAAAAACAGCTGTAAAACACAGAAAAAACCCCAACCTATCAGAGCAAAGAAAGAGGAGAAGGAAAAAATTGTAAAAGATCTACAAGAATTGCCTTCTGGTGTAGGAAGGCACCTGAAAATATATCTGCAGACAGTCTTCAACAGAATAATTGGAGGAAAATGGAGGAAAATTTAATTTTAGTCATCAACTAGGAAACATTGAATATATTGCAATAATGATGTCACACACTGGTGAAGATCCAGACTGTTGAAAATTCAGATTGTGTAAAAAAGAGGTTAAGTGATAAAAGGACAACCTCTATATTTTTTCCAGCCCTGCCTCTGAGTAGAAATCACTCTTTTGAGCAGCCATTTTACTTGATAACATGGAAAAGGGAGGGGAAAGTTTTCCTTGGTCTCAAAGCATTTTGTAGTAGAAACTGTTTTGTATTTTTTATTTACTAGACCCTTTTTTCATCCCAGGTAACTAAAGTTATATTCAAACAATAATACATCAACTATTTTTATGAACTGCTGCTACCATCTTCCAAAACCATGGCAATTGTAATTACAAGTCCTAATTCTCAAAGTGGTCATCTTCACTAAGTTTAAAAGTTCATATTAGTAAAGAAGTGCAGTATGAATGCATTTCCCCCTCTCAAAAATCTGTGTTCTTAGACTGACAATAATAGCCTAGCTTTTGAAAAAATAGTAGGAAAAATTGCAGAAAATTTTGAAAACATTTTTCTTTGACACTGCAAAAATAAATTGAACATTAGTGTTGTAGGTGGTTTTTGAGGTAAGATGTACAATAACTTGGCATGTACTACCTTTTTAACTGTGGAGCACATAGGAACTATTTGCATCCATTTATCATTCCAGAATTTAGCACACTGGTGCCGTTGCGTTCATGTGACAGTTTTCGTATGGCTTCATTACAATGGAAAATGCTTTTATTTTTTGCAGTGAGAATACCAGCCCTAACAGACCATTAATATTATGGCGTGCTTACATTTATTTTACTTGGTTTTGAAAAGTACAAAAGCACTACTGGAAAATAAAGAAGATATGTGTGATTCTGATGTGAATGTGTCTGGATGTGAAATCCAAGTAAATTATTTGAATCTATATACTGGAAAAGTGTCCTTATATGTAGGTGTGATCATGCATTCAAATAAACATGCTGTTCTTTGAATGTGTAATCACTGGGAAAATAGCACAGCTGCATTTACTTCAGTGTGTGAAGCTCCTGTTCTTTTGCAGATATGAAAAGCTTTACATCATAGTATATCAAATATTTAGAATTTGATTCTGTAAGTGCTCTGTGTTTGGAAATCTGTTGGTTTTCAGTGAAAGCCCTGATGCAGAATGACAAACTCTCTGAGATTAGGAGGTCTCCAGAAAATACAGTTTTCAGATGCTTTAAAATATACATTTAAATTGTTTGCAAAATATTAGAGATAATGCAGAAGAGATCATATATCATATATGATTTTTCTCTAATGGAAATATTGTCTTTAAGGTGTGGTTCTAATAGCAATCATTAAATGACAGGATATGTAGAAACCTGCTCTTTTTCTGAAGTCCTATATTAGAGGTACTTGACCATTTCATCACTTAAGTATAGAACTATCAGATATGGTAAACTAGAAATGTTTCTAGATACCTACTTGGCAAGGCTTGTTCAGTTAACTCATCATACATGGCTAGAGGAGATTCAACAAGTATTTGCAAACTTACTTTCTATTGTGCTCTTCATACATTTTGGCCATTTCAGTTTATGTATAACTCAGATTAAAGATTTTGGAATGTTAACCACAGGTAATGGAAATATCTTTCGGCTCTCTACTTCATCATATCAACAAAGCAATTCTTCTTTGTGTGTGCATATGAATCTCATATATCAGAAAAATATATGTAGTAATTATTAATGCTTTCTTGACAATGTTTTATACTTATTTTTAATTTGTGTTAGTTCTTCTCTAATGTTCTTTCCAGTTGCTGGCTGTCTCTGGAAGGAGGGCTGCTTTATGCTTTCGTTGGACCTGCAGCTGCCGTTGTCTTGGTAAACATTAATATAATTTCCACTATTTTTGTATGAAATGATAGAAAGTGCTGCTTCCATTACAAATGCTTAGATATGAAGCAGCATTGGATTTTGCTGTAAATACTGAGATCACTGTTGTTTAACATACCTTCAGTATTCTGAATTCATGATTCATTTGATTATATCACTTCTTTATACCAATTATCTCTCCGTGTTTACACGGTAAGCTGTGAAAGAATAATGTACTGATTAGTGGCACAGAAAACTTGTTACAGGCATCACTGAGTTATTATCAGCAGCATCTACGCAATTGTCACTGCCTTGTGAAACTCAGTGACAGTCTTGATAGAGTGCTGCTTGGCAGTGGATTGCTGTGCCAGCAAAAGCAACAGAAGGAGTGGAACCTGCCAGCAAGTTCTCCATGGCTACTGCTTTTGAAGGCAAAGAAAAAAAATTGCCATAGCTGGGAAATGTTACTTGTTTGTGTATTAATCTTCCACATCTCTGGACATGCATTTAGGTGTAGGATTCATTTCTGCCTAATTATAGCTATCTGCAGTGTAGATTTC
The DNA here is from genome assembly GCA_037013685.1 of Acridotheres tristis. NCBI lineage: Eukaryota > Metazoa > Chordata > Aves > Passeriformes > Sturnidae > Acridotheres > Acridotheres tristis. The sequence continues at coordinate 84,060,453 of CM072887.1, read as the reverse complement.
TGCATCTAAGTTAGTTATCCCAGCCATATTTCATTGTCAGTGAAGAAAAATACATAGTTTTAGAGATCAAACCATCAGAAGTATTTCAGATGTCTACTTCAGGGTAAGATGAATTACATCCTACCTCTGCCATTGGCTATCAGACATCTGTTTTGCAATCTGTATGGATTTTTCACAACAATTTATTTAGCATTTTTCCCTTACAGATTTTGAATCTAATTCCTCTTTCCACTCCACAAATTTCATACTGTGATAACTCTATCAGCACTGGTTATTTCTGGTTTTCTCTTGTAAAAGAGAATCAGTCTTTTTAGTCATCAAAGATCTAACTATTCATCTATTTTCCTGAAATGGATGTTTACTACTCCCATAGAGTTTGTCTCATCATTGCCTGGAGTCAAGCCAGGATCCTTTTGTACAACTCACAGTCCCTGTCATGGTAGAAGAGCCAAGGATGTTTACAAAAAGCCAGTTACAATTTTCACATGGAAGTAACTGTATGTTCTCTGTTTAATTGGCAAGTCTTTGTTCAGAGATGTTGGAAGTTCACAGTTGCAGTTTGCCCTACCATTAGCTGGTAGCTGTGGAAAGGAACTGTTCCATGCAGCCACTTAAGCCTGAGTGTACGAAGCCAAAGAATTATGTAACATCAACTGAAAAATGTTAATGCTGAAAATAAAGTTGGAATAGAATTGGCAGGGAAGACTATCGACAATTAGGTATTTTGGTACAGGTTTTGAAAAACCAGTTTGAAAGGAAAAAAGGATTGTCCTTCTCTAATAAATGAAAAAAGGAACATTCATTTAATAGATTCAAGAACTGGTATTACCTATTTGTAGGACCATGCAGATATAGGTTAATAGAGTTCAGTTCAATGATACAAATAGGTAATAACAGTCATTAAGTTGTCCATTAAATGCCATTAATATGTCTATTAAATGCTAAAGTCCAACAGCTGAAAGACTTGAATTTTTTTTAGGTTAGATCTTCCATCCATGTTTGTGATCATAACACCATTTGCTTAATGGGGCTAAACAGACATCCCAGGAATTCACCTGGTCCACAAAAATGGCAAATTGCAGCCAATCAAGGCTCAAAACTGACATTTTGGTAAATTACATAGACAGTGATTTATGTGCAGGAAGATCTGGAAAACCACAGGCTAGTTGTGCATAAGTGGGAACACCCACATGGGTCATAAATGTTTAAAAAGGAACTGTGCTCTGACTAGCTCTTCCCTGTGCAGAGAACTCAAATTGCAGTGGTTTTCCCGGAATAGGATATCTATATTGTTGCAATTAAAACTGACAAAATGTTAGTTATATTACTCAAGCTTCTGGCCATCAGACATGTACCCATATAGAGCTTTATACCAGGCAGAATTCAAGGTCTCCAAAGGAGCCTGTTGCAGGGTATGTGTATATGTCACCTTTTTGAGAATACAGCCTTTTGATGTGTTCAGGGATGCTGCTACACAGTTTTTGAAGGAATTCTCAGAAATGTAAGAGGAGGCAGGCTTGTAAAACAATACAGCCAGGATACAATATTTTTAGGCACTGAAAGATCAACTGTTTGTTTTCTGTTTGACAGGTCAACATGGTGATTGGCATTTTGGTATTTAATAAACTTGTTTCCAGAGATGGAATCCTAGATAAAAAACTCAAACACAGAGCGGGGTAAGCCACAACTGGGTTATTTTAAAGCATATTAAAATTTTATCACCAATTTTCAATTACAGATATTCACCAAAATGCTTTTGATCGTGCTGTGAACTTTTATATCAGTGTAGCAGTGTTTCTAACAGATTCCATTAATCTCAAAAGCTGCTGTTGCATTATCCTGAGGGAATGCAACTAAACAAAATAAATATAATAAAACACAAGTACAAGAGTATTAAGTTAATAAGAATGAGGATTTAACAAATCTGAGCAGAGGTTTCACAAGATGGTTACATGTGTAAAGCTGTTGCAGTTAGGATAACAGTTTTATGAACTGTGTATTCTGAAGGAACTGATTATTTTTGTCTAGATGTCAAATTTAATTACTATGGCAAGAAATGTTGTTTGTGTTAATTTTTGTCGAATGTATATTACAGCAATATATCCCTTACTTAGGTCAATCTTGTTCTGCCATTTTGGCTACATTAAGAATTTGCCTTTGTTCTTACATCCACATAACATCTACATAGGTGTATTTTCTAAATTACTGTAAAAGAACATCAAAGGTAAAAAATCTCCATGGTTTAAGGGTTAAAAAAGAAAAAAGAAAGGTAAATGTGTCTTATCAATTATTTATTTGCATTTACATTAAAATTCTGTTTATTATCATGAGAAGAAAAGATTATCACAGTGGTGGTATCAGAAACTGTTCTGCAGTGGATGACAGCTGCAGCAGCAAACCTAGATTCAGTGCATATTGGAGAAAAATATTTCACAACTGATCACCACCTTCCTAATGCTTATGAAAGTGTATTTAAACTTTGAATAATTATTTTTTACAGTTATATTTTCTAGTATTATATTTTAGGCCAGGTTATAGTTTGACTCCACCAATATCTGCATTTCTAGCAATGATAAATGGTATCTTCATTTTTGTGTGTGTTACTGCTGTAAGCAAATTTATTGCAGATTCACTTTTAATTATTTTGCCATGTAACTAAGAGTAGCATTCCTAATAAGTTTGATGAGTACACTTATAATAAATACTTTAGCTGGTGTGATTTGCATTTCATATTAATTCAATCAAGTCTTTCTGGTTTTCAGTTCTTCTACCATCATTTTGACAAACATGTACCAAACCCCATAATTCTATTTCTTCTGTTTTCATCTTTTTTCATTAGAAAGTATTAATTTCATAACCTTAATTTTATCTGCATTGCTCCATCAGCATTCTGAACTCTGCAATAACACTAGTGAAATCTAGAATATTATAAAACTACCCAAATTATTTCAAAAGTAACAATGACTTAGTAATCACAATTCGAATTCACATATACTCTAATTCCAGTGATATAAAGAGCTGGAACAGCCACAGGTTTGGCTTTGTACAGTTTGTAGGGATATTCAAAGTTAGATTTAATGTTGGGTTTTTTTTTTTCCCAGCTACTCAGTTGTAGGCTATATAAATCTATTTGCTTATACTTTATTTTCTTGATGAAACAAATAAATTGCTTTCTAATTGTGTGACTTAGTAAAGAAAATTTTATTTTTAAATAATCTGTCTTTAAAATAAATGGATAAAGAATCAGAGATTGTTCTGTTAGAAATAACCTAGCTATTTGGGGAAAAGATGTAGCTGCCCTAATGAGAAACAATCTTAACTTGTGTGACAATATGAGATGGTGGCTTGGCAACAGCATTTCTTGATACTGCTTGGCAGATGACATCTCTTGAGTCATTCTTTGGGGCATAGAAATTGATTCATCATTTGATCTCCTCTAGAAAGGTGATTGTCACTCATTCCTCCAGTATCTTTTGCCAGCCATGCTCAGGAAGGCAACTTCATTCTTCCTGGCAAACATTGAACTTCTAATTGTCAAAACTGCAGTCAAAAGTTCAGCCCTAGAATTTAAAACAAGTGAATGGGGCAAAATATACTAACTCCATATGATTTATCACCTTAATAAGCATATGTAGAATCAACAAGTGGGAAAAAATATGTTGATGGATCTTAATCATTACCTCAGTCCTTTTCCTGGTAAAAGAGGAAGCATATGCAAATGCCCAGGCTGAAAATTTACATTTGGTTTATACACATATTAAGTTCTATTATTATTTGCAAGAAACAGAGCAGTTTTTTAGAGGTAAAGAGAATAATCCAGTCTAATAATGCTGAAGCACTGCCAGGCAAAACAGAAAGTACTTTCACAAGCCTAGTTTATACTTACCCAAGGCATTTTTCTAATTCATTCTTTAATCTATATTTTTAATTGGTGCTAACTGATTTGGATTCACTGAGTTATTTTCCCACCCCAAAATCATCTTATAAAAGATCTCAGTTCTCACTTTTTTCTTACAGAAGAAACTGCCTTTTTATGAGAAATATATTTTGCACTTTTTAGTGGAAAATCATCATTTGGTTTATCAAAGTGAAAAACACTGGAGTTCATTGTTGTTTTGGACACTGTGTTAAAATTCTTGTAAGTGCTGGGTTTGGCAATAGCAAAGAGTTCAGTTGGTTGAAATAACTGGGAAAAAACCCAAAATGTTACTTAATCTTCACCATGTTGACCACTTTCCAGCTGGAAGAGGTAAAACATCCTTCCTGTCAGCTATATCACACCTTATTCAGCTGTAATTACTCACAGTTCTGATAGCAGAATGAGAAGAAATAGGAAAAATATTTATTTAGTTGATTTGAGAAGCTGAATGCATGCTGTATGGAAAACTTAAATTCCAGGTTTTGTGTTTCTTCTGACAGGTGCAGAGGTACAATTAATTGTCTATATAAAATGCTTTGAGCTTAATGCTTGTGTACTGTGTTTTATTAAAAGGCAAAACAGGTCACCCTTTTTTAGTACCAACTGATATTTATTTCATCTGATTCCATACGTTTCAAGCCCTGTATTCAGACCTTTATATGACATGAATAAAACTATTCTAGATATTAGTGGGCCGTGTGGTTACTAGTACAATTCTGACTATACAGTATGCACATACTGATTTGATGTGTGAGTCAATTTTGCAGGTTTCATTCCCTATTAATGCTCTGTAATGCTCCATACTTCACACACCTCTTTTAAGTGGCCTGTGCTCTTTCTCTAGCACGTTTGGATGCAGCAGTGGCTCACCAGGTCTGAATAGAGGGATTTCACCTTGTGTGTCTACCCTAGCACGTGCTTATGTTTACTTCAGTGTACCGAGCAGTTTTTGATCACGTTTGGGGCCTTTTTTGGGTTAAATGGAAGAAATAGAGTTTGCATGAAATTAAGCCCCATAGCATTAACATGTAAAGCTAACAATAATGTAAAGTAAAAAATACAGTTTTGCAACAATATAGAGCAGTCATCTTGAATAAATCTACTTACTTTTTCTGCATGACGTCATATTTAAAAGCTAAATTTCAGTAGCAACGTTTTTTGGTGACAATTCAATATTTTGTTCTTTTTGTGGGTGTTCTGTTTGTTTGCAGTCAGATGAGTGAGCCTCATAGCGGTTTGACGCTCAAATGTGCCAAGTGTGGAGTAGTTTCAACAACAGCTTTGTCAGCCACCACCGCCAGTAATGCCATGTTAGTCCTGATCATTTACATCTTCTTGTTACAAATCTTATACAGTGCATGTGAGACAATAGCTTGATGATGACAACTGTGTTTGCTAACACTGTATAAAGTGCTAAGCACATTTAAATACTTTTTTTAAAATTGCAAATGTGTTTATTAACTGAATACAGGATATTCTTTAGAACATAAAGTACAACTGTTATATTCTTGTCTATGATTTTCAAGTTAAATTGATAAAGTGACATCTTTAAATATGCTTTATTTTAATAGTGAGCTCTTAATATTTTTTTTCAATATTACAATACTGCTTTTCTCTTTTTTTCAATAGGGCGTCCCTTTGGAGCTCCTGTGTGGTGTTGCCACTTCTAGCACTGACTTGGATGTCTGCAGTTCTGGCCATGACAGACAAAAGATCTATATTATTTCAGATACTTTTTGCAGTATTTGATTCATTACAAGGCTTTGTTATTGTCATGGTCCATTGTATTCTCCGAAGGGAGGTGAGGAATGGATTCCCAGTTTTCCAAGGGGCTGTGCTCCTGTTAATCTCTCAACTGCTCTTTAATGTTACATACAGCTTCCTCTGCAGAAATATATTTCATGGAAAGACAAAAATCATTTATGGTGAGATGTGTAGGAACAAGTGAAAGATGAAAAGAGAAAAAGTGAAAGAGGGGGAATATTGATTAATTCCAAGTGCAAAATATCAGTATAAAACTTAACCAACTTAATTCAAGGTGTCTTTTAATCAATCCTAAGTACAGTTGATTTCTAAGGAAGGAGTATAGGAAGAGGTGAACATGAATGCCCTTCTGAAGGTCAAAAGCTATAGATTTTTAAACACTCTAAAACAGATTCAAATGCAACATTTTTTCATCTTATACTGTCCCTGAAAGAGGACACAAGGAGATGACGTGTTGGTGAAGATCTACCATTTCAGATCTCCAAACTCAGGTACATGCTAAAGTTATGGGGACAGTGAGGATGAAGACAGATGAGTGCTGTGAGAGCAGCGAGGACTAGCAGACCCTTGACTGCCCTTCACAGCTCAGTGCCACCTGCCACAGGATTCATCACCACTGAAATCTGATGGCAAAGCTCCTACACAAATGCTCTTTAATGTGGCCCTGGTGGCAGCTTCTCTAACCTGCCTAACCTGCTAACTAACCCCACATTCTACTGAGATGGGTTTGAGAGCAGTAGCGTAAAACTTTGTGGGCAGATCTGTGGTAATGGGGCTCTCCATCAAAAATTAGGAGGTGGTGCTGGACTGGAGAGTAATTCCTGGTGCATGGGCATAGCTGTGTGCTAGTCATTTATCAACTTCAGGATATTTACCACACCAGTAAACCAGATTATAATATCCAGCATATTTCTCTGGGATGAGCAAGAGATATTTGAAAACCTCAGGACTAAAAAAAGAAAAAAAAACTAGGAAGATGTTTCAAAAAAGCTTTATTGTCAATGCTGAGTGAGGAATCTCTCACAGGGGTTTCCCTTTTCACCATGACACCCTTTAAACACTGAAATTCAATATATTGAAAAATAATTATCAGTGACTAATTTATTCAATTCTTTCAGCATTGTACCACTTTGCATGAGATTTATATCACTATCCTTCACAGTATGCATATGTGATTATCTTATCAAATAATGAAGTTTTTAATTTTTAAAGAAAATATCAGTATCTTGCCGAAATTAGCACCTTACATTGTGCTGATTGCTTCTCACTTTAGTCACACTGTTGGGGTGATGAACTTTTGCATTTCTTGGTTTATCAGCTCTCATATTGGAGGGAGTTTACCTCATTTAATAGGTTTTTTTTTTCTTCCTTTGACTTTTCCTTTTGTTCAGGATAAGAATATGTGCAGAATAAGAGATAATACTCTAGAAAAATCTATTTTATGTAGAACTGTCTTGTAATCCCCTTATTTTTTTTAAGCAATTTCTTTCCCAATATGATTTACATCTGGGAAAGAGGGTAGTCTCATCTGTAAATCTGAAAGCAATCATTTCCTATATTCTGATAGTCTAATGGTAAGACACTGCACGTATTTTCAGTAGAAAGAACAGTGGTTTCATGCTGTGAAATTTTTGTATCCATTGGGATTTATTAATTAGCCTAGGAAGGGCATACTACCTCCCACTTACTGTCCTAGGGAATCATTTTTATGTTAAAATATATACCTTTTGCTTGAGGTTGCACGTGAAACATTGAAAACTAAATCACTATGAACACTATCTTTCACAGAGTCATAGAATATTGTCAGCAGGAAGAGACCCATAAGGAACATTGATTCCAACTCCCTGCTCCTCACAAAACTACCTAAAACTAAACCATATAACTATGAGTTGTCCAGACACTCCTCGAACTCTGACCTTGGCTTGGAGCCAAGTATGTTCCAGTTACCAACTAGCCTCAGGGCAAAGAACCTTTTTCTAATGTCCAATCTGAATTCCCCTATTCATTTCATTTCCTCATGTTCTAATTCCATTTCCTTTTGTCCTACTTCCATCTTCCTGTGTCTTTTTTAAGGATCCCGAGAGGGCTAAAACATATACCTGGTTATCAGCCATTGATTTTCTCAAAAAAAGACCAAAATCTATGAGAAAATCTTTATACAACTTAGCATAGCACAGGATAAAATAAAATTAAAAAAAATAATAAATCAGCAGTTAAGTTTGCACAAGTGCAGTAATGCAGAAGCTAATTTGGAAAAAAATGTATTTTGACTGTTAATGTAAGATGAAAATCAAAAGACATCTTCCAACTATGCCCTAAACCTTGAATTAAAGACAGATAATGGCAACTCTTTTCTGCAAATGCTCCGTTCTCAGGGAATGTTTCAATAATGCTGAAAATTTCATAGAAATATTCTTGTCTGACCATACTCACAGGTAGGACTGTGGTGATTAAGGTGGAATTTGTCTTTCCTATATGTGAACTCCATTTTCAAATTCGTAGGATATCTTGACTGGAACCACTTTTAGCTCACTGTTTCTAATGTAGGCAATATGCAAAAATACTGGATTATAAATATGTTTATACAGGAATCTTTTCTTTAGGTTAATGTGTAAGAAATCAGCTAGTTAGCTAGTTATGGTTTATTTTGTTCACTGCTTGTTTAGCAAAACACAGATATATAGATATATTTAGAGATGAGATAGATAGATAGATAGACAGACAATCTAACTGCAAAGAATCATTACTCTGTTTAACAACTAACAGAAGTTGCTCCAGCAAGTCAGTTTTAGCAGTTACATATTGCAGCTCTAAAGCGGAAATTCTAGAAGAAAGGCATTTTATAAAGCAGCTAAATAATCTATTTACATGGTATTTTTTAAAAATTACTTCATAAGAATGCTTCCCAGTGAGGCCCAAAAAGCACCAATGTTAGTTAAGGTTCTGCCTTATCAAAATGGGGGAGATATTTCTTCTTCAGCCATGACAACTTAGGCAGAAGTAAATGTACAGAGACAACTTATTCACTAATCAGTAAATTATCTCCAGCCAAAATGATGATAGTGGTTTTGGTGGAAGACAAAGAAGCCTAGGTATATTGCTAATTGAACTCTGAGAGAACGCATTTAATTTTCCTTAGTCCTCCAGATCTAAATTGCAAGCTGGTCAAAACACTTCAGGAATTAATTAAGGCAATATTTTTCATATGGGAAAAGATCATTCATAGAAATTTCTTCAAGAAGCACAAAGAAGTAAAAGTTGATGCACTTGAATCAATTTCAATTTCGAAAATGTGTATGGTCTGCAATTATTTGGTTCAGTTTGCATAGTCATAGTTGTCTACTACACAGAAAGAGATGTAAGTCCAGTAAGTTTTGTTTCAGTCTGTCTCTGGAGTCTGGCTTTCCATCCCCAGAGACCCTCAGGTGAGTACAGGCCAAGAGAGTGGCCATCCTGCAGAATGGGCAGTGCCATTGTGCACTGCACATGGTGCCTCCCAGCTGAAAGAATAGTCTGGTAGTTTTGGTTGTCTGCAAAAGCATTTTGCTCTGCCAGTGCCTGTCAAGGAAATCCTGCCAGTATATTTGTCACTCTTGATGACGGCTAGAAAGCTATCTCAGTTATAGCCTATAAGATTGATCTGATATTTATGGCATGCCAGCACAGGCAAAACAATAATTCTGACTGTCAGGGAAAAGAAATCTGGGGAGGAATATATCTCCATAAAATTCAAACAAAGAGGACAGCCCTGCTTTACTATGCCTTTATTGTTATTACATCACAAAAAGAGACAGACTTCTACAATTGTATATAAAAGCCCCTTTTTTTCTCTTAGTTGTATTGATATAAGCATAAATGATGGAAATATTTGTTACTTTCTCTAACACACTGTATTGAAGACCTTTTGTGACAGGGGCTGCATTAGGAAGCCTGGGATTTTCACCAACTAAGATGTACAACTGGAAGAGAACTAAGTGATGTGTCATCTATTTTTGTCCACCATGAATTCAGTGTCTTTTGGAAAGACATTCAATCTTTATATACTTCTATTTCCTAAACTCTAAAATGAATACGATACTTTTTAAGCATAAGACCTTTCATAGACTATTTGGAAATTTTGGAAGAAAACTGCAAGGTAATTAGATATTATTGCTTTTTTTTGTCTTCCTAGCCCAAAGAGCCTAGAGTAGCTATTTTTTTTCCTCACCTTGCTCTTTAAACCCCTAATTGGGATTGGAAGATGGTGATGAATGTGTCACAGAATCATACAAGGGGTCAGTGTTGAAGGTTATCTATCTCAGCAAAACAGTTTGCCTGATCTGCTTGAACACAAGATGCTTTAAAGCTGATTTGAATCACACTTAGTAACTTATGTTAATGCTGATGATGGGAGGAACCCATATGAAATTTTTTCTTTAGCTGTGCTCTGTGGAATAGAGAGCATTTGGATTAAATTCATTATTGACGTCTAGAGCCCACATTTCAGAATTGCAGGAGAAAAATAAAAGTACATGAGTAGGACAAGGGTAAGTTATAAAAGCTTGGAGCTGGTTACTGTTGCTAAGGAAACTACTTCCCTGGTATCTGCACGTTCATCACATCTGTCTCTCCTTCTATGCCTGGCTCTAAGAAAATCTTGTAACGTGATGTTAAAAGGCATGGGGGAAAACAAGATTATGTTTCAAAGAAAACTGTAAAGACAGCACACTCTTTACGTACTCAAACAACAATTTTGAACAAGCAGTTTAGAAGAGTAAGCTGATATTTAGAAAGTTCAACCATTTTGATTATCACTTGGGTGAGGACATCTAGAAATTACAACATATATCATTATCACGGATAATGCTACATTTGACATTCTGTTAACATGTTCAGATCATATGCTGCTTGCACTTCAGAAGCGTTGAAGGAAACATGCACATTTAAGAGGATACTAAAATCAAGATTCACTGCTTTAATGTAGAAGGGACTGAAAGTATGACATGAGATTCTTGAGATCTTCTGGAGCTATTAGAACTGGGGAACCTCCATGAACACAGAGTCAAAAATTAGGAGGCCACTGCACAGAGTGCAGTAAGATAAACACTATGTTCTGAACTAACAGTGCTTTAGAGTCAAGCATCATATGCCTTGAGATGAGATTGAGCACAGCTGGGGATACTTTGAAGGAGGCATTTTTTATTATATTTTTTGTCAAATCACTGTGCCAGTGCTTATCCAAGAGTATAAAACTCTGAAGTGTGACCTAACTTCAGCATTGATAAAGTGAGAGAAGACTTGGATTAAATTTGCAGCAACTGGGAGATGCCAAATTAAATTAACATCAAACACATGGAAAACCAAAGCAAGTGTAGTGACCTAAAATCAGAATCTGAGTTTCAGTACAGCACACTTTAAATTACAACATGTGGTAAGTCTTGGTGTTTTGAAATAAATCCAAACCTTCCCACCTTGCTTCATTCTTCTTTCTGTCCTATTTTTGGCTCCCTCCACATTCAACAGTCACTTAGCAAGACTGCAGAGCACTCCTATTCATTTGAGGGTTGAGCCCTTTAAAAATATGCTTTCTAATTAGAATATTTTTAAATTTCATTTTTACTTTTGTGATAGCTTCTATACACTTAAAGGGGATAGCTTCCCATCAGCAACAATTGATGAATTATCCTCTTCTGCTGTTCATAAAATGTCCATGAGTAGAAGGCAATTTTCTCCCTTTTAATTATTCTGAATCAGACATCAAGTAATTTTTACAGATAATAAATGGAATATAGTTTTTTATAGGCATTTCATTCATAATACTTTTATATTCGAACAAGAAACTGTATCACCCAACCAAGTTCCTGTTTTCCATGTCACATCTTGCAATCAGGAATACTATTATATATTTAATATAGACACTTGCATTTCTGGCACTAAAATTCACATTGTAAAACATTTTATTCCAAAAGTTGCCTTGACATTCTTATTGTTGAGAGAAAGCAGTAAAATATGTTTGCATTCTGCTGTCAGCAAACACAAACTGCCTTTTCCTTTTGAATGTGCTCCTCTGTTGAAGCATATTTCTAACAGAAGTGCTGAATAATAGTATTTCTTTAGACATGCACTCTGTCCAAAATGAAAGTAAAAATAGCATTTCCTATTAAAAAATATTATTCAATTATGCTATGTTATAGGGAGAATTCTTCAAATTTACTTTATGAATCATATTAATAAGCAGTAATTTCTGATAACTTCCTTTTGTACTTTCAATAAATCTGTGCGAAAAGTCCACTTTTCCTCATGTGCTCACACTGAAGATATTTCTCTCATCTGAAGAGTTTTACTCCTAGAAGAGATGCTTTAGATTTCCTGTATGTGGAGTTAAAAATTATTATTAGAATCAGTATATCTTTCAAATAGACTTATTGCTTAAACTTTGGGAAATTACAGTAATTGTTAAGAACTGATTTCAATAACTGTCTGATTACTATAACTGTAAAGAACTGTCTTTCAGGAATCTTACATTTATCAAGAAGAAGATACACTTATCTTGCAATGGTTAGCAGTATATCATTAATCTTTTTATCTGACTTTTACCAAAGTGAATAAGACAAAGCCAAATGCTATCACCAAAACAGATTTGGCTTAAATACCATATAATCACTGTCTAGTAGCTAATTCTGGCCACACATGAAACTAATTCTATGGTCTCGATATGATAGACTGACAAATTTATTGCAGCCACAAACTATAACAAATGTATGAAATGAGAGAAATAGGCATAATATGTTTATTGCCTCTGATTTATGAAGTGGTCTAAAGAAAAGTCATGCACTGTGTTCCATATGATTTAATTTAATCTCTAATAGGAATCTATGATGTTACACAAGAATCAGTATAAGATTTTTTTTACAGGTTCAAGATGCTTTCAGATGTCGGCTAAGAAATTGCCAGGATCCAATCAATGCAGATTCTTCAAGTTCTTTTCCTAATGGACATGCTCAAATCATGGTTAGCTTTTATTTTCTTCTTTGACTATGAATTTAGTATTCCTAACAAAAACATACTGTATTGTATGTGACAAGTTTGCATAGCTGAAATACTAACACCTAAGCAAAAGACTGTTTAGGTTATCATCTGCTTGTTTAAATATCTTAGCTACTTTTAAGTTATTGATGTGATTATTTAGTGGAGCACAGTGAATTAATATCTTCCGTCAGTGTTCTTTAAGATAAAATAATCTTATATAAGAGAATAAAAAATAATTTAATAATATGTTGTGACTTTTTTTAGTGTTGGTGTAAAATGCTAGACATTTTACAGGGGGAATCTATTTAGTGTGTTAAATTAAGAGATAATGAATTGTGCTAATATTATTAGGTAATATATTAAGACAATATATTGGTCTCTTCACTTTGAACAACAGTTTGTCATTGACTACAGTGGGGTCAGAATCCAGCCCTAGCGACATGCAAGGCTTAGCAAAAATGCAAGGTACAGCAAGCCCTTCAAAATGATGACTCAAAAAAAGAATTTAGTGTTTGGACTTCACAAGCAAGAAAGACATCAGTTTTACCGAACATTTAGCATGGAATAAACTTCTTGTGAAAATAAAAACAAAAAACTAAATAAATTCTCTAACAGAATAAATAGCTTTGTTTAACTAGGAAGGTTAACTGTTTGCAACTGTTAAAATTCTTTCTTAGTTCTTACAATTAATTTTTGCACAATGAAATAAATAATAATTGTTTTCAGGGAATGCAAAAATTTTATATGACTACATTAGTAGTAAGAAATTACAGAATGTTTCATAACAAATAAGCGCTTTGCAACAAATTAATGAAGTTTCAAACAGGATGGACTATTTGAATTACACTTATTCACAATCATTTGTATTACAGGTTGTTTTTCAAACTTCTTTTCATATCATTATTATGAAAAGCTTCCTTAAAGAAGATCCTTTGATGAGATGTAGAAGTTATTCTTCCATGCACATTAAAAACTATACACTGTTGACGCAACACACTCTATCACTTTATTAAAATTACATACTCTACTTCCACCTATTTTATTTTATTTTTTCTGATCAGGCAGCATACTTTGAAAACCACCCAGTTATACTTTAGGAAACTTTGTAAAGCTCTGAAGTTGTAAAACAATACACTTCACTTTCTCAGCAACAAGAAACCACTTTTAAGAGACTATGACCCTGTAAGTAGGACATTTTGGAAGCACTAGTTGGCAAAAAAGAATTGTGGCTTGTTGTTGAGTTAATAATGGCTGTTCTGTTTCATTATTTTTTGTTACAGACTGATTTTGAAAAGGATGTGGACATTGCTTGTCGGTCAGGTAAGAGCATTAAGGGAGTATTTAGCCAACAAAAGTAGTCTTGTACGAGTTCCATGTGAAATGAAAGCCAGAAAAATGTTGGGGTTTAGCTGTTTATAGGAAATACTTATTAATTTAAATGAATGAAAATATGACAAAATTATGTCACTGTATGAATACATTTATTGAATTTTGTTACTAAGGCCATTAACTAGAATTCAGCATTTGGAAAGTAGTCAAAGGTGTGACTGCCTATTAGAAAACAAATAGTTGTGCAAAGATATTTCTTAACACATTAAGCTTTCCTTTCCCAGTATACAAGCAAAAGTGAAAACATCATTTTACTTTAATGAGAAAATAAAAAAATAGTGTGTGTCTTGACAGCTGTGTATATGAAGGATGCATCAATTTGCATTCATTTTAAAGAGGGTATGTTTTTTAGGCCTCCAAGTGAAATCAACAATAGTTTAAGGAAATTAAGTTTTATTCAACTTTAATGAGAAAAGTTACAGGGTTTTTTAAGGTATTTCAGTAGTAGGATCTTTAATCAGTTTTCTGTGTTTGTTTCCATATATTAAAGACAACACATTTCAAGCTTTTTATTTGCCAACCTTGTTTAAATAGTGCAGTGTAAAATAAATTACTATTTAAACTCTACATAATTTTTTAAATCTAGGAGAAAGTTCCAAAGGACAGTTTTTCCTGGGCAAACAGTCTTGCCTAAACCCTCAGTTTTCAACAAAGGGAAAGAGAAAGAGAGAGTGTGTCTTCTCCACAGAGTGAGTCAGGGCAGAAGCCTGATTTAGCTGTTCTGCATCAGCCACCTGAAGGACACTCTCCTCACTGGCTGTATGTGGAGCCAAAAAAGCTGATCTCATTAAGGTGAAGTTTGACTTTCCAGTCACCCACCTTTAACAAACTGCCAATTGAATTTCTTGCTATGTAGACATAGTTCTTCCCTACAGATCAGTTTTAATATGCACATGTATTTTGGAGGAATCAGGATAGTGCATTGTAGCACAAATGCCTGTGTGTCACCATCCAATGCAGACAAGAATCCAGCACTGATCCATGTAGTTCCCATTTCTTACCTGTGACAACATAGCTCTGCAGTACAGAGGGCCTTGTCAGAGGTGTCCTAAAAGAGATTGACTCTGAATGCATTTATGAACAGGCTTCACTAGATAAGCATTTGAACTCTCTTTCTGATAATGAAAAATTTAAGGATAGATCACTGTTTGAAATGTCTGAACAAGTGTCGCTGGAAACAGTGAAGCAGCCTCTGAATTCAGGTATTTGTGCATAGTTGTTTAGAAGCAAATTATTCTTTTCATAATGGAAAAAAAGAGATTTATTTTAGTGTGAGGAAACAGAGTCAGATATCTTATGAGCTGCTTGCTATGGAAAAAGGCAGTGAACTGACAGGCGAGTACTGGGGATCTGGGTCATCAGAGCCCTTGGGCAACCAGAAGAGATGCAAATGTAATACCTAGATACTTCAACTTGTCTTTCTGTCTCAGCCCATGAGCTGGGTTTTGTTGTAAAAAATAGCTCTGGTGTGATTTAAAATATTTTCAGCCAGGACCAGAAAATCCCTACAGCCAGCTGGAATAAGCCTAGTAATTGGTCACTTTAATTTTTTTCTTTCTACCCTTTTTCTTTCATTACAGATGTTGGATTATAGACTTGCTCTTTTTTTTTATTTTTAAGATGAATAATTGTGATTGAATAGATGCTTTGCTTTGGAAGCCATTCTTCAATGCTTCTGGAAATTTTGAATTTATGACAGGATAAGTAACTTTTACATGTAAACCTCAGCCTAACAAAAATTGCTGAATGTTGCTACAAGTTTCACCAGGAAGGTCTAGGCTGAGGAAAAAAGTGGATTATGACTGTGCTATAAAACATGTTTATATTCTTTATAATCTTTCCAGATGCAGTAAAATATTATTTCTGATACCAATTGAATTTCTTCCCAGTGTGGTAATTCCTTTGTCACTACTATTTTAAAACATAATTTAACAGAGAAGAGTTTTTAAAAGTTGGTGAAAAGGAATATTTAGGAGTTTAGGAACACATGCTCACAGTTATAATCTTATAGTAGGTCATTACAATGGATTGACAAAATGATTCTGCCTTACAATCTGTTTGACATTTTCCAGGAGGTTATGTGGAGTTAATAGCAGCAGTATAGATGTCATAGTGTATTTTTTTGGAAAACCCTTAATGAGTTCCACATGGCAGGCTTGTGGTTAAGCTGTAAGTCACCTAAAATATATGTAAATCAGTAGGAATAAATGAAGTGTTTTTAATTCATATAAATAACTGAAGCTAGTCAGAGATCAGTATCAGTTATACACAGTAGATTAAGAGAACAAAAAACCCAAAACCACAGAAAAGCTGTTCCAAAAACAATATTTATAAAATGAAAGTTAATAAGTGGAAAGAAAATATTTTAGAAGATGCACTGGTAAAGGAAGCACTGCTAGATAAATCCACAAGAAAAAGCAGTGTTAGGTTGATATGGTTTCATGCTGTAAGAATCCTGTCCTCTGACCCACAGTTCTGCATAAAGACATTGGACCTTGCAGAGCAGCCACTATAACAGGAACACTTTCTAGAATTTCACTAAATGATGAAGAGGAGGAAAAGGGACCAAACCCTGAAGGAATGAGCTATTCAACCTTGCCTGGAAACATCATCTCCAAAGTCATCATCCAGCAACCAACAGGTCTCCACATGCCTATGAGTATGAGTGAACTGGCCAATCAGTGCTTGAAAAAGGACAACAGTGAGCTGCGGAGGACCGTGTATCTGTGCACTGAGGATAATTTGAGAGGTGCAGACATGGACATAGTCCATCCTCAAGAACGGATGATAGAAAGCGACTACATAGTCATGCCCCGGGGCTCCGTGAATACCCAGCCATCACTGAAGGATGAAAGCAAAATGAATATAGGCATGGATACCTTGCCTCATGAAAGGCTGTTGCACTACAAAGTTAATCCCGAGTTCAACATGAATCCCTCTGTAATGGACCAATTTAATATCAATTTAGACCAGCATCTTCCCACCCAAGAACATATGCAGAGTTTGCCGTTTGAGCCCCGCACAGCAGTGAAGAATTTCATTGCCTCAGAGCTGGATGACAATGCAGGATTATCAAGAAGTGAAACTGGATCTACAATATCATTGAGCTCTTTAGAGGTCAGTGGTGCATAAACAAATTGCATGCTCTGTTGTTCTAATTTTATGATAAGACAAATTGTGTCTTGTGTCTAAGGGGTGAAACTAATGTTTTAATTCAGTATGAATTATTGTTTGGGATCATACACTGCTGTTCATATTTCTCTTATTATCAGAAGTGTTTATACCTAGAAAACAAGACTAAAGTTTCAGAGCCAATCTGTATGAAACAATATAGTTCTGGAGATTTAACATTCCACACGACTGCCGAGGATTTCGTGACCTACCAGGTAAAGTCCCCTGGAAAATTCTATGTTGCTATGAGAAGAAAAGCTATTCCTGCAAGATAGAAGTGCTAATCATTGGCCCTACCTGCAAGCACATGCAGTTGAAAATATTTGCCATTTTATTGCTGACAATCATATCTGTCTCAGATATGATAGGTCTGCTTCTGCTCTCATTGGTGTAAATCTTGGATTCTTCCATCCAATAGTTCACTGTTTATTGATTTAGTTTTGTTTGCATGTGCATGCAGGCATTGGTACAACTGATGTGTGCCATAGGTACAGGTGGGCTTCGTGTGGAGTATCACTGATTTCAGCCAGATTGCAAAGTGAACTGAAAAGCCTTTAAAAGGCTTTCAGTTATTACTACAATCTGTCTGTGGGATTTTGGCATTTTCAAAGTGAAAACTATTGAAATAAATTCTTAAGACCTAAGCATCAAACACTGCCATTATTATTTAGCTTTTACCTATGAAAGCCAGGAGTGAGCTGGAGTTAGTTTCATACTTGGATCTCCTTAAGAACTGGGAATACGTCTCACCAGCATGTCAAATGTGAAACATGACATTTTGTGGGACAGAGAAAGACAAATGAGAAAATCGTTGTACTCACTCATTCACTGAAAGAAGTTACACGTGGAAAAAAAGTCTAATGTATATGCAAACTTGAAGCCGTTAGCTATGACTCTACAATGTTTGGACCCGTCCGTGTGGGGAAACAGAGACTTGGCCTGATTTTTCAATTTTTAGTTGCAACTGGAGCTGATACTTCATAAATGGTGGATACTTACAGATATTTCTTTTTAAATGGAGTTGAGTTTTATGTAGATGAAGTTTTATGAAGAATTGGGGCAGAAGATCAGAGTTTAATTTGTTTTCAGGAGATATCTTCACAGGTTTGAAAACAAAATATTTTTCCGTGCTGTTTATATTGTGTGTGTACCACCATAAGTTTTTACAAGACTTGATTTAACTTAAAAATTAACAGAAAATGAAGTGTGGGGATCTGCAAGGAATCCAAAATTATCCATGTTTTGGTTGTTGTTAAAGTGAATATTTATAATCTTGAACAAATTTTCAAAATTATTTCTAAAAGATAGTTTAAGTGCTTGTCCTTTCAGTGCTCAGCTAGACAGGCTCTTTCAAAGCAAATCTGCCTTATTACAGAAATCACTGCCCTCAGTTCAGATATAGTAGCTAATAGATCTTAGGTGATGCACAGGAGTTCTCAAATTTAATGCAACCCCAGAAGCAGAATAGCTAAGGTCACCTTCCAGCAGTTTCCTCTCCCGCCTATCTACAATACCGTCTTTCAGATAATTTTTGTCAGATATAGAGGCTTAAATCCGGTCCATTTAATATTAGACATATGGATATGTGAGGAAGATTCATAATTCTTTGAGAAGATAAACATATATGCCACGATACAATCCAGTCTAAATTAATTTCTGATGATGCGTCTTTCTTTCCCTCCATTGGTGATAAGGTTCATCTAGGACACAAAAAAAATGCCAAAAAAAAAAAAAACCAACAACAACAACAAAACAACAAAAAAACCAAACAGATCTTAGTTAAGTTGTAAAATTTGTGACAATACCTGTCAGTATAATGTACTGCTCCTTTAAAGTTGTTTTTCTAACTGTATTTGTATCATATTTTAACTTTACCTCTAAGATGGGATGTAGACACAGAATCTCAGTCACCATTCTGTATGTCATTTTTATACTCAGAAGAGACTACTAAGTATGTAGTAGAAAATGCAGTAAAATACAGTAAGATAGTAAATATGTAGTCTCTTCTAACTCGGGAAACATACTAGATTTAGCTGGCTGTATTTTGGTCCGAAAAGCCAGTTACGTTTGTAAACCTCATCAAACCCAGCATAATCCTATGTAGTAGGGAAAAACCACAGATATTAGGGCAGGTCAGAAATGAAAGAAACTGTTTCGGCTTTTGTGTCTGCCTTTGTGATTCCCAGCATTACTTGATGAGGATGTGCTGCACTGAATTGAAGATAGGAACATGAAAGAAAATTGTATATGGAAGAAAATCAGAGTCTCAAGCAGATCCTGATAAGCAGATCCAGCTCGATAAAGAACGTGATTGTGTTTTTGCATATGCAGTGTTTAAGAAGCAAGGGTTCAGGTAAAGCCCAAAGTGTTATTGGCTGAAACTGACCAGCTGGATTAACTTTTGTGGCTCCTTTAAACAAATTAAAAATGGGAGGGCAAGGGATTTGTTTTTTAGAAGATTTTCAAAAGACAGGGCTTTGTCAGATATTATGGAGCAGCAAAACTTGCAGCAGGACATTCAAGATCACCCTGCCCACCTTTACCCTGATAGAGCAGGGTAGACCAGCAGACCAGCTCTAAAGAAGATCCTGAGCAGCAGAAAGCTCCCTCCTCCTATCAGCTTGTAGTTGGAACACAACTACTGTATCAGCACAAAAAAACTTATATCCTGACTTCTGCCTCTGAAGGGAGTCAGTCACCACCCCTACCATTAAATATCTAAATGCAGACATTCCCCTTCTGAAATGGAAAAAGAGCCCTTCACATTTGGCTCCCCTATAGAGTCAATTGAGACAAATAGCCATTTTTAGGCCACTTTTAGACATCTGCTCCAGGATGAAGTAAATGACATGCCTCAGTGCAGGTGTCTCTTTCCAGATTCCATAGAGGAAGCCAGAATGAGTAGTTCAAACACAGGCATCAAAAATGATGATGTCCTAAATTTAGTCAGATGAGTCCTACTGTGTGTTACAAACTTTCTTCTAAAACTTTTATATCTATTTTTTTTTTCTGAAAACAATGTGATGTGAACAATAAATACTTTATTATGTCTGGAAGAATTTTAGTTTTCAAAAGGTAGTTTGAGAATGCCACAGTATTTACATACAATTATTACCCAGATAAGTATAAATTTAAGGATGTGCAGATTTGCAATATACAAATCAGAGATTTTTATTTTATTTGGTATGCACCCAAGAGTATTTATGTGATTATAGGCACAGGCAGGCATATTAGCACATCATGGAGTTTCTAAGGGGGACTAATCAAATATCTGGTTAATCTCCTGAACATCCCTTATATGCATGGATTAAAACTGGCTTTGCTACATTGGCATCAAAGTGCCTTGGAGTATGCTCCTTCAGTTCGAAGTGTTTTTATTCTAATGAAGAAAACACTCAATACAGTCTTTTGGAATGGTTTTTGTTTTGAAAATGTATGCTGAGTGTTGTGTTCATTAAAATATAATCACTTTGAAGTGAAGTACTGCATTCCCAGACATTCCCAGAAATGCATACTGCATTTCTCAGAGGAAAGTTAGGAGGTTATAATGTGGAGGAAGAAGCTGAGGAACATACCTCCAGGATAAATAGTTAATCTCCTTTTATTGGGCAAAAATAAATGGACAAAGAAGTAGATACCTGTGAAGAGACTTGCATTGTTACCTTTGTGGAAGAATGAATGGTTCTTTGAAGTGAGCTATGGTTAGTGTAGTGTGAGCAGAAATGGAAAAGAGCCAAAAAAAGACAAA
Organism: Acridotheres tristis; assembly: GCA_037013685.1. Lineage (NCBI taxonomy): Eukaryota > Metazoa > Chordata > Aves > Passeriformes > Sturnidae > Acridotheres > Acridotheres tristis. The sequence goes on along the minus strand of CM072887.1, from coordinate 84,039,454 downwards.
GACCATAAAACTTATAAAATTAAGAACATACAAAGACAGGCAATAGACACATTTATTAAAGGGGGGAAAATGCCACCTGCTTTATATGAGCAGGAAGGAAAGGACTTCACAAATCATTTGTCATGCTAAGAACTGGAATTCTCTTTCCAGCCTCATAGCTTCTTCTTTTTTCTGTCTCAGATTCTGCTGTGAGATCTTTATGTGTAGAAAGTTGATTGGGAACCAAAATAATCCCTCTGTATTCGTTTATGACAGCTCTTAACATTCAGAGACAGTCAACTCTGTAGGTCCTTGGCCAAATCACTGACAGGAGACTTAAGGAAGAAAATACTGTTACAGCTGAGAAAATAAAGGGATATGTTAAAGACAGTGAAGTGCAAGAAAAAGCAAAAATAGGTGAAGAGGAGAAAAAAAGACATTTAAAAAAAGATGCGAAATATGGCAGAAATGGAGAAAAAAACGAAAAATAAGATATTAGGAAGAATGAGATAAAAACAGCAAGGAAGGAACAATGTCTAAAATAATAGTAATAATAATAATAATAATAATAATAATAATAATAATAATAATAATAATAATAATAATATCCCCAAACCAGGTAAGGAGAGAAGAAATACAAAGTTAAAATAGTCAATCTCATCAGTAAAGTACCAGAGCATCTGGCAGAACAAAAGCAAAATGGTGTGAAGTCATTTTGATTTATGACATGAGAAGTAAAAAAAAAAAGAGAGAACAAAACTAGAGAGACAGGCACCACAAGAATTTCTTCTTTATCATGTTTCCACATTGCATTTATTTTCAGGCATTCTGTATCTCAGATTTCTATCCCCCCATTCCTCATTTCATTCTTCAATAAGCTGTAGAGACAGCTCTTGCCAATTTTGTGACTCTCAGTAAAATCAAGTCTAGCCCTATAACAACCCTCTCTTTCACTTGAGTGAGTAGGTCTCAGAGTCCTCTGACTTTAGAAATTGATGCAGCTTATTTTCAGCTTATCTTACAGAAGTGGGGGTAGAATCAGGCAGAGTTCATTGTAGTAACTGAAGATGTGAAGAATTGAAATTTTAGTCAGTCTTTTAAAGTGCAGCATATATTGCAGACTTCATATTATCATTGTCTATTTAACAAGTGCTACATTTTCCCTCAAAGCATTCAGAAATGCAAAGCAAGTTGTGTTAATTGATTGAGTAAAAAATTATGCAGGCTGTCCTATAAAAACAGGGAGCAGCAGGCCACAAAAATTTGTCAGACTACTTTTAAAGTGAGATCTTTGAAGTTATGTTTGTGTTGTGTGTTGGTGTACTAAATTTGCTAGTATGTTTTAAAGACTTAAAATTTCCACGAAAATTTGCTTTATGTCTACGTCATGGTGTGTACTACTAGCCAACAATCTTCTATTAAAAACTTGAGTGTTTTTCAGTAATATACACACAAAAGGCATTTTGAATGAAAAACATCTATCCACATCCCACCTTTATATCTCTAAGGGCCAAAAACCAATTTTCTTTACTTTTGTTCTGGGAAAAAAAATCCTCCTCAGGCTAAGATCTTGTATGTCAAATCTCATCTCAGAGTGAATTATAAACTGCTGATAATAAGACTTGATATTAATGGAAGCATGGTTATAGCCCTCACTATAATATGCTATCTCTGGTTTCAATTATGCTTTGCACAATGCAATATATCTTTAGGAGTATCTGATGTAATTAATCAGATAGTGGTGTAATGCAGAATAGAATAAGGAGAAAAACAGGCATTTTTCGTTTTACAGACATGGAGAGGGATTTTATTAGTCTTTTAGTAGGAGCAGCCCTTTCCTGGTGCCAGCAGATTAGTGTGTACTGGTGTATGGAAATTATTCTTCAAAATTCTATTTTTGTCCTCAGCAGAGTTTAAAGTTGTTCTGGAATTGCACAGAGAAGCTATACATGATTAGCACAAAGTAAAATTGATTTAAAATAAATTACTACCATAAATCTCTTTTCACAGAGTTTTATTTTGGCTCTGGCATGAAGGGTAGGGTTTTTTTTCTACATAAGATGGGTCTTATCAATTAAGATTAAAGAGCCATAGAAATCAGAGATGGAAAAATTCTTGTCAGGTCATCTTTTCTATCAATGCCAGAACACTTTCTACAATATATTTCTCTAAAACATAGTCAAACTTCACTTTCAATACTGGAGTGAAGGGCTTCCACTGTTTCCCTTAGCAATTATTGCATAGTTACATAAAATTACTTTTCCCAATACCAGTTCTGTTTTTTTTCCAGGTTTTTCCCAGGTTTTTCCCCATAGCAATTTTGTTTATCAGTGTTTATATCCTTCTAAGGTTTCTGTACAAGTTTCTGTGTTTGCTTCTTCCAAAGTTACACAGATCTGCATCACTCTTTTATCTTTTCCTTCTAAAAGTACTTTTTGCTGCTACTCTCCTCTGAAATTTCCCCAGTTTACAGGCATGATTTGGCATCTTCCAGTGTAGAGCAGCAATGCAGAACTTTCACTGGGTTGACAATGAGGTCTATCACACTCTTGCCTGCTTAAATTGATCTCTTTTTATAGCATTTGTAGTTGTACATGGGTTGAAGCTGACCCATAGCCCTCATTTTTTTTTCAGAATTATACCAGCTAACTCTCAGCTGCTGACTGATTGCTGACTGTTTTTTATACAGTCCCTTTATTACTTACCCTTGCAGTTCTCCAGCATTTGTGGCTCTTCAGCCTGGAGAATAGATGAATGAGGAGTGAAGAGGAAACTATTATTCATATCTCCTATAATATCCAAAAGAAGACCATCAAATTAAATGTCAAAGGGATAAACAACATAATTTCCTTTGTCATGTTTTACGTACTTAAATTGTGGAATTCACTACCCCAGTACATTTTAGATTTCAGAATATGCTCCTCTCAAGGAAATTCTTAAACTACTGAAGACTTATGGAAAGTATTGTAGTAGAAATGTCATTGCCCTTCTCCATATCATTCCTGAAACATCATAACAGAACCTGGTCAAATACAAATACTAAATGAGGCAAACCATAGATGATATCCTTTACAGTTTTTTGTTACTTCTATTCTTTTAACATTATACTCAAGTGAATCTCCAAATTACCCTTGAGAAAAGGCCACCAGCTTCCAGTGTAATTTTTATGTTGCTAAAATAATTCTCGGTTTTGCAGGTTCATAAAGGCAAGAACTTTTTGAAAAGAAACATATCGGTATGACCAGTTTAGAAGCTCCTTTGACACGAGGAAATCTCCCTCCTTACTCCACTCAGTTGCCTTTTGTCAGTTTAATGTGTAGAATGAGCTAGATAGTTGATTTCTGAAATCATTTAGGTATGTGTGGAAAACTCAATTTTCCTCAGCTAAAAGAGACATAACAAACTTCATATAAGAAGAAAAGAATGTATGCAGTTGCAATTAATGTAATTATTTTCATGGTTGTTATATATCATGCAGAAACTAGAACAATTGAGTAAAAATTCAACTTCCAGTTGAGACTGAAGGTAAACTTCATCCTTGTAAGTTTTCCAATGACTACATGCTTCTGAATATGTTCCCTCTCTCAAAAAATAGCACTGTTGTCATTTCAGGACAATCATGTAGCAGCAGGAAGACCTGATCGTGTACCTAGTGGAGTCAGTGACAATATTGCAAATAACTTTCCATGGTTCTGGATCACATTCATAACCAGACTCCTTTGGTTTTCAAAACTTGCAGAACTTTGCTGCTCATGTGGAAATTACACAGATTTTATGTTTTAGGAGAATATGCTTGGGCAGCATTTGTGCTGTATTTCATTGTATGCAGCCATGCAAAAAAAAAAAAAAAGTGAAGCACAAGCACAGAACAGATGTTCCTTACTATATAAGTTTAAAATAAAGTTTTCGTGATAGGTTCTTGTTGAGTCCTAGAAAAATTCTCACTGAGAAAAACCTGTGGTATATGACCTGTTTGGTCATAACTGGTGTCAACTAACAGCAAAATTGCAATACTTGCCTCTCTCTGACAGTAGCACAATGAACATTTTGCAGATATGTATTTTCACCATTTGTCTGGGTGCAAAACCTAATAATCCAGCTATGCCAGGAATATTTTCATTGCAGTCAAGCACACTTAGAACAGTATACTAATGTTTCAATTTTACAAATCAATGTACCTAGCAAACTGCACATTTTTTTCATAAATTGGCTATATTTTTACTTAGGATTCAATAGAATCAGGTTTATTAGTGAACTTTTAACTTAAAAATAGCTTTTTCAAACGTTTTTAAAGTTACTCCTATAAACATCAGCACATTATCTGTTGTACACGTTTCTTATTTTGTAACCACTGAGTCTTTTCAGTGGTGGATGTGGTCTAATTGTACCTTAAAAGTAGATCATTCCTCGCCACAAATGCATAGCTTCTCTTTAAATCAGGCCTTGAGGATTAAAGACAGCTTCTCCAAAGCTTGTTTTGTTGGTTGTCTTAACTTAGACTGTTCTTTTATAGAGCCTCAGAGCCCTTTAGGCATCAGTGTCGACAGTGTTGCAGTAATATTCCTTATATTATTGTGGATTGGAGCATTAAAATTTTACTACAAAACCAGACAACATGTCACAAAGTGGTATAATCAAGGGCTCGGAAACCAAACATCTTCCGCTTTTTACAGCTGGAAGACTTGTAAAATCATTCCTTTCAATTTCAGGAAAACAAAGCAGTTTACTAAAACCTGCAGGTTTGTTAAATCAAATAAAATCAAAAATGGAAACATTCTTCTTCCTGACTTAGCGACTTTGATTCTTCTTCACTGATGAAACTGAGTGCAGTGTGAAAAGATTCCTTCACCATGACTTAAAGCCATCATATCCAATCATAAAAATTTGGGTTAAACTTCAGCAGCAAGCCTTTTTTGGGAGTACTTTTTCTTCTTTAACCCGCCTTCCTGAAGATGAATGTATTTTTTTTTCATTCTCAAGTTTTTTGCATTCTTTTCAGCTCTCACAACCTAGCTTCTTCTTTCTACATCTCTTTAATCTATTGCAAGCCATTTAATTTCCAACTTTAAAAGAAAAACGATATTTTTATCCCTTCTTTATAATATTTCTGCTTCTTTTTAATATAATTTGACTTTATAATTGGTTTCTTTTTGAATCTAAAAATTCTGTGCTAAATTATTTGTAACATGTCTAAGCAATCATATTCTGTTGCATTTTATACAAGTGATTACTTCACTAGTAAATCATTCTTGCTTTATATCAGATGCTTTGGATCCAATTTGTCATAAGTTTAAAACAAAGTCATTGCTTTCTCCATTCAGATTGTCATTGCAAACAAACAAGCTGAAGCTATTGCTTCGGCTTGATTTTGCTGTCATTTATTCCATAAAAATCAATGGAGTTGTACCAATGTAAGCCTGATATAGGAAAGAATCAAATTCTGTAAACTTATAAAAAGTCTAAATCGTAGATATGTATAGGCACCTGTGTAAAAATGTATAACTATGATGATAATTTTCAAATACCTCAAAAAGTATAGAAATATTTTATACACCAACAGGTTCGATTGCATGCAAATAACATGCACATTGTGCATCCCAGTGAAATCCAGTCTGGTTTATTTCAGAGAAAATATGATGATACTAGTCTAATAAACTGTGCAAAGTCTCACATTAATCTTAAATTATCAAGATAAAATCTCTATCTCCTTACAAAATACCTAATATATACCTGATAGGAAAACAAGAATGTTATTTAGACTCATTAATATGATTTGAATAGTCCCCTTGTTAATAAAACCTCTTTTTTCTTTTTTTTTACTGCTTAATAGAGAAGAAAATCACGTTATTCGGACCTTGACTTTGAAGTAAGTTTTACTGCATTATTCCTGAATATTAAAAGTATTTTCCTAAAAGTAAATGTGAAGTGTTCATTTTAGCAGATTTTAGCCTTCTGGCGCAGTAGATGCGATTGCGTTGTTCAATTGGTACTGTACAGAACATGATGAACAATTCATTAAAACTACTTTGGTGCAACTTGTTTGCAAAATATTCTGAGATCAAACTGTCATATTGCAATATTAACCATCATGATTTCAGTTTTTAAATTCTTTGCCTCTTCATTTTCATCTGGGTTTAGTTTTTTTGAATTTTTTTTCCTTTTTTTTTTCTGGCTATCTACTTCCTGAAAAAGTGTGACACTTTTATAGGACAGGCTAAATCACAGCAGAAGTTTGCTTTGTTCAAGAGATTTTCAACAATTTCTTTTTTCTTTCTTCAATACTACTTTACTGAAATACAACTTTCACATCCAACTAGTGATTATGAATGTGTCAAATTTTGAATGATATAGTGCTTCAGCTGTCAAAGCTTATGGATCACATGCTATATAAAAACTTTAGTTCATGTAAGGTTCTTTAAGTTGGATATGCATAATTTCTCACTTACATCCTGCTGAGTGAGAAGGTTTAGTTGTGTTCATTAATGACCATTTTGTTCTATCTCAGTCAATATGGTTAAGTCTCTAACAGATTTGTTTGAAGTTTTTTTCTCTTATTTCTACCAGAAGGAATACAGCAGTTAGTTTTCAAGGGGCTGTTCATAATTTGAGGTTATAACATAGGTTGCCTTTTCATGCATAGAAGGAGTTTGATATAATTCATTGTCTCCAAAGAAGCGAACAATTATAATTGTATGGAACCTACAGATCGTGGGCTAAAACTTGAAAGCCTGTGATCAGCACATATCAACTATAACACCAAAACTCCCCTCTTTGCAATTACCCTAAATATGCTTTAGGACAAATGCATAGAAAGGAAGAAGAAAAACATGAAACAGTAATAAAATTTTGATGAGTAAGCAACTCCAAAATTAAATTCAATCAGAAGTTTTATAACTGTAGTGATAAAGAATTCTAAACTTTACTGGATTTGTTATTGAAAAGAAGAAATATGACAATAAGAGCATTCTCTGTGGCAACAGATACTAAAACATTCCTCCTGTCACTCAGGAACATAATCCAACACCAACAATGAAGTACACATTCTGCTCTCAAGAAACAGAATTCCCATTACATATGTTCTCTTGACTCACATGGTTTCACAGAGTCACAGAATGGGTCATTTTGGAAGGGACCACAGTGGGTCATGTGGTCCCTGCTCAAGCAGGGTCATCCTAGAGCACATGGCACAGGATTATGTCCAGATGGCTCTTGAATAGCTCCAGCGAGGAAGACTCCACACTCTCTCTGGGCAGTCTGTGCCAGTGCAAGGTCACCTGTACTGCAAAGAAATATTTCTTCTTATTCAGGTAGACTTCCTGTGCATCACTTTTTGCCCTTTACCTCTTGTCCTGTTGCTTGGTGCTGCCAAGAAGAGCCTGGAAACCTCATCAACACCACCTTTTAAATACTGATAGACAGTGATAAGGTCCACTCTCAGTTGTCTGTTTTCAAGGCTGAACTGGCCTAATTCCCTCAATCTTTCCTCAAAAGAGAGATGCTCCAATCCCTTAGTCATCTTTGCTCTCCACTGGACCCAGTCCAGGAGCTCCATGTCTCACTTGTACTGAGGAGCCCAGAACTGGACACAGCACTCCAGATGTGGCCTCACCAGGGCTGGGTAGAGGGCAGGATCACATCCCTAGACCTGCTGGCAATGTTCTTCACAAAGCACTCTGGGACACCATTGGACTTCTTGGCCACAAGGACACTGCTGGCTCATGGAGAGCTTGTTGTCCACCAGGTCTTTCTCTGCAGAGGTGCTTTCCAGCAGGTCACCCTCAGCCTGTCCTGGAGCAGGATTATTCTTCCCCAGGTGCTGGAGGAAGAATAATTTGCCTGCATTTGCCTTTTTTGAGTTTCAGACAGTTCTCTGCCCATCTCTCCAACTTTCCTGGTCCTTCTGAAGGGCTGCACAGCCCTCTGGGGTATCAGCTGCTCCTCCCAGCTTTGTGTTTTTGATTATTTACACCTTTTTCCTGTTGTTTGTAATATTGCTGTTCCATGGCCTAGTATTTTTAGTATTACTATTAAAATGCAGGAAAAAATATATTTTGTAAAAAGGAAAGGATAGGGCCACTGGGAGTGACTGGAACTGAGGAACTGAGAGCAGCAGAAATACTGTGCCAGTTGCTACTGTGTTTTACAAGTATTGATGCAGACTAACCCCATCTCACCCCCAGCTTTATGATTCTTCTGATTGTCTGTGGGCTTTTCTGAATCCTTACACACAGCATGACTGTCTAGGGTAAAACAAAACAAAAAAGCCAAAAAAGTGTTGAGATAGTGTGGTATGGCCAAAATGCTGCTCTTTGGATACCCCAAAGCAGCTTGACTGCAAAATGGAATACAGTCTGGAGGTAAGATCAAGCCAAAGGGATTGAACACACTACTTAAATGTTTACCACTTTCTCTGCTTTGTCTGTGACCAGTGCCAGCTGGCACTATCTGAGACAATGCCCTTCCATATTCCTGAGGATACCAAATCACAGAATGATATGGATGTGGTTCTGAAGATAACAAATGTTAAGTGTGCAGTGTGGACAAGGATGGGACAAGTTTGGCTACCTCTGTCCTTTTTCTTTTAACACTCTCTCTGCAGTTTCTACACCCTCAGCCTTTCACACATGTCTCTATATACATTCAAGAGAAATACTCAGGCTATGTCTATTTTAATAAATTAGACATTGAGGGGATATTCCTGGGTGCCAAAAATGACAGCTTTTTTATGGATTAATTTTTAGAAAGACCTTCACTATTTTGGTCTGGACCACCATTGTCTCTCCAAGAAGTTCTTGAGTGCCATTAAAGATATAAGTTCAATCTGGGTACCATTCACAATAGACAGTTTGGTTTTAGACTTTTTATATGGGAAACTAAGAGAGTTTAATAGAATTTAGTATTTATGGAGAACATTCCATGTTAGATATTGCCATAGAGTAATCTTGGACATGCTTGACTTATTACTCTATATTCATGGTTTCGTATTTAAAAAAAAGATGACTATTCTAATGGCTTCCAATGGAACATTCATCTTAATATAAATAATTTGAAAGAAAAACAACAAAAATACATTAAAAAAAAATTAGAAAGACCATTTTTCTCCAAGAGCCACAGAAGAAATGCCAAGCCAGCTGCTATGCAATGTGAACACAGCTAGACTCAGACTACATACAAAATACTCTCTGTCTCTGTTATCCTCAGTACATACAGAAATACAGATGTAGTTTTAAGGGCCTTTGCAATGGATTATAAATAATTGAAGTCCTGTGTCTGTGTGGGTTCTGTTATGGAAAACGTGTCTCAGTCAAAAGAAAGGGAGAGAGAAAAGGATGCCATCAAAACTGGCAAGCACTTAGCATAGATCTCAAGCTGGTTAGAGAGGGAGGTCCCAAAACTGGGTACCTGTATCTTGTTTTCCTTTTTTAAATTGCTTACCATTACAATTTTAAATCTTCCATTCATGTAGGGGGGGGGGGGGAAAGAGTGTAACAAGCAGGGCTTAGTCTGTCAGCAGGAAGTATTTCTGCTACATAATATATTGTCCTCGGTTAGATTTTGTAAAACACTGACTAATCTAGTTGAACTTTGAAGTTTGCTAAATGGTCAACACAAAACAACTTTACAGCTCTTTTCTTGCTATTAATAAAGATAAGCTTGGACTCATTCATGCAGTCTGGTGTCCAAAACATGAGTAAAATTATTGGTTTGGACATTTTGGATCCTTGCTGTCACAGGCTGTGCTAACCCCAGCTAAGTGCCCTCCAACTCCTGTCATTTTTTCTTTAGAGCTGGACAGGTAGCTTTTTCATTAAGTCTCAGCACTAACAGTTAGCTGTCAGATCAAATAAAATTCATTCTAATTATGTTGAACAGAAATACAGATGCTGTAGAAATTCCCTGGAGGGCTTTATAATAGGTGTATGCTGGCAATTACAAAAACGTACAGGAGAGCTAAACAGTACTATTGGCATGTGTTTTAGGATTCAAGATCACAATTACCTTTAAATTGTATGAAAGAGTCTGATTTTAGGATTCCCCAGTCACACCCCTCTCTCATTTCTATCTGCAGCTCATTGGATCTACTCTGTTAACAACATTTATGCCAAATATTTCAGAAAATGTCGTATTACCCTGATCCCCAGGATTCAAGTCATCTCTTTCACTGAGGGAGAGCAAGGGTACACAGGACAAGTGCGAATACTAGACTGTCTTCATTCCTTTCCACAGATCAGTAGACTTTCACCAACAATAATGCTAAATTGATCACTGATTGCTGGAGCTGCATTCTTTCAGAATTTCAACTGCCATAGTTATTTATTATAATACTATTATAACTCATAAAAGTTTAAAATCACTCTCTTACTAACCTGAAGACATCTTTTGAAGACAAAGGTAAAAAAATATGCCTGCAGGGAAAAATTATTTCCTATTTCCAAGTTTGGCAACTGATCATACCTATAACATCTTGAAAAAAGAACATTTCCATTAGAGGGCTGGGAAGGCATTTCCCCATGTGTTCTTTTAACTTAGCTGCTTTGTATAGGATTTGAGAGAGAACATTTTTAACTGCGACAATGCAGAAAATCTCCAAGGCAAATTAAATTACCTGGTGGTGGTGGTGATGATGATGATGGTGATGATATTGTTATTTATGAGATTGACAAATAGTGGAATCACTGAATAGCCTTAGGTTGAAAGGGGCCTTAAAGATCATCCAGAGCCAAGTGCCAGCCACTGGCAGGAACACCTTCCACTAGACCAGGCTGAGCCTCATCCAACCTGGCCTTTAGCACTTGCAGGAATAGAGCATCCACTTCTCTGGCAACCTGTTCCAGTGTCTCACCACCTTCATCATAGAAGTGTTTTTTCTACATCTAATCTAAACCTACCCTCTTTCATCTTAAAGTCATCACCACTTGTCCTATCACTGTATGTTCTTGTAAAAAGTCCTTCTCCAGCTTTCTTGTAGCCCCCCGCTTAGGTACTGCAAGGCTGCTGTAAGATTCCCCAAAGCCTTCTCATCTCCAGGCTGAACCACCCAAATTCTCAGTCTGAATTCATAGGAGAGGTCCTCCAGCCCTCTGATCATATTTATCACCCTCCACTACACTCACTCCAACAGGACATCGACCTTACATTGGGAGCCCCAAAAGCTCAATACAGTACTGCAGGTGGGGTGTCATGAAATAGTCATGAGTACATTTGTCTTGAGTTAGAGTTCAGCTAAAACCCTATCATAAATAAAAAAGGGAGCTGGGCACAGAGTTATGTTTGAAGTTCTCCCCATCTTGCTGACAGCCATCCACACTGAATTCTTTTCTGTCAGTAGGTGATAATCAGAGTAAGGCGTAGTCCCTTCCAAACACACACTGTATCTGACTTAAGAGTGGAGGTAGAAATGTGGAAGGGGTGTCAGTTCAGTTTGACCCCCTTTAGGGTGTGGAGCACAGAGTTATGAAGCCTTCAGGAGACAGCACAAGAAGATGTGTGTCTGCAGCCTGGTGGCTGACTCTGCTGCTTCTGGCAGGCATGCAGCATCAGTGGGAAACTGCACAGCTGCACCTAAAGAAAAAAGGGCAGTACAAGTTCAGTTTCCATCCTTTTCAGATCCTGATGTTACCACAGCCATCCTAGTATTAGTGGTCAAGATCTCCAGCTTTGTATTGTTAAGTATTTTTAAGATTAATAAAGGGGTGTTGTCCACATTGCCTGTTTAACAAAAAAGACAGAATAACACCCTAAAAATACTTTGTAGGTTCTTTTCTCATGAAAGAGAGTTACCCAACTGAGCATATTTTCTAGAAAGGAGATAAAATGGTGCTTTCTAACCAGAAATTTAAAAGAAGTCTAGAATCTGAGAGTTAAAGTTGGAAATTTAAGTTGCTGCACCTTCAGTTCAGATTGTTCTTTATAAGCAATAGGGAGGGAGTGGGTGTCAGTGGGTAGGAATTATGGAATGGAAGCCAGGAAAACACAAAGTAACCGAAAGATCCATGGGTACATATTCATACCAGTCATGCTGCTATTAAGAATAAAATGTAAAGATTTTTTTTTCTGGCAGACTTCCCGGTGCAAGTATTTTATTTCTCCTCCCACCTGCCTCTCCTCAGGAATAATGTAATGAACTGAGTAAGACATTTGCATTATTCATATTTGCTATTTAATGACATCTTGGGTACACGATTAAGGAAAATATATCAGAAAGTAGCATTCTCTATATTCCCAGCTTTCTACTAAAAAGTTTCCAAATGGAGATACTTGTTTCACAGCCTTATGTTATTTCCTGCTTTTTAGAGCTAGTTTTTTAACTCACCAAAACTGTTTTATTCCCATGACGATTTGTCCTTATTTAAACCAATAATAATCTTTGAGGTAGAACCCTTTTTTTTTTAATTTTATGTATATGAATACTGCTATATACTCCTGTCTACCATAGCAGCAATATCTTGAAATAATCCCCAGGAAGTCACTTAAGTGAAACTCCCTTCATAAATTTAGATAGCTATATCTAGTTAAATTGCCTTTTCCAAGGAGTTTATTACCAAATATTGCAAAAGGTTTCCCCTTATTCACCCCACAACTCAAGTTAATAGATCTTTAATTGCTGATGTCTCATGTCTCTTTGTGAGACATATTTCCAAACTCCTTTTTTCAGAAGTGAACAAATTCTCAAGCTACTGTGTGCCTGTGTTGAGGTTAATACAGGTATTACAGCATAGCAGAAGAAATGCCTGGCCAAAAGAGCAGCTACATTTCATGAAATCTCTAAAGACATATTGCAAATGAAAGATAAAGTTGGCATTTATAAAGGAATATTGAGAATCAGCTATTGCCATTCCATTTTAAAAGGTACTAACCTAGACTTGGCAGGGGTGTTATTTGACGAAAGGGTCACACTCAGGCACCTCACACGTAAGTTTGCAGGGTTTCACTCAGAGCTCCAGGGAAAATCAGGCTTGACACAAAATCAGGACTTGCACAAAGGCCTGTGTCCTGCACCTCGTCTGTCAGCATTCCTGGCTGCTGCCCTGGGTGTAATTCAAGTTCAAGCAGTTACAAAGCTTAAGAAAAGAAAATCCGAGCCCATCTACTGTTGGACTGAGGTGAAGCATCCTCACACCCTCCCATCCCCAGACTATCCAGACCACAGAACCATGAGACTAGTCAAACAGTAAGCAGCCTTCAGCTTGGCCCCAGAGGCTGCTCTGAATCCATAACTGAGCATGAATTCCTTTGAAAACAGCTCTAATGGGCATAGTTTGCAATCTAGGCTTGAAAACAGGCTTAATTCTCCAAGTAGCTGCCCAGGCAGATACATGGCTGAGGCCCATGCACTGAGGTGTGAGAATTGTGGGGGCTTTTTGGGGTCTCCTCCTCTTCCACAAGAGTTCCATATATTTAGTTATAATTAGTTATAATTAGTTATAATTAGAGTGCCCTCAGCATGGCTAAAGGGAGAGTGGTTTCCGATTTCTTTGTCCATGAAAAAAGAAATCAAGTGAAATTGAAGAAAAGTGCCTACTTTTCTTAATATGAAAGCAATTTCAATTGCATTTTATGATGATTTGAATGACAAGAAGATGTCTAATTAAAAAGACATAACATTTGGATATTTTCCATTTTGAGCCAAGATTTCTGAGTTCAGCATTCTCATAAAAATTATTCCAACAGGGACCATTAAAAAGTGCTGTTTCTTTCGTATAGAAATTGAAATATAAGCACCCATGCTGAAAACAGAAATTCTAGAAAATATTCCTGATATGCAAGAGAAACATTCTTCTGAGAAATTGCCATTACTTTCAGGATACTTCCAACCTAGCATAAAAACAGTGGCCCCTAATTCTAGCAACTCAATAAACATAGGGTTGAAACCATCTCTTATACACAGGAGGAACATTAAACACAGCAGAGAGAAGGGCCAGGGCAATTCACTTCCATTGGTCAAATCTATAGGGAAAAGATCGCCCTGCCAAATTCAATTTACTTTATTATGTTGGAAAAAGTAATACTTCTCTTTAAAAAGAAAAATATTCAATTATAAATATAAGCAAGTATATTCCATTTTGCAGAAGGTCATGCATACAAGAAAGAGGCATATGGAATTATTTCAAGAGTTAAATCAGAAATTTCAGACTCTGGACAGATTTCGGGATGTACCAAAATCAGGCAGTATGGTAAGTGTCCTTCTATTATATTTAAAATATGGTGGATCCTAAACAACAACAATGAAACAAGAGCCTTTTGACTTCAGTACATTTCCCAAGAAGACCTCACCTTTAGGTACCTCAGAAATGGGAACCAAATCTATTTTCAGTAATCCAACATATAATGAGACTCATTACATTCTACAATTAGACCACAACTAACTCACTAACATCATTATAGATGACAAGTAATTGAACTGGAGGGAATACGTTTCAAATCTGTATATGCCTACTGTGTCTAAAGGCCTTTATACAGAGAAAGCAGCTCACTGATATAATTTCACCAATAAGGCTTTTCCTCTACCTAGGCAAGGAGATAAAAAATTCAATACTACAAACAAGTCCAGATAGATTTACGTATACATGCAAATGTCCAGAAAGCAAACAAGATCTCTGTAATGCCATGTCTTTTCCATAATAGGTTTATAAATATTTACCATGGGAAAAGCAAAAATTAAATCATCCTGAGTTGAGGCTGCTATCATCATAATTCAAATTTATACACACACACACTCATACACACATGCATAGCACCCTGACTACATCTGATAATGAGAGCAAGGAAATAGTTGATTCTGCCTAATTAAAACAGCTAATTTAGTCTGACATATTTTTATCAGTAATATTTTGATTGGTAATAATTTTTATATAATTTTATAATGTGAAAATTGTATATTAAATGGAACTGAGCTAGAATTATTGTATTCTATAACTTTTTCAGAAGAGCTGCTCTCAGACATGAAGAAGAGGTATTAAACAGATGTGAGGCCAATGGATTTACATCACTTACATCATCTTAATCCAGCAGAAATTTAGCCCTGATTCTTTGATGAACCTTTATCTGTGATATGTGTTATTTTGTATCAAGTTCTCACTCACTCCTGCTTTTGAGATCAGCTGACATGTAATGTTTTCATTTGTCTCCCTACTTGAGATTTGCTGTTCACATAAAGCTTGAATTAATTCAAAATCTCAAAGGGAATCTCAGTGGAAGAGTTGTGTTTACTCTGTTTCACATTGGTTCTGTGCTTTTGAAAGGTCTGCTAATAAAAGCTGCCTAGAGGAATGGTCTGTTTGTGAGACAGCCAGAGAGTGATCCAGGTACCTAAATATAGGCATCTCAGGCTATTTTAGACAGAGGGCTTGGTTTACAGCACAGTACAGGCAGCAGTGATACAGGACTCAAATGAGATCTGCATCTCTCGTGAAAGATAGGTGGAGATCAAGCAGAAAGTCCAAAGGTATCTTAGATGGTGCCAAAATATTAGATTTTAGCAACTACAACCCACCCAACATATTACAGCAGAAATCTCTAATTAAATTGGTCCATAAAGTCTTTTACCTTATGAAACGTAGCATTAAAAAAATAAAACATCATTCAGCAGAAAATAACCACCTTTCAGTCTGTTAATCCTAATATACTTGAGCTCATCAGCCTGTAAGGCAAGGTGGTTCTCACAGCATTCTCAAGGTTTCTGTCATCCTGCCATGCACATTATGCCACATGCACCTGCCACCTGCAGCAGTCTCTGTTTCAAACCACTCCATATTTCAGGAGTGAGCAAACTCTTCTCAGTTACCTTCCTTTCTCATCTCCCTCTTTCTACACTCTTCTCCCACTTTTCTCCCACTCTTAGAAAGATGTCTGTTGGTACTGGATCTCTCAGCCCATTCCTCACACGTGGGTTCTTGTGAAAGAAAGGGCTTAGCTGGCAGCTCAGGTGAGGAGCCTGCCCAAGTGTTGATTGTTGACAGAGTCACAGCGGTGCCGAGCACCCGCCAGCCTGGCTCCCTGCAAAGCCATTTTCCCTCTCCAGCTTCTGTGTCTCATGAGAGCACGTCAGCAATCAGCCTTATAAATGGAAACTGCATTATTTCATCCATGATTTTAATTCTTCTTTCTTTGGTCTTCAGGAGAACTCAGGACCGAGCAAGGCTCCATGGGACAGTTTCAAAACCACAGGTGACTACCAACACTATACAACGATAAATGTATTAGACACAGAGGCAAAAGATGCTTTAGAACTCAGACCAGCAGAATGGGAGAAGTGTCTGAACTTGCCTTTAGACGTGCAAGAAGGTGACTTTCAAACAGAAGTTTAACTAAAAGGAACTGAACAAAACAGAAACAAAGTAAAAATAATTAATTGCACTGACAATAAAAAGACTTTGGGAATCCTGACGATCCTGACGCTCCTGTCTGAACATTGCAACTCCTTTATGTCAGGCTCTTCCTGTGCCAAATGTCAGTGGTTTTTTCGTACAGTATATTCCCACTAGTGCAGCTAGTGGAGAACCAGGTGTACAATTCTTACCATCGTGTGTTGTAAGTACCCGTGGAATGGATTTGTAAGGTAATCTTTATAGATAAACCTCAAGCAACGATTCATGTTGTAACAGCTTCATTTGGTTTAGTTTTCAAAAAACTTCACCATGAAGCACAATGTATATATTTATGCAGTTTTTAAAGTTTATAACAGTCTGTTTGGCCATTACTACACTTTTTACTTTATAATATAAAAGCAAAGTTTTTGTCATTAAATGAATGTCTGTTGAGCTACATTCTTCATTGCTTTAAATGCAATAAAGTAATAATCTCACTTTTATATGAATAATATATTTCACATCTTTATTATTGCAGTTTTCTCTGGAAAGCTCAGAACAGCTTTCTCTGCTGCAGCTGTGTATAAAATATTTAAAATGTTGTATGGTGTAAATAAACCTTTGTCTACATATCAGTTTCCTAGTGCATTTTATTCCATATTGTTTCTCCTAAATTTGAATATTTATAAAATTTTCTATAAAACAAAAATATTGAATATGTATTTGCAGTTTTAATAGCATGTTGTATGTAGCTTCTGCAAAAAGTTTCTAAATCATATTAGTAGGCTTGTAGCCATTCTGCATTTTCTTAGGGTTTTTTTTCCAACAATGTACCACAAAATCGGACTTGTCAGAATACTATTACAATTTTTCTTTTTTATAAGAATTTTTGTCTAGTTGTAGAAAGACCAATAATGGTAAATAAGTTTCAATGCACAGCACCCAAAGAAAATGCTTACTTAGAATCATTATATCTTGTGCATGATCTT
Source organism: Acridotheres tristis (assembly GCA_037013685.1). Classification (NCBI taxonomy): domain Eukaryota; kingdom Metazoa; phylum Chordata; class Aves; order Passeriformes; family Sturnidae; genus Acridotheres; species Acridotheres tristis. The sequence goes on along the minus strand of CM072887.1, from coordinate 84,022,179 downwards.
CTTGCTGTATAAAAAAAAAACAATCTCAAGATAAAAAAGTTCCTAAGTATTTCAGATTTTGAAAAAAGACAAAACGATGAGTCAAACCCAAAAATCCTGAATCAGTTTCATCGTAAATCACAGCAAAGTATGATTATTTTTTGTATTGAAAATACAGTTAAACTATTAGGAATAGGAAGACTTAATCTCCTTTTCCATGCACAGAATCAAAACCAGATCTTCAAAATTCTCATCTACAGCATGGCTGTGGGGGACATAGATGGAATGATATCTCAAATCTTTGGATGTCATAGTTCTAGAAAAAAGTTTCAAAAACTATTTTGGTTCCTGCTTTCAAAAGTGAATATGCGGCAGCCTACTAACTGAAGAGATCTTAGAGAGGAAGAAAACATGACCACCAATCTGCTTAGGAAGAAAAAAGACAAGAATAGAGGCTTGTCAGTGAGAACTTAACCCAGAGAATTGGAAGAGGAAGATCAGCATCCATCTGTTAAGAGAAAAGTACTTAGGATCAACCTTAGGACCAATCTTCAGAAAGTATTTGACAATCTTTTCTGCAGGCCATAAGGTACTTAAGTCACAAAAAAAAGGCTGACTTTGCCAGCTTTGAATTAGTATCTCATGCCGAGTGAAGACTTCTCTAATCTAATGCCTCAGGATCTAAATCTTAAAACAAGTAAGAAATAACTAGCCATCAGCCTGGTACCAGGACCAGTAACTGGCTGAGGTGCCTAGAGGTTAGATGATGCAGTATTATCACCCTCAGTAAGTTTGCAGACAACACAATTGGGCAGGAGTGTTGAGCTGCTGGAGGGCAGGAGATGTCTGCAGAGGGATCTGGACAGGCTGGATCAATGGGCAGAGGCCAATGGTGTGAAGTTTAACAAGGCCAAGTACCAAGTCCTGAACTTGGATCACAACTCCCTGCAGTGCTACAGGCTGGGGGCAGAGTGGGTGGAAAACTCCCCAGCAGAAAGGGACTTGAGGCTGCTGGTGACAGAGGCTGAACATGAGCCAGCGTGTGCCCAGGTGGCCAAGAAGGCCAATGACATCCTGGCCTGTGTCAGCAACGGTGTGGCCAGCAGGACCAGGGCAGTGACTGTCCCTCTGTACTCAGCACTGCTGAGTCTGCACCCTGAGTGCTGTGTCTGGGGGGCCACCCAGTTGAGGAAGGATGTTGAGGTGCTGGAGTGTGTCCAGAGAGGGGCAACAAGAATGGTGAAGGGTCTGGAGCACAAGTTCTGTGAGGAGCAGCTGAGGGAGCTGGGGTTGTTTAGCCAGGAGAAAAGGAGGCTTGAGGGAGACCTTATCCCTCTCTACAGGTCCCTGAAAAGAGGCTGTAGCCAGGTGGGGGGTCAGTCTCTTCTCCCAGGCAACCAGTGACAGGATGAAGAAATGGCCTCCCTGGCATCAGGGGAGGTTTAGGTTGAACATCAAGAAGAATTTCTTCACAGAAAGGGTGGTTAAGCATTGGACTGAGCTGCCCATGGATGTAGTGGAGTCTTCATCTGGTCTGTTCAATGACTAGCTGTGTCACTTAGTGCTGTGTTTAGTTGACAAGGTGGTGTTCAGTCAAGGTTGGACTTGGATGGTCTTGGAGGTCTTTTCCAACCTTAATGTTTCTATGATTCTATCAGTCTATACTGTGATACATCAGTCAAAAAGAACTGGCTGTTTTTCAAGAGGCTGATGTAGAAGGAGGCAGATGGGCAGATGGCAAGGCTGGCTATGCAGCCTCCTAACTTTTCAGATCAGATAGTGCACCAAAAACTTCTCACTACATACAACAGAAACTGCACATTTTTTAAGGATTTCATTCCATATGGTAACAAATCTCAGAGCATGTTTTACAAAATTTCTAATTTTTGAGCCCAAATGAGGAAGCTTAGACCCCTGAATCCAGCTATAAGCCTTAGCATCCTTCTTGACGGATCTAAACATAACACATATTTAAACGCCTTGATATTTCAATAACTGAAATGCAGAAATTATTTGTATAAGCTTTATATCACCTAACTCCTGTTCAATGGTGGTCTAGTTACAACTGTAGAAAACTTAGAGTAGGCTCTAAACTTCCTGCAAACCCAGGAAACAAGATAAATCAGTTTACACTCAATACACTTCTGACCCAGTTCTGCTGTTATTAATAACCCAGTGGATTCAGGTTTAGCATTAGCCTGGGTGTTTATGTATCACAGGGCACTCACAGATGTGCTTTCAGTGTATGAGCAGCAACATTCAGTGCCTCTTTAATTAGAGTTTATGCTGCTCTGAGCAGAAAATGCTAGGCATTTTTACTTTCTTACATATTTCTTATTCAGAAATGAAAAGCATGCTGAAACCCAGTATATTTGCCTACTGATTTGACTGATTCCTATTAAAACAGAGTTTGTTTCCCATAAGTAAGATGCCACTCGTACTTGCAGTTTCTGCTCAGTGTCTCTGAAATGATGCATGCCAGACTGAGCCCAGCAGGAGAGTACCAACTTTTATGCACTGGCTTAAATGTTGATAAAGCACTGAGCAGATGTTTGGGATTATATTATATGCAAATAAAAATTAAGTCAGGACTCCCTAAATCATACTAGATACAGGCATGACAGGAGGCCCTGCATCTGCCTGCCAGCTAGTGCCACTCTGCGTGGTCTGGCTACCTCAGCTGGGGTCCAGCTGCAGCTACAGAAAGGTTCAGGTGTTTGAGGGCTCAGCCAATGTTGCTGTCACTAGCACTGGAGGAGACTGAGGCAGCTGAGCTCAGCCCAGAGTTTACCCAGAAGCAACTCAAAATATATATTTCCTAGATGTATATTCAAGAGGCAAAAATCTTTTTTATTAAAGGCTTCATTTTCTCAACAGTTTAAATACGCATTAGCAGTTGTATAAAACCCTATGCAGTTCCTCTCTCTCCTTCTTACATGCATATTCAGGGAAAGTGTTTTTCTGGCAAGTTAATGTTAAACAAAATATGGCCTGGACTTTTCAGTGTAGGGAAGCAGTGTATACAGGAAATCCAGCTGAGCAGCCAGAGATCACTCAGACAATAGTTCAAAATGTCCGGGATTTCAGATCCAAGGCTGGATAAAGGGGTTTTGTGCTGCTACCACAATTATTTGCTACATAGGCCTTTGCCAAAGTGATGTTACTGAACCTAGAAACTTGGAGGTAAACAATGAATTAGTCATTATTAAACTTCGGCTCATAATCTAGAATACCTTTTGGAAATAAGGAGGGAGGAGAGTGTAAGTGATGCTACAAGGGATGAGAGGTAGGATAGCAGTGCTGCCACTCTGATGCACCTTTGGAGTACCAGTGATTTAATGTTGGCATACATGTAATGACTCTATGATGAAGACTTAGGACAAAAGAAGCAAAGAGCTAGAGGTCTTTCCATTTAATTGACTACTGAGTCTGAATTTCTTCTCAATCAATGTGTCAGTGCTCTTGGAAGTGTTGTCCTGACACTCCTCCTTTGAGATTGCCATGTGTTTCCATTATGATAAGATATAAATCATCTAATATTGTTTTACACTGGATTAAATTGGGATAATCTCTTTTAAAAACAAACAAGACCAAACAATGAAACAAAAAACATCCAAGCCCCAAGCTGCATCAGGAGAAATGTTCTCTCATGCTTTGGCTTGTCTCTGCTTCCCAGAGTTGCCAGACCAGGTGTAATAAAAGGCCTGCTTCTCTCTTGGAAGCAGGCATCCATCACAGCATGAGGAGTACGCTTTCCATTGGCTTATACAAGGGGATATGGAAATCTCTGCTGGCAATCAGCAGATGGAGACGTACTGATAGCAGGCTCAGTTCCTCAGGCATTAGCTCGAGGCTGTGCTGCATGTCTGGATAAGGCACCAGAAGCAGTTTATATGAGCAAACTTTATTTCTCTCTTTCAAAAAAATGTCATAGGGCTCACTTGTGCAATCAAACCCCTTCTCATGTGCTGAGGGAGAAATCCACAGAGGTGGATTCCAGCAGAATATGTGCTTGGGGAGCAGTGATTTGTTTCCAGCTAGGTTTCAAACAGTGCAATGCTCTAATCTTTTCTACTTACTTTTTAAGAAACATCTTTCTGTGCAAGGAAAGCAGAAGTGGCCTCACTAAGAGAAATTCAATTACTGATAAGATAGGCATGACTACCAACCCTAGCACTCCCACTGAAATGTTCTGTCCACTAATTACAATTGTAAGATAAAGTAAGAGCCATTTATCTGGTTTTGACAAAATTGCCTTTTAAGCTGCAGTAGACCATCCTGTAGCACTGAGTTATTCCAATTAACTATGCTACAGTACTGACCCTCTTGTTTGTTCTTCACTGGTGTCATTTTATACCTCATTACTTCTTATGAGGAACAGTTGATAACTTTAACCAGTTCAACTTCCTCCCTCGACTATACAAGTTACTGCTGTTGGCCCCAAAAAGTTACCTCTTTTTTCAGGATTACAAACCTATGCTCAGTTAGTTCCCATACAGAAGTCCTTCCCTAATTTCAACTCTCCCTGTGTCCCTTACAGCTTTTTCAAGTCTGCTGAAGGTCTTACATGAGTTCAGAAAATCCATAACACATTACAGTATTCTGTTTGTTTCATGTAGAAAAAGGAAAAACTCGACGAGGAAGCTTCTAAAATTCCTTTTTATTCAGCAGGAGAAAACAAAAACTCAGAAATACTGAAACTTTCACTTTTTTGTCCAACCATTTAATGGAAAAGGCATCACCATTGCTTTGAGCAAGAAATGGGCACCAGCAGCTTCTCTTAAATAATTCTCTTGATGAGTACACTGATTTTTTTTTTCTGCTTCTCCTTTTCCATGGTGATGTGAAGGCTGACTTTCTTTCTTAAGTTGCACTGACAGAGAGATCTCTCCAGCCTACTGAGTAGGTTTTACAGTCTGAAAGTGAGCAAGGACTATGTGAGTCCTTTCAGGTGGAGTAGTAGATGTTTCCCACACCCTGGAAGTGTGCTGAAGTCTGAGGTTTTCTTTCAATTTTGGTAAGCCTCCTTCCTCTAGCTGTGTGTTCACAGTGATGCCTGCCACTTTCTGACTCTCTTCTTGAAAACACAGAGTGGGCATCTAAGATGGAAGGGCTTGAGATCTGCTGCTCGTGTTTGCTTCTCCCTGTGACTTAGAGTTAAGGTCCTCAGTAGAGGTGGGATTTAAGGAACAGCTCTTGTCTCAGTGTTTGTTTTCTTGTTGATTATCTTGGGCAGCTACTGGGAAGCCCAGCTGGAGATGTTTACTTTGTGTGCACTGTATAAGCAGATAATGTGCCTTGTTCAATATATGGAGGCAAGCATAGGAATCAGGTACCTAAATCTTATATAATGCAGTGCTGACCACCAAAAAATCCATATATTTTTGTGGATCAAGTTCTTAAGAATTGAAATATATTAAAAATCTGGTTCTCAGAATCCAGTTTTAATAACAGCAAAAAATCTAGTGTTTATCCCTATTATGAATTGAATGATTTATTGGATTATGTCCCTAAATTATTGATTCAGGAAACTGCAAAAAGTGATGCCTAAAGGACCTCACAGTATTAAAAAAACCCCAAACTGGAATTGATTAGTATGTATGTTCAATTTCTTATTTGGTGTCTCCTTGGACCCAACCACTTTATTTCCTGCTTTTCTCAAGAACTATGTATTAGGAAAAGATTTTCAGAGCTTTTTTTAGTAATTAGGTTCTTAAATCAAGCAAGAATTATCTATGGTTTGTAAAGACAGATAGGTAAAATCCTTTCTATCTAATTTAGAATTCTAACCAAAACATTGTCCTGTCAATATTTCAAGCACAGAACTCTTCAGGGCAGTCTAACTCTGCCTATCATAGCTGTGCATGTTATTTTTCCAACCTGAAGAAAAAGGGAAGCTCTTCTGAAGCCCAGCTAGACCCAGCCAGTTCTCTAAGTACAGACTGATTGCACAAAGAATTTAAAAGCCTCATGAGGGCAACAAAATTCTTCTAAATTAAGCACGAGATTTCATAGGATTTAGACATCAACTTGTGAGCTAAAGTCTAAACTCCCATTATAATCACTGAAGAGCAGGTCAACACAAACAATGGACTCTAAAAGCTAATTCAGCTTTCCCTTTTCTAGAACGATACAGTTAATATGAGATGGCCTACATTTTGTGAAACATTTAACTGGGCACTGCACACTGACACAAAAACTTCAAACCACATCTAAAATAATACTAATTTTAATATGGGAATCCTGCTTCAGGGGAAGATTTTTTTCAGATGCTCCAGGATATCTTGCTTCCAGCTATTACTCCAGAGAGGCATGGGATTATGGGTGCCATGTCAGATTTCCCAACTTCTTATGAATGTGAGAGCTACCCTCACTATCACACAGTGCCACTATTTAATCAGAATCTGCCTTGCCTGCCCCTCTTTTGAACATTTATGTCAGTTCAAGTAGAGGATTCACTTTCCCTATAATTTTACTGTTGCACCTCTCAATCCTGTATGTGGATTATCCAGATTCTCATCCTCCTGAGAGGCAAAGGACCACAGCCCAGGACAATTTAAAATGCCAAGTATCAGTAGACTGTAAAAAAGCACATTCTGGAAGATTAAATATGGATCAGGGAGGCATGACGGAGTTATGGAGCCAGAAAAATTACAGTGTTATGCTTTGATCTGATGTTAGATTTCAGCCACAAATGGTCTGCTAGAATACCAATGTTTGCCTGGCACTGCAGTATTGATTTTTTCACTCCATGAGAATGTCCTAACAATTGGACAACAGTCAAGCTACTTTTTTTGGACTCTAGCCCTCCGATGCTCTTATTTCTCTTTACACAGAGGCCAGACTTGAGGAGATGATAAGTATGTTTAACAGGATCACTGTGTGATGCCATGCTGAAACTCAGAAGGTGGTGCTTCAAACCTTTCTCAGATGAGTAGGATGGGGAAGCTTTCCATCTTCCTCATGCTTTTTTCTGACCAGCAAATAATTATGCAAAGAAGGAAAGACAATCCCCCGCTCAGAGCAGATAAAGCCCATAGCAGTCAGTGGGTACATTCAGGCCATGCCATCTGAGAAAAAAAATTACACACTATAATTGATGCAAAAACATGAGGATGGTTTCTCAGTGGCTCCCTTAACAAATTAATTTAAAACCAAACAATTCTCAAGAGAGATTACACAGAGGTAGAAAGGATAATCTCTTACACCATAAAAAACCCTCCAATTATCTTGTATGGGTTATTAGCTGGTAAGTGCTTGACTCCAAAACCCTGGGTTCTCAGGTCATTTTTTATGTTTCTACCGTTTTGAAAATTTGTGTTCCGAACTTTTTCTTCCAATCTTGGCCAGCTCTGTTGCATTATATTAGCAAGCAAAGACATAAGCAGATAACTTTTTGGAGAGGGATAGTTTTCTAAAGTTAGTGCTTAGAGATTTTTTTTTCTCAAGATATGTTGTCTGATTTTGAATAATTTGTAATAAAAGGCATCACCAAAGGTTTCTTATTGAAAAAAATAAAAAAGAAACAAAAAAAAATCCCAGGATCCTGGTGTACATTTCTTCTGCACGGTGCTTTTGGCCATCCCTCCTATCTCTCTGCATGGCAGTCCTGCTTGGACAGACCAACTACTTGCCCCAGTTGGATGTCATCTGCCAACCTGATAAGAATACTTTACTTTGCACCTTTGACAAAGAGGTTGAACTGGACTGGTCTCAAAATAGACCCTATCAGTGCTGAATTTATAATCTGCCTCTAAAGCCACAAACTCTCTGAATTCAGTAATTTTTTTACCCACCTGGTTTCCGATCCATCTACTGCCATCCCTCTTGGCATCTTAACTTGGGTACAATTTTAGAATCATAGAATTTCCTGGTCTAGAAGGGACCATAAGATCATCTATTTCCAGCACCCCTGCCTTGGCAGGATCACCTTCCACTGGACCACATTGCTCAAATCTAATCACTACCAAGAATAAGACCAAAATGATCAGCTCCTACAGCTGTCACATCTTCAAACTGCAATTTCACCTCTGCAAGGATGGATCTCCAGAGATAATATTTGGAATTTAACAGGCTGCAGCTCACACATTGCTTGAAGACCCACTGAACAGGTAAAAATACTGAGCAAGTGAGATTATTTGAGGAAATCTGTCTGATTGCAAATATGTATTTCAGGTTATTAAATAGTTGCTGCCATACCAGCTGCTCTATCAGGAAATGCTTGTCAGCTTTGAGTCCACATTCAAATTTATCACACAGACCAAAGACAACAGGATGCATTTATCTCTCTTTAATCACTATGTTTTGACTACTTGTGACCTGTACTGTGACTTAGATATTGATTCTAGTCTTTTATAGGGTAAATATTGATACAGTTATAACTTTTATATTTCCACCCAAGATAGATGATTGGGTTTAACATTCATTACACTGTTGACTAAGAAAGATGTGGTTTTTATATTTTTTAAAGTGAATATTAATATATTCTCCATTCTTCCAAAATATCTCTTTCAAAATATGCTAACCACTTATTAAAAGATAATGATAAAAAACCCTGCATGAGTGATTTTTCAGGATGGTAATATATTCATTTTCAAATATGAGTGATGAATATTTTTGAATCTTATTTTTACACAATAACTGTGTTATACCATATTGTTATTAGCAGTTTGACTGCTGTGGGAAATGCCAAGGCTGGGCAGGGAAAGTTTTTGCTCAAGGTCCTCAGAGCTTGTTCCAGGATGGAGCAGGTATGCACTTCAGGTGATGCTCTATCCACCACTCCCATCAAACCTCTGTTTGAACATGCTGGCTGCTCAGCCTTCCTTTCCCTTGTCTGACAGCAGAGGACAGCACACAGTGTGTTTTTGTGTCCAGCAGGTTGCCAAGCAGTGAAGGAAGGCCAAGGCAGAAGTGGTGTCACACAGAAGGGATGACAGCAGCAACAGACCTGTCAGTCACCAGGAGGTTGTTTGTTCGTTTTTCCAGAAACTGATTCTTTCTCCCATCTCCTGAGAAGCTGTACACTGCCACCCTCCCATACTGAAACTCCACTAGGAATACAGCCAGATGTGTGCCCAGGCATTGTCAACATGCCCTTCTCCACCCGTGCTGAAGTTCTTCCACCACCAGCTCTAAATTCCTGTCCTTAATGTGGGGACAGGCCTAAATCCATCTCCTTCTTCTGCTGGCCCATGTAGAAGTGAGGTGATTAGCAACACTTGGATGAGAGAAGAGAAAAAAATCGCAGCACGAGCATATCCTACCACTGTGCACTCCCATCCTTCTGACCTGAGGGGAGATGACTGGATACCCTCACTGCACTCCAGCATGAAGATCCTGTTAGTGTTAGTCCTTATTATAAAGCAAGGGAGAAGTGAAGGCTCTAATCCTCCATCCTTCTCTCAGACCTGCAGCTGCTGAAGGGTTCACATTACCCTGTGCCTGGCACCATTTGGGATGTGCAGCACGCATCTGGGATGTGCAGAAGCAAATTGATGGTTCTACCTCTGCCACTGACCTTCCTGCCATACCTTCTTGACAGCAGTACTGATGGTTTAGATGTAAAAAGGATGGGAAAACAAAGTGAACTGTCTCAGCCATTTAGTGGGAAAAGGGAGTCAAATATCCCATCCTTCTTTTTAAAGAATTAAGAATGATGGAATCACTAAGAGCTTTGGTGTGGACTCTTATTTGCTGGCCTGATGCCTGAAGTAAAGTATTGAAAAAATTAAGGGGTCTACAAGAGCAAAAGGAGAGTCTAAAATAGATTGAAAACAGGACTTAAGTAAGGCTGCTTAAATGGCATTTTTGTCTCAAGAGCTTCTCTAAAAAACTTTAGCAACTCAGGTCATCAAAGGAATTTCACAATGATCAGAAACCAAATTACCTCAATTCACTGATTTCCTGGTTCAATAAGTGACTATTGCAAAGTTTAGTAGCAATTCAAAGGGATGCCTCATCTCAGCAGCTGTTTTTGGGTCCCAGATGTCTATCTGCCCTCTCTGTGAACTGACACACAGTGGTATGCTAGTTAGTTCCACTTCTACATCAAAGCTCATAAAATCACCCCTCAGTTCTCTCCAGGATGTGAATGTTTATGAAACACCAGTCAGCAACCCTGACTGCAACCAGAAGCACCTATTTTTGAAACCAGCAGGCTTTTTAGCTTCATGCTACATCCACAACATCAGAGTCAAATATCATGAAAACTGAATTAACCTGCATGAGAAAAAGAAGCCAGTGAGTTCCTCTTGCCAGGGAATGCTTCAGCTTTATTGCAGCCACGTTGTCATCTGTGTCACCATAGATGGGCACAAACAAGAAAACAAGAAAAATGAATGCCCTATTGCCTAAGGCATTCTGGACAGGCAGGAAGGCTGGTGAAGAATCTGTTTTGGTGACAGCTGGAGGGGCCTAGAGGGCTGTCAGCTCTAATACAGTCAGATTGAGGATTAATTCCCACATGCAAGATGCAGGTATAAGCATCAAAATTTGGAGCCCACTCAATCAGGGGAGCAGCAGTGTCTGCTCTGGTCAGCAGGGGATGTGTGGGATGTGTCATCTGCTGTGGTACTCTCTGAAATACACAGGTTCAAGGTATTCACTTCAGCAGAGTGTTCTTGTAGATGGATAAGTGGACTGTTTCAAGTTCCTGAGTATTGGAAAATCCTTCTCTTTTATGGAAGAGCCATAAAAATTAAAAAAAAAAAAAAAAAAAGCAAATGAAATTACTTGAATTGCAGGTAAATCACCTTGCCTGAAGAGATAAGCAAATTAGGATGGGTTTTATTCTTCATAATACCAGAATAAATCTGGAATAAATCCATAGGTCTCATCAGAGCTGTCTCTTATTTGTACCAATGTAAACAATGCAAGAAAATTCTAGTTAGCTCTTTTCCCATGTAGTGTAAACAGAGATTTGCACATTTGATGTGTATGTAAAGTGATTAAATTTATTCTATCAATCTCTCTTTATGTGTATAGCACTCACATAAATCAGGAAAATACATCTATACATTTGTTTTCTTTTTCCTGTTTTATAAGAAGACTCTGGCAAGGGCAGTCCATTGGCAAGAGGCAGAAGTTGAACTTCAGCTATCATTTTTGTCCCAAATACCATATGAAACTTACCAGAAACATGGAGAATTTCGGTTTTGTTTGGAACTTTTCTAATAGCTTCCCTTTCAAGCAACATAAAAAAAATAATTATATTACCTGCAGTTAGGGTTCTGACAATTTTAACAACCAGGCATTAGATTTTCATAATTGCAACGTTTCCTAGATACATTATGTCACAGATACACATCTGTGTAGTCTTTTATTGTATGCATTCAGTCTGTCTTCAAAATCCAGAAGTGAAAAAATAGCACTGCCTGCCTAGCAAAGCTATTACTTTAAGTGTCAAGCATTAGGCTTTACAAGACCTGTGAACCTGTAGTCAGTACGAACAATTTTATGTGGAGAGTCTGATCCTGAATAAAGTCACTCAGACCTCAACTGGTAAGATTTTCGAGAGCAGAGCAAAGGCAGACAAAACGCAGCTTTTCACCTGAGTTCTACACTTGAGACATCTTTCTTTGAATCAAACTTGCTGTATGCCAAATTTGGATGATTATAGCTCAAGCTGAGGTTCTCCTTGAGAGGCCAGATCAGTGCATGTATAATCTGAAAAGCTGGAAGGGAATAAATAATGGGCTCCTCTTGTTCTTGCAGAAGAATCACAGAGCAGAAGTTAACCAACAAGCCTCCAGTACACTGATACTGCAAATTTGAGATGTTCTGAGGAGAGTAAAATGTCACTAGTATCCTCTTCCTTGCTTCATACTAATTTTGGCAGATTCTTTAATTTCCTAGGGTAAGTCTGACCAACTTGAAACAATGCCATCCTAACAGATTGTCTCCTGTCCTCATGCTTGTACCAATGTACAATAGGTGTGTGAAATGTGCCAAGCTATGACATTATTTTCTGCTTAAAGCTTCCATACTTCTTACAGATAGGGCAAGTGCTCAGGAATTGCAGTAAACTTAAGGAAAAAAAAAAAAGGGAAAAAACAAAACAAAACATTAAAAATAGGATGAAACAAAATTAACTTCCACAGCCGCTGGAGGCTTTTCCTGACCTTTACATGTATTTGTGAGCATATGTCTTTGCAGAAAGACATTAGGGAAGATACTAAAATGTTTTTTCCTACCTCTTCCATATCTGACAACAGTTTCATTATTTTCTTCATTATTCCATGCCTCCATGTATAAAGAACAGATGTTGGTTTTCAATGGCTAAGAAATGCATCACTTTTCATCTATAAAATAAAAATTCAACTTCGTCCTTACTAAGTGATTTGGTCTTTTGAAAGAAATTCATTATTGCGTGACCAACGGAATTAAAAAAAGAAATGCATCTGTGCAAGAACAATTTTGCTCCACAAATAACTCCAGAAAGTCAGATTCCTGTACATTGACATCAGGGCTCTTCATTTGGCTCTTCACCAAATCAAGTTAGAAAAAAGAGCATGAGGCATCCCACAACCAGCTCCTCCTAGACTGCTGCAAGCAAAACTGTGAACACCAGGCGAGACACAATCCTCACTGCTGCCATGCAAAATACTACTTCTGAAATTCTCCTGCATTTTTCTTTGCCATGCTAGTAAATCATCTGAGTGTTTTTAGCAACAAATACATCTACTCTGCCTTTAAAAATCATAATTTTGCACTCCTGCAAAAAATTACACTTAAATACACGCAAAGTAAAATATTTACTTTCAACATCATTTTCAAAAGGTATTTTTGATTTGTCTATTTGGCTTTGGATATTGTTGTGGTTTTTTCAATAAAAGTGGACCTAGATAAAATTGAAGACTTCAAGAAATCTGAATCATATAATGAAAAGCAATTTACCATTCTGCCTGGAGAGAGAGTTTTTCAGTCAGTGTGTCCTTCCTGCAATGACTTATGGATTAGAAGCATAGAAGTTCTTTAAAAAGAGAAAAAAAGAAAAAAATACAAAAAACGTAAGTGAAGATGAATATAATAAGGTGTAGGCTGAGAATAGCACATACAGACAAGAAAACAAATGAGTGGTTCTGCTGGGGAGAATCGACAGAAAATAAAAAGAGAGTGGTCCTGGGCCAGGCACTCTGCAAGATAATATCATAAAAGTTATAGTAGAGGAGGTACACAGCAGAGCAAGATGTGGATGCAAAAATAATAGAGAGGTGAGGTAGAAGTATAAATATTGCCAGTCACAGGTAGAGTTGAAAAGGACTAGGATACAGCATAACCAACATTGCTTGGTTTCACTGGTTGCTGTTGCAACTCATACCTGAAATCCCCATAACACGTATTTCTCCACAGCTTAAAATTATTAAAAGCAGATGATACTTCAAGAAAACCATGATACTTCATTAAAAGAAAAATAAAATGTTATATAAATGCATTACATAAATCACAAAACTTACTACGAAATTACATGACTGCTAATTGGGAAAGGGACAACCTAATATTTGCACTGAGGGATCCTCAGTCTGTAGCTCAAAATCTCAGGGTACAGAGGAACTCTCTGGTCATTCAGCATTCTATTACTATAAATGCATGGACCACCTACAGCCTGAGCATGTACAGAACGTCTTCCTACTTCTAATGCTACACTGGGCACTTACCTTGGTTAAGCTAAATTTAAAGGGTACCCATGCTGACCAGGCTTACTGCATCCTATGGGCCTGCTGTTATGCCGTGAGCAGTTGTTCCCTGTATAAACACTTAAAAACTTTCAGATGGGCAATAGAAGACCTTGGTTCCTAAAATCTCTGCAGGCTTATCTGCTCATTCCTGGTAGCTGTGAGTACACTCTTTAATGACAGGCAGTCATGTCCTTTTCAATATCCAGCCCTTGTTTCAGGCGATGCTCAGGCACAGGTCACCTGCAATAACAGCGGCCTGTCCCCCAGAGCTGAATAAAGTAACTCATATTCTGCTGGGCTGATCCAGAAATAACTTGCTGCCATGCAAATAAGGCAACTGGAAGCAAAACAGGCAGCCAAAAAAGCTCAAAGTGAGATTTTGCAAATACATGTAAAGTCTCTTCCTTCAGCCTCTCATACCAAAAGCAGTCCTGTTTGCTGAGGGCTGTTCTTGACCTGCCTCCCAAACTCACAGCAATAGGAATTTATTGCCATAAGGCCACAGAAATACTGGTCTAGTTCAAAACTTTTCAGAAGTAAGTCTGTCGTAGTCATGGGGATGAAGATAATGAAAGATAAGAATGGTTATGAAGATTAGAAAAGTCATTAACAACTTTGAAGAACATTTCTATCACCCTTGGACCTCAGAGCTGTGAAGAATCTGTGTGGAGTGTGCACATTAATTGCAGGCATAGGGGGAATAACCTGCCTCACAATAGTTATGCAGCATCCCTCTTGAACCAGAGGGCACCAAAACTAGGCACTTAAAACTTAGCACAATACAGCACAATTCAATACAATATAATAATTAGTCCCTTTCAGCAAAACAGATACCCAAGCTCCCTTAGAGCTAATACTTACGACACTTGAATTCTTGTTAAATTGACTATTTTGGATGACCCCAACTATCTTCCAATGCCAAGGGGTTTAGAAGGCTTAGCCTGATGTTCACCTATCTGAATACTATTTTTCAATCCCATTTTTTCGAGGTCCAAGCCTGCAGAAAAAGGCACTTTCAGTAAGCTTAAAGCTAGACAATACTGCTTAACAAATCTTCTGGGGCTGGTTTGTTTAACAGCATTCACTTTAGATGGATGTGCTGAATCTACACACAATTTGTAAGTGATGTGTTTTCTGACAGCTATGACTGTTAGTGTCCTTGAATGCTGTGGGAACACAAGTGAAGGTAACAGGTTGATATTACTGAAGACAGTGTTTTAAAAATGTGCCTTGTTGCTGAGACATGCACATGAAGGAAGTAATCTACATGAAATTAAGGAAAAGAAATACCAACCTTTGGTGTAACAACTGTTTATGTACACAGAGCAGAGGAAAAGGCATCATTTCAAATTAACTATATTTTCAACAATTTTTCCACATCCCACAAGAGAAAGAAGGCTAACTCCTTGAGTACAGATCCATCATTTAATCATATTCCAAATTTATTTCCCATGTGCTTGCTTTTACTCTCCCGAGTGTAAAAACTTAGAAGACTGTATTGTGAAAACCTTTAAAAAGGTGAGGTGAGAGGGGCACAAAGGTGAAAAGCATGATCTCCCAAAATAGAACAGTTCATATTGCAGGTTACATTTGCAGGCTTGTAAGGGAAACTATATTCCATCTCCTCAGCAGTGGGGAAATGCATCTAAAATAGTTTCTAGTCCTAGAAGGATCTGGAGAAAGTAGAGAGGGTTTCATAGACATTCAGAAGTCCAGGAGAAAGTGGAGAAAGTCTCCAAGACATTCAGAGTTCTAGGGCACATGATCTACCTCTATGGAAGAAGATGACCTCCAGAAATGCTATCCTTCCAACATTCCCATCAATCTCACAAAAATATAATCCATGATGTTTCTGAATTGCTAGAGATTCTTGAGAAAATTGTGGTGGTCTAGGACAGGGGAGATAGTTTCATTTTTTGACAGATAAACGGGTTTATAAAGATGAGACTGTAATAAATGTTCAATAGGATCAAAACATGCTTTGAAAAGCATTTAGGATTAAAGCTTTAAGTCCTAGGTGTTTAAAAAATGGTAAGGAATTCTATAAAGTCAAAAGTAAAACATATCCAATGAGCAAGAAAAATGCGAAGGTGTCATCAAAAAGCTGGAAATCATCTCGGGAAAAACCAAAACGTACTCCAAGAAACTTAAAGAGAGAGAGAAGGTTTTTACAAAGAGGTACAAAAAATAACACAGCTGTGTTCTGTAAATATGAAAGTTAATGAAGAGATGAAATTGGAAATGGAAAGAAGCAGTAGTAGAAAGAGTGACTCCTTCACAATGTTCATCTTGGCATTTCTTTATAATGGAATCCTTGACCAAAATTCAAATAGGTAATGAAAGTGGTATTCATTTCACACAGATTTGAAGCTTCTGACCTTGTTGTCAAAATGTTAAATCAAACCCTTCTAGGTGAAAGTAGAAGTCCTTCTGGCCATTTATGCAATATTTTTCTGAAGACTAATTTTAAACCCAAACTTGCAATTATATTATGGTTTTAGGTGCCTATCTGCTGGGTTTAACAGAGGACCAAGGGCCGATGAGATACCACACCTGAACAAAGCACTATGATTTCCACTGCATTCCCCTGAGTTTTTAAATATCTTTAGAAATTATAGAAGAGAGGTGTAATTCATAAAGGGAGATAGGTCATACTACAGAGTGATTTGTTGCAGTAAGTATGCTAAAAAACTTCTAAATGCGTTTGTAAGAGACATGAGCCTTTGACACCACCTGATACCTTAACTATTGTGGGGTCTATAGCACATACATTTTAAAAAATTTAAGGACATAAGAGAATCCATAGATTCACATTTCCAATTTATACTTGAAGTCAGTATATTCAGAAAACACTTCAATTTTTCCCAGATCAGAGAATTTTCATTGATTTAACATAATTTTTAAAATATTTTACTTTTTTATTTTCTACTGAATTGTGATGAAAATTTTTAGTAGCACATCTTCAACAGAACTGTTGTCATTTATTTAAGAATGATGGAAAAATAATTCAAAGTACACAAAGTTTAATGAACATGAAGTAAGTTTCCCATTAATTTATCTGTTAATAAAAAGTGAGTTATTTTGCTTTGGGCAAAGAGAATATCTTCAATAGCATTAATAATAATATTTTACAAGCCATAAATTATATAATTTCACTGTCAGCTTCACCTGTCATAAAATCATCACTACATAAAAGAAATTTACATTTCTGGTAATGAAAGTACTTGGTTTTTCCTCAATACCTATTTCATATGTCAACGCCCAGAATCTTCTTAGAAGACTCCCAGAATCTCTACAGTCAAAATTTCTTGGTTGGTTGGTTGGGTTTTGTTTGTTTGTTTGTTTTTAAACCGAAATAGTGGCTGGTTCTCCTATATGGAACAGAATTGGAATATCCAGTTAGTATGACTGGTTTTGATTCTCGTTGCCATTCCCCCATCAAGATGTGAAACCATTAGGTAATGACCCCACCAAAATAAATTTAGAAGCAGCTATTGAAAATTTGCCTTCTAACTACCTAACTGAATTTTATGCTAGTCATATCTCTAAAGGCTTATTTAGTTATTCTGTCAAAATGAGAAGACCAACTTGATCTCTTCAAAAACAAGAACACTGTCACAGAAGGGAAAGTTGAGCTGGGAGCACAGAAAACTACTATCTCCTTAAGAAGATCCTGAACTGGCAAACTAAAAAGAGAAATATCACCATGAGTTGCAAACTCTTCCATTTCAAGTAACATGAATTACTTTTGAAAATGTTATCTTGCCATCTAACCTTGAGTCTCTTGAAATAAGTTCAACTTGTTTGCTGCAGAATGGAATGCAGCTCTTTTATGTATCCTTTTCAGGATTTCTAAGAAGATGTGCAGAGATACTGTAATGGAACAAATCTAAGCTAAACTGTTCTTTAAACTTTCACAGTAGAAGGAACTGGCACCTGAGTTCACTTTTTAAAAACAGCAATTAAATTAGCTCAGGCAGTACTAGTTTTCCACCCTGTTGCTATGGACTCAGGTAAACATGAATAGATGTGAATCATCATAATGCAGGTTTGTTTGCAGCTGCTTTCCATACTATAATGTCCTAGGAAGATTATTTCCAGGCAAAATGTGTTAGTCTCAGCAATGCATTTTCTCATCGAATTAAATTAAGTATAGGGAAATGGTGAATATCTGATCCACGCTACTACAGCACAAGTCACCTGTGAACTCTTAGCCAGATATTCACTTTTTAGGAAATTTTATGTAAACTAGCACACTTTTAAACTGTCTCTGGATAAGAAGGCGTAGCACTCTGTACCATTGAATGACAGGGGAAGTTTGTGAAACTAGTTGTGAGTACCATTAATACTGGGCAAGAATGACTGGCAGTTAAGGCTCACTTAAATGACTGTCTGGAGGAGCTAATGGTCTGAGGCAATGTTCACTCTCAGACAGTCATTAAGTATAAGAATCTACCTGACCTGGAGGTCATTACTGCTTACATTAATTACTGCAATGACGAATACTCCAAGCCACTCTACCACATCTCCCTAAAGTCATTTCTGCATCAAAACCTCCCTCAGATTTCAGATCTATGGTGACATCTGGCAGCCAGGAACAGCATGTATAAACACATTTATTTGAATGAAGATAAAACACCAAATGTTTGAACTGATTAGAACCACCAACTAGCAGGCAGACTCAGCCAGTAATTTTGCAATGACCCTAAGCATAACTTTCCATATAGTCACTTATTACTAGCTATAGATCTCCCATACGTAGATCGTTCAAGATTTAGTGTGTGTGCATAAGCCTTTGTAGTTTCCCAGCCTAAACAGCTTTTTAACCAGATATAGATATGCTAGGAGCTACCTTAAAGTGAAAATGAAGTGAAAATATCAGGAGTAATTTGAACTATTATTGCTTATCTGACAATAGAAGCTGTGAATAAATCTCCAGTTCATGTGTCTACAATACCTGAAATCTGAAAAGATTTGAGTTCTCATAGATTTACAAGCAAAGGATGGCAATAAAAAAAAGTCAATTTAAAAATTTCACCTAAAGAGATATGCTTAATGCAACGTCTAAGGTAAGAGAGACCTGAAACTTATGTAACCTCCAGGGTCTTACTCAATATCTCGCACTGCTTTTGGATTCAGGGCAGAATAACACCACTCGAAAAAGCTTTTTATGAAACGGTACGGTCATGGTCAGGAGACTTTCTGATTTGCATTGTATTTTCAGTTGTTTACAGTATTAGTCCTCAGGTGAAAGTTCATGTCCTTGGTTTAAGTCCTCACGTCCTTAGTCACTTGTGGGCACCAGTTATTTGTTTACCAGCACCACTGGCTGAAGTCAGAGAGACTACTGCAGTGAGCAGCTGCTCCCCAGGACACAGGAGAGTTGACAGCCTGGGTCTGGAGAGTACATGTCTCAGCCCTTTGCAACAGCTCACTTCTTTTTATGATGCAGAGCATGGCAGTAATATCACATAAAACAAAAATAAGGTCTGCTTTCTTCAGATTAGTTAAAATCATTTGTGTTTTTGGACTCTGACACACCAGAACTAGAGAGTATAAAGATAACCATTATTGATACATTCATTTTGAGAGTTTACATTCGTCTGTTTCCAAGACTGTAGCTGTCAGTGCAAACAAGGTCCCTTTATTGGATATAATAGATCAAGTGGACAGTTTCTGCAAGAAAATACATGAAAGAAAGTAAAAACCTCTTTAAATGATCATTTAAAAAGGATGAATATTCTTTCAATATATCCATGCTTTTATAGTAGTCTTATGCACTGCTTGCTGCACATAGGCTAATGAAAAAATTGTAATGCAAGGTCTGTCTGTTCTTGACATGTTGTATTATAAATGATAATAAACATCTCCAGGGCTGTTGGTAACAGTGTGAGCTGCTTTCCTGAAATGTTATTGTAGACTTTCAAAAGTGCAACATGACTTCAGAGTTTGACTTTTTACGGCCATGGTGACTTTTAAAGGAATATAACAAAGTGTTTTATTAGTGTACTTTTGAATGTTTACTAATTCAACAGCAGTGTGCAGTGATTTCTGTACATCTCTAGCAAACAACTGAGCTTTTAAAAGACACAGAGGGGAACAGTATTTGCTAAAAAAGCATAAAAAGAATTTTCTTTCTGCATCAGTAGTAATAGCATCTAATACTTTGCAGGAAAGATAGCCTAACGGGATGGTTAATTATATTTTTGTCTGATTTCATGCAAATAAAAAAAGCAACATCTTCTAGTCAGCCTAATTTTTCATACTTTGCCCAGGAACAAACAATAGCTTTAATAGAGAATAGTTTCAGCTCCTTGAAGACATCCAGACCTGTCATTCTTAGACAAGGTGGAAAGATAAAGACTTTTGTCTTGACCTTTCTGCTTTAAAATATGAATGTAAATGACAATGTGCTTTTACATTTAAAATAAAGGAGGAGCTGGGATACACTTAAGAAATATATGCTCCTAAATCTAAATACTGGACTACTCCTTATATAATTTATTTGTTGATATAAGAAACTTACGTCCGATAAGCAATATGTAGCTTTAGTACACAGTGCTTTTTTTAAAAAAAAGGTAGAAAATTAGGATATGCTAATATAAGCCTCTAGTAGATAAGTCTAAGTGTAAGAATATAGGCTTTCAGGCACAGAAAGGAGAAATTAGACAAAGTAAGGTGAAATGAAATGACAGAGCAATGTATCTAAAACTGCACATTGGTTCTTGGGACTTGAAAGAATGTCATGTCTGATAGTGTCAGACGTCAGACAAAACGCCTGGAGGATGAGAATAAAACAGTCAGGGTCAGACAAGCAAAGATTATCCCTATCAAGTTATGTATAGCAGTAGGAGAACCTGAGCCTGGCTAGAAACCAAAGGGTGAGCTGGAGCGGGGATTACATGTGTTAACCTGGCACTTCTTAAGGCTTTGTGGTAGATGCCCTGGTGAGAGGCATAACATCGAAGGGAAAAAAAGACTGTCCAGACAGAAATTTCTGAAAGACAAACTGCAGGAAAAAAAGTCTTAAGAACTTCAGATAAGGCAAAAAAACCAAATTTAAGTGTGTTTCAGACCTTTGTCACATAGTTCTGCCTCAAACTCAGCAACACAATTGAGACAAATCCAATAAGAATTCCTTTTTTTTTTGTTCCACAATGTTATTTGAAATGTCACACACTTTGGAGAACTAGTTGGCTTCCAATAAGAAAAACTTCATCTGCTATAACCTTTCAAAACACTAAGTATTCAGCTAGAAAAACATTCTACGTGACTTGACCTGTCCATTAATGCTTGCCTTATTCTGGAGTTATATAAGTTCAACAAGACCTGTAAGAATAACATATTAATATGTAAATTCTTTTCAGATCTTTTATATCTTATTCAAGATCAAAGAGCTTTAGACTTTATCACCATAAACATTTCATTTCATTTTAAAATGAAAATTATTTTAAAATCATATAAGCTAACTGTAGGTGTTTGTTCTTTAATTTTGCCATCCACATTTATTTACAAAATGTAGAGGTTATACAAAGAGGATTCTGGTATGTTAGAAGGATTTTGCAGGTAAAGGTTATTTGACAGTTATGGCAAGTCATAAATTTTTCTTCATTTTTGTAATATGTTTCCATGTCATTCTTTTGCATAGAAACGGGTATTAGGTGTGCCTGAGCTTAACAGTAGCGGTTTCTGGACCGTGAGTCAGGCAAAAGGCTCTGAGAAGACAAGAAGGTTCAGTTTGACTTGTGAGCATCTGAGTAAGAACCTCAAGAACATCTATAACTCAAGCAAAGTGTGAAATCTCAGGAAAAAAGGGCTTGCAAAAGTAGTGAAGGCCAGCTGGATAGTGAGAAAGGCAAAGAGCAGATATACAAACATAACTCAGAGAGGACTGTAATTTAGGATGTCATTGAAAGACTCTTGTCCTCAGAGAATGTCCAAATATCTGACCCCGTTTTCCTGTGGGTAGAGGTCTTCCTGCTGTGCCCCTTTATTTCTGTTCTTTCTCACACTACATTTTCTCTAGTATATACATTCTGATAAAACTTAGTTTCAGAGATTCAAATACTATGGGTGTTCCCAAAGAAAACATATTAAGAAAGAAAACTTCCTCAATACAACAGCTAACACAGGGTCCACACACACAGGTGTAGTTTAAATTCTTCAGTTATACTTGAATTTCCACAGGAATAATTTTTAAATATAGGCTGCCCAGACAAGGAAGACATATTTAATTTTCTAGGCATATCTCACAGTGTTTCAGAAGAATGCTTAGAATTTGAAACAGAACCCTTTTTACCCCACCTGTACATTTCTAGGTGTATCATGTTAGATTAATCTACATGCTTCCATTGTCTCACAGTGGTTCAATTAACAAAGATACTTTATACAGGCAGACCCAGGACCAGCTGGAACTCAACTCCCTGCTATTTGATATCAAAAGAAACAATATTTTTTTTAATAAGTCTGGGAGAGGCATTAATCAGCATGGATAACCCTTACCCTCTCGTACAGCCACCACTCTCCACTAGACCTGTTCTCTGGTTTTCCATTCCCTTCCCCTTACAAGGATGTGACCTCACTTTTAGCATAACTGCTCATGCCATTCATTACATAGTAAGAGACTCTCTGGTTTTTTCTACATTTCATGCCTAACATACCCCATCTCTCAACTCTTAATAAAGTCAATAGTAAGGAGAGAGAGAGAGCAGTAAGAGCAGAGCTCTTCTCTGATGAGTCAGGAAGGTATGGCAGATGGTGCACTAATGTGTTAATTAAATGGCTGCTTTGCCTGTGATTTTCCTGTTGCTTGCCTCCTGATGTTAAGAGCTGAGAAATAATGGAAGGGGTTAATGAGATAGAAACTTATTCAGGTGGCCAAAACTTCACTGCAGCTCCTGAACACTAGGTGCCATCTCAGCAGTCAACAGCAGAAGGGATGAAAATGACTGCCATCATTGCATGCCACCGGCACTACAGAGCACTGCAGCCTGCTGCAGGAATCACATGCCCCTGCAAAATGTGTATGACTGAGGCAGGCTGAGGTAGTACAGTGTCAGCAGATGAGTAAAAGGCAGAAGTACTTAATGCCCAAACCAGTTATCCCCAGGATATTCAGCTCCCAAAGCTGGAAGCTAGTGATGGGGAAATAATCCAGTGGAAAATGCCTGGTATGCCAGCTGGACACCCACAGGTCTATGAATCCAGATGAGATTCACCTGAGAGAAATGAGTGAGCTGGCAAAGGAGCCACGCCACTTTCAAGCATTTAGCAGCAGTCCTGGTTAACCAGAAAAATCCCAGTAAAGTGGAAATTAGCAAAGGTAACACTATCTACAAGAAGGGTTGGAAATATGATCCAGAGTACTGTCAGCCTGACCTCAATACCACGGAAAGCCATGGAGCAGATCATCCTGAGTGCCATCACAGCATGTGCATGACCAGGGCATCATGCCCAGCCTCTCACTTCAAAAAGGACACAGAGGTGCTGGAGCAAATCCAGAGAAAGCCAACAAAGCTGGTGAAGGGTCTGCAGCACAAGTCCATGAGGAGCAGCTGAGAGAGTTGGGGGTATTTAACCTGGAGAAGAGAAAGCTCAGGGGGAACCTCACTCCTTTCTACAACTATCTGAGGGGGTTGTGGTGAAGTGGGGATCTGTCTCTTCTGCCATGTCTCAAGTGAAAGGATGAGAAAAAATGGCCTAAAGTTGTGCCAGGAGAGCTTCAGATTTGATATTAGAAAAAATAATTTTCACCAAAGGAGTGATTCGGCATTGGAATTAGTTGCTAAGGCAGTTGGTGGAATCATCACCTCAGGAAGTGTTCAAGAGGTGTCTGGATGTGGCACTTGGAGATATGGTTTAGGAGTGATTATGGTTGTGCTGGGTTGATGGTTGAACTGGATGATAATGAAGGTCTCTTTCAGTCTTGATGAGTTTCGTGATTCTGTGGTTCTGTTATGTTGAAGTAGAAATTTCAAGCTGATATACCCAAACACACCAAAGGGGAGAAATTTTACTAGTACTACACCTCAAAGAAGAGGGACAAAACCAGCATTCTCCGAAGCAGTTATCACCACTACTTCCCACCTTTTCCTAGGATAAAAAAACCTGCCATAGATTAATTGCTCACACACCTTTGATATCTACCACAGTTTTAATACATTCACTTTTTTAGAGACAGCAGTTATCCACAGGTAGCCTCAGCTTCCACCATTCCAAGCAGAAGTACTTGTACCTCCAGCAGCTGTTTATACCAGCCAACAGGGAAACATAAAAGATAATTTTAACTTCTTTACTGTGTCCTTACTAAAACCTTTCACTATCACATAGGAGTCCTGTGATGAGTTCTCTGTCATCAATTTATGCTCAACATGTGTGATGCAAACCTGTTATTCTTTCTTCTCAGACCTTACTTCAATTCAATTTTTCTTTCACAAATGCGAACCCCATTCCTTTTCCAATACTGTGATGCCTACAAAAATTCATACTATCCTCTGGTACCCTGACAGTCCTGCTTTTCCTTCTGACCAATGCCATTTTCCTGCTTCTGTATTTATACCCATCTGCTTCCTATTTCCTCATGCTTACACTAAATATAGGCTGGACAAGGGATTATTTCTTTGTTCTGCATTTAAACAGTGTATGGAGTTGAAGCAGATGATTGCAGCTCCTAGCAGCAATGGCAATATAAATAAATTAAACAATGTTAATAACCTTAGTAATTTCATTCTAGAGACTGAATGATATCCAAAGATCATACACTACCTCTGTTTTATTGCTGGGGATATTTACAAGAATAAAGGTGCAGAATGTTAAAAGTCTGTGTGCAAACCAACAAATACCCAGACTGAAACAATAATTGCAAGCATAGTTAAGTGAATCTCTGGTGGATTCAATAAGAATCCAGCACTTGGGAGGTCATCAATAAACCATTCCAAAAAAAACCTTTATAGGTATCCTTGCTCCACAAACAATCTGATCTTGATTATAATCTATATCCACCCACTTTTTCTTTCATATACACTGGGCCCATAAGGGAAAGTCTGCCTGAGAGTCGGTAGGAAGCAGGCCAAGATATTCTAGATACTTACAGAAGCTGATGGATGTCTGGGTAATTTTGAAAATATATCTAATATCATATCTATCTCTTTTGGCTCCTAAATTTCTCAGAAAATATTACTAATAATTAAATTATCTTGGTTGGCTTTGAGACAATTAGTCAGTATTTGTATTTGGAATGATTTTTTAAAGACATTAAGGTACAGATAGGGCAGAATATAATGGACAAATCCAATATCAAGAAACTGGAGATGGTCCAGTATAGAGCTACTGAGATAGTCAAAGGCTGAGAGCACATGGTCTGCAAGGACAAGTGGAAGGAGGTGGGCTGATTTAATCCAACAGAAAAGTGGGCAAGAGGGGATTTAACTACCTGCCTATGACTACATGAAACAATTATAGAAGTTCTGGAGCTGAAGTGATATAAAACTTAGCAACCACCACAAGCTGTGGTTTAAGAAGTTCAAATTAAACAATGGTGGGGGGAAATAATGAGAAGGTAAATTCAGTGTTGATTCCTATTGTCTGGAGAGGTTCTGGACTCTGTGCTTGTAGGTTGTC
Organism: Acridotheres tristis; assembly: GCA_037013685.1. Taxonomy (NCBI): domain Eukaryota; kingdom Metazoa; phylum Chordata; class Aves; order Passeriformes; family Sturnidae; genus Acridotheres; species Acridotheres tristis. The sequence goes on along the minus strand of CM072887.1, from coordinate 83,996,902 downwards.
AGGACTTGATTGGACAAAGCTATGGCAAACCTGTTCTGTTTCAGGTAGGTGTACAAACTCAAGGTTTTCAAGGTCATTTCCAAACAATATTTCTATGGTTCTGCAGTAATGTGACGCAAATTTTTTACAGCATCAAGACAGTGGACATTTTAGAAATGTCAATGTCTTTAAAAAGCATCAGTTTTTTCCTTAGTTGATCATCTGTAAAATGAATACCATACCTCCCTACTTTCCAAGGGGACTAGTTAGGGGATAGTTCCCAAGGGAACTATCTGGATGAATGAATTATTTCTGTGAAGCTGCCATCTACTACAGTTAATGCCAGAGTAAATGAAAAAAAATCGAAATAAAAATGTATGACAAAAGCCTATGCCGGTCTAAACGGCTGTAACTCTAGTGACTGAAACAATATTACACTAATTTACTCCACCTGAGCTACCACCTCATGTTGTTTATTCAGCCCAATGAGCAACTGTTAAGTTGAATGCTGCTCAGTATGAATTATTAAAGTTAGGAAGTTTTGCATACAAAGTACTGGCTGTCTGAAAAATGGTGTGTGCCTCAATAACCACTGGGGAAACTTTAGAGAGTTGTGAAGGACTCCAGAAGAACTATGTTTAAAGGACTTTTCTTACTGAAGGCCAGTTATGGTAACAGACTGCTAAGGACTAAATGCTTTTCAGGAAGAGAGACCATTTCTCACATTCTGTTGAAAGTATAGTAAAAATTAGAACCTGAAAATTCTAAGCTGTTATATTCCTTCAAAACCATTTCTATTTCAAAACTACAATCTTTTATGCAAATCTGAAGGACAAATAAAGGACCCTCGCTGTACTTAATTGGCCTCTGTGTTTGTCAGAAAAAGCCTTGCACAGTCAAGCAAGGCTCCATAAATTGAAACAATTTTCAAACACACTTTCCAGGAGATGGAAGAAAAGTGCATAAGAAGGTCAAGACTGCAGTCATCAAAGTAGTGGAATCAGTGCTTGAGGAGAGAACTACCATTTGCAGGGAATGGAAGTGTGCCAGATAAAGAAGCTACTGCCCAGACTTCTTCAACCCTTCCATAAGAAGAGGGCTAATTTCTTAAAGAGCCATTAGAGAATTATGCTGTCTCCTTGAAAATAGGGCATCACTCAAGAAATCACTTACAAGGAAAGAGGAAATCTTTTCTGAGAAGCCAGGTCAACTTCATAGATACTCTGGTAGAGAGACTGAATGTGATAAACACTGTAAAAGGGCTCAGATTAAATTAAGTAACTCTTTATTTCTATAGAAAGCCAGCTGAGCTTTGAAGAAAGAGCAGGTGATTAATTTAATAGGGTAAAAGATACTGCTAGGACTGGTCAGTAATTAATTAAATTGGAGACCAGTGTTCAGGTAAAAGAGTGAGCAAAACCCAATAGCTTTAAGAGCATGTACCAGTGAATTAGCCGCTGGCAGTTTGAACAAATGTCCATACTGTCACGGGTGAGCCCCATTTACTAGATGATCTTTGAATGCTGGTACAGCCCAAGAAACAAGAGGTGACAGTACTTCTATCCATGAGTAACTGTCATTTGGAAACCCCTGAGAAAAAATACTAGAAATAGAAGCTCTTCTTTAAACTGGCAGCCAATCACTTGTGATGTTCCCCAGGAATTTGTGTTGTCCCCAGTCTTGTTTAATGTCTTTATTGATGATCTGGGTGGTGGGATTGAGTCTACCATTAGCAAATTTGCACATGACACCAAGTTGGAGGGAAGTGTTGATCTGCTGGAAGGCAGGAGGGCTCTGCAGAAGGACCTGGACAGGCTGGATCAATGGGCCCAATCCAAGGATATGAGATTTTACAACATCAAGTTCCAGGTCCTGCACTTTGGCCACAACAAAACCCTGCAGTGCTACAGGCTGGGGACAGAGTGACTGGACAGTGGCCAGGCAGAAAGGGATCTGGGGATACTGATGGACAGCCAGCTGAATATGAGCCAGTGTGTGCCCAGGTGGCCAAGAAGGCCAATGGCCCCTGGCCTGTGTCAGCAACAGTGTGGCCAGCAGGACCAGGGCAGTGAATGTCCCCCTGTATCAGCACTGGTGGGGCTGCACCTTGAATGTTGTGTCCAGTTCTAGGTCTCCAATTTAGGAAGGATGCTGAGGTGCTGGAGTGTGTCCAGAGAGGGGCAACAAGACTCGTGAAGGGTCTGGAACATAAGTCCTGTGAGGAGCATCTGAGGGAGCTGGGGTTGTTTAGTTTGGAGAAAAGGAGACTCAGGGCAGACCTTATCCCTCTCTACAGCTCCCTGAAAGGAGGCTGTAGCCGGGTGGGGAGGTCAGTGTCTTGTCCCAGGCCACCAGTGACAGGACAAGAGGACACCATCTTAAACTGCCACAGGGGAGATTTAGGCTGGGCATAAGGAAGAAGTTATTCACATAACAGGTGACTAGGCATTGGAAAAGGTGAAGTCACCATCCCTGGAGCTGTTTAAGGATGTTGCACTCAGTGCCATGGTCTGATGACAGGCTGATGTTCAGCCATAGGTAAGACTCGATGATCTCAAAAGTCTTTTCCAACCTAGTTGATTCTGTGAATAATGATTAAAAAAAAAAGTTCATAGTGTAAGGAATACATAATAGTAACATTAACAAAGAAAAAAGAATGAACAAATAAAAAGCTCTGTGTTAGCTACAGCTCTTCTTCATAGCAGACTGTCTAAGGCAAGACAGCCTGACTCTGCAGACCACACAGCTCTGTCCTCTTAGCAGCCCAGCAACAAGGAGGGAAAAACAGAGGGGAGCACAAGCAGAGCATGGTTGTGCTGCTGAAATGACAAGCCCACACTGAGAGCTTCCCCCAGAGCACTATGAATGTTTCTATAGGGGTAGCCACAACCACCCTCATCTTCACATTGCCCTTGTAAGACTGTGCTGATTCCAAGCCACAGCTACTTTGGGTTTACTGTCCAGTGAACACTCCTGCATCCAGCTGGCCTTGCTGCTTCCAGCTAATGTCTGACCCAGCTAAACACCACACTGACTACAGCAGTGTCTGCCACACCCTTATGAATATACTCAGTATAACTCTGATTGCTCTTTCTTCCCTTAATATATAACCTCTTCTTCTGTTTGAGTTTTCATAATTTTCCCTACACAAACTAACAAAATGACATCTTCAGATGGTTTTCATGATGTACCTGGGCTGTAATAGAAGCTCTTTACTAGCAGATATCATGATTATAAAACCAAAGATATCTACTGTATGCACTGAGTGAGGAAAATGTCTTGAGGAAAACAGTGTGCATTTATGTTGAAGGCTATCTTAAGGTATATCCATCAAGGGTAATTTGGTATTCCCAAATATTTGAAAGGCTGGTTTTGCAGCCTTGAAAATACTCTTCTAACATATTTTTTTATCTTTCCTTATGATGCCTTTTCTGTCATATAAGTCAAAAGGAAAACTATTATGTAATGCAAAAAAACCCATGCAGCCTGAAGTGGACAACTGATTGCCGTTAGCATCATTTCAGATTTTGTTTGTACTAGTAAATAGAATAAACATTCATCCTAGGAGTTCTTCCTCCGTAATTCGTACCCATAAATTGTTAGAACTGCCTCTGACATAGTTTCTTTTGGGCCAGATAGCCTTGCCACCAACTTGTTCAACAATATAGGAGAAGCCAATTAACTGTTCCTTCACAGCAGGTTCCACCTGAAGTAATTTTTCCTCACATTTCTCATTTTTACTCCAGGTCCACTGGGTTTCCCAATCCAGTCTCTCAGCTCAGTCTCAATTTTCACTGTTACCTCCAAGCTCACCCCCCAGCTTTCCCCAGTGTCAGTGTCCCAGCTGATGACAGCTGACACAATGCAAGGCTAGAGGGGTCCCTGACTGTGTTGAGTGCAGGGTGAAAGCTCTTGAAGTCCAGTTAGGAATGCTGCCCACAGCTGACAATTCAGCCTTCATCATAAACCAGCCCACAGGATTTTCGTATACCAGATACCATCACTGTAAGCAGCTCCTCTGGAAACTGCATCAAGTGTTATCTGCCACATGAAACTGGGAATAAAGAAACATTTACAAACCTGAGTATTTTCAGTTCTTGACATCACTAGTTTTCAAACGAAAATAGGGAGAATTCCAGACTACATAGCAAATTTTTCATTCAGGTCTGCTGTCATATTGAGAATATCCTCCTCATTTTCACTGAAGATGCTTTCATTAGCAAAGTAACAGTTAGAGGGGTGAAAGGTGCACAGAGATGTACTTGCTCTGCTCACATGTGCTCATGTGTAAATATTGTGATAGTTGTACACAGGCTGATGGTTATCCACTATAATCGGAAAGTAATGTAAAAACACAAGAGCATTTAATTGTGTCTCTCCATTTTTAACCCAGAGTGGAAAAGAGAGAATTGTCTCTATCAACCTGTTTCATAATGAATTAAAGAATTCTTATCGGGTTTTTTGATAAATGTTACTAAATTTATAAAATCTTAGAAAGCTTAGCAAATGGATGGACAGTAAAATAAGAGTAATATATATAATGAGAAATTCAGTTCAAACATTTTAAGCTATCGGGATACCACTGCCATTTCTTGGACGGAAGAATTCCTTTCAGTTCGGTTTTTGGGTTATCAGAAGCTCTGGTAATAGATGCAACATTTCTCTGAGTCAGAAGGCAGCAGAGAAACATCTTTATCTACTCCTACAGGAGACTGATATGACATGGAGAGGTTGAGTGTCAAAGTGGGGACAAAACTGAATTGCTACATAAAACCGTGTATCTATAAATGTAATTTCCAACAAAGACTAGGGTTATGTGGAGTGCTGTCTGCATCTCAGGGGGATTCATAGGAATAAGTAAGATACTAGCATTGTAAATGCCTCTTTCAGCAACTGCAATAGCTACTGCAGCTCTGGCAGTAACTCGCATGAAGTTTTTAACTTAAAAGTCACTTTTATTGGTTAATGGAGTGCAGGCAGAAAAGCTGTATTTTCTTTCTCTTCAGAAAGCACTGAGGGATCTTTAAATTCTCACTTGAATAACCACCAGAAATGGGCACAAGCCTGGTTTTGGCTTTTTTCTCATGTCTTTTTAAGTAGGTCATTTTCTCATATGTCTTTTGAAAACTGTTATCTGAAGCATGTCCTGATAACACAGTTGATGCCAATTATGCACTCTCTGCCCTCTCCTCAGCAATTCTGTTCATCTACTAATTTGTTCTGAGGTGGCTAATGCATTGTACCCTTAATGCCTGAGAGACGCAGCAGTGGTCTGTACACTGCTGAGGATTATATTCCACTCTATTCAAGACCTCCTTCTTCAGCTGAGGCACCATCTGGGCCACCCACCATATCTGGATTTAAGAGCTCCCTCAAGACCAAGAACAGAACATTTCTAACAAGGAGGTGACAGCTGAGTTTAAAAAAAAACCCAACAACCTAATAAAAAAAAGCCAACAAAACACCTACACAAATTCTTTCATTTATTTATCTTAAAGACTTGAGAGAAGCAAACACGGTGTATGCAACAGGCAGAGATGACAGTTCTTGGCACTGACACAGCCCAAAGAGGTAGAGAGTGTCAGACCAACACACATAGCAACCCTAGGCTACCGTAGCTTTAGACTGGCATTCTAAGAGAAGGGCATGGTATTTGTCACTTAAATAAGCATAGCAAGGGGGAAAGAAAATAGAGGACCAGAAACAGGAAGGACATTCTATTTCCTCATCTCTTCAAATCTGACCAGAAATGTAGTAAACTCTGAAGTAAACCATTTTAGTTTGCATGAGACGACAGCTGCCACCCTTTAAAAACTGGTAACTGCTAGGTAAAATGACCATGGACATTATGTCACACAAGCTATTTTTAAGAGAACAGAAGTTATCCAACAGTACATCATCAATCTCAATGAAACCAGTAATGAAACCAACCCCAGAAGCAGCACACACAAGCAGGAATCAGCCAGGCTTGACACAGCTGAGCTGTTGCAAACTTGGTTCCACAGAAGTGCCTATCTCATTCTTGCTATCCCAGAATTTAGTACCAGCCAGCAGTACACAGGGTAACAAAAGTAATGTTGGTCAAGGTTGAAGCTTCTACTCCCTTGATTTCTCTGAAGATGGAGACAGGAAACATAGATTCCCAGATTGCCAGATTTTGGAAGATTTTTGTTGAGAAAAATATACATGCCATGCACTTTCTCTGGAAAACTGACATCGTTAAAGCAGTTGATATAAAGGTGATTCCTTTTTCCTAACAGATTTTGTTCAAAGCTCTAAGAAACCTTCATCCACTGATAAGATGGGTTACTGGGTTCACTTCTATCTGAGTAAGTCATTAGTACTAAGTTGGTCTTTACAGACTGACAGGAGATGTCTTAGACTACACCCATCTGCAGGAGTTCGTATGCATCCATGCCAGTACAAGCACCTCTGCTGTTGTTGAACCATAGCAGAGTTCTGCTATGCAATGCTGACATAACCTTAGAAATGGAGCTCAGAACAAGAAGGGCAAGCCGGGATCAGGACACTGAACATGACTTAGCATTAGAAGTCTCTAGGCCCAGCACTGATAACGTGTTATTGAACACACAGTGCCCTGTATCAATGAGAAATTCCTGAATACTGATGTCAAATACATTGTATTACCACAGGTGACACTCAGCAAAAAACATAGGATGGTTTTAGAAGGCCTGCTGACCTCAGCCTATATAGTTCCAGCCACCTAGGCACAGCTGAAAGCTTTAATCACAGACAGAAACGTCATGACCAAAGCCTACCAGGAGAGAATACTCAGAGGAGGAAACAAATGGGCTATGACATTCAAATATTTTACCCAACACACCACAGTAGAGAAAGGAAACTCAGTTAGGGATCCACTGTTTAACAATTTGATTAACCAGCATAGCAATTGGTAAGATTATCTTCTCTTTCTGTTTCTCAAGACAGGTACTGCATGCATTTTTACTACATTCAATGTGGAAAGTATTCAATAATATCTGTTCGTATTTCAAAAACTTCTTTAGAAAGCATTGCTAAGCCCCACATTTACTGAGATAACTAATGGAACATGGCATTGACCTAGAGGTATTTAGTGGCTTTGAATGGAAAGTCACTTTTTTTGACTTTCACATATTCATGCAGTAGCTAACAATACATGAATGTAAAGACACTTGGTATTCTCTCTCAAATTGAAAAAAAACATGTAAATTTATATCAGTACCTAAATAATGAATCATGTCAAAATAGTAAATCAATTTTAGTTTTAGAAATTATAAAAAATGTGGTTTAAAATGTCTCTCCCTTGTAGTACAAAATGGATTGCTATAATTAATCATCTGAAATCAAATACATAATTTGTACACTTCTTGAAGTCATAAAACTCATCATACATTTTTTTTTATCGTTTCCCAAAAGATTATTAATGCATTTTGAATAGCTACCCTGCTTTTGATAGAGTTATCACCTTGTACTCCTGAGGTGATAATCTTTCAGGGGAGAAGAGAGAAGCCATTGCTATGTGTTGTGTTCTTGCACATCAAAGCCATTGGTACAGGGCCAGCGGCTTACATCCTGCGTTCAGATGCAGTGGTGTAAATCTGACACCAGCATTAAAGTACACACAGTTATGAATTGACATTAGAGTAAGCAGAATTTGGGCACATGCATATTCCTTTTCAATAAAACTCTAAAGCATTTTGAAAGCCCTCAAGTAAGAAGTACTAAAAGAAATGTAAAGTATATTAACAGTTATCAATGTGCACACTTCCATAAATAGAAAGTCTGCATATAAACTGCAAAGGACTATAGAAAGGGAATACTGGATCCTGTAAGAGACATAGCACAAGCTAGTTCAAATGCTGGGGAATTAAAACATGCTTTGTACTCCCACACCTGCACTAACATACACCTGGGTCAGCTCAGACACCCTCAGTGGCTGTACACATCTAAACTGGAGCTGAAAATCTAGTAATCACATATCAATTTAAAGTATGTGATGACTAACTTGTGATCTCAAAGGTGCACACATAGACAATGACTGATATGGCCTCTGTTTCATGTTTATTCAAATAGTATGAATATTCAGATTTGCAGAGCATAGAGGAACAGACCCTACACTGTCTTACTCCTGCTATGCTCTTCCCATCCTCAGCAGTGGAGCTGGGATACAGGTCACTAAAGCACATCCACCCAATGGCTCCCAGCTCCCTCTCAAGTCCACTCGAGTGTGTGTGTGTGAGCAGGGATCACTGCACTTTGGGCTCTGCAAATGCACATGCCCAAATCTTCCTATTCAGGTCACCACACTTACCAATTATTTCTTGTAATTCTTTACAGATGAACATTAACCATATTTTCTGGCCAGAGCACCTGTTTGAATGGAGTCCTAATATCCTTTTCCTTTCATTCTGCTCTTTCTTTTCTTTTGCTGTATTACACTATCCCTCTCAGGGTGAAATTCATTCCACCCTCTCCTATCAGTAGTTTTGGGGTTTTGTCATCCTTTTTTTCCAGCTGCTTCCCAGAGCTGCCAGCTAGGGTGGCTCTGTCACTCATCTGCAGATCCCTTGTCAATTCCGGTGGAGTCCAGCAGTCCATTTGCAACATTGCAACCACTTTAAACACACTTTCATTACATAACTCCGTTCAAAATACAGGAAAATGTTGCTCAGGGGAGTGAAGAAGCAAAGCAAATTCATTCCCACTGTGGTACAGAGATAATGTGAGGTTGGTCCGCATGGGTACTGCTGTACAAAAAAAAAAAAAAAAAAAAAAAAGAAAAAATTGCTAGGTATAATAACACAGCTTTATGTTTTGTCACTTGGAAAGCCCTGCATAAAGAACCTCATCCTGATACTGTTGTCACATTCTTCGCCAAGTGACTGGAGGGGGAAGAATTACTATTAGCCTTAGAAGCTAAGGAAACAGTGGGAATAAGAATGTTCTAACCTGGTTTTTAATCTTGGTCCATCAGAGGCTTTCTGTGTAACATTAGGTAAGTGATTGATGCTCTTTTCTTGGTTCTCCTGATCTAAACTTTAGGTGTTTCCTTCCTAGTTCTTAGGATTCACCACAGCAGAGTCAACAAGCACTTCCAAAAATATGGAGTTCTTTTAGTGGAAAGTGCGACATAAATATAAATTGGTATTTTAAAGGAATAGTAGTTCCTACAAAAATGTTTCCTGAGTCATACATGGCACTTTTGCTCTCCACTTGAAAGATTATTTTTGGTACTGTTTCAGCCCTCCCCCAGTTGTACGACTGAAATAATCAAAGTATGAACATGGATTTTATGTTTATGAGAGATGCTAGTTTGAAAGGTATAAAGATGGAAGCAGTCTAACCACAGAGGAGATCCAAAGTTAGTGTTAAAATGGCATGAAGCCAGTGATTATGCCTAACAGACCATGCTGCTTCTAATCTCAACACAGTAGTTTTCCCCCCATGTTTGTTTAATTATCTCACTTAATCCAGTCTTTTAGACACTTGCCTTGTTCAAATGTAAGGTTTTAGGCATCTCTAAGGGATTGTTTCTCTGCTTAGATTTAGGTATGTAAGAAAGAGGAAGGATGAAGAAGATTACAGTCTGTCAAACAGGATTTATTTCTCCTATGAGAAAAATACATTTCAACAAATATTAAAGGAATTCCCTTGCTCTAAAAAAGTTGAAAGACCAGGAAAAAAGTATAATAATAAGTGATGGAGAAAATGTTTGTATTCTGGGCTTCACTCCTCTCAAAATCAGTTTGTTGAGGCTTAACAAAATTAAATTTAACAATCAGGAGGAAAGTAAGTCAAGAAAAGAGGTTCAATATTTGGTAAATAAATGTATTCAATTCAGCAGGGTCTTATGATATTCACCACAAGAATTAGGGAAAAAGAATTAGGACAAACCATTTTCATCCCTTTGGGTTTAAGAACATTATCAGAAGTCTACCTAGTTTTAACCACAGAAGTTCCAAAGGACTAGATATGGGAATCTTTGAAAATGGGAAGGTGTAGGATGTGTGGGCAGAGGGAGTAAGGGAAGGATCCAGAGTTACAGAGTATTTGACTTCAATTCCCAGAAAGATTCTGGAGCAAACTCTTAAACAATCAATTCAAAAGCAGCAGAAGACAGTAACCTAATAAAAGACAGCTCACCTGAGTATGTTAAGAACCGATGATGTCAAACCTATCTAATGTCCTTGTCTGCCAATATAATTGGCATAATGGATTAAAGGGAAGCAGTAGATAGAATGTGTCTTGCTTTGGCAAGGACTTAGAAACTGTCTTGAGACACATTCTTCTGAAAAGGCTGAAGAAATATGACCTCGATCGATTGTTCTTACACCGTAAATACAAACAGCAGTGCTACATGGGCCACTTCAGAGCGATGCTCAGCAGCAGGTGTGAGATGTGGCACTTCAGGCTAAGCTGCAAGAGCAGGGTGAGAAAGAAGATGAGGCTGCAGAGGTCAGAGGAGTTGCAGTGAGAGAAAGGGAAACGGGAAGTGAAGTGGGATAAAAGGAAATGGAGGCAGTGAAAAATATGGGTATGATCTCAATTTAAATACTCACCTAGAGGAGCAGGCCAGATAGGGACCACCAAGCTGGAGAGGCAGAGATGGTCAGTGGATTCTGGATTAAAAATCTGCACAGGTAAATTAGGAATATGCACTGGTAAATTAGAGTGTACATAAATGCATTTTTGTTTGGGCAGCAGTTTGGGCAACGTGAATCCATTGTAACATTGTCCTGTGGCTACATTTTCAAGATGTTTGGAATTTGGCAACTCTCTACTGGAGCTAGTGGTCCAGAGCACTATTGCCCTGTTAGAGCTACCCAGAAAACCTGGACAAATGTATTAAAAAAACATTTCAAATGCAAAAAATTATCCTGACTGTTATGACACACTCTTTAATGGACACAGAGAATGAAATGCCACATAGGAAAGTTGTAGAAATGCTTTCTTTCAAAGCTTCTGATGCTTCTAATATTCATCTCTCAATGAATATTTATGCTGCTTCAGAAGAGAGGATTATGCTGGACAACCCTGTGAGGTCTTCTCCAGTCCTTCATTTCCATGGGGATATTCTTTTATTGGCAGTTTAAAGAAGTGGCACTGCACTCTCTGGACAAGGTCCAATGAAACAAAGGATAATCCTGCCACTAAAGCCCAGACTTGCAGGAGATATGCAAGCTGAAAAAGTGGACCTCTGCTCCTCAGAGCCCCACCTGAAAAATATGCTAGCAGGAAGTCTGCCTATTATCTGCTCTCCCTTGCTGTTCTCAAAAATTTAAAGAGCGAAAGGAAAAAACCCTATATTTGAGAAGTTAAAAATGTACTATTAAGTTGGCAAGTGCTTTAACAGTCAAATAAAAATAAAGCAGTTACCATTAGCCCAGTTTCAGGAATAACAACACTTATTGTCCAAACTGACTTTTAAAAAGCCCATTTAATGCCTCTAAAATTGCTATAAAGGAATGCCTACAAGTACAGACCCCTTTTCCTGGACGGGTATCATGCTTATCCTTCCAATATAGTTTGGTGAATGCAGACTGACAGCTTCCAGTCCCTTGAGCAGCAGAGGCAGGAGACATCATGGCAAACCACCAGCACCCTGCCATCCTCAGTGGGAGGAGTGTGATCCTTGTGGTGGGATTTTTCTCCCCTTAGTCCTGGCTTGCTTGTGTTCCTGCTCCCAGGCTGCCAGCTGTGGTTTGCCATGGCCCCCAGTGCCACACACACAAAGGGCAATGGTTTGCCAAGCAGGGACTGGGGAGGGGCCAGCCCAGGGCTGAAGCTGGAGCAGGGGGACAGCAGCCACCAGCACCAGCCCGGAGTTTAAACCAGCAACATCCAGCCCAGGCTATGGCAAGGCTGAGCCCCTGCACTGCTGGGCTTTATCAAAGCAGGCAGAACAATCTCAACTCATAAATTTGAACCTAGTTTAGTTTAGTGGCAACGTACATAAACTTCTATCTAGTGACTCAGGGATGTAGATGAATAAATGACAGTCCACCAGTGGCAACGATTTTCCTCTCCCTTCCCCAGGCTCAGCTTCAGCCCAAAACTCCTTCCTTCAGCAGCTCTTCTCCACCCCTACTCATCCCAGCTCCCTCATTTTCAGTGTGCCTGCACTCCCACCCTCCTAAACCCTTGGCTGAGGAGATGGACAGAGCAGGAGGTTGGTTTGGATATAATGGCTCCTCTCTGCCCCTCCTTTCTTCTTACTCATTTACTTCTGACTGCCCCTCTACTCATCCAGAGCTTACCCATGACTGGACCCCCTCAGGAATGTCCCTGCTCTGGCATGGGCCACCCATGGCCACAGTCCCCTCAGAGGCACCCTTAGTTGTGGACACACACATTCACAGAGCTAGGGAATTACAGCTTGGAAATTCTTTTCAGGCCTGGATTTCTCCTGTCTCTCAGGTCCATTCCCAGGCTGACAAGCTGACTGCAGCTTCAGTTAGGGAGGAAATCTCCCAGGGTGATAACTTGGCGGAAAACAGAGTGGAATTCATAATACAGATTAACACCTGGTGTCTTTCCCGTGGGATACATCCCAATTGTCCAATGAACTGCTGTCCTGTCCTAGCTGCATGTAATACACTTTAAATACGGGCTGTCCTACAATAAAATTGGCCTTTTTTTCCCCAAAGAGGTCCGTGTGTGTTGCTGTCCTTTCTCTCTCTTTGCAGCACAGTAACCACACTTAGTCACAGAGCACTGCTTCCCAAGAGTGAAACTCCAGCTGTGTCCCCAGCTGTGTCCCCTTCTGCCCCTCTCCTTCTGTGTCTCCTCAGATGTGTCCTCATGTAACTCCTCAGGTGGATTCACAGCTATCTCCTGCCTCTGTCAGCTCCCACTCTCTCGGACACATTCAAGGATCACACTGTTTTGGGGCAATGTGTGGTGCTTCAAGCTATGGCCAAGCCATATGGAACGTGCCATCACGTCCCCAGACACACACTCTACCAGGTATGCTGAATGCAACCTCTAATAGGAAAACTAATATTCAAGACAAACCAACATGTCATAAGGAAAAAGAAATGGGCTTCAGGAGACATAATGGGCTGTGAATTGACATGAAGATGGGAAAAGAGTTCCTTGTGTGGGCCCCCTGATCCTGCTCTAAACATAAAATCAGATGGTTCCCAGACAAAATTGCATAGGATTTCAGCTCTGAAGCACTGAAAATTAGGCTAAGGGTGGTTAAGAGTGACAAAGTTCCTTTAATAATCTGAAGTTTATATTTTTTCTCTTTTTTTAAGTTTTGTGAGATATTCTACTGTTAAAGTCAACACTGTGAATTCTTTCTTCAAATATTGCAGATATTTGGCATGACATTTTTAATTAGTCAGTCTTTATAGACTGAGCAGAACAACCACTTGAAACTGGCACAGCATAGCTTATTTTTTTGAAAAAAAGTCTGCTAATAATGCCCATATACATTCTTTAAAAGAAAATTAATCACTTAGAATAGTAGAAGTCTGTATAATTAGGAGAAATGGACTCCAATTAGGTGGAAAAAAAATCAAGGAATCAGCAAATATCTCTGACACTGACATCTATTTGGCTGGGAAATGGCATCCCAAGGAAAATGGTGTGCACTCCATCTTTATTCACTTTGAATTTAAATGACCAGAACTTCAATGACTGTTCAATATAAAGCAACCCTGCATAGAATGTGAGTTACAGCCTTACTTCATCTAACTTGTGTTTGTATATCATTTTTCTTGAATTCAGAAAAGAGAGGTTCTCACATAAAGCATAAAAGTCATTATTTATATTCTCAATATAGATTAGACTGCAGTCAGAAAGAAATAGTTGTAGATATCTACAGCAATTTAGGGCCTTTTTTGCATTGATTTATTGATGGCTACTAAGATTTCAGCTGCATTAAAGATGCAAATTTTCACCCAAGACTGCAGTTATTTCTTTCAAATCACCAGATATGTTCCATCAATGTTTATGGATATGGCCTTCATAAGAATAAAAAAAATCACAATGTAGGCATTGAATCCAAAGCTGTGCTAGAGAATACCTTCCTTATGGCATACACTGAAATGATTATTTTTTCCTTCTATAAATTAAAGCTATGTCAGTCAATCTTTTTTTTTTTTTAAATTACTGCCTCCAACCTGCTGGCAATTCTCTAGAAATGGGTGGCTTCAGCCACTCACAAGGGACAATCTGTGCTCACTATCTCACCAATTTATTCTCACCCATAACCAATGAGGAAAGTTATTTTCCTGCTGAGTTAATGACCTCTGATTGTGCTGTTCCTACAATTTCACTAGCCTGCCCTCACAATAGGCAGTGGTCTGATGCAGATGCTGTCAAGATAAAGAATCCAAGTTAGAGTCAGCATTTGTTTGGAACAAAAAAAACCCAAGGATATTTAAAAGTGGAATAATAGGAACAAACATACACCTTATAAAGTGTTGTTGAAGAACAGAGGGTAATTTAAAAATTATTTTAATAGACAATAGCATCACAAAACACGGTCTATTGTCTCTGCAGGTTGCTGGTGGCTTCCCCCTCCTTGCTCCTGCTTTAGTTCTGTTGGGAAGGGAAGGGAAGGGAAGGGAAGGGAAGGGAAGGGAAGGGAAGGGAAGGGAAGGGAAGGGAAGGGAATCTATATCATGAATCAGTTAGTCTGGTAAAATTGAATACTAAATATCAGAGTTTACAGCCATTTTATATTTCCCATAGCCTCATCTAAACAGAGGAAGGACATTTTGGTTGAAAGGTCATGGAGAAAAACAAAGTTATTTTAAAGACATTACCAGGAGTAAAATCCCTTCTTGGTCTGAAAATTAGGATTTATTTCCACCAAGAATACCCTTAATTTTATATAGAAATCATTGTGCAGAATCTACGGTGAATACAATATACTTCTGTAAGAAAGACCTTGAAATCTAAAGACACGTATAAGTTAACAGGCTGTAGTTAGAAATCCTTTATAATTAAGAGCTGGTTGAGGAAGACAGTTCATGTTTATAGGCTGAGACTTATCTTGAAACACCTTGGAAAATATGCCATATGCATCTAATGGCAGTAGAAATAATGGTATGTTTACTTACAAAAAGTCCCTGGTTCTCAGGGACTTATTGGGCACTTTAGGAAAACAGAACAGAACGTTTCTATATAACCACAGTAAATTATCATCTTTATTGTTCCTTCAGCATTTTTTCCTCCTTTACCTGGTCTTAATCCACACTTTGCATTATTAATCACCATTAGATAAAACTTAAATCTTAAATCACATTGCAGAGTACTTAGGATTCAGCTCATTGGTTAGTAATTAACCTACCTTGCCTTTAGCCATAAACCTTTACATCTCAGCCCTGCTTTTGATATATGAATCAACAAGTCTGAAAGTCTTAAACTCTGCTCAGATTAATAGCTGACCAACTATAAGATAGATTTTTCCATTTAAAGACACCTCTTACTCTTTGGAACTTGTTGCTTTCTCAAAGGTAGGTTAATGTGACGCATAACTGTGGCTTAAGGTACCATGAAATTTAAGATTTCACACACGAATGACAGTGATAGGATTCCTATTGATTTGCCACCACTTTCAAGTTGGTGTATTCTGTGTATTCTTGCCAGGAAAGCTCTACAGGTTTCTGTTGATCTGTTAGGGTAGCTCAAGGCAATCGTCTGTATCTCCTATATGCCTCTGTGGATACTACTTGTCAATATAAGAAAGAACAGGGCACCAGCCATGTGCATTACCCTCGTTCTCATAAACAGGACTCATGTTCTCACTCACAGCATGTCTCAGCCATCCCTCTGGACTCTGAGCACTTCTGGGAGCACCTTTGGGCCTGCAGGGTGTAGGTATTGCTAAGACCAAGAAGGTTCAGGTGGGACCACTTCCATTCTGCCTTGACACAAATCTGCTAATTGCATTTGCACTGTTCCTCCTTCAGCTACGGCAGAGCTCCTACCAGGCTCTTGCTTCTTCCTTTCCAGAAACTTCTCACTTCTGGTAGCACAAGAAGAAGTTTTTCCTTGCTTCCTTCCTTTTCAACATGGGGTTGACCTTCCTTTGTTGCAAAATAGGATTCTGGTCTTTGGAAGCACACAAAAGAGGGTGATGAAGAAAAGAGAGGGAAGGAGAGAGGAAGAGAGGAAGAGGGAAAAGGAGAGATGGAGGGAAAGGATTAGGGAAAGGAGTGGAACTTCAGCTCAAGTCATTAGGTAGATGTCACAGTAGCAATCCCTAAATAAAGGAAAATCAAAGTATAATCACCAATCTTATATTTCTGAAACAAGATTGTTTGGGAACCTAACTGGATCTGGATGAAACACCCCTCTCTTTCTTTATTAGCCAAACTTCAGAAAGAAATCCACTTAAATTACTAAAATTTGAATTGCATTTAATTCCCAGTTGATTACAAGCAATTGATTTGGTTTCACCATAAGGAAATTACTAAGATTAATTGGGGGGGGAAGTATATGGAAAGATTTCTTGGCTCCTGCACAAACACTGGGGGGAAATAAGGACATAACAACCTATAAGCAGTTACTGTCTTATCAAATTGCTCCTAAAGTAAAATATTTTGGGAACAAAATAACTGCTTGCATAACTAGGGATATTTCCACAAAATCAGAATGACCTTAAAACAAGATTGTCCTTAAGATTATTTATTTGACTGTGTCGCTTTAAAAGAAAAAATCTCATGTTATGAACTAGGAGCTCATTAGATCATTGCTTAGATCAGCTCTTTTGGACTCTTTATTGATATTTTTTACCTCCCACAGCCTCATTAACAGACTGGCAAAGTTCTTGCTTATTTTTCTCATTCCTTGTGGAATACATAGATTTCAGATCATTTTTATCCTTAACTTATTTTCTATGCTGGAATTTTTTTATTTTTTTTCACAAACCTGAAAACCTAGAAAAATGCATCACCTCAGATTTCATTTAAAATAATTACCTTCAGTATGATTAATACAAGAGTACATTACTGACATGTGGAGGTGGTTTTATTTATTTGATATTCTTTGTCTGACCAGCAGTAACATAATAGCAGGAATATTAAAAAAGCAACAGGGAACTGACATCATCCTACTTTTACAGGACAAGTATTCTTATGGAAAAAGAGGAAACTTTCCCTAAAGGGAAACCATGTTCTTGGCAAGGCCTTGAGCTGTGACTCAGGGTATCAAAAGTAATTTTCCTGTTCCACCACAGATTTTCTCCGTTGTCTTGCACAAGATTGCTTAAGCTGTGTGCCTGAGCAAAAGTTAAAAATATCTTCCTTCCTTTGACTGCTGTCATGACTTTATCACATGCTCTTCAAGGGAGAAACCATTTCATCTCTCTGCACATGTCTCTGCAGGGAGGGACTAAGCTGCCATGGAGGCAGACACAGCTTGTGGTGCTCCCTCTGCCCGTCACAAGGGGAACACAATATCCAGAATGCTCACCACAGTGTGTTATGGTAGATTTTAGAGCTGAGGCCATACAGGTTCCTGACAGCTGGAGAACTTAACCAACAAACCAATGAGACTCATAGAGAAGTTATTGTTCTCTGTATTGTTGCAAGTCAGTCTAATATACTTTTCCAAAATATCACTTGGAAAAAAACCCCAATGATTGGTTATTAGGAAGCTATGCCTAATTATATAAAGAGATAGATTTAGCTATGCATACATATATGCTTCTCAAATGCAGTTGTATTTTTGCTGTTAATTTCACAAGTTGAAATGAATGATTGCTTGCTCTAATAGTTAAGCTTAAATTCAGAATTTTCCAATTTAAGATAAAGAATACAATCACACACAGTTAAACAATCAGTCAGAAATACTACTTATGCTTGGTCTTCTTATGGTGCCCACCAAAGGGGATGTCTTTATAAAACATGGAATTTCACAGGACACAGGATATTCTAAAACTAAAACTGAAAAATAAGCTTAGGAAAAATAGTTCTAGCGTAAAAGCCTTTATTTTTTTGGTAAAGTTTAATCTCTGTTCTACTCTCTGTACTCTAGCAGTATATGACCCAGAAAGGCAAAGTATGATCAGACATAAGAGTAAAACACCTACCTTTACATGTGTACACAAGTCTCTACAAGTACACAAGGTGTCCAAGTTCCTACCATGGTCAAGAAAGATCTGTCTAGTAGAGTCAGTGATGACTCAGGATTAGTTCAAATCACTTAGACATCTGAATTTGGTTGGATAAATTGCATTTTAAACTTTGTTAGCTGTACTGATTAGGTCTCCAATAATCGGGGCTGAATCCTGTCTTTCTAATTTCCAGTTGACTAGTCACACAGTGTGTGTTCTGTTAGCGAAAACTGATATCTTGCAATCATCTGGAAACCACCAAATAGTTTGGGTAGCCGTGCAATAAGCAGCCCTGCAAGGCTCTACTTCATGGGTGAGCTGCACCTGCCATAGCTGTTTATATTTTGAAAAAGTTAAACTTGTAGTTACATCTCCAGGGCTAATGAAGCCTTGAAATGGTTGATCCAATGGTTGATGGCTCAGGGGCATGATCTACACACAGAAAACAAAATATTGCCCATAAAATCCTACCCTGGGTGCTGCAAAATGATTATCCAAGAGAAAATAGGGATTCAGTATTGCAGCCATATGCAACATGAAATCACAAGTCTTGTCCAAAAGTGTCAGAAGTATAATCTCAGCCTCTCCTCCCTGGCTGATGCTTTATCCAAGTCACTAGCATGAGCACAGTATGGTCCCCACCTGGCTGGCTGTCAAATGTGCCTCCATCATCCCTGGATGGTGGACTCAGTATTTAGCCTCTTAGGTTGGCATGGTAATAGAAATCTGAGTGTCAGTAGAACATCAAAATCACTGCAGTTTTTTCCACATTGTTACCCATTCTTGTGGCCCAATAGAGAGATGGGAATGTTCAGTACACAGCTTGGTAGAAATGGGCAAATTATAAATGAAACTGATGGGGACATTCATAAACTTTGCTGTGAGAAAAGTATCACCAGCCATGTAAAATGATTTTAATATTGTCGATAATAAACTGTCCATACAATTTGCAACTTCCACATGAAATGTCCTCAGCCAATCTCCAAACAAGACAACATAAGTTGACATTCTTAAAGGATGTAGGAAATTGAGAGGTACTTCTCATTCTGGTGTGAGTTTTGCCACTGCTTTTCATAAGAAAATATCAATAATCAGGTGGACATGAAGGAAAGCATTGAATATCAAGATTAAGGAACCTACAAGACCACAAATTTAATAATTGTTTCTTACAGCTTGATGTTTTCCTTGGCATGCTTACAGAATTACTGTGGTCTCCTACTGAACATTCAAAGCTTGAGCACTCCCCATCTGTTGCTGATAGCTGGGGTCCCAACTGTTCACATTTTCAGGAGTGTGCCAAAGCACTGAGTCACTATTTTATTATCTCCAGCACAGTGTTTTCAAAAGTGTTTAGGACACTTAGTCTCACAAAATCATTGGTGAGGCAAATTCTTTATACTGGTGAAGATTTTAAAAGGGAAGTTTGTGGGAGGGGGGTTTGTGGTAATTTATCTTTGTAAGAAGAGATAGGGCTATGTGCAAGTCAAGTTGGTAAAAGTTATGTTACCATTCTTTATAGTTAATTTATTTAATCTTGCCAAGCAAGTAGTCATGAATTTACCTTCTTATTTTTCTCATTTGTCCTCAGGATATGGTGTTTTAGGACTATCAAGGAATATTATGATTTGTAATTTATATTAATTATATGTTTATGATTCCAACAACTGTTTGTTTTTCAATACATTACTCAGTCTCTTACAGCATTTTCGGGTCTGTTTATTGTAGCACTCCTTAAAGTATACTTTTTTCCAAACTGGCACTTTGTAAAAGGTCCCTCACCTAAAGTGTACCTGCAAGATCCACTATCCAATACAGAGAAATATAATCCAAGGAAAAATATAAACTTTTTCAAATATTCAGTAAAACCCATCTCATTATTCCTCATTAATACCTCAAAAATAATATGAATCAAAGTCAGATATATATGATGAGATAAAATTAGAAGTATCTTTCAGGATTTTAAAAGAAATTTGAATCTATTCCCTTGTAACACAGGTCAGGCTAACACTATTCAATGCATAGACATGAAAAACACATAACTTGCTTTCATCTGTGAAGGGTGATGGAAAGATCCCTGCACCAAGGAAGAAAAAGACTGTCATCCTATATGGTACAATTTAAATATAATATGGACATCTAACCAAGATAGAATAAGCCATTTGACACTTTATCCAAACCAACAGGAAGTCTCAGCTTGGATGTGCATTGTGCAAAAAAAGAGATAAAGGGTTTCTAGATCCCAGCTGGCTCTTGCAGTGCCAATTTGTGTTTGCCTTTACTGCACTTCAGAAGGTTACTCTATACATGTAACCTTGAAGAGTGAGGTGGGAATACCTGGTTTTAAGAATATTTATGTCTCATTACTGTAGTATGTCCAAACTTCAATCTTTAATTAAGCAAATGCATTTGTGCTTTTTTTAAACTGAAGAACTGAGGCAGTAGTACAGCAGGTCTGAAGTTAGTGCAATACTCCAGCTACTGGTCTCTCACATGATACTTCTCACCATATAACTTTACAAGAAAAATTCAATTTTACATGACAATATGAAGCACTCTAGGTAGTCTGGTAAAGGCTATCAAGTATTATTTATTTTGACTATAAAGCTTTTCCAGTCATTACATTCAAAGTAACTGTTTCATCCATGTAACATGGTACTCAGACCTTGAAGTACTTACAAATCTATTATTTTATGAGAGTAACAGCATTGTAGCCAAGAATGTTATCAGAAATATGCCGTTATGCTCACCTCTAGTATTTGTCACAAACTCTACAAGCAATCCTATTCTTCTCCAAAATATTCTATTGGCAATCAAAATTGGTGCCAATAGCTTCATGTCATAGGCCTGCCTCAGTCCTTGTTTGACAAGGTATCTGTCTAAAAGGACATGATTGTGGCCTTCTTGACTCCCATTTGCATCAAGATACATCTAGCCCACAAGACACATGAACTCATGTGACAGAAAAAAATTAAAAGAACCAAACCAGCAATCAAAGCATGCAGGACTAGAATTGTAAAGATGCAAGAATGTGGTGAGCAATGACACAGTGGACATGTACTGCAAAGAAGTTACTGTCACAGCATGAAGTGAACAGCATATGGAACAGGCAAGATTTTAAAATTAACACCTATCCATCCCCTTGAGTGTAGGACTTGGGAGGTCAAAGGCTGCTTCCATATGTTGCAGGGAAAAGAATAATTTGACTTCTTGACATTACCATATTTCTTTCTCATCTCTACCCCATTAACTAAAGTTGAATGAAAACTACTGATGAGGCTGCACAAATAGAGCATTACCCTGAATAACACACCATAATTTTGGTATTGTTTGCCACTGTCCAAAGGAAAAAAAAAATTTTGATCTGTTTCCTTAGTTACTTTCATTGACTTAGTTTTCTAAATCTAGTAAAGAATATGCTTCTGCAGATTCTTCTTTGTTTCTCGGCAGTGATGCCAAAATGATTTTTCCTTCATACATATTCATAGCTCTGTAGATTACTGTTGTATAGTTACATAGCTCCTAGCTAATTCCATTAGTTTCATACCCTAACAGGCAGAAAGACAAAACACATTCCAAAGGCTCCTCTCCTATTTTGCCTCCTCTGCAAACCAAGGTCAAGACCAGCTTCTTAAACATAAACAAAGAACAGCTAGTAGCAAGAAAAGGGGAATTGCAGAAGAGGAGGAACCAAGGGGAGGGGATTATCTCTTTACTTGTGCTTCTAATTGGGAATTCTTGTCAATTATGCTTATTTGCTAAACTTATAAAACTGTATTCACCCTATTTGGGGTAGGCACTTTTCCATATCTGGCCCTGGAGACCTCCAATTAATGACCAGATTTTATATTGCCTCCTATACCAATATTGTATTGGAAGTGTGTTGCTTTATTTCTAGGTCTTTAATGTCTTTAGGGCATATTTCTATGCATGATTCAAAATTACAGGGCAGGAATTTTGCTAGGACCTTGCACTAAAATGCTGTCGGCCTTGACTCTTTGACCAAACAAGGACACAGTCTAAATCTTCAGGGTGAGATGCATTCCCAAGATGAGTGGGAACAGGAGAATAAGGAAACAGGAAAGTTTGCCATCCAGAAGTGAGAGAGAAGGGCTCCCAACCAACAGGAGTCTCTGTTCCATACCACAGAGGGGCCACCATCCTGTATTTTAGGTAATCAGATACTTTCAATTGCTCATAATCTATCAAGACCTTCAGCTGGTGTGTGAACATAGCACCATCAGATCCAGAGACAAGGCAATTTATCCAGATAAGGATCTGGCTTATATTCAACAGGGGGTTTTAAACATGTTCTCTGATGATCTAAATGGACAGCACATAGTCATGAGAGCCAATTCCTTTGCTCTAAATTGAAACTGTGCTTCTGCATAGTGGAGAGAGAACATTGCCTTTGTTCCAGGACAAATACAGACCTGGATGCAGCATTCTAATTCTAACTGGTTTCTTACAAATTTCTGGGTTTGGAGGTCATGTCTAATTGCCAGCCTCATGCACATGTAAGGGAGAGATACTTTAGTTATAATTAGTATAAATAATTGCAAGTACACAAAAAGGCAAAACTCAAAACTGTGTCATAAGAAAGCATTCTTTGTGCCATGTGTTTCTGTGTACCAAATTGATTTTCAGTCCACACAACCTCTTTCATTTTTCCAATTATGAACCTCAGCCTAATTTGGAGCAAACATAAACAGCAGGTGAAGATGCAAAAAGGGCACTTGCTTCTGACAAACATCGTGAATCTCCCTTTTATTTTTAATACTGAACCATAATCTGCACAGATGATAAGGTAATTAAAGCATAATGGATGTAGGGTAAATTATAATGACTTGGATAGCTTAGAAAAAAGATGCTTCAGAGCAATGTATTAATGCCTGAGAACAGAAAATAGTCATTATGCATTAGCAGGCCACTGACAGATGGCTACAAATTATAAACTGTTAAGGAATTTTTAAACTGAATCGGACATAGTGATCTTCATAAAAGAACCAACAAGAAAATTCTTTATCATAATTAAAACAAAAGCAAACTTGTGACTTAAACTGCAGGATGCAATTGTCTAGGTATGGGGAAAAATTCGTTTTCTGTCAAAACTGCCTAAATATGATCCTCTGTGTACTCAAGAATATACCGACTGCTTTCGGTTAATCCCTATCATGATGGCCATTAAATTTCAAATGAGTTTTAAACAGCTATCCATTTCTTAAAATCTACAACGATTCAGAGCAAACAGCCTGTGAGGAACCAACAGTGCATGAGACAAAACATGGGGACAGCCCATGTGTGTCATGCTGGCACTGCTGTTGCTGTCTAAGCCCTTGTGCAGACTGAGAGGTGCCCATCCAGCTCTGAATCCATCCTCTGGGAGGAAGCTCGTAGAATAAGCACAGAAGACTTCAGTTTATCAAACCTAATGGTGGAATAAAGGTTTGGGACCTGGACAAGGGAGTTAATTCATTTGTTCGATCTTACTCATTTAAAAACTATGGCTAAATGAAGAGTCCCACAAAATGGTTTCAGATATGCATAATTTAGCCTAATAAATGTTTTAGTGTTTTATTAGTAATTCTTAGAGTAGAACTCCATGGTAATGTAATATTCCAGTCTTCATTATATAATCTTGTCTAGTAAAATTTAGCTGACAATTCTATTTCATTTTTTCCTTTGGCAACTTGTTTAGATTTCCATCTTAAGTAGGACTTGAAGATACACTTTGGCAGAAATCTTCCTCAAACAGAACATCCCATTTAAAAATTAATACCTTGCTGGCTCTGCTAATCAAACCTGGAAGAGTTTACATTAGTGTTTTAAAACCAGAGTGCATGGTTCATTAAAACCCAGCTACACTGAGCTTGAAAGAGAGGTGAATGCAAATGGGTACAAGGGAGACTGAACTGCTATTACTTTGATTTCTTCTCTACTCCTAGAGAATCTGATTCATTTACACTGCAACCTTTAAACCTGACCTTTTTAATTTGGCCCACTACATGTAATAACAAATTTATCTCTTCTGGTGTATATGTTCCCATGCTAAAGAAGAATACAAGAGACTCAAGGACCATTCTTTAAATTAATGCTATTCTGCTTTTATTGTCTCACATCATTCTGCTAGACTCTGAAAAAGTAAATTCTAAAAGTCTAGTGCAAGAAGGATCCAATTTAAAAAATGGTATAAAACAAGGTTGTAATATACCTAGCCTAAGAGATACAGATCATATACTAGAGAATATTATCAAGATATAAATTCACCCATTTAAATTTCTACAGATCATTTCTGAATTTGGCTCGTAAGTCCAGAAATATCACTCCTAATGTACAGATCTATGATACTACTTTCACATATTTCTGCCACATATTTCTAGCTCAGTACATGAAACTCCAGTCTACATGTGCTAAAGCTGAAATAACTATTCTTTGTAAGCATCCTGTTGACATCAACAAAGAGCTCAGCTAAACTACCTCGAGATTGCCTCTGAAAACAAAATCAGCACAAACCATGACTATGTAGGACTTCAATTTATCTTTGTCAGTGGAGTTATCTACTACACAGTCCTTGTCCATCCTGCAAGCATTCCACCCCTTTTTAAGGCAACATTCAATTTCCTAAGCAAGCAGCTTGATTGGATCAAGTCACCTCTACACTGTTCAGCCCCTCAGAGCTGCCTCCACATCCAATCTGTCAACACCCTGGAGCTGCTTTGGCTGTGCAGATTTACTTACAAGACCTAAGATGCTCCTTCAGATTAGGAGGAGACTCTTCCTCTTCTGTGCTCCAACTAGAATGGGGTTAGACAGGGCTCACACTACATCAATTACATCAGATGGGCTTGTCACTGACAGTGCAGAATAAAGTTATTGCAAACATTGCAGGAATCAAGAGCCTAATTTACTGCTCAGGGTCTAGATCTGGCTCCCTATTTTACCTTAATATGTTCTAGCAGAAAGAATTCACAATGTCCAGGAGCACTAAGGATAGAAAAACTCTTAAAAACCACTTTATTTTGCATAGTTTTTCATTTTAATTTATCAACCAAATGTGTTAATTTAAGAATTATATGATTAATTATGGAAATTGTCTTCACCAAGCTGGTGTCAGCACATTAATTTGTTGCCATGTCAATATTCCCTTTGCAGTTTCCCATATGCAAACAATTCTTACAAAATCAAACACAAATATATTGGTTTTATTTGTCTTTAACAAAAGTTGCCAGCTTATTCTGGAAGACAAGGTGACTTATGTTTCAGCATACTTAGTATGAAACTCACACCAGGTGTGGTTCTCAGGTCTAGATTTTTCCTGGCTGTATTTCTGTAAAGTTAAGACTTGAGTTTCTTATTTAGTCCCCTGACTCAATTGGGCAAATTTTGATAGAGACCCTTTGCCAGATGAGCATTTTATTCTTTTGATAACCAGCATGAACAAAAACTACTTTATTACTCCAAAGGCAAAACAAATTCCTAACAAAACCTTCTAAACCTTACCTAACAGAACTTCAAATGGGATTTGTGCCATCTGTGGCTAGAGTTCCCTCTCCAGTGAAAACTGCCTATTTTGAGTGCTCCAACAGCTTTGATTCTCTTTCTTTCCCTAAAAGAAGTGCCAAAGGTTTGTGCTGCCATCCAGAAGGACCTAAACAGGCAGGAGAAATGGGCTGACAGAGCTCACTACATGAAGAAAAAAGGGAGATACAAAATCCTCCAGCTGCGAAGAAACACTCCCAGGTACCAGTGTACGCTGGGGAACCACCAGCAGGAAAATCACCTTGCAGAAAAGGCTCTGGAGGGCATGGTGGACACCTTACTGAACACAAGCCAGCAATACACCCTTGTGGCAAAGGAGGCATCTGGGAGGCATTAGGAGGAGTGCTACCAGCAGGTCCTTGGAGGCAATCCTTCCACTCCACCCAGCACAGGTGATGCAACACCTGAGATGCTGTGTCCAGTTGTGAGCTGCCCTTCATGGGAGAGATATAATGGAAAGTCTAGCAAAGGATTGTAAAGATGATGAAGGGACTGGAGCATCTCTGTGAGGAGAAGCACAGAGCTGTGCATGTTCAGCCTGGAGAAGAGGAGCCTCAGCAGGAAATCTCATCAATGAATATGAATGCCTGAAGGGGAGGGTGTACAGAAGATGAGCCAGGCTCTTTTCTCTAGTGCCCAGAGACAGGGACAGAGACAATAGGCACAAACTGAAACACAGGAGGTACTGTCTGGACATAAGGAAAGAATTCTCCTGTGAGAGTGACCAAGCAGGTTGCCCAATGAGGTTGTGGCATCTCATATTTGGAGATATTCAAAAGTTCTCTGCATACAGTTCTGGGCAAGCAGCTCTAGGGGAAGCTGCTTGAGCAGAGATGTTGGACCAGATGACCTCCAGAGGTCCCTTCCAACCTCAGCCATCCTATGATTCTGTGAAAAAAAGTCTCAGTAACATCTTCCCTCGCTGCTCAGAATTCAAACTGGATTTTCACATGCAGTCATGACAAACTGATGGAGAGGTAAGATTAATAGAGCTCCAGTATTAAAGGTAAGAAAGTATTGTTACAGAAGGCATGAGATTAATCTGTGTGGTTGATTAGCCTTGGCTAAGCCAAACCTACATGCAGCTTCTCATCCTCCTGCTTCCCCTCCAGTCAGCAGGACAGAGGAGAAAATAAGGGCATTAAAAAACACCCGTCACCTACCCCCCATTCCCAGGCTGACTCTACATCTACAGTTACCTACTTCCCTGTTAAATTTTCCACCTTTCCTTCGCCCTGAGCCACACAGAGGGGTAGGGAGTGATGTTTGGGGTTAGACCCTAAAAGCTTCTCGTAGCTATTCCTTCCTCATCACTGTTTCCTCTGCTCCAGTGTGGGCTTTGCATGGGTTGCAGCTGCTTTAGGCCATATCCATCTGCTTTGGCAAGGGGCACCAGCCTGGATAACTGCTCTGCCATGCAGCACCTCTTCTTCCTCTGACCTCGTGTTCCCTCCTCCTTTCACTGGGGCACCTTTTGCCCTTTCTTAAATATGTTTTCCTCAAGGCATCAGCACCTCAGCTGCAGGCTTACTCATGCCCAGCAGCTCCAGTCTCTCCTCACAGGGCCCCCAACACAGACCCTACTGCTGCCTAATCTACATGATTTTAGATTTTACCCCTTTTCACCTCCAACTTTTCAATTATTGTTTTCATCAGAATTATTCCTGAAGTGTGGCGCACTGTTGAATCCAGACATCAGGGTTTGTAGTTGTCTGGTTTATTTGTTTCTCCTTTCTTTAACAATAGAAGTGAAAAAGCACAAAAGATATCGTTATGGAATAGCTGTAAGCAACAAGGGACAGAAATAGCATTTACAAGGGTACAGTCTTACAGAGCTCAGACATCTGTCATGGTGCTATCTTAAGAAGCTGGGACAGACCGTCAGTGTGTGAGCCCAGAGCATCAGCACTGTGAACAGAACACAACAGAATGCTTTGGGTGGGAAGGGACCTTACAGACTGTCTAGTCCCAACCCCTCTACCATGGGCAGGGACACTTCCACTAGAGCAGGTTGCCCAAAGCCTCATCCAGCCTGGCCTTGAACACTTTCAGGGATGCAGCATCCACGACTTCTTTGGACAATCTGTTCTAGTGGCCCACCCTCCTCCCAGTTAAGAATTTCTTCCTAATATCTCACCTACACCTACCCTTATTATTACAATACTCTTCTAAGTGTACAAGTCAGAAATAATCCTTTGCAGAAAAAAAACAACCCATTAGAAATGGATGTTATTTAACTTTATAATGCAGGAGGAGAAAGGACAGTTCTCTGTTGCAGGAAGAGATTAATCCTTTAGAAATTGACAGCTATAATTACTAGTTTCACTTCATGGTAGTCTTGAAAAAGTCAATAGAACTATTTGCACAGGAAAATGAGCAATTTTTGTTATTAAATCTCATTTGATTGTTCAGGTTTCACTCATTTTTTTACCATCAGTGTATTTTTTTCCACCCAAAATGCAGAATTCCAGAGTTCAGAACATTCTACCATTTACCATAGTGATTAATCTGCTCTATAAAGATTAAAAATGAAGAGAAAATCAATAAATTAAATTATCTCTTTTCAGCTTAATCCCTTTATATTTGGTCACGTAAAACTGTTGATTGAAGACTATACCAAAATACATATACTTTATGAATTTAATATCACATCAATCAGGAAAAATGGTTGGAGGTTCTTTTACACACCATAATATATATCCCTATGACTGATTTCCATTGATTCAAGTTTGTGATTTCTGATGTTTATTGCATATTTCCAGTAAGCATACAAAAAATAAAGACCTCTGTATGTGTCTATAGGTCTCTCTATTAATTTAATGATGAATGTCTATAAACATATTATCCACCCAGGTGCAGAAGTCAAAGCTAGGCCTTCTCCCATAGAGACAGAACTGTGAAAACCAGGTAGGATACACAGCTATGCCATACTTGGAGGCACAAGGATTTGAGTACTTATGTCAGTGACAGAACTTCTAGGGCAGAAAATTGAATTCCTTTTCTCAGCCCCTAACAGTCCAGTGGTGAGACATTCTCCAAGGAGATGGGACTGAGAGGAGATGGAATTAAAATCATTTTCCATGAGAAAGTAGAACCAAGTGTTCTGCACACTGGATGAGTGCCTTACATGCAACATGGAATATATGAAGGAGGAAACCTAGCTAGGTCTTTCTCTGCCATGAAGCCGACAAATCTTGAAATTATTTGATTTTCATTATTTGGAAACAGTTAATCAAGCACCTCTCTTCAGAACACCACTTCCAGGTCAGTGGAGTTTCCAGAAGAGGCAATTTAAGATACATATAGTTACACCGAAAATCTTAAGGAGAGAAGAAAACACAACCTATATATATGGAACTAAGGTGTTTTTTCCTAAGCTAGAAGGGGTAAATGAGATAATTTTGAATGTTACCATGGCTGTGTCAATCCTAGTGTAGAAAATAGAAGGCCAGCTGTCCAATGAAAACTTCCTGATGAGTTTTAAATTCCACCGAAGTTTTCCCTAGAGGAAGGACATAATCACTACCTGTAAGCAACTTTTACTTTGAGGTGACAGGAACTGAACTGTTCACATTAGAAATATGATCTTTACTTTTTATGTTATGGATATCACTTGTCATATATTTTGAACTACCTAAGCAGTGCTTGTGCTTTTCAAGCAAGTCTTGACTGTATTTAAATCAGACAATGAAATAAACACTGCTGCTGCCAAACCAGAGACTGGCCAGAAGTATAAGCTTAGATCAGCAAAACCTGAATTAATCACAGATCTGTGGCTCAGTTCCAAATCTACTAGCGAAAAGCTAACTAAAGAATAACCTAAAATAGAGAGAAAGAAGAAGAACCTGACCAGTGTTGCTGGTTTAAGCCCTGGGCTGGGGTCAGGAACTGCTGCTTCCCCAGCTCCAGCTCCAGCTCCAGTCCTGGCAATGGCCATGCTGGGGAGGAGGTGACACACACAGCCCCTGTCCCCCACCACTGCCTGACTAACCATAGCCATTTGTGTGTGCCTGGGGGCCACTGCCCGGCTGCAGTTGGCAGCTCAGGAGAAGGAAAGCATCGAGGAGAAGCAAGCCCCACCATGACTATCACTCTCCTCCTGCTGAGGACAGCAGGATGCTGGCACTTTGTCACAACACGTTCTGCCCCTCTGCTCCAGGAGGCAGGAAGCTGTCAGCCTGCATTGGCCAAGCTGCACTGGAAGGATAAGCATGATACCCAAGGAAAAAGATCTACATTTGTAAGATTTTCTTATGTAAGTGTGTTAAAGAAGCATTTTTTAAAATTTTTCAATTAATGTGGACAATGAAATTGGACTAATCGTAAATGTTTGGTGTATTTTGGTTTGACTTTTAAAGTATTCACCAGAATAACAATAAATTCTTAGTTCCACATACATATATATGCATGTATATGTATTCCCTTTTGGCAAAAAAGAAAAATAAATTTGAGTGCATCATCTGCTGCGCCTTGCTTGAGGGAGTTTTCTGTTAGCTTTTTGGCCTTTCTAAGGGATCTTATTTCATCATCCTGACTCCTTCTGTGAAGAATACCTTCACGAGGGCAGTGGTCTATTACAGGGACCAGACACAAAGTCCTGACTCTAAATAAATTACCTGTAACTACTTGGGAAGGGTCCAAAAGAAGCAGGAATTGAACTGAGATCATGTCTTCGTTCAGCATAAATTCAACCTAACTGTCAGAGTAGTTCTTCTCCATGTACTTTTCATCCCTGGGATTTCCAAGGCATCTCATCTATGAAATCTGTGTGTTAATTATTCATTAAATTCTGGATCCATTTTCTTGATCTTTGATACACTGTAGTTATTCTACAGGACACAGCAACCATCTGGGTACAGAACTGGGGTAGAGAAGTAAATTGATAATTGCACTATAAGTGAATCATAAGGCAGAACATACTTTCATGTCTGAATGTACTTTCCAGCTTAAAAAACAGCACCTTCAGCAACATAATGCCTGTGAAATTGTCCCAGATATATCAATTTGTTAATAAAAAACTGTGTCCTAATGAATCACTGGGACTTATTACAGTACATTGTACTTGATAGCCATAAAGCTCTTAAGGGCCGTGACCTACCAGTAAAACCCCACAATGAAAACAATCTTTCCCTTGGATTAATTCATAATGAAACTCTTCTGTTTTGACATTTTGAAGTAATTTTGATACCTGGAATTGGGAAATCAGTGAAACTTTCTTAGAGGCTACAAATTTCCATTACAGAGAAAAATTTTCAAGAACAGTAATGAGTCCTTGGCATTTAGTACAATTGCATTTTAGTACGATTGGACACGCTCTGGAAGAAGAAAAGTATCATTTTCCCCTCCTCAGTTGGAAGAAAAATGACAAAGGAGAAAGCTGCAGAAGAAGCTCACAATGCCAGCTTTGTCAGGGAAAATTTACATCTCTACAGTTTTAAAGGAAAAGGCTTTATGCATTCTTCCATTTCTGACTTTCATGTCTGAGCTGGCAATTGGCCTGAAGGACTGATCCTCTGACAGAATTATTGTCAGGGAGGTCAGCTGTAAATTTCAATCAGTCAATACAGAGCACAAGGAAAACATTGTCAGGAGTATTTTCCTGCAACTTGGCATCAGATATAAACACTGAATGTATGACTCTAAGCATAAATCTTAAAAAAATAATTCACTCTGCAAATCAATAATTTAAAATCTTAACTACAGTCTGTTACTTATGTACAAAATCTCCACTGATAGAGGTGTTTTTCTGTGCTGTTGAGAAAACTTTGGCCACACTTACTGGAGCCAATGAACATCTCAGAAAAGGGAGAGCAAACATAATTTTATTATAGATATTAAAGCCCAGGAATTAATAGGATAATCACTTGCTAAGCAGTAAATTAAGAGGAACCATGATTATGGACATAAGAGTTACATTGGATGTCCAAATAAAGTATATCTAAAATAAGACTAAATTACAACATTTGTATCCAAATTTTAGTGTTGCCAGTTCATAGATTTTAATCATGGGGCTTTATCTTAAAACTTTAGATTTGTTACTGTCTGAAGACACCAGAACATTACTACCAATTTAAATTAAGAAGCAAAGCCAGGGGAAAAAACAAAACAAAAATCCACAAACAAAGACCAAAACAAAAAACACACTCCCCCTCAAAACAAAACAAAAAAACCCAACAGACACACTTTATATTCCTGATCCTTCTGCTTACAGGGAGAAACTTGAAAATGGGCCACAAAGGCAGAAGGGTGAAAAGGATATTGTCAGAGGGCATGTGTTTTGACACATCTAAATGCATCATCATAAGTAACTCAATGCCAACCTCATGTCATAATTTTCTGAGTCCTGACAGGGTATTAAACAGGTGAGTCCTATTCTACTTTCTGCAAGTTTCCAGACACCTTCAGTGCCAAACACTGTGTGCTGGCTGAGCTGGGACCTTGGTTCAACCATGTAGGGTCATCTCTATGTCCCTTTGAGATGACACGACCTCAAACAGGAGAAGTGGAATTGACAATTCTGGTTTCAGTTGTGTGAGAAATCTTTACCAAACTTTCTAGCACAAGTCCCCATTACAGGCAGCAGTGTATCCCTCTGACTCCTGTAACCTTGAGGGTACAGCCATCATCTTTTAGCTGCTTATGCACATTCTCACTCATAGACTGAAAGGGCAAGCAGCTCAGGCAGAAAGCCAAAGGCAGTGCATGTAAATCCTCACAGGTTCAAATACAGCTCTCCCAGTGCAAAGGAGCTCAGAATCAAGTTCACACAAGGTCTGGATGTGTTTGAAAGAAGTTCTTGTAGTTTTCATATGGGTTCCCATGGTACTGCACAGTGAACTTCAGTCCTGCTCTGCTGACACAAACTCAAGGCTTATGTTAGCAGGATAAGCAAAGTGTTTTCACTTCTACTTACCACTTAAGATAAAAATAACTTCTGTGGTTTATTCTGTCCTCTGGCTACAAAAGTCTTGTCTTACTTGGTAATTTGGGGATTCGGAAAACACAAACTGAAATGGAAAGACTGTTGCTATTGCAATAAAAGGTCTTTTACATCCTCTGCTGTTTTCTAAGAAATAATCAGCTATTACTGGATGTGTACTAGAGCTAGGAGAACAGCTCCAAACCTAAGTTTCTCTATACCTACAAAAATATACAGACAAGATGGAAAAAAAGGAGGTACCATCATCCTCCTTCAGGGCTGGGGACATAGAGGGGACTTTGCAGTATTGGGGTAGGGTCTTCAACAGGCCAAAGACTTGAAATGAAATTATGCCCTTTCTTCCACTGTGCACCTCCTGTAGACAAAAAACCTTATTAGGACACAATTTAAATATAACTATTAGTAGTAAAAATTCATCTAGAGTAGGAAAAAAATATTTTATTAAGTCTGTTAACAAGTGTATTCCTGCCAACAACATATCTCTATGGAGAGCACAGAAATGCAGGGTCCTCATGTAGGTTCTCCCAGCCCATCCTGCCCTACACTCCAAGTGTGTTCCCTGAGTGCATGGCCCAAGCTGTTCAAGAGAAAGACACATATTATTTCTTCCCTTCTTAGGGTTCCCATTTGAAACAGGCTGCAGCTGCAAAATACCCTTTTCTTCCCCAGGTATATTAAGGAGGGAAGTGCTGTTGTTTTAATTTGTTTCTTTTTTTTTCCTTTAAAAAGAAAAGGAG
Organism: Acridotheres tristis; assembly: GCA_037013685.1. Lineage (NCBI taxonomy): Eukaryota > Metazoa > Chordata > Aves > Passeriformes > Sturnidae > Acridotheres > Acridotheres tristis. The sequence continues at coordinate 83,963,637 of CM072887.1, read as the reverse complement.
CTTTGCCATTACCAGAAAACACAAAGAAAGGGGAAGAGCTGGTACCTCACACCAGGAGGAGCTAGTGGGGGTACACAGAGGTCCCAGATAATTACAGCCTCATGCTGGGTCCCATCCTAAGGATATCTTTTAAGTGGAACAGGAGTCCATTTTTTACAGCAGGGTGCTATGGACTGCTAGTGACAATATTGCTATACGCAGTACTTGAATTAGGAACTAGAAACAAATTAAACTACTTCACCCTTTGTGTGACAGAGTTCATGAAAAAACAGTGAAAAAGCTATCACAAAGTAGGCAAATTTTTCTGAGGAATGCTTTCCCTGTGCTTTCAAGGTGAAAGCAAGCTTGGTAACAAAATAATACTTGTATTATTTTCTTATTGCTAAGGGGCTCAATCATTAAAGTTGTGCCAATAAAGTCCACTTCAAACATCTGATTAGTGTCCTAATAAATCCATTAAGGGACTAATTTATCATAGTGCCATTTTGCTACTTGGCCAAGTGGCAACAGGAGACAAAAAACATTTCAGTGAATAACAGGAAAAATCTGCACCACTGGCTCCTTTTTGTTTCCTTTGCATCACTATAAAGATGAATTCATGTATTTTGAATGAAATTAATTTTAGACAATTTTCTCTCTTCTTCCTACCTTAAGTGCTAAGTGGTTGTGGCAAGGTTAAATCCTAAAGGATGAGATGAGGTTTTGCTGTTAAACTTCTACCACAGTTTTCATGCAGTCAAGGGTGCACAGGTTGTGATTTACTCTTAATGGGATACCTGAAAAATGGTTAGTTCTAATCAAATAGGACTTGGAGAAAGGAATCATGCCTATTGTGTTCATTCCTCCTTTAACAATGAGTAAACAGATGAGACAGAAACAGAGATTTGGCAGAATATCTCTACATTGAAAAGGAGCTCTCTGCAACAGGATGGATTTGTAGAATCCCTACAATTCAAATTTGTAGAATTTTAGTTTTTTGGTGCTAAGAACATTTGTGTCCCCAGCACTGGAATTTTGAAGGTTTTGATTCAGTCTGATTCTGATGTGGTCAACAGAGTGAACACTTCCCCAAGGCTGGAGCACACCTTAGATTTCATTTCAGTTAACACAGGTGTAAGGGTCGGTCCAAATTTTCCCTCATTTTTGCCTCCCGACCATCACAAGGAGACCTCGAGGACCCCCACCCAGGCTGACTCTGGACACCTGGCCTGGCCAAGGTGGATGCTTGTCAGGTGACTGTGTGCTGGTGTATTGTGTTCATTGGACTGTGCTGTTGTGGCACCAACCAGAGGTTGTGTTGTACCAACTGAGGACTGCCCGACTGCACCTGTCTCCTGCAGCACCACACAATGGTCCATAAATGTTCCCATCTCTTGGCCAGAGGCCACTCGCTTTGGAGAAGGACTATAAAAGAGTGACCCTCTGGAGAAGACCCCTGAGATGTCCCCACGGACAAAGACTCGTCTATCGGCTGGCCCGTGAGGACGCCCGTCTCGTCTGTTGGTAGCTATTTTCCCATCCCCTTCTTTTTCTCTCTCTATACTCTGTTTCCTATATCTCTCCCCTCTATCACAACTGAGTTGTTGGCGTTTAATGAAAATGCATTGCTGTTGTTGAATAAACTGATTTTGTCCCCTGCATTTTGCCTGTTTGCACCTTTGAGATCAAACGAACCATCACGACCCCCACTCTGTATTAATAGGAGATCGTGACACACAGGCCAAAACTTCTCCACAGTGGAACTCCAAGCCTGATAAGTAGGAACTTAATACATTTGGATTGACATCTGAAGTCTATTCCTTGTTTGAACTCAAACACTTATAGTCGATGCCTTTGAGCCTCTCAACCATGAGGTTCTGGCATACACGGGAATTTCTTGGTCATCTCCATGGCATAGCCAAAGCTACTTTCTCTTTGGAATTTAGTCTTCCTACCGTGGTGGGATTAAGGGTTATTAAAAAATCATGCTTGCAAAGATTACAGGTGAGTTTCTGCATCTGTGCAACACATTATATTCCTGAAAGATAGAATTTACAGCCAGAGCTACAGGATTGCAATGCACAGGTGTGAAAAAAAAGCTACACCCAGGGTTCTCTAAATCTAGGATGTTATTTTAGACAGTGAAATATATAAATTGAATATTTAAATGTCTCGCATTAATACTATTTTGGGAAAAGTTGTGAAGCAGATATAGCTGAGAAGATTAGCCATTGCAAATTTTAAAGAAACAAACTGTAAGCAAAATTTCTATTTTTTTTTAATATACAAGAAAACACAAAGACAAATAAAACATTTTAGAAATTAAGTGAATGTTCCAAATTTGAAAAAAATTGTGTCATCTGTAGTGTTTCTATGTCTGTTCTGAAAAAAAAAAAGACAGTAGGTATTTTTAAATACTACCTTAAGAAGAAATTTCTAGCTGCCTTTTAAAAAAGATTTCTAAGATAATAGGAAAAAAAAAATCAAAACAAAACAAAAAAGGCTGCCCATACCCACAGATTTCAGCATGAGGTATCTCTTTATTGGACCAAAGTGCTGGTCTTTGCCCTAAAAAATAGATCAGCTTTCTTTTCTACTTGAAATATTTTTTTTATGCACTGAAGTCCAGGCCTCAGCATTCAGTGACAGGTTATTTAAATCACAAAAATTCAATTAAATATTTATACTTCTGCAATTTAACATTGCCTGTCATTTCCTATTTCTGTCCACAACACTCACCTCCTACATGCTGCACATCTTGCTTTTGAATCCTCTTGAAAAGCTTCAATTAATTTATTCATCGTTGGTTGTACTGTATATGTCTTCAGGTTTAAAAATGCATGAAGACTCAAAATTTAATTTGAATTTGCCTTAAAGTTGAAATCTTTACATCTTATAAATCAAGCTACAGAGTAAAGATATAATCAAAATTTCTCTAGCTTCATTAGAGCTTTAGTCTTTTCTGTAGGAGTGTTGTCTCACAGAGAATACTACTCTCTGAAAGAAGACTCCTACACTTGTGTCCATTGGTAATGCCCTTCTTTTTTCTTCTCCCTAATACTGTCAACAAAGGGATGGGGTCTCTGAGAACCTCTTTTCATGCACAGTTGCTACAGATGTTGGGTTATATATATATCACAGAATTTGTTGCAGAAATGTACAATAAGCTTGGCTTCCTTGACATGTCTGTAAAGATAAAGAATATAAATCTGAGGGTACTACATTTGAGTTTCAGGCATTTTTATGTACTTCATCCATTTCTTTTTATCCACAAGAAACTGTGGGGTTTTGGATACAGGCCATCAGACATGAAAAAAGGAAACATCTCTAGGAAATAATCTCACTGACCCTTGAAGCAGAAGATAGATAAGACGACCCCTCAAATTTTCTTCTATCATACATTCTGTGGTCTTTGCAATTTTGCACTGAATACTCAGCTCTGGAAGAATTACCATTATTGTGATTTTATCAATACATGTCCATGGGAAGTTTAATTATTAGTGAATTATGATTCTATGACTCAATAAGCAAGTGTTCTTAGCAGTTGGAGGGGGATAGGTCAGAATTTCTTTTGTTCTTTGGAAGGTATTTGAAAGAGGAAGCCAAAATCACCACATTTTATTGAATTGACTATTTTGACACTTTTTTTCAGAGATATATTGCCTAAATCAATAGCTTAAGAAGAGGCTACTTACAAATATTAAAAAAGATACATCTGCAAATATTTCATCTTGACCTCAGTGATACAGTACTTCCTTTTGAATTTATGAACATTTTATACATCAAATTTTTGTTCACATGAAGGCTTAAGAAAAGTCTCGAAGCTTACATTTCCTCATTAAAAGAATAAAAGGGGAAAAGAACAAAGCTGTATTAAAAAAATTTTATCACTATGGTAACTAAACACAAGCTAATTTTGTAGCCATATTTTACTGGGAGGACAGAATAGATCATTACCTATATATCACTCAATTAAAGATTAAGAAAACCCCCAATAAATTATTTCTCAATAAATAATAACTACCTGAATACAGAATTATAACAAAGTCATTAAATGACATTGTTTCAGACATGGTTATGGTATCATCAAACATTTTCTGACAAGTACCTTTGTTTTAAAACTTTTAGAGGCTATTGGCAAAGAAGAAAACATGTGAAGTTAATGATTACTTTGCTTTCAAAGAAGAGTGTAATGTCTAAAGGCTAACTACCTGTTCTATTGAAAATATTCCCCCAAAGTTTTTTTTAAGAGGATGAAAATTGTACCCAGTGTTTTGCACTGAGAAAAAAATAAATGTGTTTGACTGGCAGAAGTGGACAATGAGGGATGAACTGCTCACCTCACCTACACACCACCCACCCTTGCCCCAAACGCCTGAGAATTTTCAGGGGATGTGAATTTTTTAAATGCCACAAAGTGCAAACACCTCAGATCAGTAAAGGGGCAAAAAAGATCCATCAGACTAATTACTATCAGCAGGTAAGGAAGAAACAGCAGATTAATTTCTTTGTCCATTTTGGATTGACCTTTCAGCTGAAGCTACCAACAAAGGTTTCCATCTAATGGCACTTTGTGGTGGCAGTTTCTGTGACATGCCCATACATCTACAGCCTTCTACCACTTGCATCTTCCCAATAACTGAATACCCACTTCATTATAAGGACCTGGATTGTACTGAGCAACGCATTTTTATGAGTTAGCACCTATGCAGCCCTCACAGAAAACCTGTGAGGCTTTCTCTGCTTCATGTAATATATTGCCTGCTGTCCTGTACTTTATGGAGCAAAATATTAATGTGCAGTATAAGAAATGCCCCACCAAAAGAAATTAGTGATCATCACTTCATGGCACACTGAAAATGTCATTATTCCTTTTTGAAGATTTAATCTGCTATTTAATATGCAGAGGTTTTTTTTTGTTCTGGTACTGACCAAGCTATTCTGAATGAAGACAGGAGGAGGGAGTTTTATTTGCCTTTTGTTTGTTTGTTTGTGCAGGTTTTGTTTGTTTTTAATAATTTTTTGTATGGTCCCATCGGGCCTAATAGAACAGAAATAAGTTACATATCTTACATTATAACAAATATGCATTATTTTCAACTCCTGATAAAAGCCCATAAAAGCATTTCTCAATAGCACTGTTGGCAAGTTTTCTTTCAATACTTCCTAACAACCAGCTAATTACACACTATATCAGATGCTGGAACTTTTTTTCCTCAGGCTCGTTGTAGGATTGCCTTCAGTTTAACTTCATGTTACTTCTTATGTGGTCAGATACCATTTCCACTTACCTATGAATATTTCAGTATTTTATATTAAGTATTCATTGGAGCAGGCAATCAAATGATGCTGTTTTGCTTCCCTAGCAGGTACTCTAACTACTGGCCTGTACAGCTCCAACCTTTTCTGCTTTCTGTCTTTCACTTAATCAATTGTTAAGTAGTCTGTACAAAGTGGATTTATTACCAGACAATAAAATTTAAGGACTAGTGGAAAAACTTCATAGTCCCTGATTCTGAAATCAATGGTCTCTAAAAGAAGAAGCGCGGGGAGATAAACACTTAACCATGTTAAATGACATCTAAATGTTTATTGGGACTTCTGTGGTCCAAAAACAAATGTCTATCTTGTCAATTCTGCCAGTACTGTTACATGATAGAAACAAAGTGATTTGACGGTACCAGAGTTTAGGCAATGATGAGTAAAATTTAGTTGCAGAGTCAGGTTCAGTGGCTGCAAGCCTAATGGATATTCTGTGAACATTAGTGGGAGCTAAGTGCAACACCGAAGCACTTGGAGGAGCATGCAAGTACATCATCTTTTTGATGTATCCAGACTCTACAGGATTTATCTGATTGCTACAGAGACAGCATATAGTTTTCTGTTTCTTAAACAACCTCAGCATGAAAGTCATCCTTAGTAGCTCTATGGAATTAATTTTCCACATTTCACTCAATTTTTAATGGGTGGTTTCCAACTCTAGATGAAGTGCAAGTGACTGAAGACTAAGGAAATAGACTGAGCTCTTGAATAAAAAATAATTTTCTCTGGGTTTAATTATTTCTAATTTTGATGACAAAAATAACATCAAGTGAAGCATGCTAAGAATTAAAAACCATTTACTGAGAATGTGCTGTCATAATTCAAATCCATGCTATCCATGAAACAATGCCAGCATCATCTCACTTTACAATAGCAAGTCGTTTTAGCACAGCATTTCAGAGGTTCTATTACAATCTTCAAGAAGCAATAAACATCTTGAAGCAAATTTTGTTCTGAAAAAAGTGCAAAATGAAATAAAGCTCTGAGAAGACATGCTCAGTGAGGTATCAATGACATTAAGAAAAGGAAGATATGAATTTGTTCATTCACTGCAGTCTCACCTCAGTGGATAAGGGTTAAGCAACACAGGCAGGATAGGAAGCGCTCCAATTTTCCTTACTGCACAACTGAAACACGGGGCTGGGAGACAGAGAGACTACCCAGAATCAAACCTACCCTGCATATTATAAGGGACTGTACGACAAGAAGACAGTAAGTTGAGCAAACAAGGTTGGTTTTACAAACAGGAGCAGAAATACGCATGGATTCACCAAACAAATCTACTGAGTAACTGATAGTTATGCCAAAAGCCTACTTGGTTGCCTAACTACCATAAGGAGAACAACTATGGAGAGCTAAAACTTCATGGACAGATGATTCTGGAAAACCCTTCACATATTTGAAACAACAGATCTGCAAGAAGTCAGTCCAGCTTTACACTATTTATAGCCAAGAGGGTAGGCCTCTTAAGAAGTGGAAGGCAATGAACACTTTATTCTCTACCTCTGCACAAAACCAAGCACTCGGGAAGCATCTTTGCATCAACAGAAAAGATGGCACTAGTAATGAAAGAGGCAAAACAGCTCCTACAGAGCACACTCACTGAGCAAACAAGTTCAATAAAAAATACACCTTTTCCTAATTTAACGACAGAGAAAGCAAGAATATGCATCCCAAATTCAGATATATGGCATTTAATGCCATTTCTCTTTCAGAGGAAAAGGAAAAAGAAAGACCACCTCACATACCATTTGTCCCTAGAAAGCAAAAAGTACTGTGTTTGGAAAGGAAGTTGGAAGTCTAAGCAAGTGTAAGGGAAGTGAAGAGAGATGGCCATCAAGCAGATTCAGTTCTCTGCTGCTGTATGAAAAGGATTAAAAATGGTATCTCATCAGCTTAGAGCAGCCATGCCTGGAACACCTGGCTGGAACAAATAGCATCCAGAAAGAGAAGTGATAAGGAAGAAGTCTTGCAGAAAAGAACTTGACACTTCATGCTTATTGTTTCTTTTCTTGGATGCAGAGGCAAACTTACCCTGTGAGAAACTTGACAAAATATAAAGGGCAACCTCTCCATTCTCAGGTAAAAGAAGAAAAACATTTACTACGCCATGAGTTCCTCTACTTCTGGCAGTCAAGGACTGGATAGGTTATCCTGGATCAATATCAGACTCCTATTGCACATTATGAGTAGCTCCAAGAATACGGCCCTTCTTTTAGAATACCATGCATTTTAATTTTACAAATTCCACTTGTGGATTATATCTGCTCTTTTAGGCTCAAGACATTAATGGATTAGTAAAGTTAACACCGTAGTTAATCTATTCCTGCAAACTATTTAAAGATGGTACAGCCATCTTCTAAAATGTTCCTCCAAGTAAGGTCTTTATTTATTGCTGTTAAGATTAAGTTCTATAGTTCCTAAATTATTAAGTCCTATAGCTCTAAATTATTATTTTGTCTAACTCACAGCCTAAAAGCCATTTTAATATTCTCACAGAAGTTTTAAGTGACTGGAAGCCTTTTCTAATTCCCTTTCCTATTCAAGTCTAATAGAGCATCCAAAAAAGTAAGCGAACAACCCTCGTAGAAAAAAGTATTTAATACAGCTTTTTTTTTAGTACTTCTGTACAGATAGGAAATATTTCTATTTTAATTTAAAAATATATACTCAATTGAAAGGAATTTTCTTTCCTTATCTGGACTATCCAAGTATTCCTAAAAGTTTATACACATGCAGACAAGCAAATAATTTTTTTTGTATGTCAGTAAACTAAACATTAAGACAGAAAAGGGAGATGAAGGAGAACTTATGACATCACAAACTTATGGCATAAGTGCAAACACTTCAGATCTTTCTATTTTTGTACTTATGAGTAGCAATGACTCCTACATGTGCTACAGTTAATGCTAGACTTTATGTAGATGAGATTAGGGGACAAAGAGGAAGCATTCAAAGGTTGATAGCTTATAGTGATGGCATTACCCTTCTTCCTCAGGATAGCTGGAGTCGTGTGCCAGGGCTTGAATCTTCCCTCTAATTACTTCCTGACCCAGTGAACAAAACACATTGGTCACACACCCAAGTCTTTCATGCTGTGATTTACTCTTCTTTGCAGCACTATGCTGGGCCATTAGACAAATCATCCATGGCAATTTTTAAGACCATGAGTCAATGAGTTGGATTACTGCCAATTCAGAAAAGTCCTGCTAAAACTAGCTGGTAGAAGTTATTCAGCAGAGGTCTTGAATTTCTAAAATTATCAGGACCAGAATTTAAAGGTTCCACATAATTTGCAATGGCCTTTGGTACCCTTTTGGAAAGCAAGAAAAAAAAAATTACACTTTAAAATAACCCTTATAAGAAATGTTTGCTACATATAAGGTATCTCCCTTTTCGTGGGCTCTCCTGGCAGCCAGGAGAGCCAACCCTGTCCTGGGGACATCAGTCACAGCATCACAGCCGGGCAAGGGAGGGGATTGTCCTGCTCTGCCCTGAGCTGGGGCAGCCTCACCTCCAGTGCTGGGGACACTTCTGGGCACCACAATGTGAGAAAGACATTAAACTATTAGAGAGTGTCCAAAGGAGGGCACAAAGATGGGGAAGGGCCTTGAGGGGAAGCCGTGTGAGGAGCAGCTGAGGGCACTTGGTGTGTTCAGCCTGGAGGAGACTGAGGGGAGAGCTCAGTGCAGGTACAACTTCCTCAGGAGGGGAAGAGGAGGGGCAGGCACTGATCTCTGCTCTGTGGGGACAGTGACAGCACCCAAGGGAATGGCCTGAGCTGTGCCAGGGGAGGTTTAGGGTGGATATTAGAAGAAGATTCTTCACTTACAGAGCGGCTGGGCACTGGAACAGACTCCCAGGGAAGTGGTCCCAGCCCCAAGCCTGAAAGAGTTCAAGAAGTGTTTGAAGAATGCTCTCAGCACATGGTGTGACTCTTGGGTCTGTCCTGTGCAGATCCAGAAGCTGGAGTGAATGATCCTTGTGGGTCCCTTCCAACTCAGCATATTCTGTGATTCACGACAAAAGTTACCATTTTTACTTGCAAACAAGACCATCTGCAACTCTAGATATAGCTAATCTTCACTTTTTTTGGCCTGTTTCATTGCCATTGGGGCAGGGAAGGAGACATGCCTGCATATACTACCAAGGCTATAAAAGGAAACCTTGGTTCATTTAGTGTGACTTGATCCTTGCAAGTGCTTAAATAGTCGTTTGAAAAGAGAACTGATGAATTTATTATATCATACCACTTATTGCAATCAAACAAAAACAAAACATCCAGGCCTCCTAAACTCTCATGTGGTATTCAGTAAAAAGAAGGATTAGTTCTCCAAAGTCAATACTATTCTTAACACTCAGTTCTGCTGTAATTATGGAGATAACAAGTATGGCTGTAGGCACAAAGAGCCAAACCTGTGATAGACAAGCAAAGCTAGGCTATTTTTTTTTTAATCTAAGCAGTAGTTTGTAGCTCAGACTGAAATGATACTCTCAATAGAAAAGAAAGTGCTGGGGAGAATTTTTAGATCAGTATTCAGGTGGAGTTCTTCAGCATGACAATAGTGCTCTTACACATGGCTTCTAAGGGGCTGTTACAAATAGATTTTTGCAAGGTACCACATTTTTACATTTTTGTATTGCTTCTCCTGAATACCTTAAAACCCAGTTGTATCATTAATACCTCAATCTAAAGCCTAGGATAATCTTTAACAATGAAGGATATGAAGAAGGGAAGAAAAAAGCATTTAAATAACAAATGTGTCATTTCATAATGAGCAAATATATGGGGACTTCTGCTTAATTTCTGCTTGAAAATACAAGTCCCCACGGTGTGAGACTGAGCAATATTGGAGCAGAAACCATCTGTCTGTGCTACAGGAATCCCAAGAGATGTAGATCATGATTGAACTCCATTATTGCTGACATTTAACAAAGCCATTAAAAGAGAGTACTCTCATTCCTACCACTTACAGTCAACTATTGAGTAAATCTAGTTAAGGTGAAGAGTACAAATTTGGAACAAGATGAGGACAGGAAGGTTGTAGGGGCATTCAGGCCAACATGAAGCATTTGTAATGGCTAACAGAAACAGGAATACATATATATATATATATATATGCACCTATGTGTAAGTGCTATTATGGGCACACACAAGCATAAAGGCACTTGTCATGATCACTTGACAGTGAGCCATGGGCTCCTCACTTATTTCATCAAGGTCAGTAAGGGAAGATTGGCTTTGAGCATGAAGGCATTAGCACCTAAGGAGACCGAGTATCTCAAGTAGAGGATAAAACATGAGATTGGACAGATGATGAATCAAGCCAAAAGTGAGAACTGACAGAGAATGTGAGCAGACAAAAGAAAGGAGTTTTCAAGAGCCTTACTACTATGTAGAAAAGGGTGGGATATATTAAAATCGTTCCAGTTTTTGCCCATTGTCTCTGGTCTTGCCACTGGGCACCACTGGAAAGAGCCTCCCTCTGTCCCCTTTTTCAGCCTCCCTTCAGGTATTTCCATACATCGATGAGATCCTCCTAATCCTTCTCTTGTCCAGGCTGGACAGTCCCAGCTCTGTCAGCCCTTTCTCATATGAAAGATTACTCAGTCTCTTACACATTTATGTGGGCCTTCAGCCATGTGGCCACTTCAATTATTAGTGTTTCAGTTTTCCTGTACTCTTTTGAAAATACTGGGATCTTTGTCTCTACCTTTTTGAACACTGAAGCCTTTCAGACAGTGAAATTGCTACGCTATTTTCCTGTTAGAAGACCAAGGAAAATTACCTTCACTTACAGATGTTCTGATGATTTCTGGTCTTATGATGTACAACATCCCTTCCCAAACAGATTTGAAAGTGGCTAGAGAATACAACTATTCCACACTCCTCATATTTCAAAGCCTTGTCCAAAGCCCAGGGTATATATATGAGCTCAAGCACATTTGATTTCTTAGTTCTATGAGGAAGAGCTGAGGTTTACTTTTGCATTTAGAAACTAGAGCAGAAACAGCTGCTGGGAGTTGCATTTCATTTGCAGCTCATTCCTGCGCAAACTATGTGTAGAATAATGCTGGATGACATTTTAAGATCAATGTGAATCTTTGAATCAGAGCACAGCCTTCAGGAAAAGAACTGACACTCAGGAGACACAAAAGCCAGACTTATTTTCTCAATTCATAATGATAAGTGTAATTACAATACAAAATTAAGAGAAATGAAGCTGGCCTGCTTTCCTCACCCTTCAGATAATATTTTCTGGAGTCAAAACATTACCTTGTTTCCTTTTTAGATAAAATGGGATTACAAAAAGAAACAAAAGGTTTTTAAAATTATAAAATAGTCCTCTGCTGCTCATGAATTCCTACAGTAGCAGGAACTGAGCACATTTGACAGCTTTTCAGTATAATATATTTCACTTGAGAGCAAAAATTTTAGTTATAATATCCCTTGAAACAAAGCAACTAATATTAGCCTTCAGAGTGAATCTTCATAGGGCAATAAGGAAAATTTAATGAGAATGTTATTAGTCATCCTGCACAAATACTTCAAATGGCTCAAGGAAGAGAAATTATAAAGAAAGCACTGTGTTTATGACATGGCTTTGAAAGGAATATTGGTTCTTCATTGGCAGTGATAAAATTCTGTACAAATAGAATAAAGTGTGACAAGTTTTTCATCCATCACTTTAGCAACTCAGAACAGAGTTAAATTGCTCTGCAGCATCGAAGAGAACTTGAGACACAGGAATGGTCAGGCTGCTGGCAAAACAGGCTTCATTTTGTCTGGTATTTAATTTCTGCATTGCTGGCCCTGCTTCTTCAGTAAATGATGCTCTGAAATTAGTGCTGGGAGCTGCCACAAAAGGATGTGTCCACTCATCTGTTACTTCACAAACTAGCAAAATTCTTAATGGTGCAGTTCAGAGAATTAAGTCATTACATTCAAGCATTCCATCACACAGTACCCAGTGTGGATTTACATAGGCTTGAATTACATACTTTAGATCTTTGAAAAGTGAATGGGGCAATATATTAAGAATGGAGCACACAGCTGGCTTGCTTTCTAATTAGGATCAAGGCAGGTATCCATAAGTAGTGCCAAAGTCAGTCATATACAACATATCATTTCTTTCTGAAATTTTAGGGTGCCTGTTGGAAAGTTACAGAACCTGACACACATTAAGACGTATAAAAATATTTTAGCCACAGCAACCTAGGGCAAAAGATAAACTATTTGTGTCAGCATCACAGGGTAATAAATTAATTCAGGCAGGATACAGTGGACATGGTGTCAGTTCCTCAGACTTTTCCCACTTCCTCAGCAGTTCTTAGCACAACACAACTGTGTAACTGTGGAAGGGTAAAAGGAAAAGCACTTTTTGTCCATCCTGTTAGCAGTAAGACACTGTGCAGCAAAAAGTTACAATACAGAATGCTAAAAAAATAGCTAAAAGGGTCCTATAAGTCTCACAATTTCTTGGAGTCTGACCCCAGAGAAGCTCAGAACAGTTCAAACAACAACTGTCTAACCCCACACATGAAATGGCCAAGCACAAGTTTTATCACAGTCATTGCACAGTACATTCTATTGACAGCCAGGTAAAGATGCTTGCACCAACAGCAGCCCCTTTAAGTCCTTCACAGCTATCAGACCTCTCAGAAATGAGCCCATCAATAATTCCAGAAATAAATGATGCAAATAGACTACTTTTCCAGTTTGGACCTGAAGTACATGGTCATTTGGATTTGTGACTAAAAGAGCACAGATTACTCCTCTGTGCTGTGGCTGTGCTGTGCCATACTTGCCGAGCACCAAGCCTATCTCTGCTCCTCATGCTCCTCACTGAGTAGGCTGGGGGTGAGGCAGGAATTTGGGAGGAGACAGACAGGACAGCTGACCCCAACTGACCAAAGGGATATTCCATTCTATATGTCATTGTGATTGACAATAAAAACTTGGGCAAAGAGAAGGAGGTAACAGGAATTAGGACACTCCTGGTTATGGCTTTTTTCTTTCCTAGTAACCATTGCATATGATGGAGCTCTGCTGTCCAGGAAGAGCCTGAACACCTGCCTGCTGATAGGAAGCAGTGAATAAATTCCTTATTTTGCTTTGCCTGGGTGCACAGATTGTTTCACTTATTAAACTGTCCTTGTCTCAAGACACAAGTTTTCCTGGTTGTGCTCTTTTGATTCTCTCCTTCATCCTGCAGCAAGGGGAAGGGGAGAGGGGGAAGAAAATGGGCAGGCAAATGGGTGGGTGCCCAGCTGCTGGCCCTGCTCAGCCCTCTGAGGCTAGGCCAGCAAGACTGGTATTTAGCATCAGTGGCCACGGGCACTACTAAAACAGGAAAGTCTACACTTCTCCTTCAATAGCCACTGGCTTTGATACAGTTGAGTAACTTCCAATAGCAGAGGCTGAAACGCTGGCTAAGACTGCCACCAGCCTGAAAGACAGAGCACACAACTGGGGTAGCTGAGGATAAGGCTACAGTGAAAGTAAGACCAGAAGGAAAGCCAAACCCAAATCTTCACCTACAGTCACACCCAATCGATATCACCGTGCATCTTTCTCCAATTACAGTTACTCATGTCTAAGAAGTAGATGAATCTGTCTAGCCTGTAAATCAATTAAATATCAAACAACCACATTGGATTGGCATTGTGTCCAAACAAATAAAGCTAGAGGACATGAAGGGAAGGAAAAGTAAAATCAAAAAATCTGAGCCCTCCATGACATAGTGACTACTTTAGAGCACCAAAAGAGGACTACCAGACAAGTCAAGGTTTTGGATTTTTTTAAATACCTATTGAAAAATTCTGAAGTGACCAACATAGTGATACTTTAGTATCTAGATCTCCATCATGGAAACAAGTACAATAAAATAAGGATTCTTCATCAATGTCTTAGAGCAAAAAATAGTGGACTCCCTCTTCCAAACTGGAGAAATGAAAAATATTTTCCTATAGTTCATTCATGTAAATTAGAAAAGTTAATTGAAAAGACAACAGTAAGAGTCAAACTTGTACACAAGTTGCTGTGGAATGATAATTATGCATCTTTAGTTATGCAACAAAGGAAGAGCACAGATTCTAAGAACATAGCTTTCAAGACAAACTTGCTGGCTAGGATAGGTAGGAAACAAGGATATAGTGGGGTGGGGGGGAGATTTTTCCAGTTATTACAGAATGATAGTAAAAATATAGGAAGAAAAAATCCTTTAGCAGACTAAGGACAAGAATTAATGAGCTGTTCAGTAGCCTGAAACTTGAAAAAAATCAGTACATGAAATAAAATGTGTTCAAATTACCAAGTGTAAAAAACTCAAATGAGAAAGTCTAGGATAAAGTGAGACACATTGTTTCTTGATTACAAAAAAATTTCAGTACATGAGAGTCACAAGAGGTAGTGCAAAGAAAGTGAAAAGAGAAAGAAGGCAAGAATTCTCTGTAGAAAAGGAGAGGAAAGGCAAGACCCAACTGAATCAGTGCATATTGAGATGTTTTAGAAATTATCACACCACATTATTATTGTCATCTCTGAGTTTTCAGAATTCTGGCCTAGAAAATTGTTTGGTGTGACCCACACGATGAAAATCAGGGGCCTGAAGATTCCAGAAAAGATGGAAAATGTCATTATCTGCCTTTTACAGGGGTACAATAAGGAGTAAGAAAAAAAAAAAAAAGCATAAAATATTTTGAACTCAGTTTCAAAGAAAAGACTGGAACATATAATCAAGCCTATTTTCAAGCAATGCACAGACAGTGAAGATGAATGTCTAACCTGTCAAGAGTAAGCCATTAAATCAGTTGCATTTTCTTCCAGAGCATTTTTCTACACTTTTCTTGTACCCTTGGTTCTATGGATAATATCTTTTTGCTGCCTTAACTGAATAGCTCTTAGTATCAGTGTTCTAAGGTAAAAACAGGAGTATCAGTGCTAGTTAGCAGGGAGATGGGGAGGGAGGGGGATGGTACACCACTTAAGTGCAGCACATTATCACATTTTGATATGCTCTACATTATTTGCTTAACTTTAAGAAATTCTGTCACAAAACAGCCTGTTTCCATGAGTGATTTTTTTGTCACTGAAATTGATTTACAGCTTTTAAAAGATTTATTTTTGCCCCAATTTATCTTGGCAGTCACCCACAGTGGATATGCATCCTTGCTTTTCCTTCTTAAAGAGAAAGCAGTGGAAGTTGCAATCTTTTCTTCATCTGCTCTTTGACAATATTGGAAAAAAAATTTCTTGTTGAATAAACCAGTAAAATGGGGAATTAATGTCAGATGGGTCACTTCTTTCTATACTGTGAATTCAGCCTCTGAAATACACAATCTATATACCTTATAAATGCTTTAAATCCCCATGAAAATACCACTGTGGTATAATTTATAGTCCAACACTCCTGTCTCCAATCTCCTTTTGTTGGGGTTTGACCCTGGCCCAGCCCCAGGCACCCACGAGTCACTCACTCACCCTCCCCTGCCATAGCTGGACAAAGCAGGGAAAAGGAAAAGGTTAACAAAGGCTTCGTGAGTGAGATAAGGACTGGGACAAATATTTCAAGGGCAAAACAGGCTCAGCTTAAAGATACAAAGTGAATTTATTACTAACGGAGTCAGAGGAGGATAATGAGAAGTAAAATAAGGACTTAAAACGCCTTTTCCCCCACAGCCCTCTCCCTCCTTCCCCCCAACAGCACAGGGAGACAAGGCATGGTTTGGTCATTTCATCACTGAGATTTTCTTCCACAGCTCTGGGAGAGGAGTCCTTCCCCTGTGAGGCCATGGAGCCCCTCCCACAGGACACAGCTCTCCATGAATTTGTCCAGTGTGGGTCCAACCTCATGAGCAGCAGTCCTCCCAAAACTGCTGCAATGTGAGTCCCTCCCGTGGGCACACAGCCCAGCTGCTGTGGCATGGATCACTCTTCCATGGGATGCAGTCCTCCAAGGACAGGCTGCTCCAGCCTGGAAGCAGGGTCCCCTCACCAACAGGTCTCCCACTGGATCACAGCTTCCTCCAGGCATCACCTGCTCCACTGTGGACAACTCCCCCATGGGCTGTGGGTGGATCTGTGCATCCCCCGTGGATCCCCATGGATTGCAGGGGCACAGCTGCCTCACAGCTGCACCACAGGCTGCAGAGGAATCCCAGCTCTCATACCTGGAGCATCTCCTCCTCCTTCTGCAGTGACCTTGGTGTCTCCATGTTGTTTCCCTCACATGTTCTCACCTCCTCCTGTTCTCTGACTAGAAGCAAAGCCCGTGACTTTTGTTTTAATTTTCTTCTTGAATCTGTAATCACAGAGGCATTACCAGCCTCCCTCATTGGCCCAGGCTTGGCCAGCAGCATGTCCTTCTTCAAAGCCATCAGGGACTGACTACTGGACATGGTGGAAGCTCCCAGCAGCTTCTCACGAGCCATCTCTGTGGCCCCCTGCTACCTGAAACCAGGCTGTGCCAAACTAATACACCTTTACACTCTCACGTGTAAGGAGTAACAGAGGCACTACCATAAAATCTTGAACAGCAGGTTAGAAGCATTGCTCATGAAGAAGAGACTTTCACAAGACAGATGTTAATTAGAGATACAGGCTCTAATATACATTACATGCTGGTTAGCATTGTTTGCAAACCTGTCTTTAATAGCATAAGCATTTGGAAGCATAATGCAGGATTTTGCAGTGCCTTGAGAGAGGCACCTTCCTTCTACAAAAAAAAAAGCATAAGAACAGGTTAGACATAGATCATCCATGACAGACTCCATAACTTTGCTAAACAACAAGCTCCAGAAGTTTGCAGTTCTTGCTAATAGAACAGTTATTCTAGAAGTTCATCCAGCCTGTGCCTCTAAGTCATGTGTTCACATCTAATCGTTGCTGTTACCCTCCCAAGAATCTTACCTGGTTTGCTCTCAGGCTTCTTAAAGGCCATACCCAGTGCAGCAGGATGTACTCCTCCTGGTCAAGTCTTAACATTTTTAAGTGCAAAAATGACTTCGTAGTTCTTGAAGGTCAGCTACCAATTTATGTATTCCTATAAATTTGTTGAGGGGTGAAAAAAAACTGTAGTCACAAACTGTACTTGTTCATCTTGTAATGCACAGTAATTTTCAGAGAAATTTCTAAGCTAGAGCCAGTAGCCATTTTTTCTTCATTTCGGCTCTGTCTGGTCACATCAACCATTCCTGTCATTTCTCAGAACTCTTAAAAATTCATTATTTTATTCTACAGTGCTTGCATTCCTCCTCAAATTTAAACTATTTGCAGGTTTATTAAATCTATTCCACATTTCATCATCCTGGTCCAATCAATGTTAGTATAATATAACACTGAATACAAGGAAGATGGAAATACACAACCTAACACATTTTTCTGGGTTTATTAATGATCAGTTAACACCTTTTAAGTGCAGTTCTCCAATTGCTTTTGCATTTAAGCTCTAGGAAGTTTCCAGAGACTGATTATCAAAACACTATCCCTGTTCACAGTGCCCATATCTTTCTCAGGGTAGAAAACTGATTTCAGTAAGTCTACAGCAATTATTACTTATCTGCTGGCAAGCTTACAGATACCTACCAACTATTCAACTATTTTTTCTCAGAAGCTGATGGAGCTGGCTTTTTCTGAATACTACCCTCAGCTCTACAAGTGAAAGAAACACTCAACTTACTTTGTTTCAGTGTTTTGACATATCATCACTGACTTACCCGAAAGAGCTGAGAGAGTCTAGCTCATCAACCTTTTTTTTTGATGGAGGGGGGGAGGTGGGACAGGTTTTGGGCAGGCAGCAGCAGAGGAATCTGATTGATTTTAGGACAAATTTCAACAAGCTTAACTCAACTGGTAGTATCATACTGAAGTGCCCTCTTAGTACATCTCATCTTTACACAAAGCTAAATTTTACCTTTTCATCACTGGATTATATCTTTCAGCCACCAGCACACAGGAGGCAGCTAACTGACCCTTTCAGTGAAGACTGGCAAAACAAAAATGTAGTAAATCCTCTGATGGCCTTAGGCAATGCATGTTGAGATCCCTGAGTCACAGAGGAGTCCTTCCCTGTTTTCTGATATTCACAGGATTATCTTTTACTGTAATTAAAGCCCTTCCCCTTTGGTTTCACCTCAAAGATGATTCTGAGCTGCCCCTTTGGGCATGTAATTGAGCCTGACTTACTCCATAATGAGTTCAGAGCCCACCTGCTCAAGCAGTGCAAACACACATTCTAAGGAACTGGCAGGTGATGACAAGTCAGTCAGCTCCTCTACCTCGTCAGTTCCTTGTGAACCCTCAAGGATCAAGTGCACACTGCAATATTTCAGCACAACTCAAAAACCCCTTTGTGGTGACCTGTCAAAAAAACTTGGCTTCTCTCTCTGCAGGTGACAGCTGTTCCCTAGACCATGCAAGTCTGTTACTCTCTGGATACCTGAACAACATAGAAGAGATCTGGGCACAGCCAGGGCATTGCAGAGATCTGCTGCATCTTTGGGTGAAAAATGTCATGCTATCAACTTGCCATTTAGACCACTTTTATTTCAGCTCATGGTATAGCAAAACATTTCAAAAAGAATACAAAAAAGAAAAAAAGGAAGAAGCAGCCAAAAAGACACCATATATTAGCAGTACAGAAGTACAAATTATGTAAGATGACAGTTTGATGACAGGCAGAGGTAGAGAAAGAGAAGGGGCAAGTAAAAAAGCCCTTGGCAACCAGATTTCCCTAGGACATCGGTCTCTCTTACCCAGACAAGTGACCTCCAGCGTGGCTAAGAGAGCATCACATCTGCCTTAATATCCAAGTCTGCAGTCCTGACATGGACATTTCTCTTTCTTTGGTAGAGCACCTTAGTTCTTACAGCTGTCTTTCTGGAGTCTTACACAGATGGAAAATCTTTCTTCAAGAACCTTGCAATGGCTGTCCTGAGGTCAGTCACTATCCTTCCCCAGATCACCACCTCACTCCACTCATGCTGTAGTTCTCCCTCCCTTCCACTCCCTAGCTTGTGTTTATTTTTATTATTACAGTAGCAAAATGAGTGAGCTCACAAAAAGATGAAGCAAGCACTGTATGCTGCAGGAATATGTAGAGAGAGTCCCTTTTGGCAGCAAGCTACTAAAGCAGTTCAGCATGACTCAGTTTGATACTCATCCTATTGCTCCCCTTACCTAAGGGACAGTGTATGATTATTCTTAATACAAAGAGTCACTATTTCACTTCTGCATATATACCTTTGTATTTCATTAGTTAAAAAATTGACTCAAGAGTGTGAACTCCCTCTGTTTTTTATAACTGTCACTTCTGAGAATTCTGTATAAATACAATGTAATTTACACTAAACTTTATATGCTATATCAAACTACACATTTTATAAATGTTACAGAAGTGTCCACATTATGAAAATTATGCTTCACATTCCCATCTCTGGGGCAAGATGAGACATAAAAGTTGTTTTAATACTTTGGCACAACCATTTCCACCCTAGGAACTTTTTAAAATTAAACTTCATTGCTGTGGAAGAGCATTTTTCATAACTAAGAACTAACCATATGAGCACATAAGATGCAAACAATATGACTCATTACTTGCTCTTGGAAGAGAATAACTCTACAGCAAAGAAGTAGAAGTGCTTTAAGGACAGTTAAAAACTGGCTATGGCTTGCTAGAACTGGGCAACTTCAGAGATAATCTAACGAACTCCTGAGTAGACCACATTAGGGAGTTTTTATTTTTTCCTTCATATTGATGACTGCCGCTGTAGGTGACTACAGAGCAGGATCCTCTTCAGCACAGCGGGAACAAGAGCAGCTAGCTGAATCCATTACAGTGTGGAGAACAGCTCTCATCCATGCAATTCAACAGTCAAGGCCAACACGTAAAGTTTTATAACTGCAATGCTATAAAACTCACACAGGAGCACTACAGATTTAGGAGTACTGGTATATTTCAAAAAATAACGATGCTGTATGAGCTGTGATGAAATGTAAGGGAAATTAAAAAAGTACATCTGTCAAATAGCAGTATAATCTTCACAGTTAAAGAGCTCAGGATCTGCAAAAGACTCACCAGGAATAGTTTTGGAAAGAGTCCAAACAATACAAAGAGAGCAACAATAGGGCACCAGGTACATCCAGAACATATAGTTTCTTTTATCCATGAGAGGATCATGACTTAGGAGAATTCAACTACACAACCAGCTCATTTAAATGGAGCTCCAACACTACTTACTTGAGGATAAATTTGACAGTGTTATTACATAAAATGAGTAGATTCCTCAAGGCATTTAAAGATCATTTGCCCATAGGACTAGATTAGAATCCTGAAAAAGCATTTAAAAATATAGGCTAAAAAACAAATGGGAAATATTAAATGGAAAAGCTTAAAAATTTGTTATTGGAGAATAGTGAATTAAGTCCTATATTTAATTGAAATGGAATAGATAAATCTAAATAAGGTCTGTCAGAAACACATGGAATAAGATTAAAAGTCACACTATCAGGAGTGATATGCTACTTTTTTTACCAGACAAGCTCTAAAATCCAAAACATCCCCATCGTATCAGATAGCTCAGAGTTGCTGCTACAAAGATTTTTTTCAGGCACTGGCCTAAAACAGGACACTAATATGAAAACATTTCTATTTCAGTATATACCTTAAGACAGAAATTCACATGCGTGAAGAACAGCCCTTCTCCACATTATTCATCCAGCCCAATGATAGATTTGCCAAATCTGAATGACGTACTTATCACTGTGTCTTTGGCATGGGACCTGGGAGCCTTACTGGGAACTGTGAACACACATCCAGCAAGCCTGTCAAAACAGGGCCTGTTCACACATAGCTAAGAGGATGAGACAGAACCATCCTCACATGATTTCTACAATGGCACCGGAAATCTGTGGAAACAGTGGAAAGGCATTAAAACAGCTCCTTGCTCCACTGTGGGAGGATGCCAGCTTGTCAGGATGCTGATTTTGAGCTTTTTCTGAAACAAAAAATAGACATGCTTCATCTCCAGAAGACAGGACTCCTACTGGTGGATGTGGATTTCTGCTGTTACCACTTGGAACTGGCACCATTTGTCTTCTCAGCAAGCCTTGCACATCAGTGCTGGTTCCACACACATCACATAGTAGCACTGGTTCCACAGCATAAAAAACCTTTTGTTCAGCAGGACAACATAGCTGGATGAGCAATGAATGCACTTTTAGGTTGGACTATGTTACAACACGGCTTTTTTTAAGCCTAGAGGACCAATTTAGCTGCTCTTGAAATGCCTCCAAGACTAGAAAAATTATAGTCTGCTGCCAGCCAGGAGCACCACTCCCTGGTCAGACTATCACCACCACCCTTGCCCTGCGGACACACCACAGAGCAATTGGTTATAGAAACTACTGCTACTTTCCTTTTTAATGTCAAGAGATGTGTAGAAGTCTGCAATACATCCAATTCAACAGCAGGAACAAAGTTCTCCCTCAGAGCATTGTGATGAGGGCTCTTTTCCAGGTGTGAAAACAAGTCTGTTTCACCCAAATTGAGGGCAGTGTCATGACCTAGCAGTACTGGGTAGGTACTGCAGACAGCCTGCATGAAGTAGAGTGTACAATCTGTACTTCAAACACATCAGATATTAGGCACATCTGCAGAGAAGGACATCTCTGAATATACAAGGGACCTTAACTACAGATTTGGGTTTGGTAACCCAAATCGTGAACTAAGTTTTAAATATACCTGATTCAAATGAAATGGCTCAGTTTTCAGATAGGTCTTGCTCAGACTGAATTTGGCCACGTTTCAATCTACCTTTGCTATGAATGCAAAAGAACTGAAGTGGAAGGTCTAATCATCCAGGATCAGCACCCACTCAGCTTCTACCAAATGTTCCTCTTTGCTACATTCCAAAATAGGTGATACAGCTCTTGAGATCTAACTCACCAAGAATATGATTCTATGATTTCATGAAGGGAATCACAGAATAGTTTGGGTTAGAAGTGAACTTAAAGGTCATATAGCCTGACCTCCTTTTCAATGAGCAGGGACAACTTCCACAAGATCACCTGTCCAGTGACAGACTAGAGAACTGATTCTCTGTCAGCAATGAAAACCTTGTTATAGAGCAAAATTTAGAAACCTACAGATCAGGTTTAGGTCCTGCAGATCTGTGACCAGCAAGCTCCTCTCTCAGCACTCAGCTTTCCTTATACCACCCTGCAGCATTAAGACTCCTCACAATACAAATTAGTCCAGAGCAAAGCAGCAGTGAGTTATTAGACACCCGAGTGTCTGAAGTGTGGATCTCAATTGTGCAAGCTTGAAGTTCTGCAGATCTACGACATGTAAGAGTCTTTTCTCTTAACCTTTGTCTTTCCTATGACCAAGTGCTTTCAAGAGCTGTCATCCTCTTCCAGAATATTGTCAGGTACCATTTGGACAAGCTCTGAACAGCACAGGACCAAGGGCCAGAAAAAACCCTACATTCTTTTTTATTAAGTCTCTTAACTCTATGTTCAAAGATAGGTCAGGAAAGATTAAAACTGATCTACAATGAGTTTGGACAGTACCCTTCTGCTGCCTCTCAGAACCAGGGACAAGACCAGGTAAGTCTGAAATCTGTTCTACAACGATGGAATTATTCAAGTTTAACTTTTCAGGAATGCAATTTCAAATACCTAAAACTGATAGCATTTTCAACTCCATTCATTAAAAGCATGTTTTTAATATATTTAATTCCTTCATGAACAGAAAACAAAACAGTTGGGTCAATATTTTCACACACAAAGCAGCATGTTCCAAATCCCCTAGGATCTCAAACCCTTGAGGTTTTCAGTAGGAAGTCCACTCAACATTTTTGAAAATCACACCCTAAAATAACCCTGATATCAGTCTCTGCACAACTTAAAAGGCATTATATATTTCTAGACAAGAAAATTAATAAAAATATAATTTCTTTGATACAAATTTCTGGAAAAATAAAGCAGCTGCTTCATAGCTGGGAAAATGAGGATTCCTCTGGAGATCATGTTTTCCAGTGATGATTGCTTTTTTTCTAAATGCACGAGAAAGAAGTCCATTGTTAAGAAACTAACTTCCAAGTTAAAAAACAAAAAAAGCTGTTCTATATTCAGGATTTTGCAGCTCAAGATAGAACAAAACATTTTTCATGAGAATAAACTGAAGTTTTCTTCATTAGCCGACTCCAAAAGAACATCCCATGCACATCAAATATACTTCTCAACAGCATCTTACCATTTTTATTTGGAAAGACTATAAATATAGCAGACAGTAAGGATGTAGACTTGCACTTGTCTAACTTAAAAGTTTAAAGAAGACTAAGTAAGTAAAACTCAAGAATTCAATCATATGTAGATGTGGTGCTTAGGAACATGGTTTACTGGTGGACCTGATAATCTTAATAGTCTACTCCAAGCTTTTTAAATGATTCTGTAATTCTGAACTTAGGAGGTAAATGGTACCTTTAAATTATATACTAAATGTCAGACTCAAATATTTTTGTCCCAGGACACATCTTCAAAAGCCTGATACAGTGGTAAGTCTATAGGCTGGAAGGCCATAAATTTGGGAAGGGGCTTATATGTGTGAGAAATATCATAGACATTCACACCAAGTCCTTGCTGTCCTGACTCTGAAGTACTCTTGGTTGAAGAAATGCACTTACCACAAATGCTAATGTCATGATTCATGTTTAGGCAGCTTAGCAGAAGCACAGGTATTAACTCAATCTATATTTTACTTCCTTGCAAGAAGTTCCACACATTCTGGTGAAAAGCACCATATCCAGACTGGAATTCCAGTAAGAACTATACACTTGTTCAGCTTCACTTTTACTTTCAATGTCATACAATCTCCATTTCTTTGCAAGACTTTTGAAGTCTCATGATAAGGATTTTGAAATTGTCCTGCAAAAATGCTCAAGAAAATTAAGCTGTTTTGTTTTATAGGCAACCTGCATTATTTTCTTTGTGAAAAAACACAGATGTTTATAACATACAAAATAAGGATTCAACATCAGTACAGGAAGATCATGAAACTTACCACATCTGTGGCTTACCACTATCACCAGCCCTCTATAAACCAAAATTCTTCTGTCTGACCCTCTAAAGACACCATACTTCTAGAGGTAAATGTCGAAGAAACCCAGAAATATGGGTTGTTAAATGTGCTTAAACTGTCTGTTTATTTAAAAGAAATAACCCTCTTTTTAGCTATAAATTTGACTGAAGTGCTATCACTCATGCAACCTCTCTGAATAGAAGGAAGTTAAAAATAGGCCAACTTCCAGATAATTTTTGTAACAACCACATCTCACTAAAGCTGAAGAATTTCTGATCCATTTAATTATCCAGAATTGGCAAGTATCTTAATTTAGAAGCAGAATTTGGTTTAGAGTATTAATAGAAAATCGTATCTTCCACAATCAAAACAAGGCTTTTATTTCTTTTGAGAACTACATTCAAAATACACATTTGCAGGAGAAGAAATAGTGATTCTCAATTTCATTTCTTTGACCTTGCAGAAGGTTACAGGAGAACAGGTCTACACTAACGTAAAGAAGCATTTTCAATATGAACTATAATCTTTAACCTAAGATCCTGAAAAATGTTACAGCCTGAGTATTTAAAGTCATTTTGATCATTTTAGAAAGGGACAAATCTTTTTTCCCTTTGCTTTATCTCAGAAGCAAGGCTTTATTTCCCTGCCTGTGCCCAGAACTGTATCAATGCAATCATAAGACCTGAGTATCTGCTTACTTAGTAGAAAAAAGTTACCTTCTACACTTAATCAGTTACCTTAAACACTTCAACTGTACCTCTGCTATGCATAATAGCACTCAGCATTATTTTAGGGTAAACCACATAATAGTTTCTACAAGGGGACAATGCTTTTCAAAACTCTGTTGTAGGCCAACTTAAACTGTCCAACTCAAACTTGAGTTGACAGAGCCAAATAACCCAAGAAATACAGTTGCAAAACAGTAGAAGACATCTCAAAGAAACTGCATAGTTATGTCAGAAGCAAATCATAAGCATTGAAAAGGTTCATTAGCTTTCAGCTTAAATAGTCACATTTTCTGAGCATGCAATTACCATCCTTTGCAGCATGGCTCTTGTACAGGTACATTCCACCCAGAAGTAGATTAAAATTTTCAGTGCAAAAATCTCAAGCCTACCCTGCAATCATTTTCCTGAAATTAAAGCAGAAAACACAAGAAGTGAGCAGGTATTTCTTTTCGTCTCTATCAGGAAAGGCTTTTCACTTGTTTCTGACAATCAGCAGGAAATTCTGCAGCACACTCAGCTTCAGATAAGGAACAAACAATTAACAGGCTTTATCACACTTATGACCTGGAACTCAGGATAAACTACCACTGTAGTCCAAGTAGCAAAATGAGGACCTATTTGGCACATGTTGCTGCATTCTCTCCAACATATTCCTAGTGATCTTGTTTTATTTGACCTATCAGCAAGATTTACAGCTCTCTAGTTTCTAAATGCTCATGAGCTTCCAACATGGTAGAAGCCAACTGAAGAAGTGCAACAACAAAGGGGTAACTTAAGGCAAGTCTGACAATAGCACTACAGAAGTTTAAGAAGCTTACACTTCAGAGATAGATTTGAAATACTCATTTAAAGAAAGCAGTGAAACAATTCTGAAGCCTTTTAGTGACTTTAGTCCAGAAAACAGATCTCTGAAGACTCAACTGAAGATATTAAATGTTTGCTTGCAAACATGACTGCAAAGTTCAAATTTGCTCTCAAAACTGCAGAAAACTGGACTATCATTTCATGTTTAACAGCTAAATGAGTGAGATGTAGTGCTACAGCAGCACTGTAACTTTGTGGATGAAAAGTAATTAATTGTTCTAACTAACTACTTAAGACCACACAAGAAGCAACTAGGACAAAAATATACTAGATCTTCTGTTTCTTGGAAGTTCCTGCAAGTATTGATCACAGCCAAGTACTTTAAGCCATAGCCATCTTAAGCTTCACTGCTAGGTTTCTTACTGGGTGATAATGGATGTAGAAAAACAGTTTGAAACACAGTTCACACAGTACATTTCAAAAAACACCTCTAGTTCATTTTAAAGGCACAGTACTACTAAAAAAGTCAAGTTTCCATCACACAAAGTATTTAGAGATGAATTCTTGAGTGTATATTCATTACAATTACATTAGCAAGCGGAAAATCTTTTAAAACCTTGTCAGTCAAATGGTTCATTTAACTCCTGAAAAGTTTTAGTGAGCATGTGGCAGGTGACGAATAATTCCGATTATAAATGCTGGCAGTTATTTACTGCTTCTATGACAGAGGGTGACAGCAGATGTCTGAAGTAACTTCTGAACTTTCCACAGAAGCCTGCTTCTTGATAGCTGCAATTAACAATGGGCTGCTTATAAATGTGATTAATACCTGGATCAAAAAAACCTGATACTTACCGAATTCCCCAGTTAAAAAGACAACATCACCATTTCAAAGGCAGATTATTGTATCACTGCATACAGACTACTTAGACAGGAAACATAACTGGATTGGGAAGAAATTCCTGGAAATTAAGACAATGCTAGAAACAGGAGAGACCTATAACAAAATGTACCTAGGCACTGGCTAGGCATCTTGGCCAGTGATCCCCTAGGCCTGCACACAGCATGAAGCAGATACATGGCACAAAACCAACACCTTCCCAACAAACCTTCCCAACAATCTTCCCCAGACCAGCAGTCATCTCCTGAAGGCAAAGTTAGAGCAGAATAGATACAACTCTGCAAAGTTGTGTTACAAACAAACCTGTAAGAAGGAAGTGATAATTTTTGGTTAAAACTGAAGATGACAAATGAATAAAATCCACAAAGAAAGGAGGACATCTGAGCAGTTAACTTTATTTAAATTAGCTTATATAAGTTTTCCACCAAGGCATCTACAAATAAGTATACTCCAGGTTCTTGCTATGCTCTGGATGCAGCTTCCAGTCAATATCACATTCCACCTTCTGTTGGAATTACCTGAACTTCTTGTAACTAATTCCTTGCAAGTTTCCCCAGTTGTCATGTTTAAATAATATGCCACTAATTCTAGTCAGACAGCTGAGTCAAATTTCAGTACCTATTCTCAGTGTTTGAATACATTTCTGTCCTTTCAAATGTCACACTGGTAGCAAACAGATTGATTGATATTAGTTGAGCATATTTTCAGCTTATGATCCACCTACAACACCAGGAGATGGACTCAATGATCCATGTGGGTCCCCTCCAACTCAGCTTATTGTGTGTGTGATTCTTTCACGTTGCCACATCAACATTTATATTACTGGAGCAGTTGGCACAGACAGCTTGTTAAACATCAGGTTTTTTTGTTCCTATAGTCCAAACATCAGTTCCCTGTGTTCCTGCACTAACTACAGAACTCACTTAAGACCTCCTCCAATACTGAAGCTAAATTAGAATTCAGAAGTTCCTGAGAGCCTGCTGTTCTGAAATACTGCAGAAAGAGGCAGATTGTTCTTGAAATAACTTTAGTGTTTGCAAACATGAAAGCAGGACATGATATTAATAACTACCCTACATTCTAATAGCTATTTAACAATTAGAGTTATTTTAAAAAAGCTACCTAATCACCTTTACATGGGCTTGCATAGACTATAATGTCCCTCAGGTAGCATTAGAAGCTTAAAAACCTGTCCTTGTAAACATTTTCTCTTTCAGAGTCTGTCAAAGGATATATGAAGATCCTTAGAAATATAGCTCAGCAACTATACAGCTAAAATAGGATTAATTTACAAAGACAACACGAATGACAAAAATATTTCTGAACTGTGTTTATATAAACATATGGGTTTGTAAACAAATTGACAACATTAAATATTGACAGAACTTCAAACTAGACAATTTGCATTAAAGAGAAAAATAAGTTAAAAATTAATCACATCTTAATTATTCCATTGGTTATGACTAGATCAGGCACCTGGAAGTTTCAGAACTCAACTTTACTAAAACACTGCAACAGTGCTGAATATTGTAATTTACACTATGATTTCCTTTGAGAGAGCAAAAGCCACCTCATAGTTACCTGAGAATCTCTGTGGTAACTCAGTGGAGATCACAGTATTAAAATTACTTTTTTCACAGGCTGGAAACTCACCATTTAAATAATATTTTTGGCATACTTTAATTGATAGCTATAGTTTTATATAGTAATCCATCAAAACTAATGCAAAAGTCAAGTCAA
This sequence comes from Acridotheres tristis, assembly GCA_037013685.1. NCBI lineage: Eukaryota > Metazoa > Chordata > Aves > Passeriformes > Sturnidae > Acridotheres > Acridotheres tristis. Next base: position 83,935,081 of record CM072887.1, on the reverse strand, counting down.
GCCCTTCTGAGAGTGTAAACTTAATCCAAATCTTTCCTGCAATATTTGCACTGTTTTGCAGGATTTTAGTTAGTTGTATTTATGAATTTAAAAGTCCAACAAATTAAGCATAAAAGTATTTAAGAAAACCTAAGTTAACAGAAAAGCATTGTGAATTATGAAACAGTTACAACAGTTCACCAAATTATACATCAGAAGGTTACGTATATGTTTAATCATAAAACAATATTTTCTATATATTATTCAAAGTCAGCTTCAACATTTGTTCTCACTTAACAGTGATACTCAAAGTGATAATCAGGTTTTTTATCCCTTTAAGTGTGTACACACATCTCTTTTATTTTTACAGGTGCAAAGATGCTTATCAGGATACAAGTTCCACGTGGGCATGACTCTCAACATAATTTTACATTTTTTCATCTTGAAGGCAAAAGGCTGTCAATGGTAATAAACATTCAGTTCATCATCACTCATATCTGAATCGTCATCATCTACTTCACCTTCAATGACTGATTTCTTGCCTTTGCAGCATGAAACAATTAATCCAATTAAAAAAACCTGCAAATTTAAAGTAGAAAGTGTCACTGTTATTCAGTTAAGGAGCATATAGGGCAAGGTAAGTAAAACAAATTGTAGTGTGATGATGCAAATGATGCAATGACAATTACTGTAAATTATCCAATTTGATTCAGGTCTCCAAAATCAAAGTACTTACTGCAATGAACGCCCAGTTCCCAAAGTAATAGGCAGCGCTGAAGAACCAGAATTTATGAAGAAAGAGGTATGTCCGAGTGACAATACACTGATCTAAATTGAAAGGAAATAATACTGATTAGCACAGAACAACAACAAAAAAACCAGCTAAATACCATGTAGTAGGATAATATTTCAGCAGTTACAGAGAGCATTTAGCTCTGCAGAGCAATTACACTCTATTACATCTAATTTATTCTCCTGTACCAAAAAGGTATACAAAAGGGACACTTGTCATGGGAGAGTGACTGCAACAGGTAACCTCATTAATACTGGGAACAATTTCTCATGCAGATGTGTCAATTATTAATTAGCATCTGTCCAAATGGGAACTCATTTCCCAGTTTATATAAACCGCAGCAATACAAAGCACATTCTGGATTGAAACACATTTCAGGACTACAAAAAAACTGTGTCTCTACCAGGATTACATAAGCTTTGTAAAAAAAATCAAATGTCAATTACATGTACACAAAAAAATCTCCAACATATACCGGGCCTTTTGCAACCCAGACAACAGAAGCTTTATTTGTATATAAGGCATGACAGTACTGGCTAAACCTTACTCCTCTAACAACATGAATATTGAAGTAGTATTTTCTGATGTGGCTATATTTTGCTTCATTTCTAACTGATATATTTTTAAATTAAGAATCAAATTGCAGAGGAATTTTCAACATGGAGACAGTAAAACTGCTTGTATAGGACATCAAGCCTGTGGCATTGAAGGGGTCATGCTAGAGGGTGGCCAGCAGGACACGTGAGCCAGTTCATGAATCTCTCAAATGCCAGGAAGGGCACATACTGAGTTCACGCTAAGGTAAAATATAATTTCCTCGGTTTTTTTGTGTTTTCATACTATGCTTCAAACCCTACCTAAAGCCCATTTCAGAGCAGGAACTGGTGTGCAGACATGCTGAACAGTAGAGAATGTAAGCAACCCAGAAACTGCCTGTTTGTCCCTCAGTTCAGACCCCAGGTTTGGAAATATTCCCCAGGTGCAGCTGAAGTAAAGATTTCCTGCCTTCTGAAGTTGTGAGTAATACACTACTTACATAGTTATATAGCTCATTTTTAGCAGCTAAGTAAGAAATGCTGGTGAAGTGAGGATCCTTCCTAATTGCAGATAATATTGACAATACCATCTCCAGCTCTCCAGTTGGTTAATTGAATTAAAAAACAATGAAAAGACTTTCAGATGGCTCTTTATAATAATTGGATTAAATGGATAATGATAAATATTTTGGAACAGTTTGATCATGTGATGTTACAAGAACAGAAAAGTAAATTTTAGCTATTGTTTCTGAACTAATATTATTTAATAGGCTGACATGACATTTTTCATCAACTGATTCTTCCACATGACTCAATTCAGAATAAGTTACAATGAATAGTCTAAATTAAAATAGCTACTTGTTACCCAGAATGATAAATGTGAATATTAGGTGTGTCTTGATCATATGGAGCAAAAGTAGATATGGAAAGTTAGCAAGTCTCCAATAGATACCTTCCACAATTAAAAAATACAACTTATTCCATGTACACATGTAGTGCTGACCAAGGAACAAAGCCAAACAGCCAGGATTCAAGACAAAACAATTTTTAAAATAAAGAATGACAAGTACTAATAGTCATTACTACCAGAAGAGTCAACTACTTTTTGTTTTGAGTCCACTGGTGAAGTTTTTCATTATGTAAGAAAGTTACACTTAATGTATTATTTTCAAATTAAGGCTTCTACCAGGAAGTGAATTAGCTAGTGTATGATGAGTTGAAATGATAATTCTGTTCAAAGCCAAATATTAAAGCCTAGAACATGATTTTGTGCACTGAAAACTCAAAATTATGAGAAGTTACTGATGAAGTCTCTTTTATGCATCTCAAAACACAGTGAGATTTTACAAAAGCATGTAGAAGGAAACAGTTTCTTAGTTACAAATTGTTATGAACAGTATACTTTAAAAACATTGGCATTATTTGAAAGTCAATATTCTACACGTGTTTTACCTCTTCATTAATCAACTAGACAATGAAACAAATTACCCTCTGTGAATCCATAGATCAAACTAGGGAGAAATAAAGAGCAGAGGTCCAACACACTGGATGATCAGATTTAGGAAAGTGTTATTTTTCAAGCCCCTTGAAACAGTCCTCAAAGTTTAACAGAGAGAAGCCCTGCACCTGGAACAAAGTGACACCATGCAATAGTGTAGGCTGAGGGTTGACCAGACATAATGCAACTATGCAGAAAGCAACCTCATCTCCCAGCAGACAAACAGAACATGTAGTTACTGGTGTTCAAATATAATTCAGAAATGTAATTGAACATCAGGCTATCTGGAATGCAGCAGAAGTCCATGAAACCAATCAGTTCTTGCACTGTGGCATCTGCAATGGTGCCATTTTGGGCTGCCCAGTACAAAACACTTATTGAAGCAAATCTAATGGAGGACCACTGTAACAGCTTAGGGCACACAGCAGACAGTGAAGATGTGTTCTTTCAGCTCAAAGTAAAGGTGTTTGCAGGTGTGTCTTACTGCTGCCTCCATTACCTAGGTGGACTTACAAAGTGAGCTTTTTTTGTGAGCTAAATGAGATGTCTCTTAGATCTGCAAAATAGCAGAACAACAGATGACAGAGCCACAGCAAGCAATACACCTATTAAATAGTAGGAGAGGCAATCAGCATAGGTAAACATTGAAGCAGGCTGAACCTCAGACATTCACAGCTGGATGGAAGTGAGCAACCTGCTCTACTTGCCCCCTCCTGTGAGGTTGGACCAGACTACCTCTTAGGTCCTGTGTGTGCTCAAAATCATTACACGAAGGTAGATATTGAGACAACTCATATCTAAATAACAATGGTATTTTTGGATAGAAAACCCCAAAGTGAGAATGTTATCCAAGGACAGATAAAGTTTATGGCCCCAGTTTCAAGCAGAACCTAGTTTTACTTAAAATTCATTCAAAACTACTTCCAAAGGAAAAGCTGCATCCTTATTGTGCTTGAACATCTAAGCACTGCAAAATTTCAGACCCTAAAAGTATTGAAGACATAGCTGAATATTTATTTCATATAACCTTGCTGCCAAAAAATCAAAAGCTGTGTTGCAAAAAGCAGCTGCTTACTTAAAGGTTTTAGGTATGGCTTTGGTTACAGATCCAATTGTTGAGACAAAGGAAGCTTCAGGAGTCTCAACAGGAGGATATTAATAGGTATATTAAAAATTTCCCCGTTTTGTACCTAGCATCTCAACCTAACATCTTGATGATTATTTCATAGTGTTAAGGTCACTCAAGTGCTTCCAAAGTCCACAGAAGTTTATGTTAAAGATTGTATTTCACATATCACTTCCACACTTCTCTGGAAACAGATTCATGGAATGGCAGCAACAGCTGTCCTGGCCACAAATACAGGATTCCTTTCTTTTCTTGTTGGCTAAACAGCAAAAAAGACTTAATTACATTCTTAATTGCCACTTACTCATTAGTTTCTACAAGCATTTTTTCATATACTATTTGAGCATATCTCCACTTATTCCATATTCTTTTCTGCTGTCATACATACACACACACATACATATACACACAGAATTAATAATAGCCTCATTCAGCTGTTGAGCCTGTCTTTGCACTTGACAATCCAGCCCCTCCACTGCTGCTGCTTCTCTGCTTTCAGAAGCTAAAATTAATCTCCTAAACAAACCTTTTACAACTTTTGGGTTGTAGAATCCCATGTAAGTTACCTTTCTCTCAGCTAACTTCTCTCAGAAACTGCTTAAATTTCAATTCATTGCTCATTCAGCTTTTACAATAATGCAAGTATTAAACAGCTTCAGCACCACTTGCTTCAAGGTTAACTTTGCAATAAAATTACACCTTTGATCCCTTATCAGACTGAATGGCATATTGGGACACCTATTATTCACATATAGCAGTGATCTGAAAATATTTCCCAACTGGTTGTATGTAGCTACAATATCTCCCCACTCAGAGATGTGAATCACTAAGCTTCCAACACTTCAAGCTGACAGCATGTTAAAGTACTACTGTACACTACAGAAGCATGAGTATCAAATCACTCAGATGTTAAACAACAGTTTGCAGCTATCTAAAATCTTCTAAAATCTAAGTCTAACATATAAGCAAAAAAAAGCTACCTGCTGTTTCATCCCAGTTGTCTGGCTTTGGTGCATGCCTTTTTTGCTTAGCTGGAAGTGGTAATGAGATGGCACCTAAATTAGACCTGTAGAGACCAAAAGTCTAGCCAGATAAAGCCTAGTCCAAAAAGCTACCTTATTTCAACAGAAGCTGCTCAGTAGGCTTAGAATCAACTCCTGACAAAGGAAAATATTTAGCAGGCTAAGAAGAAGTCAGAAACCTGGAAACCAGGAACTAATGAGGTACCTGGAAAAGCTATTTGGGACAAGTTATTTAGAAAGCAAACTCTGTTTTTTCAGTGCTTCAAGCTACAGGTAAGCTGTGTATGATACTTCTCACAGTCTATCTGAAATCAAACACAACCTGATATAAAACTAGGCAGACAGAAAAATGATGTAATCGATGTGAATCAGTCTGGTTTTGTAACAAATAGTCAGATCTGATTTTGTACCAAAAGCTACAAGTCTGGATAACCAATAGCTATTTGCAATTATTTTACACTAACTACTGCAGCAGTCACAAAACTTCTTGATGATAATTACACATTATGAATGTTTACATGAAATGGCCTGAGAATTTCTAAGTCCCATCAGTGCTAGCAGAGCTTTATTGCACAAGGAGGCTTCCAGTAAGATCCTCCAAGATTCTGTGCTGAAAGAAGAAAAAAGTCACTAACCAAAATTTCTAAATGCTAAATAATAAAAACAATGTCTTATTGAGTGATCTGAGTGTCACATTTTTTCCTCAACAGTCAAATTTAAATGAAGTGACATGTATGAGAGGGATTTGCATTTATGTACAAATGAAGGATTTAGCTGTAGAATGAAGGTTCTGGATCTTACAACCAAGCATGAACAAACTTGAGGTAAACACAAAGTTTTCACTACTTCCCTCTATACATCCAGAGAGCCTGTCAGTCCTTTTTTGTCCGTTTTAGATTTGGAGTCCATCCTGGTACAGCTATGACTTTATAATGCAAAATTTCATCCAGCTATAAGGTTTCTATTTCACTTTGGTTACAGAGAATCTGTGAAGGTGCCAAGATTTGCATGTATTAAGAGATTAGGTGAAAAACATTTAATGAGATTTGCAGAGCTAAACCTGTTAATCTCATTTTTCCTAAGTTTAAAGGATGACTTGATTTTAATGTTTATTAAGTACCTTCAAGTGAGGAAAATACTAATGCTACAAGTCCATGTATAAAGCGAAAAGGTACAGCATTAGCCAAAAGCTAAATCTGAAGCCACTTAAATTCCAAAGAGGTGATGCCCAGTTTCTACAGGGAAGCAATAAACCATTGGATCAGCCTGCTGATGGAAAAAGTGTTTTCAGTGCTTTTGCAGAAAGTAGAGATCCTTTGAAACACTATGTACAATTCAGGTTAATTACAAGCACTTGACACATGGGTTAAGAGACAGGCCATAATTGTTATTTCATGCCTTTGAATTGCCACCTCAAACTTCAAGTTCTTCAAGAGGCATTTTCTGAGTCTCCCTTGAAAACCTTATTTTTAAGTAACTAGAGGCAAACAATTCTTCTTATAAAGATATAGCCAGTGATAAACATCAAAGGCAATACTCTAGGGATGAACACATGTAAAAACTCTACAAAGGAAGCAGCAGACAGCATAACCTATTATTTTCATTCTTACAAAACCTCCTTTAGGAAAAATAATTGTGGGAATTGATCTATCTACACCTGCACATCAGTGAACAATGTACTGCAAAAAGGTATTTACAGCACTCTTAGCTGCTCATATTGTTAACAGGTGCCAAACGGGGCTTTCTGTGCTCAGACATGCACCACTGTGCTTATCTACAGGGACTCCTGCTTATAGAGGACTTTGAAAGTATTAGGCATAAGCATAGATTCAGGGTAAAGTACTAGCAAAAGTACTTCACAAAGCAACATGAAAATGGAAAGTTCTCACTAAAATCCTTACTTTATGTGAAGCATTTTGTAACTTTTCAAAGGAATTAATTTAGAACAACAGTTTGGAAGTGATAACCTACAGTCTCACAACTCTTCATACAAAATTACTAATATTGAGGGTTCTGAGCAACTTGCTAGTGGTTTCCCTTTGCATATCTCCTGCATTTCTCTAGAAGAGAAACAGAATATGCCCTTGTTTTGGCATTTGTATTTGGGCCTTCATTCCAGCATGAGTAATGTCTATATCTAATCCTTATTCAGGCAAAAATAAAACCTGAGGTCCCGAACTTTTTAAATTCTAGCTAATAAGTGTATCTTAGCAGCACAGATCAAATTAGCACAGTAAGACCTCATTTCAAAGCCTTAGAAATGAGATGATTTTTCTTTTCTCACTTCACATGTAGTTCCAAGTCAGCATAGGTCTATGAAAAATGCCTAGCAGATTGACTGTACCCAGAATGTAACAGGCCTTGGGCAAGGCTCATTTCCTTCAAGAAGGAAGAGAACCCAAGGGGGAATTCAGAGCGAGTTATGCATTTCAAGTGAGTGATGCTTAAAAGCTAGATCTTTTAATCTAGAAAGACAGAGATAGTGTTTTTCAGATCTCATAGTTCAGGCTTGCAGCTGAGTCAAAGCTCATTTACATTAAATCTCATTAACCTGTTAAGCTAAACCTATACCAAGTTTTCAACACATTAGTCCTGCTGCATAAGTCTTAATCACAAAATTAAACTTCTTTGCTTTACCTTATACTCAGCTGAATTGTGGACCCAACATTTCAGCTGCCCTTAGCCCTTGAAAACAGCCATCAAATGATACTGTTGCCCAACTGTATTGAACACTGAAAACTAAAGCTTGTTTTCCCTATAACAAACATATTAAACTTGCTGCCCCCAAAAGACTACTTAAAAAGATTTTAAAGTTAACCAGAACATAAACCTTTTATGCAAGATGTTTAACTAAAAAAAGGTACTTTGACTTATAAGATGCACCCTGCTCTATTATTTTTGGTCTTCTGTTTCATGTAAGTACATTATTATGGCCCTTATCTGAGTATAAAACAGATTTACCTCCTGCATATCAGGAGTAAACAGAGATACGCTTTGCTGAGTGAAAGCAGATAATGCTAAATCAAATTATATATCTAACTATAAATACTCAAGAATATGTTTTTTGTAAGATTGCATTTTAACTGCCTTGTGTTTCTCCAGGAAGTGAAATTGTCCTTTGGACCAAACCAAACATTAGTTTGAAACAAATCTACAGGAAACACTGCCCAATAAAACCTGAAGTAATAGCTGTTACAACTTGATCAGGTCTCTTCTACTAGCTCAGAAAGAAAAAAATAATTTACCTAGTAACAGTAAGTAGAGATCATATCTCCAAGATCTGAGCATTTAATAAGACAGCAGATTGCTATAAGTTTATCTATCAGTACAGTCATTAAAAGGTCATTGCTTGTTTTATGTTTAAGGAAAAATACCTGTTAGAATTAAATCAGTTTAAATAGAATTAAATTAATTGAGGAGATAAATCAATGTTTGCAATTAGTTACAGTTGACTGGTTTACCCTAAACTAGTTTACCCCAACTAGTACCTAAGTACCTTTTTACCTAGTAAAACCCTAGTACCAAAGAAGGCAATTCAAACTGCAAGTGCTTGACCAAACTTTATCTTAAAGTTATTTGCATCTATTTTTGCCCAAGTCTAATATCCTTAAAAACAAGAGAAATTGTATTTAGAAGTTTAGTTCCTACCTCTGAAATAAATCTGACTTATCAAGATGCTCTCTCTGATCACAGAAAAGAATAGCATCTACTTTTCATTAATTTTGTTACCAGGTATTAAAAATGGCAGGTATTCCAAAGTAAGGATTACATTCCCACTTTCTAAAACTCACTGGATGAAACAATCATTAAAGTGTTTTCACTAATGTGACTTTTTCTTAAAGTTGATTATTAAAAAATAAACTTTTCTTTCATTTATACAAATACATGAATGGCCTGAATGTATCATTTACAGTTAATACAACTCCACTTAAGCCTTTTGATCACATTGATATTCACATTCAGAATATATCCATCTTCTACTTATACTAGTTTAGCACAGGACAGCATATCAACATTTTCTCCACCTCTTTTCTATAAAGAAGGGAGACCATGACTCAGAGATAGCCACTGCAACAACAAGCCATCATTTACACAGACCAACTTGTGTTCAGTACATCAGAAGACTAGTTTTAATCATTAGCATATTGTTTCCATTGAGCAAAGTAAACTAAGAAAGAAAATAAAGTATTAAAAGTATTCAAAAAAATTGAAGTGGGGTAGAATTAAGTTTATTTAAATGCAATCTAATTTTTCATAATTAAGCAAAGTCTGAGGAAATCAGACTATTTTAATTTCTCTCACAAAGGTCAAGACTAACAAGCTTATCAATGCCAGTGAGAATATTGTGCTTTCAGCAGACACTGGCCAAGTCAAGAAGCTGCTTACAAGAAACAAAGACCTGTTCAATTCTGACAAAAGTGATCTAATTTTGAAAGGCAACATATTCGCTCTTGTAAGTTTTGCCAGAGTTTCTATTTTTAATCACAAAAACAGGGCAGCCTTAAACATAAATTGAAGGATTTTAATTGCCAAAATATCTAAACACTTGAAACTGCATTCAATCTAAAAATATCAATCAAAAAAAGTGAAGAAATTATTTGAAATATGGGGGAAAATGGGGAAAAAATTCTATGGCCCTTGGGAAATGCTAGTAACCACCAGGAATAAGACTAAATCTGAAGATAAACATAAATATAAGGGAACCGCCCTGCAAAAGAGACCTGACAGATTAGGAACAAAGAACTGATGGCCCAGTTACCTCCACTAATACAAAAATAAATCAAGTTTTACATTTTCCAATAGCAAAAGTAGAGAAAAACTGAGTGGCTGTTAAGAACTTCTGGTAGCAGTCAAAAAATCAGGAGTTATAGAATATTGATAATAAGAGGAGAATATGGGACAAGTATTTATCTTTTCTATCAACTAACTAACACTCAAGCATTTTCATAAGGATAGAAATGCACACACAATACAACTGCTATTCATCCAGAGGAGCTGAAAGTTGTCCAGAGTAAGAACAACTGAAGGCTTGGGTTTGAAAAAAACTAGACCATTCTAAAGGCCATAAATCTTATGCTGAGATCAGTGTTAGCAATCAATATCACTGTGACCTTAAAGAGCTATCAGTATTGCAGTGGTTTCTGCAAGTCAAACTGTGAACTGTTTATATGCAGAGGGAAAGGAAGTGTAAAGTAAGGCTGCAAAAAATAAAACCAGCATGATTTCAATTAGCTCGTTTTTTTAATGAAAGTAGGCTGAAACTCATTCACAGCCTCACTCAGGTTTCATAGAGGAATAAGCACTAAAAAGAAAATGAACACTCAGGCCTGCATAGGTAGAAAGTCAAGGAACATTCCAGCATTATCCATCTGCTGGCTAGTCACTACTTAACTCCAGAATATCCATAATATCTTCTGCTCAAAAATGGGTCATTTAGTAATATAGCTGAGAAAATTTATCATTCTCTATAGTTTCCAGCATAACTCTATGAGAATTAGAGAAAAATAGTCTAAGATTCCTAGTTCTACTGATATTGTTGCTCATGGAAGAGCCCACATTTATACCTCATTAATAATTACATAATTCTCTTATCTGTAAGCTTCCACTGGGAATCTCAAATTCCACTGGGAAGTTCAGACCTTAGTTTTCCTGACAGACCAAATAGAATACTTGTCTGCATGTTTGTATGATAAATATACACAGTGAAGTGCACTTTCAACGCTAAGCTATTCACCCAGCTGGGGTTTATTTTTAAGATCTTCTACATGCACATTAAAGCAAATGTGAGATTTTAACGTTAACTGGAATGCTTTGTTACCCATGGTTTCTACTAAAAATAGTCATTCCTTTAAATGAATAAAGTATGCTTTAACTTAACTGTACATCAAAGCTTCACTTTAGGCAAATGAAAGCCATGAAGACAGAGATTAAGCTGCTTATTACAGCTGAGCATGCACCTATCACATTGGAAATACAAGAAAAATTTATCTTACCTTCAGGTGCATCTGCATCACAGTCTTTAGACACAAGTGTCACATTCTGTGGCTGACCATCAATTGTCTTATTACTCTGCATTATAAATACAGAAAATTAGTACATTAGTCTACCAGCAGTGGTCTTCCATAGACAATGATAGTACAGAAACCAAATATATTTTCCAGTGCATTAATTTAAAAACACTTAATCAAATCTCTTAAAATATTCAAAAGTATGATTTTTGAACAGCATATGCAGAGTAAGCTGCAAGCAGTAAAATATGAACATTTCTAAGTATGATTTCATTACTGAAAAAATTAATAGCTTGTGTTCTTTTTGAAGACTTGTGAAAAACATACTTGAGCTCTGAAATGAAACCTTTAAACTGTGCATAAAATTAATTTGAAAATCAGCTTTGGTGATGAAGACAGCACAGAAGTGTTAGGATTGATAATGATAATGAATACAGTTTACTTCTGGTCTAAAAGCCAGATGGTAACATGCAACATACTTGGATGGCCAGAGTGGAAGAAGAGAAATGATGTTTAAGTGAGGTACTGAAAACCCAAATGGACCTGCTTAAATGTCCCAAATCTTTGGAAAAATTAACCCTTCCAGGGAACATGAACTGTGTGTTCCACATTTTTGAACAACCAGTAAATAATTTTAGCGGAGTCCAATGTAAATCCTTTGCACTAAAGTGATTTTTTTTTTATACCCCGATTCACTTTAAAGGATCTCATAGCTACTGTAGATACTTCATGATTTCCTAAACAGAAAACTCTCTAAAGAAATCAAAGAGTCAACATCTTTTCTTCAGTGAAAAAAGTTCCTTAAAACATACCAGCAATCTATACAAGCTGGCACATTAAATTAAGCTCTAACCACTTCATACACTTGAACATATTAACAGTATTTTAAATACAACAATAGCTAGACCTACAGGCTTTCTTTGACAATATCTATGCTTTTTTCCAGGTCTTAGATCACTCTCCTCCATGAACATTCCTTTAGATCACTGTCCTCCATGAACATTCCTATAATTTAAGACATTTTTAGTACAAGTATTGCCACAGTAAAACTTTAGTGTTCTGTTATCTCCCAGGCTGAAAGCAGGCTGCATCATGATCAAGCATGACAGAACTATGGACAGTAACTTAGTATGTGTGCTTTAAGAGCTGACACATTTTGGACACTTCAGAAAATAGCAATTATGTAAAGGGTTAGGATACAGCCTGCTACACCTACATGATTAGTTTCTGCTCTTGTTAAAGATCAACAATTTGAAAAGATCTGTTTCCACACTTAGCCATCTTCTGGATTCCTGCTGCTGGCAATGGAGATGCTCTGGGTCCTGCAATTTAGCTCCACTCTTCCAAATTATCTATCTGATGACTGAAGAAAGAAAGCGATTGTTGCTGTTCTGGTCTCCAACGAGGGAAAAGTATCCATGTTGCTTATGGCAAGTACTGGCTTTTTAGTTCCTGTCTCAGTCAATCAAGTCTTAAAGGTCCACTGGGTACAAATATCAGCAAGCTTTTTCTTTCAGACAAAGGCAAAATAACCCTTGGCCTTACTGAACAGAAACAGGAATTGTACCTCAAGTACAGGCAAGGTTATGCTTTTGCTAGAAAGCTAAGAAGGTGGCCTGGATATGGATACAATTCTTTCTTTGTGAAAGGTTATGAAAAGACCCATTGTTGATTAGATAGGACAAATTGCTTCAAGAGGTGAAACCAAGCTATCCTTGGGGTCTGAAGAGCTATGAAAGTTGAACAAACTCCTACAGAGGGATTTAGTTGGTATGACCACAATATCCAGAAGAAATTTTCAAGAGTTTCCTACAGACACCACAGCTGAAGACACTTGTGATAAATTGGGGTCACATGCTTTGAACACACCAGTGCTCACAGTTAATAAAGCAAGTAGCCCAGGTCTAGTTAATGTTAATTGCCTCACAAAAGCTCCACTTTTATATACATGTTCAGTTAAAAGGAAAAGTTAGCAGCACTTCGAAATTAAAAGCTCTTGCCAAGAGCAGCAGTCTCCAAAGGAAACAGTTCAAGATTCAAATAGGAATCTAACCTATCCCATGCATTACTATAGATTGTGATAACAATTTAGTTTGGCACACTACCAGATTTAGAATTACTATAGAGCAAAGCAAAGGGGGAAGTACTCCTTTTGCACAGTCTATGAGCCAGCAGACTATCATACACATGTTTATCAGCACAGCCATCCATTAAGCTTTCCTGGAATAACGAAAAATGGAATAATTTATTGTTTGGTTCTTACACACTGTTGGTTACCAGTGGTGTTATTCTAAAGGATGACATCAACTGTAGTGTGAGAGCACAAGGAAAACCAGGACTGTCAAAGTGAGCTGGTACACAGGGTTCCTATCATCAGGAAGTCTGCATGTCTAGCTCACTTGCCCTGCTCCTGGACACTCCTAAACCCATAAGCACCAATTCATAACTCTTAAGAACCTCTACATTGCTATATCCACAGAAAAATATCTGGCTTCTCTTCATTCCCAGACTCCATCTCTCCTCACTTCAAAATATCAAAATTTAACATCCAGTTACCAAGGTAGTCAGACACAGAAAACGTTTCTGGTACATTCTGAAATAACTCTTGGAGAGAATGTTTTCAGAAAACCTTTATCTATTTGGTATGCCAGAGAAGCCCAGATGTAATTTACCAGCATATTCTGTATGTTTCATGCTATTTTAACAAAAAAAACCAGCTTCTACTCAAATTAGATTATGTACTTTAAACACAGCTCTTTGAAATGAGACATAAGCTGAAGAATCAAGTTGGCTATCTTGACCAGAACATTTTTAATACTTTAAACAGAAAGTTACAGCCTTAGTCAACCATTCCAGCTAATCCTTTTTGCAGTGCTGACCAGGATTATATTGTAATAGCTGCAAGAATGACAAGGGCCTTCCTACTGCTGTGCTGTTCTATTCTCTTGACCTCTTTTTTTCTCAGAAATTATGTATATATCTTCAGACACTTGTCGTAAACAGCTAATATGCAAGTGTTCGTTAAGTCTCAATCCTTCTGCCTCCCTTAATATTCACACATTTTATTCATAAAGCAAAACAAACTGCTAGCTAGAGCCTTTATTATTTGTTTTTCTCTTCAAATCTTCCACAATATCTACAAACTTTATCTTAAAGGATTCCCTACTCAGGTCACTGCAAGGCTTAAAAAGTAGTTCAGTAGGACCCTTAATGCAATTGTTCTTCCCACTCTTACACCCACATTGGTTCTGCACTGTAATTGGAGGCATACAATCATTCTACAACATAAAATCCAAACTGTCTTTTGCAGGGACTTGAGCTCATAACTAATTCAGATACATTTATATGATGTTCTAGGCTGTTTAAGATGTTACATAAACAATAAGCAACCATGCCAGAAGTTCTATGTAAATGAATCTAAACTGGCTTTCATCTAAGTTTCATGCTCCTACTACCCTAATTCTGACAAGTTGAGCCAAGTTATACACATCTAGGCATGTTTAGTTTGTGTTAGTTATATTTAGCGTAAAACCTAATAAAATGCATTACAGCTCTTAAATACCAAATATTCATATCATCTACAGTTATTCTATTACTGTGCTTGGATTGGTATCAGGATGACCAATTGCCCGTTACCAGATAATTCAAATGTAAAGACAGTAATGAAGTAGCATTTACTGAGACCTCCACTTCCTGCAGTGACAATCCTACCACACCTACACATTTAAGTTGTACAAGCTCCTCTTCTCTAACCTATTTAACAGTATTTCAATTTCTCCTTGTAATCCTTTCCCCCTAAGTATTCTACGTCCACTGTTTAAACAAAAAGAATTTATAGTAGTAAGTTACAAAATTTACTAAATAGTTGCAGCTGAAAGAACTCAGCAGGTGTTTCATTTGTAAAGCAGGTGTTCTCCTCCCACAGGAACATCCTCCTAGAGAACTACAGATATTCCAAAAGCTCAAACCAGCATTCAATCACATCAATCTCATTTGAATCCTTTATTTCGACCACTCCAGCTCAACTGTTTTGTCTTTGTGAAACTGAAACATCAAACAGCACACCAAGGGATCTTGACTTCATTGTGCCTGAAGAAGCAACGAGTTCATGACCTGGTTAGCTGTCTACATTTGCAAGACCAGATCTGATGAAGTCTACCCCTGTAAGATACCAGACCTTAATAAACGCCATCCATGAAACCTCTCAAGATGCTTCTGATATGTAACTTTAAACTTCCCCATAAACATGCACACTACCACTCAAACTGAGTTGTAATACAATAATTTAATTCTTTGGGTACAGAAGATGAAAGACTTAAAAAATCAAAACCTTGAAATACACAAAAGTGCAAAAACAAAAACAGATATTAAATTTTAATGCTTAATTCTGTAAAAGAATTTACAGTGCAAGAACTTCATGGAGTTTCATGAAGTTTGACAGTCCAAAGTGCTTGGAATGTGACAAATCTGCACACACTCCGCTCCACTCTGTTTATTATTTTCTACTGTTCCAAGTTATCTTTGTCATTCCTCATAAATATGCACATAAAAGTCATGAACTGTAGAACAATATTGATTTCATTCCCTACACAGCCTTACACATTCAAAACAATCCTCACTGCAGTCACTCAGCAACCCAAGCAGACCAGCACAAAATCTAGTGGAAGCTAAAAACTGTTTTATCAGAAGGAGTAAAACAAACCTCAGTTTCACAAAGTCTTGAGATGACACAGAAATTAAGTTGTGTAGTATTTAGCAAATAGTGCAATCAGTTTCTGGCCTTTGTATTACCAAGATACCTACTACTATTTAAAAAAATACCTACCAAAGCCTCTTCAAAAACTGAAAATATCTGACTTTCAAAGTTTCTATAAACAGCACATGTTTAATGCAGAAAATAAAATTTAAACAAAAAAATGCATCTCACCTGTACCAGGTATTTCTGGCTTCCATACATTACATATTGTGGGGCAAGACTGTAAATCATGTAGCTTGTATGAAGAACAATCAATAGAAGTATCATACAGAGAAATAAGAGTGCTTGAGGTCGAGTTTTTCCTCGTCTGATTTTATAAAGCTAAAATCAGAAAAAACAATATTAACACAATGAAGTGGTCTTTTTTTCTGAAGGCATTCAAAAACTCCTTTAGTTCAAATAAGTTTTATTTCTACTGCCAGAAGTGGGAGGTTGTTAAAATTATCTTCTGGCAACTTAATTCCAGTGGTTCAAAGCAGGTTTTTAGATATATTTACCTAAACTTCAAAGCACAGCTATTTAACCAAATTAAGTTCTATTTGTATTAATGGCCCAAAACATTTATTCACTAGCATTTGGTAGCAAGATTTAAATTGCCTGTCACCTACAACAAAGCGTGCATTGGTTTATCAAAGAATATTGTGTCTTTTGGTTAAAGTGAGATGTCATCTATCACTATACCCCCAATTAGATCTGGAAACAGAGGTTGGAGTTACAAGAGAGCATAGCCAGGCTCTGAGCAAAACGACACACCATATGGTTGGCATCTTGTCCATTTAACACTGCAGGGAACAACATAATCCTTCCTTTATGCCCTGTAGACACCACTCGACTCTAATTCCCAAGGGCTCAACCTGAGTACCAGGTTAGGGTGAAGGAGCTGGCAGCTGAGGGGGAAATGACAGCACCAAAACCAACAACTCATCTCACAACTCACTGCAAAGACTGATGGCCACTGTTGACGATTTTGCAGTGTCACCACATAAAAAGGTGACAATTTTAAAGGGAAAGTAGGCTCATTAGCAGGGTTTAACCAAGTACCAGAGGTATGAATGTCATGCCATTGGATACAAAGCTGCTCATACAGTAATAGATTATTTGCATAATATTGAGATAGCCCTATCACCACTGCATTGTTTTCTCTTATGAAGCTAAACATATTTGTCACACAGATGGCAATTCAAGAACCTCTGACTGCATGCCACATTACAGATTTTGACCATAAAGTTGACCAATACTTCAAATGTACCAATCACATGGCTTTAACTTAGAAAATACAGAAGCCAAAGGGACACTGATTAAACACTTGAAGGAATCAGCTGACTCTATTGCTCAAACTAAAACATCAGTTTTGATGACTTGGCAAAGCTTGGATAGCTTGGAAAAATGAAACACCTTCCAAAAGCAGTGCAAATTGTACAACAGGCTTTTAATGTTCATTAGGCATACAGACAGTGCTATAATCCCATATTTATGAAAAAATACAAAAATATTAAATATATTCAAGAGCACATATTTGTTATTTATCTGAGTATTTGAAACTAAACTCTTAAGTTATATTTACCCTTGTCCAGAAGAACCATATTCCCATATTTCGAATCCCTGCCATTGAAGTGAAGATAAAGTACATAACAATGGTTGTGATAAGAATATAATCAAGTGGAAAAACCTAAAACAAGAATATAAGCAGTTAAAAAAAACAAGGAAAAAAGCTCTTCTCCCACTCTAAGGAAGTAGCTTTTACTTCTGTAGCTTATATCTGAGGTAGTCAGAGTCCTATTTTAAAGTTTTACATTGCTGACTCCAAATATAGCTAACATACTTTGCTGCTAATAGAGCTTAGACAATTAGTTTGGGAAAGCACTAAGCATTTTTATTAATTTAGGACATGCCTTAATTTGAAGTGTTATACATTTTTAGATCAAGAAATACTTAATTATTTTAAATATGCCTACAGATGACAAGTCCACAGTGGCAACTATTTTAGGACTGCGTATTTGTGACTATTTTTCTGATCATATTTGCATACAAAACTTGATTTTTATATTTACATTAATAAGCATTTGAGATAATATTGCTGCTGAAAACTACTCAGTGAGCTACAAGCTTAGATGCTCAATAGTTTTAGAAGCCATGGGGAAGCAGTGCATTGTGCTGACCCATTGTACAAAGAATACAGGAGTAACTTAACTGGGGGGGAATAAAGCACTAGCTTAATATTAAGCTTTTCTTTTTCTCAGTTTGCTCATGACAAACTTAAATTTGCATGTGTACGTGTTGTCTTCCAACTCCACTGAAGTTAATTGATCTATGTTTTTTTACGTTAGGTTTGCTTCCAAGACTAATGCCTTACTATAACATATCCAATGTAGCCTATTTTTCAAAGTGCAATATATTAAAAAATGAAAAATTGCATTTATTTTACTAAAAAGACCTAAGCTATCCAGTACACCAACTAGAATATATGTAGAACATGGGATAAAATTGCTTTTATTCTGTGCATAGTAACTACAACTGCTGTCATTCTCTGTTGCCACTGTATTTTCATTACATCAAAAGCAGTTTCAAGCACCACTTTCCTTGCCCAAACTAGATTCCATTCACCCAAATTTTTCACATCAGCAACTAATAACTAAAAATTAATAAGGAAGTTGCCTTGCTTTTACTAAACACACATACAATGCTGTTTTAATGAATTACTTGAGGAGAACTTTAAAAGAAAACAGAAGAGCATCCTTACATATGTATATTACCACTTCTTTACTTACTCTTTGAAGAACTGGTAACAGCATATTCAATGGATTGGTCAGATTAGTTCCTAGAATTATAAATCCTGAGTCGAAGCCAGCTGAATGCAGAGCTTTGTCCAAACTGCAATAATTAGAAAAACTCTAAGTACTGTGGTTCCCTCAGAGCTTTATCTTTAGCTTAATTTAAAAGGACAACTCAAAAGAAAAAAAAAACAAACCAAACTGAACTAAACCCAGAGAGTGACAGCTGTCTAGCATCTATACAGACACATGCTTTGCTTTACCACACTCACTGTACTTGTTCTGTGAAAGATATATTGATTTCTGCATCTCCTCAGCATTTTTGCTTTTCCCTAGTTTGGGTCAAAGCTTATTTTCCCAGCCTGAAAGATCAAAAATGCCAACATTTGAGATCTCTGGTTAGTGTGAATTCGCATTGAAATCTACCAGATTTGTAGCTGGACACCATGAAACCATTCCAACATAATACACATCAAAATAGATTAAACATGTTATTTACTGAAAGATTTTAAGCACCTGTTACCCAGTCAAATAAGTACCTGCAATAAGATTCATTCAAGCAAGCAGAATACTTCTGTAATATGAATTAAACTTCCTGAACATATATGTTTAACTTCTCTGCTGAATTAGTCCTGTTTGCTGCCTGAAATATGTTCGTTCTTCAAGTTTTTTTGGTACATTTTGCTCCATTTCAATATATAGTATAATGAGAAGTGCAGCTCTATTGACAGAAATGTAATATTGAGAAGAAGGGGGCTGAGGCAAACCACCCAAATTTTTATATTAAAGCAGAAACTAGGTAGTTTAAATGGTCAAGGAAAATGCTGAAATCTACTTACTTTGACAAGAACAGAGAGACAGTGAAGAGCAATGCCACAATGATGAAGAATACTCCCCACACAACCTACAAATAAAAGTTTAAAACAATTTAACTGAAAGTGTTCGCAGTTGATGCAAGAAGTGAACACTTGCCTTTGTTTCAATAACAATCTAATGATCTTGGAGCACTTCTGAGCTTAAATACACCTGAAACAGTAACTTTTTGGTAAATACTTGAGAGAAGTGCTCACAGCTGTTAAACATAGTTTGTCAAGTACATCACATGCTCTAATGCAATATACAGATCTATCCCAATGTCAAGTGACATTAAGAAAAGACATGGCATTACATTTAATGAACCTAGCATTTAGCAGAATTCACAACCTATATTCTCAGTATTATGTGGAAAACCTTAACTATGTACATGCATTTAGGTTTAATTAAAGAACTTGCTCTACAAGAAATGTAATTTCTCTTGAAGTCTGAGAAGCAGCCACATATTTCAACAGTAATATCCAAATTGAAGGCATTGAAGGTGAAAATGTTGTAAAACAGTAAGCAAAGCTCCAAGATACCTTCTGCACTTCTTCATTGAACAGAAGTACTACATATGGATATTGAATGGATTTTCACCTTTTCTTAAAGCCCAATTGAACAATTGACAAGTTATATATCAGCAGAGACATCCCAAATGCTCTTCAAGCAGCAATAAAACAGTTTTGCAAGAGTTGACATGTAATTAAGTGATAGACATTACCACTTCACAGGCCAGCTCTAGTCAACAAAAACAAGTTCTCTGACATGCTTCGCAGCACAACCATAGTCTAGGAAAAATTATCCACCTGCAACTCTGCTTTAGTTTGTGATTCATGAGTCAACTCACAGTAACTGTCACAGTTACTGTGAGAATACAAAGCTTTCAAACCACAAAAACAAGGAGACACTGGAATACGACCCAGACTGTAGGTGATAAGTATGAGTAACTAATGCACATATTGTATGCTTTCCTGTGAGAACACAACCAGAGAAGAGAAGTGGTAAAGTCCCAGAGATAAAATATAGGGCCAACATGTTTGTCAAATTTGAGCTTTATGTGAAAAGTTAGACGTTTAATATTAATACACAAGTTGTATTACGTACTTTTTAGATCAAAAGGAAGCCTCCAAAAACTGTTAACATGAATAGTTAGGGGTATTTGTCCTTTCAATGAAAGAGCTCAGTCTATATTCGTAATGTATCATAGCAGGATAACTCCACTAAGAATTGCACACTGAAAGCTTTTGTTCAGCTGCAATTTCAGCCCATCACCTTCAGCACTCAGCATTAACAGCAGCAATGACAAGAAATTGTTTACAACCCACCTGCCTCTCCCCAGCTTTCCCAAAAGCAGCCTACAATTGAAAGTAATGCTGAAATTTCTCCCTACATCTAGTCGGCAAGAAATACTTTATATGGCAATACTTTTCATAAAATTAGTTTTCAAAACGAGGTATCTACTGAAAATCAAAGTCCTAAGTTGAAGAGACCAAGATAAAAGCCTTGTCCCAGTAACCATCTCCTTTGCACTGGTTAAGTACCATGACATTGAGTTCTATTCAGCTAGCTATTTATCAAGTAATTCCTTGGCAAGATGCTTGTTCCAAATGCATATATTATCAGAATGTCTCTCATTTCTGCTAGATACATGTAATTTAGATTAACCTAAGCTGACAGCTATAGAATTCTTCCTGCTCTTCTTCTCATTTTTGTATGCTTGATAAAAATTAAGATATTCAGATTTTCTATGGTAGTAGCATTAAAGTCGATCAGCTAGAATTTGTTCATTTTTAATCTTAATCAGAGTTGAAGCAAAGTAAAAGATTTTCCAACAGCTCAGAATTCACTATAGGGCTATCATTGTGTAGTACTGGAGTAAATAAAAAAGGGAATTGATATTCAGGGTGGTAATTGATAAACTTGACCTGTGATTTATGTGGGAAAAAGGAAGTTGGAAGTTATTTCAATTTAAGTACCAAAAAGTGGTAAGTATTACCTTTAGAGGTCGAATAGCTTCACAAGCTTTTGTCCACCAGCTTTTCTCAATAGATTCCAGATGCCTCTCTCTCCTTCGAAGTGTCCTTAATCTCTCTTCTAGTTGTTGCAAAGTCCGTCTATCCCTAGATGACAGAGGACGACCATCTCTGCACTGGTTACAAAGAGATCAAGAGATCAAGAGTCATCAAATCAAGAAAATAGACTTCACAGATACTTGAATCATTTACAACAATTCTAAAGAATCTGTAGTATATAATTTATGTGTGTATAATTCCCATGAATATCAAGAGGATGAAGTGCAGAAGTCACAAGCTGCAACAAGAAGAATTCCTATCAGGTGGCAGAAAACACTTGTCACAATGAAAATGTTCAAATATTTTAATAGGGTGGATAGTCTCCATGGCTAAAAATGGTTTAAAAGCACAGCCATGATCTGAATAAGCAGATCTAACCTGAAAGAAGTCCATATTTTGTATGCAGAGCTGAACATACTGATTTTCAGGTCACTTTCCATTAAATTTCACGTTTCTTGAGCAAGAAACCGATCAGATAAGAGGTAGCATCACCCCAAGTTAGTTGAATGTACCAGATAGTTTGTTTGATTATTATGTTTATGAATCTATTTTAATTTTGAGCCTTTAAAACTCTGAGCAGGAGCCATTACACTCTGCTGTAAAGTGAGTGGCACATCCATACAACTCAGTTATTTGCTATCAGCAAAAGCAACAAAATGAGCATTAGGTAGTTGAACCAAAATTGTTTCTGACATTAATGCTAGCATATTGCAAACTCATACTTGGATAAAGATTCTTCTTAGTATGAAATGCACTAAAACTATATTTTAAAGTTTTGATACTCCTTATTAATTTTCTCTTATTTTAAAGGATCCTTCCGGCAAATAATGTAACAGTGAAGCTAAAAGAATTAAATAAGGTTGTCAAAAAGACTAAGACCACATTACAGGCATACATAACACATAAATTGGAGATTACAATGTACTTTTAGTAGGAACACATGTACTACTCTATATAGCACCTTTGTGACTTAAAAAGGACTTTTTGACTAAAGCTCAAGCTCCCAATCTGCAAGTTCAAGCTTCAATTATTTAAGACTAATGAATTGAACCTACCAGAGGCACTAATAGTATAAGAACATACTACATATTGAATCTCAGTAGCATATCTTCATACTTTTAGTTTTTACTGTATAGTACTCTCAGTAACATTTTCTTCACAACCTAATGTGCATATAACTGAAAAACTGAAGATGTCCATTACAGAATGAGGCAGAATCCTGGCAGAATCCATAAACCAAGAAAAATTAGTCTGCACAAAAGATCTTACTACAATATAAACATAAATTAAGAACTTTCTACTTTTTGAACCTAGTTTAGCCAGACTGAACAACAGGATGAACAACTGCATGTAAATTATCATAACCCAACAAGGTCTTCTGTAATAAGTAACAATCCATTTGTCACAGATTTCTCATCTTTCTCATATTAATTTCAGGAAGGGATGCCCTTGGTGCTGTAGTACTTTGTGCAAAACCAAAACATGATAATTTAAAACAGACTACTTTTTAGATTTCTTTATTTGACAAAATATCTAGAACACTGAAGATGCCCACACTAGGTAGAGGTAAGCCAAGTATCAAGGGAAGACTGTTGGAACTGCTTCAACATCTCTGAGGTCTACTATCACAGAGCACACAACAGCACAGATGGACTGCCGGGATGGAAGTGAGGCACCTCGATGTCACTTTTCCCAGTCAAGGCTGTGAAAACACTGGTCAAGCCATTATCTGAAATGGGTTGAAAAAGGAGGTGGGAGATTTTCTTCTATCATCTTGTACGTAAAGAAATCTTATCCTCCTTTGGCTTGCACTCTGAGATTGTTAAAAGTGTCTTGCTATTATGAGGCAAAGTATTCCCATTAGCTGCAAACATCATGGGTTTACAAATGGTGTTCGCATCCTAGGGATATTTAGGACTCACAACAGCTTTCCATATGTATGCTTTTCATAAAGAAATTATTTATAACAGCAAGGTACATTAACTGGGAAGCAAGTCTATCTGGAGCTGTTATTTATTCATAAAGATGATTAACAGTTTGATGCATCTAAATCATGGCAGCTCTATGTGGCAACTATCCAGTGTTAGCTACACCACACTGAATAAGTCAACAAAGTGGATGCTGTTTCTGGTAGCAGACCACGTGAGGTTAATATCTACAAAGCATCTCTTCCATCCAAGCAGGCCTAGAGAAGTTTGAGTTTGATTTGTTAACACCTCTTAGCTATACACAAATAACTACTGCAGGACTGACACAAAGAATGCAATCACTGCTACACAAGTGACCATATGTGTTTCAAAGTAACTCAAATAATTGCAAGCTATTCATTTCTGATTTGCTATTCTTTCCAGAAAAAAGACTCTTCAGCATGACCATGAACTAGTAAGCAAGGGAAACAAAATTCATTAAGAAAGTGAGAACAATAAAGACCTTACCTTGGATTTAATCCTCAATAAATGTTGTTCCACTTCTTCAATATCTTCAGTGTTCTCTAAACGTTCGTAAGATGCACTAGTAGTTCCCTTAATCAAGTTTAGAGGCAAAGCTGACATACCATATGCCTTAAATAAAAAAGAAACATACATACTTCATTTTTCTGCCATGTATTTACATCTGATAAGGCTGCTCTGTGTTGTAGCTATGAGGTATCACTACTGGGTATTTTTTTCACCCCATGTGCATATTCTGACTAAGGCAACCAATTCATTTCCCCTTTTGAGCAAAGCATAAACATACTAGCCAATTCCAGCATTCCAAATCATTGCCAGTGGTACTTAACTGTCGCACGACCACTCAGACATGGATTAAGACTTCATATAAGCACAGCACACTGACAATCAAATTAGCCCTTGTTTTTTGTAAAACAGATAGCTTCCAGAAACCTTAATTTTCCCACTTTAGATCAAAATCAACATTTTGTGCAACACAGGAATTTCTAGATATTGAGCATTAGCAGTTTCAGAAGCAAAGTATACACAACTTCTCTGCAGCCAGTAGTCTTCAAGTTGCTTTTAAAAGAAAATTGGGTTAAAAGCACCTAATTTACTAAAACCAAAATTCTGCAGTAAAAAGGCAGCAAAAGTTACATGAACAATTAAACTTAGTTACATTCCAAGACTGCTTAGATACCCATTCACATTCATAAATTTTGTTGGAATTTGTTCCTCATTATAAACTCTATGTCATTCAAAGTGTTTTGACAGCTTCTACAGCAACTCTACACCCAGATTTTTCCAATGCAAAGTCCATAAGCTTTCCAGTAACATAAAAAGAAACATATTTGAGGCAAGGCAAACAACAAGAAAATGGCACTACTTTCTCTCTGTTACCCTATTATTCTTATGGATCAAGGCCAAGATCAGAAGTTTCTCCAGGCAGTTTAGCCATTTATGGCCATTAGCCATAAGCTTGCAATTTGTTTACTGTGGATCATATCTTGTTTTTTGGTTCAGAGCTCAGCAGGAAGGTTCTTTTCTCCCCCAGCAATTAACACACAATTTTACTAGAGTCTTTGATATCTGAACACTTGCTAACTTCAAAGAATTATTTAGGTTGAAAAAAGACCTCTAAGATTATCCAGTTCTACCAGTAACCAAACACTGCAAAGTCCACTACTAAACCATACCCCTAAGGGCCATGTCTACAAATCTTTTAAATATTTCCAGAAGCTTCATGAGCAGTTTCCTAGATGTTTACAAAAATACCACTCCCTCCTTCTAGCACAGCTTTACATTTCCTACTGAGAATAGATTTAACACAAAGCTAGTGTGTTAAAAATGTCACTGTACATGCTGTCATATCATGAGTTTTCTGTACACAAGACACAAACTGACCTGCTTAGAAACCTACTTCAACATACTACAGTGGCATGCACAAAACCCAGAGCAAGGTACTGTCTGTTTTTTGATTGTATTTTTGAATATGGCATAACTTAGCCTGGACTTGACAACTGTCAAACAATGTGTGTCAGCTCTCCCTCTGTACATCTCGTCTGAGAGTATTAAGCTGCTTTGCCATGTACATGAGGCTGCAGATACTGTCTATCTGGACTTCAGCAAAGCCTTCAACACCATATCCTAGAGCATTCTCTTGGAAAAGCCAGCAGGCTGTGGCTTAGACACTCTTTGCTGGGTTAAGAACTGGCTGGATAGCCAGGCCTAGAGAGTGGTGGTGAATGCTTCTGCATCCAATTGGCAGCCAATCACTTGTGATGTTCCCCAGGAATTTGTGTTGTCCCCAGTCTTGTTTAATGTCTTTATTGATGAGCTGGGTGGTGGGATTGAGTCTACCATTAGCAAATTTGCACATGACACCAAGTTGGAGGGAAGTGTTGATCTGCTGGAAGGCAGGAGGGCTCTGCAGAGGGACCTGGACAGGCTGGATCAATGGGCCCAATCCAAGGATATGAGATTTTACAACATCAAGTTCCAGGTCCTGCACTTTGGCCACAACAAAACCCTGCAGTGCTACAGGCTGGGGACAGAGTGACTAGACAGTGGCCAGGCAGAAAGGGATCTGGGGATACTGATGGACAGCCAGCTGAACATGAGCCAGTGTGTGCCCAGGTGGCCAAGAAGGCCAATGGCCCCTGGCCTGTGTCAGCAAGAGTGTGGCCAGCAGGACCAGGGCAGTGAATGTCCCTCTGTATCAGCACTGGTGGGGCTGCACCTTGAATGCTGTGTCCAGTTCTAGGTCCCCAATTTAGGAAGGATGTTGAGGTGCTGGAGCAAGTCTGAGGAATGGCAACAAGGCTATTGAAGGGTCTGGAACATAAGTCCTGTGAGAAGCATCTGAGGTTGTTTAGCCAGGAGAAAAGGAGGCTCAGGGGAGACCTTTTCCCTCTCTACAGCTCCCTGAAAGGAGGCTGTAGCCAGGTGGGGGGGGGTCAGTCTATTGTCCCAGGCCAGCAGTGACAGGACAAGAGGACATAGCTTTAAGCTGTGCCAGGGGAGGTTTAGGTTGGACATAAGTTATTCACAGAAAGGGTGATGGGGCCTTGGAATGGTCTGCCCAGGGAGGTGGTGGAATGACCATCCTGGAGGTGATTAAGGAAAGACCGGATGTGGCACTTTGTGCTATGGTCTAGTTGACAAGGTGGTGTTAGGGCATAGGCTGGACTTGATCTCAAAGGACTTTTCCAACCTAGCTGATTCTGTGATTCTATAAATAGCACTATCCCACAATTCTCTTCGCTAGTCCAAACAAAGCATTCATTCGGCTTTCATTTATGGCTTCGTCTCTGCAACTTTGTAATCATGTCCACAAGCCTTCACTGGAGTCTGTACAGTTTACCTGTTTGATAAACCAGGGGACCAAAACCAGACACAGAATTTCCAGGTATGGCTTTGGAAGTGCAAACTACAGTGAAAATGCCTGTACTCTTGCCAGGCAAGCCCTGGACACTGTATTTCTTCTGCAAAGCACACTGCTGGATCATGCTCAGCTTGCTGCCCACTAGGACTTCCAGGTCATTTCCAGCAGAACCATCTTTGAGCTGATCAGACCCAACTAACTGTTGCTTGAAATTAACCCATTGCAAGAAACTACCTTATTATCTTCTAGACCTGATGTCATTCTTGTTGGCCCAACCTTCCCATCTGTCCATGTCTGTATGGTGGCTCTTTTTTCTGTTTTATCTACTTGTCCCAGTTTGACATATTTTTCAAACTATATAATTACTCAACCCCATCACCCAGATCATTTACGAGGACTAAATAGCATTGGGCACATACTGACCCCAAAGAGCTTACTCAGGTCAGCTAGCAGCATAAATACAGAATTTAAGCGACATGTGAACACCATACAAGATCATAAACTAGAATGCAGGTTGCAATTTATCTGAGGTCCCTCTCTGGAACCCAAAAAATTTCTAGCCAGTGCCAGTATGCAAAAGTACATAAGAGATTACTATGACAATGTGCCGAAACAATTTTACAAACCTGAGCTTAGAAGCAATTAGATTTCAATAGCTGAAGTTTCTACCTGTTTTTCAAACAGCTAACAACATCAATTAACATATCAAGCATTCACTCTATGAAATAGGTAAGAAAGAAAATCCAGGGCTTTAAAGCTTAATCTAAGTTTCTACAAAGAAAAACACAACTCTCAAAGTGATGCATTGTTTTGCTGTTTTTGAAAATGTGAACTACATACTTGAACATCAAGCTTGCTCTAGTGATAAAGGCTGCCTAAGGTCTTTACCTCAATATAGAAGAAGCTAATAATAAGATGATTATGCAAGTAAGACTCACATCAGTGTGGAAAAAGGACACCTTGGTCCTTCAAGATAACAATATATAGAATGAAGGACAGAAAGATGAGTCATCTCATGTGATGTGCCACAGGTCTGAACAGACGCTGTATTAGCTCATTTTCAGGGCTGCATTTCCCTTCAGGCTGATCAAGAAGTTCAAGGCTGCCCTGGACAAAGTTTTAATCCCCTGGGTTAGTACAAGTGTTAAATTATTCAAGGAGTATTATTTTAGGCATCTGCAACTTAACAAGCAAACAACGTATTAAGGATAGCAAAGGGAAACAAATCAAAGATGTACACTACAGTCAAGAGAGGGCTCAGTCCTGAAACAAACTGTGGGTTCAAAGTTTGGAATATGAATCAAAACATATCAAAAGAGCCTTTAAAGCAGTTAACATAATTTATGTACATGAATTGATATAAAACAAGTAATTAATTCTTGACATATTTATACCAGGGAAACAACAGATTCCAGGACTTATTTTTAGATTATTTTTTTGTCTAGAAGTGTTAAGTCAAATAAGAGACACTGTACCAAAGAGTAAAACCAGACATCCAAATGTAATAGTCAATTACAGTATACAAGCACTTTTGTAACATAGGTTCTTCAAAATGAACTGAGTCTGGTACTAAACACTAACTGTTAAGGCTGGTATCTCATAACACAAGTTGCAAGAATAGGTCCCTGAGGCCTCAAGCTCTATCTCTGCTCTTACTTGGATGCTGGATCAGCTTCACTGAAACCGCATTTTTGAGTAGGGGGGAAAAAAAAAAAATCTGAATTTATAGTTAAACCAACTTATTTTAGAGACATCTCTCCTCTCTTGAATCACAACAAATGCTCAACACAAGAGATCACCATTATCATTTAGCTTAAGGGCTGGAAAGCCAAATTTTAAGAGCTCACTACATATTAAATCCAAGTCAGAAGCATTATCCATGAGCAGTTGTCTTGTTCTCATTTGAGTTTCTGTCCATGGGCATCTCTAGATGGATGAAGTTTGTACTTACGGACTTTTTGAAGTATAAGGCCTTCTACTCTAAAGGATAAAGGGAAAAACACAGAACATACTTCTACAGAAAACCCAGCTTCCCAACCCTATTAGTACAGTTTAAACAAAGCTTTTGATACTCCTGTCTTATTTGTTACTCATGGAAGTGGTAGCTCAGTCTGAGACAGTAATTTGAAAATAAATCCATCTAAAGCAGGAGCCTGTAATTCCCATGAATGCAACAAACAGATCAATCAGTACCTTTATGCAGTGTCAGTCGGCACTGAAAAGCAGTGAGAAGCATGCTCTACCTGTTCTCTGAGCATGCCACTGAACCCAAATAAACTCCATGCTCCAGACAGAGCATTAAATACCTTGTGAGAAATGACATGAGCATTGCATTTAATTTACTTAATCTCCACTTCTTCCAGGTCCCTTCTCTATCCCATCCTGCAGCAGATTCAGCCACTCTTGTGTCATTCAGAGTTAAGATTTAGAAGGAAAAGTTGCTGTTCTGATTCTTAGTCTCTTTCAGACACAGCAACACTTGAGACCTGCCAAACTGATATAACCTATGGCCAGATAAGGGAAGTCTTTCTCATCAGTTGCCTGCTATGCTAAAAATAGTCAAACAGAAAGCAGAACAAAAGTGAAGTAGCAACAAGTTGTAAAATCATGTTTTACTGAAATTGTTGCATCAAGCAAGTACTTCAGGGATAAACTTTTGAGTATTAAAAAGATCCAGAAAGGTTTTCCACTGGAAACCATCACCTCTAGTGTAAGATTTCTAAATTGCACAAACTATGAAAGAGTTTCACCTAAAGGAAGTATTAAGGTGGGAACATAATCATCAACCACATCATCCATAAGCACACAGATCAGTTAAGAAGACAGCAAACCACACTAAAAATAATATAGCAAATTACTTTTAACATAGAGTTAAACAACTTACAGCTGAACATCTACTGTAAAGAACCTGAAGCCATCAGGCATTATAATTTAACTGGAAGTTGATTATGTTTCATTTTCTCATCTGCTATGTTCAGCTAATAAGATAGAGCCAAATGTTTAACCTGTTGCCCAAACACGATAACCTCTTCTTGTTAGAGATCAAACAGAACAAGTAAATTTTTTCTCATCAGCTTGGTGCACAATCAGAAGTAAAAATGAAGATAGCTTAACAATTTTTCTGGTTTAAGATATTTAAACTTGATTTCAATAAATTATCAAAAAGTACTTGTGTAGCATATCAGAATGACTTCCTACTCCATTTATTATTAGGGGTCTATATATCATGCAAGTGGGCTTTAAAGTGGTTATCACTGAAAAAGATTTATATTTAGTTTTGTGCAAGAAGTGTAGAAATAAATATTGACAAGCATTTCTTGCACAGCAGTGCCCTCTAGCGAAATCACATAAAGCCAAATGATAAAGAAAATTCTTATAACCACTGTATAAGAGACATCAGAAATGCTCCCAGATTTTAAGACACAAATATTCAAATTCCTATTTTCTTACAACAGCTTATTTCAATACTTCACCTCAAAGTGTGACCATGAAAAACAAAATGCTCAGTTCTACCAACTATAAAGAAAAATGCATCTATTCAAGTTAGAAACAGCTAAACTATTTTAATATATGTAGTATTTAAGAAATATAGTCAAGTCTGAGCTAAATTTCTTCAATACCAATGTCCCAGTTTAAAAAATCTCTCCATATAAAGAATTATTTTGATATAGAAGATGATTTTACATACTAGTAGCCTAATTAGCTTTTTATTTGAATTTTGCTAATCATGAGGGAAGTCACAGGATACCTTTTACCCTTCACAACAATTGACACAATTCAATTGTTTATATTGAACAGTTTCATATAGATACTAGGCCTTCTTGCCAGCATTGCTTCTGACTCAGCACGTTGGTCAGTACAATTAAATAGCCTCAAGGGAGTGCACTTCCAGGTGTCACACCAACACAAGCAACACTGAGTTTCTAAGAGGAATTGGGACTCCACCTTAATTGAAATTGTCCCTTCTCTGTGCAGCTTAACTGCATAGTTCTCCTGAAAAGTAATCTGACCTTACAAGGACTCAATCCGCTTTCTTCTAAAGCCATGTCTCCGTCTCTGACTACCTACTTATACTACCATTCAAAAATAAAAATCTGAATTCAAGAATCTTATTTCAAGAATCTTGCATCATTAAGCACAGCAAACAGCAGTTCATATATCATCTCTTAAATTATGAGGGGTAAAGGAGAAAGCCTAGTAAATGTACCTGAAGATGGCAAACTCTCTCACAGACAGCTGGCTATTTGCTTCCTCTAAAAATCTCTCATACAGCTTCAAAAATCATTCAATGTGTTATCTGGTAAAATTTCAGTTTTTCATGGGAAGTTTTAGCACCCAATCTTCAGTTGCTATGAGAGCACAAAACTTTTTGAATAACATTGTTATAAAAAACAGTTCAAAGCATGAAACAGATTGACCAAAGAGAACACGTAGGTTCACTAAGGGAATTCGTGCATGATCTGCAGTATACAACATGAATCTTGCACTGAGCACTTGTTTCTCCATTTCTCTATTCTTCATCCCTACAGTATCCTGCTATATATACACCTTAATTTCTCATAATAATGATTTCTCTCTACCATACAGACTCATTATTTGTCAACGTTTAAGTGGACAAAAATTGCTGTCAAGGTCTCTGAAATACAGAAGGCCAAATACAACAGCCTCTATACTACAGCTATTCTACTATGTGCTGTGAACTTGTGCTTGCTGGCCAAAACAGCTGTGAAAGAGTTAACTGCTTCAGTTACAATACTGACCATAATTATTTTGCCTAGCTGTCACCTTCTATACTGCTCCATCAGGCTTAGAAAAGCACAAACAACCAAAAGATTAATCTACTTTCCAATTCTAAAATTTTAAAGTACAAACCTATCATTTATCCACCAGTTTAATATCTACAGCTCTCCAATAGCATAGTAGGAATCAGGCTGTTAAAACAACCAAACTGGTTTGTTATTTTGGTTATTTATACTTCACAGAGAGGCGAACATAACGAAAGAATTACTTTTCTATTTCAGAATTGGCATTGAAGTGATTAAATAGCAATGATGATGAATGTTACTAACATCTCAATTTCTCAATAGCTGTTTGAGGTCCGCTTAAAAGAATATCACTAGTGAATGAGTGCTTTTAAGGTCAGACAGATTCTAAATGATTTTAAGCTCTTTGGTTGTTAACATCAACTGCAGAAAAGTAGATCATAATCTGGACAAAAATTAGGTGTGAAAAGGTCATCACATTTGTGAAGTAGACAAGCTAAGCTTTCTAACATTTCCTCTTTCAGGACAAAGAAAAAATGAGCATTTCATAGTTGCATGAGAAATCAGATAATGCTTATTAAATGTTTGGAAAAATTACAAAGCTAATTATAATCATCCTTCAAGGACATGCTAAATGAGATGCACAAGATCACTCAAAAATTAATCTGCCTATCGTTGTATGAGTACTCATTATTCTGTCTTGAATTCAAATAGCAATCTGGAGCTGACAACAACCATTGTTCTAATACCTAAGGCCACATAGAACCATTTCAATGCAAAACACATTAATGAAAGAATAGATGCAAACTACATCATCTGTGAAACTGTTTCAAACTCTCCCCGAGCCAAAACCAGCATAGCACTGCAGGCCTAATTTATAATTTTCTTGTTACTATTCCATATTTATAGACATAGAAAGCTGTCAGTATAAATCATCAAGGTCATGGATTTGCAGAGCCCCTCTGAAGATCACTTGTTCACATGTCTTACAAAACAATTTTAAGTATCAAGCATTGTACTTCAGTACTATACATTAGGTAATGCCGAAAAAGTAGACTTTGTGAAAAAGCATGAAAACAGAAAAGGAACTATCAGTTAAGGATTATGTTGAGAATTGAGACATATCAAGACATAGGTCTAAATAGTGTTGTTCATTTAAACACTGAACATACTTGAGAAAATAAAATCTATGTTTATGCTCTTGCCGGTAATATTAACATATCAAGTGAACATTTGTAGACTGCATCTACATTATTCACCTGCACCACTTCATTATTTCCCTTTAAAAGTTAAAAATTTAGCACACATCTTTTCTAGTTGCATTTTTGTCTCTTCCTGGTCTTCCAAACTGTCAATTAAAATTAAGATTATTCTTTGGTGTATTCAGGAAGGAAATGAAACCTGAAATTTTAGTATTAGAATCTAAAAAAACAGATCAAAGTCAGTCAAAAGAAACTTAACTGTAGCTTTTATACTTTTACATCCATTTACAAAAGGAAGCAACTTTGCTTTTTGTCCAACCAAGTTGCAAAGTTACAAAACGACGGAAAAAGAAATTTGTACTACTTAGATTAAGTATATGTATTAAGTTTGCCAATTCAGAGTA
The DNA here is from genome assembly GCA_037013685.1 of Acridotheres tristis. Lineage (NCBI taxonomy): Eukaryota > Metazoa > Chordata > Aves > Passeriformes > Sturnidae > Acridotheres > Acridotheres tristis. Next base: position 83,901,983 of record CM072887.1, on the reverse strand, counting down.
GGGGAATGACCAGTCCACCTTTCACTTACCCAGCTTCTGAAAACTGCCACCTTCCAAAGTACTTGAAAGTTATTACTATCTTCTGACACAGACTAGTCTTGCACAAGCTAGTAGTTATTGAATCATAACTAATTTTCTGACATGGCATAATTTTTCAAAAAAGTGCCCACTGCACTTTTTAAAATGCTAGCTGTACTAAGGTGAATAAATCATAGTAAGAATCTCTAATAAATCTTTTCTTCCTTTTTTCCCCCCCACAAATGAGCAGATGTGATGGAATAGTTGTCCAACATGAGCTAAATAAGGTTATAACACTAAAACCAGTATTGTGCAAAAAATTATTCCAATAAAGAACCAATCTTATTATCAGTCATCGTCACCTCAACCATTTCATATGCTAGACTCATGCTTAGTGAGAAAACACCTCACACCATGAGGTACTGTTGTACCCACTGGTACCATTTTAAACCCTGCAGATCCACACAGCAGAACGGCTGAGGTTTGGAGGGACTCTGGAGATCATCCAGGTCCAACACCTCTGCCCAAGCAGGCTCCCCTAGAGCTGCTTGTCCCCAGATCATGTAGATACAGCTCCTGAGTATCTCCCAGGAAGATACTCCACAATCTCTTTAAGAAACCTGTGCCAATGATCAGTCACCTTCACAGTGTTTCAGCTTGTGCCCTCTGTCTCTGGTCCCATGCCTAGGTATCTGTGAACACAGTCCAGCTCCATACTCCTGCTATTCTTCCTTCAGATGTCCATACATTTGATAAGACTTCCCCTAAGTCATCTTTTTGTCCTGGCTCACAGTCCTGACTCTCAGCCCTTCCTTGTAAGAGGGAAGTGCCTTGATTTATATCCTTGTATCCTTCACTAGCCTTCCTTCTACAGCTCCATCTCTCTTGTACTGAGAAGCCCAGAACTCCAGGTGTGGCCTCACCTAGACTGAGAACAAAGACAGAGTCACCAGCAACCTGCTGGCAATACTCCTAGTGCACTTCAGGATACCACTGGCCTTCTCTGCAGCAAGAGTACATTCCTGGCTCATGGTTAACTTGGTGTCCACCAGAACTTCCAGGTGCTCCCAGAGCAATCAGAGCTGCTTTCCTCGAGTGGTCCCCCTGCATATGCACACACTCATTCCCCCTCAGCTTTGTATATTCCCTTGCTGAATTTGATTATGTTCCTGTCAGCCCACGTCTCCAGCCTAGCAAGGTCCTTCTGGATAGCTCCAATATAAACTCCAGAGGGTATTCTCCCAGTTCTGTGACACCTGCACGTTTGCTGAGGGCTCTCCCCCATCCTGATCATTAATCAAAAAGTTGAACAGACTGGAACTAATATCAATCCCTGGTATTCACCACAAGTGACTGCCCTCCAACTAGACCTCATGCCACTGATCAACATCCAATGGGCCTAGATATTCAGACAACTTTCAATTCACTTCACTATCTGCTCATCCAGCCCATATTTCACAAGCTTCTCTGTGAGGATCTTATGGGAGAGGCTCAACACGGGCTAGACATCCATTTTTCAAACATGGTGAAGCCACATCACCAACAAGAGATGTTGTTAGCATAATTTAACAGTACAGTAGTGTGTGAAGGCTGAAGGGTGACATGGGAAGTATTACTCTGAAAACAGTTTAGCTAAAAAGTGTTCATCAGAAAAAAAAAAGTAAAGCTTCAGAATTAAATACTAGGCAGATCTGTCCATAAACTTGCTTCCAGAATTCTGAATTATATTTAAAAATGGTACTGTAGCAATATTAATAGGATCCAGAGACAGCACTCACTCAAACTGTTATACACAATTAGAAAGAAGTCATGCTGTTGAAAAACATTCTGCTTTACCAGACATCTGATTAATTTTTGGTTTCTTTGGTCCTAACTTATATGCTTGCTTACAGTCGAAGCTTTTCGGAAATTTAGAAAACTCAGTTCTGTGCCCACATCTTAAAGAAGGAAGTACCTTAGGAAGAATAAATGCTTATTGGAATGACCATAATAAAAAAAACTTTAAAAACCCGAAGCTAAAAAGAAAAAGTTTATAGGGCAAATGGAAGGAAGCAATTTGAGAAATTACTGCTATGGACTTCTTAATAACATGAGATACTTGTCAAATACAAAGATGTTTGCTTTAGATTATCCTTACACACTACAGACAAAACATCTAGTCTCATGCTAGACCCCTCTGATCTTGCTTTGCAATCAAGTGTTATAGAAGCTCTGTTTTTCCTGTAGAATGCCAACACCACTGGAAAAAGGTTCTGACTCAAAAAAACACACAGCTCACAGACAGACATCTTTCTAGCCCAGAGAAGACACTGTTGCCACATTTGCAGGACTGTCTCAAATATCATCACATGGAAAACTAAACAAAACAAACCAATTTATGTTCCATTTAAAGTGTGGAATTAAAATCCTCTAAATACTCGTTTTACTCCTTAATCATCTTCCTTGCATCTCATCTTCTCATTTGAATGACATGGGGTTAAGAAATACCATAAAAGATAAGATTTACTCCTTTATTCAAATATTAGCTCTTGACTCCTGAAAGTATTTCCTAGTAAGCATGGAACTTGAATCAAAATCTAATTCTTATAGTAATTATTGCTTTTTAGTAGGTACCAAAAACATACACAATCTTCTATATTAAGTTATTAATGAAAGTAGTTGTGAATTTTCTCACTGGCCTTTTCTTGGAAAAGCAACTTTTGCACTAACTCCTTAAGATGGTAATTTCCATGCTAACACCATCCCCAGTGATCTACCCTAAGGGATGAGAAGCTTTCAGGATCAGTATTTATTACTAATACTTCCCAAAGCTTTTAACTAGTATTTCACAAATTGAGGAGATCAGAACTTTTCATACTAAAGACGTTTTATTTCTTTGGCAATTTCAGTTTTAATAGCAGATAAGTGTATTTCATCTTACCCCATTCAGATGCTGGAGAAAAGTCCACAACTCAAATCAAAACTCTGCATTTTGTCTCAAATGGCAAGAAAAGCTCTTCTCTGTATGCATCACTAGATCAAGTGTACTGAGACTTTGATGTTTGAAGCCAGGGAAAATAGAACCCAGCAATCTAACAACAACTCCACTGAACTGTAGCATTACCTACATGTGTATCAGTCAGTGACACAAGTGCTCAGTTATCCACAACTCCAGTCCAGCACAATGCTTCTATTTGTGTTGTCTCTCAATTGTCACCTTCAGCCCCAAACGCCACAACACAGTATGATCTGATAAGAACTCTGATCTTCGTTGCATTAACAGCTCACCATGTATTTCAGAGTAATATATTAAAACAATCAGGGCCTTGAGATGCCCTAAACATTGGATTGATCCTTAAACAGGTTTGAACTACATTAGCCCTTGGGGTAAATTTGTTAGTTCCATAATTTAAACTGCAGCAAATTACAATCTCAATAACATCACCCTGCTGTATCCCTCCTCCTGTGGAAGCAGAAGGATTTGCTTTCATAAAAAAAGCCTAAGAGCACACACATGCTGAAATGAGCTTTTGCTCTCTATTTCTACTCAAATTCAAGGCTACTTGCTGACAGTGCCAAAGCCTTCCCCCCCCAAAACTTTTCACAGTATTGTATATTACCACAGTACAGAAATTCAATTTTAGAGCAGCCATAATCTAATTCTTCATGCTGAAGGCCACACAAAGCAGTACTGTTAACATACATTTAACTAATTGTAGAATGGATAAATTGCACTGCCAGGGACTTGAGTAAAATCACTTCATTTATCTCTTTCATGGTTTCTTCCATAAATAACATTTTAAGATTAAATCAGTCAACTGCAGTCACAGCATTCCTATTTATTTTTAGTGTTTTGTGTTATATAGTAGGCATATAATGTAAAGCCATTTTTAATTAGATATGAAGGGATTTGCTAACATACTACTTATTACAATAGAACCTTTATTAGATAAGCATTTAGCATAGATTTTTTTTCTTTACTGTAAATGAGTACATGCAAGACCAGATATACCTGTTCTTAGCTTCTCTTTAACAATAGAAATACAATAGGAACTCTGGCACTGAAACAGGCTGAGGATATTCAGAAGTCAGGGAAAATTCAAAAATTTCAGTTATGTCTATACTACAATTCCTCAGCTCTTCACTGTGTAAAGCACAGATCTGAGATCACCTCCATCCAGAGACACAGGAACTCATACCACACACAGTATCCTCATCTATTCTTTTTTCCATCATCTACTAAGCACTTGTGGAAAATTCTGAAATTCTTTGTTCTTGTGTTCACTCTTACATAACAATGTGCTTAAAAACAACAACAACTAACACCAGCAATCAGAGTTGTTTGATGACTAAGCACAAAATCTCCCACTTTTGCAAACTGGGATAAACAATTTGATAGGCAGCAGAAGGCTGCCTGGAAAACACAAGAGCCTAACCACTTACTTGTGAGATGTCCAAAATGCAGCAATCATTACAAATAATGCCCTACAGACTTGTCTGTGCACTCAAGCATGTCTCATCTAGAGGTGATGTTTTTTTAATAAAAGGCTAATACAGCAAATAAATCACCCCACAACACAAAGACATGGGAAACTACCAAGAGAAAACGGTTACTCCTTTCAGAATCATGTTCTCCTCCTCTGAAGTAGAGCAAGTGGAGTAATCCAAACTGGTAAAGACAGACTACACTGAGCCAACCTCTCCCTGAGGTTTAGAGAAGCACAACAGGCCAGAAACTTTGCATTACTGAAGCAAGTTTTGCATTAGGTCATACCATTGGGATGAGCTCTGCCTATGCTGTTGCAGGTGAAAATAGCTTAAATATGGAACCCTGACCATCACTGCTGGTGGGAAAGGTGTTATGAAAGCTCTAGAGCATAAAGAAAACACTGTTCCAACTTTGAGAACAGTGCTTCCAATAGGTGTTTTTTCACTGTCTGTGACACATTTGTACCTCACTGCACTCATATATCAAAGCCAGCTCACTGTTTCAGCACAAGATTCTACAACTGCCTGCAAACAATGACAAAAAACTCACATCAGAGGTAGATAACAACCCACTCCTGTGTGAGCTCATGCCCAAAACTTCTGTAAAATAGCTCTTCCATTTCTCCCACACTCCCTTAACACCTACTGTAAAACAGAACAGATAGTTCCAGAAGGATGAAATACAGCAGTTAAAATAAAGGAAATCAATTTCACACTCCAGGCATTTGCATAGACAGCTCAGTTGAAGTTTACAAAGCAACAAATTAGCCCAAAAATCTTAGTAATTAAGGGATTCAGATAAGAATTAGCTCTCATGCTTGATGTTTCACCTCGTTTATCACTCAGTATTTGTATAAGTTGTAAATGCATTGACACTAAACCAACGATATTGAAGATATAGGTATTACCTTCATCTGAGAAAGCACAGACAACACAAAACACTGAAGTTATTGAACATGGATTTCCACGTTCCACATATTTCCAGGTTTAGTTAAGTGTTGAGGACAACAGCATACTGTGATACTCAGCTGAATGGTGCCTACAATCAATCTGGGTTCAAAAATAAGTAGGTAGTAACATTGGAAGTAGGAAATATTAGCAGCAAATTGAAAAAATTTCACAGATCATATAATCATTAAAGTTGGAAAAGACCTCCAAAATCATCAAGCCCAACTTCACAATGACACAATACCACCATGCCCACTAAACCATATCACAAAGTCCCACATCTGCTAAGGTTTTTGTTGTAAATTACTTACATTTCAGTCAGTAATAAGGTTGCTTTATTTTCACAATCTCACATTTTAGATGTTTGCTAACAGTTATAAAAAACCATACTTGGCTGTTTCAACAAAACATTGATGATATTCTCTCAGCTAATGAGTTTTTTCTTTTGTTAGCCTTATGGCTAAAATAACATTATATGTACACTTCAGCAATGTAATGCAGTTGAACAAGAAATTAATCTTCTCTTCTATAATTAAGGGAAACTAATTAAAATCTGGCATGTTATTACAGGCTAAGTGGAGGTCTAAATTTTTTTTGACCATCACATGCTCTAGATGTCAGCAAAATAGCCTAAATAATTTAATGACCCATGTCACTTTAAGAAAAGGCTTAAAGTAATAAAATTGACCATCTTGGTCAGGTTAAAGCACTTAGTCAATGGAGCTGAGAGCAATTCATCTCACCTAAGATACCCACTAGCTGATCCACCCAATTGCTCTCCTACCTACTGCACAGACCCTGATGGCCACCAAGTTGTCAGGGTTCTGACACATCTGTGAACCTGCACTGAACAGCCTTTTATAATTCTACTGTAACTTACACCAGCTGGAGAGACAGAAAATCATTAGCTATACTTGTTACTCATTTAAGAGTCTCAAGGTAGCATTTCATAAGCATCTTACCCCCTGCCCTCTTTCTTAAATCCTCGTTCAAGTTTTATACATTTAGAGTTTGCCTGAAACGGACACCTCCTTGGGTACCAATGCTTCAACAATAATTTACTGCATAAGCTATTGCTACAGAGGCACTCAGAATTCACTAGCAAAGCTACATGGGAACAACTATGTTACAACCAGGTTCTAATGGAAGAAAACATATTAGCAAGGACATGAACATAAAGATTAAAACCTGTCAGAAAAACAGTAATTTCTGAGAAACTTTAAAGCTTTGCCTGTTATCAGTCAGTTATCTTGAGCTTTTAAGCTTCTTCTTTGCAGCAAAATTTTACTTTGATGACAAATTAAAATATGTAGCATTACAAACACTGATTAGTCACTGAATGAGTAAGCAGAACTGACTGGGAAAGCAAATGACCATATAAAAATTTAACTTACTAGCTTTGGCCAACATTTAAACACCTTTTCTTTGTACATAAAAGCAAGAGTCAAGCAGTTGAACTAACATAACCTTAATCATACCATTTACAATTGGTTATAGAATGAACTCTTCCAAATCCCTCTCAGAACTGCAGTACTTCAGCTCCATATCAACTCTAGGTTATGCCACAGTTCAATGAACAAAAAAGTGCAAGATTTAATTCTCTACATCAGGGTGAAGAAAAAGCCTTGAGAGCAAGAAAAGTCAGTGACCATGTTACAAGTGATATGTGACATTCCCTTGCATAAAACACATCAAAATTAAGTCTGATCTGTGCTCAGTAGTAAAACAGTGGTCAGACTTGCAGCAAGAAGTTAGAGCTTAGAATTAATGTTTCAAACCATGAAAATCCAGAGCTGAAGACACTGCTGAATCTTTTCAGGATGACAAGTTTTCCATACAGATACAGCCAGTGATAACTGCAAGTATCATGAAGGTAAAAATCTGAAAACTTTGCATAATAACTTACTGTGTAAGTGATAGCTGCCAACATTCCAATCACAGTCAAGGAACTAATGGAAAACGAAAGTGCAGTCAAGCCATCTGAAAAAAAAAAGAAAAACAAACCAAAATACAGTAATATAGTAGATGAAAATACAGTAGATGTATAAGAACACTTTTTCCTAAAGTAGTTTCCAGAAGATATTTAAGTTCATGAGAAAGAAAAAGAAGAGACATGTTACCAGTCATAACTCAGATGAAAAATTTACCTAGAAGAGCTTTTCAACCACAGCAGATCTTTATCTAAAATTGCAGGATCCAGGACAGACTCTTGTCTTTCTTACAAGCTCACAGAAGTTGCATTCACCACTAAGGGACTTGCTCCCCATAGCTGTCTAACACCTCTTCAAGCCTTATTTCTGGCCTCTCCAGAGTGCTGTAGTAACTTGCACAACTTTCATGTGCATTTTGGATCACTCAGCTTTGTTTGCTATCACCTGATTTTCCCTACTAAAAGCATTATCCAGACTCAGACAAGCATGGATCCTTCAACCTACCAAAAAAATCCTCCACTTCACACAATGTATATACAGACCAACAAACTGGAAAAAATTCAGGGAACTATAGAGTTACTGTGGCCTTATAACTCTAGTAATTAAAGGAAATAGTAGAAAACAAGAGTGACAAAATAAAAAGGCATTTAATTCCCTAAAGCCTCCTGCATAATTCTTCAGAACAGGTCTGTTCCTAACCTCACCACACAAGACATCACAAGTGGTTTTGGTTACTTAACATTGAAACTGCTGTAAATAAAATAGTAAATTGCAGAAATTAACCTTCAGCAAACAATTTCTCATGTTTGTGCTCAGTCACAGCCAGAGTTGACTGTTCTTTCCCATGTCCTCCTCTCTACTCACACAGATATACTAGCCTGTTTCCATTCATATTTATATGAATACAGCACTAAGCAGTTGCAAACTGAGAAATCCTAACCTTCCTATATGAGAAGCTGCACCCCTCTTCTGACCAATCCTACAGACCTTCTTCCAAAACCGCCAAAAACCAACAGAATAGCATAACCAAATCCAACTTCACTGCTCAAATCTCTCCTTTACTATTTTTGTTAAATACCAAACAACTTCCCCAGAGCTAAAATCTATATGTTCCCGTGTTTCAAATACTACAGTTATGTTGAAAACGTATTAAAAAAGCCAAATATAAAACCCCTAAAACCCACAGAAATAAGCCTAACGCTATTTTTCCTTCACTATCTACCAAAATTCGAGTTGTTCCTGAAGTTTAGGGGAAAAAAAGCCCACATGAATGACCTCTATTTGTAACATATCACACAAGGTACTTACACATTGTATTGGATGATCCTCCCATACAAGTATTTGAAATCAACATTTAATATCCATTTTAAAAGTCTGAATTGTGCTCAATGGAACATTAAGAAACTAACTGGCTGAAAAATTGGTAATTGTATACCAGAAGTATATTATCAGGCTTTGCCTCAGTGAATGAGCTTGCATTCCTTTCATAACTCCACAACCAACTACCAAAAGATGATTGGATGTTTGTTCAGTGTCTCAAGATCTTTGTACTTCTTAGACCACTACAGACAGGCAAAGGAAAAGGGTAAACTAATATAAAAACAGGACAACAGGTACAATTAAAGAAAATGGGCAAGCATTTCGTCCTTACTTCTCCAGCACTCAGAACACAAAAGAATCTTTTGCAGAGAGTTGCTGTCTGTGGAGTAGCTCTATGAAAATATAAGGGCCCCACTATGTGGGGGTCTTGGGAGACAGCAACCCAAAGATAAGCCAGCAGCATGCCCGGCCAGCATAGAAATCCCATAGCATCCCAGACTGCACCAACAGCAGCATGCCCACCTATTAAAGGAAGGGACCATATAGTGCAACCAGTTCTGAGGCCCCTGCTAACAGGTTACGACTGATAAATCTGAGCAAGTTGAGGGAAGAACTACGTTGGTTAGAAGTTGGAGCACATGCTGCACAGAGAAGCTGAGGGAGTCAGCCTTGTTTGGCCTGGAACAGAGACAGGTTTGGAGAAACTCAATACAGCCTGCCTGCTTAGCAAAGAGGTGGAGGCCAGTATCTTCAGTGGCACCTAGCTGTCAAGTGTGAGACAATGGGCAACAGAAGTATATCCACAAGAGGTAAGAGGAGAGATTTTTCTGCAATGACTTCAGTCTCCAAACTCAGGGGGGTTTGAAGAGCTAGGTGATAAAGTCCTGAGCAACCTGGTCTGATCTTACAGCTTCCTTCTTGGTGCAGATTTGAATAGATGTGGTCTCTTCAATCTGAATTATCCTATGAACTTACAAATCACAAAAGAATGCTGCTAGAAAACAAAATCAGACTTTCCCATCCCAACCCAGCATCTTAATCGTTTTACTTTCCCAGAAATAAACACTGGCTATACTGTATTTCATAGCAAAGACAGAGCCAAATACTTTGTTGCAGTCCTATCAAGGTCACCTGGAAAAATTAGCTTACATCTCAGCTCAACCATTATCACAACCTATATAAACAGTTTAAGAAGCAGTTTTTCCTGTGTTGTTATAACCTTGCAAAGCGAGAGAAACACCAACAAGCAGCCAGCCAAAATATTCAAGAAGCCATGGATTTGTCCTCTATCTCCTATGCTTACAAGCACAGATTACAGCACAGAGCATATTATGATTAAAGACTCTGCAAGGACGTCAAAGCAAACAAGAAGGGCTTTGAATATTTAAGTGGCAAGAGGAAGAAGAGGCAAAATAGGGGCCTGTTGCTGAGTGGAGCAGGGGACCTGGCAAGACAGGACTTTTGCATGACAAGCCTGAGGTACTGAATGCTTCCTTTGCCTCAGTCTTATACTAGCAAGACCAGACTTCAGGAAATCCAGGCCAGGGAGCTCAGTGAGAAAAGCTAGGAGGAATATGTACCCTTGATGGAAGAGGATCAGGTTAGAGAATACTTAGGCAAACTGTACATACAAAATTGATGGGCCGTGAAGGGATTAGCCAGATCTGTCAGTGTTTGGTCTATGTCATTGCAGGGAACTTTTAGTCAGAACAAAATTCCTACAATAATGCAGAATATGACTTGACAAGGGCTTGTATGATTATATCCTAAAGCATCCACACAGAAGCCAATACTCTGATGCATATCAAGAATGAAGCACAAAATAATAGAGTACTTATACATTGAGATGAACGTTTGTTAGACAATTTTTAGTTACACTTTAACACATTTGAAAAATTACATCAAGTCTGTCTTAGCTCACCTATAAAACACTTCCTTCACACCTTTACCCTGAAAACATATTCTGGCTAAGCACATGAACTACATCACCTAAGTGTTAAATACTATTCCATGGAGTTTGGCCTTGTCAACAGCTCTTTACAGCCCTAGTGTAAAGTGTAACAAATTCAAACAACAATTTTAGAAGAGGTCAGTACTATAACAGCAAAGGGAAAAAGCTCTAACACCCACAGGACTTTCCTATCTAAACAGATGTAATCATTCATCTTTTGTACAGTGAACAGCAGTCATTTAATTAATAAAATGCAGTACTGAAGACTGTCATGATACATGATACACACTCACCATACCCTGAAAGTCAGTGAACTTCAGCATCCAAGTAGCATTTAAGAGTTAAGTGAAGACTCTCCCCACCATAAGCATTAGCAGACAACACTGGAGTCCTTGCTGTCAAATGGCAACTTGTATTTAAAGCTGGCAGCATCTGCTTTCAAAATAGCTCTAATTTTTGTTCTTCTCTGTACAGGAAGAACAGTGCTATTGTAAAGATTTACTGTACATAAGCAGTCAGAAAAAAGTTAGAAAACTGCCACCAAGGAAGTTAATTATCTTATTCAGTCAATGAACAAGTGGCAGAGGTTAGTAGAGGAGCAACTCATGCAAAGCTCAGAACAAATCTCAAACTTACGACTACTTCCAAATTCTTCAAACAGAAGCTTCACTTTCTCCCACTCTGTGGAATTCTTCTTGTTGGGAATATCCAAAGGAACAAAAGCACTGTAATACAAGGAAGAAAAAAAAAATAAAAATCTTTCTTACCCTAATTAGTGAAACCCAAGAAGAATTCTACTTCCAAATTAAGAAAATAGAAATCCATTCATTCTAGAAGAAAAGGCAGTGTTTCACTTTATTCACACTCTCCTCAAATGCTGCATTTAGATCAGCAGAGTACACGTGTGTATGTGTACAGTCAGGTCTGAGGTCAATGAACAAGTGATTTTCTATTTACCAGTCCTAAAAGAGGTAAGGACCCTACACTCAAGTATCATTAAAAGACGTATTAATATGATTTATTATCCTGATTTGATACATATGCAGATAAGCAAATGAACTTTAAGCATCAATTGAGACAAATTGTCTTATAAATGTACACTCCTGAAAGTCAAAATACAATAATTAATGATTTCTCAAACAAGCATTAAAACAGTGACATGCTCCTCTTCCATCATTGCAACTAAACACATCTGCTCCATTCCCTTCTTTGCTCTGTAGTTGGAGAGAACTGAGCTGCAGAGAAGTTCATTAAGTCTTTTTGCTCTTCCAAGAGACTACGGAAGAATGCTCAGAGAAAAATGTCAGGTAAAACAGTTGCCTAGCTGAAAGCTTTCTGTTGTCAGGCTCACCATCTAAAGTCAACTAATAAGACTAAAACTCTACAGCATCTCTACAGACAAAACAGCTGAGTTTGTAATACGTGGAAAAACAGTACCTCCATACCAAAAAACTACTGAAACAGTAGCTTTGAGATATGAAATAGAATGTCTACAAGTTACAAGGAAGACCGATATGAAGGCAAACACTGTAGGCAAAGAATGAAAGAACTCAAACCAAAGTCCATAAAGCATGTTCACAGGTATCATTTGGACTTGTATGACAGAGACTACATAATTAGACCCCTGCCTGAAGTCCTAAACAAATATGTATATTCCAAGACCAGTCTCAAACTTAAGGTTAGGGCTAAACCAACTGTGTGCACATATAATCATCACATCAAAACTAAACTGATACTCTGCCAAAAATACAAGTTGAAATTTTAAAAGTCAAGATTTTCATTCCTAAAAAAAGCTTCTTGACTGTGAAAGAGGCAGATTGAGGGCTCGAATTTGCTTAGAGTTCACACATGCTCGTTGACTTAGGATTTAGTTCTTATATCTGCCTCCAGTAGCAATTCTTTCAGTAAAACAGCATCCAGACAAAATGAAGACGCAGGTATTAAAACCAAGTTGGCAATATTTCTACTTATAAATAATAGAAAGAAATAACTGCAGGTTTATTTGCTAAAAATGGTTAATAAAGGAGAATTTGAGAACATAACTGAGCTGAAGTCCTTTTTATTTTAGCACAATAGATTTGCTATTTGTGGACCACATGCAGGGAACAAACAAGATGGAAGAACATTTGAGGTTATTCATAACTTGCTTACTTTTTTTCCTCCTGAGAACAACAGGGTTTTTTTTCGTTTTTGGTTGTTTTTTTGTGGTTTTGGTTTTTTGGGTTTTTTTTCTGGGACTACCTACAACCAGCATGTCAAAGGACACTAATCAGAGTAGAGGCTACTGAATTCATTATACTCGCAAATTACTACTCAGATAAACCTTGACTGATGAAGATAGACATTTGATTCTGCTCAAGTTCCATGCACAAAAGGTCCCAGAAAGGAACACAGGAGTTATAAGTTTAGGTAATGTAAGCAAACAAAACAGCTCAGCTATGATGTCTGATACTTGGAGTTCTGAATACAAATCAAATTATTAACTGTAGTAATTTTCAGAATAGAAGCAAATTGCTATGCTGTTCAAAACACATCCTATGTAAATTATGATTCAAATCTAGATCAATATCTAGGAGGCAGAACAAGGGAAGTAAATGCAAGACAAGCAGTTTAAAACTATTCACTCTTGGCAGGGCTAATGCAGAAATGTATATGGGTAAAGTTTGAACCTTAAATCACAGTGTCATTAGCTGTCATACTTAGGAAATTATTTTCCAGCGCACCAGATTTAGACTCATTTCCTTAAGTGAGTTCTGCTGTGACATAATTTGCATAACTATTTATAGGATAATTAGATATATTCATAGCTTTTTAAGAGCTAATAGTTCCAGAAAATTTAAGGTAACCAGTTTAATTCTAAACACTGACAGCCAGGGAAGCATGCATTTTGGAATCAAACACTCATTAACCTCAAAAACAACCTTTTTTTCCATACTAGACTGCTTAAGGGTGCCTTAATGTAGATTTCAGTATCTCAAGCCCCTTGACAAGCACATGACATTTGGAGAAAATACAAGCAAAGTATATAGCTTATTGGAAGGGAAAGGTATGACAAGTGAAAACTACTTCTGAGCATCCCTATAAATTTGCCCTATACTTTGCTTTTAATGGTAGTCTGCATCAAGTTATTTGTGTGCAGAGGATTTAAGTGTTATAGACATGCACATTTTTGCCAGACAGCTGTTTTGTAACAGAGAAGTAAAGTAAGAGGTACAAACACTACTCCTGATAACAATTTGGACAATAACATCCTCCACACTGAGCTGTGTTATCAAGTCAGAAAAACTTCTAAGGCTATGTGGCACAAAACACAACAATCTCTAGTTGAGCAAGGGCAGCATCCTGGTAAGAATAAGACACTCAAACTTTAAGCTTAATATAGCTTTTATAATTCATTTGAGGACAGCTGACCAGGGAAGAGGCAAAAACCTTATGTAGACCTTTAAAACTATTTATTGACCTGTTTTCATCATAGAGATTGCTTCCTAAATCAATCAGAACAGAGGCTGTCTGGCTATGAAACACTAGCCATGTAAGCACAGGAAGACAGACTATTTGTTAGGCACTTAACAGGAAATATTCCAACCCCTCCCACTCTCGTAACCTGTGTGCAGGAGCACTCTAGTCCATTAAGCCTAGACACCTAGAGTCAAATCCAGTACATAAAATTCCAGTCTATTTTAACATTTCTCTCTGGTGGTTATAGGATCAGAGTATCCTCCGCTACTGCAAGACTAGTCTTCACTACCACATTCAGTCAAACCACTCCTATAGAAACTTCAGCTCCAACATGTTGATATCTTTCCTGTCATACTGGACTTCTGTGGCCACTCCCTGCCCTTGCCATGAAAGCACCTAAGACACATAACTTCTTCAGAAAAAGCATTTACATAAACTCTGAGACATATGCTACTTAATCTATATATAACTATACTAGAAATAGAGTTCACATTTTTCTTCAGCACAGTCACCTCACTTGCCTCTAAAACAGAGCCTTTTCCCCTTGAAGGAAGTCTTGCATTCTCACTTAAAGGGGAAATACAAGAATTACTTTTTTCTATCTTACTGCAAGGGAGAAAGGGGACATGCTTACAGCTACTGAGAATTCAGCTGACACCTACTAGAGACACTACAAAGATTCCTAAAGTGGATGTGTTATACAATACATCTATCTATACCTATGACGTGAGCTAACTGTCAGAAACAGCTTTTGCCAGAAATTTTAGGAATATTTCTAGATCATGATTAAGGTAATAAACTACCATCTCTTATAAGAGCAAATACCTTACTTGCACTTAGAAGGACAAGATACTTGATAGAAATGTACCTTTAACTTTTTTCAAAACTGAAAGAATATTCTAGTACAACTAGAAGCATTAATTTCACTGTAGTTTTTACTTCACGCTCCAGTACTTTGATATGGATCATCTTAGCATACATTTTGCAGTTTTTACCAACTTTATTGCTGCAGTCAAAATGCTAAAAGGCTTATGACACAGCAGACAAAGATTGAGAACTGGTGTGCATGTCATGCTGAATGGTGATCTGAAATCAATTTTCTGCTACTACTTGGAGTTTGAGAAGAACAGTACTTGCTGCAAACAGGTTACCCACTTCAGTAACATTTGCCTTTTAAACAAACAGCAGCAAAAACTATATCATACAAGGCACAATTAAGTCAAGCATAACCCCACACTACACTTACATTCTTCAGACAGCATTTCCATTTAGGAAAGTATAAGCCCATAACATCTAATCATTACCCCAAAAACCTATTTTGCAATGTTCATTTCAGAAAGAGCATTTGAGAAAGGCAAAAAAACCATTCGATGAACATGGATGAGGACAAATTTTTTTATTCTGTTATACATTGAAGCATTAATGTATTTGTGTCAAAGCCACAATGTCCTTGATACGGATTCACACTACATCAGCTTGGAAGCACAAGTACCTCCACAATTAAGAAAACCATTTTAATCTTCCAGTTAAACTGTGCTTTTCAGGTACATAATTCTGAGGATACTTAAGTCTTATTAGTGATTAAGATAATGTTGATTATACAGATTGAGTGCATCATAATTTACCTCTTAGAATCACAGAACAGAACTCTGATAAATAAGTCTTGCATAGAACAGTGCTCAATACAAATACTTACCCAATTAACAGAAGAACTGCACAAATCGTGATGAATCCCAGAGTGTATTTGAGTGCAGTTTTAACCTGCTGAATATTCAAGAGAAAGTTAATACATTGACATAAAATGAATGTAAAGGGATTTGTGCAAACTATGAAAAAGTATACTTAGCATAACATGTATTCTACAAAAAGCCTCCATAAAAAGCATGAGTAATTTTATATATAAGTCAGAAGCACGCATTCTTGAAGAGTCTCATAGCCTGAGAGCTGTGAACAATGACATGGAATTTTGCTTCCATCATAAGCTATGCATTTGAGCAGCTGTGGCTGGAAGCCTGCATATACTCAGCTCAAATACACTCAAAGAAAATACTTACTACTAATACTTTATATTATTAAAAGTCTATTATTATTATTAGGCTATTATTAAAAGTCTTCTTATGTTAAGGTCACAACTAAACAGAAGGGATAACAGTCATGATTAATTCATTATAAGATACTTCAGAAAAGTATTTTCATTTGAAATGTACCACCTTACTGGCATGCAGTTGCTGTATTCCCTGGGAGGTCTCAAGTCAATGCATTACAGAAGTAAGCATGTTAGCTTCAGGTAAATTACTACTGCCTACTTCAAGAAAAAAATGCAAACACTACAACAGAAAGACATTAAATTTCAGTACCTATTTCAGAATAGAACCGTCTTCCTCTTCTCTACTTAAAAAGCTGTCACTACATATGGTTTTTATTCTATGGAAAGTCTCACATAAGAAGTTTTAACTTCCTGTGGTAAGAAATCTTGCTCAGAAGAATTTCTTGAAAGTTTAAAGGATTAATGAAAATACAGACAATAATTACTTATCTCACTAAAGTTGCATTTAATGTGAGACCACAGTGCTTAGACTAGACAATATCAGACTATGACCTACTGAAATCTGCTCTAGGACTTCTATGGAAATGTTAATACCATTTCTAAGTTTAAAAATAATTCTTGCTTTCATATTTTGGCTATATTCATTTGCCTTTTCATTGCTTGGTGCATTTGGTAGAGTAAACTTACTGAGCATGTGTTGCCATCATCATCTTCCTTCTCCTCATAATAGAAATAGACAAAGGGAATCCACAGAAAGACACAGAACAGGATGATGGAGTACAGCGCTAGGAGGAAGAATTAAATGAAGAGGCAGTTACATTGGCACTTAATTTACTACAAAGTAATTAAAAGGAAAGACCAAAACATTCATTTCCTCTCATTCTAGCTCTTACTTTCAAACACTGAAAAGTTAGTAAAATTCATTAGCCAGCACACAAACTATTACTGTTTTGTAAACTCCAAAGGACTTTACAGTGAACCCTTTCAGGCTAATGATTCCAGATCCATCTTCAAGTCAGCAATAACAAAAAAAGTAAAGTAATCCACTGTAAGCAAATGATATAGAATACTAGCTTAAAGCATAGTGAATAAAAGCAAGCTAAGCCACCCAATAACAGCTTGTTCAAAAAAAACATATATCAAATGAAACTAATTTAAAGCTATTTTGATCCCTGGACTCAGTATCAGATTCTACTATCAACATAAATACATCATGGATCAAAGACATGACTGTTACTGACCTCAATTCACAAAACAAGCTGTAGTAATATAGTATTATCACTTCATACTCCCTTTTTAGAAAAAGTACTAACTGCAGATTGCAACAGATATTTAACTGAGTAGCCACTAAACCAAAACAGTCATACTGTCATGTCACTTTGATATACAAGTGATCATAAGAAAGCAAAAGGTTTAACACATCTTTACAAATACCATCAAGTTTTGAATACATTAAGACAGCTGGTCAAAATGAACTGGACTGATCAGGCAGTGGTATGAAAAGACAAATTTCAGATAGAGAATTTCAAGCTTAAATCTTCAGCTTTCTGTATTTATTATAAGCTGAACATGCTTTAGAATATGATTAATTAGAAAAATCTTCTAATACTCCATATTATCTTATACTATGAACATTGCAGAAGTCCATTAGGAAACTAAAAACTGTGAAGCAGTATGCTACAGTATTTGCACCCCACAAAAAAAAAAAAAACACCACACTGGAAGAGTTTACTAAGCCTTCAAAATGTCAGAAGTGCTACACAACTAAGACTGCTTGTGCCAGCACAAAATTGCACCTTTGAAGGAATAAGTAAAAGTACTCAGGACCACATAAGTCCTGTGGTCTTTGGCTATTTTTCTTTGCCCCATTTTGCATGGCTAATATTCTTCCATATACACATATATATATATGTATATATATATATTACATTATATATATGTAATTAACACCTTTCCACGAATACATTCATTCCCAAATAAAGTTTGCGATCTCTTATCTTGGCTACTGCACTGCTCATAGTGCCCACGTGCTCCAAAGAAATCTACCTCAGCATTTTTTCCTGAAGTTGGTATAGAAGCTAAATAAAGTATCAACACCTAGAATCTAACTGTGAATCACTAATTATATCCAAATTGAAACATTTTTCAAAAGAATGAATTGTAAGTGTTAAAGATATCTACTGTTTAGTGTGCTGAGTTAGTATGGCAATGTAAGAAGAGAAACAAGTCCTCAGTACATGACCCTCACATTTGCCAAGAGCAAAACATTCAAGGCTGTAAAACACCTTGAAACCTCAAACTCTAAAAAGAAACCTTCCTAGACACTCTAGAGCAGTAGTCATACTACTACAGTATTGTGAATACTTCCAGAAATCAAGTATATCTAGTCTATAATCTGCTTTTTTAGACTAGTCCTAAATCTACACCACAATGGGCCAGTAAATTAGGTAAGTTACACACATTAGTCCAAGATCAGAATAATCAGCCCATAGGGATCACCACAAGCACAGAAAATCCTCACTTCCAAGTTGTACTACACTGAATTCAGCACACCTTACTCATGAGGTATGCCCTTTGCTCATTACATAATGAGACTGTGATCCATGTTTCTTCCAAGGTGATAAAGAAAACAAACACATTGATTAAAAAGACTGAACTGCACGGGTAAAGTTACCCATGTTACTTTATTTACAAAGAATCATTCAGGTTAGAAAAAACCAGCAAGATCCAACCTTTAAAAATGTAATCTGCTGCCACTAAACTGCTAGAGAATTAGACATTAAACAGATCTTCAAGTATTGCACGCAATGTTTGAAACATGCAGTAGTATAAACTTCAATATTCATTTAAAATTGCAAAAGCTCTGCAATTTGCTCTATTGAAAAACTTGAAAAATTACTTGGTAGTAATTTTACAGGACTAGCACAGAAAAAGGACAGCTTTTCCCAAGGCAGATCTTTTTGTTTACATAACCACTGGTTTTAAGCTGCTGGTGAGCATTTTTTACTAGGAATTGAAAATGAAATTTGTAACTCACATAGTTGAAGCAAAAGATTGTGCTTCCTATTTTACTACAGAAGGCAGATGAGGAATGGCTGAGGTCACTCGGTCTGTTCAGCCTGGAGGAGACTGAAGGGAGAACTCATTGTGGTTTTCAACATCCTAATGAGGGGAAATGGAAGGGTAGGTACTGATCTCTTTACTCTGGTGACCAGTGACAGGATCCAAGGGAATGGCCTGAAGCCGTGCCAGGGGAGGTTTAGGTTGAATATGAAAAAAAAAGGTTCTTCACTCAGAGGGTGGTTGGGCACTGGAATAAGCTCCCTATGGAAGTGATCACAGCATCAAGCCTTGACAGAGTTCAAGAAGTGTTCTGAGGACAATTCTCTCCGGTGTGTGATTCTTTACATTTACATGGTGTCATTATCTGGGTGTTCTGCACAGAGACAGAAGTTGGACTCAAGGATTTTGAGAGGTCCTTTCCAATGATTCCATGTAACTTTCATAGATTTGCCCAAGTGCCTATCAAAATACAGGAAAATGATCCTTTTAAAATGCAATTTTCAGATATCATGAAAAAGGAAATGCAGCATATTTCATCAGCCCATACATCCTACTTACCTGAGGGCAAACCTCTAATTGCCTGCTGTCCTAACCAATAAAAGAGCTGTCTATTCCCTGAAAAGTTAAACTTCAAAAGCAAAGTTCTTGCAGCAGCAAATAGTCAATCAACAAAGATACTTTCTTTTTCCTAACTCCCCTGTGACATTGTGGCACAACATATTGTCTCAGCTTTCAGGGCCTGTTCTTTGTTCTGGTTCAGAGGTTCAACATTTGTTTCAAAACATTTTTCTGAGTTGGATTCGAAGCTTGAAGCACTACCATTGGAAGCATGCTTCACTATATGGCCAGTACGAAAGTGTTTCCTGCCACAGTCTAGGGAATCTTCAGCAAGAACTCCTTTGTAAAGTTTGTCTGTTGTAAAGCTGTTCCTTAGAGACAACTCTTATCTCAAGTTACTCCTGCTGATTTGCACCATATCAATACAAAGACACTTTAAGTATGAGAAAGTTGTACCTTGTAGTCTTCAAGTAATAACATGTTATTACTTGAAGACTACTGTATTATGTTTTGACTTGTTGGGGTTTCTTTTTCCTTCTAGAACAACTAGTAAGGTTCCAAGCTGAAGATCAATATTCCCTCAAATCCTTTTAAGACACTCTAGGGGGCTCAAGAATATTCTATCATCAGAAGTTTTACATCACACAAAGCTTGCTTTTCCAGATGGTATCATATTAGTGCATTACATAACATCAAAATTACTAGGCTGCTTTAAACAACGATTTGTTATATACTCTCCCACTTTTTCTGCTAAGACACTAACAAGTTCTAGAAACTTATGATCAGTCTTTCTTATAAACCATGAAACATGTTTTAAAATAAGTGTTTTTCAAGGCTGGAAGAAATCTTTTGTATTCCTAAGTGGAAGTTACGGAATACAAAACAGTAGGGAAATTCAAGTCAGACACTTGTTTGAAGCAATTCACCACAGTAAGTTTCAATGCTGACAGATTTTCAGTTTATGTTCTAGCACATTGCTCCCAGAAAAATTACACTAATTAGGAGAGTCTTTCTGTAGATGTAACTTCACAGTATTTGTCAAGTACAGCTACCAATCTCTCATAGTACTTAGAATGGCTTTTCTTCTACAAAAACATGAAGTCATATTTGACTCGCACTTAATTCCTAGAAGCCCAAATTCTTGTGTCAATGACTCAATGTCGATGACTTACCAAACATCTGCATTAAGCAGACAAAACCCCATGTAAAAATCATCCAAGTAATAACACCTACTCAAAAAGTTGCCCCTAGGAATCACCATACTACACATATCACTGACTTAAAAAGGAAACGGAAAATCTAAAGTTTAGCATGGACTTCAAAGCACAGGTGAAGAGATCCCATAAAATTTATCAGACAGTCCTTGCAATACTGTAGCTGAGAGTCATCTAAGTAACTCCCATACAAGTCAAAATCTTGGTCTATCTCAGAAGATTAGAATCTACCAATAATATCCTTTCACCATTCACAAAAGTTCATCAAAGGATGCTGAACATCAAGGTGACTCCAACAGGTAGTATTTACTTACTAAAGGAAGAACTACAGAACACACCTCCAGCTTACTGTCAATTGTTTCAACCTTTTCAATTATAACACTTTCTGAAGAGAGTTTCCTTCCAAACAAACTGATAGGCTTTTTTAGAGCATTTGCCAACCATTGATCATTGTTCAATCACTCAGGTACTGTGAGGCATGTTCTATTACAGTTGGGTTTAGAAATACTAACACACTAAGCCACTGTGGCTTTAAAGCAATTATTAGACTGGTTTCCTAAGAAAAGCTTTTAGGCTGCTGAAATCCCACTTCAAGATACAGTTATTTCAAGCTTCACTCTGAGAGGTACCTTATTTATCATTCTACCAATACAAATTCCTTCTACTTTTGTATCAGTTTAGCCAAGAAACCAGGCGGGTATGAGAAACAGAACATTTTTCATGGGGGCTAACAACTAGGCAAAAAAACCAAAAAAGCTTCTCTATTTAGTTACAGCTTTATCAGTAAAAAGCAATGTAAGTAACAAAATAATGATAAATACTCTAAAATATCAGTTAAATCATAGACTCAACATTCTTGCTACAATTACAAGTGGCTTGGATTGAAGGACAACAACTTAAATGCACCAATTATTAATACCATAAATTGTCAATACAACTATGGAGTCATGCAGGATCTATACTGTTATCTCTCCATTTCCAGGAGACACAAGAAAATAGTGGTATTCATGTCCTTAAGTACAACAGGGTACCTCACTTCTACTCATCTTGTCTGTTACAAAATAAAAAGCCAGGACCAAATACTTTCCTAGGAAGATAGAAAAAAAGTGGAACAGTATTACAATGGAAGAGTTGCTTAATTTTATCAGCTGTTATGTCACTATGCTGAGCAACAGCAGCAGGGGGCTAGATGAGGTAGGAGAAGCACTGTGTTTTTATGTGTGATTTTTGGACACTTCTGAAAAATAAGTTACTATTATTGTTCACTTCAATGTATCTCTAGTTATAAAACTAGCTATGAGAAAGTGTACCTACTCAAATTAAGATGACAAGAGAAAAGATATTTTAAAACCATGTTTAAATCTCTACCACCATCTGGAGGATATGCTATGAAACAAGACATTTGTCCTACAGTATTTCAAGCAGACCTGTCCAGAAAGACCAAAAACAAAAGCAGCTTTCCCAATTTAAATTTAAATCTTTTTCAAAAAATTAGTTCAAGATCTACCAAAACATTCAGCTAGCTCAAAACACCTTTCAGAAATTCTTTAATCAATTAGTCTCACAAATCTATAGCAAAGAGTGTTTAAAGTTCCTCCATGGAAGAGCCTGAAGATTGTTCTACCTTTTTGAGTTGTGAAATATTCAGTCTGTTGAACAAGACTTTGGTAAACTACAAAGAATAGAAAGTACAAATTAATTCCACTATTATAAAGTGAAGAAGCTCTGTGTTGGAAGTTCCTTTTTGAAAACAGAGAAGTCTTCTTACTACTTTTGACTATTCATTTTTATGCTAAGTGAAGCCTATTTTACTTTGTCACTATCACTGGCAGGCAATAATTAATCTGCAATTTAACAAAATAAATTCCATATTTGAAATCACTTCCTGATCTAAAAAATATATTCAAAAGAACCACAATATTTTAAGAGAAAAATCTCCAAGTCTTTGGAAATGTGACCAAAAGCAGGCAACCACCTCTGAGTTTGCCATTAACCAAAACACTGAATTCACTCAAACTGTGCTGACCACACTTCCATGCCCACTATATAGATCTATCAGTCGTAAAACTTCTCATAAGTTTCATGAGAACCACTAAAAAACTATGCAGATGTATGGCAAACAGTTATTTCATTTCAGTCACTTTTTAAAACTTCAGTTCTATTTAGGATTATCACTTTTGAATCAACTCTTTTATGCTCCTCCACAGTAACCATTACTTGGAACAGGGTAGCTTCTGGATCTGATCATTTAAAAGTGCTGCACTCATGGTTGCACGAGCTTTATACACGGTAGACAAGTTTCACACTGCTGCATATGTTAAGTGCCATAAAAGTTACAGCAAAACCATGTGTTTCCCTTAAGGGACCACTAAACACACACAGAGGAAACATGTGAACCACAGATTATATAACACAAACCATTAGCCTTTTCATGAACTGGCTTCAGTATATTTGCATTTTTAGGGGGCTCTTAAAGATAAAAAAATATTCTCTGAAGGGTACCAAGTATAAGATTCTTGTTTGACCAAAATGGGATAGCCCGATATGACCTCTAAAAACTTCATGACTTCACTTAAAGGTCATATTACTTGAAAAAGAAAAAAAGCTACAATACTTACTGTAATATCCATAAAGTACAGTGTCTTCAATTTGCCTTGAAACGTTAGAATCAGCCCAGACCTAGCAATAAAGGATAGAAGCATTTATTATCAAATGTAATATAAGTAGACTACATGAGAATCCACCATTAAAGGACACAGAGGGGGCAAGATAAAAATGTTTCTTCTAAAGAATTCCATGCTGGAGTGCTAGCAACAGTGAAAATCACCAGGCAAACAGGAGTAAGTGTAGGACCATTCCACAAAAGGAAGGTTTTAGACCCCAAGGAACTTAAAACTAATTTTGGCAGCTCCCACTTCTGTTCTGCCAATTCCCACAGATCTTTATAAGAGTGTCTGAAGATAATCATAGAATAGTCTGGGTTGAAAGGGACCTTCAAAGACCACCTAGTCCACATGCCTCCTGCCATGGGCAGGAACACCTGTCATGAGATTAGGTTGCTCAAACCCCCATTCAACCTGACCTTGGAATGCTTCAGGTGATGGGCATCCATGACTCCTTTGGGAACCCTGTTCCAGAGAACCATCATTTATAGCTAAATCTACACTCTCAGTTTAAAGATGTTACATTTTCTTTTGTGTCTACAGGCCCTGGTCAAAATGGTTTCTACATCTTTCTTATAAGCTCTCTCTATATTGAAAGGCTGCAAAAACATCTCCCCAGAACCTTCTCTTCTCCATGCTGAACAACCCCAACTCTTTCAGACAGTCTTCACACGAGACGTGATCCAGATCTCTGAACATTTTTGTGGCCTTGTTTTAACAGCTTTTTTGTACCGTGGGCCATGCAGTTGGACAAAGTATACAATGTACACAATATTTCCATCACAAAACAGTTTTGTTTAAAATTTGCATATACAGATGCAACAGTAAGTAGTCGTAAGAATAAGAAAATGAATTATGTATAACTGAGCAGAATAAAAAGTTAACGTTTACATTTATTAGTTATTAATCTGTTTAAGCTATCATCTTCTTTATCAGAAGTACAAGACTTCACTTTTTGTTTGACCAAGACTT
The DNA here is from genome assembly GCA_037013685.1 of Acridotheres tristis. Lineage (NCBI taxonomy): Eukaryota > Metazoa > Chordata > Aves > Passeriformes > Sturnidae > Acridotheres > Acridotheres tristis. The sequence continues at coordinate 83,877,372 of CM072887.1, read as the reverse complement.
GAATTGCATGAATATTCAACTTAGCAATATCTAATTTTACAAGTCAAATTCCAAGAGCACTTTTATCCCTAATTTGAACAAGAGCAAAAGTAACTGCACTATTCAGTCCTGGCGAATGGTCCAGAAAATGGAAGCAGTGAAAGTGAAAATACAACTCTTAACTATGTTGGAAACTGCAATCAACCAGACAGCTGAAGTCAAGTTTTTGTGTCCACTCCCTTTCCTCCAAGAGAGGAACTATTGGTTTAAGGAACCTGAATATTTTATGACATAATGGCTGGCAGACAAACTCAGGGATTGAATACAATGACCCAATGCTGCCAGTACAGCTTAAATATATTTCAGAATTGTCTTAATTTTGTAGGATCCAACCTATATGTGGTCAAGATCAAGAATGTAGTTATCCAGAAGCAGAATTCTTTAAAAGCTAGACAACACACCAACATAACTGAATTGGTTTAAAAAAAAAGAAAATATGCAGTACTGTCAAAGTTCTTTTTCACTTCTGTATGCAGGCTTTCTTCAAACCAGTAAGATCAATCCCTTTTAGTTGTAAAGATGCACACACTAACAGGGAGATGTAAAAATGCAATTGAGCACACTACTTAAAAACTGCTCCCATTACAACTTCAAGACACTTTGGCTTTTAGTTTATCAATTCTCTCAGAATTGCATAATATGGGCTTCTGGAATATGGGCTTGATGACATACCATGAAGAGTTTTTCTACTATCTCAGAAAATCAGCACCACCTTCCTTTTTCTTACTATATTAAGACTTCCAGGAGGTCAGTATACATTAAGCTTTTAAAATTCACTGTATGAACTGAATTAGAGCATCATCCAGCTGGAATTTCAGTAGAAAAATACACATCCATTTTGACATCTAATCAGCAAAAAGAAAGGATGAAAAATATTTTAGCAGAAAGAGCAGAAGCAACATCTGAAGTATGTGTCAGGTACACAATAAGCTCAGTCTTTGAAGACTGTCAGGCTCACACCCAACAGCATTTTAATTCAGAAATTTCTAGGCATTTGTATTGAAATACACCACAAAAGACTTTATTACAATAAGTAGAGAACACATACACACCACTTAAATTGCCTCATGTTAAATATTAGGAAAATGCTTACTTTAATCAAGCCTAAGGGAAAACCAAGGCTGAATTGGACTGTTTGCACCATTTGATTCCAAGTAGCTATTGGAAAAAAAGGTTTCTCCTATGAGCAATGGAGACATTTAAAATGCACAAAAACCAACAAACAAGAAAAGCAACAGGGAGACTCAAAGTTTAAGAGGAACAGCCACTGCACAGAAGAGGTAGCTAGTAATGGAACTACAACATGGCTTAGCTGCCCAAGAACCGCTTCTCCTTCAGCTACAGAAAAACACATTTAACACAATACAGATGTAGAAATTTAAATAATGTAATTGCTTTTCATTTTGTTTTTAAATTAAGTTGCATACAGGACCAGAGTAGCATACAAGGAAGCATACACTACACCATATTAAAATAGTGAGCTGCTATATTACACTAAACAAACTCAAACTGCACAAGTGTGCATTTCACCATTACTTACATCTGCCTCAGCATACAAACTTTGCATTACTCTGCACAAGAATAGGTAATGCAAGCCAATTTAATGGTACAACATAATTATAATGTCAGCTTTCAGTCACTGCCGAAACCCCACATTTAAACGAGTTAAAAAGAAAAACACTTAATTCTAACTGGCAAATGATCCACATGCACACACCATCAACTCAAAGGCAGTAACCAGTTCATCTGAGCTGTTTCAAAGGCTAGTGACAACAGCATTGTCTTGTCAAAAGCACGCACTGCTACCTTATGAGTATCAGAGCTCTGACAGTCTAAGCATCTCTGGTGAATACTAAGTTGCTAGGTATAGAATTTACTCAACTAGGACATCCAGGACTCAGCTGAGAACTTATTTGAACAGTCTCTAGATCTAGACTTTTCCATCCATTACAACCCAAGCTTACAGCAAATGGTTTAGAAGCACAATAGATTAGGGAGGTGAAAATTCACATTGCCTTCAAGCAGTTTAAGGTGTCAAAATGGGACCACAAATTCTCTTAGGACCTGCAGAATTTCAGGCATTCTGCACTGTTGTGCTGTACTTAATTTTGTTCCATGCAGTTTAGTGAGCATATATCACCTTTAAAACACCTGTACCAATGCATTGTACTGAAAAACAAGAGAAACCACAAATTGCAAGGATATGTGCAATGAGCATGATGACCCATATCTAAACTCTTACTCTTAAGTATTTCATAACATAAGTCATGTTAAAAACAAGAGTAAAAAGGACATATGTTAGTAAAATGTTGCAATGTAAGTAAAGATAAAAAAAAGCAGCTTAAAACACTTTAGGTTTACCTAAATGCTAAATCCAAAGCAAAGCTCCCTTAGATGATTAATTTTATAATATTAATGGAAAATTAGTTATGAAGAACACTTGCTCCCACATTAATCATTGAGCAGAGTCTTTCTTCTCCCAACAATTCTGTCCAGTTAGTGACTCATGTTAACATACTTCAACAGAACAGTACTATTCAAACTGTACAGATAACTTCCCCAAATGAAACCATTGCAAGTTAATCTGACTTTCCACCCTTTTTGGTGAGGGAACAGCCATGAATTTCAATCTTTTGCCCCCATTAAATTTGACATTTCTACTGTCACTGCTGGACCTTGCAAGACTTTCATGAGTACCCAAGGAAGCTAGCTCCCATTCTCTGTAAATGTCCCTTAACAGAGCTTAAAGTCATATAATATTAAAGATTTCAGTATCTGTGATGTTCCATTAAACACAGATGAAGCACGATGAAGCACTCATTCTCCTGATTAGCCTCTCCCAAAGCTTAGGCAACAAAAGGAAGATGCAGTATGAAAGACTGGAGACCAAGTCATAGCATGGTTAGATATGAAAAAAATTTCATATCCAGAACTCACATCTTTCAGCCTGTTACCTCCAAAACGGGACAGTGCTAGGATTCTGACTGCCAGATGGAAAGTAGCATCCAGAAACATGCACATCTCAGCCCCACCTGCCTAGCAACAATGTTTTGCTATTGCTTCATAAGTAGTAATTCTTAGTCGGGAAGGAGGCATGATCTCAGTCAATAATAACCTTGCAGTTAACACCAAAATAAAACCCCTGGACTTTTCTAGTGGTTTTATACGCTGAGCATCAACATAATGAGTTGTTCCCCTCTCACCCTCCTAAGGTGTGAAAAACCTTAAATGGTCTGCAAAAAGTATCCCCCATTAAGCAGATGCTACTCTTTGCATCGTTAAGACGATGGCTTTTGACACCCAAGGCTTGTGACACATTCAGCCTTAATCAGATGGAAAGAAATGCCAGTGGCTTTTAACTTCATATAGTAGCAAGAATTCATACATTTCAAAAAGGAAAGGTTTCATCACCTTCTCTGCCTTCTGCTAGAACAGTAAGAAAAAAAAGACAGTTCAATGATGTGAGTGAGCATCCTTGTTTCAAGCAGTCTTCCTGCCGCAAGACAGCACCAGCTATGCTTTAAATATTTATGAGACTTGTAGGTCAGACCCAGGGATCTTGGGTTCCAGCAGCAATATTACGTTTTTAAGCTATGGTGAGGTTTTCTGCTCCTATGTGCTTGTTGTAAGTCAAACAAGTTTTCAGATCAAACAGATCAGATGCAACTGGATGTACTTGAAGTCTTTTGAAACAAACTAAAGCACTGACAGTGCTCACAGCCAAAATCTTTGAGCTGAAGCGGTGCTGTTGATCATTATCAGGACTTCACTTACAAGGTAATACTCAAGTTTTCATTAGTATTAAGCCAAAAGCCTCCTTTCCTACTTAACAGTATACTATGAATCAAAGTAATCCCACTCTCCAGAAAAGGTGTGTTGCAGTGAATTCTACTGTGTAACTAATGTGCAAAACTTACCAATACCAAACCTGCTCAGTTCCCTCTAAGGTAATATTTGATAAGTTGCAAAATATGGTGAGATACACCACTATGTGCTAAATGCTACAAGCCACTCTTTTACCATAAACAATAATGTTCAGTAATTGAAAGATGTATAATAAGTATCTTAATAGTCCTGTCAAAATGAACAAAACCTCATGTTAAAGGTTGACCAAGGCATAGCATACAGCCCTTGTCAAGGAAGGCACTTCAGAAAACATGATGGAAAAGGGCTACACAACACTCTAAAGTGAATTTCTCCATAAAGCAGCATAATATTCATAGCCTTCAGAGAAAGATACTCTGCTTGGGTATTACAGTTCAGCCAATCCTTGTAGCTAGAACATACCGCCTTCCCTCGTCACAGAATACACACAATTCACAAAGACAACTTGAACCAACAAAGCCTTGAATTTAACCCCTACTGTTAGTATAAAGTGATTCTCCCAAAGTTTGCTACAAGCTTATTCATCTTGTAAACCCTCAGCTATATCTACAAGTTGTCAGCAGGGTCAGATACATTAAAAATGAACTGAAAGTCCACATATAGTACCACTTTCAAGATGAGTACCCTTGTTTGTCATAACTCTCAACATTGATACCAGGAATTACAGCTGGGAGGTAGAGGAAAAGCATACATACAGAAGAAAAATTTCTTACTTAGAATCTGGATAAATGCCACTACTATTTTGGCATCAGCTCTAAAATCATCCAGTTCGAAAGCTTTTTGATGAACTACTAATTTATCTACAGAGAATATTATCCACATCTGCTACCTGAATCTCCCTCAAAAAGTCACTGAGAAGATTAAAGACTCAACTCACTCTGCCCATCCAAAGCAATGAAGAGTTGTTCTTTTTGCCAGAGTCATAGTACTTCAAACCCCAGCATCAGTTATAAGGTCTTAGAAGTGTTGGAATTGAAAGAATGGTCCAGAGAAAGGCCAGAAAACCTTCAGGAAATATTCTAAACACAATTCAGTCTATCCTACTTTGAAGCAATAGCAGGAAAGAAGCACATGTTATCAAGGACAGTTTAAAAGCTTTAACAATTCACAAAGACCACAGAATCATAGACAATGCTGAGTTGGAAGGGACCATCAGGATCACCACTCCCAGTCCTGTGAAAGTCACCATGTGCCTCATTTTAAGATGTTGTCAGCCTCCTACCTCAACATTACCTCTAAACTGAAAATACCAAATCAATGAAGCTGTGTTTACATATAGCTTTGTAGGTTCTGACTGATTTCAGATTCACTCAACTTAGAGGGCCACATTAATATTTCTCTACATAATTTCTACACCCGTGTTTGGATCAAATGCATTAATGTCAATAGAACTCATGCTATTTCCACAAAGCCAGAAACTAAATTCAGCTGAGACTTAAAAGATAAAGAAGAATGCTTCTTCAAGGCAATTGTATTTCAACAAACCATGAGAAATATCTACAAACATTAGGAACTAGCAGGACGAAGAAGCCTCCAAAGCACAAAGGCAAAAAGGTACTTTACAAAAACGCTTTACCACAGGCATGAAAGCTTGCTCTCAGTACAATTTTTTTAATAGAATCTACCCACCTCACCATATCACAGCATATGTCCATTAACAAGGAATTCTAGCCCACGAAAAACAGTATTATAAGTAGTTTTCCTTCTAGTAATTGTATTTCCTTAATTAAAAATTTCTAGTGGCTGCATGACCACCTTTGATGACCCTGTTCTCACAAATTTGTTTCTAATCAGATAAAGTACACATTAGCTAAAATGTGCCCTTTGCAACAGGGAATTCTGCGTAGTCCCCACTAGATGTGCATTTTTGAACTGGACCTAGTTGCATCATGGTTATTTCTCTAGATATTAAGATTATTATTTTCATTGAATTGCTAGAACCCTGACATATGAAAATCTCTTCCATCTTCTATAATGACTTTAATTCTAAACAAGTAAGGTCTGAAAACACAAACTTTTCAGAATAACATTGAATGACAGCTTAATTTATTCTGTATTAACCCTGAGCAATAAAGATGACAAAAAACACATCACATCTCAATTCTGAAGGCTTCTCATAACATGCATTTATATAAGCACCAGCCAAAAAGCACTGTATTTAGCTGCAAGCTAGCTTTGACGCATTATACAGATCTGACAAGATCAGTATCTTCCTTTGGAAGTAGGACTGGAAGGGAATACAGTCTGGTATGCAGGCATTTACCTTTCTCCCGCTCTATCACTTGTTTCAGGATCATAACTTTTACTATAGACCCAGCCAGGCTCCAAACCCAAGTAAGTCGTTATTCAAGTTAGCTACATGCTCCTGTTCAGTCTCTTGTAACTCACAATGTCCTCACAAAGACATCAGGCCAATGCCTTCAAGAACTCTTCCTGAAAATTAAAGTAATATTTGAAGTATTGGAAAGATCTCTTACAGAGATACTTAGAGCAGATGACAGCATCTCATTAGGAACTCATTTTGCACACCAACCCCCTACAGTTTATACATGAATTACTCAGTTAAAGCTTTATCAGCCAAGAAGAGATACTATTGCATTCTCTTCCACTAAAGGTTTCTGTAGCTTTCAAAATGCTTATTAATTCAGGCTTTAAATTATAGGTAGATTAGCACAGTAAAACTTTATAAATCTTTACATGTTCCAGTACCATTTTTTTTTGCTGACAAAAAAGACAATTAAAATAATCCTAAATTACAAAGGAGCAACACAGTCTATTTTTTAACAAAAGTGTAACAAATTTTATTCTACAATGCTCCATCGTGATACACTAAAAAGCAACACTTAAACAACTTGTTGTATCTTCAGGACAGTACATTCACTCTTACACATAACAGAAGGAACAAGCATTTGAAAATTAGAATATCTGAGAAAGACGAGGAGTCAAAACTTAAATCCAGTTCAAATACAGACATAAGTGTTTTATGCACAGTACTAGCACGCAACTTTGAGAAAAGTCGAAGAGGTATTAGCACTGGTTTCAAACACTGTGACAACCGAAGAGCACCCTTTTGAAACATAAGTGCTTGCTCTGAAGAGGCAATTAACATTTCTGAAAGTCCATACCTTAAATGTACCATTTTGATTTTTCATGTATGAGACCAAAAATATGTCCACTGGCAGGAGTGCTGATGTGATAAGAGCAACGGCCAACGCAAAAATTGCTGTTATGGTAGAAATCACTTCACTTTCCCGCCGACTCTGATACTTGCGCACATAAACCCAGCAGAAAATCAGAATGACCTGAAATACACAGGGAAAATACTTATAAGTTGCATAATAACAATGTCAGCAAGCAGGTACTGATGTTAGACCCTCTACTAGCATAACCTCAACACACCTTTCACCTGAACACTCAGCACCAGCGTTATACTGACCACACAAAAGTCACTCTGCCTTAACAGCAGCTTGAGCAACACCAGCGCTCACACACGAACACACACAAACAGCGAGGCTCGCCGGGCAGGAGGGCAAGGCAGCCCCCGTTCCCAGCTGCGGGCTCGGCTCTGCGGCACCGCCGAGGCACCCGCGGGAGCCGCAGGGCAGCGCTCGCGGCCGGGGCAGGCTCAGGGGCACGGGCCAGGAGACCGGGCGAGATACCCAGCACCGGAACAGCGAGCGGCCGGAGAGGGAGTAGCAGCCGGCCCAGGGAAGGGGAGGAGAAGGGATGTTTGAGGCGGCCGCCGCAGGGCCGGAGAGCCGCTTCTCACCAGCAGCGCCAGGCCGAAGAGGCACCATCCCGTCAGCAGGTCCGACGCCGCCGCCATCTTCACTTCCATCACGGGACCGCGGCCGCCCCGCCGAGGCGGCGCTTAAAGCGGGGCGGGCTCGCGTCTCCACGGCAACCGCCCCACGCCGCGTGACGTCACTGCCGCCGCCCGCGCCGCTCCGGGGACACGAGTGACGGCAACCGGGAGTCCCCGGCCCGGCCCGGCCCGGCCGGTGGCGGAGCGCAGCCGGCGGGGGGAAGGAAGGGAGAATCGGGGTGAAGAAGAGCTGTCCTCACCTCTCGGCTCCCTAGAAGAGTTGGCCTGTCCTTCCCTCCCAGGACCGGGAGGCTGAGACAGAGCAGCGCTCGGTCCGCCGGGCTCCTGACTGAGGGACAGCGGGAGGGGAGGAAGGGGGTTTGAGGAAAGGGTAAAAGATGCGCTAAGAGTATCAAGCACTTTAAATCCTTTTGTTGTTGCTACTTGCTGTAAAAGTCCCTAAACCATCTCCCCGCGCCCGGCAGGTGTGCGGGCGGTGCCGGCGGTCGGGGCCGCTCCCGCAGGGCTGTGCGGGGAGGGCGTGCGGGAGCCCCGCACCGCGGAGCCTCTGCCCCGGGCTCGGCTCAACCGCAATGGTGCCAAACCTCGGGCAGGATCGCGGGCCGGTGGGAAGCCTCGCTTCGGGACGCCGTGCCCGGTGTGAGGACAGCCGTGGGCCGGGAGGGGTGTGTGGTCAGGAGGTGCCTTGCGGAGCTCGTGTTCGTGAGAGTGTGGATTTGGTGGCACGGGAAGTGGGAGACCCTCATCTGCAAGGTGCTGCCGCGTGTCTTAGTCTCTACTTTGCTCTAAGTGCTGCATGGATGCAATTATGGAACCATGAAGGTTGGAAGAGACCTTTTAAAATCGTCCAGTCCTACCATTCACCCGGCACTTGCCACTGTGAACCCTAAACCACTAAACCGCATCACCCTGCACCAGACTCGGACACCTCCTGTTGCACCTCCACCACCTCCTGGCCAACCTACTACAATGCCTGACAGTGAAATTTTCCCCAATACCTAATCTGAAGCTTCTCTGTCTCAGCTAAAGGCCGTAGGTTGGGTGCAAAGGGGTCTGCCTGCAGGAGTGCCCGGGATAGCCTGGGACTCAGTCCGGAGCCGGGGCTGCTGTACCGGGAGTCTGCTGGGGGCACAGGCAGCTCAGGGGTGGAAATATCTGTGAGCCTTGCTGGTTCCTCAGCCTTGGTAAAAGCGGCTCAGAGACCTAAGCAGACAGCGGTGGCCACATTCATGTCCTGGAACAATAGATACGTTTTCTATGTTTCCATTTGCTGTGAGAACAAACGTACTCGTGCCAAGTAAGAGGAGATTGAAATTCACTCTTTTGTTTGTAGCCTTGTGAGAAGAGACTGATTTGAGCAGGGGGACCTCAGCCTGGGAGGGATGAAATTCCAGGTGCTGTGAGGCCAGTGAGGATGATGGGAGCTCCTGGTATTAACAGTGTTCGTGAACCAAGTGTGAAATCAGGTAAATGGAAGGACTTCTTGTGGACTCACAGCCTTGAGAGATCTGTTGATGAAGGGGCTGTGAGAGCCGTATCCCAGACTGGGTCTTGGCCCTGCTAAGATTTAATTTGTACGAGGAACCATTTATATGGGACAGTAGTGTATGGTGGTGCTTGTGAGCTTTATCCAGGGAATCTGAGGTTTGTGCTCAGGTGGACAAGTTCTCTCAGAAAGACGTACTTGATAGTGTGCGTGGTGGAATAGCTTTGTTACAAAGTGGCTGATAAGTTTGCTAGGCTTCAATTTGCTGTGTCAGTGTTGTTACGGCACTCCCAAGCTATGTGTGGGATGGTTGGGGCAGCAGGAGTTCCCATAGGCTTGCAGCTTTGCAAGAAAGGGACCTGTGTTTCGGAGGACAGGAGAATTGAAAGCTTTGTCTCATCAGTGGATGCATGCTGTATATATCCGTTTGTTGTCAGGGCAGTGTGGCAGGCAATGGCATATGGCAGCATTCATGAAATGAGTGATTGTCCTGGTTTAGGGCAAATTTGGGGAAAACCTCCTAAAGGAGCCCCCAGAAAGCAAACCCCCACGACTCCTCCCCCCCCCCACCGGGTTCGGGAAGAATTTCCTGAGAGAGGAGTGGAAAAAAAACCGGTTTATTTAACAAGCGAAACACTCCCCAGCACAAAAAAACAACACCAGCTGACAAAAAAACTCTTTCACCGCTCTGAAAGGATGACAAACTCAGAAAGTCTCTCCGGCGAGTGGTCGCCCAGTTATCAGTCTCCGGCGCTGAGGAATGACTGCTGCAGGTGACAGAATGCAGACTCCCGGTGTTTCTTGGGGTTTCCCAGGTCCCCGTCCGGAACAGGTTCAGATGGTATCCAGGAAAGGGAGAGGGGGGAAAAGAAAAAAAAAAACAGTCCAGGGAAAAAATTGGGCTGCCTAGCTGAACTTACTGACTAATAAGCAAAAGCAAGGGCAAAGCGAAACAAAGAAAAGAAAAAGAGGCAGAAGCGAGAAAAGCTAAGTTAACAGCAAGCAGAGCTATGCCGCCCCTAAACACAGTCCATGGGGGAGGTGAGCCGGCTGATAACAAGACAAAACAAACCTTGACTTTCAGATTCGGTCCTGAAAGCACAGGACATAATACCAAACATAAACAGAAGACACGATTGGAGATATAAACACCATAACATCACCCTAGGACAGTGATAATGGAGCTGAGGAGGGTTCTGTAGAGCTTGTAAACCTTGCAGGCAGGTACCTGCAGGGGCTGTGTTGATTCATGGAGGGAAATGTTGCTTGTAGGGGCAAATACCTGTGCCGTACACTAAGTTACTATGAGAATAGTGCAGGTGGAAGCAAAATGAAGTGAATATTCACAACGTGCTTAGATGGTTGGTTGTGGATGCAGTTTTTAGGTGAGCTTGTAGCATTAAAAGGAAGGGTCTGCCGGTGGAGAATTAGTATGGTTTGGGAGTCTCATTCTGGAGGGACAGGTCTTTGGTGTGAGGGCAGGGGCAGCAAGCAGGTAGCTGTGCAGTGGCTGTGCTCATGAGCTAATTGAATAGCTCTTGACAATCCAGGTGAGTTTGTAGTCTGATAAGAAAAGCAGCAGATACTATATAACTATAATTAGTTACAGGTCAGTAAGCATTGTGTATGTCCTTTTAGTTTATGGAGGTTTAGCTTTTTCTTTTTATATTTCTTTGTATATTTTACTATTAATGTGTATGTATTATCTCCACCACAGAAAATATTTCCTTGGATGTCATTACTATTAAATATATATGTTGTAATTCAAAATTGCCTAAGAACCCATGAAGAATTAAAACCCTTGAAGAACTACATTAAAAATAAACTATTCCCTAGAGGAAAAGGAAGTAATTTGCCCTTGGAGTATATAAAGTTTTTATGCTTTGTACAGCACACCTTTACCAATAAAATATTGATATGCCAAACATCAGAGACTTGTAACTGTTTAAGAATTAAGGCTGCTGTTAAAATAAATTAAAAAAAAATGCTATAGCTTTATGCTACCACATTTCTCTTTGTTTTGACTCAAATGGTAACATGAATATTTAACTTTCAATAGTAAATAAGATGTAAGTGTACTTCAGCATGATCAAAAATATTTTTCATTCAAAACAGCTGAGTTCATATAGTTTAAAAAAGATTTTTAAAAAATCAACTGCCCAAAATTATAGAATTTCCACTAACAGAAAAATCCAATCTTTTGCTAGAATCTTCCTATATTTTTGCAGTAAATGATAATATTAAAGAAATTCCTATCATTCTGTAAGATCTATTTTTTTTGGTAAATATGGTTAATAACCCAGTTTTATTTTGGTAATGGGCAATGTTTTCAATATTTCAGTAAAAGATGTTATGTCCCTGTGTGTAAAATGGTTACTGTAATTCAGAGTTTAAAGGAAGAATTTCAGTTTTTGTTGGAATAGAAATAATACTTTTAAGTACAGTGCAGGAAAAATGGAAGCTTTTCTTATGTTACCACTATGGTATCTGAATGTGTTTGTTTTTTTCAATACCATGTCACCACTAACATTCTGAATGCTTTATCTTATTCCCTAAAATTCAGAGTTCATAAATTCAAGTAATTTTATCCCTTATTTTAATAAAATTACCAATTTTTTATCTAGGGAATTATCAACAAACAAAATTCAGAGGATCATTTTAATTTTTTTTACCATTGGGTGGGACACTGCAGATATCAAACACACCAAAAAACAGTTTAATGGCAAAGCTATTATTTTTTTTAATGTTCAAATAATGACCTTTGTCTACACAATTGTGTCAACAAAATTCCTATAAACATAAGTCTTAGAAATGGTATTCAGTTGATGTGTTGACTCTAGTGAGGAGGCAGAAATTTCACCACTTGTTACTATTCCTGAGGAACCTAAGATTAATATTTTTCATGCCTGTATTCACACAGCTCTTTATGTAAGAGGGAGCTCATGGATACATTGGAGATCAGATTTCTGAGTACTCCCATTGTCTATTGACAGCACTACACCTGAGGATACATTGGTAAGATGTTTCTTGGCGTATCAGGGCCATGTTTGAGATCCTCAGTCACTGTAGACAGCTTCTAGGATGGCTGGATGTACTGTCTCAAGTCTACCTGTATTTTACTCAATTTCATGTTACATCATGGGGTGAAAATGAGCAAGGACGGAACAAAATTACATAAGCCTGTGGGTCAGGAAGATTAATCATTGTGAGACCACGGGTCAAGAAATAAGAAATGAGGAAACTGGTCACCAGCACAGAAGAAATATTTCCACTCTGCAAATAGAAGAGGAGGTGAGAAGAACAAAAGTACTTTTTTCTGCAGAGACTTAGCTCTTGAGAGAAGGTAGATGGTTGTGGTAGAGCCAGCAAGTGAAGTAGCATATTAATACCAAAGTTATTGATCACCTGCAAGCTCAAAGATAGCGTGGTACCACATGGGGTGCTTGGGATCCTCATGATCAGCAGTGCTGTACACCAGTGCTGTGTTTCCAGCAACCAGGTTAAACTAGCACGGCATGTAGAAAGATCTCAGTAGTTGTCCCTGTTGGGTTGTTCTCTGCTACACTTCAGTAATGGATGTGCCTCTTTTTGTGCCTACACACAGAAATTTGTCTTGTCCTCTTTCACACTTCTTTGATCTTGCTAATAAAAGCTTTTCATCAGGATGCCGTCATGTGCAACACGATCAGTGAATGCACCAATGAGTGATAGCAGATAGAAGTACTTGTGTAGGGCATCATGTATGGAGTCAAGGGTGAGAAGAGTAGAAAACGTGATTTCTATAAAGGTTTTCTGGGCATGTTCGTAGCAGGGGGTGATAGCTGCAAGCTAATAATTAACTGTCTCTTTAAAAATATTACTGTACATTAAAAAAAAAACAAACAGGGAGAACTTTTGCAAGTCATTGAGATAATGTGTGAATGAAAATAGAATGAGTAAGTCTGAAGAGAATGCTGTTACTGTAGTCCTCAACAAAGCCTGATAGGCATTGTGGTGGTAACAGCCATAGTGTGAAAAAATAAATAATTATATCAATGGACTTCCCTAAATACCATTCTCCTTTCCCATGCAAGACAAAAAAAAGGATTACAAAAATTTGTGTTATAAAGAAAATACAAAATTTTAAAATAAGCTTTAATTATATAATTTACAAAATAAAATCTTTGTCTAAAAAGAACAGTTATAGTAATTCTTATGTATCTAGGAAATAAATCCAAACTACAGAAAGTATCTTAGATGCTATTTAATAACTTGTGAAACTTACTTTTACTAAAGTATTCATGTGGTAAAAAGACAGAGAAAGAAGATGGCTGGTATTATAGAAATTAAAGTATATGAAACAAGACACCATCTTCATTTTGGCCAGGACAAGGGATTAGAATCATACTTGAACTAGATAGTGTACATACCAACAGGGAGCAGGTGCTCCTTCTCGCTTGACTGAGCTGCTCGTGTCACCACTTGATAATCCCCCAAGTTTCAAGGGGGCTGAAAGCGTGTGGGCTAATGGCAATGCCATATTTTAAAATTCCCTTATTAACTCTACTTGTTTTATTTTTTTTTCTCATGTTAGAAAATAAGATTGTGGGTTTAGCAATATTTGACAAAACATATAATGGTCTTATACTTGAAGATGTAATTATTCTTTATGTTATGTGGCTGAATCCAGTAAAATCTATAAACCAGATGGCACAGAACACATTGGGCCTAGTACTATTCAAGTACTAGGGAATAATAACAACTTTATTTTGAGTTCTTCGACTTCTGTGAATAAATTTGACTGTAACTTCCTGAGATGTCTTTTGTTTGATGTGATGCTGTAGTTCATTTACCACTACTGCAGACCAAGCTAGATTTCTGAGATTGGTGTGTTATGTATCTCCCATCACTGTACTTCAGTGCTTACTTAGTCTTATTTAACCAGTAGCACAGCTTGGGTTTCTTCATAAACACCATTGACAATTATTTTTCACTCTATGAGTTTGATTTTCTGCTGTACACACAAACTTGGATGTCATTTATCAGTAGTTTAATATAGAAAGAACAACGTGATGCCTCCTTCACTTTGCTGCTCGTATTGTTTCTTTATCCTAAAATGTTACCGTGTTTCAAGATCCTCAATCATGCCTAATGTTTTCAGAGTGCTTGGATTTAGAGCAGTCTGTCATTCTTTTTCACTAAGAGAAACCTCATTTTCCCTTTAAACCATTTTCAATATCAGTAGTTTATACTGATGTATCAGTGACTCAACATTTACATTAAAATAGGGACAAGATTTTATGAACCTTATGAAAATTTCAGTTTGACTTTAACTTGGTTTAGATCAGCTCAATTCTTATTTTGGCTAAGAGGGAAAAAAACAGTTTTCAAAAGAAGTCATGATGAGAAAGATAGACAGTCCCATTGGGTTGGGAATAAGGTTTTCTCAATATTTAGGGTAACTGAGGGAAAAAATACATGATGTGGGTAAGCACACAGTGGTGTTCTCCCCAGCATACACATCAGTACCAGCACATCATTTTTCGGGTAGCCCAAGTCAAAGGCTGAATCACCATTTTTGAAGGCTAAAGATAGGCTTTCTGTGCCATCAGTTCACTTTTTGTGTCTATTTGGCATGTCCTACTCAACAAGAATTTTATAATAAATTCCATTAAATAATTTATATAACTTTGTAAAATCAATATAGATAATATCTGAAATACTTAAAATGGCAACAAAGCTCTGTCCCTAAAACATGTGAATTTCTAACATGTAAAGAAAAAAACTGGCATAGTTTGGGACTATTAAACTCTTTATGAAAGCATAGAACTATCACAAAGTGGAGATTAATAGCTATTCTGGGCACTAAATTGTGTGTGTATTTTCTTGTTACTAGTGAATTCAATTCTTGGTAGTATTGAATAAGGGTAAAAGGCTTTTTTTTAAAGTTTTTATTTATTTTGGAACTGAGGTCATCCTTCTAAAGTTTGCAACATGCAAATAAAAATAAGAAGCTGAATTAATTTAGAAAGAAATTTAGAATAAATCTATGGAAGAATTTAGAGTGGCTTTCTTTTCATGAATTACTAACAACTACATGGTAATGTTTATGGAGGTTCTTTTTTATTCGTGGTTCCTTGGTTTGTTTGCTTGAACAAAACCAGAATTTTAAAAAAGGAGTCTGAGAGTAGAAGAGGTGATTAATATCTCTAGGACATAGAGAGTGTAGGTTATTTTCTTTAAGAAGGGCTTAAACTAATTGTAAAAACAATTAGAGCCTTCAAGGCTCTCAATTTTTTTTTCTGAACTCAATAATTAAAAGCTTTTCTGAATGTAAATTATAGTTTTGCATGAAGTGTTAAGAACAAAAGTAATGTGAACTTCCACAACAGAAGTGTGCGAACATTCGCACAACAAAAATGAGTGTGAATGTTGTATTCCCATGAAACGTTCATCCTGCAGTTTTCAGAGGAAAAAAGGAGAATTCCACAGTATTTTTATCATGGCACTAATCAAACAATGAGCTGACTCCTTCATCATATTGGAACATCTAAAGCACTGTTTTCTGCATGTTTGTCTGAAATTATTAAAGATACTGCTAGTCTTTTGTACATGGGGAAACTGCCACTAAGGCATAAACTTTGAAGGAAAATGTTTGGGGATCTTCCCAGGATGCACCAAAAAAAACCCAAAATGGAAAGTAAACAAACAATAGATTAAATTCTGATCCCCTGAATTTAATGGAAAATCTGCCACTAAGTTTAGCTAAGCATTGATACTACTGGGAAGGGTATAGTGTAATCATCATTATGCTCCATGGCCAGAGAGCTGCTTTGATGTCTGAGTCAAAAAGTTACACAGAATTTTTGGCAGTTTAGGGAATGACAAGTGTGAGCAAAGTGAGGAATACCTTCTTGTGCACAGAAAAAGGTAAGTACTGTGGAATCACCATCTTGGAAAAGATGCTGTTCAAGGAGAAGTGATAAAATTTTAAAGATTCTGACTGGCACAAGGAATAGACACTCGAGAACAATTAGCCATTCTCCTATCAAAAGGAAATGAGCACAAAATAAATCAACAAGCAGCAGACTTAGAGAGTGCTTCATACAAAAAGATACTCTTAACATAGAATGATTTGAATATCAAGTATGCATATGTTAAAAATTAATAGAGAAATTCATGGATGAGAGGTCTGTCAAGCAGTATTAAGCACTAGTACAGAGAAGCAGCCTCCAGCTCAGAAGGCCCCTAAGCAAGGGAGTGCCAGAATGGACAGGATTTGCAAGAGAATATTGTTAAGCTTTCCCTGTTTTTAAAGGGGTTTGCTGCTGGCACTAAAAGGTCAATATAGGAAGCCATACAGTCTTTCAATCATTTAACTTACTATCTTTCAGATAGTTCAGCTCAATATGCCTATTCTAAGACATCAACAAAGGCTGAGGTTTATAAATTTGATGGTGTTAGAGGGTAATCTTCATGATAAAGGTGAATTTCTTCTGGCACAGAAGACTGATTCAAAGCCATCTACATTATTTAAACCCAACATGTGGACTGCATAAAGAATCCTGGGCATCAAGGGCTGTCTAGCAGCATAGAAGAAGTTATTTTTATATTACAATGAACAATGCAAACAGGTGAGCCTCATCTCTCAAAATAGGCCTTAAGCCCATACCCAGGAGCACAAGAAGTTGCCTGTTACTTCAAAAGAGGGGAAAAAAGTGGGCTTAATGCTTCCAGGTGTAAAGAGAGAGTTGATGGATCTAACTTTCTCAGTTCAAGAAACAGACTGATAAATTGGAGTGGATTCAGGGGAGGGTCACCAGGATTTTGGACTGTGTGGTAGCTGTTTTGTGTGGAGAGGGGAGGAAGCTGGGCTTGTTCAGCCCACAGAAGAGATGGCTGGGAGCAGCAGGCTGGCAGGGAGGCTGGCCAGACAACGGAGCCACTGGGGCACAGTAGGACAAGTGACAGTAGACATACATTAAAATTGGAGGATCTGACTGAATATATGGGGGGGGGGAAAAAGTGTAAGGATAATTAACCAGTGGAGCAAATACCCCAGATAGGAATTGCAACATCTATTCTTGAGGGTTTACAAAATTTGACTCATAAAACCTTGAATAAGCTGGTCTGGATTCATCATGACCCTGGTTTTGAGCATGAGGTTAGACAAGAAAGACGCCAAGAGTCACTTCCAACCTGAACACATCAGTGATTAACGACACTGACACAGCAACTGTATTTAGATAGAAGATAATATTTTGGAGAATGCAAAGGAAATCATTATTCTCAGTAATTGCACCAGGAATTGGGTAGTAGAGCAGTAGTACAAAGCAATATCCTAGAGGAAGAATGGCATGAGATCGCAGCTGCTGACCTTTCTGATGAATAGTGGCATAGCAGTAGTTACCTCCATAGTTTTGACTTCACAGAAGAGCAAATTATTCTACTTTCTGCCATTTCTGTCCTATCAAAAATGCATTCTCTGTAACGATGTGGATCATTTATCAGTTAGTTTTCAGTGAATATGGATGCAAACGAACACTGCTCTGTATATGCCTGTAACCTGAGACAAAAACTGTAAACATGTGGAATCAAAAGAACTGATTTTGGCACTGGAATAGGTTTCCTAGGATGCCACAATGCTGGCAGTGCTTAAGACCAGGTTGGATAGACCTTTGAGCACCTGCACAAAGTGCAAACCTGTGTCTAGTGCAAAGTGTCCCTGTCCATGGCAGGATGAGGGGAGCTAGATGACCTTTAAAGTCCCTTCACACCCAAACCGTCCTATGATTCTAAACCAACTGTGCAGAGCCAGGCACGTGTATGTACATAGTGATGAGCAATCTCAGAGTCTTGATTCAATATTGAAAGTTCTGGCTCGTATAATATTTGTTCTACAAGACCCAAAGGAATGTTTGGGCTTCAAGCTACCACTAAGAATTAATGTTCCCCCTAAAGGAAACAGAACAGATGGATGCATGTTACAGTAATACTTTTTCTTCCGTGTTTTTGACAAGGATTTAGTTTAAGAATCTCTTCCTGTTTCATTATTTCCTGCAGGCAAAGTGCTTTCCTCTTTGGGTTGCAGTTGAATAATCATTGAAGGAGGTAAGGGAAACATGATATTAACAGAGTCATATCTAAATTCACCATTTTTAATCGGTGATTCAAATAAATAATTTTTAATCAATATGTAACTAGAAACCACTGCTATTTTAGGCGTAAGAATCCCGTTGAAGCGGCAGAAGCCTTGCCGGGCGACTCGGGGCATTTTCCGCTGTCGCCACCAGAGGGCTCCCGCGGCGCAGTTCTCCGGAGCAGGCGGCTCGCCAGGGACCCCCGGAGAGCCAAATCTCTCTCAAATTACTTGGAGAAATTTCGCATTTCCGCAGAAGTTCTAGCACGACAAGAACTTCGGGAGTTGGTGTGTAATATATGAATTATTTATACTTTTAAAGTTAATAGATATCAGTTTTAAATCCAACTAAAATGGATTGCTCCAAATCTTACGGTTTTTTTGTCAAGCTCTGTCACTATTGATAGCACCCAAAGCATTCAAGCCTATGATTCAGTGCCGTCATAAATATTTCCATTTCTGTAGATATGCACAGCTGGATCTTACCTAAACTTTGCTATCTCTTCACTATGTATTCAACATATAATTATTTTCCATTAATGTATTACTAGCTTACCTAAAACATTCTTTCCAATATTTGCAACCACATCATTTCCATTCTGAACTCTGATGAACCTGGTAATTCAAAAACAGAGAGAAAATCGTAGTAAATATGTTCATGTTGATCTTTTCACCTTCATCTCCCAGTCTGTTGGTCTCTTATTTGTTACATGACAGACACACTAATAGGAGTTTGTACATCCTTTACCTCTTCTATGTATTGACAGATCTCGGTGACTGTTCTTCCTTTATTCCAGCAACTATGCTGCTTTTTCACAAAAATGCTCAGTCCATTTGCCATTCTGTTCCCATTTCTTTGGCACAAAAAAAAAAAAATAAAAAAGCGCAAACAGATACAGCAGACAGTATTTTTCAGTGCAAAATACTAGAAATGTACATTTCTTTTTGTAAAACGATGCATGGCAGGTATTCACTTCAATGATTATGTATTTATTTTTTGTGTATATTTCTTTGATATTAAAAACCTTTCCACTTCTGATTTTTTCACTGGGTTATTAGTTGCTTTCTTATAGTCAACAAATTAAACAAGTCCACCAGAAATTTTGCTCTGTTTAAGGTAACTGTTTGCTACAATGTCTCCAAAATTTTAACCAGAGTAAAGAGCAGTGCCCAAAAGAACCACATGCCCAGGCTATACTTTCTGTAGAAGCAAAGGGCATCAAAATAGCCCACAAAGCATGCTTTTAGTCACTCCAAGAAGAAAAACTCTGGTGGGAATCTGGTATGAAGAAGAGTTGAAAATTCATGCCCAGATGTGCTGGTAGCCAAATTTTTTTACTATCATTTTATGGCTAATATTTTCCTGTTTTTTCCGTGTTGTCTGCATAAAACATGTAGAGCAAGTACAGTCTGCAAAGAAGACACAGTTTGCTTTCTGTGTCAGCATACTTGCTATTGCAGGAGAGTATTTTTTGGCATGGGAGTGGTGTTTGATTAGCACAGAGAAGTCTTCAGGACTCCTAATAGCAGCCTACACACGGGGCAAGGTCATTGAGAGAAATGAAGCTGAGTGGTTCAAAAGTACACGACGGGACGATGCCAGCTGGGCACAAGTGGAAACGAGAGAGGTTCCAGGTGGATATGAAGAGAAATCCCTTCACCGTGAGGACAGTCAAACAGAAGAGCAGGATGTCTGCAGAGATGGAGCCTCCCTCCTTGGAGGCTTTCAAGCCCTGACTTGCTTCACTACCTGCTGCTGATTACTATTTTTGTAGCACTTCACACCAGTACTCTTGTACTGGTGAAGTCATTCTGTTGTAGATATTGCTTAAATTTCTCCCTGCCTCACCTGGTGTATTCAGTTAATTTTCACTTCGTTTGTTACATTAGGTATCAGTTCAGCTTTGCCATGTTTGTGCACAGTCTCCATTGTGTAAACTCTATAATGCTACAATATAAATGTCATCTAGCAGGTATGTATGTTTTGCCCTGTTTTCTACAACACAACTTACACTGGTTGATCTTTCATAAATAACTTCATTTGTATTTTTGTGCTCTTTTAAGTAGCATACTCAGAGAGTGATTTTCTAGCATTATACAGGTTGATTTAAACTTTTTCCAATGTTCAAGTATATGTATTATGACTGTTACTACATTCACTAACATCTTTGCTCATGTGTGATTTCATGTTGATCACCTTTGAAGTCCTAGCCATTTTAGGTGTTATCAGGTTTTATTCCATTTGGGTTTTAGTTGTGTTGACTTCTGGGCTCATTCAAATAAAAAATACCCTACACCAATGTATTGAAAATATGAGCACTTTCTTTAAACACAGCTGACGTCCAAAGGACAGTTTTCTAAATAAATGTAAAGCATTCATTTTTGGTGTTAGTAGCTATTTTCTCCTTCACAACAGAGTTTTCTAGATATATCTCTACCGGGTTCTGAGACTATTCATATGCCTGCCACTAAAATTGGACTGGTTTCATAAGTAAAGCAGGTCTGCAAGCAAGGCCTCAGTGGATATTTTGTGTGAGAAAGCAGCTCTGAATGATAGTAGCATACTTGATAGTAGTGACTAATCAAATATTTTTGAAAAGTAAGCAGTTATAAGTTAGATGAAACATTGCTAAGCAACTTCAAAATTTGTTTCAATCCTACTTTTCCCATCCCAGTTTTCCAGTTGTCAGAAAAATAAGTTCTCACACGAACTTCGAACATTCCCTTAAAATTTGGAGATTGCTCAGCTGGCTTGCTGCAAAACTGTCACATTACTGCTAGATAAACATGATAAAATTGAGTGCAAGGCTTTGCTTTCCTCTGCTGGCAAACATTGTGAACAGCTTGCTGTAGATATGAAAATGATTGAGTAGAAAATAATGGTATGTCCATTTTTTTAGGGTGATCAAGATTACCCAGGAAAAAGGTGATACAGTGAAATAAAATAAAAGGTTTAATTTGTGGGAGCAAATACTGCAGGACTAACCTTACTGAGCAGCATACGGCATTTTGGAAAGTTGAAGCTTTTTCAGGGAGGCAACAATAGCTTCACACACACTGAGATGGTTTTAAAAGAAGTTGGGATTTAACAGAAAGAAATGCTAAGTAGCAGTAGTGTAGCTGTGTTACTGCTTTATATGGTATTGATTGTGTAACTCTGCCATTGTGTCAGCTTCCACCATCCCAGCATTCTGCTTGCTAATTGATGTCCATGAGCAGGAATGGTTCCAGAAAAAGACTCAAATAAAAAACTCACCTACCACAAAACCACAGTGCTTTGTAGCAAAAAACAGATTAAATAAAATAAAGCTCCTCAATCCATCTTTGTTATTCAGAAAGAGTTGAGCATGGCCTACGTTTGTACATAGAAATAAGACTTCTGATAACATAAGGCTATTTAACAGATAAAGGCATATCACAATCCAAGCAATAGTCTCTTTCTGGTGTATTTATTTCCTAATTGTGCTCTCTCTGAGGATGACAGGAAGCATTGGTCATACTTTCTGTTTAGAGAGAAATCCTGGCTTCACTGAGGTCTCCAACACTCCTAACTCACAGCAATAGCCTCTAAGGGGAGGTCGTAGAAAGCAGGTGTGACATTCTGGCCCAAATGAAGTTTATGCCAAAGCATACACTGACTAGTGGATTCTAAATTTCACACTAAATAAAAAAAATTACCAAACTTCCCATGCTCAGCAGAAAAACAGAGGTTTTTTCTTTCTTTCTTTCTTTGACTTTCTAGTTCTCTTTTGCTCATTCTTTCCAGTGAGATCCTAGAGTGGAGCTATATAGCAGTGGCATCCTGCAAGCAGCACAGGAGAGAATAACCATGTGCTAAATAAGCAAATCTCACAGCAGAAGGCAAGGTCATTAATGGAACTGGGATCAGTCCTGTGAGAGAAAGTTTATTTCAGAAAAAACAGTAAGAAAAGGAATGACAAAAAATTATTTCTAGATAAGGCTTTTTAAAATATGTTTAAAAATGTTTCAGTTTTTAAATGAACCATACTGACTTTCTTTTTTCCATACTGTTATTTAAGCAGAAATTAAGTTGATGAAGCTATTTTCAAGGGGTTTCTCATTGTGCTATTTTAATAGTAAAGGGTATTTTTTCTATTTTCATTTTTCCTGACTTGTGGTGTTCTTGTTCTTAATGCTGATAGATTTTCTGTAAATCATTGTCAAATGCATTTCTCAGCTGTCAAAGTTATGAAGACATTTTAGTACGTACTTTAACTTCAGAGAAAAGAAGCTGAAATACAGTGGAAGCTGGGGAAACTATGGCTCCCCATAATTATGGCTCGATTATGGATTAAATATTTCTTAAGGCATCAAAAGCATACCTCTTGGCTACATGAGAAAAGTGAAATCCAATCTTTAACTGAGTCTGATTTATAGGGGTTTTTTTTGTCCATGCCCAGTTACACGTCTGGAGTGAACCATATAATGCACTCTTGTCTCCATTTACTGATAAACAGAAAAACTTACATGACCCTAAAATTTATAACATCTTAAAAAAGAGCAGCCTTGCATAGTATTCTATACTGAAAGATGTTGAATGAATCTGATTGCACCAAGATTAGCTTGTGTTTCATTAACAAAGAGATGAAAAGGAATCTAGCCCAACTCATTTGGCTACCTTATATCAAAGGATACCCTAGTATCTTAATTTTCACTTCTGTTTCTTTATTTTTTGTCTTACGGTCTCAGTGCCTGGCTCTCATACTGGTAAATAATTTAAAAGTAGGAAATCACTAAATTATTTGATGTTTTACATTTTAGATATCTTAGTTTACATAGGTGAGCAGTGACAGCCTGCCATGTGCTAAATGTCATCCCGCCTCCTGCCCCTTTTCCTTGCATGGTTTTCCTTGCCTTGTCTCTCCAGTCTAGACACAGCTGCCATCATGCAGGCAAGGCAGAGGATTGGGGAGTTTTATGGGACAGTTTTTGAACTGAAATTGATGTTAATGGCACAGACTGAGAACTATTTAAGACTTCTGAATTAACTTCTGACATGAGAAGTTTTAGTAAGGTGGAGATCTGAGCAGTTATGACTACCTCTCAGTATTGCCTGGGACCATCTAAAATACAAGTGGAAAATGCTCTTTTACAAATTTTAATGTTTATCTCTGATAACATCACAGGACTGGAAGTCCTCCACTGAAAATTCTACCAAAATTTTATCATCTCTTAGATAATAAAGTTAGATTATATTTAAAAAGGATGTGCACACCTTTGCTATAGGCCAAGGTATGTTTGTGTTCATGAAACTCTTGAGGAGACCTGCTCTGAATGTAAATGGAAGGCCTTTATGTAGATGCATTTATTTAATCAAGTCTGCTGCAGGCAACACTTGTGGAATATTCGTTTAAGTCCTCTATACATAGAATTTGACTCAGTTTATTAGTATCAATCCAATGCACTTTGTGAACAATTTGCAGAATTATAAAAATGTGTTGTAGAAGTGTATGTCATTTTGTAGTTAACGTTTAGCCATAAAAAGAGTATAAATATTTCTAAGTACATAAGACTACCTTAGCTAAAGATATCTAAAATATAAAAATATCTAAAAGCCATGTTGGTTGTAAACTTTATTTAAACTGGTTGCAAGTCCACAGATTCTATAAAACCTTTAAGCATGCCCAGATTCAGTTCAGAAACTAATGTGCCATGTTGAAGTTAAGAACAGTGTCACTCCAAAATCAAGAGAGACACTTATAAAGAGCAGTTAATCCCAAATGTGTATTTTCCAAGGAAAATTCCACCTTTTCTGACATCTTAGGTGCCTCACATGACTTGCATTCAGGTTTCACCCCACTTGCTGTTTGCTTACACGTGTAGACAGGAGCATAACTCATTTCCACAATTCCTTTGGCCTGAGCTAACTGATAATGCTTAAAGCTGGATTTAAACTTGTGATTAAATTACTTTTGGTTTATTAACTCTGTGATCTTCACACCACAGGAACACAGAAAATGAAGTGAATGTGTGCACTCCTTTGTCTTGCTGTAATTGCAGAAGTGTGCTGGGATGCAGACAGCTCCTTTCTCTGTGCACTGCTAACACTTCTCAGGGCTTTGCTGTGATGTACCACAGGCAGCCGTGGGATACACGCCGACTCCCACTGATTTATGTAGTAAAGCTCAGTACTAGGGAGGACTCTGAAGGAGGCTTGCCAGATTTGTCATTTGGAACCGGGCTACTCTAATTTGGCAGTCAAACCCAGGTTCTGATTGCAAGAAATAATTCAGTGGGAATGATAAACCCTGCGTAAAAACAAATGTATGCCTCATGAAAGCTCTTGTTTTTTGGTTATGTATTCTTCTTCTTACAAGCCTTCTGTGGTTAGGGTTTTTTGGGTTTTGTTTGTTTGATTTGTTGTTGTTGGTTTTCTTTTTCCACTCCTGCCAACAGGCTTAGTGTATTCTGTTTTAGCCTATTTTTTTTTCTAATTTTATTCTCCAGGCGTCAAATCCTCTGTTGAAGTAAATTTTAAAGTTCCCTAAAGACCAGTGAAGTATCTGTAAATTATTAACAGTTCCTTGAAGAAGTAACCTCTATTCTAAGTCCTGGGAAATTGAACGATATTGAAATAGGAGAGACAAGCTCAATGTTGCTGATGAATCTTTGAGCAACTCAGTTCCTAGAACAGTTTGTGAGTTCTTATTTTGTAACAAATCTGACCTTTTAGTTTTAACACATGAACCAGAATTACTTCTTCACAAACAGGTTTGAAAGCATGTCAAGCTATGATTATTCATACTAAAAAAAATTGGACAAACACAATTTTGTTACAAAAATGTTTTTCTTTGGGAAAAGTGTCTTCCTCTTGTAGATGCCAAGAAGATAAAGAGCTAATGTGTATGTCTCATGCACTGATAGGTGTGGAGCCAACCAAGGATTATTGGAAATAATACACTGTGAGAAAGAACAAGATGTGGCTGGAGAAGATGGGGGGGGCTATGGAGGTGAGACAGTACTTTTCTGGGAAAAATGTCCTTGTTTTGGCTCCTGGAGATGCATACAGCACTGGCACTGGAATGAGGTGAAGAAGCTGGCATGGACTGTAAGGGAGAATTAAAACCACCCAAGATCCCTGAAGCCCTTCCAACCTATTTCCAGAAAGGTCTAGAAGAATAAATTGCACGTGCTGACTGATTTACTTACAAAGAAAGAAACTTAACTCTAGGGCTACAAGGGCAACAGAAAAGTATCTCCATGAAATCTGGGCACAATAGCTGGATCAACACTGGATCCAGGACCAGTGATCCATCCATCCTTCCTTCCTTCCTTCCTTCCTTCCTTCCTTCCTTCCTTCCTTCCTTCCTTCCTTCCTTCCTTCCTTCCTTCCTTCCTTCCTTCCTTCCTTCCTTCCTTCCTTCCTTCCTTCCTTCCTTCCTTCCTTCCTTCCTTCCTTCCTTCCTTCCTTCCTTCCTTCCTTCCTTCCTTCCTTCCTTCCTTCCTTCCTCCCTCCCTCCCTTCCTCCCTTCCTCCCTTCCTCCCTTCCTCCCTTCCTCCCTTCCTCCCTTCCCTTCCTGTCATGTGCTTACCTTACGAGGTCAGGATGTGAAAATGTTTCTCATGTAAAAATATAACCTCACTACACAGTTGCAGGATGCCAGTCTAAGCTGTTTGTGCATAGTTGGTTCCAGCATTAATAATTGGTTCCAACAAATTAGTCAATGGCTAATTGGCAAGATTAAGTACACAGTTTGTTGACGAGATTTATCTGGATTCCACTTAGCAGCAAAGGGGAGAAACCAAAGCAGTTTGTCGCAGCTCCAGGCTTCATCAAAATGGCATGTTCATGCTAAATCACTTGGCCTTGGTCTAAAATTAAATTTCTCCATTGTGTACAAACCAGTTTTGATGTGCCAAAAATAAACAATTTAGAGATTGAGGCAAATGTTACTCTTGATACATTACATGGCTACATTTGTTTTAAGAACCTTCCATTTATTTAAACAGTGGCCTTTCTAGGAGGTAGTGTTGGAATTTGCATTCCTAGTAAACACGAAAATTTATTTGAATTGCAGTGCATAAACACACAAATAGTCATACTAACACAGTTTGAGAGGTTCTCCCTTTGGACTGTCATCTTTTGTTAGTGCTGAAATCCTCAGGTCCCAAAAATACAGAAATACACGGGGTGATACAGGATGTTGACTTGCCATATGTATAGGTCAGTAGGCTGGGTCAGAGGGCATGTGACGGCCTGATCTTTATTTCTCTTTTTGCATGTACTTCAGTTTTACTTCTAGCTGCAGTCTTTTAGACGCTGTTGAATTTAGGCTTCTTTTACAACAGAGACCATAACTAGATAGCTCTAGGCTTACACATCAAGCTTACATAAATCTACAAAACTACTTTCTTAAAAGCGTATTGGTTAAACCCTGAGAATATTACTCCTAGACAAGAGGCAAATAAAGTATGTGAATGCAGAGATACAGATTAAATATGCGCTTATTATGACTTTCTAGATTATTGTGCCTATTTATTCAGCAATAAATATAAATGAAATACTTGTCATTTTAATATTTCATTTTTATGTTGCTTGACAGTACTGAGATTGAGCACTGAAACAGCATAATAGTAAATAGCTCTGCATGAACTCGGAATCCTGGATTCGTTAATATAATTGTAGATACTATGTTGATAAAATTGATGATCACTATATATAAGTTAGTGTGGCATATGCAAATTTAAAGAAGTTACTTTCTGAAAATTTGGAACTCTTTATAACTGGACCTAAAAAGGGCACTATTTATCATAGTAGTATTCAATTTTTAAATACTATTTGGGCAAATCAGCCGGCTAGAAGGGACACAACAGTCGGAGACACCGGCTAATACCGAGACTTGAGAACTCTTAGATAAATTTGTTACAATTTAAAATCTATGCTTCATCTTGCTGAAGTTAAAACAGGCACAGAGTATTCTCTGAGCTGAAATAATGTTGCCCATTAAGCCTGCAGGTCTTATACAGCCTAGTCTATTTGTGGGATCTTAAACTTTACTGATACCTTTTTTCCTTGCTCTTCACCTTCCTTTTCCTAAAATTTGCTTTATATAAATTTTAAATTAACACATTTGACTGATTTATAGATGCTTTCAGACTGGATTTTAACATATTCATACAGAAATATTGGGCAAACACCTGTACTTCCCAGCAAAGCTGCCTAAACCCTGGCTATGACCTTTTCATTATGTATAATGACTTTTAAAGATATATGGATACTTCAATCTAAAGCAAGTCAGAAGACGTGCTTTGACTTGTTTTGGAAAATCACCTTCCCTTTTCTCTTCCTTAATTTTTCTTACTTTTCTTACTTTTTCTTGTGCAATACAAAAGCCACCAAAAGGCATGTATTTTCTGGCTTTTCAGGTAGGGCAGATTCCATATGAAGGCAAGAAGAGGAAGAAGGACTGCAGTAAACTTTAATTATTTTTTTATTGTGTATGTCTTTGGTTTGTGAAACAACAGAACTTGTGACAAGCTGTTTAGATTATGGCTATTTATATTTATATTTATATTTATTTTTATATTTATATTTATTTTTATTTTTATTTTTATTTTTATATTTATATTTATATTTATTTATATTTATATACATGGGAAGAAGAAGGAAAGTATGCTTTTTACTTCGTAAAGAACATTTTAATACTAATAATCTTAGCATTGTTTCTCTAAGCCTGGACTGATGTTTTACTGAATTCTACAAATCCAGAAGTATTTCAGGTTTGAATAACTTAGCTTTTGCATTTTTGAACTAATAGTTTAAAGAGTAGTATACACTGAAAAATGTATTTTTCTGGAATATTAATGAATACTGTTCAAGCTGTATCATATGATACAGATTTTGGCATGTTTGCAACTGGTAAATATAAGCAATACATCACGACATTGATTTATTTGAAATATATAAAATGAAATGAAATATATATTTTTTAATTAAAATGCTACTATTAAAAATCTGAAACATATTAGGACTTTAGATAACACTAAACATTGTGAATTATTATTTTTTTGATATTGGCTTTATCAGTGGCTTTCAAGGAAAATAATGTACCTTTTTTCTTTTCTGTTTTTTTCTTTGGTTTTGGTTGGGTTTTTTGTTGCTGTACCATTGTACTTACTAGCAATTGGTTATTTTAAGACATGTTGTAAAGTGTCAAAGAGTGGAGAAAATGCCTGAGCTAAGACAACAAATGCCACAAAACCATAATGATAAGTATTCTGTCTGTAATATTTTTTTTAGTTATTTTGGCCCCTCTACTGAAATCTAAGTGCTGTTTAAGTATGCAGTAGAAAAAGTAGCAGTTGGGTTTTTTCCTTTTTGTCTCCCATAGCAGAAAAAAGTGACATCCAGCTTTTCTGTTGGCTTTGCTGCTTAGGAGTGCTTAGTATGTGTGCACATGCATATAAATAATTCCCTTTTTATGTACTTTTTGCCAAAGTGCCCTCATTTGAGTGACATTTTTGCTCCATTTACATCAATGTTAAAATTTCCATTAACTTCCCCAGGGCTGGGATTCCACCTGTTTCGTCTAAGTTCACCATAGTTCAGTCTCATGTATTTAAAAGCATTTATATTTTAATTGCTTCAGTGGAATGCAGTTGTCGTGACCTCCAAATCTTGCAGAGGGCAGAAAGGATCATCTGGCAAGGAACAATGCCACATAAGGGCTTACACAACGCAACAGAAATACACTGAGCACTACATTCAGTGGGAAATTGTGTGGTAAGGGGCGTTTCAAATTAATCTCCTTTTACAAGATTTTTTTTCAAGTAGGATACTGCTGCTTTTAAAGAGTTTTGTCCAAGTTTACAGCTTCATTCCTGCATATGTGTTGTTGTAAGCAACAGTTTAAAATGGGGGTCTAACGAGATGGAGACAAATCTGTTAACAGCGCACAGACAGAGTGAATTATGCAACTTGGCTGGTTTGG
Source organism: Acridotheres tristis (assembly GCA_037013685.1). Lineage (NCBI taxonomy): Eukaryota > Metazoa > Chordata > Aves > Passeriformes > Sturnidae > Acridotheres > Acridotheres tristis. The sequence continues at coordinate 83,848,066 of CM072887.1, read as the reverse complement.
ATATCTAATTATGACAAAAAAAAAGAAACAAAGGGTGAAACGGAGTGTTAGCAATAAAGACAAGTTTTCTAAAAAACTAAATCAGTGCTTTAGCCCCCCGATTCTCTCACCTTTTCCCCCTGCATCTTGCCTGCAACTGCAGCTGTAGTAAAAGCTGTTCAGTGGAGCAGTTTCGCCTTGGCACAGGAGATGGAACGTTCTCTTCATGTCTGTGCTAAGTATGGCTTCAAACCTAAATTTCTCTACTTTCTGTTTCTTGGTGTATTTGCCTTGACTCTTTCCTGGATCCAGGTCTAATTTTGTCTTCTGTATGCTTTAGCTAAACTCTGAGATAGCTGGAAAAATGTGTTGCTGCAAAGACAAGATGGGATATCATCCATTTGCTGCTGCTGCTTCAGCTTAGATTATCAGTATTTCCAGTACTTCCCAGATTTAAAGCAGATAAGACAATGTACAGACGTTTTCTCTGGAGTGCATCAGTAAGTGCAGGTGAGGAAGTGTTTGGGATTTCTAAGCTGTTGCTGGCAACAACTGGCAACCAGTTGTGGCTTTGCTTCTCATACTATGGGAGGCAGAGAGAAGCCATTTTTGGAGGTTGTGACAGAGGTTTTTAAACAGTAAGGTTTTTCTTGTTCCAAATTTTCATATCACTAGTCATTTAAATTGTTTTTAATAATGTAAACAGTGTTCTCCATAAAGACATATGATGGCAGTCCCTAATGTGGTGCTCCTCAACTACTATAAATGACTGTAATTCCTTTGATTTATGTGAACTGGAATAATCCTCTTTAGTTGAAGATCTGGCCCAGAGTACAGGAAGTGTATGGGTTAGTCAGGAAAGGTTGTAGAATTGGTTTCTAATTCTTCTACTTACTACTTTCATGCAGATGTGGTTTTTAAAGTTGACATGGTCCAAATAAGGTATGTCGTTTTCTTTTTGTAGTGTCAGTATTTTGCAAGGGAAGCAACATCCTTGGTTTAGGAATTGTTTCATTATTGCTTCACAGGAAATGATGACCATATTTGGGTTTGGACCTTGAAGTATTACTGAAATTTTAAGAGGCAGAAATATTTATTTAAAGGGTAAACTCATTGTATGTGCAAACTCTTATGCAATTAAAATGCTTAGCTACTTCAGAGCTCACATTTGATTGAAATTAATGTGACTGTTTATATTCATGTAAGGTAGATTAATCCAGGTATTTAGGACACATAAAATGAAGTAAAAAAAAAAAATTAAAAAATAGAATTTTGTAGCTTGAAAGAGCAATGAGAAATGCAGTTCTTCTCAACTTAAAACGAGAAAAAAAATGATGCCTTTTACTAGAGGCAGAGCTTTTACAAACGGTCTTTCTACTGAAGATCTCACAATTCTGAAACACAGAATTAGGGCTCAGCGTTGAAGCTTTATCAAATGGACAGTCTGAAGGAGAAGAAGAGTGCTCTGATGATTTGTCAGCTGTGGGATAGGGCTCTTGCACCTCACCCTAAGAGGTAAGACAGCTTTACTTTCTATAATTTACAGAATAGCAAGCAAGAAGTGTGACTTGCCTAAAGTTACACCACAAGTCTGTGGCAAAGCTGTGGAATAAAACACCCCAGCAGATGTGTACATAAGCTGCAATTTCATCTTTCTCTCATGATTCTAAGTTGGGAAGAACAACAACTGTTTTGAAATTCAAACCAGGAAGATAATCATGTCTTTCCATGTGATTTGTTGGTTATCCTGGCTAGTTATCTTCATTGAAATGAGGAAACACATTCCAAAATCTGCTGAGTGGGTGGGAGGATTTGGGGTATGAGGGCTGGGGGTAGAAGTAAGTTTACCCTGTATATTTTCTGATCCGGAGATCAATTGGCTAAATTGACGTTAAGCTGATAAATTTTCATATGACCACCTTCCTTTTTTTCCTCCCATTAGAATGATTCAACTAGGAAAAGGTAAAATATATCTTGGGCAAATAAATAAATAAATACATACATACATAAATAAATAAATAAATAATATGCACAAACCCTACTCTCTCTCTTCTGTATATCTGTTTCTAGTTGTTTTACTCTCTTTGTCCTTTTATCTGGTTCATATCTTTAAAGTGCAATACAGAAAACTGCCACAAGCACTCTTGGAGAACCTGACAACAGTGCAGTTTGGCACATTTAGATAAGAGCCAGTGGCAGTGCTCAGTCTCACTATTTCATCACAGACAGATGATATTACAAGTGCAAGAACATTCAGGTTTGTAAATGATAGATTTTAAAAGGCAAAACAAATTTCCATCATTCACTGTGCATTACAGCATTTGTGCCATAAATAAGTGTACTCTCTTGGTTTCTTGCATGGCTGATTTTTAAAGTTATGATGAAGTATATAAAAGTATATAAAATTAAAGTACGATTACACTTGAAAGATAAAAGCTAATTTCTGCCAGTGTAATAATGTACATAATTGGTTCTTCACAGCTAGAAACCAGATACTCTTTCATTCACGCATTCATACCATGGCTGTCTAATTTATGGAACTGTTGAGAGGGTGCTTTTTAGGGAGGTAGGGGGAAGGGGAAAATAACCCCAAACATTTCTTACATTGTTACCTGACTTGGGATGTACACATATGATTATGTAAAATCTGTGTCTGGGTGGCTGTTTATTCTTTCTTGCAGAGTATTCTGTGCTCACTGAGTGGGAGGGTCACACTGTGAGACTAATAAGGACAGAGCTGCATCCCCCTCTACCACTCTGGAGACTCACTCCAGCAACTCCTCGGCACTACAGCAGCTCTGTACAGGCATTTTCAGTGCTTCTGGCGGACACACCAAGAAAAAACTAAAGGTAAGCCACTCGTTATTTGTAGTCAATTATCTAAACGTGCGCACTCACACACACTATGCTATTCCTGGCTTGTTTTGTTTTTCTTCAAGGGTTTTTGGTTTTGATTTCCAAAATTGTCATTTAAGTTTATCATTGCTAATATTAACTATGTCTTATATAAACATGATGTATACCGTAAGTTTTTAACGTACTGCAATCAGCATGTGCTATACTATTCTGCTCATGATTGTGTAAATACATTGTATAAGCTAGTGGGTGACTATAGGTATATGCTAAGATATGCAAATAAAAAGAGCCCTGCTAAACGAGCAGTAATTTACAAAACTGATTAAACTGTTGCGAGTTGCCACAGTGCTGATTGTGCATATATTTACATTTTAAAACCTACCTTGTAATTAGCACGCGTGCCGGGTGGCCTGCGCGCAGTTGTTGGGAGCGCGCTGGTGAGTGAGCACGGCTCGGCTCGGCACGGCGAGGGAACACCGCAGCTCCGGGCCAGCGCCCGGGGATGCCGCGGGCCGAGTCCCGGCGCGATGGGGCCGGCTTGGCCCCTCACCTGCGGGCCCGGCGCAGGTGCCGCCGCAGCGCCCCGCGGCCCCGGGGCTGCCCCGCTCGCAGCGCCGCCGGCCCGGGCGGGCTCTTGGCTCCTGGCCCCTGGCCCCGCTCCGCCCCGGGGCTGCGGAGGAAGCGGCGGGGGAGCCTGCCCCAGGCTGGCTCACCGGGCTCCCCTGGCTGCCGGCGCCGCAGGCAGGGGCCGGGGGCACGGGGCGGGAGCGGCGGGGGAGCCGGGGCGGGGGCCGGGGGCGAGGCGCGGAGCCCGGAGCTGGAGAGCGGCTCCGGCAGCGGGGCGGGAGCGCTGCCCGGGAGAGCTGCCCGCTTGCCTTTCCCCCGAAGCGCTGAACCCTCCCTCCGGCAAACGCGGCTCGATCCGAGGGAAACGAGGCTGCCGGAGCTGCCGAGTTGGAGTCCGCGCTGCCGGGGCTCGGGGCGCTCCGCGGGCGGTGCGAGGCAGCGGAGCCGCCCGGAGCGGCCGGCCGGAGAGGAGCCGTGCCCGGAGGTGCGGCGGTACTGGTGACCAGAGCCCTTGAGAGAACCAGACCTCCGGAGCGGCAGCTCTCCTGAATTCCCGATGCCTGCTTATAAAGCAGGTGCAGGAAATGAAATGATAATTTATTTGAACATGTATTGGCTTTGTTGCTGGTGGGAAGGCTAGAAAAGTTAATAATGATGTAGTTGCTGTCAGTACATGACAGAATAGCTTTGATGATGAATAAGGTGCCTTGCAAAAATAATTATTAAAACTGCATCTTAGGTATTAACTAAGGTGATTTGCTTTTCTTACAGAATATGTGATTAGAAAAATAATAGGCATTTTCTGTGTTTCATTAAATTCACGTGTATATATATGTCACAGTTGGCTTAGAAGGAAGCTTTTGTCCTCTAATGACAGTACCAGTTTGTGCTGTTGAAGCCTGTACTTTTGTGAGATTTAAACTGGAAATTGAATATTGGTTGCTCTAGGCACATCGCAAGGTGGAGAAATAACGCATTTTGGCTTCTTTTGTGGTCAAACTCAAATAATTGCATGTTGTCTTTGTTCAATTTGAGGATTACTTCAGCAGTCACTCTAAGTGTTGTGGCACCAAACAGTTTAGCTAATATATTGAAAATTAAAAAATAATTTGGGGAGAAATATAAAAGAAAATTAGTAATTACTAATGAAATGAACATTCAGCACCTTTACAATTAATATCTCCAAGTTAATATTTCTAAAGTGTTGCTTCTGAGTTTATTAATAAGGAACTAAAAAGGAGTATATTTATAATTTATTTCCAAACTGGCTTAAATCTTTCTTGTAGCTCCTTAAACAGATAAATTATGCACTTGTATGTGACTAGCAACTTCCTCTTCACAGTTAAGAAGTTCTTGTTTATAGTTTTCTGACAAGGTGAGGTGAGAAGAATGAGATTATTCTGAATAAAGTTTTTTTTTTTTTGTTTCAGATTTGTAGCTGTTTGTTCACATGTGTCCAGGGGGAGATGAAGTACATTGGATCCTGCATAGTTTGGCTTTGTATGGCAGTCTTCCTCCTTCCTGTTTCTACTTCTGTGGCTGTCAGTGACCAGACAGGTACTTCCACTTTTCTTGCCCATCACAGACCAAAGACATAAATCTCACTACTGAAAAAATTTTAGCAAATAACAGGAGCACATAGAAAATAAACAATGTGAACAGATAAAATTATATAAGGTTGTTTTACATCTCTTTTTCTGAAATGAACTAAGTTTGAAACAGTTCCAAAGTAACCTCTCTGATTCCTGTGCTTGGAAGATTCATGTTTGGAGGTAATTGTAGTTCCTAAGAGTTTTGTTTTGTACTTTACTTTTCCTACCATACAAAACAAGTTTATAAAGCAGAGTTTACAACACTTTTGTGAATAAAATCATATGGCTTTATTAGACCAGATCAGTTATCACATTGACCTAAACAATCTAATGCTCATATTAACCACATCTATACTTAATCCCTTGACTGGGTCATATGTTTCACAGAGTAAAAAAAAACTTTTTCTAAGAAGATGGGGGAAAGGAATAGAAAGATATTGTTTAACTTAAAAGCTGTTACCTGTCTTCTGCAAATTTTCTCATATTTCTATTTTCTTTTTTTCTTACTTTCCACATGTTATCTAGAATTCGCACTTAAACTCTACATTAACTCTCCAGAATGTGGTAAATTCTGTCTTAAAGACACATCATATGTGCTTGTCAAATATGGAACATCAGTTTCTAGGATTACTCAGTCTCAGCAAGTACTTCAACTTACTATAATTTTCCTACAATTTTTAACAAGGAAAACATGTTTATTACCATTTAAATTGAGTTGGGTTTTTTCTCAAAAATTAAATTAACTCTTAGTAAGGCTGTTCCTTTCCAGAAATCTTATGAAAGATATTAGAAACTACACACACAAAGCAGCTTTGAATCTCAATAACCCATTTGTAACTCAGGCCTAAGAAATTTAAAAGTCCATGACTAGGAAAATAATCCTTTTACTACCTCTGGAGGCTATAAGTAGTAATAATGAATAAATAATAAGTGTAATGTGTGGGCTCTGAGGTAATAATAATGCATTGTGAAGAGCCAGAATTTAAGTCAAAGTCTTTTTCTTTTTATATTTTTAGGGCAGTGAGACTAAGTGCTCTGCTGATGAATTATTCTTAACCCCTCTGAGAGAGCAAAGCTTCATCATAGCTGTGAAATCATTCTGTCCGAAAGAAGAAAAATAGGGTTTATTCTGCCATTGCTAGGTGGTGCGTAGCAGAAGGGAAGGTTTTTACACTGCTAAAATGGTACAGAATGTACCTTAGCGATATAGATTGAAAAACATTAAAACAAAATTCCAGGAAGCATCGTCTTTTCTTTTCTATTTTTTTCCCTAATGAAGTGATGCCTTAGTAAGAGTTGGGCCAGTCAGAGAAGATGTGGCAGATATGGTGAAATCTGAATAAACTGTGTCTCTGAACTGTGCCTTACATTCCTTTAGAAGTTTGTAGCTAAGCAGTCAGCCGTGAAGTTGCAGTTTTCCTTGGCCTGATTACCACAAATGGATCAAATATGGATACAATTGAAACACTAGGAAGAAAAGGAGAGATTGAACCTCTCCTGTGAATAACTGAGGGTGTGCGCATGAAAGAGGCTTTTCAGTTTGTGGTGGTACAGGCAGATGGTGAGGAATAACAAGCTGATAGCTGCCAGCTTGAGCAGCTCTGCCAACAGCAGGTGTGTGAGTTAAACTCCAGTTGATAACAGGAAAGAGACTCAACTAGAGTTTGCAGGGATGGTCACTGTCCAAAAAAGAATTGCAAGTTATAGACCAGAAAGCAGGAGTTGGGAAAGAATCGACCCAGTAGTGGAGCAGCAGCAAAAGTGGTACAAATCTTTCTGCCAATCTTTTGTTAACCTGCTCTGTTCAGCTGAACCAAGTCGTCTTGCTCCAGTTTGATAATTTGTATGCAGATAAATATGTTACAAATTTGAAGTGTGCTTTTTTCATGAAAAGAGTAATATCTAAAGGGTTGTTTTTTGGTTTGGTTTTTTTTTTTTTGTGTGTGGGGGGGGGTTTTTTTGTTTGTTCTTTTTTTGGCTTTTTGTTTGTTTGTTTGTTTTGGTTTTTTTCTATCTTGCATTCAGTCGCTCTTTCTTGGGCCTTTGTTCCCTTCCATGTACAAGTTCTGTTTAAATCAGCATCTATCCTTCAATATCTGCCTAGACGATTTTTTTGGTTTTCTTCCTTCCACAACATACACGTAGCATTTATTTCTCTGGGCTAATATGGAAGCTTTTCCAGCAAAGTGCATTTAGGTAGGATCTGAGATTATTATATTTACATCGTGAAATTGTTCGCCTGATCTACTTGAATCTAAAGGAATGGCTTCAAATACACGGGAAAAGGGTAGACTAGAGTTAATTTGTGGGTGGTGAGAGAAAGAGGTGTGTTAGGGGAAGGATTGACTTGTGTGCATATGTAGGAGAGAGCTTTCTGAGCAGGCATGCTGAATATACTTTATGACTTATTCATTGGGCTAATATAGTAATAAATAAACGCCAGTATTGAAAAAAGAGTCAGAGGCTGAGAGAGTATGCTGGATCTTCTTGGAGCAGTCCTCCTTAGGCTCTGAGGGTGCCAGTAAGCATTAGATTCACATAGAGGATTTCTTTTAGTTCTCATGTTTTGATATGCTTAGAGTTCATTAGCAGGAAGGACTCGGTTCTCATGATGGAGTATAGCAAATCTGAGGGGAGGGAGCTCAGGAGTTTTTCACAGGCATATTTTTGATTTGACTGCAAGAATACTTTCTTCATGTTGTCAACTTATTATTATTGGGAATATTTGGGGTTTGAGTGTGGATGCAAGCTATTTCTATAGTGACACATGAAGTTCTAATTTGATTATTCCTGAATGCTTTATATTAAGAATATTCTGTCTCATTCCCAGGTCATTGCTTCATTTTCAACTTTCTTTTACAATTACTGTTTTTTGAAGTCACTTGCTAATCCATGAAAAATGTAGTATAAACAAAATCCTGGGACTGTCAGGCATGGTGAATTTTCCTTGCCTTTTGACATGGAATGTGTTGTGAAAAGTATTTGCTATGGATCATGAATTTAGATAGGCACTTTAACCCAAATACAGTAAGTGATTTAAAGTATGCAAATCAGTTCAGCTTTTTGGTTTTAATGTTTTAGTACAGCTAGATACTTCTCCAAATCAATATAATAACTCTACAGTAACTCATATACAAGGTATTCATATTCCTGATATTCCAATCCAACCTGGCCTTGAATGTTTCCAGGGATGGGGCATCCAGCACCTCTCTGGGCAACCTGTTCCAGTGTTTCACCACTAAGTCTAGTCTAAATCTAGCCACTTTTATTTAAAACCATTACCCCTTGTCCTGTCATAGCAGGTCCTGATAAAAAAACTGTACCCATCTTTCTTACAGGCCCACTAAATGGAAGGCTGTAGTAAGGTCTCCCTGGAGCCTTCTCTTCTCCAGGCTGAAAATCCTGACTCTCAGGAGAGATGCCCCAGCTCTCTGATAATTTTTGTGGCCTTCCTTTGCACCTATTCCAGCAGGTCCACATCTTTCTTGTGCTGTGGCCCTAGAGCTGGATGCAGTAGTCAAGGTGAGGAGGTTCTCATGAGAATTGATGTGCAGAATCACCTCTCTTGATCTGCTGGCCATGCTTCTTTAGATGTAGCCCAGGATATGATTGACTTTCTGGGCTGTGAGTGCACACTGTCAGCTGATCTCCAGCTTTTCAACAATCAGTATTCTCAAAGCCTTCTTGTCAGGGCTGCTCTCAATTCCTTCAACCCCCCCAGCCTGTTTTGATACTGAGCATTGCTCTGACCCAGGTGCAGCACCTCATGAGATTGCTGAACCTCACAAGATAACCATGAGCCCAATTCTTGAGCTTGTCCAGGTCCCTCTGGATGCTATCCTGTCCTTCAGGTGTGTCAACTGCACCACTCAGCTTGGTGTCATCTACAAATGTACTGAGAGTGCACTCAATCTCTTTATCTATGTCATTAATTAATTAAATAACATTGGTCCCAAACAGGACACCACTTGTCACTGATTTCCATCTGGGAACTGAGGAGTTGATAGCTCCCCTCTGGATGTGACTGCCCAAACAATTCTTCATCTCCCAAGAAGTCCACACATCAAATCCCAACCTCTAAAATTAAGAGATATTGTGAAGACCATATAAAAGGCCTTGCAGAAATCCAGATGACATCCATAGCTCTTCCCTTGTCCACTGATGTAGTCACTCCATTGTACAAGGCCACTGAGTTAGTCATGCAAGACTTGCCTTGGTGAAGTGGAGCTGGTTGTCTCAAATAATATGAACTCCTGCTTTCACTACTTACTCATCTTCATGGGAGAATATAGTTCTCCAGGGGTCTAGCATGAGTATCCTAATCCTTGAACTCTATTGCTTGGATTTCTTATTTCTGCCTGCCAATGCTGTTACGTTACTTCATAACCATCTAAATAGTCACCAGACTCAAAGATAACTTCTTTAACTGTATCATTTTCCCTTCATTCTTCCCACCCTTGTCTTAATCAACATATACATTGTAATGTAATATAATCTTCTTTACAAAGTAAAATAACAGAATAATAATAAAAAAATCATATCTTATTTCCTGGTGCCTGTATACTTGAGGCTACAGTTATGTAGGAAATCTGAATTCTTGACCTTGTTTGAAAGCAAGCCAGCTGGATCTGCTGTCTTCAGTATGAATACATTTGAAGTGGACTGACTGGATATCTTGCTGATATTTGCAAGTGTATGGCTAGCTCTGAAGAGGCTGCCTATGTCAATGTGTTTATGAAGCCTGATTCAGTAAGAGTTTGAGAAAAATCTTGGGTAATATGGGTTTCTGCCTGAAGCTTGAGTTGGCACAGGATGTGGGTATACATTAAGTTGGGATTTGCTGTTTGGCCACATTCATTGGGCTGGCCATGGTTACTGATGGAAGCTTCAGTGCCTTTGCAATGTGCATGTCAGTGGTGATAGATGGCAGCTAAAAACTTCATCTGAAGGTGAAGTTTAATTATAAAGTAGCACACGGGTACTTGTGAAGTGATTCTAACCATTACAGGTTACACTAATCTGGAGAAGCCAAGACTGCCAATTGGAAGTTGCAGCTCCCACTCAGGAAGTGCACACAAGAGATATCTGTAAGAGGGAGACTAAAGCACACACCATGATCTTCTGTCCTCGTTTGCATGGAATGGAAAGCTGAGCATGGTGCTTAGATGGAAGTTGCAGTGAGCTTCAACAGGTGTCCTGATCATTCCAGGAATTTGGAATGTGCCATTGCATGTTGCAACAGATATGTCTAGATGCACTGTCTTTTTTTTTTTTCATAATGATATTGGAAAACAAACAAAAAATTCTTACTAATCTTAGTGGTAAGAGAGAAGACAGTGATCTGTGATGTACCTGCTTGGTCTGCATAAATTAATATTTTCAAGATTATTGGATTGATTTTATATTAATTAGCTCATAGCTAGGACTCCTTGATTTATAAAGATCCAGGACAAATTTTTTGTATGGATAGGTAATCATTAATTTAAAGATAAGTTAACTTGACCTTTGATATCACTGGTTTAATATGAATTTTTTAATTCAGTCCACATAAATGAAGGTTTATCATGTGCAGAGCAATCTAGTATATAAATGTAAGCTTGTTCTTCTTACTATTTAATGAATTTTATACTAATGTATTTTAACAGGCCAGGTAGGTTCATGGTTTCCCACTGGATTAGCAGTAAGGGTTTATCTTGTTCTTTTTCTTTCCTGAATATCTTCATGTAGACCTTGTCATTCAGCTGCCCACATATTGACTGGGCAAATTGCCTGTTTTGTCTCAGACTAAATAAAATTTAAGAATCTGCTAGCAGTACTAAAAATCGTGGAAGAGGTTATACAAGCTGTAGCTGCAGAAAGAATTTTCATCACTCTATAGTAATGAAAGTTGTCAGTGTTGGTATGGAGAGGGTTTGTTCTTGTTATTTGAGTTTTCCCTTGGCTGTCTGTTAAGAGGAATAGCGCTGAACTAAAGGAGGACATTAGCAGCATGCAATAGAAGATTCACTGTAACTCTTTCAGTTCTTCTGGGAGGGATATGGAATACAAACAAATAACTAACACTTAAATGGCCTGTCTGTGCTGTGACTGTTATGCCACTGATAAAAATAGGTCCATGGTCCAGTCTATGGCATGTGAGGAATCATTGCTATCATCTGGATAACACAAAAATTAAGGCTTGAGCCTTTATTTGGACTTGGAAGAAAGTGGCTGTGGGGAATAGGCTCAAACTTTCTAGTCTTTGACTGCTCAACACTCATGTAAGTTAATGCCAAAAAAAGAAAAAAGCACACTTGTGTCCCAGGTTCTCTAAAGCTTACATCAGTTTAGGGTAAAATCAGAAATAAGTACACTTTGTCCACTCTTATAAGTACTGTCAAGTCCTTAACCAAAAAGAGAATCGTCTTGAAATTTATTGAATATTTTTGAAAAAAAGCCCTTAGGAAACATGTAGATTTAAGAAATCTTCTGTCCACGTATGTCTGACATTCTTTTGTGACTTCAGCTATAAATGGCTTCCTTTAGACCAGGTTATTTCTTAGAGCTATAGTTATGTAAATGTACCCTAACAACATCCATTGTTTTAGAGTGGCTATATATAGAATTCTATAGCTCAATAATCTGTATTTGATTGAAGGTTGAGGTTTGTAAACTGAAGGGTATCTAAGGTGAACCTGTTTCTGTCCTGTGCTGTGTGTGTATATGTCAACTGGTGTATTGAATTTGCTATGTTACTGTGTAATTCCAGTGAATGCTTTTCTCACTGTATAAAACTTCCTGCTAACCAAGAATGATGAAAGATTTCACTTCAGAGTTTTCAACATGAATATTCTTTACAGTTCGGTGTCTTTTCTCGGGAAAGGGAGTTTACAGAGTTTTCATGCATATGTTTAATCTCATTTATCATGAAACTCTATCTGTACAGGGAAAATCATGCATGCATTTATGGATCTATATGAGAGAAAGAAAAAATTTATTCTCTTAGAGCCTTAGAAGTAAATTAATTTATCTGTGATGTTACTTGTCGTCGTCAATTTTTAGTTGTAATTGTAATTTTACATGTGATGCACATGGAACTTAATGAATCTTACAAAAAACCACAAAAACCAAGTGTTTTACCCTGTCTGTTCTTTAAAGAGTTGACATAGCTTTCATTAACCATATTATCAGGACGTATCTTTATGTCTGTATTATATTATATGGTTTCACTTTTACTAGTTATTTCCAATTACCCATTCTTAATCCAGATCAAATACTGAAATATATTTAATAGCATTTAAGAGTTTTGAAGGATAATATGCTTTCTACATGACAGCTAGAATGAATGACAAATTTCACCTGCTTTAAGAATAAAAATATAGCTATCTTTCATACTAGTGTTTGGTCTGGATGTTCTTATGAAACATTTATATATAGATGATTTCCAGGTTAATAGTAGGACATTCCTTACTTTTTAAATTGAACTAATGCTTCAGAAAGCACCTTGACCTTCACTGTTCAACAACTTCAGATACGCCTTGGGCATCTTTTAAATTGCATCAGCTCACAAAGCTCTGTGCTTGATAAGTTGACAGGCCAAATATTATAACTTGTCGTCTGTGATTTGCTAGTATTTTAGGATTTAACAGGGCTATTTGAAAAACCTGTTAAATAGCGAGCCTTATTTCTGACCCCTACACAAAAGTGACATTTTTCTGTCTTTCCTTCTTAAAAGTGGACATTCCTATAAATCTATTTAAAAAGAGCATAAAGGACTTAATGGAAGTAAGAAGTAATAATTATTAATATTGCACATTAATAATGCAGTGTCTTATCTAAGATTTCAGTTAAATTTAACCTCAGTTTGCCATGTTCCGAATTTTAGAAACTTCTGTTGCTTACCAAAATACTTTGGTTCAGACTTACTCCCCTACTTAATTTTGAAGCTTTTTTTCCCCAAATATAATATTTTTTCATATTCATGAGTGGAGGCAAGTATTTTCTAGTGATACAGTGAGAAATAGAAAAAGAACTTGAAACAGATATTACTGCTTTGTAGAGTGTTGTAAATGGAAACAACATGGTAAGAATTTAATGGTTTTCTTCTGGCTATATTGTTTATATGAACTTCAACCACAGGCAGCTAAATTAAAATGTGATACAAATTCTATCTGCTTACATTATTGGAAGCGTAGTATAAAATCTGCTCTTGTTTAGATTTTGTAACTTGATTTAATGCTGCTTTTCATATCCTAAAGAAACAAAAGAAACATTTCTGTCAATATTACCGTAACTGCCATGATATTCTGTTCAATTCCTGTTAGTTTGATAACATTTTACGATAGAACTCTGTTCTCTTAAAGGTGCTGTGTGTCCTTTAATGAAAGCAGTTGCCCATCATCTCAAACAAATCCACAGAGACAGTCGTGGTGTATCAGGTAAATGGCCAAGCTAATATGGATATCTATATTAATTAGCTAGTCATGATTACTGGATGTAATCATAGTCTTACTGAAGCTGGCTTTAAAATTGAAAAGCTAGGACAGAATTCCACCCCCAAGCAGCAAAAGCTGCTGCTGCTCTCAGGAAGGTGGCATTAAAATCAGAACGTTTTTCCTCGAAAGTATTGATTCAAGTTCAGCAGCCACACTAATTTCCGTATTTTTTTTTCCTAATCATCTTGCATTCTTATCAATTCAGACAATAAAAGGAACCAGCAAATTCATTTTTCAGGTTTTAAAGTCATCTACCAAGTGATTTTTGTATGAATAGTTTTAGTAAAAGGAATATTGAAAGTTTCTCTGACTTTAAATTTTACTTTTCAAAATAGCTTGTCAGTCTGTATTCCAGAAATGCTAATATGCTTGTATTCAAGTATGCTAAAAATGATTATTTACTTCTGGGTTTTAAATTCCATTAAGTTGTATCATATTGTGTTCTATTTTACAGGGTTTGATCTGGCAGAAAGCTTTTCTTTAAGGCAAACATCTTGTGGTGGGGAAAAGATCTGTTTTAAACTGGGAAGTGCACCTCTCATTAGAGATACAAGGTAAGGTACTTTTTTCATGCTTAATTTTTAAAAGATGGAGCTCAGACTCAATGCTACTAATTAACTGAATCACTGAACATGTATCCAAAGAATGCCACAGAAAGCAGTGTGACTGTTTTTAGAATTTTTTCGGTTTTCTTCTGTGGGAAGTATTTTGATTTTGATGTGCTTTGATTCTGCAATCTGGGAATATGTAGGTAGTAACTTAACTGTGAATAGCACTTTCTCAAACCATGATTCTAATACTGAAAATTCTTCTGTTAATGCATTAATATTTATAAAACAGAGGGAAAAAACCCTTTCATGGTATGACAGGAAGTATTATACTAATCTCCCCTCAGTGAAGTTGTCTGTCCTCTCTCTCACTACTGCTGGCAAGATTAAAAACAGAGTATCACCATTTCCTTGAATGTTATTTTTTTATTTTCCTGATATTCACATTTTGGCTTTGAACAATAGCAGAATAGTGGGCTCTCAGTGTAGAGGAGAGTGGCAAAATCCTGTTCTGGCACAGGGTGGGCTGAAAAGCAGAGACTGCATGAAAAATCAAAAGGACAGTGAAAGAGAGTAAGGCACAATTGGATTGGATGGACTTAAGCTTGCATAGGGAGAAGGAAATGTCAAGAAGCAGTTAGGAATGTAGTTTCAAGTTCCCTGTGCTCAGTGGAGAGAGAGGATCATCTCAGAGCTTCTTGGTTGAGATGTGCTCTGAGTCATGGGACTGTGGTTTCTGTACAGCGTGTTCCTGTGATGACGAGGGGAGCAACTGTATTCCCATGTCTTCAGGTTGGGTATTTTCTATTATTGCAAGAGGTCTGGCTCCAGCTTGCCTAGTAAAAAACCCACACCTGGTCCTTGGACTTCCCCTTTGCTTGGATCCTGGGCATAGCACAGAGGGACTGTGAGCAGCATGAGGCCAGGGGGAAGGAAGAAGAGTTGGAAGCACCCAGACACAAAACAAAGTGATCTTCGTGAGAGGAACATGACTACGGAAAGAATTTATCTAGCAATTTAGAATATTTAGGTTCTCTAAGTTTTTCTGGTATATTAGATACTGTAAGTGCAAATTTTTTATGCTTGTGTAATTCTGAAAAGTTAAACTAATAACTATATATTTTTTAAAATACATTGGACACTAGCTATTGAAGGAGAATTGACTAGACAAAATTACTTGACACAAAGAGTGCTCTTCTTTTACGAGGACCTTCCCAGTATAATGCAGATTGTCTTTAGCAGAGGAACAAGAGATAGTAGGTACCACTCATAAATGCCTTTACTGAAAATATTTTGAGGGATTTTTAGTAAGAAAACTTTCCTTTTAAAAAAAAATTTATTTTTTTCTTTTTTTTGCAAGTTTTCATTCAAATTTATGGGAATTTGAGGAAAACATGAGAGACTAGGAGGGTAGAAAATCAAGGCAATAACAAAACATGTCGAGCAATTTTCCTTTAGGAATAAAAACTAAGTAGTGCTAGGAAATGCATCTTGTGCACTGGCTTTATTTTGAAACAGTAAGAAAATTGGGGCCAAAAATGGAGCAGAGAGGAGCTAGAAATTGCAAAAGGGTTAATTATTTAAAATTCATATTACTTTGAGGTAAAATTCTTGATTCAAGGTATTGATTTCTAAGAATTTCTGAGTAGTTTAAGAAGTGGTCTGAGAGGTCATGTTGGAGTTAAAAAACATTAAGCTTTTTTCTCGGCTTTATTTAGTAGGCCTGAATACTAATGTCTGTTTTTTCTTCTTTTGAAAACAGTTTATTAGTGAAGGCAATGAAAATGGGGAATTCACACCATGGCTGATAGCTGTGCCCTAACAAAGCCCTAAATATTAGCTATTGCAAGGAAAGTCACAATGGTTGTGTTGTTTTGGCTTTTTTTTTTCCCTATATATTTTTTCCTATATTTTATCTCATCAGCTTTTTGAAGGGAGGGAAAAATGACTAGTTTTTCTTCATTGTCAGTGTAACTTGGGCAGAGGCTAAAGAATTTCATTTGGGGTAAACCTGGAAGGGAGATGGTTTGTTTTTCATGGTGTCTTGGTTCTCACACTCCTCACCATCCATGTTATTTCCTTCTGTATATCCTCATAAAAGAAAAAAGTAAAGAGAAAATCTTTCTAGTTTCTCCTAAAAATATGCATCTCTAATGGATGAAAAATTTAGCTAGATGAAGCAACTGAGATGATGATTAATAAAATGCATATCAGTGTAATATATTAATAAAGTATTTTTTATTAATAAAGCAGAAAAATTAATATAGTTAGGCAGAAAATTAGTATCATGTTATTGATGATAATAAGATTTTCAGTCAGCTTGCTGTGCAAGAAAGTAGTGCCTCATACATATATCTTCCTGAACAATAAAAGGGTTAATAGTATTTTCAATAACATTCAACCACTGCAGAATTTCTGTTAAATCCTTGTTCTTCGTGGCAATAATCTTGCTCATCCTTTATTAACCTTTCTTCACAGAAGTGCATGTCATTAAAGGATGAATTCTAGTCTTAATTATTTCAGTTTGTTGAAAATAAAATGGCTTTCTGATATTGAGGTAACACTTCAGAAAAATAGTTTTTAGAAATTTTGTTTGAAGTATGTTACTTTTTAAACTCTTCTGAAGTTTTAGGATTTTTTTTAAAATAAGGAGAGATGGCAGTCAGGAGCGCAAAGTCAGGGTTTGGGTTTTTACATGGTAGGGTTACAATGAGGGATTGTCAGAAACTTGGCTATCTGTCATCATAACCTCATAATTTACTATCTCAGTTACCCATGTGATGCCTTGAACATATCATTTAATTAATTATTTTTATTTAGACCTACTTCTCTTACATTATGTCAGGTTGTGTGGTTCCAGACCCCTTGTGTTATTAGATGGCTTTAGGGATCATTCCACCTCAGAAAATATTTTAGTAGATGTGGCGTGCAGTAAGCAGCAGAACAGTGTTTGTTATCCATCCTGCAGGAAATTGAGAGTATCTGATTAAGCTGACTAGCAAGTATCAAGTAACTTGGCACATCTCCTCTTGCATTTCATTCATTCAGTTGTAGTGTGGGTAATAGAAAGCTATGCAGTGCCATTTTTCTTCTGTGATGCCATTTTGGTTTTTTTCAATGGACCTGGAGTAGTGTTTCACCTATTTATATGTTGTAAATAATTTACAATGCACTGTCAGCTTGGGAAATTGATTACGTTTATTTATGTTGGACTTCAGCTGTAGGTCTTTATCTTTTTCTGTGATGCAGTTCTGTATATATTTTGTCTTGTGATAGCAGATGGATAGCTTTTCTTATGCTTTATGTAAATAACTGTAAAATATTAATGTAATGCCAGTAATACCTTCCTGATTTAAACTGTGAATTGATTATTGAAGATCTTCGTGGACTTTAACAGAAATTATTCCTGAGAAAAGTAGTGCAACTGAACTTTTGAGTCGTAAAGAAACTAGAAAGTACTGTTTGCTACTTTAGTAATTAGACAGTCTAATTATATAGTCATAATCACACCACAGAATCATAGAATAATAGTAACTACTATATAATAGTTTAGTTTTATCTCAACAAATACCTATAGAGTCATATTTCTTCTCCAGACACTAACATGTACTGCCCATGTAGTGTATTCCAGTGTGGCACGGAGTTTGCTGACAAAGGAGAACAGGGCTTTGTGCTGGTAGCATTCCTTTACACCTGCCTGCAGTATTCAGTATTTCTGGACATGAAGCCTTTTAGGCTAATCTTTGGTCTTCAGTTGCCTTAGAGTAAATAGCTCGGTGATGAATTAATTTCACTGTCTTTCTCAAAAGATTCGTGAGACATCAGTTGTTCCTCCCTCTCACTTTTCTGGGTGTCTGGTGGGCCATTTTTTCCTCTTCTGAAAGCACCAATAAAGGAGATAATAAGCTGATTTCGGCTGAGTTTCAGAACGTTCTTGAAATGGATGTTCATGATTAGCAAATCTTCATGGCACAGTCATAGCTTTCTTATTTTGTAGTTTATTTGGCTTGACAAACCATATTAATTTACTGAGGAGATTATCTTAGCTGGCTGTTAGATGATCTGAGTTACAGCAGTTGGGATTACTCTCACGACTCTTTCAGGAATTCCTCCCCTTTTGTTGTAAGATACTACAAAAGAGCTTGGATTTTGACTGTATTTGGACTACGAGCTCCACCAGCAAAGTTGTTACTGCTGCCAGAAGAGCTGTGGCTTGGGCCATATTTCAGAGAAAGTGTTTCACCTCCTTGGGATGTCTAGTTACTGGAGGAAGAAATGCCATTCCCAATGCCTCAGTAAATTCCAGGCGGGAGAATTCTTTCTGCTAAGAAGAGAAATTGGTGATGAATAATATTTATGTGGGGATTTCTGTTTGTCTTTAGCGCTAACCTTTTAATCACAAAAAAATGTGGAGGGAATTCCATTTTCCTAGAGGACAGCTGGCATCAAGTGAGTGTTCCTGTGCTCACTATTAGAAACCTTTTCATAGCCAGCAATCTGCTTTCCCAAAGCCACCTATCTCTACATGATTTTGCAACCATTTATTTTGCTGTCTATTCTCTTGGCTGTACCTGTTGAGATCACTCTCTTCATCAAACTAAAATATACTGAGTTTCTTTCATAAACTTCAGCTCTCCATGAAGTCCTTGTGGGCATGATTTTTTAATTTTTTTTGTACTTGGCATCTGTTTTGAGCAGCAGACTTTATTTCAATAGTCTTCTTGAAAAATATTTTAAGGGGTATTTTAGGAAGTTTTATACCTATTTCTTTAAAATGGTATAGAATAGATAGATGTGATAATCACTGATTTCCAAAAAAATTCACTGAAAACTTTTAAAGCATGACTGAAAGTGACAATGAGGTATTATTCCAGTTTTGAGGCAGTAGTTACAGTTTCTCAAACCAGCTTTTATCTGTGCTCACACAAAGTCCCGCTAGCCTTTGGTCTGTTAAAATATTAGATGGTTATGCAAGAAAACACCTCTCCTTTACTATATCATGTATTTCTTTGAGATCATTTGAGCAGTTGGAGCCAACAATGCTAAGACTGAAATGTCTGGTATTTTGGTTGCAGGGTATTTTCAAGAAAAAGGCCTTGCCTTTGGAATTTGCTTCCTGAGTGTGGGAGCCTGAATGTAGTACAAATTCTGATGTTTCTTCAGGTCTTTTAAAGTAGTGGATCAGAAGCTGTAGTGATTCCATCTTTCTTTTATCCTGAAATAGTATATTTTCTGTTTGTTTCCAGAAACTTCAACACTTACTCTATTTTAGAAATTAAAAAGAAGAAAAATGCAGTGATTATTGTTGAAAGAACAAATTGATGTTGTACCCACCTTGTAAATACCAATTATTTAATTTCATAACTAAGGAGAAATATGGGGCTTCTCACCACAGAAAATGACAGACCGATGCTTCTTTGAAAGAATACTCGCCTGTGAATGTCTTTCTGCATTTCTGTTCTTCTGCATTAGAACAAGCTTGGGCTTGTTTCTACCTGAAAATTTACAAGTAATACGGCAATTTTTATAAAATTCAAAATTCAGGTATTAATAGGTTTTGATGTCCATATTGAGTTTGAATCATCCTACAATTTAACATGTAACTTACTATGCCGAAAGAATTGGGAAAGCAAAGGTAAAGACAGAGGTGACAGTGGGAGAGAACATTTAAAACTGTACAGCACTTACTGTACTCGCTGTGAGAAATCAGAGTTAGAAAATCATTTAAATTAAGCTACTGACTGTAACAAATTGGAATTCTTTGGTCTGTAGTGTGTTCCCCTGATAGTGGAGCAGTGTCATGCCAGTTGAATTAGTACAACGCTGTTGCATGAAGCAGACTCTTTCTTTTCCTTTTTTTGCTGGTGATGATGTTCTTGCTGTAAAGCACTTGCAAATAAAGGGAAGAGGCTTTTGTGAGGTGTGTACTTTAAGGGCACTGCTCCACAAGGAGAGTGTGCAGGAGACCAGCAGTGTTCGTGTGGAATCTCATGTGCCTCATGGCAGGCAATAAACAAATCCAAATAAACAAAGCCAAAATTAATATCTGGAAGAATATAAAAATAGGAGCTTGCTTTCACAGCACCCATCTCCATCTCTCAGCCTCATCTCACTTCCTCCACATCAGCATCAGCCTCTCTGTTCAGAGAGGCTGGCAGCTGATCCCTGTGGCTGTGTCATCTCAGCAGTCACGGGGGGAAGGAGAAAGATAGGCTGCCCCCAACCCTGGCAGCACTGCCTTCAGCTAAAACAAACCCTGAAACTGTACCTTCAGTTTGTAATGGTTTAACCTGCCCTGTGGTAAACAATCCCAGTGTTCCCATTAAAACTACGGCATCTGCAATTTCACTTTTGCTATATATTCCTGTAGGGAATTCCTTTCTATTTTCATCTGATATGGATGCCAAGACTATTTTTCAGTTTTCTCATCTAAGATAGCAAAATCTAAAACATAGATTTTCATAGATATTGCAATTGCAAGACAAAGTTACTGTGTTACTAGATTTCTAAATTCAGCAGGAAAAATTTACCTAGATGCTTCTCAATGACCCTTGTTCAAAAATTTGGATACAAATTCTGAAGGTTGTTCAATTTACCCGTACATTAACTGAAGGAGCCTTAAGTGATGTCAGAGTGTGGGGAACTTTCAGAAAAGTTTACATTCCTCTTACTCCCTGCCAAACATGCTGATTTTTAAAACTTTGCTATTTTTCTTGGTTTATCTTGGCCACCTTTTTTGAAGCAAAATCTGTCAAAAATTAGTACAAGGAGGATGCAAGTTTAAGTCTTTAACAAGACTTTGTGTCTTGATAGTCTTAGAACAAAAGTGCAGTTGCAAAATCGGTACAGATGAAGTTTTTTTGGAAAACCAGAATGTCTATGGGTATCTACAGCCATGCTATGTGCAACCACACAGAATTCAAAGATGTACTGGGCATAATGCACACAGCTGAGGATAGACTGTAGCCCCATTATGCTGTATATAGAGACTGAAAATAATTTATCAGTTTTGCTGATTGAGCTGAGAGGATTCAAGTGTCTTTATAAAATGCATATAATTTTTCTAGCTGAAGCAATGGTGCCACATGCTCCAAAAGTAATTTATCAGCAGACTAGAAAAAAAACCAAAACAACAAACAACCCTGTAGTAAATCAGATCTTTCTTTTTCTGGCTTTTGTGATTTAACGCTGTGTAATCTAGTTTCCTTTAGCTATTCTGTCAGGGATTCCTTCTCTTAACTAAAGTTGCACCAACAAAAAGACGTGTGTGCTAATATATCTGCATTTATACTGGGGCTTTTTATTTAAACGTGCTGTAGAGATATCATACCCTTCCCCCTTCTTGTCTCTGAGTTTTTAGGTTTTATATCTAAAAATAGTTCACAGTCTGTCTCACAGTGAAACTGCCTGGTGTTTTTTTCATTACCCTGATTTTAATTTATTTTCATTTGGTTCTGAAAGATTTTTGGCCTCTAGCATTTCTATGTGGTTAGCTCTTTACAGTTTTTATCATGCTATGAAGTGTTTTTTGTTTATGGAGAGAAATTGACAAAATTTTTTAAATACTTCTTTGATTTTGAATGGACAGTGTAGTCCATGCTCTGGGTTTTTCACTTAGAGGTCTGGGTATCAATTTGAGTTCAGTCCTAAGAGTACAGAGTTTGCTGATTGGAGTCTTGCCTGTCTCAAGTGAATATTTGTCATGCCACAAACTCATTTCAAAACTTGGAATGATTTAATAAACTTCAACTTGAAGAACGATCTGTAATCTATAGAAACAAGATGTACAGATATTGGTACATTAACAGAACCACATGCAAGAGATCATGTTATTTTTGGATTTAGTCAGTGTGACTAGCTGCAGTATCTCAAAATTCTATTTAAAAAAAATAAATCCTAAAAATACTCTGGGATTGGATATAAAAATTTAGGCTTTGAATACCTTATTGATAGTTCCTAATATGGCATTGTGCTTTTAATTTTCTTAGGAAAAATTAAGTATTTTTATTTTAGGTATTAGACTACTAATTATTGATACACCTATATTAACAATGAAAATGTTGAAATCTTTGATAAACTTCCATTTACCTCTTTTACTCAGTTTTCTTTGTGAACTCTGCGGAGAGTTCTGCTTAGCTTAGAAGTTTGGATTTCTTTGTCACTGAAAGATTTGTAAAGCTTTGAAACAAACCGCCCAGGGATGTGGTCCCGACCCCTGGAAGTGTACAAAAGCATATGGATATGGCACTTGAGAACAGAGTTTATTGTGGACATGGTGGTGGTGCTAGGCTGGATTTGATGTCTTTTTCAGCCTCAGCAGTTCTGGGAGTCTATGATTGTGAGAGAGTTTGCTAAGAAATGTGTATACTCCTCATCCGTGGTGAAGAGTATTGATTTACTCAAATACTTTTGAATGCATATCTCAAAAATATACATTGATTAAGGCGTATGGGGTTTGCTTTGGAGCACTCCCAAGAAGTGACAACAGAAATAACATCATCGAGGTGCCATGACTGCACACACCTTTTTTTTCCTGTCACTGGATCTGTCTCTTACATGAGCAATTCAGAATGCTAGACGACTTGCCACTTCAAGTAAATCTATGGAATTAAACAAAAAGTATAATAGTATTCACCAGGAGTGTATACAATACCAGGAACTGATTGCCAAGATTTGCAGGGAAGAAGTGTCATTCCAGCCCAGCTCTTGCACTGAGGACCCTTCCTGGTGGATGCACTTACTTTGAAGTATAGCATGTGCAGTTGCAGCGATAAATTATTGCTCTTGCTCAAATTTGACATCTAGCAGTGACTTGTACAGAATTAGTAGATAACACCTACTCAGAGGTAAAAGTGGTATTTGGAAACAGGGAGTTTTGGGACTTGAATCTTCTATTGCAGTAGTTTGACTTTTTAAAATATCTCCTGTGAGATTAAATTGCTGAGAATTAGAATCTTTAGCATATGACATTGTAGTCTAATATGAACTGTGGACAATATATGATAAGGACAGTAACTAATAATAATCATATGGACAGAGGCATTGGAAGAAAATTATTACAAAAGGACTAAATATAAAATGTAAGTTCTAGCAGTACTTGAGTAATGAGGCTGTATATGATGACTTGAATGACTGAAAAGAAAATGCCATCAGATATCTGTTAAGTCAAAAAGGAGCATAGACTTTGAAATTCTTTCTTTTTTTAATAGGCTATTTTTCTTTCCACAGAAATTTTTTAAATTTAGAAAGTGAAAAATAATTGCATTACTGTTAGTATGTGGAGACAGATACACTATGCTACCAGGAAATTACATCAGCTTAAGAGTGGTTTGTTGTGAAAGTGTTAGGAGCACTAAAAAAACACTTCGTGATTCAAGATAGCTGATATGATTTCGTGGAAAGTCATGACTCATTAACCAATTAGAGTTCTTGAAAGATCAAAGAGTTTTAACATAACCTTACTTCTTTTTTCTCCTTAAAAATAAGTTAGAAATACTCACATGAATTCATATTATGCCTAAGAGTACATTTCTTACAGCATCCTAACTTTTTTTATCATGATTACGTTGAAGTAAAAGTCATCTCTTTAAGAAGCTTTTGCTGATTTTGTTCTAACACACAAGTAAATGTGTACTCCTACCCAGCTGGCTCTAGGTGGTCCTGTGTGAGCAGGGGGCTTGGAACAGATGACATCAAGAAATTCCTTCCAACCTCATCCATTCTGGGGTTCTCTGATTGCATTATAAACTATTTTGTTTATAGTTTCTCATCCTTAAGAGTATAGTTTCCCATAGTATTTGGTACGTAATTTTACATGTCAACCATGTAAACCATTATAGGGTAAGAATGAATTCATCAAAATGCAGGTTTTGTAATGGGGTGATGAGGGAACTAAGTACTTCCATTTTAAAACTTACAAAATATTGTTTTCAACTCATTGCATGCTTAAATGTTATAATTTTATTTAATGCAAAATATTGGTGATAATAGTGGTATTTTCTGTTATAACTTTTCTACTTTTTATCTACTAGTCTGATATATACACTAGGTCATATAATGTTCTGAGAATTTTCATCAGCAGTACAGATTCTAATCTCAGTATTACTGTTGAAAAGGATGATCATTGTTCATTCTCTTTCTGTTATTTTGCATGAAAATTATATGGATTTTATAACCTCAAGTTGCTGTAGCTGATGCATTGGTTTAATGCAAAGTTTTCTGCTGTGGAGCCTTTGCTGTTTTGATGAAAGTTTGTGAATTCCTACCCTATCAAGCTTCCTTTCTTGGATATAAGACACCTAGCCTAATTCCTCAGTCCAAGAAGAGCTCCCAGTCATATTCAGTGTTCTTTCAAGTTGGGTTTGGTGTGTTCTTTCAACGTGAAGCTTAGAATTTTACCTAAATAAAATGT
Organism: Acridotheres tristis; assembly: GCA_037013685.1. Classification (NCBI taxonomy): domain Eukaryota; kingdom Metazoa; phylum Chordata; class Aves; order Passeriformes; family Sturnidae; genus Acridotheres; species Acridotheres tristis. The sequence continues at coordinate 83,823,639 of CM072887.1, read as the reverse complement.
TTATTGACTTATCAGTATCACTGCTTGAGGTATCTTCTCAACACCTCTGTCTTGAGCCAGATGCAAGATCCCATCTCTGTTTATAACCTTTGTTTTTCTGTTTCTCTCCTAGCACTTTAAAGGGAATACCTGGACACTCCCCAGCTGCATCCGATAGAAACAGAGTTAGCAAGTCACAGGTCTTTGGTCCATCCTGTTAAATATAGTTATGACTCAGCAGATAGCAATGGGGGTATTTTGAAACCACATTTATTTTTAACCCCATTTAATCTGGAACTTAAAAAAAAATCTCATTATTAGAGAAATTGTGAGAGTTGCAGGCTAAGCTGTACATACTCTCGTGGTTTTTGTTTCTTTTTTTCAACTGGACATTAATGAGACAGTCTAAGTTCTGAGATTTAATAAAAATAATTTCCAGTTTCTGAAAATGCTAGTAAGACTTCTGATGTGATGCAAATAAGATTTTTCATCGTTTCTTTTCCATACTCACTCACTTAAATTTTGTGAATGTTAACAGGTTTTATATACTGTAAAAGAGCACATTATTTATCCAATTATCCTTCTAAGTGTAAGCAGAACACCAGGCTTAAATATGCGTAGACTAGTCATGCTGTGTGTAGGGGGTGTTAAAGCAAAAGCATGTTCTCTCTGTAGCTCCACTCTTGCAGCTGGCAGCTACTTTTTCGGGTCTGACCCTGCTATCTGGTGTCATTAACCTTCTTTCATATTCGGATCAGATCTCTTCTGTTGGCAACTCAATCTTCACAACTTACACCTTCTTTTTTTGGGGAGATAACTGGAATCGAGATGGGTAGATATACCCGTTTATAACAGAGTTGTAGGCTTTTGTGCCTTTGGTCTTGCTTATGCCATTTTTCTCAAGCACTTCTTAGCATGGCCTGCTTGCAACTTTAGCCAGGCGTGTTTGTTTATTTATAGGCAGTCCTGCCTGCTGGAGAGAAGGAGGCTAGTTAAATAGACAGGTCTTTGGGGGTAGCAGAAAAAGCACCCCTTAGTTTGGTGCAGCTGCACTCCAAACAGCAGTCCTAGCTCTCCCTTTCCAGTGCCAGCCGTGCTGTTAGGTTCACTGTGAGTGCTCAGAATTTTCATAGGAGGGAGGCTGGTCTGTGGGATGGTTTGCCCTTTACCATCAGCCAGGGCTGTCTAGGACTTGGCAGAATGAACCCGGGAAGGAAAGGGAGAGCCTGTTCCAAGTGTAATCAGCAGTTCACTTCGCTGGTACTTGTTCCACTTCTTCATTGTAAAAAGCTACCAGAAGTTTGGGATGGAGATGAGGGGAGACTAAACAGGAAGAACTTGAGTGTTCTATGGAAACAACGTTTTTAGGTTGGGTAGCATGATGTCATGCAGAAACACACAAGGTGCCTTCCAAAACCCCAGCGTGAGAAGTAAAAGGGTGTGAGTCTCTCAGCATGAAGCTCTGCTGGAGCTGAGTCACCCTCCTCTCTACCAAACTAAGGAGACCATTGTACAGTCAGTTAGTGTCTCTAGGTATCTGTGCAAATGTCTGAGGAGAAATGGATGCTTAGATTTCTTCCTCCTCCAGGGAAGATTATATGGATATATAAGCCAAATAATTCCTGATGTCATCCCTCCTTTCCATAATATGAAGTGCATTTGCTCTCTGTCTTCATGGCCTCCAATAGACAAATTGTCTGTTGTAGTTTGAATTTTCTTTATTTTTTCAGACAAAAGAACCATTTAAATATACAAATATTTAATACTGTACAATAGGTCTTGCTTCAGGGTAGGAAGCATATAAAAACGTGTGCAGAGCAATTTTCTCTGTCAGTTGCCTGCCAGAGGTTACCATAATTTTTTTGCATTAATATCATCAGAAGGTTTCTTGATCAGCTGAATAATTTCATTCTACTGTAGATAATCATATTTAGCATAAGAACTTAATATCTCATTGACTTCAGAGTCTGACAAATAACAGACTAATAACTAGACCTGTGGTGTTTGTTCCATTTCTGGAAGCTAACTAGAAGGAGCATGTGACTTATAAAACAGCTCCTAAAACGTAAAAATAAAAAGGTGGGCAGATGTTGAAAGAAATATCCAAAGTTTCTCTTAAAGTATTTAAGTTCTCATCCTCTCTCTTGATGATTGCCATTCACAATTTGATTTTAGGATATTTAGCACAGAAAAGTGGCATTTTTACATAATCTCTAAAGACCAAAAATCTTGATGCAATTCTTGAATGAGTTGAGGACAATTTAAATCTTTGCCATTCTCTTAAGCACATTTCAGTTTTAAATTTTTAACAAAGACTGTATCTTTGGAGAGAATCACAGACCCACTGAAGAAAAGGACAGATCATCACACTTCTCTGGATTCTGCCACTAATCTCGAAAGAGAAGATTTTGTTTGTTTTTTTGTGTGTGTTGCTAGTGAGAAATGTCAACTCTAAGTACATTTCTCTATAGGGGCAATTGATTTACTAGTGTGGTTCTGAGTAAGGAAAAGCACTGAAGCTTTCTGGGATGTTCATGCAGAACAATAAGATCACGTTTTCATGTGTGTGCAGGGTGGTTTCAGTCCCTACGGTGAGTCACAGTAGACACCTACTATGAAACTGGGGATGGGGGATGCAGGTGTCTGAAGTTCTACATTACAACATATCTACAGTACTAAAGGGAAAGTAGAATGAGATGTGTATCTAGAAAGAACATCATTCTCAACAGGAAATGATTGGAGTTCAAAAGAGATGATTTTCTCTTGGTTATTTTTTATATTTTCAGTGCAGATGGATGTTGGTGCTGCTTAAGCCGAACGCAGATCTTGCATTCAGACTGTTTCTTTTGCTTAGATGACCCGGGAGCAAAAAACCTGAGAGATGGGGAGCAAAGAAACAAAACCTTGGGTCTCTAGCTCTTTCACACAGGGGAAAACATTTCCTCTCCATCTGCTTTCCCTGAATCATGGAATTGGACAACACGTTCTGGTATCCCTCTGCCCCATGCTGCTCGAACCAGCAAGTGTGTAACTTCATCAAAAGTGCTGAAAGCTGCCTTCCGCAACATAAGACTCCAACATTCTTTGTTGACCTGAAATTTCTAAAAACCTCATCAAAATTCAGCAGAATTCTTCTTAGGAAAAAGAGAAGAAAAATCGTTGTATTTCCAATATCCATCATTATATATTACTTCTTTTAGTTGTGTTCTTATTACTGATTTTTTTTTCTTATCTTTTAATTATTGATTTTTTTTTCCCCAGAAAACTTAAAATGCACAGAAATAGACTAAACTTGGAAAGACTGGCCTTTGACTTCTTTAGGGCCAGGACTTCACCAATAACTCCTGTAGCTAAGGATACAGAATACTGCTGGAAACCTTAGGGTAAAAGTACTTTGCACAGGCATAATGGTTTTGGTATTTCTGTGTCTCTTTCAAACCAATATTTATTCAAATGCCCTTTAAAATTTTGATATCAGTACAATTGATTTTCACACCAAAAAGTTCCTGAACAACCTATATATTAACACAGTCAGCTAATCTATACCTGTTCTGTAAAAAATTAAAGCAGAGGGGTGCTGAAGTATATGAAATACTAGGTAGATCCCTCTTCTCAATGTTAGAATAATCTGCAGCATTGCTTTCAGCAGTACATTTCATGAGTGGGTTGAGCTCTCCCTAAGTAATTAATAACTCTTAAGCTGTCTGAATAGTTTCCCTTGAGTTGCATCATATAATGTGTCGTATGAAAACAACTAGAGGCCTAATGTAACGTGAAACTATACAGTGCATCTTAATGTGATTTGAGGAAGATGGATGGGAAGGAAATTATTTCTTATTCTGACAGAAAAGACAGCTGTTCTTAGCTTTTATTTAAAAAGAATTTGAAATACACTTTCTAGGCAGGGATTGGTAAATTGTTCTAGCTAGTTAATTCCTGTTCTCCTGTTGTACCAGTCAAATAAGGTAAAAACTGAGAATCAAAATATAGTAATTTGTTGTAGAAATATTCATAATAATGTGGAGATTTTTGTATTGGTCCACCTAAGCTTTACTTTTTTACCCATAACAGATCTGAATTTTTGCAAACATGAAAAAGCTAACATTTCAGTGTCTCCACTGATAAGTATGAAATAAATCATTACCCAACACAGGAAAGTTTTTTTAAACTAACTCCTTGAGCTCTGGTCACCAAATCATTGCAACATTGTCATGTTACAAGTGACATATACCAGGTAATGGTATATGTCAGCTGGAAAAGATATGTCTTGCCATAAACTCTAAACATCTCTCACTTCACTCTCAGGAAATGCAAGTTGGCTCATCTTTCTCTTCTTGGAAGATATACAGCAAGCTGGAGGCTTCATTGATACTTGTAAATACGGAAGTTTATCATATACTGTAGTGTATTCTCATTCGATATGGAACAATTAGAGTCCATAATATTTAAAAATAGATGCTGCTTTTCCATTAGTGCTTTTTTAAAAATAAAAACAAAAGGTAAATAAAGGATTGCCTTACTAAATTTGATATGGGTAACTCAATGCTACTTTACAAAGATAGAACTAAAACTGTTTATAGCACAGTGAATACACAGTTAATTCATTCATAATTACTTCTTTTAGTATGCTAGTACTTGCAGTTCCAGCTGGTATCTGCATTTAAGAACTTTTGAGGAAACAAATGAATAAAGAAAATATTTTGCCGAAAATCACTCTATACTTACTTTATAAACAGTGGAAGGTATGCACAAATACAGTGCTAATGTTCACACAACATTCTTGTAACTGCTCTTCGGGTAACTTCAGAATGTTCAGTCATAATATGCACCTGGCTTTAGGAAAAATTATGGTTTCATTTAATCCAGTAAAAAAAGAGGAGAATGCAGCAAAAGCCTTTGCAACTCTGTGTATACATATGCTTTGATAGAGTGGCACACAGTTGTTGCAAGAACATGTGTGTTTGTTACCATTCTGGCTGCATCTGCCTCCTCATTCAACCAGTGAAACATCAAGAAATACCTGAATGTATGGATTTGTAACATAACTGTACAATCTCAAACCTTGTTTTGTTGGGAATCTTCCTGCTGGCTATTGATGGTCTCCTCAGTTTGCCAGCTGAGGCCTCTGTAGTTTGCAGTACATCTCAGTCCAGCAGAGCAGGGTGGTGTAAAATCAAACCTCTGTATTCAGTTCATGTGCTTCAATTCCTGCTATTGTTTTCAGTAGTTTCCACCAAGGGTGTGCTTTGCTTTGAGAACACAGTGCTCCATTCATCTACTTTAATTTTTTATTATATACTACTGACAATATGGACAGAGGGAGAGAATCAAACTGTCAAAATTTCACCTAAAGTATAATTTAATCAGACTCTGGGTGCCTGAGTCTGAGAATAATTCAAATTGCCCACTCTCAAGCACCACCCAACCCCTAGAGGCACCTAAAATGAATAATTTTGGACAACTGATTTCCCCTGGCATAAATTCCAGGCATGCTTAGAAGCACCATGGCTTAAGCAGACAGGCATGTAACTCCCACCCAAGTTTCATTGTGACTCTAAGATGTGTGTAGAGATGCCAGAACATTGCCCACATCCCTAGAGGTGCCATAGTAAGCTTGTAGAGCAATGAATACAACACAAACCACAGCAGTCAAGTGTTTTGAGTGTAGAAGAGGAAGAGGAAGAGAGCACCTTTTTAATAGCCTTAAAGGTTTGAGCAGTCATCTGGGAAGGATGTCTAGTTTGGTAAGGAAATTAAACAGGAATGAGAGAACTTAACTGTTGTTCCACCAGAAAGGATATTTTCTTTTTATGAAGGCCTCAGATTTTTTGCTCCCAAGTCTGGTGATTTTGTTCAGACATTGTTGTCCAAAAAGGCATCTGGTTGAGAGATCAGATGCCAAGGATAGCCTCATCTGCTTGTCTGTGTTAATTTGTAAGTTCTTTGTCTTGTCTTTATAGATAAATTTGCACACTTAGCAGTTGCTACCCATATTTCTGTAATGTAATATTTGGCTTAAAACCTGTCATCTCTCTTACTGCTTTTCGTGTAGACACCAAATGGGATTTACTACCCTAAGTTCATGTTCTCTGTTTGTCCTATGTGTACATCTGTAGACTTTGAGGTGAGCTTGGTGTAGGTTTGCTTCACCCTCTTTGTCTCTCCTTTTCTTACTGTTTTTATACTGTGCCATGTGGAAAGGTTAAAAACTCTGTTGGAGTACTTTTTGGGTTGTGGACATATGGAACAAGTTGCTTTTGAAATTTTTATTAACATTTAATGCTGTTCCTTTATTGTTTTCACCCTATACATAATACCTCATATATTTTCTCTGGTTTTAAATATTTGTAGTTGTGATTAGGTGAAATAGTATAGTAAACATTCAAAGAAATTCTGAATTTTAAATTCAATATTCCGTGAAATTTTGTTTTGGCTTTTCTCATTTTCCAACATGAGGTTTTATGTTCATTTTTCTGTTTGATCTTTTATTTCTCTCTTATATTGATTGTTTAAACATGTACATACTTTGCCTATTTTTGAGCATTTTAAACTGATTTTACAGAGTAGAAGATACCATGGTAATAATACTTAAATATCACTGAAGTATCTTACTAATCATCTGTACCTAAGTCACTTCAATGCTCAATGCATGCTTTTTTATTCTATTGCAGCCACTTGAAGCCATTCAGGGAGCAAGAGCATAGGAGAAATTGTATATGGTAGCAGATAGCCAGCTGGTTTTCTGGGAATTGCATCCCATTATTTTGTTCCTTTCCACGTTCACCATCTAGCTAGAAGGGTTGACTGTGAAGTGTGTACTTTAAAGCATCTGTTAATGATTTTTTGGTCACCAAGGAATCTTCATATAGACATCAATGATAACTCTTCTCAAAATAAAGATACTGCTAAATAATATCTCTGTTATATGGTAATTGTATATTAAATTTGTGCAGTTTGTTGACCAGATCCTGGAACAGATTTCCCAAAGAGTTGTGGTATAATTTCCATTCTAGATACTTCCAAAACTCATCAGGATAGGACTTACAGTAACCTGATATAATTTTCATGTTGTCCCTACTTTAAGCCCAGGAATAAATCCATTGACCTCCAGAAGTACTTTCCTACCTCAGTTATTTTGTGAATGTGACTGAATTTATCCTTGGTCCAATTCTTGGTATAAATCTTGCCTCTTTAATTGACTTCACTGAAATCGGTAATGTCCTTAGGAATTAATTTGATCTTGCCTGCTTTTCTTATTTCTCTCAATACAGTTTTCTTTGTCAGCTCAAAGGTAGGGGAAGTTAGTTAGAGTGAACTCCTGCTGGTTTTTGTAATGCTGGCCCATACCTTAGCTCTTCTTTTGTTTCCTGGGTGGTTTGGTAAAGAGTTAAGGAAGGTAAATTTATATCACGTGCACTCACATAATCAAACTTATTTGAGAAAATTCTTAAAGAAACACAATTTTAGAAGACTTAATACTGTCATACATCTAGATGGCTCTGAAAGGTGTAGGAAGGCATGTAGCAAAAAACAACAGAGAGGTGGGTCGATGTGGGTGTGTAGAAAATAGTGCCACCTTGCCCAAAGACTGCTTCTGCTTGTCTTCCAGACCTTCCTGGCCATGGTTTCCCCTTCTTTTATTTGATGAAGACTTTTGATCATTTCTCTTCCACCATTGTTTGTCCTTTGTCCATTAATGTGAATTCCCCAGTGTCCCCAATATGGAACTTAGCTGGGAAAGTTAATTGATTTTGGAGAGCTAATCAGATGCTCCTACAGCCAGATATCCTGTCTAGCTTACAGCTGTAAACCTGAGATATCATCTCCTTAGCCTGCTTGGGCTGCAGGAAACCACAGCGCTGCTCCCATGTCCAGATAGTTCATTGTTCTGCAGTCACACACTCATGCCTGCTGAAGGTATTTTTTTATAAATCATGAAACATATTCTTTATGCTATATTTGAAATACAAAGTATGAAATCTAGGTCTAAGTACAGCCAAGCCTATTCTCTTTTGCCTTGCCTTTTGACATTCCAACGTCTATGGCTGTACAACAGCATATGGGTCCACTAACAATGTGGGATAGCAGCCAGTTTGGTACTAGGATAAAACAGGAATCAGCTGTGGGAAATAAGCCAAAGAAGTGTGATTCCCACATAAGGGACTTAAATAGGTGTTAGTCCTTAAAGAAGCTCTTTGGCAGGACTTAGAGCAGGCTTCTCTGCACAGGAGGCATTTTTCCTGAGATCCTAAGTACAACAATTTCAAGGAGGGTTGTGGGGCTATTGTTTCATCAGCTGTAGTGCTTTGCTCTTTCTTTGCCCCCACCTTTGTTGTTTGTTTTATTTTGTTTTGTTTTTAAGAAAAGCTTTATAGCACATTGTTATTCCATCAGTATTTTTGTAGAACGAAGACATTTACTTCATGTGATTGTGGGAAATAAAATTGAGGAAATTTTTCTGCTGCGTGCAGGGTCCTCAGGTTTCCTGAGCTCTGATCCAGGGAATGCTTTTTGCACCACAGCTAGCTGATTGCAAACAGCAATATGAATATTTTTGCTATTCCTGTGTTGTGTAGAGATCTGTGGTTTTTATTTTCTCACTTGTCTTAGAAAAGAAAAAATTTAAAATGTAGAAGGTTCAAATTTAAAAAGTTGATTGTAACATCCTAATTTATTTAGGATTAAAAGTAGTGTATATTTAATAATTACCAAAGTCTGTAAAGTTGAGGTACAGATTTACTTTTTGTGAAATACAAACTTTTCAAAGAGTTCGTGGAAGTGGTGTTGTGGTGCATTCTGTGGTATAGCTCAGACTTTTTTTGAGACTTTTTTTTGACGCATCTTAGGTAAGAAAATAAAACAACAGTAAACCATTTTTTCTAAAATACATTCCTTATTTTTTTTCAAGCTTGCTAAAGTCCAACTGTTCTGATGCTCAAGATGTCCAAGTCATTGCCTATGGAGGTCCCTGGATCAAATCCCTGCTCAAAGCAGGACCAACATGAAAGTTAGATCAGGTTATTATGAGCCCTGTCCAGCTGTGTTTTGAAAGTCTCCAAGGATGGGGATTATTCCACAAATCCTTTACAAAACTTATTCAAGTATCCCAAGCAATAAGCTGGGAAAAGACATATTTTAAAATACTTTCATGTGGGACATCACTTTGCACCATTTCTTTTTAGACTCTTGTTTATATTAATCACAGATGCTAAAAAATTTAGAACAAAAATTAATAACAAAACTTTCAGTCATTTATTCTTATAAAGAGACTGAATTGTACTTTTGAGAAGAAACACTTCTGAATGCCGAGGCCTGTGAATGTGTATGAGTGGGAGCAAGTGTTTGGCTTCTTGTTTTCACCAGGTATTATTTCTGTTAATTCCTTTTAAGCAGTGCTTATTTGTATAAGAATAACAAGAAATTTTTTTCCTCCTTCCTGTTCCAGGCAAGTATTTCCAAATGGGCTTCCTGAAGAATACTCTCTAGTTGCTACGTTCCGTGTACGGCGAAATACCAAGAAAGAGCGTTGGTATATATGGCAAGTTTTAAATCAGTATGACACACCTGAGGTTAGAGTCATCTTTGATTTATTTCTTAAAAAAGTTGCTGCTTCTTTTTTTCCCCATGTAATATGGTACATGTAGTAATGGATGTTTCATTAATGGATTTAGCTAAAGTTTATATTAAACAGACAGACTGCTGTGAAATAATTAATAATTTGTTGTAGGAATGGCAGAAATTTAGCAACATCTATTCAGTTTAGACTGCAAAATAGAATAAATGCATGTTATGATTTATAGCTGATATTTATTTACCAAGTTACATAGAAGAATGCTTCATAACATAATTCTTGCCCAGTGTATGTAGTTGAAATATTTTTGTTATATATGGTTTATGTATGTGCTTCTTTCTTATAACTTCTAAATAACCACTTCTTTTATTTTGTCTTGCTTTCAGATCTCTGTCCTCCTGGATGGTACAAAAAAGGTGGTGGAATATATGACCAAATCCTCTCAGGGAAATATACTGCACTACACTTTTAAGAGTCGAGAAATTTATCCATTGTTTGATCGGCAGTGGCATAAGCTTGGTATTAGCGTGCAGTCAGGGATCATTTCCCTCTATTTGGATTGTAATTTAATTGAGAGAAAGCAGACTGATGAAAAATTCACCATTGACTTGCAGGGAAGGACACTGATTGCTTCTCGTGCTGCAGATGATAAGCCTGTAGATGTGAGTAGTATGAAAGGACAAACAGATAACTTGAAGTAATGTTTTAGCCATGCTTTTACTAACACAGTTGTAAAGAATCACATAGATAAAATGTTCATACCCAGTCATTATTTTTGAGTTTGTATTCTTAACTTGAAGTCCTTAAGTGTCTTTCTCTAAACATTATTCAGTGCTGTAGCATCTGTTAAGACAAAGCTGTTGCCAGAGTAACTGCATAAAATTCAGTCCTGGTTTAAGGAGTCTATTTTTTCTGTATTTCTGAAGAAAGAGCCACCTAATTACCACAGATATGCTATTACTATGTTTAAAGATAACTTGCAGTACTGATTTTTTGCTTTCATTTTTAGTAAGGTTTATTTATAGGTTTGTATCAGTCGTCTGTTACACTTTGATAAAGGGGAGACACAAAATAATTAAGGATTACCTCTGTATTGAGGTCTTCTAGAGTAATTCAGTAATGTAGAAATAGGGGCACATTGTTCACAGGTGTCTCTCCCTTATCCAAAAGGGAGAGATTAGGAAGTGGCCGGAGGTATATTTCTGGTAACCTATGGTGCAAGAGTTACCCAAAGAAACCCCATAATATTCTGAGCTATTTTCTGTCCCAAGGATGCCTTTTTCTGTTTCCTTATGCAGGGAGGAAGGTAATTTGAAAGCACAGCAAGTAATTTGAAATCTTCAGGAAATATCAGTTTGTTTTAAGTACACTGACATGCAGCTACGAGGTCTAAAGCATCTGCCTTGGAGTTTATAGTGAACATCAGAAACCTTTCCAGAGGAAAATAGCACATAGTAACTGCAAGCTAACATTGCAGGAGGAATCATTCTTGTGGAGCACTAGTACTTTGGCCTGGACTCAGAGCTCTTATTTCACGGAGCCAAGCTCATGCTTTGTTTGGTTTTCTAAGACTTGAGTTCAATGTTATTTGAAATGTGTGTACAGTCTCCTCATTTCCAAATAGCATGCAGGAGAAAGAGCAGGTGTTTTCTGCAGGTTGGTATGAATTGGATAATTCCGAGTGGAAGTTGTCAATTGGGATTTCCACGTTTGCAGGAAAACATTATGGGCTTAAAGTTGATGAAGGCGCCAGAGCAGATCCTGTACCAATGGTCATTTTTCTCAATACTAAGTGCAAGAGGGACATTAAGAGGATATGAAACTGATGCAGAAAGAGGTATATGAGGATAAGAATAGCTAATTAGAATTTTACTTGCTTCTCATCTCGCCAATCCACCCAAAGTCTTTGAAGCACAAGCTTTACCTACAGAATTTGTGATTTTTGCTCTTCATGTGGTTTAGTGGCAATGGCCAGACAAAGGTCTTCCCAAAACAATAGATGTATGTAATAGAGAGTTTGTCAAACCTTTATGTTATTTTCCTGCAGAGGAAAACTACATTCCTGAAAAAAAGGTTTTCAGATGATGTCTACAAGTCTAAAATGTCTGTGTAATATAGCAAACCAATACAGATAGATGCAACTTACATGAAAATAAATGAAATCTAACATGTGATTTGCATCAAAGTAATAGACTGCCTAATTTTTTCCTTAAATGAGAAGCCGTGTAATTATTTTGGATTTGTCTTTTTCTAGCATTTTAGAAATATGCAGTGTTTCAAACTGAAAGTTTACTACACCAAGATAAGAAAAAGCATGCCGTAACACATAGTTTTTTAAACCTCCTTTTAATTTATTTTGTATTTCTTAATAGATTGAACTTCACCACTTAGCAGTTTATTGTAATTCACAACTTGCAACAGAAGATACATGTTGTGAAATATCTGCAGACTTGGTAAGTTATCTGTTAAAATCCAAATGTTAATACAAAAGAAATTGCTTTGTTTTTTCTTGCTAAAGAGTTGTAAAAAAAATTCAATAGAGGTGATAGTTTAATTACCTTCTAAAAATGGAGTCATGGTACATCGTTTTTGCTGCCTAAAAAAATGGTACAGTAGAACATCAGCAAAAGGCACTAGGTGCTGCTAGTGCTTTTTAAATGCATTTCTTAACATTGATTAAAGTCTAATTAGTAACAGAAGAAGCCTCGGAGAGTGGGAAGCAAGTCACTGTGATGACTTCAGAATGATTTCAAACAACAGAGGACATTATAGTAACAGTTGCATCTTGTGAAGCTTTACAGATGATGTAAGAAAAGCACACAAGACAGTCTGCATGACAGTGGAAGAAAAGGAAGACAGGAGGGTGTTGAGTTTTCTTTATTTTAATACATTAAAATGGAGGAATGGGTCTCTCATAATTGGCAAGTTATAGTGGCAGGCTGATGGTTGGACTTGATCCTACAGGGTACTCTTCCAACCTTGATGATTCTATGAAGGACTTTCTTCTTTAGAATGCACATGCTGACATATATATATATTGTTTAACATAAGGGAAAACATTGTTTTAGTTTAATGGGTTCACTTTTCCCTCTTGTTTTGATAGACAAAAATCAGTGTAAACTGGAAGACAGTAGAACCATAGCTTGAAGTTGAAGATGTAATTATTTAGCTCAATCTAGCCCATTAAAAAAAAACAACAAACCACAAAAAGCCTCAGAAAGACATTGTGTTAAATTATTGGCCTGGTAGCCATGAGTAGTCTGTAAGATTAGGTTCCTCTGAGTCAGTGGACAGTGCCATCACCACCAAGGTTGTAGTCAGCAAAAAAAGAACCCAGAGGGTGTAGAAGGACTGATTGATTGCATCCACGAAGAGATAGGGGAAAGTGTACCTGGATGGGAGAGAGAAATCTGCCCAAGAACAGAGGAGCAGAAGACTGCTGGGTGCTCAGAAGCATGAGAGAAACATGATCTAATTTCAGGGGGAAATTTCGGTTTTAATAATTCAAATATATTTCTAAATATATTCTTGATAATAATGCAGACTTTCTCTTGCATGTATAAGCTTATGAAAAAATGTAATGAATGAGATTTCTCTCATTCAAGCAATGGTGCTTGGAAATACAATTTAATGAGCTGTTATGACACAATAGCAAAAAAAGCAAGAACAAAACAAACCCTTATTATATATGAACATAAAAAGCTAAACAATAGGCTTTATTAATTCATCTATGTATCTAAAAGCCTCAGTTTCATTTGTATATCTTAGGTTTATGATGTAAGAAATGGTGGACTACTTGTTAATGACTTTCATATTAAAACTAGCATTACATTTTCTGATTTATTTTTTCACAACTTCCTTACTCATTGCAATAGCCACATTTTCAGTAATTTAAAGGAAGGAATTTATACTTGGATACAAATTTCTATGCTAGAGCAGTAAATCCTATGGGAATTTCTCTGACAGAAGGCTCGAAAAAAAGAAAAAACCTCATTACATATTAATGAGACTTACTGAAATTTAGCAGGTTCTATTTGTTTGTCCTGTAGTATTTCTTCAGGTTGGCTTAGTTCTCAAGAGTCATAGACAGGTAAATCTTGGCTTCAGGGCTTTTTTGTTTGTTTCCAAACTATGTATGCCAGAGCTATTTAACAAAAATAAAAATAAAGTTTCCCTTAGCTCTCACCTTACTCACTTTTATATTTTATACTTAGGGGCAGGGCAGAGGACAGGATGAGACTGAGAAGTGCTATCTCTATCCTCCCCATGGACATTTTCTGTTTCACTACTTGTAATTTTGATAGACTTTATTCTCCTTTATTCCTCTGTCTTTTGGAAGAAAGAAGTGGGACAGTCATATCAGTTTTAACTGGCATCAATTTTAGAACAGAAGGATCTCAATATCTAAATTTTTTTTTTTTACAGCTTTTTTCTCTGTTTGGAATTTGTTGTCATTTTCCATGTAAAGTTTGTACAGGAGTATTAAAATAGAAGATAACTTAAAACTAGTGGTTGGATGGTATTTACCTATTAACCAAACTGGACCAAAAACCAAAAAAATCTTCTTGTTTTAGTGCCCACATGAGGAGAGGTTACTGGCTACGACTTCATCACCAGCGACTGCTCATGCCAGCAAAATATACACGCTTCCAGGGATACAACAAGAATCTACACAGAGATGCTACTGCTTTCCAAATAAAGTATAAAGTCTCCCTGTTGCTTTTTAATACATCGTGCTCTTTAATCCTGTTAGATATAAAAACAGTTGGTTTGCGTTTTTTTGCGGTCATGAAAAAATCTTACTGGTTTGTGGTATCATAATGTACTTACATTGTATTTCCCAGTTAAGAAACAGTACATTTTGGATTTAGTTAATGTAAAGTTAGAGGTGTCAGTAAGATTTAATTGTTTGAATATACACCCAAAAGAAATACCATGGTAAAACTGAGAATTATATTTAAGCATTATATTTAGTGTAAATGTTTTTACGTGAGAATTAATTATATTCTGCGTAATGTTTGTTTTCTTTTAATACTTCTCCTGGGTGTTGCATGATATTTATTGAGTCATTTGCTTTGTTAGGCATTTGTGACAAAGACAGGAAACCTAACCAAATATATTTTAGATCTGCATTGTTGACTTTTTTTATTTCTTTTAAAATCAGGGAGAAGCAGGATTGCCGGGAGTAGCTGGCTTGCCAGGCCAGAAAGGAGAGAAAGGTGAAAAGGTAAAATATCACTTGAATTCTCTCTTTCAAGCTTTGTCATCGGCTTATCTTTCTTAAATAGGAATTATATGGATTCTGTTATTCGTTAAAGGATCTGCCTGAACACAGGTTGGATCCTTTATCAGTCAGTGTCTGGCTCTGTATGAGAGCTCCCAGCCAGGCATCTTACAGCTGCCTCACCTTGGGGTCACCCCATCAACTCTGTGGAGCAGTGTTTACCTGCCTGAGGAGCACATGCCTCCCCAGCCCTGTCCCCATGCCCTGTACAGTAGGCATGTATATATTCTGACAAGAATTTGTCCATGTCATGTATGGACATCCTTGCAATCGTCCCTCCTTGTATGAGGGTATGAAATATGACCTCAAGATATTCTTTGACAGCACTCGTACCTGAAACTTTATTAATTGTGAAGAGAGAAGAATCTGACATTGGCATCCTCTAGGACAGGCCAGTTGGTCCTTTCCTTGGGCCTCTTCTGAATTTTCCTGTAATTCTTACCATGATATTCTTATGCTTTGTAGCTTGGAATTTCCTAATAATATTGATCAAGATATCAGATGTTTTCCCTTCACACTCCATTCCTTAAATTATGTTGGAGGATGCTGAATGGGATGATACATGTCTGGGGAATGTGTTTTCCATGTGCTATCAGAGGGGGCTAATTGAATAAACTATTGTAAATCTGCCACAAAGACAGTGAGGTAAGAATTTAGTTCAGGGAATGCAGTGTGAGAGGAAGATGCCTAGAATGTCCTAATCCAGAGGTTAGGGTGGAGGTGTCCTAACCCAACATCCTACCTTGCAGCACACCATTAAATATGTGATCTGAAGTCGATTGTGAAGACAGCCAGGGCTTTTTCTACACCTGCAGTGTCTGACTGAAAAGGGCCAGTTCTGAGAAGACTTATCTACACACTTGGTTGAAATTAAGAACATTCCTTGACAGTATATTGCCCCCCACCACAACTCCTCCCCTCCAGTGTATATTTCACTTTTGACACAAGCTGTATTTTTAGGTGAAAAAAAAAAGTTCAATCATATCAGTTTCTATAGTCCAGCGGAACCTACTGTCAGTTTTCAGACTTAATCATTAAGTTTTGATCCTGAGTACGTTAAACAATTGCCAGCTTTTAATTTTAGCCCATGCCACCAGCGTAGGGAGTTTCCTATCATTTGTTTGGAAAACTGCTTTTCTGCTCCTGACCTGATCCATGTAGACCATTATTGCTACTAAGCTGGGAAAGCAGACTTCACAAGTCTGATTTTTTTATAATTTAATCTCCCTGCCAATGAGCAGTATTTACCATGCTAAGCATAGTGCCTCTAAACAAAGCATGTGAGTACCTGTGGTAACTTCTGGTTCTGTTCTCCCACTTGTTTTACAAGAGCCTCATTGCATGGACTCTCTATGCATGGAACTAAGAATCAGTGAACCCCACTTCACCCAGCAGTTTAACCTAAAGAGAGTATATTGACTTTTATGAATGTTCTTTCACAAAAGAATGAATCAGCAGGTTAAAGGCAGGGGTAATACACCCAGCAGGTCCAAAGCTACTTAATTTGAACTTTTCTTATAATTGACCAGTACTTGTTACTCCCTAGCTTCGCAGTGGATGCGGTTTTTTTCTTTTTTGGGGGATGGGGAAGGGAGGTTGGGAGGTTGGATGGAGGGCACAGTATGACTGTCATCAGGATTGGCTCACTGACCTTTGGGAGCAAACAAATCTTGTGTTAAATAGTGCCTGCCATGATGGAGCTGAAAGCAACATTCTCTGAGATTTTAATGCCATTTTTCTCATTGACTCTGCATTTACGCAAGTTTTGAGTAACGCTCACTCTCAATGGTGGCCTTGTTACGTTAATAATTAGACCTGAAGAGGCGGAAAGGCTCCAGAACATTCCAGACATGTAGGATACATGATTTATTGTCAAATTATGTAAAGGAAACTAAGAGACTCTGGCTGAGTGTCTTGTAATATGTTATGGACAAAATAGGCAGCTTCTTGATAACTTTGCTGGCCAGTTACAAAAAACAGGTCTTCTCTAAGTTGTTTGTGGTTCTTAAGCATATGTTTCCCCCTTTGCTTGTGCTCAGCTTCTCATTTTATTGTCTTTTGCTTCTAAATAATATTACTATAGGCATCCAACTAACTATATTTAAATGTCCTTGCCATTGCAACATCTAAGTGGAAATGTTAATTTTTTACCCTTTCATGAGAAATTTCTTATTCTGTTGATATTATCTCATTTTCAGTGCAGCAGTTATTACCCTTTTATCTCGTTCCAATTTCCAATTCACTCTAATTAACTTTATGATTGAATTCATGTCTTTTTTTGTTGCTGTGGGATTGACGAGGAAGTCTCTACCTGCACAGTTTGATATTAGCCTGTATTCAAGCCCCTCAAAATTTCCCTTCTCTTCAGTCTAACATCATTGTTCCCTAAGGTCAGACTGTTCAGGAACATCTAAGCTATCACCTGTATAAAGTATGATAGCTTATAAGCGATTTTAGGCATTTTGAATTTAATTATTAGTCTGTTTGCATTTCACTCCTGTACTCTTGGCTCATCTTAGTACTTCTGAACAGATCTGAGCCAAAATTCAAAGCATATTGCAAGCCCAAAGGACTGGAGTGCTATATTTTCACTGGAACAAGCATTCATGCAAATATTGATGTATGTCTGGCAAGCTGTGAATCTGAATGCACAGGAGTATCACCGATCAAAATTATGCTAATTATTGACACAAAATTATTTGTGTCAATGACCTTCCTGTTTGTATACCTGGCCTTCCATCATGACATCATGAGGACAGTTCTTCACTCAAAACTGTTATCTCTGATACATCAGGCATGAAATAGTTAGTTTGCTCTGCTGGATATTTTTGTTGAAAGAACAGCTTCTGCAGCAAGGGACCACCTCCTGTTCTTTAATTTCTCAGTAATTAAAACTGAAAAAATTGCTGGGACCGACTTTATTTGCTACTTACTAAGTGTACAATTTGGACTGTCCCTAAATAATATGCTGTATTATTCTCATGGCAGTTTGATTCTTAGCATAGTGTATTTTACAAATTGCAAGTGGACACAAGTCAGGTGGAAGTCTCCTGTGGTTTTAACACATTTTGATATCTGCTGTGGAGTTGGGTTTTCTCCTCTGCTGATCTGAGTGAGATATTTCCTATTTGGTTGCAATTTGTACGACTTCAGCATCCTATTTACCTACTCAGAATAATACAAACATATTTCTTGTTAGCAAATGTCTTTTGCTAATGTTGTAAAGGTCCTGTTTTTTCCTCAGTATGTAGAAATTATTCAGAAAAGCAGAATATGGATGACTGTAATTGGAATTATTACATATATGCCGAATATATAAACTGATTTTCTCTCTCAGAGGCTAAAAAATTAACTGTGTTTTCTACTTTTATTTCTTTTAAGCAGATTTAGTGCACATGAAATATTTCAAATTGAGATCTAAACAGATTTAAATATTTTGATATAACATTAAACCAATCCTAGCTCTGTTAATAGGTCATTGGTTAATGCTGTAAGTGAAGTAGGGACCAAAAAGCCAGAGGCAGATTGCTTTCAAATATTAAAATGCCTGTTGATGCACACCATGGAGAAATTTATTGCTCTTCAACGTCATTAATTTAAATTTTACTTAAGGAAAAAGACATTTAAAAGGCTATTTTGGGATTGCTAGAGATAGGCTTATGCAATATATTATTGCACTAGGAAAATATTTGTAATATGTAAAAAAGATCTCCTGTAGAACAAGTGAAGTGTCTGAACTGTTCTTTCTGCCTATTTTCCTTGCTAGTCTTTCTTTCCTGTTACTCTGACTTTCCTCTTAAAATCCAGTAGACTTGATTCCAACTAAAGCATATCTGTTGTACTATGCCACCCTGAGAATGGTTCCTTTCTGGCCCAGTCGTTGTTGCTGAGGTTATTCATAGGTACCTAGAAGCTGGAATTCAAGAAAAAGAAGAAAATTGAGCAAAATATGACTGGCTGTCAGTTATGACAAAGTCAGGAATTTCTAGTATACTTAGTAGAATAAAATCTTACAGTAAGCAGAAGGACACACTTCATGCTTACCAACCTAAGAATTTATGGATAGTCCTACTCATGTTTTACCATCATCCAAGTTATCAAATTAAAAAGGGAAAATATCATTAGCAACACAACAATATTTTTTCTTATAAAAGGTTCTGAAATGTGACTTATTGTCTTTTTTAACATATTTCCCATTCTTCTCAGTCCTGAGTTTAAGTCTTCCTGAAGAGTAGAGATGGTGACAGCAAATCCTCACCACTCTGAGGTGCTCAGAGGTGTGGGGAATGTCACACTTCCCCAGCGGGGCCATTCCAGAGGTGAAACAGGAGCAGGGGAGCCAGGGTCACTGGCACTGGTGCAAGAGTTAAACCAGTGACACCCAGCTCAGGCTTTGGTGAGGCTGAGCTCCTGCACTGATGGGACAGAACACAGCTGGGGGCTTTGCTAGGAGTAACAGGGATGCTATTTCCTCATCTATATACTCCCTGCTGCTCCCACAGTACCAGGGAAACCCTGGAGTGATGCTGCCTTTGGGATGAGTTTTCTTTCTCCTAATATATTCTCCGAATGTCAATTCATTTTACCGTTTTTGCTAATAGACAGGTTTTTTCTTACCTGAATATTTCTGGTGATGTTGTGTCTTGGTTTTAGTTGGGACAGAGTTCATTTTATTCACAGTAACCTGTATGAGGATATGTTTTGGATTTGTGTTGGAAACGGGGTTGATAACACAGGGATATTTTCATTATTGCCAAGTGCTTGCACAGAGTCAAAGACTTTTTTGCTCCCACCCCACCAGCAAGGAGGTTGGGGGGTGCACAAGGAGTTGGGAGAGAATACAACCAGGACAGGTGACTCCAGCTGCCAAAGGGATATTCCATACCCTAAGCATGATAGCATGCTCAGTGTATATAAAGTAGTATATAAAACAGTGGGAATAAGGAGGAAGCAGGGGGACATCTGGAGTGGTGCTGTTTGTCTTCCCAAGTCACCATTATAGAGCCCTGCTTTCCTGGAGGTGGCTGAACACCTGCCCACCCATGAGAAGCTCGGTTGAAAATGATTTTCACTGTCATCCTTAGTAAATCCTGACAGTAGACTTACAGCTCATGGTTCTACCTTTGGCTGTTGTTACATTGTGTGTACCTCATATCCTATAAATGCCAGACTTGTACTACTACTGTTCACCACCTTACAAAGCTGTTTTCCTGGCAACTTATCCGTCACTTTTGTGAAGGACTTTGAGGCCTGCAGAAGGAAAAGAAAAGGCCATTAAGAAAAAAATTAATATATTAAAGATGCATTTCCTATATTTTTGGTTTTAGTCTGTGATACTGTTTCTATGAATACTATTAGATCCCTGTAGTATCTCATATATATATATATATACATATATATATTCATAAAGTTATTAAAAACTACCACCTTTCAGCCTGTGGTTATTAAAATCACAACTAGAAGGTAGAAACATAACTTGCAGACCTAATTTGCAGTGGAAAATAATTGTCTTCAAGATGGGGAGTCTGCCTGCAGTTAGTGGAACAGAAGTGTAAACATACCTTGGTTAATTGGCTAGTAAGTCATACAGGCTAAAGGCTTCCTGGCGTGTAGCAGGCTGTGTAATTTTAGACTATACAGTGTATAAAAATACACTGCTGAAGGTAACAAAGTGGTACTGGTCTATTAAAATACTGGCAAGTGGCAGTAGGGAACAGAATACATAGATAAGAGAGTCACTCTGTGGGTGATTAGATAAGGTAACCTTTACCTCTCATAGTGCCAGTGGATTCATGCTATTCACACATACAGGATTTTGGTCTATTTTTGAGGCAGAGCAGTTTAATATCTTTATCCATGGTCTGGGTGAGGGGATTGAGTACATGCTGACTAAGAACAAATCCTGTGAGGAGTGGCTGAGGGAGCTGGGGGTATTTAGGCTGGAAAAAAGAAGACTCAGGGGTGGATTTATTGTTCTCTACAAGTACCTGAAAGAAGGTTGCAGGCAGGAGGAGGTCAACCAGGCAGCTGATGACAGGACAAGAAGAAATGACATCAAGCTGTGTGACAAAAGGTTCAAGTTGGACATCAGGAAGAATTTCTTCCTTGAAAAGGTGGTCAGCCCTTGGATTGAGTTGCCCAGGGAAGGGGTGGAGTCACTCTCCCTGGAGGCATTCCAGAAACAACTGGACATTCAGTGCTATTCACTGATATGGTGGTGTTCAGTCAAATGCTGGACTTGATCTTGGAGGGGTTTTTTAACCTTTATGATTCTGATACTACTTTTATTGTGTACTTCTGGCCAATCTTACTGCTCCTTTCTCAGCTTCAGAAAGGTTAATAACTTTATTTCAGACAAGAGTTATGATGTTGTTCTTGCTGGAGAGTGTTCTTCTCTTGGAAGTAGACGCACCTAATATTTTGGGGTTTTTTATTTTGTTTTGGTTTTAATTGAACATTATATGGTTTCAGTGCTTTTGTTTTATTCCTCTTATTTTTATTTTGAATTTGTTAAACTTTACATTATTTAGCAAAATTTCTGGGTTTGGTGTTTTCTTATGTCGTTTTTAAGACTTATCTTCCTAACTCTCCTGATCAGTCCGTCATTTGTCTCTCAAAACTAAAATTTACTTATAGATTGCTTATGGTTTGAGGTTTGATTTCTGAGGTGATAAAATGGAGGGAGAGAGGAATTTAAATAATGTCTTTCAAAAGTATTGTGGGCACATGACTATACAAATCTGTATTACATGTTGAGCTTTCTCAGTTTAGAACTGAAAATGGACCCTCTTGGTTTCAGTCTTCTGTTGCAATGAATTCCTTTAAAATTAGTGGACTTGCCTTTATGGAAATGTGGATGTGAAAGTATTTGTCTGATAAAAGACTTATTGACGTTACAGGCCTTTAAAATGCATTTTTTTTTTTTGCTAATTTTAGTGTTACATGTAAGGCATCCTCCTCCACAGTTGTTACATTACTAAAAAATCAGGTAGAAGATGCTTTTCTATTGAGTTTGAGATGACCTGAGCATCTAATTTGTCAATTTGTTTTGTAGGGTGAGATGGGTGTGAAAGGACCAGATGGTGTTGCAGGTCTGCCTGGTGAGAAGGTATGCTCCTGTTTGTTGATGTGTGATTTAACTCGCAGGAAGTGTTCGTTGTGTCAGTGGCTTCTCTGTAATTGTGTACAGAAATGGGAGGATAGAACATTTTTGTCTTACCTGCACTTCCCTCTTTTGGTAGCTCACTGAAAAAGCTGTTCAGATCAAAAGCATTTCTGCAGATGTGCATGTTTGGTGGGGTTTTTTTCCCAAGAAGTGGGGGTTATATAGAGCTAAAGGAAGCTACTTGTTCCACTTGCCCAGTTTGTGGTCTGCAAGCTTAGATAAGAGCTCTTGTGCACTCAGCAGTCTGCTTGGTAGAGCTTGAGATAAACATCACTGACTTAATCAAGGATTTGGAATAGCCATGGCTAAGAAGGCATGCCAGCCTACTGGTGTATTCAAGGATAAGTTTCACTTCATTTCAGAATGTTAGTGTGAAAAGTAAGACATAGTATGCACTCACTGGGCTCAGTGCTATTACCTGTATTAGAGGAAGTCTGTAAGTCTAATGTCTAGCATCTTCAATATAGAAACAACCCTCATAACACTGAGGAAACAGCTTGTTGCTGTCAGGCTTAAAATCTGGGGGTTTACAGGACATTAAATAATGAAATTGTCTTTTATTTTTACTTACTATTTCTGTCTCAAATTTTGATTTTTTTAAAAACAGGAGGTAGATGTATATTAGCAAAGTTGAGAGGAAAAATCAAAGTATTTGTTGCTGACATTAAGTTATATTGGTACAAAAATGGAGAACAGGCTGCAAAGATTTTCAAAGGAATTTGCAACATTGAAGAACTGAATTGTCAAGTGGTGTGTAAGACTCAGAGAAAGCAATAGCCAAGTGATTCAGATGAAGAGGAAAACAAAGGAAGCATTATGCATTTCATGCCAGACTGGACTAGCTATTACAATTCAGGAAAGTGATCTTGTATTACAGATCAAGGAAAACATGAGCTCACTGTTTACCACTAGTCAAATAAACAAACAGTATTTGGGAATTACTAGGAAGAGAATAGGGAACAAACCAAAAACATTTTAATGTCACCATTTTTAATGAATCTGTCTGTATTATGCTGCAACTTGAATGATGTATACAGTTCTGGTTCTCACATCTCAGTGTGAATCTAATAATACCAGGAAGATTGAGAGGTGTCAAGAGTGATCAAGAGCACCAGACATCTTCCAATTAAAGTATGACAATGTGGTCTTCATTCTGAAAAAGGCACAATTAAGAAAAAACATGTCGTGTTCTGTTCTCTGTAAAGTCCTGAATGGAGCAGAAGAGATTAATAGGGATTTATTTATTTATTTTGTTCTTCAGTGTGTGAATTACAGCATTTGATAGCAGGTTCAAAAAGGATAGAAAGGGCTCATTATTCCTATTACAATATTACAGTTTGAACACTGCCACAGAACCTTAAAAGTCTGAAAATGTATTAGAAAATTAATGTGGTAAAATTCCATGGAGCGTGTCAGTCTGCTTGTACTTCAAGTGGCTGGAATCTGGGAAAGCCACAGGAGAGGTCTTTATGGCTGCCCTGTTGTTATATTTTTCTGTAGACATCTGTTGTTGCCATGATTGTAGTCCTGTAATTGACTGGAAAAACCTTTGTTTTGATCCAGATAGACAATGTTTTATTTTACTGTGGTCCTAGATGTGAATTAATGGAAAGAGTTATTGTAAAGCATTGTAGATTGAGATTGATCTAGAATGAAACTGTTTTCCCTTGGCTCATTCTGTAGCTCCTACTCTGATGTTATCTTGTTTTAAACTTACCAGGCTACGTTGCTTTTCCAGTCCAAGTTATTATTATTGCAGTTTCCATGGTTAATATTGTTTGGGTTTTTTTGCTAAGCGCCTTGCAAATTCATTGTCAGGCCAAATCCCAAAGCTCCTGTTAGTTTACATGAAGCTCAACAGACAGATCTTATTTAATATCCAGACATCTTACTTTTTCTGAACACTACAACCCTTTTAATTCAGCCCATATTAAATACCGTTGCTGCAAATTAAAAATTAACTACCATGAAATAGAAAACTGTCAAAGCTTAAAACTTGTAAAATAAAGAAAGAAAGCCAAGTTTTTTGTACAAGCTAGATGAAGAAACCGAGATCCAGCTACCCAGCTTCTGCTAGCTGGGATGGTCTTGTCTGTGTGGAGTAATGCAGTGTTGTGTGTTAGCTCATTTCCGGAGCTAGAATGAATATTTTCCTCATCTTGTGAAAGGTGCTAATGTGTTCTTTCCCAGGTCAAGAACTATATGCATTTTTAGAATCTTTTATTTTTGTGCTCCCTTAAGTGTGTTTTTCTGGATAACATTGTACATAGAGTTCAAGACAATGAAGTGGAGGAGCATCAAACCTGTCTGAGCTGAAGAAGCATTTGGACAACACTCTCAGGCACAGGGTGGGATTCTTGGGCTGTTCTGTGCAGGGCCAGGAATTGGACTTGAAGATTCTGATGAGTCCCTTGCAACTCAACTTTATTCTATGATAAAAATACTCTAAGCACTCTTGTTTGCAAAGGCATCTCCTACATTTCAGGATGTTGACTGAGGTGCACTGCTGGGAGGGCATTCTCAGGAGTTACTGCTGTTTGTGTATCCTCTTAAAGCCTTCAGCATATATTATTTATTGTTGGAGATGTTAAATTGCTTAGTATGACTTTTCTTACGTTTTTGCACTGTGTATTTCTGAGCTTTGTGCAGATGTGCCCCTGAGTCACTAGTTAGAAACAGGAAAAAGGACAAAGAAATTATATTTTTTAAAAAAATTTAACTGAAGTTTGAGGCTTCAAAGAATAGAGTTGCTCTTGATATGCTCCCAAAACCTGTCCACTGCAATACTCCTTTGCTTATACTTCATTCCATGGGAAAAGGTTCAGACAATAAATAAGCAATAGATTTTACTCATGTTATTATGCACAAGAAACAATATCAATTAATTTGACCTATTTTGGATGTTTGCCTTAGAATGAGATAAACTTGGCTGTTGGAAATCCTGTTTCTTTAGATTGATTATCTCAAACATAGCTGGCGTAAAGAAAAACTAAACTTAGGGTAATACTATGCAATGGACTTTATTACTTGAGAGAATCCTAACAGGAGAACCTCCCAGAACAGTGCTCAATGCTCCTATACTTAATTTTCAAGATGTGAGTAAATGGAGAGACATCTGTGGGTCTTCATATATGGCCTTGACTTTCAAAGATCTTAAGTGTGAAAATTGTACAGTTTGTCTTCAAATGTGACATTTTGCCTTCTGTCACTTTCAAGACATACTGTCACTGACAACATAATTTCCAATTCACCAAATGCTGCAGTCTGCTGGCTAATAAGTGCAAAGTAAGTGGTGTAGGCTTCTAGGCTCTTGCCAGTTAAGAGACTGGATCTGCTGAAGGCTAATACAGAGAACAGAGTTTAAGGCTTAATGACTCTAGGGTAACATAAGAATAGCCTTAACACCCTAAAGAAAACAGAGGAATATTGTAGCCATAATTCAGCAGTTTTGTGGATTTTTCTGATGCAGTTCTTGTAAGCTGCCAAAGTAAAAAATGAGGTCTTCATTGACTGGCACATCACAAGATGTCTGTCTCCTCTGCCTTTGGGTGAATAGAAGTCAGTGTCATGGTGACAATGAAAAATCTAGAGAGGCAAGAATCTAATGCAGACCCTGTGGAGCCCTACCTCAGGCCCCCAAAGTCACAACACAGTAGATAGTCAGCACTGTTATATATGGCTGTGTATTTGATGTCCACCTATCTAGTTCCTTCATCCCCA
Organism: Acridotheres tristis; assembly: GCA_037013685.1. Lineage (NCBI taxonomy): Eukaryota > Metazoa > Chordata > Aves > Passeriformes > Sturnidae > Acridotheres > Acridotheres tristis. Next base: position 83,797,920 of record CM072887.1, on the reverse strand, counting down.
TTGTTCTTCAGGAAAGTGTCTTAAGAGATTTTTCTTTTAAATAGTAGAACCTACTTGGGGCAACAGGACAGACTCTTGAGATTATCAGAGGAGATAGCTCTGAGGTACTTGTTTATAATTCTAAAATAAGAGAGTAGTAGTCATTCCTTGGAGGGAAATTTGCTTCCTTTGCAGGCTATCAGAAGAGATGGAATACAGTGGCATGATCCCTTTCCTGCAATTAGGACTGACCTGTAACTCAGCCTTCTGGGCAAATTTCTTCAAGGTATCTGCCAAACCATGTTACAAGAACAACTGGAAGTTGTGGTTAATCAGAATCCCTGTGTGTGTGAGACCTTAGGCTCTGTCCTTCTGGCAATGTTCGGCAGAGGCTGTGAGAACAGAAGAAATGTGTTGAAGGAAGCACTGTGTTAGCCTACTTTTTGGTGATTAGCAAGTGAAATTGCCTCTGGATACACTTCTGAAGCCATTTAATATAACTGTATTATAGCCAGAGGGCTGGTTATGGCGTGAGAAATTAAATCCGTCCCTGAACTCAAGGTTTGAGGTGACTGGACTGCTTTAAGATATGACAGTCACCTATCTGTTCCAGAAATTAACGAATCCTGATCTAGCAGTTAGACTCATTATGGCAATGAAAACTGATTGCTCAGCCATTAAGAATGGTCTTCACCTATAACTGCTGTGTACAGGGTCACATCACTGGCATAACCTGAGCAAGGTCAATACATCACTGTAAAGTATTTCTATTTTAAAAAGTTTATTTTCCTAGTGTTCCTGTAATACTGAGAGGGAGAGACAACGTTCCTGTTGGTGTGACCCAAAGGCTTCTCCCTAACTGAAGTCATAACATCATCTTACTTCCATACAGGTTGAATGTGTGCAGGTCCTTTCCATAGCACCCACTGGGGGATTGTTACAGACTTCCCTGGCATGTGTTTTTTGTTTATTCTCTGCACAAAGCATATCATGTGTTAGATCCTTCCACTACTTACAGGGGGCTTATTAAAAAAGGGAGAGAGCTACCTTTTGCATAGGCTGACAATGACAGGACAAGGGGGAATGGTTTTAAACTGAAATATGAGAGCTCTAGATAACATGCTGTGAAGAAATTCTTTACTCAGAGGGTGGTGAGGCACTGGAAGAGGTTGCCCAGAGAAGTTGTAAATGCCCCATTCCTGGAAGTGTTTAAGGTCAGGTTGCATAGGGTCCTGAGCAACCTGGTCTAATGGGTGGCATTCCTGCCCATGGCAGAGGGGTAGGAACTAGATGATTTTCAAGATCTCTTTTGTCCCAAGCCTTTCTATGATTCCATGATCCTCCCTTTATGATGTATTTCCAGGTTTTCCAAACAGTCTGACAGCACTTTGAACCATGATTAGATGATCAAGTCCTCAAGCCTTAAAATGTGTTAGACATTTTCTAAGAATAGGAGAGGCGAAAAATTTCCACCAACTACCTGATCTCAGTGTTCTCACAGGGAGCTCATTTTTTACTTTCCTTCATTAGCTTTTTGTAAACTTGAACAATCTGGGTTTAATTCTGAGAGATTTCTCTTTTTCCTGCACTTCTTGTGTCACTCATCCAAATAAGTCAAGTCCTCTCCTTCTGGCTCTATAATGCCATGGCAACAAAACTCCAAATTGAAGGTTTATTTAAGTTCTGGATGCTAAGTAATGGAGTCCTGTTTGGGTTATGGGGTTATTTTTTGCTGGTCTGTGATGCCTTGACAGTCAAGGTGAGTTTCTCAACCATTTTGGCATACAAATTTTAGGGGGTAGACAATCTCTGTGTACTTGAGAAGTTTAGCAGGAGAGTTCCTGGTTCTGAGAGATAAGCTGCCACCTGTGGCAGGTATTTTGATACAAACTATTAAGACTCTTGGGGAGCTGGGGACCTTTTGACTTCCTCCAAGTACATGAGAGGAGATTGCAGTGAGTGTTGGTTTCTTCCCCAGGTAGTAAGTGACAGGAAAAGAGGGAATGGCCTCAAGTCACACAAGGGGAAGTTTAGATTGCATATTATCTTACCAAAATGTTCATCAGGCATTGGAATAAGCTGTCCAGGGAAGTGACTTGTGTCAACATCCCCTTAAGTGTTCCAAAAACATGGCATTTGGTGACATAGTTTAGGGATAGAGATATCAGTGTTAGATCAATGGTTGGACTCAATCCTAGAGGTCTTCTCCAACCTTAATGATTCTATGGCTTACGTGTGTTGTGAGTCCTGCTAGCCAGAAAGGCCTTATGCTTCTGAGAACCTGCTGAAGGCAGTAAGGGTCAAAGGACTCAAGCTAAGAGAGATGAACTATTTACTCTGTTCCTGGCCTTTCCATATTTTTCTAATTTTTCTATTATGGAAATATTTGTTTCTTCTTTATCAGTGACTATATTCTGAAAAATGAAATTGATGTAGGCAGCAAGATAATTCAGAAAATTCAGATTTACTGAATTAAACTGGATTTGTCCATTTCTCTTTATCCAAACCTCTATAATAATTGCTTTCTCATGATACAATGATACAATTCATAGTGATGGAGATCATGTACCTGTTTCTTAACCTGCATTTTGTGAAATACTTGTGACAACATTCACTTTGAATATTTGACTTTCATATGGCTTAACTTTATTGGTTTAGTTTTATTTCAATGGTTTCTTTTAATCTAGATTACGAACACTACTCCTACAATATTAAATATATTGTATATATGTATTGCTTTTTAAAATAGCTGGTCTTGCATGTAAGCTTGAAGCAGGGAGATATTCAATATGCTGTGCATTTGCTACTACACTCCTGCAATATATTAATAAAATAGTTTAGACTAAAAAGATAAATAAATGCTTATGTAAATCAAAGTGTTTATTTCTACACAGTTTAGATTTATATTCAGAAGATTTACCGAATTAAATTGGGTTTGTGCATTCCCCTTTATCCAAGCCTCTATAGTAATTGCTTTCTTATGATTCATAGTATACGATTCACAGTATACAATTCATAGTGATGGAGATCATGTAAAATCATTACATGTAAAATGTGATGGAGATCAAAGTCAGACCAGAGAAAAAGCTAAGTGTACATTTCCAGAGCTCTACCAACTGTGTGAGTGCTATTTGAACTTTGAGTATTGAAAATTAAATTTACATGAAATGAGTTTTACATGAAAATGTTCAGCAGGTATCTGTAAAAGAATTAGTCGGTTTGTGATGATGATCCAAGAAAATGTGCATGAATTCACATATTTTGTAAGCCAGAAGATAATAGTACTGGAATAAATAATGCTGCTTGTAGTGATGTTTTTCATAATTTAACTGTGTCCTGTGGTAATCTGGAACTTCAGTTTTCTCAAGTACAATATCACTGTGCTGCCTTCAGTTTTAACTGACTTGGAAACCAAACACTGGTGGTTTCAGTTTTGATAAATTTGATTATCCTTTTGGAATAAAGTTCTCTTTATATTTGGAACAGGTAAGGAAATAATTAGCAAAAGGCTTCTCAAAATGTAATATAGATACCGTTTGTGGTATGAATGCTATTAAGACAGCTTCCTGAACAGTCCCCTTTGCATTGCCTGGTGGGAAGAGCTCTCCTTTCCCTTAGTGGTACCTGAGAAAATGAGCTTGAAAATAGCTGCATTATAAGGTTATTTTTTCAACATAAAACATGGTTTAGAAATGTCCGGTGCTTGTTTTCTAAAATGATTTAATTTATATACATGAACTTAAAATGTTGAAAAAAAATTACGTGCTAATGTATCATGTGACTTCAAATTTCTTTCAGAGATATTTTTAATACACATCTCCATACTGAGTTACTACAGGGTCAGGGCTTCAGGGCCAGCTGTGTCATGAAATCCACAATTGGAAACTTGTTAAACGTACATCCAAACCAAAATGTCGTCGTGAACTTCCTTGTGACCATTGATCTGCTTTCCCCATTGCTCCAGCTAGACCATGCAAACTCTAGTATTTTCTAGGGTGTATTTGACTTTGCAGAAGAGCCATGGATATTCGGCTTGTTGTGCCAGTTCAGCATTGCTTCTGGAGCATTAATCATTCATGTAAATGTACAAATCTGAAGAGACATTGGTGTTGAGTTTTCAGTAATGCAGTCTTTTCCTTGCAGCTGTCTTGAAAGATCTCTGGACATATTGTGGACAATTTCCACATTTCATGTCCTGTACAGATCCTTGACAGGGATCAGGATATTTCTGAAGTAGCTCATCAGCATCTTTGAGAAAACTTCCAAAATGCATGTGGAGCACTGGATGAGTACTGCTTAAAGCTATCTTACTCAGTTTATCTGTCTTTTATTCAGTGCCATCCAATTTATTAGCTCCCATCACTGCTAATCAGTATTATTTCAATATTCTTGGATCATATATGGATATAAATTGTGTTAGTTATACAACGTTTGAAAAATCTTTGTGCTGCTTTGCTCTGGAGTCTCTAACACAAACAAAATAACAATCAGTAGCATAGGAAAAATAATTAACATCAGAAATCTTTTCAAAGTAAGGAGTTATGAGCTATAAGAATGTGGTCCAATTGGAAACTTTATTACCTCTAAGTTTATGCCTTGAGCTTGAGAATTGCTGGTGGTGGTAAATCAGGCAGTTGGATGCCATCTATTGCAGCAACAAATTTTCTACAAGTTTTGCATTATTTTTGTGTTTTCAGTGATATCTTAGTGTAAAATTAATATAAATCTGATTTTAAGAGATGGACTCATATGAAAATAGTAGGTCTCAGTAAATTTACAATAGTGATACAATAGACTCAATAGTGATACATAGATATGCTTAAAAATAAAATAAATTCTCTTACTTGGAAAATACACTTTAGATCATTATGATTTCCAAAACTTGTTTCATTGCTTCAGCATGTATGGTTCTTGCCTGCTTGCTCTTGCTCTCTCCTTAGCATTACAAGAAAGTGTTTTGAATAGCCTTTGATCATAAATTTGATTCCAGCGAGCTGTCTGCTCTGCTGACTTATTTTTGCCTTATTAGGTGATTTTTGCAGTTCACAACTCCAGGAACTGTTGAGCTCCCTGTTTTTTCAATTCCTAAAGTGAAACGACAGCAGTTCAGTTCAGTTCAGTTCTCGAGAGAGCTCTGTGGAATCAAATTACCTGGTGTGCAGTGACACTGCTTGGGTGTTATTTCCATTCTGGAGGGAATGGTGCTGGTGACTGCTGTAGGTGTTGGTGAGCAAAGACTTCATTTTCTAATTAAAAAAATCATTGCTTTTTGGGGGAAAGGAAATATATGCTTCAGTCCCATCTGAGAAAAGTTACAGCATTGTCTTCTGTGCTCTCATGGGTTCCCTCAAAATCAGATTAGTATGTCTTAGCAGAACAAAAGTACAAATGTGACTTTGGAGCCAGACATTACTTCTTGTGTTGCTTGGCATCAAAGCCGTGGTCTCCTGCAGGCAAGTGACACTGTTGAGATAAGAGTGGGAGGTATATATACCCTCTGGTGTTTGCACTGGAGCTGCCATAACCAGCAGAAGGTGGCTGGCCATGGGGCCTGGAGTGCAGCAGCCGCCTTTGTGATGTGATGTGAGGTGTGGCCAAAGCAACCAAAGGTCACCATTCATTTTCAAGGGGTCTGGGATGCAGGGAGCAAAGCAGAGCATGGCACAGTGCCATGCAGGGCAGGTCTTTGTTAGCCTGTTATGTAATGTGGAAGTAAAACATAATGCGGTTGTTAAATAATGCAGTCATTAAATGCAGCCCTTTGTTCCTTAATCAGAGTCATGAATACTCTAGCTGTGAGTCTGCCTGGCTCTGGGGTTCTTAACTGTGTTTGAAAAGCCTCAGTCAGGATCTTACAGAGCTTGAAAGGGCGGGGGGAGGCTTGAGGATCCTTCTTCAATTGTTCATAAATTGTATTTATTGGATTCTTTCTGGAAGGTTTCTGTAGCTCATAGATTTTAGTCTTGTATGGCTTTTTCCCTTCATTTTTGGGGGCTAGTGACTGTAGGTTTTGAAACTGATATTCTGAACTTTCCACATCTCATCAGCATGCAGAGCTTTAAGAAAAGTACCCATTATTGCACTGTAAAAGTTGGCAGCAGTGTGTTGCAGGAAATGGACTAATTGGAGAGGAAGGAACTTTCTCACTGTACTGCCACATTGTACATCTTGTCTGACACATTTTGCTTAGTTCTGTTTGTCTTCTTTTAAGGCACTAGGTATTGAACTTCACAGAATACTAATTTTTTTAATCTGATGAATCATTGATCTATAATAATAGATAACTTGTATTATTGTCCTCCATTTAAATTATATATAAGAGTACTTTCTGCCTGGATAATAACAACTCCTATGGTGAATAGCACACTAGATTTTTAAGAAAAATTCTTCGTTTCATACAGTAGAAAATATATACATAGTACAAATTATACAGAGGTTGTAGAAAATATTATTGGCTGCTGTGACTTGTGGCCTGTTGATTCTCCTTTGCCCTTTTTTTAGTGGGTGAGTTATATTATTCAAATTTAAATGAATGCAGCTCCTATGTGCATTTTTATTGTCAATGACAATGTTTCTTGCCCCCAAACCCACTAAAATTGTAGCAAAGGTTTTATATACCAAATTCAATTTAATTGCTTATAAAAATTCACAGATACCAAATCGTTGGAAATAAAAATACCATGTTATTAGTATAGTAAGATCATTCCTAGGTATTGCAAACCAGAATGTGTTTTTATTTTTTCAGTTCTCACTGCTAGCCTGTATTTATAAACACCTAAGATCTATACTATGTGTTTCGAGTCTGAACCGATTAAATCAATGTGACACGCTGAGGCTGGGCCAAGTCTTCTCTAATCAGCAGTCAGCACTGTTGCTCTGGCATGAGGCTCCCAGAAATAGAAACACAAGTCAAACAAGTAAGTGGAAGGGCACTAAAAGAAAAAGTGCTGCTAATTCCACTGTTGACTTTTTGTCTAATGGATTCTTGTTCCCAGGCCACACTAAGTAAAGCAACTGGCACGGGATGTGTTCCTGCAGATGGCTCAGCAGTGACACACGTGGCCCAGCTGGGTGACAGGTGTTTGATTTGCCTTTTACAAGTACCTCACTCAAGACAGATTTTTTTTTTAGATACCGAGAAGCTAGTCAGCTAATGCTTTTTCTTCAGAATTAACACCCCTTTCACTAGGCTCCCTTTCTATTGTGAATGAGAGGTCTTCTGATTGTCCCACACACATGAAAATAACATGATGTTACTTTGAAATAAGACTCTAAACAGGAGAATTTAATTCATAATTAAGTTTGTTTAATAGTTGTAACCTGTTACCTTTACACATGGAAGATGCACAGCATATTATTTGTAGCTGTTGACAATAATATCTCAAGAAATAATTATTTAGCTGTCCACCTCACAGAATGAAAATTCACTTTAAAAGTATGAATGGAATGAGAGTGCCAGACTTCTGGGCTGTGGCCATAATACTCTGTGTTAGTGTGTCTTCCCATAACATGACAAGGTTTTGGGACTTTTTCAGACAGAGCACTACAAACCTGGAATAAAAGAAATTCCCTGTCCAGTGGAACATACATATTGATAGATGTGCACCCAAGGCCATGAGCAAAGGTGGGAATTGTGTACAATATGTACAATGCTATTCTTTAATGAATTTTTGAAGCTTCGTTGTAAGCTACATTACAGCACACTGCATAATTGGAGAGACATTGTCTCAGTGGCAATCTGGGAGGTGGGAGGGGATTGGTTTTGTTTTAATGAGAAGAAGGCATTTGTTAGTCATAGCAACTCTGCTAGCAAAGGCAGCAATAAAATACAAGTGCAGGAGGATGATTTTGCCAATCATCCCTGATTAATGGGAACATGAACAAGTAGGATGTGTAACGTAGAGTGAATGCAGCCAGTTTGTCTTCCCCACCCCATTTCTCCATACTTTAGTCTGAATGCTTTTGTCTTCTGGTATTAAGCCCACGAGTTGGAAAAAGGTAAAATTTCAGAATGTGTTAGGGAAAAATTCGTGACTCTCTATAGCAACAGAGTTATACTGCCAGTGTTGTCAAATAGCCAGAAGAAATACCACCCTCTGGAATACACTGTACTGGCAATACTTCTGCTGAACCACAGAAGAATGAGAAAGGAATGCAGCTGGAGAAATGGGTGTCAGAGTATTGTTGATTCACTAAATAAACACTAGGCTTTAATGAGAGGGTGGTTAAAAACTCACACAAAACTTGTGTCCCTCGGATAGTGGACAAGCTGCTTTCTGTCAGGCATCCCAGATGTAGTATGCAGAGTAGGCTAGTAAGCCTCAAAGAGGCAAAGATAAGACCTGAAAGGGAAAATTACAGCCCTACTAGGCCAAGATGTCATCATTACCCACAGAGGTGCTCAGAATTTATGGAAATGGAGACTTACCTTTAGGGAGCAGCTCCTGTGCTCTGTGCTGACAGTAGATCTGCTGATCTCAGATTCCCAGGTTAGTCTAGGTGAGTTGAGTACTAGATATGTGGTTGGTATATCCTCTTAATCTATCTCCAAAACACAGTAAATGTCAAAAAACACTGTTTTGAAAATGAGGAGAGACATTTCTTGGAAAAGCCTTAAAAATCTATGTGTAAGTGGAGACCTGGAAACTGTACCTTGAACTGATTTATTAATCAATGGTTGAAAAGAGCTTTGCAGCTACAAGCACACCAACAAGATGGCATTCCAGGAAAAGTACTGATATGACTTAGTTTTTAGATTAGAAATTTCAGTCTATATGCAGTTCTATTTGTTTCTGATTCACCCTAAATGATTATTTTTTCAACTGCTTTTTTGCATTTCATGTCTGTGTAGCTAAACATTGAAGTTAGTATTTAATGGTCTGTGAGACTGACTGTTTTAGTGTAAACTTACATTTGTACCAGCTGAGAATCTGCCTCCTGAGCCTTCAGATTATGGAACTGGATACTGATGATGATGATGATGATGATAATGATAATAGCTCTCTTATAAAGAATAGCTTCTGAGGTGTAAGAGGTTGACCAATGCTGTTCATATTCCTAATATAAACCTGGGGGTTCAACTATTGTATTGAGTATAATAGTCATAATATATTATATTATTTTTCAAAGACCTCAGCAGTATGTTCATATTGAATAATGTTTTTTAAGATACATTTAGCATTATTGCATTTCAAATGTTACTTGAGAAAGGCCAATTAGATTACTTTCCAGTTCTGTTTTGAAACTTTAATAGGATTTGCTTTAACACTGTATTATGGTTGGATTAGCAAATAAATTAATAGATGTTGTGTAGGTCAGGCAATTTTCCTTTTGACAGATCTGCTGTTACAGAAAAAACATAGTTGCAATAAACTATCAGTTGTCTATGAGTATAAGATCACTTCAAACTTTTTTTGTGTTGCTTCAGATAATGGAAATATCCAAGTCTCTAGACTTAATTTTTTAAACTGCTCATCTATAAGAACTTATAAATCTTTGAGAATTTTTTTCAGCCAGAAACCTATTTGCATATTCTCACTACTCCATGGGAAATGTTCTTGTGAATTTTATTTGCATTTTATTAATGTTCTGTGTATGATGTTGTAGGTCAAATGAACTGGATTGTTATCCAGCCCATGTTTAATTTGTATCTGCACTGCATTTTTCTGCATTTTTAAGTCGTCACCTCAAGGACATGCAACAGCAGTGAATATTACTTCTAATTGCCAAGGGCAGAAAGAAGACCTACTGATAGCAGAGGCTCTGCTTCTCTTGATAGTTTTTGATGGCACAGAAACCAGTCCTTGACATGTGTCCCAAAGACTTCAGTCAGTTTATTACAAAAAAAAACCCCAAAAAACCAAACCAAACAAACAAACAAACAAAAAACAACAACAACAACAAAAAAAAAAAACAGAGGCAGTATACCTGTCTGTAGTTGTGCATGACAATAAATGGAGTGATGCTTTCATCTTTGGTTTTTAAGAGTAACTTCTCTGATTTCACCTGTTGCATAGAAATAATTTGTGGGAGGAAAATATAGGAACAAACGTTTGACTTATGTACTTTATGTATGAAAGTATGTTTTATGTATTTGAATATAGATATTGTGTGAGTTGCATGTGCTTTTTCAGACATGCTAATAGCAAAAAAAGGAAACAATGCCAACTACAGAAGTGCAGTCTGTAGCAAGGAGTCCTGTGGCCATGTTCTCTGATGCTCTGAGCTAGCTAGAACTGCTGATTCTTTAGCCTGAATATAAGGCACCAAAACCTAGATTTTCAAGTGTCACTTCATTTGGAGTATATTAACATCCAATTGCCTGAATGAATAGGCAAGTCGATCTTATCCCAAAGATGGGTAACAGGAAGTGATGGGAATGAAGAAAAATTGGTGCCTTCTGAACTCAGCCTGTTATAATATGCAGATAAGAGCAGTAGGGTTATTGCCATTTGCCTTTCTCTTTAGCAGTTACTTGACGTGAGCCCTCTAACCTGCCCTGACCCCCTTGGCCAAGCCATGGTGTATCTACTCCACTGAGGCTGCTGTGGAAGCAGGACAGAGCAAAGGAAATGAGCTATTTACCCGTCACAAGCCCTTCTTCATCAGGTTATTTTAAGGGAGGATCTTATTCTTGCTCACATGGATCAAGTTTGTAACTAGGATAGCACTGAGCAAGAACTCAGGAAGTGCTGGTAGCTCAGCAGTAACCAAGAGGGAATGAAAGACTTGGTAGATGCAGTGAAGCCAAAATGTCATCATGTTCAACAGAAACTTCTTGACACAACTAATCCAGGAAATTCACAGAACAAGTTTTAATAAATATGTTTTGAATACATTTTTACATAACTAATAACCTATCACGTGATCCTAACCATGAACGTGAGCCTGTTTAAATAAACAAGGAAATATTCTGGTAGGCTAAGAAAGGTGTCATAGAATGGACTGTAATTGGTGTGGGACTTTTATCTGAATAGGCAGAGCTCTGCCCCTGTTGGTGGCTCTGCCCTAGCTGGGTACGTGCTCCACGGGGGAGGACGCTGCTCGAGCCCACTGACAGCACATTGTTGAACATTCCGCTCCATTTCTGCAATGCTAAAAATAGTTGTCCTCATTTTAAAACACCAGGCTATTAGATTATTCCAAGGGTCTGGCATACTTAGACTAATGGAAGGCACATATCCATAAATTATCAAAACACTAAGTGGTGTTTGACCGTGCTGATTTTGCTTCAATTAAGATGAGTTTCCTTGCTAGTAACCCTGGAGTATCAAGCCTATTTTGTAAATCAAGCTACTGGCAGCGCCCCAGTAAATTTAAAAATAAAAATGTTTGGTTTTCATATTGGGAATGGAGAAGCATCTGACAGCTTCTTGGTGGCTTGTTTTTTAGGGGGGTTTTATTTTGGTTTTTCTTTTTTTTTTTTTAGTTTCACAGAACCATGTCTGAAAAATGCTTAAAGTATTTTATAGCAATTGTTTCTCTTTCCCACCTTTTAAGAGAATCTCATGAAGTTTCAGCATGTTTGCCATTATAGATCTTGTTAGTGCTTAAAATAGTCCAAATAGCAAAATGCATTCCAAGTGATTGATAAAAGTTTCTTTCAACACTTGGGGTTTTTTGTTCCTTTTCTTGTCTTTTTTTTTCTTTATTTTTTCTTTTCTTTTTTTTCTGTATTTAGATAATGTGATTCCTAATTCATTTTTTTGCTACCATATTGTTTCACAGTACAGGTAACAAAGCTTCTGATAAAGTTCATGCACTTGTATGTTAAAATAGCCTCTCCTTTTATTCTCTTCATTTTTTGTTTAGTGTGAAAGTCCTTTATTTGGGGAGGGGAAATAGCTAAATGTAGAAATCAAGGTATAAAAACTGATGTAAATGCATTCTAAAAACGTTGTTATATGCACACATGCAAAGCATCTTACTCTACCTTCAAAATTCCACTCTAATTTCATAAGGTGTTGCAGTGCAATTATAAACTGAAAAATCAATAAATTATAAATATATTAAGGACCATGTATATAAATACATTGCACATTTCAAAAACAGTTAAAGCAATCACATCAATCATTTTAGATTTGACGAGTCAATACTGATGGTATTGTTGTAAGAATGCATTTTTGCATTGTTTTGTTGAAGAAATAATAATTCATAGAGCACTGATTAAATGAGGCAAGGCAAAAGACCTATGGCTTGTCTTCATAAAAAAACCTGTTACTGTGTTTTGGGGTTGTTTTTCTAGTTTACAGTGAAAATATAACAGGGAATATAACAGGGAATATGACAGGGAAGATGAAATTTTATTATCTGGTAGAAGACTATGGAGAATTTTTTCACGATCCATCCTGTAAATCTAGAGAAAGTGAAGGGATAACAATTGCTTGTAGTGGTTAACTAGAATTTTTCCCCAGTAGACTACCATGTATTGTTACAGACAGGAGCTGGAAAGAAGATGTTGGAAGCTGTGCCATGAGTGGAGTTACAAAAATGCCATTTTAGCAAGTTATTTTAAGATTTATTTGAATTGTTATGTGTCATGAGGGCTTTGTATTTATTTGCTTAATTATTTTCATAATTCTGATGAATAATTGTTCTTTTATTGGCTCTTTCTGTTTTTAAGAGAGACCAGAGTTTTTCCTTTGTCTCTGTTCTTTTTGTGTCTGTGAGGCATTTGTCTCCTGCTTGGCTTGGAATCAAACAAGTGAACTTCCAAAAGTTTCTTTTGTTGCTGAATTTTGGCGTGGACAGAAAACTCAGTTGGGTGGTGTGCAAGTTAGTTGGGCTAACTTCTGTCAAGGACATCAGATGCATGAATGGAATGGAGAAAGAGTTTCATTTTAGGTTCTTTTAATAAGACTTCTAAGCTCCTATTAGAAGCCATATGAGCACAGATTAATTCTACCAGAATTTAGCTCAGTAACTACAGTTTAATTATGACAAAAATTAATGTATTCATGGTGGCATACTTCATGAATCTGTAAATGAAGGGTGGCTCTTAGCTTTGAGTGGCAGAGCCAGGTTCTCACTTAGGTCTGTAATTATTTCATACACTTTGCTAAGAAGGAAAGGAAAAGGAAATTACTGCAATACTTTATATTTTAATTCTAAATGAGATATTACTAGGTTTTTAACTATACCTTTTCCTTGTAAAGCTGTATATTAAATGCATAATTGAATTGTCTGTAGCTCTCAACTCAAACTTCTTGATTTATGGTTTTCTTTTGTTCAAATACTCCTTATTCAAGTATTGAACAGGAAGCTTACTATGTTATTCACCTTGAATAGTTATCTTTTAAAAGCATTTTTGATTAACAAAATATTTGGTTTTACTTATGCTCAGTTTCTGTACTTAACTTTTAAGCATCTGGTTCCCTGAATAGAATTTGCAAACTCAAATCAGATCCTTAATTTTCATAGGCAGTGTAAGGAGAAAGTCATTTGGGAGCCAGGGGTGACAGTCAGTTGTACAGATGACTTACTTAGCTCTTTTCTTAAAACGTGGATTAGAGGACACAGTAAGTTAACAGCCTATATAGGACATTCACTTGGGAAGTAGGGCAAGCCTGCCTGGCTGCAGAAAATCAAGATTTGCATTTCTTCCTGCTGAGTAAGTTGGACACTTGGAGATGAAGGAAAAATCTGAAACATCCCATTGAGCAGAGCCTAGAAACCATCAGTCAGCTTTGTGATACAGCTCCCTGTTGGACCTGATGGTTTAAGGGCAGATCCCTGTGTGCTCAGTGCCTGATTGGTGCTCAGGAGACAGTGGAAGCTGTGGTGCACACGTTGGGGTTTTAGGTACTTCGGTAGCATGCAAGTATCTTCTGGACTGTCTTCTTCGCAATAGGGCCTGAAATAAAGCTTGAGAAAGTTTTCATGTGATAAAAATTCTCTAAATTTTGTTGTCCATTTGTCTGAAGCAACCTACAGCTATAACTGCTACAGAATTAGATAACCTCTAGTGGCCTATTGTTTTAATGTTAATGGCCTATTATTTTGAAAGTGATAAACATATTAAGCAAATACAAAGTAGCAGACATAAATAACCCTAGAAATTAATTCAATTATTCCATAGAAAAGGAATGAGAAGCAAATACATGTCCAGATGCCTTTTTCTCTTAATTTAGCTCAGTCATGAGTTAGGTGTCTAAAATGATGGGTGTGTACACTTTGTTTCACAGGGAAGCTGGCTTAGTAGGTGCTCCTGGCAAACCCAGTCTTACTGACTCCAAGGTAGAAGACAAATCAAACAAAGACCCAAACAAACAAAAGAGAGTTTCATTCTAACCATTTGCAGTCTCAACATCCTTTTTGCCAGCTGTCCAGTATCTGCATAAATGGTACTTGAATTACTTGTCCAATTTCCAAGTTATTTAATGTGACAGAGGAACTTCACTCTTGGCTTCTCTTTCAAAAGAAAAAGGACATGTGGTGCTGGGGTACAAACCTACCCAGCAGTATTATTTTGCATTAAGACCAGTTGCCTAAGTTTTCAAACTGTACTGGTCTTTTCAAGTACAAGATTGCAGATTCAAAAATTTGAAATTTGAGAGTCCTGAAATCTCAGCAAAATGAGATAAGGAGTAGCATTTCTTCCACTCTTCCATTTTAATCTTTTGCTCCTTTCCAGAAGTGGAATATTGTAGGAGGGCCAGAACTCACATATTTATTATAGACCTTGCTGGTAATACTTGTTAAAATTGCCTCTTTTCATGGCCAGATTTTTTGTTGATTGCAGAGGCTTTTAATGGTAAATATTTGGAACTAAATCTTAATGTCTGTCCAGCTAATAACTTTTAGAAAATAGTAGGGGAAATAGTTCTGTTGCTTCAACAAATTAAGAGAGCACACAGAAAAAAAATCCCCATTATTTTGTTGTTATTAAAATTTCAAGAAAACGTTCTGCAACATGACCTTGATGCAATTTGTGTATCTTTAGGGCAGACACTTCCTGTAATATAGCACAAGGGGAAGGAAGGAAGGAACTTATTTTCTGCAGATGAGGTAGCCAGAATTTTTTTCAGCAACAAGATTACCACAGTCTATCAATTTCTACATTCAAAACCAGGATCTTACTGACTTGTACTGCAGGCATATTTAAAACACTGAAAATCTGAGAATTTAAGTCAGTCATACATGTGATACTTTTTAAATTTCACTTTTTTATTTCTGCAACATTTGAATTTTTTGAAGTAAGTTACCAGTGGCTAATACTGTCAAGTAGAAATTTCCTAAACTTCTTTACCTACATTTTGTTGACTGTATTTCTTATTTTCTTTGATTTGGAAAATTTTTTTTTGGAAATTCAAATACATGCAAAATAATCTGGGCTATTTCTGAAACATAAGGCATTGTTGATCACTAACATTGGTACAGGCAAGAACTGACTTGTTGAACAGCAGCATTGCTGAAAATAATGGGGAGGTGGACACGAGACTTAATTATGAGCTAACAACATACTCTGACTGGAATAAAATAAACCACATATTGGACTATATCATTAAAACTGCTCATAGCAGATCAGGGGAGATATTTTTGCTTCTTTGCTTGGTGGTGCTGTACTGTGTCATGTTTGGGGGAGTCCTCCACCCTCACTTCCACAAGTGATGTGGACGAACCAGAGAGGGTCCAACAGGGAATTAGTTTATGTTCAGGGGCCTAGAAAACAAGATATATCTGAGGAGAGTTTCAAGGAGAAAAAATTTTTGAGTCTGAAAAAGAGGAAGCCAAAGAATGATGGAAACTGTCCTATAAATCAGAGAAGTCCAGCTGGTTAATCTTCAAGGACAGCTTCCTAAAACCCCAAGAACACTCCATGTTGCTATGCAGGGAGTTGAGTATGGCAGAAGGCCAGCATGGATGAACAAGATGCTTCTGACTGACCTCAGACAGAAAAGAAAGTAAACACTGGAAACACGGGTGAGCTACTCAGTAGGAACATAGAAACACTGCCAGAGCATGTGGTGATGGAGTTAGGAAACCAGAAACTCATCTGGAATTGAAACAAGTAAGAGTTTTAAGGGCAGCGTGAAGGGCTTCTGTTAAGTGCATCCATAGCAAAAACAAAGCTGAAGAAAACATTGATCTGCTGCTTTATGGGGTGGGGGATGTGGAAAAGGCTGCGAGTATCCAATTTTTTTCACCTTGTTTTTCCCCTAATAAGTTTTGCCCTCAGTCCTCCCAGTTTATTTAACCATGTTATCAGGGAGTGTGATGATGAACCACTGGCCACAGAAGAGAGTGTTAAGGAGCTCTTACACTGCTTGGATGCTTTCAAGATACCAAACATTATGCATCCAGGGGTGCTGGGGCAGCTGGCTGATGCCACTGCAGGGTTGCCCTCTGCCATTATCAAAAAAATTATGATTACTAGGGAAGGTCACTGATTACTGGAAACAAGCAAACATCCTGTCCATCTTCAAGAAGGATCCATTGAACTACAGCCAGTCATCCCCACTTCTGTCCCTGGAAAGATTATGTAGCAAATCCTGGAAGGCATGGCTGAACAGAGGAAGGACTAGAAGGGCACTGAGTACACCCAGTGTGGATTTACCAAGGACTAATCACACTGACCAACCTGATTGCCTTTTCTGATAAAATGACTGTCAGTGTGAATTAGGGGAGAACAGTAGATGTTGCATACCCTGATTTCAGCCAGGCTTTTGGCATAGTCTTCAGACATATAATTACACTGGAACCCGTGAGACTCTGACTGGATAAATGAACAACAGAATGGGTGGAAGATTGGGGTCAAAGGTGGAATGATGCTATGCAGTCTGACTGCTACCTAATAAGTGTTACACCCCACGAGGCAATACTGGATGATATTTAATGTCCTTATTAATAACATGGATGATGGGGCTCTCAGCAAGTTCCTGGGTGTTATCAAATGCAGGGAAGTAATCAGTGCCCTGGAAGGTAGGGCAGGAACAATAATCTCAACATGCTGGAGAAATGAGCTTTCACTGAACTCTCACAGTTAAGCAAAGGCAAACATGAGGGCCTGCCTCTGAGAAGGAATACCCTCATGCCATAGTACAGGCCGGGTGCCAAATTTCTAGAAAACAGCTCTACAGAAAGGGAGTTGGGAGTTCTGCTGGATGCCCTTTGTTTGAATAAAGCCAAAGGCATCTTGGGCTGCCTGAGCATGTCCTGCAGACCAGGAAGAGTGATTGGTGAGTGCTTGTGAGACCACATCTGGAATTCTGCATCCAGTTTGGAGCTCCCTGGAGAGGATAAAGAGCAGCTCCTTGGGGTGAGTCCAGCAGAGACCCACCAAGATGGCCAGGGCTTGAAGCCCATGATGTGAGAGGGGAGGCTGAGGGAGCTGGGCTTTTTCAGACTTAAGGTGAGATGATTTGGGAAGTGGGGAGTGGTGGGTGGTGTGCATGTTCATGGCTGTCCATAAATACTGGGTGGATGTGGAGAAGCCAGAGTCAGACTACTGTCAGAGATGTACAATGAAAGGATGAGAGGCAGTGAATACAAGCTAAAATTAGAGAAATGTTGTCTCTATCTCAGAATAATTTTCATATAATGAATCTGAGATTGATGAAAAACACAAATGGGAAAGCTAAATGAAGAAAACACTTCCATGATTTTTTTCAGAATAAGTGTTAGCTGTGTTGTGTGTCTAGCAGTTCAGGAAGAATAGGAATCATAGAACAACCCACGTTGGAAGGGGCTTCAAAAGAATGTCTGTCACGACAAAAAAAAAGGAAACTGTATAAACTGAACAGAAATTGTATACATTTGTAAATTATTTCAGGAATTAGGCTCTTATTTTTAGGTGAGGACATGCAGAAGTTTATTTCACTAGATACCTTTTTGTATGCTTGGTCTTGGGCTTGCTTGTAAAATTGAGCTGTTGATTGTATAAGCCATCCCCCACCTAAAGTAAAAAGGCAGCTACTGTAGGAAGTGATGAAAAGTCTAGAACTATTTGATAATTTATACTTCTGCACACCTCCAAGGCTTTGAATTTAATTCCCAGATGTGTAGTACATGATCAGTACACGATCCATTGCTTGAAAGATTTGACAAAATGCTGCTAAAAATTTTGCAAGTTATAGCCAGCTGTTCTAGTTAACCTCACTTAAACCTTGGACTTGTACTTAAGGAAATTACACTCTCTGAAGGGTGAAAGAATGTTTAGACATTGCTCTGTCTAATTTTTTAAGGGAATTTAAAAAAACACTATAAGCTTTCCTTTGGATATTTTCCATTCTTTTCGTCTACAGATGTATAAAAAAATCATGTATTTTGTACTGAAGCTATGAGACTGAATTCTGGAGACTGGAAAAGACATGAAACCATCTCCTGCTAGATGATTTGAGAGAGAAAGAAAAAGTTTGCATTTTTTTAATTAGGTCATTTTTGTACTGTCTGTATATAATTATGCCCGTCTGTCTTCTGTATGTCTCACATAACATGCAAGTATACATTAATAAAAACGTAGAGCAGGTGTTACTTTTGTATAATATCAACAGACTGGCAGATTGCATTTGATGACGTTGTTAACATAGTAAGATTGCACACTTTGATCCTTTTCTGAGCTAAATGTTAGGAAATTAAAGCTGGAAAGAGCATTATAATCGGCCTTTTTATTGAAATGCCATCAAACAAAGAATTCAATCTGCTGAAATAACCTGAGCTCGAATTAATAGTTTAAAACTCACCCCTTCTGTGTTTTCTTTTTCATTGTTTTGGTTTGTTTTTAATACTTGGATAATTGGATATAGTTTTCAAAGTGAAAGAAATTAGTTTTCTTTTCATAAATTATATCTGTATATTTTTTCAGTGGATCTGGGTTGGAGACCTTCACAGTTGACTAGTCTTATTTAAAAATTAAAATGAAGGTATTAATAAGAATAAATGTATTAAAATTGGTTCTGCAGAAGAATAGAAATACTTTAATAAGTAGGTCTAGAGTCAACAAATAGTTGAGAATTTTTAAAGCTGAGAAAATCCCTTAGGATGAGTGGAAAAATAAATTACTCCTATTAACTGACAAAACTATGGAAAGCCATATCATTTTTTTGCAGACACTTGACACGTTTTTGAATGAGAGACAATCAGCATCCATATGATTTCATTTTTGCCTCATAATAAAAGTTCAGTGCAGTAAAATTATTTTAAAGAATACAATTGCATGAGCAATGTTTGTTTGAGATTTGTATTTTATCCTTTTGTGTTCCAGGGTGAACGTGGCTTTCCGGGTAGTAAAGGTGACGAAGGTGAAAAGGTAAATTATTCTGTCCATGCAATTTATTGGTTTAACAATAAGATATATGGCCAGCCAAGTTAAGCTTTTTCTGAGTATCTACCTTGACCCTTTAATTAATAAAATTCTTAAAATTTTGACATGTAAATGCTTAAGAATGAGAAGTTCTTTATGTATTTACTGGGTGCCATCAGGGCTTCCTTTAGATTTTTTTTTCCTATGAGAAAAAGTTTTATGAGGAACCAACAGACCTTCTGCAGTGGCAGGAAATAGTTCAATAGCTTTTATTAAAATGAGAGCTAATCTGGCCTTGTAGAAGGCTCTTCTGGCTAATAGAATGCCAGCATTGGCATTAGATGATGCAACCCAATCTTCTTGTGTTACTTGTGACAGGTAAGTCTTCCCAGGTCATCAACCAAAGGCAAGTAAATGTGTGTTGAGGGACAAGTGGAAGGAAGAGCCAGATCTAGCTTGTCTAATAGGAATTAAATAACAATGGTGATAGTTTATGGTTGTATCTTCAGTTCTTAACCATATTCATGCCTGTTTACTGGTTTCTCACTAGTTTTGGCTGGTTTGAATTGGGCAACCTGAAATAAGAGTATTTTCTTGTAACAGGTAGTTCCTCAGTGCCTCAGCCCACTGTCTAAAAAGGGTGCAGAAAAGCATTTCTGTGGATTTATATATCATAAAGATGAAGAATGGCAGAAACTGCTGTTCTGGCAATATTCAGACTGATGAAAATAGAGAGTAGGTGGCAGCTTCTGAATTTAAAAAAGTGTAATATATTTGTGAGTTAGGCTGCTTTGGACATGGATATATTCACTCACCCACCATACCTCTTCAGAAGTGTCAGACAGCTTTCCAGTGTTCATATTTTAGAGAAAGCATGCTATGGATTAACAGATTTGAATCAGATTTAAAATGTGGAGGTTTTTTAAGGAGGAATTATCCCATGTGGACAAGAAGGAAGATGTATCAGAAGTAAAAACCAGCATCCATAGCAACTAACATTTATAATGAGAGGATTCAGCCTTTAAAAAAAACCACTTGTTAAGCTTGAGTGTTTCTAACTCCAATGACAGATCTTATTTCCTTGGTAGTATCATTATTCATCAGTTCTGAAGGGCCTTTGGATTTTTTCTTTTTTTTTTTTCCTCCCTATAATTGCTCTGCAGCTGTGCTGTGCTCTCCTCGAGTTTTATGAATAAATTGTGTTTGAGCACAGGCACATGGTTCCAGCTGTTACTGCCACTCTCTTTACTTGATTTCCCTTATTTTAAAGTAGAGATAAAATGACCCAGCCACTGGTAGTCACATTTTTCCTATGTGGAAGCTAAACCCGCATGCTTAGACCACTCTTTCCTTTTCCTCTCCTAGATTCAGATGATAATTAAGAGGTCCCATTTTAAAATACTTCCAGTGTTTATTATTATGTTTACTTATTATTATGTCTACTTAAATTATTTTTTATTATTAATGCTGCATTCAAATGCCCTTTAAATTAAAGGAAATATAAGAGTGGAAGGATCTTTATTTGCCAGTGATCACTCAAAAATTATTTGGACTAGTCTCATCAGAAGCTACAGATTATGTTTGTATGGGAAACATGTGTTTTAAGGCTGTGGGAAGTAGGTCTTTAGCAGTTATTCAGTTCAGCTTGAATTCAAATAATGGTTTAACAATGTAGACTTTCAGCTACTAAACTCCAATATAAAAATTGTCAATACATTTGCATTTGTTATACTACTTTGTGCGTAACAAATACAATTACAAAGCCTGAAATGGAAAATTTTCCCATTACCAAAAATTCTGCCTAATATTACATGTTAAGGAACAAAATTTTCGCACACTCTATTTTGCATATCTCCTAGGGTGGGACACAGCTACCTCATTGTGGGATATTATTCCAGACTCCCCACAGGAGTACGTGGAAATCAACCATCCTCTACTTTCGTTTAAGTGGCCCTATCATTTTGTAGGATTGGGCACTTGAAACCAACTCAGCCTTATAACTTGTTTCATCAAATGAAAATAGTTGTTTTCTGTATTAGGTTCTGCTTTGGCAGAGCAAGCCTTGGGGACATCAGAGAGACAGAGACAACTGAGGTGACAGTGCATGATCGTTTGTACATTACAGTTATGGGAAACCTCTATAATGTAAATTAGTGAGGGAGATTCCTTTATGCTGTTTAAGGGTTTGTCTGCCACACTTGATTCTTCTTGAGTTGCCCAAAAGTCTTGTTCTGCTTTTGGTCATGGCTGAACTTGGTTCACTCTTACAGAACCCAATATTGGTACAGGAAGTACAGACTGTGCAGGTGTTATGTTGCAAGTTTTCCCTCCAAGGGAAATATACTCTCACTGTGAATTTATTTTAATTCTCCTTTATATTCTGTTTTCTTTGTGTTACATAGATAATGACACTCTTATACGATAGTCTTATAACTGCAACAAAAACATTGGTTTACCCTTTTATAGCATGACCGAAAAAGTATACGCTGAGAGCAGTTTTAATTGGTTTGCTGCCAAGTAGGCAGACTGTATCATGGGGATCTGTTCTCCTTCTAATACTGCTTAGAATTTTCATTTTACAGAATGGGATAGAAAATATGACTATCACATTTCATGCTTATAGGAAGTCAGAAGGTACTGATAATAACTAGAAGAAAGCTTTAAAAATACAGAATGTTCTTGGTAAATCAGAGATGTAGCCTGAAAAGAAAAATGAAATTGCAACTGAAAGACTAAGATATTCTAAAATGAAGTATAGTCTGCAACACTAATTAAAAAGTCCTATTAAAAAGTGCTATTTGGTGTTGGTATGGCTTCGGTTTTACAGATTTTGAAAGGCAAGCACTGAAAATGACTGGTGCTCAGGAATACAGAACCTTTGAGGAAGGATTGCATAATTGACTCAGTGTAGAATCAGCTGAAAATATGTGAACAGTCTTCAAATACATAACATTTCTGCAAGGAGGAAAGAAATGGTCTGTTTGTGTGTCTGTAGTGCATGCAGATCACTGGGCTGGAAATGCAGCAAGGAAGATGCTGTGTGGCCATTAGGAAAGGGTTTTCAATTTTAACACTGCTGTTTATTACGGAAGTAATTTCCTCTTCCAGTGGTCTGCAGTTTTTATCCTGGAAACAAAAAAGGGAACAAACTAAACACTTGCTTCATGAAAACACAGGAGATGAGATTATCTTAAATGACTTTGCCATTTTCTGTTAATAGCATCCAAATTATGCAAGTATCCCTTACACTTATTTCTAATCTGATAAACACAGAGAACAGCAAGACAGTTTCTTTTTGAACATACATACTTGCTTGTTTTTAACTTGTCCAGTCAATAGTTTTCTGTGATAGGACTTAAAACTCTGGAACAAGTTGCCTGAAGTGGTTTTCCAGCAGCAACTTTTCCTTGAGGTTTACAAGGCAAGCCCTGAGCAATCTGGCCTGATTAACAGGTTTGGGTCTGGATTTCAACCTCTGTAGGTTTCAAAATCTCAGACCTATCTTGAAACTTGCAGAGATTGAGATCTCATTCATTATTACTTATTTTGATACTAGAAGTATGTGCATCACTTGGGGGTTGGAGCAGGCCCAGTGCCTGTTAGCTAGGTTGGAAAAGTCCTTTGAGACCATGGAGTCCAACCTACGACCTAACACTACCTTATTAATTAGACCATGGCAGTAACTACAACATCTAGTCGTTTTTAAACACTTCCCAGGGAAAGTGACTCCATCACCTCTCTAGACAGCCCATTCCAATACCCACTCACTCCTTCTGTAAAGGATTTGTCTAATGTCCACCCTAAATACCCAAATTAGACAAAGAACCTCTAAGATACATTTTTCCTTTGTTAAATCTGTAATTAATTCTCTTTTCTCCTGGTTATTGCTACCTTTGGTCACTCTAGTTAGTACTCTTTAACCAGGTCCCCCACTTTTTCTGTCGTTTTGTCTACCTTTCTGGTTAGAATATGTATTTTCTTTAGTACTCTTTACAGATACGATTCTTTCTGTAAATGAGATAGAACACTGAGAATTCAATTTTCTGGGACACATGAAATATGGACGCCATATAGATTTCATTAACATTTAGCAGTATGTATGGAACAAATCGAAATTTTATTTGAAACAGTGGTAATAGAAAAGCCAACACATTTACATGTTAATTATAGCTGAGCAAACATGCATTGCTTGTCACTAATAGATAATAGTAATTTCATAGGTCTAGGAATCCTAAATTTCTTGTCTTGCTTAGCTATTTCAAAATGCTGATGTAAAGTCAAGGAGAGGCAAGGTGTGCTGTTACAAAATGAATTCACAGGACTAGTTGATATCTCAGAAGACTTAGAAGTTGGGAAGTAAGAGGATTACTGTGTGGAGCAGGACTCTTCAATTGCAGTTTCACTGGACTGGCTGCTTGCCTTCATAAAGCATATCCTTGTTTTTCTCACACTTGAAGTAGAGGATTTTAAAACTGGATGCCATTGGACTTGAGATATGAAGCAGTTTATGTGCTGTGATTTGCAGTTTTAAACACTTGATCTCTGGTAAAGTTATTATTTTACTATAATTCTATGATTAATATTTCTTAGTAAAATGATATTAATTTAAAAGTTACATGTATTTGAATAAGGGAAACTTTGAGAATAAAACCATAATGATGGTAATTTATTATTTCCAGAGTTTAATTCTTTTTACATTACGTATTGCATGTCTTAATTGTGCTTTTGCCTGTGTATACATATGAGAAGAGAGGAGGAGTCTGGGGCTTGTCCAGCCTAACTGTAGAAAAAAATTTCATCTGCCTAATTTTCTTCTAAACGCAGGATGTTCTTTGTATATATTTACTATTTTCTGAAGTACAATTTGAATTATACCAGGAAATAGGGCTTCCTCTATTTCCTTTAGAAGACAATTCCTAATAGATCTTAGTGTCAAGAAGATTTCCTGGAGGTTCAGCAGTTTCTACTTCATCCTATCGCACCTAATAAAATACTCCTCTGTCTATCTTCTAGCCATCCAGAGCACTCAAGGCTATAAACTTCCAGGTTGTCCCAGGTGTAGTCTTTTGTTTCTGTCTTCAATATGCTTTTCTTAAATAAGCATAAGGAAATGAAGAAAGAATCACATTTTCTAGGTGTAACATGCTGGTTTGAAGCTTGTCATTATTTAGTGTTTCTAATATTTTAATATCTGTATCATAAATTTCAGTGGTAAAACCAGACAGCTCGAGTACTGGGGAAACTTCCAATTTACTTGAGAAATAGAAGCTATTGCACATAGGTAGAAGAAAAATATCTAGAATTAAAAAGACTAAAACAACTACAATTAAGAGAAGCAGTTAATAACACTGTGCATTAGTAGAGGGCTTCTATTTGTGAGCTGTAGATTCACTAGAAATGCTTCAGTCTGAGCAAAAGATTAGAAGAGTAAATTCCATAAACTGCAAATCTTGGTGTACCTGATCTTAATGTTTTTGGGGTAATGAAAGAATGTACAATTTGCATTATAGGCTTAGGGTCCTATTCCCTAGTTTGTTTGGATGTGAGTGGAGCTGGTGTTACTGTGCTTAAAATTAGTCTCTTACTTGTTCTAACCATCAATGCAGATAATTTATTGGGACAGGGAGAAGAATGTTTGAAATCTTGTTTCATGCTGGTGAGACTGAGTGCTTTACCAACTGGAAATAAAAGTGAACGGAGATTTTTCATACTTGTCTCCTAATGCTATATAGGGAAATATACAAGTTTTCTCTTTCTCATCTTGTAACACTTAAGTCACCTCTTTGCATCTCCTTTTATTTCTCTCCCTGAAATAAATGCTGTCACATTGGCATCCTAGTAAGCTAAACATTACCAGGGCTTATCAGGTAGTTCTGTGGTACTTGTCTTGATCTGGCCATCTTCCTGTTGTTTAATGCTCTTGCCCTTTGAAACAGGCTTAATCAAAAGTGTCTGTTGGGAATAGTCCCTACCCTATGCTAACTTTTTACTTATGCCTGGGAATTATATAAGGAAATGCTAATCGGACTCATTGAAATGTCTGCTAAAACCCTTCACAGCTGGGGTCTATCAATTAAATCATATAGATGGCCAAGTCCCAGGTCCCAAGCTCTATCACTGTTTAATTTACTTACACATACCCATTTGGTCAGATTAAAGGTTCATCAGGCTCAGCATCCTGCTTCTAATGATAGCCTGAAGTGGTGCCCTGGGGACAAGAATAAGGACAAAGTAAGCTCTTCCAGCCTTCAATTATTTGAGACTGCATCTCAGCAGATGTGTTTTCAGTGAATTTAGTAGTCTTCAATGGACTTTTCTCCCCCTAGAAAGTACAGCTTTCTCCTCGATTCATGTAAACTTTGAGCATCTGCAATATCCTGTGGTGAGGAATTACACCGTTTATCTTTGTATTTGAAGAAATACTTCCTTTTATTTATTTGAAACCTGCCTCCTCTTAATTTGATTTGGTGTCCCCTACTTCTTTCAGAAGGTTCCTGTTCTCCTTTTCAGCATCAATTGAGAATCAATAAGCTTCTATTACACATTCCTGAGCTGTCTCTTTCAAATTGAATAATATCCGTTTACTTAGTGTCTACCACTATGAAAAGTGTTCTGTATTAGATCATCCTTGTTAGCTGCTTCTGGATATTACTGAGTTCTGTCCCAATGTTTAAAGATGGAAAAGATAAGAACTACAGTGTATGTAATATCACAATGAAATTCTTTGACTTATTCTCTGTGTTTGCTTGTCTCCCCACAGGGTCTTTACTAACCTCTCTTTAGCTTTGAGAGTGGCCTCAAAATCTCACTCTTGATCCTTTTGAACTGATCATTAGCAGTCAGTGCATTTAGGAAGTTGTGTTTGTATTCATAGGTGTTATGGATACATAGGGGATATAAGGATTTTACAATCTTCATCATTTGATGTAGAACTGAACACTGAACTTCATTTGTCCTTTTGCCATGTAATTTCATCTTATAATGACTGTGTTAAATTTTTCACTGTTCATCTTCATATGTTTTATCCTTTATAATTTGGTATTTTCACCAGACTGTTGCATACTTCAAAATGGTTTTCTTTGCAGTTTGAGTGTAAACACTCCAAGTCTTGCTGGAAAAAGATTAGTGGAAAACTGATTTTTGCAACATGTAGATTCTGGTGTGGACCCTCAGCCTCTTTCTGCCTTGGATTATAAATGTAATATTTGACAGGTGTGGAGGGCTTTTGCATTAGAAAGGTATCTTTAGCTCTGAAAATGGTCAGTTGCCCATATTGAGTACAATTGTTCAAAAAGATCTTGAGCCTGACAGAGTTCCGAACTCTGATGATCCCTGTGGATCCTTTCCAACTCAGAATATTCTGTGATTCTGTAATTTTCTGTAGTCCACAAAGCTCTCCAAATTCCAATTGCTCCCACAGTGTTGGGAGATTCTTGCCCAGATGTGGATCTCTGGGCAAGAAAGCTCATGGGGTGCTCTGAAGAAGCAGCCATGCCAGCTCTGATGAGGTATCTGAGGTATCAGAAGCATTTCAGCTTCCTTTAGGGGCCATTCATTGAGACATGAGGTGTAATAGTGTGGGCAGAGTGCTGAGTCCTTTGGATGTACTGCTTCCAGTAACAATGCCTTCTGTGGCACTTTGCAGATTTCTGTGAAGACATATCCAGAGATGGATGACTGGATGTCATCACAGCTATAATGCCTAGAGAAAGCACTTACTAGTTTGGAAACAAGGCTGTAAGCTTTTTGACTGGTAGCTAATATGTGATAAATAATGTTAAATTAATCTAAAAATGTTTACCTGTAACACATAGTGCACATTTAGCAACTGAGAACTGTTGCAGAGGATTATTCTTTATGAAAAAGACTGTACTGACAGGTATCTAATGAGAAGAAGCAATAGGATAATATAATAAACAGTATTGATGCTGCAATATTTGAAAATAACATTTGAAAATAACATTAGTACAGGTTTATGGAGACTTACAGTTCCTATAGTTTATTCTCATACTTAGATAACTCTTTAAAAATTCTTTTCTTTAATATTTATAAAATATACATGAATGCAAGGATGTAAATTTGTAGATAAAATCACAGAATCATGGAATGGTTTGATTTTGAATGAACCTTAAAGCTCACTAAGTTCCAATCCTCCTGCCATGGGCAGGGATGTCTTCTACTATACCAGGTTGCTCAAAGCCCCATTCAAACTGGCCTTGAACACTTGCAGAGACTGGGCAACTTTTCTGGGCAGCCTGTTCCAGTCTCTCACTACCCTGACAGCAAACAATTTCTTTCTTTTATGTAATCTAAGTTAATCCTCTTAAACAAGTTTAAGTCAGTGGGCTCTGTATGTGAGCTTTTACAATTTTGAGTGAGAGTTTTCAATGAGGAAAAGGATTAGAATTCATTAACAATTTGATAAAAGAAGAAACAACAAAATGGTTACAGACATTGGTCACTGTAGAAGAGGAGATGATAGAACTGTTTTCATTAATATACTAAAAATAGAACTCAGTGTGTGCATATGAGCAGGGGAATCTTTGTACAACCTGCAAAGACAGATGTGGATGTTACTACTGAAAAGTCAGCAATATACATCCTAAAGTATATTTAAGTTCCAAAGCACTTTTTTCCCCCTCCACTTAGCAGTAGTTTATGTTTATTAACATAATACTGTCAGTGATAAAAATGGTCTTCCTCCCAGTCTCCTTCTTTCCAGTTGCTTCTTCCTATCCCCAGTGTCCCTGTGCACTGCTATTGCAACTGTTTGTGCAATTCCTAGTAAAATAAACAAGTCAGGGAACTGTTTAGACCAAAAAAGTGTCTCTGTTTACCAGGTTTATATCCCAGCACATTCTGTTTCTCCAGACTGGTATGTGGCTGTTCTTCCACAACCAATGTAATTCAGAAGAATAGGCATATTTAAGTGATTGAAAGGTGCTGCAGACCTATACAAAGAATTTTTTTGGGGTTGGAGAAGAACAGTATAATTCTTTTTGGATGAAGCTACACTGAAAGATGTACTTTGGGAACAAGCCTAAGGTGCTGCAATTTCTAATAGCTCTTGAATTCGTGAAACCAGACTAGAGCTGCTTCAGTGTAGATTTGGAATAATTCCAACAAAATACAATGTTAATGTCTAGTACTCTGCCATTTTCTCCATAAATCATCTCTTTTGTGCCACACTCTACACTCATGTGGACATAAATAAAACATAGTTTGAAGAAGACCTGACATAACATGGCATGGAAGTCAAGGGTATTAAGGCTGTTATAAAGGATCTGCACAAAAGTTCAAGAATGGTGAATTGTACAGAGGGATGTGCTAATGTAGCTAACCCAGTCAGCGGCTTTATGATGCTACTTTTTACAGTATGCACATTCATCATCTTTGTGTATTGTTAAATTCTAGTTTTAAGAAGCCAAAGAAGCTGGATTAGTAGAGCAGCTAATTTGCAACAGCTGGTGAGAGTTTCTGTGACAAGTTTGAAAAGTAGGTGAAGACTGAGTTGTCTTAGATTTCTACACGGAGCATATGACTGATCTTCCTAGTATGGGGAGGCCAGTATATATTCCAGATAAAGGAAAAGGCTTTATCCTGGTATCTAGCTGGCCAGTAGATACTGCTCAGGTTTCCCAGGACCACCGTTCTAAAGATAATTCCTCCCATTCAGTAGGCTGCAGAATATTGTCCCACATATTAATTCTAGACCCACTGATTTTTCACCCTCCACTGCACAATGGTTCAGCTAGAAGAAAAAAGTAATTGTTTCTATAGATGGTACCCATAGAACCTATATGGACTGATTGTATAGACAGTTGCCAGGAAAGTAGGAGCTGTTAATTTTGATCCTACCCAAAAGGGTGAAAACTACATGAATAAAATCTCTATTTACTAAGTTTTGTGCAGAAGGCAGAAATTTCCTACTTTTTAGTAGGACCTTAGTGAAGTCTGACTGAGCAAGGTGGATGTATTTTGAACACAGATCAAGTCTCCACCTCAGATTAATATCCATAAGGAGACTGAACATACCACATCTTTAAACCATACCAGGGTTTCTGAGAGCTTTATTGAAATACCAGCTTCCTGGTATAAAGTATGCATTTCTATGACCTTAATAAACTACTTATTGTAGTCTAAGAAAATAACTGATGCTGCGGTCTGTGTGGGCCTGATGAACATGGTTAATAGTCACAGCTGCAGAAAAGGCTTTTATTCTGGTTGTCATGTGACAGAAATAAAGCTAGAGGTGCGGCCTTTGGCAGAAAAGACATAGCAGTCCATCAGCTTGTGCAAACACTTGACGTGGCTTTAACCATCTGCAGAACATCTTTTAGAGTATAAATAACAATAGCAATACCCTGCCAAAACCATGAAAGCATGTGTGTCTAAAAAATACTATGTTCTGTGAAAGCAATACTATTTGTCAACTGATGTCAAGAACAGATTGGCTTTTGGTTGCCTTAGGAGACAAACCCTGAAAAGAAACCAGTTTATTCTTCCTACGGAAAAATCTTCATTCAACACTAACACCAACCCGGTATAAACAGAAATCTCCCCACTAAAAGGCAGATACAGTTTTAAACAACTGTAGCTGCAAGTCAAATCCATTTCTAGTATTTACTTAAGAAATGGAAAAATAATCTGCTTATTAAATGAGAGTTCTTTCTTTTGAGCTTTTAATCTATTGAAAGATACATAAGATACTTCAGTTTAAAATTACTGGGAAGATCAGTGAGGGGAAACTAGGAACCAAGTTCAGCTATTAGTTTTGTTTTTGAGTGATGTAAGAGCAAAACTCTGTAACAGCTCAGGGATTTGTGCAAGTTGAGACGTATTATGATTCCCTTGTGTTAGGCAATGTACAGAGACAGAGTGGACCATTTATTTAATCCAAGGATTATTATAAATAAAATGTAAGAATTAAGACAGAAGATGGATACTTGCAGAACAACCAGACCTGATTAGCAAATTAAAAAATAAATAATACAAAATATGATGCTACACCTATTGTGCAGATTTTGTGTTCATAACACTAGAGAAACAATGGATTGAAGGGAGTGGTATTGCATGGAAATAAATGGTATGACTTGTGTAAGCCTTGCATGCCAAGCTATGCACTGAATTTTACACTTAGATGTCCTGGTATTTAAGTGCGTGTGCATGAGAACCATCAAAGGAGAAGATAAATGATGGCCAGAGTTTTAACTATGAAAATCCTGATTGGTAGGAGAGAGGAGGATGAGAGAGTATTTGCGAAAATGGCCTGGATCAAAGTGGAAGTTGTGTAGAGAGATGAAAATCATTTTGTCTATGGTCTGGATGGGGATCATATCTGAAAGATGCACTTCAAGATAATTCTAGTTCTTGCTGACCAACAGAATCAGCTTTTTTTACAGTACAAAAAAAAAGAAGAAACTTTCTCAAGTTAAAAATGTTGAAAGAAATATTTAAAACAATTCATACATAGACTAGATATGAGGTACTGGAAAGTTAAGACATGGTCTTGGCGAGGAGTCAAGTCTGGATGTAACTGATGACTCACAGAAATGTTGATTTTATATTTGCACATGAGAATAGCCAGAGACACTGTAGAAGGAGAGGAAGACTGGACCATGAGGGTTCCCTCTGTGGCCTCTGCATGGAAAGATGCATGCATGAGTTGTCTGACTGAATTCAGGAGTCTTTATAGTTTGGAAAGCCTTTTGCTTTTGGATTATGAGGAAAGGTATGGCACAATAAACTATATGCAGTACACAAATTTTTAAACTGGAATGGTATTCTGTGTATAGGATTTATTGTAGAACTCAGACAGATGGAGTGAGGAAAGAATAGAATATCCATTACTATTCAGAATGATGGTTTTTTTTAGTTTTTATAAATATAAATATAAATATAAATATAAATATAAATATAAATATAAATATAAATATAAATATAAATATAAATATAAATATAAATATATAAAAATATATTCTGGGGAATTATATTAGACAGCTGTTTGCACCCACTAAATTTTTTGCACAGAAATACCAAGTAGGATTTGAAAATGAAGATCACCATGAAAAAGTTTGGTGACTCTTCCTTATAAACATATTTTGCTTGACTGATGATACTTTCTGAAGAGAGTATTAATATATTGAAGTGAATGTTAAGAATGCATATTATCTAGGCAACTGAAACTCTGCTTTAAGATAGCTCATGCTTTAGGTTGTACTATTTTTCTTATTTTTATGAATAAAACTTTAATATTGGGTTAAGAATTTTTCTTTCCAGTTAGATCTGGAAATAGCTGATCACATAATTACCATAAAGAGTGGAGTTTTGATTGCTGATTTTGTAAGTATTTTTCTCCTTGACACTGAAAAGTTTAAAGGAAAATAAAAAGAAATTTAAATGGTCATGGCAGCATGGCACATGGCAGGATAACATGTAAAGGAAAGTTTGCAAATCCAAAGTCTAAATTTCATGTGGTGGAAAGAAAAAACAGTGTGAGCATCTTAAGCATGATTAGGACATTAATTATTTATGTTGGGATGTTTATTATTGAAAAACAAACTAAATGTGAGGTTGTGATTAGATTTGCATACATTTCAGTAGGCAAGAGTTAGCCCAAATATCAGTATTTTTTCTTCTTCTGCAGGCTAATATCTATTACCCAGAAGGATGAGGTTGTGTCTTTGTATTTCTTTTACCTTAGCAGGTCTCTTAGATGAAAAGGTGTTCTGTGTATGTTATCTTTTCCACATACCACAGTACATGTCAATCCCTTTTAGTATTCATTTCATTAAGGATTTTTAATGGCTCTGGAATTTTAGGCAATCTCTTAGATTTCCACAGGATTGGGTTACACTGAAGATAAGAACCAAGATGAGATTCAGTAAGGAACACATTAAGAGATCATAGGACATTGTGTTTTCAACAAGGCATTGCTGGTAGCCTTGCTGTGGCATTTTCTAGATGTGAAGTAATAGAATTGGACATTATTTAAGATTTAGTTCTCAATCATAGTTCTTTAGGCTATGTTATAAAAGTTTTCAATAAGACTGTGACTGAGGACATGTTATTGCCTGTAGGGTGCCATGGAATTAATAGACTGTTTTAGAAATCAGTGTTTATGGATACTGCAATGGGAGAGTTGAACTTTCATAAAGAATGTATGAGATAGAAATGTATGCCTAAGCTACTTGAATGAATGTGGATACAGTTCTTCAATCCAAGAGATTGCTAGCTCTTTTAGAATATGTTTATTCTCCTGTTTTATCTCTGTTAT
Source organism: Acridotheres tristis (assembly GCA_037013685.1). NCBI lineage: Eukaryota > Metazoa > Chordata > Aves > Passeriformes > Sturnidae > Acridotheres > Acridotheres tristis. The sequence continues at coordinate 83,765,425 of CM072887.1, read as the reverse complement.
TTGGTTTAATTTTTATTTTGCTGTTCATTGCGCTTGGCAATAATGGCACATGGACAGAGAAAACATCTCGGTCATATTGTTATTCTGTATATTGTTGTCATTTGTCTTACAACACCTTTGTGAAAAAAGGAGTCTGTTAAATGAGAGAGTTTTGACTCCTTAAGACATGTACCTGCAAACACTGTAATTTTTACACAGCAAGGACATCACCCTAAGAAAAGCTAAAACTATTTCGACATGTGGCTTTGACACATTTTTCAAGAGAGAGTGATCATAGCAGAACACAGGAGCAGTTGGGAGGAAAGGTTATCCTGGAAGAGTATTCAGGGTTAGATCTGCCTCACCCACAGGAAGACACACATACAATGGAGTATCGTCAAGTCTGCTCAGAGCATTCTCAAGCAAAATCTACAGTTAAGGCAAATTCATTCTAATCTTAGGTCATTCTCTGCCTTTTTAACACAAATTCCACCCTCCACACCCCATTTGGCTACAAATGAAATCTATTATTTGAATTATCAGTATGGAAACTTTGATGTCCCATTCATAGCATTTTTTCCTATATTTGAGATTCATCAGCATATCCTATGTTCATTCTTTCCTCCTAACTATTTTTCACACTTTCTGTCATTCTAGCTTGGAGAAGAGCAGAAAAATATGATGCCCTGAACTAGCTGTTATTTTTCACTTTTCTCATCAGTGGCAAGTAATCGAGAATAATTGGGAGTTTTTCAGCTTGTATTTGAAAAATGAAGAGTGGAGTTTAGCCTTTTAAAATTTTTTTTTGTGTTACAGATTTCTGTGCATTATGTGATCCATGCAAATACCCAGATACTTCTCTGCAGTAGTGCTTGTCGTTTGTGCTTTGGATTTCTCCATTTGGAGAACACTAAACTGAAAGTTCTATTGGACCTGGCATTTGAGTTGGGTTTTGATTCCTTTGTTTGGTCTTGTTTGTTTGTTTGTTTGTTGGATTTTATTGTTGCTGTTCTAATTGATCCAAATAATTTTGCATTTTAAGGTTTTCTTACAAAGAGTAAAAATGGATGGCTGCCTTATTCCTGCTACAGAATGAAGCAGTGCATTAGTGCAGCTTTGGAGCCTTGGGCTGGCCTAGGTTCTGATTCAGAGTTCTGTGCCAAAGGTTTTGCCTTTAGTTAAGGTGGTAATTTGCCTTTATATGGTCTCTCTGGTTAGAAATGCTTAGAGCTTGCTTAGCAATGTGACATGTGACTACAAGCAGCAATTGGCCGTTGTGAATATTTTCAGTATTGCTCAGTCTATGTAAAAAAAACCAAGAAGGAAAGATCTTTCTCCTGACATGGTATCCAGTATGTTCAGGTGCAATACTTGTTTAGGACTCTTTCACAAGACAGCAATGGCAGTTTGGAATCAGCAGATTTTTGGTCATTGTTTCTTGATAAGTGTATCTACTGAAATGTCTGATCTTTATAAAGCTTTGTGATCACCTGATTTATTACTTTGATCCCAATAACCCTAGCTCTTCAGATATCTATCAGAAAATCAGAAATAAACAGAAGTTGGGTTTTTTTAATTGAAGATCTAGATTTTTTAAATTCATACAAATAACAACTCGTAACTGTCTTAAAGATATGTAGGTAAAATCATGGCGTTTCAGAGGTAAAAAATTATAAGGTGTCCACATTGACTTAGTGGTATTATATAGATTGTGAACTTTGGAGAGTGATTCAGCAAATGTTAACAATGGCACTTTGAAATTCTTCCAAAAAATGATACCAGGAATTCCTGATTTGTATCATTAACAGGGAAGTGTTACAGAAAAAACTTTATCTTTTCAGTTCAATTTTTAGGTATTAATGTATTGTATTTCCAAATATATTACTTTGTCATTCTAACATAGGAGAAATACTGTGCAAGGAAAATGAGGCAATCTTAGAGTGGACAAGTGAGTTGGAGGCTGGTACTCTCATCCTGCAGAGACGGTGGATGTACCCCTGGCCCTAATTAAAGAATGCTATCACTGAATTCAGGGCATCCACTACTACACACAGCAGACTGAATCCCTCCTAGCAGTTATTCTGGAGCAACCCTATCAGCTGGTTCTATCGGGGTAATGGAATGCAGATTTCACACAAAGAAATACAAATAATTCAGTGTTACATCGGGTTAGTTTTAGTTAACTAATAAAAAATGGCTTGATGCTTTCAGAGTTTTGTCATCCTGTTTTTGCAATATTGTTTTTAATATTCTCATCTAAATGTAGTATAAGCAGGCAGGAGCACTTCATATAAAGTGACATTAATGCATCTTTCTCTTTTTTTGCTAATCTATAAGGTACATTGCCACAAAGCCACAGTGTTGATTATTAACAGCCTCCCCTAGACTGCAGAGTGGCTTCAGCAACTCTGTAAATTGGCTAGATTTGAAGCTGTTAATTATGCAGTATAGTGTGCTTCATAAAGACAGAAATGAGCATGCCTTGGCTCCGTTCTTGTGAGAATAAATTGTAAAATTTGGACCTCTGTTTGGTTTGATTCTGGCTTCACAGAGAACAAGGCCATTCCATACGACAGGCTTGGCAAGTACAAACCGTGTACTGCATTAAAAAATCAGAACATGTTCATAGTGAAGTTGCACACCTGGCAGAAAGCCAGGGGCTCTGCAGAGGTCCAAGGCTCATTAACAGGAGGTGCTCTTTACCATTTTGTCAAAGAAACTGAGAAACATCTCAAATCCAAACATTGTGTAAATCATAAGGAACGGGGGGATTCTCTCTTCCCTGCACTCGCCAGCCACACTTGTATGTGTCTCGAGCTGCCTGGCAGCACTTTGGGATCACCGTCTGCCTGCTGGAGAGGAAAAGGCACGATTACCAACACGTACTGCTCATCTCACAGCCAGGCAAATGATCAGTGAGGGTGAGGGGACAGGCATCTTTTAGTTAGGCTCTCTGTTTAGCTTTCTATGGCAATGGAGATGTTGCATAACAAATTATGACAAGATACTTTTACCATAAGTTTCCACCTATACATCAAGGCATTTTTACAGGATGCTACTACTTCTGGAGCAAATCTGTACATATTTGCATCATTTTTCTTAAATTGTGAAAGCAAATACACAAGCCATAGAAGAAAAAAACAGCTCCATATATTGGAATGATTTGTAAATCTTCTAGAAATATATTCAGATAAGGAGATTTTATGTCAAATATATGAATGTACATTTATAACTGTTGCAAGACTGTAGCACTGTAACTGATACTCGTTGAAATATCCTGAAAGCAATATTAAATGTTCAGTATGTCACAGTGATGAAAAGTAAAATGTCATTTTTGCAGTTCTAAAAGTTTAAGTGAGCTATTTAAAAAGAACAGTACACCTGGGATTTCAACTGGGTTATTTTTTAAACTGACAGTGAAAGAAAATTACGATCTCAACCAGTGTCTTAATCCATAGAACAAAGAGAACTCTGTAGTTTAAACATGCTAGAATAAGTTAAACATACTAAAATAATAGGTGTTAAATTCCTATAAATCTTTGGTGTCATTTAAACTTTGCAGTAAATGCAAAGTTTACCTGGTGGATTTTTTTTTTGACCAGTAAGAAAGGGAATACTCGAGGGAAAACCTTAACTGTATCATTCAAGCTAATGTGCAGCATTAAGTTTCTTATCAACAAGATATATTAAAATGGAAAAAATGAACTAGCAAAGCCATCTTGGGAGTGGGATTATTAAATTCACAGTTTGCTGCTGCTAATATGTTAGTAGGCTTCAGCTGTTTGACAAAGCTCATACAAACTCATTTTGCAAAACTGATTATTATATGAAATGCCCTCTGTCATTGCCATGGGAGAAATGGCTCTGAATCAGGGCTGTGTCATAAATGGGATTAGCTGAATGATCTCAGCTCAGTACCATTTACCTAACAGAATTATGAAGATGATGCTGATATAATGAATAGGTTCTGCTCAGACAAATGTAGTCCCCTGGAGATAATGGAAATTCAGTGAAGAACTCTTTGCTTTCTTTGGTTTATATGAAGAGCTTAGACTCTAATTAAGTCGGTCCTCACACTTCTATCAGAATTATGTTACTTTATGATTACTTATTTCGATTTGACAAACTTCATTTGAGGGACAGAGATACAATTACAGAGCTCTTTAGGCTAGTTGCTTCTGCAAGGTATTTTTTCTTAAATTATGCTTGTTTAGCAGGTGTTATTCACAGATGAAATATGTCAACTGGAATAGCATGATTATTAGAGTTAATATGGAATTGAATTCTTTTATGTAATCTACAAATATTATTGTATTTTATAGTCAATGTTTCATGAACAAACTCAGGAACCAGCTATAGTCAATTCTGAAGGAACCTTCCCACCATTTTTTTTCTTTTGATTAACAATTTGTTCATATTCATACTTGTGAGAAAACTTTCAGAACAAAAATTGTTTCCATTTTTCAAGTGCAAATAGTGAACTATATACCAGTATGAGTGAAAAACAAACTATAATACTGAGGACTTTGCACATAAACATTTTAAGTATCTGATAACACATCTGAATCTCAGAATGAAAAAAAAAAAATGTAATATTAAGATTAGGACTTTCAGAAGCTAAACTGTTCCCTGGTGTGCATTTCTGTTTCACCACCATCTTCTTGAAACAGCAAGAAACAGGAATATTCTTCTGTGGTGAGTCTTTATGGATATTCAATGACACTATGAATTACAGAGAACTGTACCTATCAGAGTGCTAGATATTTTTTTCAAGGACATTTATTTGGAAAGAATTTCTGTTGGAATTTAAGTGTGCATCCAGCAATATACATGAAGAACAGACCAGAATGGTAAAATATTTTTCCTGTTAAAAAGCATTGTGGGTTAATATTTGCCATGAGTATGTATAATAAAATAAATATTAATTCTTTTAGGGTGAAAAAGGAGATAAAGGAGAACCAGGACCAGAAGGCCTTCCTGGAACAGAGGTAAATGGAACAATAATGAAACAGTCAAGTTACAGACTTCTGGGTGGATGGTTAAGAAATGTAATTCAGACTTTATGTAAGAAGAGTGATGGATTTAGACATTGTGTATGCCTGGAGATTTAACATATGCAAAACAACAGGGGAAGAACAGATGCATTCATGTGACATAGGAGTTCATAGAGCTTCCTGTAAGGAGGGCTGTGGATAAGGATCTGGTAGGTTCTGTGATGTTTCTCCTCATCACTCACGAGATAAACAGAAACAAGCATGGGGATTAAACATAATATAGATGAGAATCATTCCTTGTTAGATAATCTACTGGAGAAGAAGGCATTTTTGGAGGCAGGGTAAAGCTATGGTTTGGTGGCTTTGGTTTCTGAAAGAGAAAACAAAAAATAAAAAAAGCTGTTAGCCATTCCTGGGTGTGTCACTCACTGTGCCATGTGTCTCTTGTGATAGAATCAAAACTTAACCTGTTTTTGTGCTACCAGATTTCACTGCCTACTTAGCTAATTGGAGTGGACCATATTTAAGGTAGCATAAATCTGTATCTAAAAATACTGGACAATCCTGATGACTGAGTTCACATTCAGGTTTGAACCTGAGCCTACACTATAGGCATGACTATAAAGTAAACCATACTTTGCCTAATTTAAAATTTTTATTTAGTTTTGTATATGTGAAACCAGGATGAGAGGGCAAAAAGATCAGGTTTTTTTTTTTCAATTAAATACTAAAATAGACAACCAGCATGATTTCAAAAAGTAAGATTTAAAAAATCATAATAATAATAAAGTCAAGCAAGCTGTTTGCTTTATACCCTCTTCCCATCCTTCTCCTTCTTGACCTTGATGGGAGTTACCCTGGCTTTAGGTTTTAATGCTCTTGGCTCTCCAGTTGCAAAGCATTGATGTTGAAGGCAGAGAGCATCTCCTAGATGGGGAATGACTGACATTAGGAATAGAATCCAGATACAGGACTTGGAAAGAACATTCAGTGTTACTTTTTTTAGCACCTTTTCTGAAACAATAGAAGGTTCGGCATTTAACATAAAAATACTATGGCAGTCTAGCTGGGATTACTGAAGGTTACTGAAAATGTAGTAACACAGGCTACAAAATTATGACACTTTTTACATCACCTGGCTTTCTGTGTACACTGTAGACATAAAAATATTTTTCTTCTTTTAGGTAATTATAATTTAATGCTAGGTAAATCAGGCTGTTTTTAAGTAATAGTGGATGTCCTTCATGTGAGAACATACCCTTTTACTAAGCTGAAACTACATTTAGGTATTTGAAGAGGTATTCTCTTGTAGCCTGTCTGTCTGCAAAGGTGAACTGTATACTTCTCTCATGCATACATATATGCTGACAGCATGGAAAGAGCACATCTGTGTTTCTTTCCTTAGCTCTGGTGACATTTCTGTGTTGGTCTTACATGATCTTCTTTACTACATGAGATCTTGTTCCATCAACCTTTTAGGAACAGTAAGGTATACCAAGTATCTGATTAACTCTAGGACATATTTAACATAGTGGCACTGTGAAAGTGAAAAATACTGAACATTTATGTTTTTTAAATATTTACTGAACTGTTGCAATGTGACAGTAAATGGTAGATTATTATGGGAACTGTCACTAAAACAGAAGTAAAACTGCACATGGCAGTATAACATTGTATTGTTTGAATCCACACATAATTCCTTTCTAACAACACTTACATAAAGTTCTTTGAACTCAGTTATCATTCTGCATGGAGATATCAGTCCTTAAATTTACAGGACTGTGTATCATTGACTATTGGTTTCTATCAGTGTCTCTAACCTGTTCTGCAAGCAGAAATATAACATCTGATATTTCTGCAATAATCCAGTTAATCTAGTTACATTGGTGTACTCTGCAGTGCTGTATAAAAACAGCCTGAAAACACTTAAAGCTAGTGGCATTGCCTTCTGGCAGGTTTTGTCTCTGCCTGGGGGAGTGAGGGTTTCCATCTTCACAAGAACTTGAAGATGATGACTGAACATTTTATCTTGAACAAATGGTAGAAACATATTTGAATGTATTTAAATCAAAATCAGAAAAGTAGATGTCACAGAAAACTTTTGCTTGCTGTTGCTAACTTGTGCTTTCTTAGCTGTACAGAAAGTTCTTGCTAGAAAGACACAGCATGACAGAGGGGAAGCCAGACCTGGTTTGGAGACTAGGCTGTAGTGATGATATACCTAGAAAGTTTTAATTTCCTCTTCTCTCACTTGTTGTGCTAAGTGGCTCAGTTAATCTCATTGAGAGCCAGGTTTCGAGGTGGGAACTGTGAATGTCTCTAACTGTTCTGCACACATCCCAGTTTATCTCTCCAGTAATCTGAGCCAAGATCTACAATGCTGTTTCCCAGCCTGGGACATTATTCAAAATCCATCTGACAACATGAATACTTGCTATAAATAGTACTAATGTGGTTGCCATTGTTTTTAGTTTCTTAAGGAGTAGTTATAAATAACTTAATATATTAATAATATAGTCCTGTAGTACATGTCCATGTCTCTTAGCAGGTATTAGCTTTTATAGGATGAACAGCCAGTTTGCTTGAATAGTATCTCTTTCATCCTTTGAGACTCTTTCAGCCACTTGACATTAAACTCAGGTGCCACATTGCTGCCACTAAAGTCCTGTAATTTTTTTAATATGTTGCTTCCCTTCACCATTCTTTTGGATATTTTACTTTACAGTTGGGTGTGAGACCTGTCTGCTTTTGTCACTGAGGAGTTATTGGAGGTTTTCAGTGAAAGGCTGGACTTGATGATCTTGGAAGTCTTTTCCAACCTTAATGATTCTGTGATTCTCTAATAATGCTATCATTTATATCACTGCAACAAATAGAGCTTCATAGACACACTAACTGAAAAAAACTGATAAAAACACTTGTAGCCTGTGTGAAATAAGGACAAATTTGCAATATAAATATCCATGAAACTATCTGTGGAATATGTTCTCTGTTATATCCATATGTCTGCCTGTGGATCTGAAATGAAAAGAAAATCTTTATTATTTTATTAAAACTTTTAGACTCTTTTTGAGTCATGTTGTTTTCTTGATTACTGGTGTGGGTAGGAATGAATGCCATGGGATATTGCCAATTACTATTTTCTGACATAACTTAAATCTTTCAGCAAAAGTAAGTCAAAACAGCAAGTTTTATCATATCTGTCAGCATGTGTCATGCATAGCTGGTAGAGGAATAGTGTCTTTCTTGTAAATGGGAAAAAAAAAGTAAAACAAATCTGAAATTAAAATCTAATTTATATATATTAAACCAAGTGTTTAATGTGTTATTTTTATTTCTCTTGCTGGGGGAGGTTATATCATAAGTGACTTTTCTAAAACCTTCCTACATAAAATTTTATTCTTCACATACCTGATGTCAAGGGATGGACCTCTTAAGTTCAGTAAGCAATAAAAGGATCTCAGGTTATCAATGGAAAGATAGAAAACGTATTAGACCTTTTTATTTCGATGCTTGTGGGAAAAGATAATCAGAAGTATGACCATTTTTAAAGAGATCCTGCATCTTGATATAATAGCAATAGTTGTTTACCTTCACAATAACCTTCTGTCTAACCTTCAACTTTCTTTGTATTAGCATTGCAAGGAAGCACCTGAAAAGGAAGGGAATAATCCTATTGCTTGAAAAAGTGAAGTTGGTGATGATGTTTGTTTATATCTAGAGTCTGAGAATTCTGTTAGGAACAAAAGTATTAGGAGATAGTAAATTTAATTTAGGGTCCAGTAAATTCTAATAACATACCAGTTTGAAGTTTAGGAATTCCATTAATGAGAAAAGAGCAGTGGCAGTATTTAAAAGTACCTGAGACATAAACTGAAAAAAGTACGTTTTTTGGAGCTCTGAAAACACTTTGCTAAATTAGAAAACTTATCCCAACATATCCAGGTTGGCATTGTACATCTGACTTGGAAGTTGTTGTTAACTTAGATTTTAAGGCTGCTTTCTGAAGAAAATGTAGTTCTGTTCTTAGCAGTTAGAGTATTTCCAAGCTCTGTTACTCAGCAGAGATAACTGATCTGATCATTATTAGTGTGGTTGCACACTGTTGGTTAGAATGTTGGGTTGTGTATTGCATTTCCATTACATTAGATAATATGTAATGTTCTAGGAGATTTCAGCCTAATGTGACATTGAACCAGATTACTCTGATGAAGGCCATGGAATTGCAAATAACCAGTTATGTTTTCCCCAAAAGGTATCTTTTCGAGTCAAAAACCTGTTCTCTTGAAAATATTATTGCAGTCTGACTGCATTTTCCATTGCCACATGTGTGCACCATAATTTATGCTGTACAAATAGGTGCAATTCCAGTAGCCAACACTTGGCTTCTGCTAAGAGCTGCTGGAGTCTTCTGGTTGGGGTCCAGCTGATCTTTGCAATTTTTCATTCAGAAGAGTACCTGGTGTCAGCTAGTGGTACATTTTACCTGTTTTATGTGTTTTTCATTGATTCCACCAGAAGAAATACCATTGTCTCCCTTCCTAAAAAAACACTGCCTCTAATTTAATCTTTCCCTCACTGACCCCGATTCACACCCTTACTGATATTTGTGATATATTGTTGCAGTAATTTCTCTGTTGATTGGAAGTTGCATTACAGTTATCAGTTTTATTTTATATATGTACATAAACATTTCTCATTTCCGGTATTTCCAGTATTGTTATCTTGTTAGCTTTGAATTGGCCTTGTATGTACATATTCTAATGCTTACTTTATATTTTGGTTTTCCATAGAGGAACCATAATGTCAATTTATCATGACCTGTAAGAAGACCAAGCTGTTGTCTTTTTAGAGGAGAAAATGTATCTGCTGAAGAGTGTTCATGAACTCATAAATGTATATTATTATATTAGTCCCAACAAGCTAGAATTAGACTGGGATAGAATTCAATACCCAATTAATTTACTCTCTGTTATAAGAACTGCTGGAATTTTTAATCTGTTCTTGAATTTCTGGCAAATCTGGTAACAGACTCCTTAGATCAATAGAAATCTGTTTGTTTTCAAAGCTGACCTTGTTCTCCTAAAACATTGCAGAAAATGAGCTTTTCTAACTTAAGACTTGGTCTAAAATCATCCAAATTATATCTGTTTGGATAACCACATTCATTTTACTGAAGCATCCTGTTCTGGTCTCTGCCAGAGACAGGATATCCTACTGTACTGTGTTAAAAGGGGCTACAGATTTGACTTGGCACAGGAATTCTTGCTTCTTATGGCATTTCAGAGACAGTGGGCCAGCAGCTAAACCTCTCAGCAGCTTTCAAAAGGATGACTGTAGGGAAGAATAGGCATGGTGCATTCCCAGATGGGTTTTTTTGCCAGCATTCACTATGTCTGGAACTTATTAAGTTCATGATATTTTTAAATGCATATAAAATGTGTAGGCGAACCAAATATACTTCTAATGGGTCTATAACATCTGCTCCTTAAAAAATCCTCCTTCAAACACTGTAAGGTTTCTTGTAAAACATGTCGTTTCCCCTTGTCCTTTTTATTTGAGGTCAATTGCTATGGTCATCATCTCTGTAGTAGCTGTCAGACTGCACACCTCACTGAGGTGCTCTTGCATGAATACTACCAAAAGCTTTAAACACAGAAATTGGGAAAAAATGAGGTTCGTAGTTTGAAAGTGCATGGTTCGGGCTCAGCATCTTTGATCTGCAGTTGCATTTTCTATTCAGTAGAGACACATAGATATATGTCACCATCTGTGAATTGCAGGGTTTTTTTAGCCTTATCTTTTGTCTTCTGTAAACATACAGCCTAAGAGCTAATTCCTAAACTCATAACTATTGCTCCACTGCTGATTTGCTAGTATTGATTGTGCACTAAATACATACAGTCTGCATACCTGAAAAATCCCTAAAATGGCTTTAAGAATAAGGATTTATTGTGTTTTATGCAGTCTTTCAGAAGGAGGTTGAAAGTAAAATGTACCAAATGGAGACAATATTAAAGCTATGTCATAAATATGCAGATTGTAAAAAGAAAGCAATTTTTTGGCTTGGTTTTTGAATCCATCTGCCTATTACATTTTTTAAGTTCAAACAGCAAAACTACTTCTGATTTAACTATTACATATTTGGCAGGCTTAATAAAGAACAAATCAAAGCTAAATCAGGGGTATTTACAACAACCACAAATTTAATCCAAAGTGGGTACTTAAATGCTCATATAGTTCTAAATGATGTTCCTTCCAGATGGTGAATTAATGTAATTTTAGCAGGAAGTGAAGTTGCACAAATACGCAGTATTTCGAACACTCACTGATTTCATGTTTCTGTACCCACCAAGGCACAGATGTTAGTTACCATTTTCGTGCCAGTTGTCTCTATCTTCCTAATAATTGCAAACTGAGGAAGAGAGTTTGCAAGGACAAAAAGGGAGCTGGGAAGAACTTTAGTTTGTAAACCCCAATTCAGATGTAAATGAATCTTTTCTATCCTTGACCTATTTAACCTCCAGAATAATGTCAATGGCAGCTACTTGTGGAGCATCTCATTATGATTGGGTCTTGTGTTGTCTACATTGTTGCCATTTCATTTCTATGTAAAATCTTTGAACTTCTAGATGTCTCTGACTTTAAATATTCACAGTCTCTCATTCCACTAAAGTAGTGGTCAGAGGGAAGGCACAAGACAAATCTCTCTGCTTAAATAAAAATGAATTCGTGGTAGATTGGTCCAGCATGAGAATTAAGTTCATTCATTGCTGTAAAATGGCCTAAATTTATTGGGCATATTTTGAAACCTCTCATTTTTTGTTTTGCAGCAAGGAGAAAACAACAAAGACTGTGTGCTGGGTACTAAAGATATTTTATGGGGTTTCTTTTGGTGCTTCTGGTGAGAACTTCTTAGTGGTAGAATTGTATAAGAGATATTGTAGAGGGTAGATTCAGACTAGGTGTAGGTAGGAAATACTTTACAATGAAAATGGTGAACACTGGGAAAGGTTTCTCAGAGAGGCTGTAGATAGATGCCCCATCCCTGGAAACATTAATGAATGGATTGGATAGGGCTCTGAGCAACCAGATCCAGATTGGTAATGTCCCTGTTTGCTGCAGGGGAAGTTACACCAGATGATCCTCAGAAGTCCTTTCCAACCCAAACCACTCAGGTCCTGCGAGTGTGAAATGGCTGTGTGTGTCAAGTGTAAGGCTAAGCAGTACTATTTGCTTCTCCTGCTGAAAGCAGAGCTAAAGAAGGAGGTATGAAGGAAATCTCTAATGCCTTTGTGAACACAGGTGAAAATGAGAGTGTTGGAAGATGTGCAGCAGCTCTGAGCTGTACATCCCTGGAGTTCAGCACTGCTACTTGAAACATAAAATCTGCAGCTTCTGTCCACCTCTGCCTCTTTCCCAATTTTAGCAGTGTTCAAGTAAATGTACTAGCACTCCCTCTAATATTCTATTTTATCTTTGTTGGCCAATGCAAGACTGCAAAGGAACTTTGCATTTCAGCTCACTAATTACCATAATGGGGCACAATAAAGTAGATTAACTTGGTATGTTTAATTATGTGTTGAAGATACATGTGGTCCTTGATAGATGTTTGTCTGTTCACAAAATAATGAAAATAGACAATTTCGAGATAGTACTAATAACATGATAGAATTTTAAGGCCTATTTGTTTAGTGTATACTAATTCACAGTGCTACAGGATTGTTCACAGATGACAACAAATATGCATTTCTCTTTCTGCACAGGGACTAAAAGGTGACCCTGGTAGTCCTGGTGTGGCTGGTCCAAAAGGAGAAAAGGTACATTTTTAAATCTATTAAGTTGTATGTATATGTGAGTGTCCATGATATTCTTCAGTTTTGACCATGTTGCCATAACTGTGTTTCACAAACACCCACTGCTGCCATTTGTGCAACTTAAGGGTTAAAGAATAAGAGTACAGGCTAACTGTAAATGAAAAAGACAAGTACCCTTTATCACAATGAATTTTAGAAGGACTTCTGAGTAGAAGCCTAAATTTGGTATTCTGAACTGCTCTCTGGGTGCACTAATTTGCTCCCATGAGCTAAACCTGAAGGTCTCAGATGTGATTTGTACCTCAGTGACCTAATCTGTGAATATTTACACAGTCAGATGTCTTTACATATGTGAGCTGTCACACTGGCTTCAGCAGCCACCTTGTGCATGTAAGCTGCAGCTTGTAGCTTGACATATGGAAATGTGTTTTGAAGGATTACTTTTTTAAGCCGTGATTCATTTATGCAGAGCCCTGGAATTTTTTTCCCTTTAACCTGTGGTGAACTGTGTTTATCTATGCCATTACTGGAGAAGAATATCACTTTACTCACATATTTTCATAATCAACATGTTTGGTGATTGTACTGAAATCACTTCTGCAGTGCTGCATATTCTCTAAAAGGTCTAGAAGTTAAATATTTATAACTAAAGAGATGGTTGATTTACTTCCTCTCCTGTTTTAACTAGGGAGATGCAGGACCTCCAGGACCAGCTGCCTTGAGTGTGAGTACATGTAAAGAAAAACATCCAAAAGAAAATCCCTAAAAAATGCTGCATGTTTTTCACTTATTTGCAATGTGAATACTCCCACTTCTAAACCTAAAAGTCAAGTCCCTTTCTTCAGAGTGCCTCTGCATTTTCTATATGATTTGTGAAGGGAATTCTATAAATATATAAAAAAAAAAATAAGCAGGTTTAAAACATCTTGTTTCCTCCCAAATGCTAACAAGGATATTATCTTATTTATTCTGCTTATAAATAGCACAGACTTGCTCAAGTGAAAGAATTCCCTTATTATTTTTAGGGAAAAGCATTTTTCGGGAAAAGCATTTTTCAGTAAAAGCTTGCAAAAATGATCGACACTTTTAGGGTATTGTATTCTGGCTAGATACTGCTGTATGGATGGTGGAAAATGTTCTTCATTTCCTTGCAATGATCCAGGCCTCAAGCATGTAAAAAGCCTGAAGTGTTCCCAAAACTCTCCAGAGCATGCCATGTTTGCTTCATAAAGGCAATAAATCCTGTCTGAATTCTAGTGGTTTCACTCATGAGCTGAGATGAAAAGCCCTTCCATTCTGAACAGTGTATTTGGGCAAAAGCAATTCAAATTGGTGCAAAAGACTGTGGCAAAAATGAAAAAAGATAAATAAAAAAGATAAAAGCTTTCAAATTCCCAGACTGTAGTTTTACAACATGAATAGGTCTTCTCCCAGACTCAGTGTTATGAACTACATCTATACTATTCATATTACCCATGTAATCCTCAATAAACTTCAAAAGAACTGCCACTCATTGTTTAAATGATTATATATTGTCTATTTCCTCCCTTAATTTCCAACACCTTAGCAGCAAGGATCTCCATTAGATCTTACAAACATTGAAGGATATAACAGAGACCCATAAGATAAAGATAAATTCTGCTCTTAAGGTGTCAAATTAAGTTGCCATGTTTTATACTACTTGTTTTTTGAATTATGAATTATAATATTCTGTATCTCAGTTTCCTGGGAAAAAGTTAGTGTTTTGTCCCAAGGTCAGTGACTCTTTGCTGCAGTTCACATCTTGCTAGAGGTAAACAGGTCCATTTATGTCCTTTAGTTCTCGAATATACAAACTGTGTGTTGGAAGAATATTTTATTAAGAGTTAATACAATATTATTAGTAACCTGCAATTTTACTGTAGTAGATACATTGAAGTGTGCCTTGCTTTAGATGGATTCTTATAGGCCTTGAAGGGATCACAGAAATAAGAATCAGACATGTCTGAAGATAAGACAGGAAAAAAGGACATCTATTTTGTGTGTGCTCTAAGACCATAGAACAGTCTTTCTGGTTTTTTTATGCACATGATTGAAAAATTATTGCATCTATTCTGATAGAAATACCTGGGTATGTTTGGTCTCTTTTTTTTAATGTGTTCATTGTCTTAAGCTGCAGTTGTGGACACTTAGCTTTTCTAAGAATCACACTCAGAGGTCAATAGTATGATACCAAGAATGAGAGAATATACTGAGTTGGAACAGACCCACAAGGATCATCAAGTCCAACTCCCTGCCATGGTCCAGGGGACAGGACCATCCCCAAGAGTCACACCACACACCTGAGAGCATTGTCCAAACACTTGAACTCTGTCAAACTTGGTTCTGTGACCATTGCCCTGGGGAGCCTGCTCCAGTGCCAAAACACCCTCTGAGTGAAGAAACTTTTCCTAAAAACCAAAAAAACCTCCCCTGACACAACTTCAGACCATTCCCTTGGGTGCTGTCGCTGTCACCACAGAGCAGAGATCAGTGCCTGCCCCTCCTCTTCCCCTCATTAGGAAGTTGTACCTTCAGTGAGGTTTCTCCTCAGTTTCCTCCAGGCTGAACAGATCAAGTGAGCTCAACTGCTCTTCCCTGCAGGGCCCTTCTTCCTCCTTGTGGCCGTCATTTGGACACTCTCAGAACTTAATATCTCTCTTATATTGTGGTGCCCAAAACTGCACAAAATATTCAAGGTGAGGCTGCCCCAGAGCACTCAGGACAATCCCCTCCCTTGCCCGGCTGGTGATGCTGTGCCTGGTGCCACCCAGGACACTTTTGTCCCCCTTGGCTGCCAGGGCACACTGCTTTCAGATTGACTGAACTTACTCCTTGTGTACCTGAAGTGATCCAATTTCATAAAATGGATGTCAAAGAATTGCATTTCTTTGATTACAGAATGCTGTGCAAATGTTTCAGTTCATTGATTCCAGCACAACAAGGTGTCTCTGTGTTGGTACATTTCCTGATATTTGTCTTTACACTTCTTAAAAGAAAAGATTTAAATTTTAGGAAATCAGACACAGTCTTCAGAGGGATGTTAGTAGCTGATGTAGACTAGAGTGAGTGTGAATGGGTTTAGCAGTTTGAAGACAGATTACAGGAGAGAGGCAATATACAGCCCAGCAGGGAGGCTTTCTCTCTCTGCCACTGTAAATAGTTCTGCGTTTCTCTTGGCAAGAGCTAAAAGAAGATGAATTACATGAGTGATGGCGGCTAGGGCAAAACTCAGTTTTTAGAGTGGTTTTATTTGTGTGACTTTGTGGCTGTGACTCTTACAATATATAATCATGAAAGGAAGATGTTCTATCTTGCTGTGAATAAATAGTAGGTCAGATAATATCACAGTTCATGTGTCACTTAATGAGAACTTACTATGTCAGAGCCATTCATGCTGTTATAGCCAAAATATGATGTAAGCGTTTTAGTTATGAGTCCTGTTAAAGTTTTAAAATGTTCCATTCATTTGGGATGAAGGTATAATGCCATAAATTTATCCTCTGCTTCTAGTAATTTTTATTTTTTCCTAATGTGGAAATTATTTATTTTTATCTAAATGATAAATGAATCATGCTGGGGGGCAAGGGGGGAAGAGGAATGAAAATGATGACACGCTGTTAGAACTAAGTCCTAAGTATGACTTTTGGGCAGGGAGGAAGGGAATATTAAAAGGGACCAGGTTTTGCTCAATCTGGACAACTGGGCCTGGGTCATCGACCTTCTGCCCCAGTGCAATTGCATACAGAGACAGGTGGTAAATGATGGCCTCATACAGAGCTCTACTGCCCTTTTCCATTCCTGTGTGTTTCCACAGAAATCATACATCAGTGGAACATGCTGAATGAGATCTATCAAATATTCTTATTTCAGTATAAACTAGGCCATCAGTAGTGTTGTTCAGGGTCAGAACATTCCTGAACAGAACATACACAGACCTGTACCATGCTTCTATCCTTAGCACAGGGAGTGTGAAGGTAGCAAAAGGCTGAGGCTGCTTCACTGCAGCAGCTGCTTGGTCCAGGGAGAGTTGCCTGTAGGTAACCTACAAAAGTATGCAACAGAATGCAGTAGAAATTCAAGGGGTTTTTTTTGTCTGTGCTACTGACACCTGCAAAAGTCTAAAATATGTCAGTGACTCTGTGTCTAAAAGGGTTTGTGCAACCTTGATGAGTAGGAAATCCCACGTGGTTCAGAAGCATGAGAAAATACAGAAGAGAATGAAGGGATTGGTACTTGGAGGCAAAAATGTAATTTTAAGTGTTCAGCTGACAGATATAGCCATTATAGTACAGAATGAGGGAAACTTCAAGGCAGCACGTGTGGCAGAATTCATAAATACCCAACAGCTGTAACAACCTATTAGGTAGATGAGAATATGCTAAACTGCATAACAGGCGAAACAATAGCACTACTTTTCAAGATGCAAAACTTATTTTATGAGCTTGAAATTGAAATTTCATATCTCAGAAAGTGCATCTGAAAAATAAAGTAGAGCTCTGGATCTTCCTGTTTGACGTGAGTTGACAGAAAATTTCACACTGAAATCCTAACAGCATGAACATTTAACAAAACTTCTCACTTGTAGCAATAGCAGAGAATTCAGAAAGAGATGAGTTTGGAATTCCATGTGTTTCTGTGCATTTATTTAAGGCACATACTAAGGTCTTGTTAATACAATTTCATCAATAATGCATGAAGAATTAGAGAAAAGAAACACCATTGTAATGCAAAATATGCTAAGCTGTAAGAAGAAATATGTGATAAATTTTATAGTATTTACATAGAACCCTAATGAAATTAGCAATTTCAATGGTTCAAAGTATATTTGTTTGACTCGGGTATTATTCATGCAAATACATTTTATTTTAAATTTGGCATAGATATGTGTATATTTGACCTCTTTTATTAAGGATGTAAAGTTTTCCTGTGTTTCTATGAGTCAGTTAACACTCCCCAAGTCCAGATATATGTATTTACTTTTTCTTCTCAGTTAGGACAGTAGTTTTATGGGAGTACTCCAAAATCATGATCGGTTCTCAGCCTTTCTTTATGCTGACTCTAATTTCTCTGCTATGTTCTGCATTTCTCTGTAAGTAGCAGATGTCTCTTTTCTTCTCAGGTGTCTTATGAACAAATGATGTGCTTATATTTTGAACTTTTCTCCTTTATTATGTCCCCTTCATGCAGCAATATGGAGGATGTCTAAAGCTGAAATTCCCTGATAAGTTGTACTGTAGCTGATGAGCCTTCAGAGAGTAAAAAGGAGGGATTGTGCTGCTCTGTAGGGAGTTCTTGTCGAGATGTGGGATTTAGGGGAGAAGCTGGGGACTGGGTTCTGCAGGGTCACAGCTGGCTCCGCAGCTTGCCCGCTCTGGTATCCCCAGCTTAAGCCTGTGCGTGCCGTGTCAGAAGAGTGACAGGTGAGGGAAGGTAGCGCAGCCATCTCTTGTAAAATATATGATAACTATTCCTCTCGACACTCGATACGCTGCTTTTAGTTCCTGAGGAAAATGAGCGTCCGTCCGTACGTTCCTGCGAACCTATCCCTTTCAGGAGTTATAAAATAGTCATCCAGATGGCACCAAGTGTTTACTCAGAAGCCAAGGCTTAAGTCGGTCACAGACAGAAATCCCCAGGACTTGCTTACTAAACAGATATTTGGAATGTTGGCTCCTAGGTCTGGTTAAACCGATCCGAAGGAAGCTGGTGCACAAGTGCCGTGTGGAGGCGGCTGTGGGAGGAAGCTGCAGATTCAGGTCTGGGCAAGCTCCGCTGTAACTTCTGCCTCTCCCCTTTCTAAACAAGCACCAGCTCCTGATTGCACAGCTTTCTCCTCGGTTGTTCATGTGAAGCTAAAGAAATGGACACACACTCTCCAGTAGTAAGCAACTCAGATAATATTACCCTCACTTTCTATCCATGGAATGAAATAAAGGAAAGTAATCCTATTTAATTAGAAATACATTTTCATTGTAAATCTCTTCTTTTCATACATACACTTTAAGGAAAATCTGAATTTTATCTATCCGTACTTTTTTAATAGAGGTGTATTAATTTCCTGAAAATAGCAATCTGTTCAGTTATTTTTCATCAAATATAGTGATTGCTCAACTTCCACAGTATAACTTACAAATATGCAAAAAGCTTCTTCAACAAGCACTTTTTAATTATGGGAGAAGATTACCTCTTTGTTGAAACAGAAGATGGTTTAGCAGTTATAGTGCGGTTTTTATCATCTTTGTGCAGTAATAATGATACTGAAGGCACAAGAGAAGATTGAAGTCTTAACCTTACAGTAAATTTGTTTTTCAAAAATTCTTACACTGATAAATTGGCATGAATGTGATTTATACGTCCTTCATTAAAATAACGATTTGAAAATTGTCCCGTATGCAGTAGACATCAATAATTTTGATTTACTCCTCAGAATTTTATACTTTTTTTGATTAGCAAATAAACCTCTGTTTATTAAAAGTACTAGGTTCATGAATGTAAACTTTGTGAAATTACCCTTCCAATTTCCCTCTCAAATTATTGTCTCTGAAGGAAAGTACATTTCAAGTTAAGTTGACAGAGAGAGCTAAAGAAATGGCCAAACCCAAAGAATAATGACATCAGTAAGGAGCTTATTTTCTGTTTGCTCCAGTAATAAATTATCAAGAAAATGTAGCTTATGTTTTCTGTCAGACTGAAATATTTCTACTAAATGATGACTCCTTTTCTATATAAGTAAATGGATTGAAAGCAGTTTAGAAAGTGCTGTAACAGCAAAACAGTGTGGTCACTGCAGTAACTTTAAGGGGTCGAGCAGGTATACAAATCTTTCCACTTGGTGTCTCAAGGTACTTCAGTAAAGATGTGACTGAGATCAGGTCATGTTTGGAAATGCTTGAGATAGAGATAGTCTAACTTCCCCCATAAATGGTAATGCAACAGGAAATTAGTCATCCTTCTGTGATTTTCCTGTGCCATTTTTCCCATTGTTTTTCCCATATTTGTAACAGTGAGGTGTGTCTGCAAGCTCTGTAAGCTTCCGTGTGGGTGGTGATGGACAGTCTTTTGGACAAGAAGAGGAAACTATGGTAATAGTATTTTAAAGTCTCCCCCTTCCTCATCCTCCTGTTTGGGGTTCAAGGTAGGGCAGCATCACAGTTACAGCAAGTAGAGTGCCTTGAAGATCCCTGAGAAACCAACACTTTGACCATCTTGACTGGAGAGAAGTTATTAATATTTCAGTTCCTTGGTTGCAGAGTGTGATAGTCTGTTTTTACCTGAGAGGAAGACATTCATTTACTCTTGGTATGGTACAAACAGACCAAAGAGGAAAATATTTGCAAAATAGGGAAGAAGGATCACAGTGACTTGCACAGTAGAACTTGTTCTCTACAAACACCTTGAGCTTAAGTGGGTGCCTTTACAACCTACTGAACTGCATCTTGTTGCATCCTGTCTGGGATGCTGTGCCATTCTTACATCAGTGCAGCACAGCAGGACCATCCATCCCACAAGCAGTATTTGGTGGCTGGTGAGTGCTCTTCAAGTCAGTCAGCTGCAGTTCTTCACTGTGACCACCCATTGTGTCATGTCAGGAATTTGGAAAGCTGTGGTCACTTTTTACCTGACTCCTGATTACCATGATTCCATGCTGCTCTGCTTGTGGAGTTTACAGAGGGATCATTGAAAATGTAATTCAACAATGTTGACAGCTTTTCTTTATCCTGATGAGGACTGTGCTTTAAAGAACTACATCAATTGCTTGCAATGGGACTATACCTTTCTGTTTATCAACATAATGTTTTGAAATTCCTTGGCAAAATAATGCCTGTTGTATCTGGGTCTTTTTGAAGTAGGAAGTTTTATCATTATAAAAGCTTGCATACTCAAATTATTAAAAATATCCTATTCTTACATTATCATAAGGTGTTTCTGCATACCTAATTTAGACTTTGTTTAGCTCATCTCACTAAATAACATACATTTTCACCCTGTCTGGTAGCATTTATTCTGTAAAAATTTAGGTCATGAGTTTGCTGGAATTCATAGTGAGGGAAAACTGGATGAAAGTAGCTTTGTGTTTACAGAATACACAAACCACTCTATAAATGAAATAATTTTTGTGCCTTAATTATACCTGCATTATTATTGCTAACATTTGAATTTTATTTAATTTGTATTGAGAAGGAACTGTATTGCAGCAACACTACCTACAAGTACATAAGGCAGCTGTCTACCCTTCTGCTTCAAAAACTATCAGCTATGTTTTGAAGCAACTTTCAGAATCACAAAAATATATATACTTGTCTAATATTTTGCTCTCTTGGCATCAACCATAATCTTCTGTGAAAAGTAACATGAATAACAGCTTTAAGTAACCTCACTATTCCACTTCAGCTGGGACTTTTTCCTTTTTTTTTTTAATGTTCTTTGTTTCACCATGGGGTTACAATAAAAGCTTCGCTTTTTTGAGAGTATGTACTTAGGCACTTTCTCTGAGTTATTAAATTTATGAACACTGCCTCCACTATGTCTGTGCAGATGCTTGTTGTGATGTACCAGGTATTTAAAAATGCTTTTGCACCTGCAGAGTCACATGACAGGATTTTAGCCCTTTTATACTAAGTGGCTTCTGATAGCTCCACACTCATACACTTTAACAGCTTTAGAAACTTAAAACAGTTTAACTGGCTGAACAGTTTACTGATTTTTCTGTAACTTCCTAACATATTTTTCTCCTACTATCTCAAGGTAAATAATTCCTATTCGTTTTTATCTCTTGATACTTGCAAAAAAATTTAGCTATTAAAGTACTTAAATTTTAATTCCTATAGATATTTTTCAATACAAATTCTTTTAAAAACTCACTTATTCTACTGCAGCATTTTTTAAACCTGTTGTTTTTTCCTAGTTTCCCTCAGCTAAGATTTAGACTGAGTTTTGATGATATTTCATTTAAATATCTGTCTGCATGTTCTTCACAGTGTGGTTGCTTTTTCTATTCTATGTTCTAACCAGCATATTTTCCCTTGTCAACACTTCTCTTTATGGTTTTCCTCTTACAAAGGGATTCACAAGTTTCTGCTCTTCATTTTCAATTTTTGTACAACCCTCTTGTGCCTACCAGTGCATCATGTATCATTTCTCTTCATAGCCACCCTCACACATGGTGGTAGATTTTCTAAGTTTCAGTTGCACTTAAGAACGTCTCCATTTTACTGGGTTTTATTTTGCTCAAGCTACATGGTAATGTTTGAGACATTTACACTTCATGTTCCTCAAGCTCCTTCAGGTGTGTTACTCCAAGGGGCTTGCTTGGTCCATGGCAGAAACAGGCTTTATAGACTGTATATGTTAATTTAATTCACTGCTTCACGAAGTAGGTAGAAGGCTACCACCTTTCAGCCTCAAAGGTTGCCTGGCAGAGCCAGGAAAATCCTAGGTGTGTTAGATAACCTAGAAGAATCATATTTTGCTGCCAGCCTAACGTCACACAAATAGGCTGGTTTTATACTCACAGTGCCCTGTGCTGTTCCTAGACATTGTTCTGCTCATCACCATAGCCATGCTCTTGCCAGTTCAAAAGCATTGGAGTGACAGTGATGCATAGTGAATTATTTCAATTGTCTTGCAATATCTGAAGGGCACCCATAAGAAAGGCAGGGACAGAGTTTAGCTGAGCCCGTTGAGTTAGGACAAGGGATAAGACTGAAGGAGGTATTAAACTGTAGGAGGGTAAATTTAGATTAGCTATAATAACATGGTTTTTTACAAAGAGGGTGATGAAATAGTGGAACGTATTGCCCATAGAGCTGCTGGATGCTCTATCCCTGGAAACATTCAAGTCCAGATTGGTTGGGACCCTTAGGAACCTGGTCTGACAGTTGAAGAGGTTCCTGCTCATTGCAGGAGGGTTGGACTAGTTGATCTTTAAAGGTCCCTTCCAACTCAAACCATTGTATGGTTCTATGATCTTAATTGCTTTGGCTGTTGTTTACTTGGGGAGTTTGTACTTGTAGAATAAATTGCTTTCTGATATACATGTTTTGAACACAATCCACAGCATATGCCATATGGATGGATGGATAGATAGGTAGGTAGATAGATAGATAGATAGATAGATAGATAGATAGATAGATAGATGTATATTCAGTCTATATTCTATCCCTTTGTCTGTGGTGGTGGATTCCTCTGACCCCTGTGCTATCCATGGCTGGAGGGAGTCAAATCTGATCTTTGCTCTCCAAAGGAAGATCTCCAGAAATTAAATAGGAACCTAAGTACACACTTTAGTCTGCCTTCCTACAAACATGTATTTCTGTTCATTGCCAAGTTCTATAGGAGTTCAATAGTAGATTTTTATTCATCTGTTTAGACATAATTCACTGTAGAAGGTTTCTTTCTCATTTCCCCTGCAGGTTTCGTCTGCAGTTATTTTTCCATAATCCCTTCCAGTGAATGTTGAGCAGAGATAGCATTGCTAAGTCATTACTTTGGCCAAGTTACTACAGTTTTAGAGCTGTGTTAGTTAACATGGCCCATGTTGTCCTATCACTTTTTAAACGGAAGATCCCACTGAAGCTGGTGTGAACTTTTACCTCAGTTTCAATATCAGGATGTGGCTCCTTGTACAGGGGAGTCCTCCCTGCCTAGTTACCAATTGTACACAGCTCTCCTCCCTTTCCTTGAAGATAAATCTCCTTATCTGGTTCCTTTTTCTTGACAATAATATTGTAGAGAAAAGAAAAAGAATAAAAGTACTCCTTGGATAAAAATGTTGGCTATTTATTATCACTATTGTGCAGTTACATTCCTGTGTAATTCTTGTCCCCTTGGAGCCTTATTGTACAGATATGTGAGGCCAAGTATTTCCTCCCCCATAAAACAGACATTACAGGTTTTCATCTCATTCCCCTGCATAAAGTTGTCACTAAAATGAAAAATTAACAAAACAAAATTCCATCTCTTCCTGAATTCCCAGAATTTCTTTTCAGATTTAGAATATTGCTAAAAGTTAGACAGAACACTGCAAGTTCCACACTACCTAGATGAGAAAGTAAAGAAGCTTTACAGAGGTCATGCTGCTTTATGGGTTTGTGTATGTATAAGCTACATATCTTGCACTGAACTTACTGTGATATTATTTGCTGGACAAAACAAATACATGCATATTTTAGTTCCATAAACTTATGGTGAAAGATGGAAATGGTGTGCATCAGCTTTTTAAAAGATCCTACACCTTATCCTGCTTACATTATAAACTGAAATTATAGGAGAAATATCCTATAGTGAAATACTGTCTGAGGTATATTTTTAGCTTCAGTGTTTGAAAGTAGAGAAATTGTAGAGATGGAAAAGCTCTTGACCACTTCTTTTTACAATTGAAATCAGACTGCATTCTAATCAACTTAAAACATTACTTGAAAATGTATGAGCTAGCAGCTTTGGAATGCCTACTAACTTTCTCATGTTTATATTGGGAATTAGAGATCATAAACTAAATCCTTAAATTCATTTCTAGAAACCTGGGTGCTTTAAAAAAGTCATGATTGTCAGAGCATCTCAGTTCACCCTTATTGGGTCAATAAATAAATGTAATTGATTCTAAGTAAGGCATTTAAGTTTGACCAAAGATCTAACTCATGCTGAAGCAATACATGAGTCTGAATAATTATAAAGATTTTAATATTTCAAAGTCTTAAATAAACAAAATGTAAATTCTTTAATCTTGTGACATCCTGTAAGAATACACAATATAACATGCAAGGCTTTTTTTTTTTAATTATACAATGCAGGACTGTTACATATTCTTTGCTGATTACATTGAAAATTATTTCACATTTCTTGTTGCTATAATGGAAATTGGATTGCTTCCTCAAAGTAATTTTTAATTGTATTCCAAGGTGACTCATGAAGTAAAGAGGGAGTGGGGGGAATGACTGTTCTAAGTTGTTCTGAGATATTATATGAAGGCTTTATGATTATACTGTACATTAATCAGACATAAAATTAAAGCCTCAAAGCATCAGAACTGGTCTGTGATTTTATCTGTGACTGAAAAAGGCAGATCCTCATGCTGAGTTCAGAAGGAAGGGTCACAGTTCAAGGATATATTCAAACACTCACAGCTCCTGTGCCTGTTCAGGAGAGAGAGAGAGAAAAGAGACACTGAAGTGTTTTGGAAAGCCAAGCCAGATATGCAGAGGAAGCAGCACAGTGCTGGTTCTTAGGATCCAGCGAGCATAAGGCCTTCTGCTATATTTAGCTCCCTTTCCCTGACTTCCCCTCCCCCTTCAGTGCCTGTATTTGAGTTTTAGAGTAAGTTGTCTTTCATTTAAAATACCTTTTTTGTCATTTTTTTTAATGGCATCCTAAATTAACAAGATAAATCACTTTTCAATTAATATTGTAGTTAAATATAAGTATGCTCAATTAGAGCTGACTTACCACTTCTTTTCCAAAGGATGTTGCCTTTATATGATGGAATGTGATTAATAATTATTGTTTGTGCTTTTTCTTGCACCTTCATATAACATTGAAGGAATTGTTAGGAATAACCAATTCTTATTGTTAGAAATAAATGCCTTGTCTTGCCATCTGGATCTTTGGACTAGTCTTACTTGTGTAGAAAAATAGAGGATGAAAATAGCACTGAATGTTATAATCGTTTAATGTTTGTATTTTCAGGGTTTGCTGGAGGGTCCCCAAGGTCCACCTGGCAAAGAAGGTCAAAGGGTGAGTAAACTTGCTGAACAGCTGGTGAGTGTGCTAACAGCTTGACGTGCGACTTCTGCCCAAGCACTAATAAAAAATGGTAAGGTAGCAGCTGAGTATGAAGCATGCTGACAACAAACTGAGCCTTGACACTTGAGTTTCTCTTCAGTTGAAGGAGATTTAACAATTTCAACCATCTAAAGTGTTTTAATGACTGGCAGCACAGATGTATTGTATGGTGTTTTGTGCAGTGGATTTCTGCTGTAATTTTAGATGAAATAATGTCAAAACTTTTCAGTTTTCCTTTGTTTAGAAGAGGTGAACTATACCTTAAAACATCTAAGATATAAAAAGATATGGATTTAAGGTCATTATCTAAAGTATTGACCGAAACCAGTAATACTGACCCAGGTATTTTAATGCCATTATGCAAGTGTCAGCTCCTAACATACGTGTACAACATATATGATACAGTCAAGGGGGCTAGGGGGGCAGAATATGCCAAATGCATTAAATAAACGTTTGGTTATTTAGAATTTTAATATAATTAAGCAATTGATGACTGGTTTCTCCATGTTCTGTTTTCATTTTCCCTGACTTATTGAATTTGATAATTCATTAGAACAGATAAAAAATATATTTATGATTGTGATATCCCAAGAATTAATTCAGTGTTGTAAAATTATAATCTAATATGTTCCTCAAAGTTCAGGAGGATATTAAGACTCAAGCCTTTCAATGTTTTTACAAATTAAGTGTGTGCCCAGTTTGCAGTTTTGAAGCTGGATCTCAGTAGTTCTTGGTTTATTTAGGCATCTTGATATTCAATATCACAGTTAAAATATCAGAAGGAACAAGATTTAGTGTTTCTCATCATTGATCTTAGTGAACTACAGTGACTTTTTAAAGGCTAATTTAATGATTCCAATAATAGAAATAAAACTAACAGAAGACTAGCTCTTGAAAAGAAATGCGTAATGATGCATCGGCCCCAAAGCTGTTTTATGTTGGTTTTTAAGTTTTAAAAATAGTACTAAATTCCATTTAAGTTGAACACAAATATATGAAAGCTGAGTTTATTTATGTTTCTCACTAAGGATTGAGAATCTGTTCAGAAAAAGTCAGTGTAGCAATGGAGAATTCAAACTTGTGTGATGAATATGTTATTAAAGCACACTTACTAGCATATTAACGTCTTTATTAAGGATTTTATAATTACCATGAGTATTATGGTTAGGCAATTAAATATATAAGATACTGCAAAAAGATAGTTGTATCCTCTTTTAGCATATTTTAGAGTCGTTCTGTGGAGTATTGAATTTGCAAAAAGACAGATTCTCCTTTAGGAACAGTTATAAACATTCTTGTGTTTTAGAAAATTCCCTTTGAGAACTTCTCCATTTTTTAATGCGAAAATTCGGAGTTAACACACTGTATTATATCTAAGGGTGGATAAATGGATTTGGAAATACTTTTACATTTTTTCCATTTTGCAGTAGGTATTAGTGAGTTGATACTTTCATCGTGGACATTTTCCTGCTCACACACAGAATTGAGCTGCTGTCCCACTCCAGCCTCTATAAAAACGGGAGCTCTGATGGTTTTGTAATCTCGCCATGCACACAGCTGCCTTGAGCCAAACAATGGGAACAGCAGACCAGAGTCTCAGCATCTGTCTTTAGCTTTCTAGCAGTGAAATGCTCACAACAATACTCCTTCTGCTGGCCACTCCCGCCCAAGCATTAACAACGTCGTTGGCAGTCTTAATTCAACTCCCATGTGCTTTTGCATTTCCAATACATTTAATTACACAGTAACATGCCATTTGTAACAAGATCTCTGCTCTGTTTTATGACAAACAGGACAGTGCACATCTAATGGCTATTAAATTCTCCTTTTTATTCAATTATAGATGTCATGTTCCTCTGTTCTACTTTCAGCAGATCCTCCAAATCTTTCACATTATATGGAGTTATTGCTTTTCTCATGGGCAGTCTTTTGAAGATTAAAGCATATTATTGAGTGTGTAACTTGCTAATATTTTTTCCTCCAACATATTATTCAGACCTAAAAGTCATGTTGTATACATTCGGAAGACTGGAACTGTAACATATTAAGGGAAAAAAGACACTCCAGAAACACCTGGAAGTCTGTATTTAATTTGGATGCCACATTTTGAGAACATGAACTTTTATTTTAAACGTCATTTGTACAGTAGTTGCTATATTCAAAATTTAAATTTCCATCTACATCTGGAGCATATTTAAGCATTCAACTCTTTTTAAAATTCGTCCTGGATTAATAAGGATTTGAGAGGACAATCATATAGTGTGTAACTTACAGATCTCAGAACACATTGAAGCAAGGAACTGAGGAGAAGTAACAGTGTCAATGGTGATATTGAAGAAACATAGAAAGCTCAGATTAGAGCTAGTCATAGGTAAATTGCAATAGAAAATGAGTAGAAAAGCAAGAAAAAAAGCATGCATTTTCATTTTCAGAGTGTTTTAAGTGAGGTTTAATTATATGAACCCAGATCAGAGTTTCATATTAAAACTACTAAGAAATACCAAAGGTGCCCTGTCCCAGAGTGGGCACCCATGTCCCTGCATTCACTAAAGAGGGAACTAGGAAAATTGTACCCCTACTGAGAGGAATAAGTCTGAATAGTAGTATTTATTTCACCTCACAGGAATAATCTGCACAAGAAAATTACATTATAAATATATATATATATATAATAATTATATAATAATTATTATAGAAATAGAATAAATGTTATTATTATTATAATAAACATAAAGGTAACTGAACCGTAGTTTTGAGATCAAAGTTATGTCAACCTTAAAATGCTTCTTGACATTTGCATCAAATTGTCTTAGAAATGCAAATTTACACCATTACTTAATTAGATTATGTCAGTGATTTATTTATTACAAGTGTAAAGGGGAATCAATACATTTTTTCAAATAAGGTGGTAACAGCTTTTGTCTGACAGATGCACTGTAGACAGAGTTACTGATGTCATTAGAGCCCATGCATGATTATTAAAATACTGAATATGTCACTTTATGTGTCTTTGATATATTATACTGTATATATAATAATATAGTACATTACTACTGTATGGTCATACTGGGTTATCATCTTACTCCCACATCAAAGAGCAGTTTGGTTTTACTTGTTTACATGATGGTCAGCATTGGAAAATGATGACAGAAATGTGTGAAATATCTTCTATCTTAGCTGGTCTCTCTGGATGCCTTCCAGACATCCTAAAGAATAAAAAGGTTTGCAAAAAGCAGTACACTAGTGTGATATGTTTACAGAAATGTAGTTTGAGGAGATCATTCAGAAGGAGAGAGAAGACCCGAAAATTATTTGACTAGTTTTTTGCAGCTTTAAAGGACCCTGTATTAGGATGCCCAAGCTCTATTTTTTGGCTTTTTTAACAGAAAATTGCAAATTTGCTAAAATTTCAAGTAATGAAGTCATGGAGAACAATGAGTGTAATGATAGATAAAAATTGGATTCATAGTCATATTATTCCCCTCATACTACTCTAGTATCAAAATGCACAAATATTTCTTTTCTGAATAAACAAATGGATTAACAGTGTAGGATTTATCAAGAGTATTGGTTGTGTCTCTACGAGGAGACTCATGAATTTCCATTTTTTCGCACTCATTGTGACCCCTTTCTCTCTCATCTTCTTTATCTATTCTGATTGTGCTTGTGGCTGGCTTATGTAGGAGAGCAACTTTCATGAGCAATGGCTACAAATAACAATCTTCAGACTTACAGATCTTGTTTCCTTTGAACTAAAAAGAGAGGAACAGAGTTCTGAGATGAAGTGAAGGAGTTTGTTTTCAATTTTGCATGGTTTTCTACCATGCTTTATCTACACAAAAGAAACTTCCTAGAATTTTCAGTAGCTCTACAAAAAATGTTAAAAGATATTCAATGATTCATCATATATTGTCCATCCTTAATTAGACTGTTACTCTGAAGGCAAAAGTAATTGTCATGACAGAAGACATCATAACCTGGTTACATCACAACCTGGCCATATTCAAAGAGCACACAGTGAACTTATTTCTGATTCCTCAATCAACTTGAGACTTAAAAGTACTCCTTTAAAGAGTTGTAATAATGTGAATGTAGTTAAAATTTTGTGAGCATGTAGTGCCCTTGTGTTTCTCCTTTTGCCAAGACACCCACTACCAGTCACTACTCACATTTATTAGTCAATGTTGTGTTTTCCTCAGGGCTCAAAGAGTCCTCAAACATTTTCTCTTCTTAAAAAAGTCTAGTGTTTCCTCTTGATCTACAAGTAGTGACTTTGTATAACATTTTTTAAGGTTTTTGATTCTTAATGAAGAGTTTTGTTTTAGTCATGAGACCTTACTCAGCAGGAGCTTTGAGTTTTAGTTCTGGTCACTGAAAGAAATGAGAAACAGCTACTCATTCCTTTTCCCTCGTTCCTGCATGAGAAATACTAGACTGCTCTGTGGGCAGGCACTGCGTTCATACATAATTTTCAGTGTCCATCACGTTGGCTTCAGGCATGTTACTGCTGCTGCAGCAACTTGATACTACCATGCAACTGCTCAGAATGACATCAGGAGCTTCAGAAGGTGATTACACATTACTCAGAAAAGGCCAGTATTACCCACCCATAAACAACAGTAAGATTGGATACTAACCTAGCATTGCATGGAATTTAAACCACAGTGGACTACTGTGCCATCTTCCCGGATTCCTGTGTTATGCAGAGCTCTTATTTTCTCAAGCATCCTGCACTTTCTAGGGAAGCTTCTGTTTTGCAGAAGTCCAGTTTCCAATTCAAAGAACATGAACAACTCTTTGCAAGTCTCCTTGAATGCTTTCTTCCAGTGTTACTTGTCAATCACACATTTCAAAACATATATTTTATTTTACACTGGGCATGTAGCTAATCCTCCACTAGCCTCCAGCAACTGGAGTTTTTAATGTCTTCTTTATTTTGAAGAGGTATTTTGAGTTTTTTCTCTATAATCAAATCACCATTCCATGAATTTAAAAAAAAATTCATCTAGGGCCTTCAGCTCCCAGGCAAAGAATTTTCTGAGGTCTTCAAATAATCTTGCCATGTTGCTGTGTATTCTTTAAAATTTCTACTACCTATAGTTTACAGGCTGCATGGAGCTTTCCAGACTCTGCCTTTACTGTTTTAAATGCAATGAAGTTTATATTTCCAAATTAAAATTCCAAATGTTTTGAAAAGTAATGCTTCTTTTCAGTGGGATATGCTTGTAGCAGGGATTTTCCCTGAAC
Source organism: Acridotheres tristis (assembly GCA_037013685.1). Taxonomy (NCBI): domain Eukaryota; kingdom Metazoa; phylum Chordata; class Aves; order Passeriformes; family Sturnidae; genus Acridotheres; species Acridotheres tristis. Next base: position 83,734,590 of record CM072887.1, on the reverse strand, counting down.
TTGGTGCATTTTTTTATAAATACTATTTTTTTTCTGAAAATTATTCAATTTTTAAATGCTTATACTTAGAAATGGTGGTCACAAGGCACAGGACCCAAGAGCTACTGAAGGAGCACTGACAGCTGTTTACTGTCAGACTTTGTACCCAGATGGAGGACACAGCTGTCTAAATCCATAGGGCCTCACACATCAGAATCCTCTCTTGATTATTTTGAATGGTCATGGTGACTGGGAGAGGCTCCTGAAGACTAGAAAAGAGCAAATATCACTTCTGTTTTCACAAAGGAGGGTGAAGGGAACAACAGGCCAACAGGCTTCAATTCAATCCCTGGCAATGTGAAAGAGGAAATCGTCCTGGAAACCATTTCCAAACAAATGGAGGACAAGAAGGTGATTGGGATAGTATAGTCTGCATGGAATTATGAAAGGAAAATTTTGCTTGACCAAATACATTGTTTCTACTGTGATGTGACTAACTAGGTGGATGAGAGGTGAGCAGTGGATGCCAACCTCAGCTTTAGCAAAGCCTTTGAATTATCTTCCTAGACAAGCTGACAAAGCACAGATTAGATGGGTGGATGGTGAGGTGGATGGAAAACCATCTGAAAAACCATAAAAAAACGTCCAGAAAGTTTTCCTTAATGGTACGATGTCCACCTGGAGATGAGTCATTAGTGGTGTATCCTGGGGTTGCTACCAGAGCCAGTGCTGTCCAGTGTCCTCAATTAACAGCTTGGATAATGGGGCAGAATGTAGCAGAGAACTGGGGCAGAAGAAAGAACATGAAGTTCAAGAGCAAATGATAAATTCAGCATCTAGGGAGGAATAACCCCAGATATGAGCATACACTGGAAACAAACTGGAAGAAAGCTCTGTGTAGAACTATTTGGACAATAAGCAGACCATGAGGCAGCAGCACATCCTTGTGGCATAAAACAGGCCAACAATATCCTGCATTTGAAAGAGAACTGCCAGCAGTCAAGGGAGATATCCTTCCCCTTTGCCCAGCACTGGTGAGACCACCTCAAGAAAGATACAGACTTCCTTAGGGGCTTCAAAGTGCAACTGGAGAAACTTCCATGAAAGGAGAGACTGAGAGCTGGGACTCCAGCCTGGAGAAGGCTCGGTGGGAATCTAATCAGTGTGAAAATGTCTCATGTAAGGGAATAAAGAAGAGGGAGACACGTTCTCCTCGCTAATAGCTGATGACAGGACAAGAGGCAATGGGGAAGAAATTTAAAAAGAAAAAACAAAGAAAGAAAGAAAAAACACAAAAAACAACAGCAGCAGCAGCAGCAGCAACAACAACAACAACAAAGAAACCCAGAAAAATTCTATATGAGCACAATTAAGCAGTTTTTTATTGTGAAGTTAATCAAATACTAATGCAGGTTGCCCAGAGAGGCTGTGGAGATATTCAAAACCTGAGTATAGACAGTGCTGGACAATTGATCCTGCTTGAGGACAGGGATCTCAAGAGTTTCCTCCAACCCAGACAGTTCTGTGGTTTTTATTTGACTAGCTCTAGCTTTTTCTCAGCATAGCTGCAAACAACTTCATTTTTATGGATTAATTAAAAAAAAATTAAGTCTTTTATATATATTTTAACAGATTATTGGTGGTTTCCCTGGTTCCAGTGGTGAATTGGGTTCATGCATTTAAAAATCTTTCTGCAATATCACAGCCATATTCTTGACTCTATATTCGTTGGGATGTTGCAGGTGTCCTGAAGTAAATATTTTTGAAAGAACTTCCTTATTTCCAATAGTTGTGTTTATAATACCAAATACTTCACTTAAGAGGAAGTTATTTTGGCATTATCTTAGTAATAAATTAAACACCTCATAAAACTGAGAATCTGTTGTCATATCTAGTATTTCAACATTGATTTCACTAAAATTGCATGTTTGGAGGGACTCTGTGGAACTGCAATATTTGCCTTATGTTAATAATCAGTTTACTCTCTGAGATTACAAGTTTTTTCTAATCAAGCGTGAATAAAGTTAGTTTGACAGAGTGAAAAATCTTCATAAACAGAGGGATGGAGATCTGTTATATTTTCTTATAATTATTTAGAGTGGCATCAGAATGAATTTAAATTCAGATTACATTTATCTGATTTATATAACTTAAATATTTCTTTGACATAATTTGTTTTCTAGTTGTATGAGTAAATGTTGTACTTTACCAATTATAAACACACCTTACAGAACAATGATAATCTGCATTGCAGGTCAGCCTCCTGGCACAATGCAAAACATTTTCTTCACAGCAAAAGCTCTGGAGTTTTGGAATCTCTTTTAATCTTCTCATCCTTCTTGACTTTGATATAAGTTGCTTCTAAACATGCAAAGCCCCAATCTGATTTAATCTTTAAATTAGAGTTCTGTATGTACCTCCACTCTGACATTTTACAGTCCAAAAATGCTTAATGTAAAACAGTTTTTCTCCCAGAATGTCTCTACCTTGAAGAACATATCCAGTAAATTAGGATACAGCTTAAAAATATTTCTTTTTCCCACTTTGGCACTTAAAAATGGAATGAAAAGGTTGTAATTTAGAATGCTAAAGACACATTTGTCAATTAGAAAAATTCTGGGTTTTCCCTTGTTAATTTCCACTCTAGAAATTAAAATCTAACTTTTAATGGAATAGCAGAAATGGTTTAACTTTTGAGAGGCTCATTTAGAATTGCAGACTCTCTTCCAAATACTCTATTATTAATATTTCTTTTAACGTATTTTAGCCAGAGGTATAGAAACATGAGGGAATAAGAAATTGTATCTAATAATTAAAAATTAAGGTAGAAACTATCTAAATACAGTTGAAAACTGGTTCTTTGAGTGATTTTGAAATAAAATTAATTTTTTATAGATACACTTGAAAAATTGTGATGGATTTTTTCTAGCGATTTGTTGGCAAAAGAGGTAATGGCATTCACTTCTAGGCATTGCCATGCCTGTTTAAGGACTTTTTTTGTTAAATTCGTTTCAGTTTTATGTAATCTGGCTAGGTGTTGCCTTTAAGCATTTTATTAATGTCACAATGAAGAAACTAGAGATTTTGTAAATCATTCCTAAAGTGATTTTGGAAACCCAAGACTGAGTGCAAGAATGCATTAGTGAGGAGTTCCCTACTGACTTTTCTCTCAAAACAGGGGATTAGGCTCTGTGTGCTTCATCCCTCTGTAAGCCATGTTTCTGTGAAAGGTTTTACTGGGGTATGATGAGCAGACTTGCACTTGATTTCTGCAAACGGTTTAATTTCCTGCCTTCTGTTCTTATTTCCTGTGATTTTGTTCAGGTTCAACATCCAATGCAGAGGTTAATTTGTAATATACTTGTTACCATAATACATCCTCAAGGCCAAAGCTAATAGGATTGAAATAGGGATTGTACATTCAAAGCCTAACACTGTACTACTGAAATTAACAAGGTTTCATTGTCTGCAACATAGGTATTCCATTTAGGGGAGAGAATAGCCCAACTCTTGCTGTAATCTGAGTTAGTGTAGGCACTGGAACTTGTCTGGCTGCTTGGTGGCAAATTTGGGCATCTGGAGGAACAGTTTTTTAACTGCCCAGAGCTCCACTCGTGGGGCTGTGTTTAGGTACCCAAGGTGCTGGGGGGCACCTGAGGGTTAGGCACTATGAGATAAGGGTCTTTAACTCCCCGCCCACCTCCTGCTTTTGTTATATCTGTGCCTTTTAAAGTCTGGCTTTGAAGATTGACCAAGAGAACCATAATTTAGCTTGGAAAACAAATTACATAAATCCCATTATTTTTGCATAACTATGGTATAGTTAAGACTTTAAAGCCCAGATTTCTACTTTCCCTAGAACTAGTTCCTGTTTTGAAATGTGATTATGTGTTTCAAGATCCACTAATTAGCACTTTCCCTTGAAAATTCGTAAGGGTTTATTCTAAGAACTTTTGCCTTCATACTAAAGTGTATATTCTTTAAATTATTAATTCCGTAAATCATATCAGTGTTCCTCCATAACTGCTTGATTTAATCCTTAAATAATCTGCAATATATTTTTAAACACTAGGATTAGAGATTTTACTCCTCTAAAGTTAGTGAGAAATTAATAGATGGATATGGCGTGGTACAGCAGGGGGTTCCAACACAGATTTTGAATTCTTGTGCTGTGTGCTGGACCTGCAGCAGTGCCCGGGGCAGCAGTCAGAACCGATGGAAGGATGGCCAGAGCCTCTCTTCTGAACAGCTTTCCATCTCACATCAGGCAAAGCTCATCAAGTCATTTCTATTCACAGAAGGGGCGAAGGAAGAGAGGAATAAAGAATGCAGCTGACCACATACTTCAGCTAGGCACTCAGCTGGGTTTCCTGAAGCACATAATCCCTCATTTACTTTATTTTTAGTATTTGATCTTTTTTTGCCCCTAACCAAGCAGTTGTTATTTGAGCGATTTGTCATTTGAATGATCTAGCTGAAGTCTATCCTTTGGGAAAGGGGAAAGTAGCCTGCTGCACAAATTAGTTGGCGGCAGGCATTTCAGGAGTCAAGGGTACAGCACACAATATCAGTAACATTCAAAAAACTTCTTAACACATTGGTTGGCAGCAAAAATATGTGCAGAACAAAGGAAGTAGCCAGCGACTGTTTTGCTCTTCTTCAGGTATTCTAAGTAGCATTAGACAACTTGTTGACACCACGTGTCATTTTTAAGTGAATGTAGGTGGAATTGCGTTTTTTATTTAGTTAAAGAAACAATGTGACGCCTAGGACATTTATTTATATTTTGAGTTGTTATAAAACAATATTTGCTCAGTGATCTAAGCTAAATAAAGGTAACAGGCCTCCTGTGTGGGCTGTCAGCCCTCTGCACAGCAGAGTGGCACTAAATGTGGCTCTCATGGGGCTACCAAGACCCACAGCTGAGCAGGAGATGGGAACTGTGGCTCTCTGCTAAGCCCAGTCTATAAACCACAGAGGGCACTGAGATGTTTTTCACTTCTTTCTTGCCAGAAGGATGACTCAAAATCAAAATGTAAATATTTAGTCATGGTCTGGCTCATGATCTGCTCAAGGCAGCATCATAATGGGCTTGTCAAAAACATTCTTATAATTGTTTTAATTACCCTAAACAAAAACGTAAACTAATTTTTTTCTACTTACACTCTTACTATAGTATATATTTTATTTTTTTCCCTGCTGATGCTGAGAAGTCATAGAGAAGCAGGAGTGCTGACAAGCAGGTGTCTTGGATATTCCTAACGTTGAATTCCCTGTATCTGAAAGGCATTGCTGAAAGGTAGTGGCCTTTCATACATTTCTGTATTAAATTTAAAATACCAGACAGTTTATAAAGGTGCTTGGAGGCAAAAAAAAGGACTTTTATTACTCTATAAAAAGCTTATGCCTCATATGATCTCTGTGTTGTTTTACATGCAACATTGCATAATGGCTAATAATATAATGATGGGATAAAAAGTGGGGCAAGTGTTTCCTCTGTGTTTCACTGGTATGTGTTCTAGTAATTAATAAATGATGAAAAATAACTACCCCAGTTTTTACTTTTTTATAATTATTTTTTCAGAAAGTTAATCAAGTTTTTGTCCTTGTTATGTCATAAATCACATTTTAGTTCATCTTGTAAACAGAGATAAAATTGCCTTCCCAACATATTCCATGTTTTCCTGTGTAATTAACACCTCGTTCACAGTTGTGTCTGCCAGTCAAAACCCTGTCTTCTTCATCCTGACACTTCCTTGATACTTTGTTTAGACTGCTGTGACTTTAAGTGTCATCCTCAGGATACTTTAGATAAGTTCAAACAGGAAAAGGAAGGTGCTTCAAGAAGTCAACACTGTAGATCACTATAACTCAGAGGGACTATTTTAAAAGTATGGAGCAATTTATCTTTGTTTTTTACCTTATTAGCTCTCAGTCTGTTTTTCTACTTTCTAAGGGAAGTTTACGGTCTCTTTTTTTAAAAAAAAAAAAAATCAGGAAATATCAGTTTCCACCTGTATTTTGGAGTAGGAACCAGTCCAAAAGTATAGATGTGGCTAACTGCAGCCCCTTTTGCTTGTGCATGTGTGCCCTTCCCGGTGCTGTGCACTGTCAGGCCAGGCAAGCTCCTCAGCTGCTCAGTGAACAGCATCAGTGACTGACCAAAGTCAAAACCAGCTGAGTTCCCAGCTCCAGCAGGTCCTGGGCTGCAGGGACAGGATTACCAGCACAGCAGAGGACGTGCTGGGTGTGGGCAGTAAGGACCAGCAGAGCCTTGAGTCCCTTCTAGGCACCTAGTACTGTAACTTGGTTCTAAAAATTTACCCTTAGCTGCCCCAGTTAGAGCCCTGCATGTGCAAGTACTGGTAGGATTAAACAGCTCAGCACATAACATATGTCTCAGCTAGTTAAGACCCAGGAATTTGGCACTCCAAATATGCTGAGGTGGTTTTGTTTCACACTGACTGACTGAGGATGTTCATAAAACCACAGTGGCAGTGTGGATGTATGGCACAACCCAATGGCTGAAACACATCCACACAATCTTTGCTCTGTTTCCTCTTCAGCTTGAAGGGCTTGAGATACCTATCTCTCTCAGGAGAGTCCCTGGCTTCTAGGCAAAAGGTTGCTCTGCAGAGCTGCAGGGTGTGAGGGAGAGGGATTTTCCACCCTTACTGTCATCCCCTCAGCACAGACCAGCATTAGTGAAATGCAGAGCATGCAAGTGCTTTCCTACCTGGAAAATCTCTCACCTAGAAATAGCAAAACTGGATTTCACCTTCCCTTCCTGAGAATACTTCTGCACTCTATGTGACACTCATTTAATAAATTACAGAAGCAGGCTTAGAAGTAGGGAGCATAGCTTACAGAAATATGCCTATGTGTTAATTGTGAGCCGTCAGCCAGAATTTTAATTTTTTCACTTTTTAAGCCAAGTTTTTACCAGGACTCCCCTCTAATGCTTAACATTAATTTACATTTGCCATATGCAAGGGAAAAGTTTACTCTTAATGGATAGAATACTTTTCTCTTTGCCATTTGCACCTAGATATTAGTTGTTCTCAGCTGTTGTTTCTAAAAAATGTGCATCAGATTTCAGCTTGGCAATAAAGATGTTAATTCCTGTAAATTACTTGCATTTTTATGTTGTTCTTCCTAAAAAAAATAAAAAGCATATGTGAAAACAGTTGTTCAAGCAAACTCTGTACTAAAAAATTGTAGTAGTTACATATGCATGTGTTTTTTAGAAACTGAGTGGAAAGTCTCCCTTAAGTAGACTTTTATGGACTTTACGTTTTAATGCAAATGATTTTGCACGTGCATTATATATACACAGATGGTAGTAATTGCACAAAGAAGGTGAATTGTTTTTGCAACTAAATCTCTGGCTTTTGTGTTTATTATGACATCCCAGAGAAGAAGGGTATATGTGTTTCTTAACTGGGTTATATTGCACGTATGTACTGATTTTGCAAGTCAGACTGCTGCAGCAGTTTAACATCCCAGGCTCAGGTGTATTTATATAAATATAATTTATTTACACCTCAGCAAAATACTTTGTTAATAACCCTATCAATGCACACTCATATTTGAGACAAAGCTTTAAAATGTGACATTGTGGATGGGGATGCAAATATAGTTTGTTATAACTATTAAAAGCAATCCTAGGACTGCTCATATTAGATAGTATTGCAGAGACTGATAAAGACTATTCATTTTGGATGGGTTTTGATATCTCTTTGTTTTGTTTTTTTTTGGCTAATATATAAGGCAATAAATCTTTTCTCAAAATTCTTATTCCAAATCACTCCCTAATATCAGAATTTATAAATGTCTTTTGTAAATTTTTGTTTCCAGGGGAGACGAGGCAAGCCAGGCCTTCCAGGAAAACCGGGGCCACCAGGACCTCCTGTGAGTAACTAATGAGGGGAATGGGAAATTTTCACTCTGTCCTCAGACTTGGTTAAATCTTTTATGGCAGATTATTGGACCATAATTATAGTTGAAAATAATTGTTCTGTGTGTACTCTGCTGTATCCATCAGCTACTACTGATAGCCTTTTATTACAGCAAAAATAAAAGGACTGGGTCTACAAGTAGGAGAGATTAGACAGAATGGAAAGAACAAGATGGAAACTTCAGCAGAGGGAGCAGAAATTGGCATGCCAAAGAAAGACTGGCCATGTATGCTAGCTGTGAATATTGTGCTTTCATTCCTTTTGCAAAATGCGTGATGCTCTGTAGAAGAAGGGATAATTTCTGTCTCAGAGGGGTAATTTGAAAGATGAAGGACTGTGTGAAACATGTGCCAACTGTCTGAATGATGGGGAGGATTATACCCAGCACTGGAATGAGCACTCAGCTATAGTTCAAATGAGTTGACCGAAGAATTAAAAAGATTAAGAAATACATGACTTTATGAAAGGATTTGTAATATGAAGAACTAAAGGGTTTAGCTCAGATCTAAGAGGTTTGGGATTTGTTTTTCTTCTCTATTTTTTTTAAAAAGATAAAGGATTTAAAATTCAAGTCAGGCATGAATGTATATTAGTCTTCAATGAAAGCACCCTTTTTCTGGAAGAGGAAGACTTAGTCATATTTGTAAAATTCTCTGTATATGGTATTGTGAAAATGCTGTCATGCACAAATACAAAACAACTATTTGTAGATTAAGTAAATTTCTGCTGCTTTACATTCTTAATATAAAACAAAAAAATTATAATCCTTTCTTTTGCTTACCTGGATAAAGGATAGTGGTTTATGCATCTGAACATTTGATTCATATGCTTCAACCTGGTCTTATATGTAGAGACGAGAATAATACACTGCTGCATGGGATACAATGACTAAAACGAAGCAGATGTCATCTATCCTCATCCAAAACCAAAACTGCATAGATTTCATAAATAATTTTTTCTTACAAAATGTGTTCAGAAATAGTAGTTTATGACAGAATTCATTTATTCTGCATAAAACCAAACAGTTAAAAATCCCTCCCTTTCACTCTTTTCCCCTGCATAGAGTCATATTGAAGCCTTGCTTGTTTGAGTCTTTTGCACAGTTCTAATGCTGAAATAGTATTGCAAATTGCAGGAGGCCAAACAGAGGAAAGGAGTGATGCAGAATCTTTCTTAATACTAGTGTCAAATATAACCTTTAAAGGATAAAAAGCAAACCATAGCAGAGGTCGATGTTAGACCTAATCTACTTAGCTTTTTGTGAGCTAGTGAAAAGCTGTTTCTGAGTTACAGATTTCTGCCATCCTGGATTTGCTGGCAGGTCAGGCTTGTGAAGATGTATGATCCTTGACAGATATACCAGAAATCTTGAGTGGAAGCTAAATTGCACTTCTATTACTGAGACGTATCTCAGATTTTCTTACAGCAAGTGCAAAGCTCAACTTTGTCAGCATGGCAACATCACTACAAGGAGCTCTGTATTGGGTACTGTAGCCTAGTACTACGTACAGAAAAGCACTCCTTAAACAGCCATAACCTGAATATTGGTTTAAAGTATTTGTTTCTGGTATAACTCTCTTGATGCACTACTCACTCTGGATACAGCTATACCACCATCTTGTGTTCCAAGACTGAGAACATAACACATAGAAAAGGCACACACTCTAAAAGCAGTAATGCCTGCTAACATGCGTTGGCAGGATCCCCATATTTCAAGTGCCACAGCTTGTATGCACCAAAAAAAACTTCAACAGGATCCATCATTCCCCCTCTCTTTTTCAAGGCTCAAACTGTATTCAGTTTTGCTGTGCTTCCAGTTACCCTTCTCTCCTAATAGTAAGCAGCTTCTTCATGCACATGGATGTATCATTAGCCCTTACTTTGGCTTTTCCAAAGTGGAACAGAACAGTCACACCTGCAGGGTGGTTGCTGTCATAAGTTTGGCATACACAGGGTACAAAGTGGTTAACAGATTGACTGAATATGTAAAAATTAGACTCTCCAGTATAAAAAGATTTGGGTGTTGGCTGATGTTTCAAAAAAATATGGAATTTGGCTTTGAGAAATAGGAGATTCAGTCATTAACTATTAGGGTAGCTACAGCATATAGACTGTGTTTGAAATTAATACATTTACTCAATTTATTTGTCAATGGCATGATGCTAAGTATTTCATTTAGATATTAGAACTGTCAAGTGCTCAGTACTGACAAAAAAAAGAAAAAAAAAGAAAACACAAAAACTGTGAGAAGGAAATACAATACCCAGGGTAATTATAATAAAGGGCAGTCCTAATGACAATGAATGCATATAGGGATCTGTGGGGAAAAGACTGGGGTAAAATTAAAGAAAACTGAAAAAGTTACAAAAATTGCAGTCAGCATACATGCTGTGTTTTAATGTGGTAGCAATGTAAAAGCACCTGCTAACAGTCAAAAATCTACTTGTCTCATGGCAGCATTTAAGACTTTTCTAACCTTCTCTCAATATCTCATCCTTTTTCTTTTTCTTCCTAGCTTAGTTTCTGGGGGTTTTTTTTCAGTAAAATTAATGCTTCTTGTGATTTTCTATTCCATTAATATCATCTGCATAGCTTTGTTGTAAAAACCTATATCACTGTCAGAAACATAGATTGATTGGCATCTGATAATGAAGCTACTCAGTTAAAGTGGGACTTTCTATGAAATTTCTTCCAGGTATCCTTTCTTTTGTGCTTTCGTGTCATTTTTTCCTTTTTCTTTATTTTGCGTTATTTTTTTTCTCTTTGGAACAAATCCTGAGCTCACAACAGGCAAGAAGACAATGAGGACTTTTATTCATCAGCTATAAAAATATTTTTGCCAACTTATGGAATATATTCCTCATTTGAGTATTTGTTCAAATCTATTACATATTATAGACTTTTAAGGTGTTCTTTGATTCCCTTCTGGTTCAGAATTCGTAGTAAGGCATCCTTGCTGTCTGATGTTGTTTTTGAGTACTGTTGTGTTATTTCAGTACAGGAGAGCCGGGATGTGTGCTCACACCCTTCTCAATCCAGCGGGTAGCAACTTGTGCTGAATCCAAGAATCCAAGTAGAGCAGCAGCTCCCTCTAGTGCTTTTTGACCTTTTCTCCACTTTTGGAGTGCCTGGGCAGCAGTGAAAAAGCTTCTGTTGAACATACTACTCACTTTGCTCTCACAAGCATTCTGAAAATTGTGATTGTAAAATCAATATCTCTGTACCCTTCAAATGTATTTCATATATTTGTCTACTTCCATTTTCTTCTAAAGTCTTCTGAAAGAGAGAGTGTCACATTCTGTTACTCTGCTCAGCATGGCTCTTCACTAAAATTGAAATGCTGATTTTATGAAACAAAAAATAATTACTATGATAACAGGATGCTTTAAGGTTGTAAGTACAGCATTTTGATCAGACTGAAGAACTGATCTGATTGCTTTCTTCCGCCATAGCTGCTAACTAAAAGTCTATAGGATTCAGCAACACAGACAGGGTCCCCAGCAGACCACAGCTTGTTTTGCATTTTGTATAATGCATTGACTTTCTAGATAGCACATCTTTTCATTTTAAAAGCAAATCAAAGAATCACAGAATGAGTAGGATTGGAAGGGATCGCTGTGGGTCATCTGATACAGCTTTCCTGCTCAAGCAGGGTCATCTAAAAGCACAGAATTGTGACCAGATGATTGTTGAATTGTCTTCCAGCATCATTCTTCCAGCAAGGAAGTCTCTACCTCCTGTCTGGGCAGTCTGTCACACACACTGTAATGTATTAAATGTATCTGACCTAAGGATGTACAGGCCCAATTCTGCACTCTTCACTCAGGCAAAGTACTTTTCTGTTCTAAGGTTGTAAAATTACTATCTGCCTCATTTTGTGTAGTGTTCTGTTAAGAGGAGATCATTTATTTTTCTTTTTGTTCTGCCTGGAGAATAGCTGCCTGATGTCTGTCACTGTTAAGGTTGGGGGTTTATTTACTATTTATTTATTTATTTTTACCTTTAAATTAATCAGCAGGTATACCTATTTACATAGATGAGCTAGAGAACAGAAAAAAAATGAGTTTTACTCATTCCTCCATTGAGAGTTAACTTTATCTTTCCTCTGTGTCTGCTGGAACTGTTATTATTGAAGGAATTACATTTCTCAATAGCTTCCATTTCAGTGATTTAGCTTGTTTTTAAAATCAAGAGTGCTAAGCTAGAGTTGTGCTACAAACTTGCACCAGTATAACAAAAAAAATTTTAAAAATTCTTTGAGATAAGTCTGGCTTTTGCCCAATTGTTCTTTAGCAGAAGTGAAATGTTATCAGCATTGGTTTGTAAAGATAAGAAGGACGAGGACTGCCTGTTCTGGCCAAACACAATCTTGTCCAACCCACCTGTGGCAGAGGTGGGAAAGAAACTTAGGGTATGCTAAATCACAGGCTAGTAAACTGTAATCACAAGTATTCATTCTCTTAAGCTGAGGCATCCAAAACTAAGCTATTATTCTCAATCAATAGATGTAATTGATTCATTTCACAACTGCTGTAGCTTTTGAAGCTTATCATTCAGTTTCTCATTTACGTTTGCAAGAGGCTGAATTTCATATTTTTATCTTCTCAAGTATTTCTGTTTGGAAGATGAGCTTTTTGTTACTCCCTAAAGTTTTAAATTCAAATAGGGTTTCATTTTTGTCTGTACTGCATGTGATGCAGTAGAGGAGTTCACTTGAACTTCATTTAATTACATACATTTTTGGCGTTGTCATTCAATACATATGTCAGTGCCCCCAGACTAGTTATCTTAAGTAGCCAGCAGTTCACCTTGGAAATTTCATTTCCTCTGCCTGAGGAAATACTATCATGCCTTACCAATATTTTGGAAGTGCCTGAATGTTATCTCTTAATTACAATAAAGAAAAAATCAATGCAATGATAAGTGAAAATTGTCAGTAGCATTTCTGGTTTTCCTGGACTTTCAGCTGCTTCTTAGAAGAATATTGGAACTGCTTACATTATAGTGTGGGAATGGCTTGCAAAGGTTGGTCATATTGCTTGTTTCTATGCATTAAGTTTTTTTTATCCATGTCAAAATGTAATTTATTTTTGTGTCCTATTGTGGCAGACATCATGTTTTTGTCATTCTTTCCATTTGCTCTTTGGAATAGTTATACAACATTGCACATCTGCCCTGATGAGTTTCACGATGTTTTGCATTAAAATAAACAGAAAACCAGTGTTTTATTTTAATGGGCAGGCACCAAAGGAAAACACAGTGATAAAGTAACTGCACTGAGTCACTTGCAGGCTGTGTTCTGTGAAATGGGCTATTTTTGAGATGCAACCTGTGCAATTTACTTGTTATCCATTTTATGCATGGACTGTGAGATTGGGTAGACTTTTTCAGCAGTCTCATCTTTACAGAAATACAGATTAACTATAAAAGTTAAGGGAGGAAAATACATTGTAAACCCCAGTAATTTCACAGTTTGGAGCTATTTCCCTTTAAGCACCTGTGTTTCTATTCCTGCCTCGTCTGTAGAAATAACAACTGAAACCTGTTTGCAGTTTTGGAAAACAATCAGGATGCATTTTTTTATTCATACAACTCTACTCTCTGTGTGCTTCACTTCTCTCAATTACAAAACTTGATATTAGAAAAAAAAGGAAACCCTGCTCAACTGAGCTTCAAAGTGGCAGATGTGCAAAATCCTCATTCAAAAGCTAGAAACTGCTGGTACAATAATTCTTCAACTGTTGTTAATTTCATTGCTTCTCCACTTTCAAACCAATGCTGCTCGGGGTTTTTTTTGGTCTGTAGAGACTTCAGAGTAGATTGTGCAACTATATTAGTGTAGTGAAACTGAAAGAAAAGAGACTATGGTTTAGGAAAAAAAGTCTTGAATAAAAATATTTTCTGTTGTTGTACACTTGCTTTATTGGTTTATATTATAGAAAAAATGATAGAAATGTAAAATTATTACATTTATGTCAAATTTTGGAAACGGAAATACTAAACTGGTAATGCAAAGCCTGTGGCATAGTCAAGAATACAACCCAAATGCCTAAAGATCTCCTTGACTGCCTTAGTCATGAAATATTCTGGGGATTTTTAAGGATATGTTTGTTTTTCAAAACTTTGCCAATGTACATGTCATCCTGTCAAAAATTATTTATGTACAAATAATATCTGAGAGTTTGGGGTTGATACAGCATTAAGTTCTTCCTGGGTTGTGTGGCTGCAGCAGTTTCAGTTGAGGAAAAAACAGTAAAAGAAGCATGATACATGATGTCAAAGGCAAAGGGAGAATAAGTTCTCATTTCAGAATTCTCCAGGAATCCTGGGCTCAAGGATTTGACACGGCAGGTTTACAGTATTGACGTTGACATGTCTAGGCAGTGTCATCATACTTCAGTCCCAGTTCTGGATTGCCAGCTGTATTATGGATATCAAAGTAAAAATTCTGCCATTAACTTCAGAAATCTGGGTGGAGTGAGATCTTAGTGAAAACATCATGACTATATTGATGTTATTTTTAACATAAATTTGAAGTGACAATTCACTTCAAAATAACATGGATGTACTTTTGGCTCTTCCAATGTAGGAATAAGGAGCAAGTGAAACACCTGAGATGTTTCACATGGCTTCCAAATTTTCTTAGAATTCACACTAAGACAAAATTTGGAGAGAGTAAATTGTAATTATAAAAAGCCCCAGAGGAGGAGAGTTGCTTTTGTGCCCTGTGTGTGTTACATCCAAGTCAATCAGGCTAAGTGACTTAACTGAATATATTGCAATCTTATTAGTACAGTCAAGCATTTCTTACAGCCATCATGAGTGGTTGTTGTTCATATTGCATTATGCGAAAGCTTCACCTCAGAGAGTAACTGTGCTAATTTTTAAATTTAATTGAGTCTTAGTTTATAAGTTCTTGACTGTATTTTATGTGTTCTGCTCCATCTACTAAACTTAAAAATCTCATTGAGGGTATGCTTTTTGACAGAATATGCCTAAAAATTGGGGGATTTAATGTTCAAAAATGTTTTTTCCCAAGCACATTTTTCAGTGTTTCTATCCTAAATGTTCATTTGATCAGGAAGTTCCTTTTACAGTGTTGAATTTCTTGTTGTAAAGTAAAACAAGTAAAACATGTTAAGTAAAAACTTGCAATGCTAATAAAACTAGGAAGTTAATATTCTGGAGAATTCTGGCTTTCATCAATTTCACTTACTGTACTCCCAGGTTAAAAACCTACCTGTTTACTCACACTAGGAGCTGCTTCTACAATGAAAGTTGTGCTTTGAGTTAGTGGAAAGAGTTTTAAAATGCTGCAGAACAAGAATGTTGTTCACACCAGAAGGGACTTGTATTAAAATTGATATGGATTTCATTTCTGCCTCCTCTGAATGGCCAATTCACTTTAAAATAAGTTGCTGTTTTTCAAAATTCAGAGATTTAAAAACTAACTTTCTTCTTCCTCTGTGCCAGAAAAAAGACATAATGAAGTTACAGGAGATAATTTACTGTACACTCAAATAAAAATCAAAAAACTTTTACATCCCATTGCCCTTTAAATACAGTTATGCAAACATAAAATTAGTTCAATTAAAATGAATTTCTGATGCATATTTTTCCATATAGGGTCCTTCTGGACTAAAAGGAATCCTGGATTCATTGAACAAGCATTATAATGAGGTATGGAGATTTGATTTGGTGTCTGTGTGGGTTTATGACTAAGTAGTATGTGAGGTAGAAATGACTACAGTTTTGATCCCTGTGAACCACATTCCAAATTAATCCAAAAGGTAATTTCTTTCCTGACCCCTTTGTGTATCCCTTTGCAAGTTTCAGTCCAAACTCCAGTCACGTACCTGCCCTGTCATCTATCTTGCTGCCATGTGTCTTGCCTCCCATCCATCTTCTACTTACTTGTTTTTGACTGGTAAAACTCAAAAAGATTTGTGCACCACCTAGGTGATAGTGTGAAGCACCAGCTCCTCATTTCTAAACCTAATTGTTTTAAACTGTATTTGACGTTTATTTGTTGACCAATTCTGTCATGATTCTGTGAGTAAAATAAAAAGACAAGGAGGAATAATTTTGAAGAGATCTACTAGCAGTCCATGAGAATTGTCCTTATGTTTGTATTATGGACTAATACTAAATTATTAAATACTAAATTATGGATTAATACTAAAAATACTGTGTCGATTATTAAACCAACTGCAGCTCAAATAACTTAAAAGAAAAAAATATTAAAATTTCATAGGACTGTGTTCAGCTTGACAGAGATTTTACATTCTTACTGCAGGTATTTCCAGGTATTTAAGCTGTGGTAGTGTCTGCCATTGTATGAGAATAGAGAAGTTTGCTTAATTGATTTGGGAGTATGTAACCTCTCTGATCAGAAAACTATTTCATTCAAAGATTCATGATGCACTATTACAGCATTATTTCCCCAGTACAGTGGTTAATGTGTGTATCAGAACTTAAGTCATGCAGGTCAAGCCTGGAGGGAATTAATTTCTTTTAATATTAGAATGCATTAGCTATAAAGAGCACGTGTATTCAGGTCTTTTTCTTATTTAACATTCCTAGATGAGTGCTAAAATCTTTGCTTGAATAGGGATTCTGGAGTTAAATTCATGTCAAACATACCTTTCCAGCTGCTTTTATCATTGAAGTGATTTCTCTGATATTAATTATGATATTTAATCCATTCCAAATCATTATATCACCTTAGAAGCACATATTAGGAATTAGGCATAGAGAATTTTTATGCCTGGAGATTTAGTTTCTCTATTTGTTCTCCTGCTACATATATATGTGTTGAAGTTTTATATATTTTGGTTTTCACATTTGGTTTCCTTATCAGTTTCTTTTTGCTGCCAAAGAGCTTTCACTGATACCAGTGCTGTTTCCTCTATTGATACCAAATTTATTGTAACTCATTCCCCACCTCTGCCTTATCAATCTCTTTTGTCCTGACAGTCCCTTTAAGGTTAATACTGCAAGAGGAAACACAAACAGTGATGATCTCCAGGAAATGGCACACATCTGTCTCCAAAAATCATGTTTCTTATAATTGCAAGTCTCTAAGTATTCTTTAGGTGGCTTATATTTCCTAATTAACAATATTCTGGAAAAAATATAGACCAGCTGGTATGTGTCTATAAATTAATTATCTTTTAAATCCTGGATAGCTTACCAACTTTCTTCTTCCTTCAGATGTCTAGTTTGAAGATTTTAATGACTCTGTCATGAGCAATTAACTGTTCAACAAGGAAATGCTGTTTGATTCCAGATGAAAGAGGAGTTGGCTTTCTGATTCAAGTACAAGGTTCTAAATATGCAGACTTTAACTAAATATTCAGACCCTCCTAGAGTCAACTTAAGTCTACAACAACAAAATTATTAATTCCTGTACATTTTATGATGGAAATGGGATATTCCCATCAAGGGCAAGACAAAGAGGTCTTCAAAGAAAAGAGCAGCTTCTCTGCTTTGCCACTGATTCACCTAGGCAGATGTATGCACCAGTAACTTGTTTTCCATGCTGGTACATAGTATGGCAGAAGCTAATTTTCAGAAGCTGATTTTGTCCACAGCACCTTGAGGGCATCAAGCAGTCTTTCACATTCTAGTGTTAAATTTGCAGTGCGCCTCAGTTATTTGTATTGGTAAAATGATATTTGAGTGATATTCTGAGGTTTTTGAGGTTTCTTACAGCACAGGGAATGGGCATTTCCCATCATTTTATCTATGCTCTCAAGGATGTCACAAGGCCTTCTTTCAGTTTGGTGTTTTAAAGTGTTTAGATATTCACACATTTTAGTTGTTATAAGTATTTTCACACCTTTTTTTTCTCTGAGGATGTTAGGATTATTAGATATTAAGTTATTAGGATATTATGGCTTCTTTGTGTTGGTATTGATAGGAACCATGAGAAACTGATACCAAGAAACATGGTAGCTTTTAAGACCCATCATAAGTAATGTTTTTTCTGTTTCTCTAGTTTCTCTGTTTCTTATCAGATTCTTTTCAATTTTTCTGATTGCTGTATGGTAATTTCTGATTGCTATAATAAGTATTGGTAATTGCACAATGTATTTAAATAATTTATTGCAACCAGGATTTTTCTGGGTCAGCATCAATCACTTTATCAGAGTGATTTTTAAGGAGGCTGGAGTGCAAGCCTTTAAAAGCATAATTTACTTGATCCATGTATGCAGTGAGAGAGCACTATAAATGCAATTGCTGATTGCAGCAGCAAATTGTGCTGAACAGCAAACGAAGACCAGCAGTCTTTCTTTAATGAAGGTGAGGGTGGGAGACAGTGCTGGAGCATTGCTTCCCTCATTCTTCCTGTGTGTCTGTTTCCACATGTGACTGTTTTATATTCCTTCTTGCTATGTCTTCTGCACTGTCAGCCTAAATCAGATGCTTTGCATGTGTTCGATAAATGCATTTTGTTCTCTTGTTTTTGCTAAGAAACTAGTTCTGCCCTGTACTGTATATTACATTCCTTCAGAGATAGATAAATGATGCCTCAGATTTGCATTTCTATACTCTCAGGCCTTTGTTATCCTTTGCTTGGGCTTTCAAGGCCTCTGTTTGTCATCCTTCTTACTTACCACTTTTCCATATGAAGATATAAGGTCATTTAGCTGATCTTACTTCTAAGTATCTTTGGAAAAGGCATACAGATCAGTTTAATCAGAAAATGGTCTCCTATGCATAAAAATAATAAATTAAACCAAAACACACAAAAAATTTGAAACTACAGCACAATCTAGTCAGGAAATGTTTCAGAATTAATGTAATTTATAGGTTATTATGGGATAATTCATTATTAACTTCCTAAATTTTTTTCCTTTGGTGTATTTTACTTACATTTAATTGTAAAGAGAAAATTGCCTATAAAAATGCAAAGAACGTAAGGGTAGTTATTTGGTCTAATAACCTTTTCTCCCTTTTTAGTTTTTTGCTCCATATATACAAAAAAAAAAGCACAACTCAGTATAAACCGTATTTGTAGTGTACTCATGGTAACAGACACCTGGATTCTCAGTCCAGTGGTAGTCAACTATTTCTCATCAATACTCAGGCATCTGGGTATCTGCCTCTTGCTCTGAAGCTGATTTTGATAATTAGTGTAATAACAGTGTTACAAATCCTAAACACTAAGGATAATCCATCAGGAAACTAGCATTTCTAAAATAACTATTGATGCTTTTCAATTTATTTTCATCTTCTGAAAATATTAACACAGTGTAAATGGCACATTTATTTATTGTGATATTTTCCCATTTTAGAGCTATGGAAACAGGAACATGGCAAGGAGAATTGGCTTACTCAGGATTCCTGCTCACCCCAGTGGCATGTGTGCTAGGATTGGGATTCCCTGGGTCTTGACTGGAGCTCATTTTTCAGGGTTATTGGGGTTTTGTTTCTTTTTCCATTGTCATTGGAAAAAAACATGTTCCCCTTAGGAAGTCTGACTTTGTGCAAAGGAAACCATTTGCTTTGTGTTATATTGTGCCTTTACCTTGTACAGAAGAGTAAATAAATGCAATACAATAACAGCTGAGCAAGTATACAGCCTGAACCTCCAGTCCATTGCTTCTTTGAGAAGCAATGTGAGGAGCCTGCTCCCTCTCCTTTGTCTTACTACTGTAATAAACTTAAATTAGTTCTACTTTTTTTTTTTGCATTTCGTGGTTCTCAAAAGTAAAATGTCTGTGGTTCTTTTTCATAGAAATGGCTTTTTTTGTTCTTTTCTAACATACTTGAGAAATTTATTGTAACAATAAGCGTAAAAATATGTTCTTTGTGTTGAACTTTTTAAAATCATAGATTTGCATAGCAGCAGTCAACATATACATTTCCCTTTTATGCTTTTGTTCATTTTCTGCTAGTGTGGCAGGAGTGTGAATGAGTGATAAATGATGTGTTCTGCAATACACTACCTAGTTGTACTGCATAGGCATTTATTATTATTCCCTTTCTAGTAGTAAATTAGGACTCCTGAATTTACATCTGGTAAATTATAATAAATAATTGTATATTTATTACTGGGAGTAAATAGTGACTTTTTCTGATCTTTGTGATGGTATTTCTTTCCAGAGTGATACAAGACTACTAGGAGTACTGGGGACCCCTGGACTTAAAGGCCAGAAGGGAGACGTTGTAAGCATTTGGGATGAATTTGGAGAAGTTTCAAAGTGCCTACCCAACCTGTCCCTGCCACCCTTAACATAGTGCATTTTATTTGATTTATCCAATGGGCTTTGAAGGAATAGATTTTTGAGATGACTGGCACTTTGATCTGTGTATCCAGCTCATTGTGCTATCCTGCAGTGGCAGCACATGATCCTTTCTCCTCTAGCATAAACAGAAAGGGGAAATACTGAAAGAATTAGGTATGGTTGCTATGATGCCATCTTAGAAGTCTAATGAGCTGCCCTGCCAGTTATGTGAGAAAGATTCTGAAAAAGTTGAAATTCAGAAAATATTTTGGATAGTAAATAATGCATATTTAAAATAGTTTCTCTGTAATGATGAGGCTTTCTATACCAAAAATTCTCACAGACAGCTTCTAAAAGTTACACGGAAGTCAAATTCTGAATCCAAACCATATGTCACTATATTGTTTATGGTTATCTGCCCTGTATAAACAGCTCGCTGATATTTTAACAATTGCATGCCTTTCAAACTTGTAAGAGAAGAGACAAGTGCTCTGTATGTGTGACAGAATTGACAACACTTTATTGAGAAGCCTGCAGATCTGCTATAGAAAACAGTCATTTAAATTCATTTGCAGATGTTTAAGCTTGATTTCCTTTGTAAAAATAGTTAAGATTTTGTGGCCCACACAGAACAAAGTGCAGTTAAAGAAGAGGAGGGAGTTTTTTACATTTGCCAGCATATAAAGATTTTAAATATAATTAATTTTGTTAAAAGGGTCAAAAAGGAGAATTGGGAATGACTGGTGCAAAAGGAGAAAAGGTGAGTTAATTCCTTACTTCTGTGCTCATGTGTTTACTGGATGTTAATACAGTGTACTGATTATAAATGAATCCTTGTAAAATATACAGGAGATCAAGAAAAAAATTATTTAGGTATGGGAAAAGTTGTCAGTTTCTAAATGTCCTTAGTACTTTATTCAAGCCCCTCCTTGGGAGGGTATTTACATATGCAAGTAAATTTTCCTGTTCTACCAGCTCACAAAGTCCTTAGACTTAAAAACCTTCAGACTTTTACTTAATACCAGTTTAAAATTCTTTTTATATATATTTATGACCAGAGGCTGCCTCATGAATTAGGTGCCAGTCATACTTTTTCAAGTTATGAATGTGATCTTCAATATGTATGTGAAGAAACAAGAAGCTTTAAATTATTAAAATTTAAAAGTTAACTTTCTAATTTAGTAATTTTTAGTTTAAGCATAAATTTTAGACTATGATTCAGGAGGTATTACTTGGGAAAAGATGTGAATTTTGCTTTTCTAAGAACATGTGCTGTACATAGTTCCACTGATCAATAGGTGCTTAGTCATTCTGCTGAGGCTTCCTGGTTTCTTTGGTCATACCTATATAATTTTCATGCAGGAGGAAACATTACTTTTGCCCACTTGATATGGCAGATTTATGATTTTTTGTGTTATAAAGCACCTATGTTTCAGATTCAGATGCATGATCACTCTTTCGTTCATGTTCCTGATCCTCCCATGTGCTCGTGCTTGAAAGGATCATAGATGTCATGGTCTTGGCATTAAATCAACATCATCCCTTAAATAAACTTTTGTAGTCCATATATTTGTATTTTAGACAGATTTAAAACAGCCACATTTTCCAGGACTCTTCAGCAAAACCAGACGTATGTTCTATTTACCATTTAAAATAAATCTGTTAACCTCTTTTACACTTTTCCTTAGGGAGAGCCTTCTGAAAAAGGGGACAAGGGAGACCCAGTAAGTATAGTATGTTTTGAACTGCTGTGAATAATGTACATTTGAGATTACTTTCATACCATATTCATTCTGTAACTCTTTTCTTTGTTGACATTCATTAGATGCAGGGATTATGTGGAATAGCATGTGTATTGTCTCCCTTTTACATGTGCATCAAGGTCTCCCAGGTTATAAACAAGAAACAAAGGTGCCCTGTTTTTCAGCATTTCTGTTGCTGGTACTGTCCATGAGCTGATTTTAGAGCACAGGCTTTTTTATTCCCTGAAGGTTCTTTCTTTCAGCTTTTTCACAAAGTTTCATGTGGCCTGAACTGTACTATTTTGATGCCACCAGTGTGGCATTTAACATCAGCCTGTTCTTGTTTAGCCATTCTATGTGTACATAAATTTTTTCTTATTTTGACGAAAATTTTCAGAACACTCATTCTGTAAGAGTCTCTTTACCTATGTTACTTATTTTTAATTAATGATTGTCCTCTCTTATGATATATGACAAAAGCTAGTTATGTTTTTAATATAAAATTCAAGGCTGCTGAGATATTTTTAGTTGGCATATTATAATATTCAGAATAATTCCTACTGTAATAATATGTGGGTTTGGAGGTGAATACTGGGTACCAGAGGAGATTAGTGGTGAAGAATAGGCTTTTGCCTGGAAATTTTCTTAAGGAAATGCAGTGTTTTCAAACATTTTTCCTTTAAAACATTGGGAAAACTTGCAAAAAAATTAGGCTGCAAGAGGAATGTCTTTCAGAGTTTGCAAAAGACATCAGAAATTATTTAATATTTTCTCAATATTTAAGTTTGCTAACTGTATTACAATATTTTAAGGTAGCAAATTAAACTCTTCAGTGATCCTACTTAAATTTCTAACTTCTTATGGTTATATTTATTATTTTCAGGGAGAGACTGGAATGGAGGGATCAAAAGGAAATAAGGTATTTTGGGGTTTTTATGTACTATAGACATTGCCAGTATACACAGATGATGCTGGGAGACATAGCAGTAAACTTGAATTTTTTTTGTTTTCTCAAAAAAATCATTAGGGTGAAATGGGAGATCCTGGACCACCTGGTCTTATTGGAAATCCAGGATCAAAGGTAAATGAAAGTTATTTCATCCAATAAAAATTGCATTCTATGCTGTTATATAAGAGGACTCCGAAGCTATCACCTCTTTAGCTAATATTAATGAGCAAAGAATGAAAATAGTTTATATCAAAAGACTGTGCTTGGATCATGGCTATTTTACATAAAATTATGTTTTACATGAAGTTTTCATTGCTCTCAGTGTCACTCAGAAAGGAATATTTAAGCAACACTCAAGTGTTATTTTGTCACTTGAGAAGATGAGCACTCATTTTGCAATTAGAAATCCACTGGTAGCTGGGTATATTTTCTTTATGCAATAGTGAGGCAAGGAGTAACCACTTCCAGTACTTTAGTATCTCCTTTGTTTAATCCTCTGAGACAGCAGGTAATGATAAAGCAGTCATGGCCTTGCTTTGAGTCTATCCTCATAGGCAAACCTCAGCAAGTGTGGCTGGAGGAGCGGACAGTGAGGTGGATTCAGAACTGGCTGAACAGCAGATACCAGAGGGTCATAATCATGGCACAGGGTCTAGCTGGAGACCTGTCCCTGGTGGTGTCTGCCAGGGTTCAATAACGGGGTCAGTTTAACTTGTTTAACTGATTCATCAAGGACTTGGATGAAGGGACAGAGGGCCCCTCAGCAAGTTCCCTACAACACACACCTGGGAGAAATGGCCAATACCCCAGGGGGCTGTGCAGCCCTTCAGAGGGACTGACAGGTTAGAGAGATGGGCAGAGAAGAACTGTCTGAAACTCAACTGAGGGAAGTGCAGGGTCCTGCACCTGGGGAGGAATAACCATAGGGGACAACTTGCTGGAAAGCAATTCTCTGGGGAAGGACCTGCAGATCCCGGTGGACAACACCATGAGCCAGCAGTGTCCTTGTGGCCAAGAAGGCCAATGGTGTCCTGGAGTGCTTTGTGAAGAATATTGCCAGCAGGTCTAGGGATGTGATCCTGCCCTCTACCCAGCCCTGATGAGGCCACATCTGGAGTGCTGTGTCCAGTTCTGGGCTCCTCAGTACAAGTGAGACATGGAGCTCCTGGAGTGGAACCAGTGGAGAGCAAAGATGACTAAGGGATTGGAGCATCTCTCTTACAAGAAAAGGCTGAGGGAGCTGGGCCTGTTCAGCCTTGAGAAAAGTCAACTGGAAGGAGATCTCATCACTGTCTATAAGAATCTAAACAGTGGTGTCGAGGATTTCAGGCTCTTCCCAGTGGTGCCAAGCAATAGGACAAGAGGCAAAGGGCAGAAACTGATGCACAGGAAGTTCCATCTGAATATGAGGGAGAATTTCTTTACTGTGTGGGTGACTGATCAATGGAACAAATTTCCCAGAGAGGCAGTGGAGTCTCCCCCACTGGAAGAAACTGCAATGTGCTCTAGAATGACCCTCCTTGAGCAGGAAGGTTAAACAAGATAAGCAATTGTGGTTGCTTCCAACTTCACCCATTCTGCCATTGTGTGACTTTGTGAAGAAAGTAACTGAAGCAAAACACTCTTGAGAATCACTCATGATGCTTTGAATTGTTTTAAAGATAGAATTAGAAACTCTTAAATCTAACTGCCACCCAACATTATTCATGTTGGATAGTACCTGAATTTTAGGTAATGAAAAGAATGAGAGAATGGATGTGGCTATAGAAGTCACAAAATTGTTGTCTTAAAAATGATTCTTGAAATCTTGATCTGTTATTTTGTTATGTCTTTCCCTTTAGGTATTCTCTTTGTATTTACTTGTATTTGCTTTATATACATATTTTGGATTTTATATATATCAGTCCACTAGACTTATTGAACTAAATATTAGAGTAAGGGAGAATGAGCAAACTCTGTACTTCTTACTCAATATGGAAGGTAATTCTTAATTCCTGATGTTTTAATATATTTATGTATAAGAATGCTTTATGCTATATTACAGTAGTTGATTGACTTTTACCTCAGATGTGTATTATATGATTTCACAGGGACTGCAAGGCCCTCCAGGACCTGTTGGACCCAGGGGACTGCCAGGAGAAGCTGTATGTATTGAAATGTGCCATTTCTCCAGCTGTAGCTGCGGTGCAGGAACAGTTAGCCAGTGGAGCAGTGCCACAGGAGTTACCATAGCTGCTCCTTTTGTGGGTGGTACTGCAGCTATAAGGTGCTGAAGCACAGTAGGATGGGATGCCTCCCCCAACAAGCCATTATCTTGAGTTTCAGTAAGCCACCTGTATCCTCCTTCTGACACTGTTTGACAGCCTGGAGTGGATCTGGATATTGGGGTCACTGAAATGAAAGTTTTACCCTTGATTATCATCTCTCCCTTGTTCCCCTGTTAGTGTTATGTTTCTTGAGTCCTGGCTTCTCATTCCTGCTGGGAGATCACTGCTTGGCTGGAATGGTTAAGCAACAAGTTGTCTCGGTTTGTGTTGTGCAGGTGCTGGCAGTTACCAAGCACAGGTGTTACAGGGCAAGGCTCCCCAGAGATGCAGTGTGCCTGTGGGTGCAAAACTGGTGGTTTGGGAGTGTCAAGCAGTGGTACTTCTCAGCAGAGCTGGAATGTTCCTGTGGTTGCTGTGCTTTTGGGTGCCCCACATTCAGGTCTGCTAAATGATTGGGCAAGGTGATGGGGGTCTCCTTCATGGGGGTTTTAGTGTCCCTGTAACATTCTTGGCTGGCTGGGATTTCTCAAACTCTTAGGCACCTGCCCCAAAATCCAGCACACTTGTAACTCTTGTGCCTCTGGGCAGGAAGAGCAAGGGTAAAATGTCAATCCAGTCTGGATTCTCCAGGAAACGTCTGAAAATATTAATCACCATTATACTAAACTTGAAAGTGCCCTGAGTATTTGATTTGACATATAGCAGAAGCCTCTCCTGGGGCAGTGGCTGCCTGTCTCCCTTCCAAATTATGGCACAATTCCTCTTTCAGCATGCAGATGACTATTTTCTGCCTAATTCCGTGTTTCAGTCCAACACTAGTGATGTCACATAACCTAAGCGGCACCTACACCCTGTTCTTGATTCTTGTACCTCCTTTCTTCCATAAACCATAAAATGGCTTTTAAGCAGCATTTTGGAGGTAAGAGTGCTTAGATCCAAGAAGTGGATCAAGAAAAGGGAACAATAAAAAGCTTAGCTCTAGCCTAGCAGTTCATCCACTCACTTGTAAAGGACTGGGATTTTGATCATTACTCTGTGTGTGTGTAGTTTTGGTTTTTATTGTTTTTTCTACCAACAGAAGCATCTAGAAACTGGCATTGCTGCATTTTGTTTTAGGCTTTTCTACACATGCCCTGAGACTATATTGCAGAAGAAGATTCTTATTTTGAACAGACTTTTAAGCCATGTACTTTATTGATATTAAAATACCCTTCTAAGTGGTACAGAGCTGGCAGACTGTTTATTGGTGGCCTATTAAAAGTCTTGGGAATATAAGCAAGGTGACCAGTAGAATGCAGCATCTTCATCTCTGGAAGGGAAAAAAGGGAAAAAACTACTAGTATTCAAATATCCATGTAGTCAATTTTTTATATCTCATTTGCTTACTCAGTTGAGACATATCTTTTTTCAGTTGTGTCTGATTTACCTATCATCTATTCAAAAGTTTGTAAGCTTTATCTGCTCTGGTTCTTTTTAGCTATAAATCACTAGTCCTACTGTGAAAGATAACAAAATACTCATTTCTCTCTTGCTTGTGTTGCCATCATCCCACTTGAGTTCATAATTGCTACTTTTGAAACTGCTGTTCTGATGGATCTTTGATCAAGAGAACATTATGAACAGATAAATACTGATTATAATATATATAAGTCCTAGATACAGATGATCCTGAAGACTCCTATCTGTGCACACAATTCTAGTATGCAAAAATATAAATTTAACTGTATTATGGAGACATTTTGCTTAGCTATAAACTCCTTGGGTTTTTATCTTCTAAGCATGAAACATTATAGATTAAAATATATAATTCATTTTATGCAGCATGATGACAATTATGAAAATTTAAAAATTGTTTTACATTAACTTACATCATCAAAGAGTCATCTAGCAGATAAGAATTACTTTTTTCCTAAGAAACCACTTGAGCTTGGTCCAACCAAAAACAAAAGATAAAGTTGGGAAATCCTTAGAAGAGACAAGAGAGAAGAGAGGCTGCGTGTGTTTTATGACAATATCAAAAGTGGATAGGGTAGACCATGATCAGTAAACATAAATTTACATTTCCATAATGATTTTGTGTTTGTATAAGCAGAATATTCTTCATTAGGGTACTTTTTTTTCTTTCTTATGCTTTTAGTTTGGATGACTGGGTGAAAGGAGTAGCTATCTGTCTGTATTAAGTACAGAATGCAGCAGAGAAAGCAAACACAGCTGCTGAACATTCACTACTGGCATGAAAATGTTGTCATCTGTCATATGTCAGTGTGTTTTACACTGAGAAGAAAAATGAAAACAATATGCGTTTCCTTGTGTTTTTCTTAGAGAGTTCATTTTCCAGTCCAGCTTAAGTTTCATACTCAGATTTTACTGTTCAGTTTGGGAAATTTTATCCTTTACTGTGAAAATTACTGGTATTCTTAACAAAACTCTTGACTAAATAGTTGGTTGAATAACATTGAAGGGTCATGGAAAAAGTTTTCTGTATTTGTTGCAGTAGAGTGAGAGAACCCAATTAAGCCTTACTTATTATTTAAATAGTTTCTATTCAGATTTTAATCTTTTTCATTTATCTTCGTTTCTCTGCATTTATAAAAATCCTTCATGAAAAGGACAAGGGAAAATTCTGAAGTTAAAATCAAAATGTGAAAGATGAGAAGATTTAGACAAAAGAAAGGCTGGAACATACTTTATTTACTGAGAACGTTTGACTGTCCATTACATATCTAAGACATTTAAAGAGATTTGTTGGTTTAACTAATATGAAGTTGGAATTCATTGAGGCTTTTAAGAAACTACTTTGAATAATAAATTAGTACAGGAAATCATGCAGCCCTCCATGGGCAAAAAGATGAGACACTTACTTAACATTCAAGTTTTTATGTGCTACTGCCTTCCTTGAAAAAAATGGTTGATTTTCAAGTCTTGCAATTACTTTAAAATAGAAGAAATAAACCTTTTGGTCTCTGCCATTCTCTCCTAATAAGGTCCAGAAAATAACCTTGATTATTACATTTTAACTTAAAGAAAAATGATTTATGTATTTAATTAAGGAAGTGTTCATTCACTTATGATCTTTAACATTTGGGGTCAATACTAATGCACAGCAAATATTCCAGTGTAAACTAATTTTTGTCTTTATTTTTACATAACTATAGCTAATAGCTATAAAAATGTACAGTTATATTTTTATTAATTCCAGGGCTTACCAGGAGATCCTGGGGTACCAGGAAACCCAGGAATTAAAGGAGAAAAGGTACGTTTTAAGTGTTTTAAATTAAACTTGATATGTTAAAGCATTTTAAATTTTCACTTCAGGAGTAACTTTCCATTCTTCAGTAGTGTGTCTGTGTGTATGAAGTGATTTTAAAATGTACCAGCAGCAACCCCCTGTGTTATGGAGAAGAAACATCTCTGCATTTGGAGATGGTTCAGGCCAGTTTGGCAACCCAGTTGCTCTTTAGATTAATAATTTAAGTAATATTTCAAAGAGGACTGTGCCTTTATATTAAATCTGTACTGTGCAGAAATGTCAGTTCAGGTCCTGACTACAGAGCAACCTTTCCAGTGTAGTGTCCTACCCAGACTAATGTGTAAAATCCCACTTCACAGTCAGATATACTCATCTTGGCAGAGCTCTAGGGCAGCTACACTGGCTCAGATGTCAGCCAAGGCTGGATCTTCTTAGGACATTGCATTTTGCTGTGTAGAAATCCCTTAGTTAGAATTCAGCTGCATCATCAAGAGCTAAAAATTATGTGTGCATATACTGAATGTAAAGAAGGAGAAAAGACAGTGCTCTGAGCTATGTGATGTGTTGTGGTATTTACACATTATGGGGTACAAGGCAAACCAATAAACTCCAGTCTGAAGAAGTGAGCTGAAAGAAAGGCAAAGAAAATAACTGGAACAAGAATGAAAATGTACTCATCTTGCAAAACTGGAAATGATGGATTCAGAAAGAATCACAGAGGATGTTGCAAGAGCCTGCAAAAGGCAAGAGGACACCATAATAAAAGGCACAATTTTACTGCATAAGGAGCAGGAGTTTAGAGATATGGAACAAGAGACACTGCATGTATTGAAATAAGGAGCAGAGGTGTAAAGGAATACACTGAAGACCCCAGGTTTAGCACTAGTGGTTGATAGCTGGGAAGAGACAGCTGTTGTTTCAGCTGTTGCTATGAATTTGTTGGCAAGGTTTAATGACAACCTGCATATTAGGAGCCTGGGGAACACGAATTGTAGATCAGATGCGTTGCAAGCATGGAAAACCAAGAGAATACTTCTTATTATTAATGGTTATATGATCCATGTCTCCAATTCTGTAACTTTTGGAAGGAAAATATGAGGCTTTTTTTCTTCTCTTCTCAAAGTACTTGTACTTTCTATGATAAACTTGACAATATTTTAAGTTTTTTCATAGGGGAAAATTCTCCCATTTCAATTAGTGATTCAAATTTATTTTGTAGGGTGACCCTGGTGGAATTATGGGACCGCCTGGACATCCAGGTCCAAAAGGAGATATGGGGCCTCCTGGACCAAGTCTGCCTGGAACACCAGTAAGTTCATAATCTGAAAAGACTTTCCTGACTTTATTTTCTGCAGGGGCAACTGGGAAAGAATTCTCACTGTGCAATGAAAGAAATCACAGAAGGGTTTGTGTTGGAAGATACCTTAAAGATCATCTATTTCCAACCCCCTGCTATAGGCAGGGACATCTCCCCCTAGAGCAGGCTGCTCAAAGCCCCATCCAAACTGGTCTTGAATACTTCCAGGGATGGGGCATCCACAACTTCTCTTGGCAATCTGTTCCAGTGCCTCCACCCTCACAGTAAAGAATTTCTTCCTAATCTAAACTTAGTCACTTCCAGTTTAAAGCCACAAAGCAAGTATTTTTATTGTAATTTCAAAATCGAAATATATTTTACTGTGGTATTGTTATTGAACTAAAATATAATCTAGAAATAGTGTAAGTATCACACATAATCCTAGTGACACTGGCACTAAAAAAGAAGACATGTGAACTTCATATATAATTTCTAAGGACTGGCTAATTTTGACCCTTAAATTCATCTAGTCTCTTGCATTTCAAAACATAATTTGGTTTTTTTCTTGGTTTTTTCGTGTTTTGTTTTGGGCTTCTTTTAGGGTCCCACTGGTGTTCCTGGAAACCCAGGTCCAAGGGGGCCAAAGGTATGCAGAATACATTATTTCTGTTTCTAAAAACAATTTTTAAAAAGATAATATAGTAGTTTACATTTCCAGAGCTGTTGTGATGGAAAGCCTTTTACCTTTCACAGGGAGAAAGAGGACTGCCTGGTGTACAGGGAGCACCTGGGGAGATGGGGCCCCCTGGAATAGGCATTCAGGGATCACCAGTAAGTAACCCAGCACCCAGAATTTGGGCTTCTTGCTGTTCATCACTGAGCAACTGCAATAGACAAAAAAACATAATAAAAAGCCATGACCTCTCTTCTGGCCTGACTTCCAACTCCCAGTTTTCTTCAAAGGTTGCTGTGGAGTTTAAATTCAAACATGAAGCAAATTGACACAGACATCTAAAGCATTCATAGTAAATAACTTGTACAGCAATAACTGTGTCAGTTCTTTATCTTATTTCCTGGGTTTCTTTCTTTTTAAAGCCTTTAAATAAAGCCACCTGCAGAGTCTTCAAAGTATTCAGTAAAAAAATTACTGATGTTGATGGTGTACCTGGTAGATGGTACGTGTTATTGCAGGAGTTTTACTCCAGTGGCTGAGGCAATCTCTCTTCAGTCAACCAATGTGTATCACCTGATACAGCTCAGTTTATGGACAGTGCTCTGGTATAAAGGGAAAATGTTTTTGAAAGGTGACTAAACATTCACCCTGAATATCTTAATCTAAAGTAATAACACTTAAAGATATTTTTTTCAATTACAATATTTTCAAATCTGAATTTTAAAAATTTCCCGTTTATGTCTAAATTATCTGTTTTTATTCAACTGCTCATTAGCTTTTTTTATGATTCTTCTTGCTAAGTATCAAGTTTCACCACAGATCATTTATTTTTGGAAATGCTTGCCCTTAAAAATGAGCATTCGCAAAGTCTTGAGGTCTCTAACTTTGACAACATTAGATTTGGATTTAAAGCCAAATATTCCACATTCAGCAATTTTTAATGAAGTCCATCTCCCTTATCCTAGAAAGTGTAACTACTGATTGTTTGGAGTTTTCTTACAGGGTCCTAAAGGTCCGACTGGATCAGCGGGTGTGCAGGTAGAGTATAAGTTTTCTCTTTAAAATACAAAAAGCATTAATTTAGTTTAAGAATTTTGCAGGAAAGGTATTCTTATATCCTAAATGACCTTTCATGCTCCTAGGGCCCTAGGGGACCTCCAGGATTACCAGGAGCTCCAGGTACCCCTGGTGTTAATGTAAGTGACAGTTTTATATGTATACAAGAAGTAGTAATGTGTACTTCATCAATGATTTAAGGCCATCAAGTTTTACATTTGTTTCTAGGGCACTCCAGGAAGAGATGGAAAGCCAGGACTGCCAGGCCCTCCAGGTGATCCTGTACGTATATGGGGAAAGCTTTTGCATTTGCTTTGGTGCAAATATTTTAAATTTATGTGAGATGAGATAGCATAGCAAGTCTAGAAGAATCAGTGATATGAAGATAAAGTAGAAATACTTACTTGGGAAAGACGGGAAAACAGCCATGTTATGTACATTGGCCTCAGTAAAACCAAGACTGTCTTCATGACGTTTCTTTAAGCAAGAAAAAATGCTTAGAATTAGTTACCGTGTAGTTAATGCTTATCAAAAATCATGGCTCTGAGTGTCTCTCAGCAGATTATTGTCAAATTTGGAAAGAGAGCTCTCTCCCATGCTCAGTTCTTGTCAGTGATTTAATTTGATTTGGGTAAGTAGATAAAACTCTGAAATTGAAGTGGGAAAGATTGCTTACTTTTTGAAGATGTAATCAAAATTCAGGGGCTGCCTGAAGTCAACAAGATTTAACTCGAGACAGATGAGGATAAAGTGCTTAATAAGGAAAACTGAAATCCATAAGTAGAGTAAAACTGGAAGGCACAGCACATTGTAAACTGAATGTAATTAAAATATTTGATGCTGGTATTAAATAGGTCTAAATGATAAAACTCACAAACAGGATAATTATTGCCTTTTGCTCTTTTGAAATACTCTTCTCTTTGGAAAGAACATATTTTCAAGGAAGATGTAGCTAGCAGGAGTGAGAATTAAGACCATTCTAACACTTCCAAAATCCCAGCATAAATCATGCACTTATTCAGAGATCAACACACAGATTTATAGCTCTGGGGAGTGTGTCTGCAGTCAGGCTGGACTTGCCTTACACACAGAGCAGGGAGCTGTGTGGCACAAGTGCGGTTGGCTTGCTCTCATACACGTGTGCCCTTGGAGCTGGGGTCAGGGCCCTTTCCCAATGAGGCTTTGGGCTCCTGGGCCATACCCTGGCAGAGCAGCTAAAATAAGAGCATTAGAAAAGAGGAGAGATTGGGGAAATTATACTTCTAGTCCAGGAGGAAGAACAACAGGTGACATGGTAATAGCCTGCCTAGCTGAAAACTGTCATAAGGAGAAGGGTAGAAAGTCAGGCCATGTAGGTTTTTATTTTCAAGTCTTGTCACAAGTTTTTAAGAGCAGCTGATCCTGTCTGTGTACAGTTCACCTCTGTGCAGAGGATGGACTTCATACCTTATATTGCTATGTCCTAAAGTTGTGCTAGGTAATGTTGTCTCACCATAAAAAAAAACCTCAGCATTTTTTCAAAGGTGGGTATGCCAACGCATAGATGGGATACCCCTGATTATATTTCACTTTAATTATATTTAGCAATGCATCTCTTGAGAAGATCGTTGACACTCATTAACTGGCAGTTTTTCAAATATGCTTTTAAAAAGGTGCCTATGTTTTCTTTTTCTTCTTCAAGATGGAAAGAATTGAAACAGGCTGAACAAAAACAGTTACCTTATTTTGAATATGTTTAATTTTATTGTCTGGCCAGGATGATTTTAGATTTAGCAATTGCCACAAGAAATGAGAATTAGTAATTGGAGAATAGTTTGTGAATGAAGCTGATGATAAGCAGGCAATGTGTTTTTTACAGGGGGTCTTTAAATATAAGTTTAATGTCAGGTCTTGGAAATCTGGGATATGCTTCAGCACAGCATAGATCCACGGATTGATCTTTAAATGGGTCAGCTTTAGTATTGGTAGCAATTCAGCAGTGGCACCAAGGAGTTACACACTAATTATTAATGTTTAAAGGCAAGAAAAAATATTACAAATGTTGCTCATGTTGCTGCAGCTGGGTTATTTTCTCCATCTGAGCTAATTTACTGAAGTTAGCTTTGGCATCGCCAGAATTTGTGCTACAGTTGATAGTAGAGTCAAAGCCTAGGAGAAGGGAGGAGGAAAACAATTGAATATCATCAGGTGAGAATATAAGACATTCCAGTAACATTAAGTTGTTGCTGATGTGTTACAAAAATAACAATATTGTTATGTTCAGGGGTTATGCTGTTGTCATGGTTTGAGAAATTTCATTGAATTTGTAGTGAAGAATTACAATTGATAGGTTGGATAGACTGTGATATTTAACTATATCTGAAAAACTGTTTTTTCTTTTGAGTTTTCATTAAAAAGTAGCTTCAGCCAACATATATATATAATCAGCTCTATGTGTAAGAATATAATGCTTAGAAGCAATGAGAATACATCAGAATTACTAATCCTTTGTAAAACATTAACTGCAGATGCCTTTATTTAATTTCAGGTTGCACTTCCGCTGGTGGGAGACATGGGTGCTATACTGAAGGTAAATTTTTCAGAGATTAAATTACTTTTTTTGCTATAAACATGCTTTTTAAACAAACACTTGCACTTGAGATCTTATAGAGGTTCAGTTCTGACTTACAGGGCTAGCCTGAAATAGCATGGTGATTTTTGTTGATTTTTTGGTTTATTTTTTAAAATACTCAAGAAATGTATTTTATATAATTTTAGCAAAATACTGATTGAACAGCATGTGAGGTAGTAGCCAGCAAGTGCCTATTCAGCACATCCAGGCCATATTATGAATTGCTACAAATGTACCCTGGTCTCCACTTTACTTTGTAGCATTAATTTCAGTGATATACTAAGTGAGGAAAATAATCTAGAATTTCTAAGATATTATTTTGAAAAATAATGAATTTTGGAGTGTTCTGCAATATTTGGAAATGAAAATTGTGCTCAGGAGTATTTCAATATGCAAAGGACACATCATTTCTAGTGTCCTTTATTAATATATGTACTTAGGGTCTATTGACTTCCTCATTTCCAAGCCTGATTTATTCTAGGTCTTTTTTTCTGTTTGTAATTGTACTGTATTTCTGCCGTACATGCTCTTGTCAGAGCTCTCTCTCTTGCTGACTCTTTATGTTTCATTCTTCATTTCTCAGTGTTTTGCAGTTAGCACTTCTATATGACTGCAGTTTAGATGGCAAATGCTTCTCTCAGCAATGCAG
Organism: Acridotheres tristis; assembly: GCA_037013685.1. Lineage (NCBI taxonomy): Eukaryota > Metazoa > Chordata > Aves > Passeriformes > Sturnidae > Acridotheres > Acridotheres tristis. The sequence continues at coordinate 83,699,926 of CM072887.1, read as the reverse complement.
GGGTCATTTACTTTGGAATAACTACAAATTTGAAGCTGGAGAGAGTAACAAGTGGCCTTCATCTCTAACTAATCCTTAAAAGGAAAATGCTCAAACCTAAACACAGGCATGTCTGGGACTATCCAAAATAAATCTAAAAATGTGTTAGCATGATTTGGGTAGGGAGTGTGAGAAATGGGGAGGAAAACAAGGAAGTCTCTCTGAACAAGTAGATGGTTTAGTAGAAAGCAAGGACGAAGAGAAGGCTTTGGGTAAAATGAAGGGCTGGTCAAGAAGGAAGAAGTGTTGATAGATCGGTCTGCATGGATCAGACCTATGTCTTAAAAATATTTGTCATTTCATTTTCTGTCTGCTCCACAGGGTGATCCTGGCACAAGAGGTCCTCCAGGCATTCCTGGTAGAGAAGGACCAAAAGTAAGTTTTGAAGAGTGTACTTTTCATTGCTTGATTTCTTTTCAAAAGCAAAGGGCCAGATTCTTACCTTTGCGAGACTTGACTTTTTTGTCTGATCCGTATCCCTATGGCATTGAGCAGCCTAAAGGTTCAAATGATTTTTATGTTTCAGGCCTCTTCATGTGTCAGTCTGCCTTTTCTCTAGGTTGAGTGAGCAAAATAGCCTGAGCTGAGTCCCAGGCCAGATAGTTTTTCTGTGTCATGCCTCCATTAAATCTGGCCCGGTTCTGACTGCCCAGCAGGGCTTTGGTATCTATAGACTCATTTTAAGTGGGTCAGTCACATGAGAATCCTGCAGTGAAGAGGAAAAGCTCCCATGTCTCCCTCAAATGTGCAACACAGCTGGACCACCCTGTGCCTGTGCACCCTGTTCCCATGGGAGTAACACAGCCCTGGAACTTGAAGTTTCACTGACATCAATCAAAATCCTGCTTCACTGGATTTGGATACAAATCCACATGGTTTGACATATAAATATCTCCTGTCACTGAGACCGACTCCATGAAAGTGAACTTTCTCCATTTCAGCAAGCATTCAAGCTCTTTGGTGTTAATATCTCTATCTTAAGGTCTTTTGACCTTTGAGTATTTTACCTCCTAGGTACAAACCTCTCATTTCCTTTCACCTTGCTGGAAGGTATATTTGAAAGCTTTCAGATAGTTTTGAGCCTTTGCTTTATGTTTTAGTCACTATGGCTGTAAGGGCATCATGCTAGCATATATTAAATATGCGTCATAAAATGCCCTACAGAGCATGGAATTCATTGTTCTCTAATAGAAAATATTTGTTTGAATGTTATGTTTTCATAGGGAAGCAAAGGTGAACGTGGATTTCCTGGACTTGCAGGAGAAAAGGGCGATGAGGTAAAATTACTTCATTTCTACATTTCTACATTCTTATCTGAACCTGAGTAAAGACCTAGACTGAAAATGAAACACACAGAAATTTATTTAGTTCTTTAAAACTGCTGAATAGAAATGTAGCGCTATAAGTAGCCCTTGGTTCTGATTTTTCAACAAGATTGAATGTTATACAAATGAGCAAAAATTCACAGACAAAAATTAAATAGATGTTATTTAATTGAATAATATTTTAAAGCCTCGCATACATTTACATGCTAATTTTTAAAGATATAGGATGGAGCAATAAATAGGCTAATGCCAAATATTGTCAGAAAATACTTTGTGTCTATAACATATTTGCTTTCACTTTGTTGGTTCCCCTTTAGAATTCACTTTTGAAAATTTTCCATTAAGCAGATAATCTCATGGGAACAGTAATAGCAGCAATTACTATTAAGTGAAAACTGAAAAATATTTGAATAAGCTGAATTTAAAATATTTGAAATATTTTGCGTCTTATGTTACATTCCTAGAGTTATTTTATGTCTTTATGGAGAAGGAAAAATAGCCAAATGACTTGTGGTGCCAGATCTCAAATAGCTGCTAGAGCTTTCATTTTGAATTGGAATATTTGCAGTTAACATTTTAAGAGCAATATCAGTGCAAAAAATTTTAGAAGAACATCACCACAACAGAAGCTATTAAGAAAATTAATCTGGATAAATAAATTAATTTCTTAGTGGCCTATAGCCAACTGAAGAGTTAAAATAAGTAGCCCATTAAAAAGTGTGTGGTGAACACTTTGAAACTCCAAAATATTTAACTGGCACATGCTACTGTCTTAATTTAGGAGTGCTGGTTACAAAACACAGCACTTGGGAAATACAAAAGGAATTTAGAGTATATTGACTGGGGGAGTTGCAATTCTTTATTCGCATTTCACATTTCTTCAGCACTAGGGCCATGATATTTTAAGAATTTTTAAAGAGTAGTAGAATGAGAGAATAGCTTTCAAAAAAAGTGTTCATCAGGATCCTTGGCTTACAAAAGTAAACAGTTATATGTGGGGGGAAAAATGCATCTCCTGCTACTGTTTTGCCCCAGAATTTAACATATTGTCAGCCTGAAGTATCCTGCTTATTTTTTCTTTGGTTTTACATGATATATCGAGCTCATTAAGCCTTTGCTTCTTATAGAAGCAGGTGTCTCCTGAGGTGGAATTCAGAACATGTTCCCTAAAAGGATGAGGCAGCCATAAGCAAATTTCATTCAGAATTTTGCTTAAAAAATAAATGGTAAAGTAACACATACTTTGTGTGCCATATAGGATACCTCTGCCAGTCAACCCTAGGAGGATGAGGCATTAGCAAAATAGTTTTGACAATTCAAATATCGTTAAACATAAATAAGATATTGCAGGGAATTAAGAAGGTAATAAGGTAAAAACAAGTTTATGACTGGCATAGTTTTAAAGGAGTTTAGAGAAAATTAATTATATATTTTTCATTAATACTGTGTTAATAAGTTAGCTATTCATTAGCCTGGTAAGCTGCCTTAGCTCTGATATTTTCAATGTTTTGCAGCAGCTTTTGATTATGACATGGTGAGAGTGCAAGTGAATCTTTTTCAGAAACATGTATGAAAACGTTTTGAAAGTAACTTCTTTTCCAAATTTTAAAATTTTAATTTTTATTCTTTTGTTGGAATGGGAAGAAATGGGAAGAAGGATACCCGAAGCCCTTTGAAATATGCTCATTAACTTCCTTATGCTTTCCAATCGTCCTTTAATCTTTGTTGAACTTGTTATTTTCATTTTCAAAGCCCTTCTTTTTTTCAGGGGAGGGATTTTTTAATATCAGTAGTAAGAATTACAGAAAATGTTCCCTTGGTTTCATACTAATTTTTCATGTAAATGTACCATCAGAGTAAAGGAGTTCAAAAGGAACAGAGAGCACATTAGCAGTTACCTTGCCACTCTGAAAAGCTGCAGACGTGGATCAATGTCCTCTGTCTGTAGGAGCAGGAAAGGAAAATCAATGTTTCTCCATCTCTGCATTTTTGCTGATTTATTCCTCTCTGAAGTTTTTCCCTCAGTCTCTCCCTCAGAGCACATATTTCAGGGTTCCTGACCTCTGTGGCTTTCTAGGCTGCCTTGTTAGCCATTCCTTCTTAAACACTGCATTTCAAATGAGAAATATTCCAAGGGGTCTTTTCTTGTCAGAGGATAGACAGATGAAATTAATCACTGTTTGGAAGAATCTATTTTTCTTTGTGAATTATAGGGAGAACCAAGAGTGTTAGCTCTCATTAGTACATAACTTTTACAGATCTAAAATTGCACCTAAGCCTGGTGTGGCAGAGGAAAGATGCTCAGTGACATACAGGCTTGTCTCTAAATCCCACCTCTATCCACTGTAAACAGCTGCATGTTTAGTAAGTGGATACTAGAGTCCATTGATTTTCAGACAATCGAATAGAATACAAGCAGGAAAGTAGATCATTACATACTATGTAAAATGTCATGTTCAATTACCAAAAAGCCAAATCAAAAATGAGACAGAAAGTATCATTTCATTTAGATAGCATCAGGTAATATTGAGAAGCCTGAGTAAATGTCTTCTCACCAGAACAGAAAAACAAAACCTTTTAATAAAAGATAATAGAAAATGAATCTCTAAGGAAAATCTTGACATCTGTTCTTATCTGCACAACGAAAGACAAAAGTATTTACAAAATATAGGCCAAAAATGTGAAAGGTTGAAGGACAAGTGGTGTTTATCACTCGAGCAAGAAGCTGCCTCTTACCGGGTTCAATGATAACCTGGTTCTCTTCCCTCCCTGGTGGGGTGGTTATTTTTTTAACCATTACTAAAAATAATGCCTACATTTTAGAAGAAAATGCACTGTAATACAGGTATAGTACTGCTGGACATAATATAAGCATTTTTGAAGTACAAATGCTGAATATAATACATATATTCTTCTACTGAATATAAGTATTTTTGAAATATAAGTGGGAGAAGAACTAGACATGTGTTGCTTTAATTTCCAGGGTATTCAAGGTGCTCCTGGACTGCCAGGTATACCAGGACCCAGTGGCCCATCTGTAAGTGTGTGATATCATCTGTGACCTAATTTATTTCTGTAGGGGTTGCTATAACTGCCTAGTTTCTAGTCCTTTCTTTTATCTTTTAGGAGAGTAATAGTAAAATCTTACCAATTCTGGCACTAGTAAAGTAAACTATACTGCTGTTGATGTTACTGAAAATACCATAATTGTCTGGACTCAAAGTTTATGGGACTTAAATAGATTTGAAGTTTTGGCATTACTAGGGAATCTGTGAGGTTACATGATTTATGATATGCAAACTTGAAGTGAATTATGTATTTTTACCCAAGTTAGAGTCATGTTAGTAATAAAATCTAAAAATAATTCCAGTTAGTCATTCTGAAAAAAAAATCTAGTGCCAAAACAGAGTAATTACGTGGTTTCACAAATCAAAACCAGAGAATGAGAAGAAGCTGACAATATTTAAAGACACTGAAATATATCATAAAATTGTTGGTATTACTGGAAAAGGTCCTCTTTGAAATTTTTTAAAATATTCTTTTCTACATATGGGATGGAATCACATTAGTTAATATGATCATTATTCATTCCTAAGTTTCATGACAATACTAACACTTCTTTCAAAAATTGGCACACATTTAAGAAGTTGAAGGTGGAATACATAAATTGGCATTTAGCAGTAAGACATGATTCTCAGCTGTATCAAGATGTGCTGGTTAGGGTCGCCACATTTAGTTTGCCAAGGTGAAAATGCAAAGGTGGCCACAAGTTTTACCCTTCAAAGGACATAGCAGGAGGACACAGCTGTTGTACCAAAGAGAAGAGAAATATTTAAACCGGAAGGAGAAATATAATTAGGTTTAAACTACATCCAAAAAGCATGTTTTAAAAACTTTGTGACAGTGCAAAAATACTATGTTTCAATTTTTCCTAACTTATATAAGCAATTCTGTGCTGTGTAGGGAGTTACAGGAAGACCTGGACATCCTGGTCCAGCTGGAGCAAAAGGAGAAAAGGTATTCCTTCTTTTTATTCTTGGTAAAGGTCCATGAATGTTTTGCAATCCCATTACATTGTGTTTTGGGGTGCAAGAGTGTAAAAGGAATGTGGCATACATTTCAAAATTTTATTTGTGTTTCACTAAAAGTACTTTCCCTAAGTAGTGCTGTGCATATGGACTTATATTTTGAAGTGCAGTCCTTGTGGTTGCAGAGAATTTTCTTTAAGAATAACACATTATATAAGGTTTAGGAAAGTGAAAATATGTTTCTGACATAGAATATGATGACTAGCAACTGCTTGCTGTGCTTCTCATTCTTTTACCGATATTATACTCAAAAGTAATTGTACAAGCACTGAAAGTTATTGGGTGTTAGTTATTCTGAAAAAAATACATAACCTTTCTTTATAGTTAATTTACACTTTCGTACCACTGCTTTTTTCAAAATTGTATGTATTCTTTTATCAGGAACTTGATATTATCCATTATAACTAAGAAGTCAAATTCACTTATTGGATACCTCAGATCAGTGCAATACAGCAGAGAGAAACTTTGCTGCAAAATACTTTCTGGGACATGTTCTACATTTTGTGTATGATTACAGCTTTTCTTTCAGTAGTACTCTGGAAATTTCCAGGCATAGTGCTGCCACATCCACGTATGGGATCCTAATTCCCTACAAAACTTTGGTATGAGTGAGAAAGAAAACTATCTTGTAGAGCTCTGAAATTATTTCATACAAAATTTGAATGAGAGTTGTCTCCTTGCAGATGGCACTAACAAAAATTTATGCACTTATCTCCTTTTTATCTAACTGAATGCAAAACACAAGTCTTTGATAGTTCCTTGTTCACAATTCACACACAGGTGGGTATGAGAAGCCCCTTCTCTACAGCTCGTGTCTCATAATTCTAAAAGTGCAAAAGTCAGATGGCTGAAGAGTAATGAAGTAAACTGAAATAAAGCCCCAGTGAATTTCTCCTCCATCCTTCATTTGGGACACATTTGAGGATTGATCACATAATGTGCCTTCTAAAATAATAGGATTTAAATTTCCCATGAAACTCTTCAAACCATTCTTGGGAGACTGACAGTTTCTAACAATTAGCAGGGCCATTTGGAAATTATCTTAGTATAAACGTTTAGTAAGAATTGTATTTTTCTGCTGAGCTAATTATCGGCATTGAGCACTTAGCTTGATATTTTGCCACTTTAGTAATTTTAAATTTGCGACTTAAGTGTCTCACTGACATACGTTTAATAAGATCCAACAAAGCCAGTGAAAAATTCTGACAGACTTATTCCAAATTCAGTGTATTTTTCTGAATTGTAGTGATGAGATTTTGAAAAGATTGTTTGGAAAATTTTATGCTGAAACCTTTGCAGCTCTACTCTTCACAGACCCCATGATTCTGCTGGGGAAAAATCTCAGCAGCTGTGCTTTTTATAATATCGTCAATTCAGTACACAACAGCAGAACAGGCCAGAGATACAGGTAACAAGGGATGAATATTTTACAGTAAAAAACAAAAAAATATTCATTGTATCTCTTAATAAGGAAGATTCTTTGTTACAAATCCTAATTTATATTCAATATGTTTCTAAGTAAACTGAATTTCTGAAACTGTAGCTCTATTTAAATATGAATGATCAATTGAGGACTGGCTTTTGCAAAATAATATACAAAACATAAAATGAATGTTAACTTTTATCTCCCAGTTCCTTAGAAATCCATATTAACAACTCTTTTAACTCTTTTTTTTTTCTTCCTCTCCCTCCTGATACATATGAAATGTTTCCCAACCCACGTTATCACTGTTATTATGCTGTAAGGAAGTTACTACACATAAAGCAACAAGCAACTAACAAAATAAAAACTAGTACAAAGTAATGATTCATGCCTTCCCTAAAGCTGGGACATTGCAGGAGGATTTATTCTTGGTATTACCTGCTCTTATTGAGTGTATCTCTTGTTTATTGTCATTATGGTCATCATAGCTTGAGTGTGGAATAGATGTGGCCAGTTACAGTAAATGAGTTTTATCTCTTGCTGCACTAGGGTAGTGAAGGTTCTCCTGGGAAACCTGGACCACCTGGGCCTCCGGTGAGACATTTTGGTTTATATCTTGAATTTATATTAGGAACAATATACTTGTGGGTAAAATGTAAAGTGATATAAAGAACTGAGTGTTGATCTAATAAAAGTTAATATTGCAGGAAGGCAACAATGTATTTTTTCAAAAGATTTCCATATCCCTTTTTTTCCTCACAAATAATCACTGAGTAAGTTCAGATCACTAAAACACTCTAAGAAACCTGCTCAAATTAGTCAGCCTTGGTATCCAATATTATTAGAGTAAAATTGACAGCTTGGATACGTGAGATCAGAGAACCCAGGCAACCTAGGGAAAGTCTGTGAAGCTCACTGGACTCTAAATTAAGTGGAATAGTACCTAACCCAAAATTTATTCTAGGGAATTGTGATAATAAAAATCAAAGTATTAGGCACACTGATTTACAGGTTTCTTGGTTTATAATTTTTTAAAAAGTCCCAAGCAGTGTTGGTGTGTATCTTATGTTCTTCTGAAATCTGGAATCTTTGAGAAATTGAGAAGGAAAAGGATACCACAGCTTTGCTGAACTACAGGACTTGAATGGGGCAATAGTTCTGCCTTTATAATTCATAAGTGACACTTACTTGGTTTTTATGCTTTAAAGGGCATGCCTTACAATGAAAGAAATGGAATGAGCAGCTTATATAAACTGCAGGTATTTCTCTTTAATGTTAATTGCCTTTTTTCCAATCCCCACCCAATTTTAGCCCAACTCAACTTTTAAACTTGCTGTTACAGGGAGGTGTGAGTGTCGCAAGTTATCCAGGTCCACCAGGACCTCCGGTAAGTGCTACCAGAAATCTAATTTCTAGTAGCTAATTGACATAGAAACAGAGGAGGGCTAGTTGCATGGAATTTGATTTTATTTGTGAAAGATTAAAAAAAATGAGGGCATGATTTGTATGTAGCAGTCTATGATTTTATGTTTGCTGAGACTTTTAGCCCATTTTGGAGAGTGGTTTATTTTGATTAAATAATTTCATCCTAGCAAGTAAAGGCTGCCGAAATGGCACATAATTTGGTATTGGACTCTTTAGTGAAAATATTCTTATACTAAAAATGTGTAATTTACTACTTATAGTTCATGGAGCCATAGTTTTGTAGTGGGTGAAATGTGGTGCCAGAAATGAGAAGCTCATGAATTCTGATCTGAGTTCTGTCACTGATTCACTACATGTAGCTACAGTGCATGAAAATATATAAAACTAAAAATTATGTTCTGAAAGTAGTACAGGGCTGGTGTCTTTCACATTGCAGTTGCAGTACCTTGCAGCTGGACACTGTTATTTTGGTTCCATGGAGCTAAAGATGCTGTGCACTTATTTACATTCTTTTCCTTTTTAGCACCATAGGCAAGTTCTTTTTTGAGATGATTGTCTCTTTGGTAACCACAGTTATGGGCTGGCTGACACCGAGCAACAGAGCTGTCTTTCTCTGTACTCTGGAGCAGAAAAACAAAACCCAAAATATTACTAAGATTTTGTACTAAATTAATGAGCTGAGAGAGCTGGAATTAATAATGATTCTAAATGCACCACATTAGCAAAGTAGACTTATAATGCAATCATTTAAAAAACTCATCTTATCATGTAACTGTAATTTTATCTTCTTTAAATGCGGCTTGGTTTGTTTGGGTTTTTTTGCAGGGTCCAAAAGGAGATCCTGGAACAGTGGTATGTATGTACTTTTTGTTTTTGATTGAGAATTCCCAAAGTAGTTTGACACATGGTACTTCTGAAGGACAATAAGAAACCCAAACCAAAACCTCTCAGCAGTGACAGCAAAACATGGAGTTGTAAGGCAGTTTTCTAAAACAGTTTAATAATTTGTCTTCAAAAAAATTCACAAAGCCTCTTTTTTTTTTCACCATAATGCCTGGAAGCTGAATACATCTTTCTATACCAACACACACTTCCTACTCAGAAAACACCAAGTACCAGAGTTTAGGTGGGAAAAGTGAGATCTGTCAGAGACTTCAGAAAACCCAGACAGCAATTTCCTATGGCTTTTGATTTAACTGAGAATTGCTGAAATAGTGGGACTATTGGCTTTAGATCAAATGTCTATAGTAAATGATCAATTTTCTTTCAAAAAATAATTAAAAGGATTTCCTCACTCTACATGTTAAGCTGATTTCTGCAGTGGAGCATGTTTGCAGTTTTCTTTCAAAACTTGAGGACCTACCCAGGGATCCAGCCTGTCTGTCCCTTGCTGCAGAGTGACCTTTGTTTAGGGAAGAGAGCAGAGAATTGCTTGGAAGTTGGTTCTGTGTTTGACAGGGTATGCTTACACCCCAGGGCTGTACCGCCTGCAGGTGCTTCAGAGGTGACCTTGGCTTGCAAGAGCACTGCAATGGAGTCTTCTGTATTACATCTTTCATCAAAATTAAACCATTGAGCCAAATACTCACACAGAGCCTCTGGGAAAAGCTTAATTTGCAAATCAGTAAAATGAGTTATAATAAAATCTATTTACCTAATAATTGATTAGATGTTTTAGAAACCTCAAGTTAAATAATCTGCTCTTGCTTGGTGTTCAACATTTCCCATGCTGAGAAAAGAAATTCTAATGTATGCAATCTTTCAATTTTAAAAAAATTTAAAAACAGGGAGACCCTGGACCTATGGGATTACCAGGACTGGAAGGACTCCCAGGGGAAAAGGTAGGAATCTTAAAAAGAAAGCATGACTTCTTAGTGGCCACTGTCTGCAACTAAATGATTTCTGAATCCTTGTTTGATTTCTTTTTAGTTTTATTTTTGTGTGTAAATTAGTGCTTGTGTGAGAAAAATCTTAGCATACTTATTTATATTTTCCTTTTTTGCTTTAATGTGGGTGTAAATAATATACTCATGGAACATAAAATTTCATTTTCTGCAAATGGAAAATTATGTATAGGAGGCCTTTTAACATTCTTGGTAGAATACTACTATACTTGCTAGTAATATAGTTAATATTTTCTTATGTATGGTTCTGGTTCTCTCTTGAGCCTAATCTTACGTTTACAATCCCTCTGTCTTGTTCTCAGCCTTTGCTTTCCAATTGTGGAGACTGATTAGAAATTTAAAGAAAAGCTTTTCATAAAAGGCTAAAAAAGTCAAGATTTTGGTATTCATTTCTAATAGAGCAAAGCACAAAACATTTAGCAGAGAAATAAAAAAAAAAAATCTGTAAATATGTTTTCTGTCAACAAAACCAGTTTGATTTTCCCCATATCTTCTAATTTAGGAAGAAAAAAGAGTAAATTGTTTTGCAAATGAAATGTTTTTCAGCTTTTTGAATTAAGCTATTAAATGACTTCATGCAAAAGTACTGTACTGAAACTTATTTTTCATCACAAAGAAACGTAAATTAAAAGTTTTTTCTCTCAATATCACCATGCATTCCTCCTGCTTGTTCAAGTGACAAGATCTAATGTAGATATCTATACTAGATGCTTAAATTACATGAGATGGTTCTTGCTCTGGAATGCTACAATTCACAAGCAATTAAATACTAGTCTGATTTCAAAATGAACAAACACAGGGAGACATTATGGGTCTAACTGAGACAAAGTGGGGACAGGAATTAAATAAAGGGAGTAAACAATGGATCAGATCATATAAACCAGCTGAGTGGGTGTTCGGCCCTCTCCCAAAGTAAAAATATCATTTCTGTAACTAAATTTGGTCAAAATTTCACATTTGTGTTCCAAATAAATGAACAGAAATGAACAAAATTATGGGGATGAGACAAACTACCATTACTTATAAGAACAGAAACCAGAAATCCCAAAACTTCCTGGGGCTTTTATGCAGAACACAACATGGCTGTAGCTATGTTTACAGAGCTTTAGTACATCTGCTCCAGGTAACATAAACCCATCTCAGAAAAATATTCTCCTGCAAGTATGGCTTCAACAGTGCCAGGGGTTTTCTGACATAAATTTAGGAATGAGGAGCCTGGGTTTTTTTCTTACATTTTTAACCAACATTACAGTAACACAGCATAGTGTTGCAGACCAACACATCAGCAGTGGGTAAATACCTCTGAATAGTTTTACCACTGTTGAGCTGTACCTGTCTGCTTTGCATTACAGTCCTGTTGAGAGAGGTGAATTTGTGCCTGTAACTCATCAGTTCCAGCCAAAAAAAACAATGCTGTCCCAGCTTAAAGCATAGATGAAGGTGGCTGTGTGCTATGAAGAAGAACCCTTGTCCTGAAAGGGCCATGGCACAAGCAGAGGACATTGGCTTATAGTAAATGGATGACTGGGTAGCAGGAAAGCAAAAACATCTTTGAAAGGTACATCTTAAATATGGGGATGTTAATATGAAAGTGAATTACCCTGTGTAAATTTTGTCATGACCACAAATTATAATTATTTGGAGAACTACAGATAAGTCAGGGACTTTCCATCCCTTTTCAAGGGAGGCCTCGTGCAGAGTCAAAGGGAAATGTTATATGAGAGAACCTAAACAAAGGATTTTGGTTACTTGCTCAAGTCTGTATCATGAGCCAGTGGCACAGATAAATATTAGCATTTAGCCTGGCTTTTGCCTCATTTTTAGTTCCTTGGGTTTTAATGGGTATCCACTGAGAAACTTCTGCTTTGATTGTTATAGTTTAAACATAGATTTATCTTTTTCTTCAGGGTGACCGTGGACCAGCTGGTGCTCCAGGAGTGTCAGGGACACCGGTATGTGTACTCTTTAAAGAAAACTCAGGTTTTCAGGAGCTGAAAATACAGCTCAAGCAAGTTGCTGAGCTGTAATCTCAGTCACTGTGGAACACCAATGCTTGGCTTATGCTTTTTACTTAGGTATGAAGATTATGAGTTCTCCCTAAAGAAATTTGATTTTTAATAGCAGAAAGGGTTCATATTATTATTAAAATGACAAGAGCGAGTGGGATGGATACATGATAAAGCTGCAATTCAAAGCTGCATATGCTTAGTTAAGAAATGTGAGATTCTTCTCATTGCCTCTGTTTAATATAGATAAAGATGTTTTTTGTGTTCCTGGGCATGCACAAATTTGTGAGCATCTTTCTGTCACAAAGAAAAATCATGAACATTAGTTATTGCAACCCACAAGGATCTGCATATCAAGTCTATCAAACATTTGCTTTAGGGGAATGCTTTGTCAGCTATTTACATGTGGTATTCAGAGAAGTTTCTGAAAGTCATAGAGGAACTTTGTTGTAGGTGAAAGTAGAAGTAACTAATAATAAATTGAAATTATAATTATTTGTTTGTGTTCCTAAAGGAAATGAAGATATTAGATTGCATTCACAGTTTAATAAAAAAGTTTATCCATATTTCAGGAGGCAATATGGAGTTATTTATATGCAAATAGATTTATTATTAAATTTTGGCAGCCACCAATACATTCAGGAGCTGTTTAAATTATAAATATGCTTTTCATGAAATAAAGAGAAGTATGTGTCTACACACTCTCATTTCCATTAGCCTCTGATTTAGTCTATTTACTGTGAGTTCCAAGAGAGAACATCATCTTTTATAGCCTAATTTAATTGGGTTTTCCTAAAAGAATTGCACATTTAAGGGGAAAAGTATTTCTCTGAGTTTTATAGCAGGTGTAAGAATTTCAAAGTTTGTTGTTCTGAAGCAGATTTTACTCTGTTAATAACAATGCTGTTGATGGTGTGAATGATCACAGTTGTGCATTTTTTATTAGTTTCCCACTGGATATGTCCCAAACTATTTGATGTTCTCTGTTCACGTTGGATATGAAATATTTAATGAGGTCCCGTCTTCACTGATGGAGTTGCATTCTGTTGACTATATTTAATTCTAATAAAATCCACTGAAATAAAATATTTCCCCCTGAAAGAAATTGTTTCCTTTCACATTTTATGGGAAGGAATTTTAATCAATAAAATAGTAGACATGTGAGGCAAATTTTTTTCAGTAGTCTTGGAGGAGTTTGACACATATCCACATATCTTGCTGGAAAGGAATTTGTCTTCATTACCTGTCATTATTACCTAGATTGAATAGTGGACCCTTTTTCTCATCTGGGAATATAAACCCCTTATTTTCACTTTGGTGTGTTGCTGAGATTGCTGAGATTGTCAGGGAAGCTTGGACTGAGATCCTGCAAGTATTGCCAGCAAAGTCTCTTTCAACACAAACCCTCAGTCCTGCTGTTCCCAGAGCTGACCCTGGTGTTGATGGGTTTGATCTCTTGCTTGTACAAGTCACCTGAGGATCTGGCCTAAGGATACTTTCAGGAAATGTATCTTCAAGCTGTCAAAAGAAGAGCATCCTACAAAAAAGAGACATTTAAAATCAGCATTTAAATGATGTCATAAGAGAGGATTGTGAATTCTGGCAGGCTGAACATAAAATGACAATAGAAGTAACAAAAAGTAATCAGAAAATAATTAGAAATTACTTGAAGGGAAGAAAATCTTGATTTTTACATATACACTGAAAAACTTTGATCTGACTATGACTTCTCAAGGTGGAAATCCTGGTGTTGTAAAAGAAAATTTTGTAAAGCATCTCAGTATTCAGGAAGGGTAAACAAAACCAAGCGACTGAGTAATATTTAATGCAAGAGCCTGTTCATGAAATATGACAAAAATCTGGTAAAATAATTATTTTTCCTTTCTTAAAGTATTAATGAACAATAACATTAATATTTCTCTTATATATACTCTCTTATTTTTGATATGGAGAAAAAATTTATTTGGTTTCCTAATAATTTGAATCTGTAATATCCTCTTTTTGCAGGGAAAGCCGGGATCCCCTGGGTCCCCAGGGTTGCCAGGAGAACCTGTAAGTATAGATTTGACTTCTGGGTTCTTACAATAGCAAACAAATATTTCAGACGCCTAATGCAAGATTTTTCATGAAGATTTATATGTGTACTTTCTTCTTTCTCAGGGTGAAAGAGGACCTATAGGAGATATTGGCTTCCCTGGTCCAGAAGGGCCACAAGGAAAACCTGTAAGTAATTTTCTACTGAGTATATATTTTGTTTCAAAAAGATGTATTTTAATTTATCAGAAGTTACAAAAGAAAGGACATTACATCTTGCTTTGTGTTAGAGTAGATAACGTGAAGAACACACAGAGCTGCACTGCTCGGTATTAACCATCCAAAAAAGAATTCCTGGTATTGTGGTGTTTAAATAGTTAATGTTACTGAGATGTTGCCTTTAAAGGTCTTATGAAGGTCATTTGGATCTTGTTAACACAAAGTTTCCTCTTGTACTTTTTCCAGGGGGGAATATGAAGCCAGACACTCAACACAGTCAGTAAAGGATGGGGTGACAGAGGAGGTTCTCAGTTTCAGTTTAGATAGAGAAGCATGTGCTTCATGACTGAATAAACTTTGAGACCCTTCTGTATACAGGTGATGCAACACTGCAGCTGAGGCATTTAGTGTTCACTTAGGAGATGTCTAATCTGCCCCCTTTATGTAATAGAAGTGTGACAGCAGTGTAGTCAGCACTGTCTGAGCTGGTTTAAAAACCTAGTTTATATTCTAGAAGGGGTTCAGCAAGGGTAGTGCAGGACTCATTATCTCCCCTGAACCTTAGTGTTTTGGGGATGAGCATGAGCAGCAGACTTTTGCAGCTTGTCAGCACATTTCCACCTTACACTTCTGCCTTGAAAGAGACAATTTCTGTAGCTACAGCAGCAAATTAGCCCAAGGTGCCTAATCTGTGCAAAACTCCACTTTGTGGTGTATGAGGAGAAGGAAATATTCCTGATGTCTCTGCTAATACAAGCTGTCTTTCTCACTCAATGAAACAGCTGTGACTTTGCTACATGTGCAGATCCATAAATATCTTACTAAATTAAACACTGCCAGAGCATTTATCCTGCAATTATCTGGCATTGTTTAATTGTTAATATACTCTCCGACATTATTTTGGCCCATACCAGCTAGGACTCTCAGATCATGCCACATTCCAGTCTGAAGGATAACGTGGCTGCCTGGAACAGTTTCCAGCAACCACCTTCTTTAAGGAAAGAAATACCTTTAACCCAGGAGACCAAAACTGTGCCATGCTACAAGTCCTAAGGACCAAAGAATGGATCTGGATATGTAATTGTAAGGCATAACCTCTATAACAGCAGAAGGGTAATTCAGCACAAAGGCTAATATCTAGAATAAAAGAAATCTCTCCCATGGTTCTATTATGACTAGCTGCCACTGAAAATTGCATGGATATGTCCACAAATATTCCACGTTTGCAAACTTTTCCTATAATTTGTCATTTAAAGTTGGACGATCATTAGATTTGGTGCACATCTTGATGCTCTTTGTATTTCTGTATTGTAGCCACACAAACTGCTGCTTCTGCAGCTTCAGAACATT
Source organism: Acridotheres tristis (assembly GCA_037013685.1). Classification (NCBI taxonomy): domain Eukaryota; kingdom Metazoa; phylum Chordata; class Aves; order Passeriformes; family Sturnidae; genus Acridotheres; species Acridotheres tristis. The sequence continues at coordinate 83,684,113 of CM072887.1, read as the reverse complement.
TATTGATATGGCACTAAACACTGACCTTTGCCCTTTATATTTTTAAAACAAATAAACATATTAATTTATTTTCTTAGGGGATCAATGGAAAAGATGGATTGCCAGGTCCTCCGGTAAGGAAACATGCTTTTGTGTATTTTATTCCTCACACAAACCACCACTGTTAATCCTAGGCAGTTGCATTCTGTTCTGCTAACACATGAAACACAACAAAGCCTTTAATTGATAAGTTTATCTTTTTTCAAAAACCATTTTTCAGGGTGCTGTGGGGAGACCAGGAGACAGAGGACCCAAAGGAGAACGTGTAAGTCCCCATTATGATAATATTTCCTCTTTTTGCTGAGTATATAAACACCTCATCAGCAGGTATCTTATAGGAAAAATTAATAAATTAATTCTCTGTGAACTTCAAGCAGGCATCTAGACATCTAAGATATTTAGTCCTAGACATCACTTCAAGGAATTAGAGTTGATTTGGCTTCTGCATTTAGAGGAAAAACACATTTTATAGACCTTCTAACACAGTTGGTTTGGACAGTGTAAATTGATCAATAGGCTGAGAATTGGAAAGCAGATAATCCAGTTGTGCTCTTGTCAGACTTTGCAAAAGCTGGGAACTTGCCCTGTTGTCTTCCTTTCTATGTCACAAACACAAATCATGTTTTATACAAAACAAGCTTCTCACACTTAGGCAGCGGGAATGCCAATGCAATACCTGACTGCTTCCCATATTCTTCAGACCTGTTCATGGTAACAAGGCCATGGGGGGCAGGAATGATTATGGAAGGTGAGAGGTGAGGTTATTTATATACATACATATATATAAGAAAGACAGTCTTCTTATAACATTGCTAAAGTCCTTTTGTCCTAATCAAATGGCTACCACATTTATTTGATGACTCAGAGAAGAATCTCCCTGTTTAATCTGGAAAAGGAAATGCTGCTTTATGACCTGAAGAGACATAAGGGTTTAGCAATTATTACAATTATCCCTTAAAAATTAATGGTTTGCAATGTTCTGGCTTTGCCTTTAAGGACACAGGCCTGCATCTGTGAGAGACATTGCAATGATTACAGAAAATAAAGTCAAGGTTTTCTTGCAGCCATTATTATCACTGCTGCACAGCATGCTTCTTCAGTTTGAGACCATCTGTTGTAGTTACAGAAAAAAGAAGCATCAAAATTGGAAGGACAGAATAAAACTCTTGAGGTTTTCTTGTCTAATATAAGAATGTCCTCATAAGAATCCATTTTAAGAAGGAATAAACCACCTGGGCTGAAATGATTTTACATGTCCTTTGAGTGACTAAACACTCTTATTATTACTACTTCATAAACTGAGTGAAAAACTAGTTGAAAACATGTTTTATACCAACCAGTTTTCTAGTGATTTCAACAGATACAAGTGTTAGTGGCTTGCTCATTTTTTTCTGTTATCTGCTTACCTTGATCAGAGATTATAAACCTGCTGGAGTAGAGCAGGTAGAAACACAGGAGTAACAGCAGTTCCTTCTGCAGAGAATTTGGTACAAGATAAAATACAAGAGATAGGAGAACGCGAGAAAGGAAAAAGGCTGAATAAAGCAGCACCTTAGGCAGAGATCACAAAACACAAATGTCCTGAATTTTGTACAGTTCATAGTGGAGAGTTTAAAGAGGAATCTGGAGGAGTATATGACCTAGTTTATGAATTTTTACAAGGACCTTTTTCAAAACACAAAGAAAACACTGAAGGCAGTTTAAAATGCTTGTTTGAAAAGTTGCTGTAGTATTTGATTTGTCTCCTACACACTGGCAGCGTGTAAAACATGGATTGTTTAGGAGAAAAGGATCAGATTCACACTGCCATAGCACCATGATTCTAGAGAAACCTGCCTTTTTCTTTATCTCTGGTAGAAGAGCTATCCATACCTACTCTGCAGGGTTATAAACCTGAGAACTTATAAATCATAGAATCGTAGAAAGGCCTAGGCTGGAAGGTAACTTTAAAAATCGTCACGTTCCAAGCACCTTGCTATGGGCCTTTCATCAGACCAGGGTGCTCTAAGTTCCATCCAGCCTAGCCTTAATATATTCCAGAGCCTGGTGCATCCAAAGCTTCTCTGGCCAGTTGTTTCAGTGCCTCACCATCCTCACAGTAAAGAATTTCTTCCTAATATCTCATCTAAACCTACTCTCTTTCAGTCTGAAGCCATTACCCCCCTGTCCTGTCACTACATGTACTTGTTAAAAATTCCTCTCCAGCTTCCTCCTAGGCTTCTTTTGGGTACTGGAAAAACTTAGATTGACTATAATTTTGTGTAAATTAAGACAAAATACTAGCCTTCTAAGGAAAGTTACAGGAAACATCCTGGTGTCTTTTGCCTGTGTGAATTTGAGCACCTAAATTATACCTATGTCATAATTGACATAGGTAGGTCCTATGTATAAGGGCTAAAAACTTTCTATACTCAAGTTCTGTCTTTGAAAAGTGGGATACAGAGTCAAGCTATTCTTTTTCTAATTGACTTCAACATCAAAAGTGCAAGAAAACAAAATGAATTTTCAGAGACAAGGTTCAGCCTGTAAAATCATCTTCCGTGCATGACTCATGACACAAGGCAAGAACTTTCTCTTTAACATTCTCAAATAACTTTTCAAGTTTGTTCCACTATGTGCAATGATTTTCTTTCTGCTTTTATTTTACACAGGGAGATCAGGGTATTCCAGGGGACAGAGGTCCACAGGGTGAACGAGGGAAACCTGGCCCATCAGGAGAAAAGGGGGATGTGGGTCCTGTTGGCCCTCCAGGAGACAGAGGTTATCCGGGATCACCAGGTCATCAAGGTCCTCCAGGTTCACCAGGACCTCCAGGGTTCCCAGTAAGTAAATATAAGTTTGTCTTGGCTGCTTGTGAATTTAGACAGTTATGAAGGTAGCCTGGGCTGAGCAGTGACTGAAGAATAACACAGTATTAGAAAAACTAAGAATTTCTCTCAGATAATTTCAGTGTTCAATTAAGGTGGAAAAAAATATTCCCACATGATCAGTCAGTTATTTCAATTATTTTTTTAAAATCTGCTATGGATAAACTTTAATTATTTCTTTAGTTTCTGCACATCCAAATGGGTACTCAGTGCCATTAACTTTCACGTTTTCCATAAGGTTAAGAGCTAAAGTCTGAGCCTCTGCAACTGGGAAAGAAAAGGAGGCAGCCAAAATTTATCTTGATTTGCCTGCATGAGCACGTAGGCCCACATCAATGTTATGGGTTCTTTTTAACCTGAATCAGATAAGGTAAAGCTCTAAAACACTTTTCCAGTGAAGTTGCTGCTGCTGTGGTTCTGTTCTGGTCAGCGGTGCATCAAAGCAAGTAGTTGCCAGGGCAGGTGAGAAATTAGCAGATGCTATGCAATAGTACAGCAGAGTGTTGTCACTGGACATCCTTAATGTCTTGTGCAAGTTAACTTCCATACTCATCACATCGTGGTCATCTTGGCAGCTGATAGTGCTTCTCCCACTTCAAGCCATTAGCGTCTTTACAATATCATAATGTATTTGCAGTAAAGTGGCCTTTGCAGTAAAATAAATAATACAAATTAAAATGCTTATCTCTTGGTGAAAGGTTTATGTTTGTAATGCTAACTTGAGCATTTCTTATTTTTGTAGCATCATATTGTGTCCTCTGTATATTCCTTCTGATACATATCACCTTCTTTTTCCCTCATCAGGCTGATGCAATTTCACTTGAAGAAATAAAAAAATACATCAAACAAGAGGTTCTTAAGGTGTTTGAAGGTAAGAAAAGGAAGTATTATACAACTAAGTCTGAAATTCCGCTCTAAATTTCTTTACATGTCATCTAACTTACATTGGACTTAGCAGCTACCTTGTTGCTGTAGCTGCATTTAACAAGTCTACTTTATGTGATTCTGTTCAAAAAATAAGAATTTAGAGTATCTTAAAAAGAGTATTTCCTTATGTAAAAGATTAGCACTGAAGGGTAATCTGCGTCAAATCATAATAGTAAACATAAGTATGTGTCATTGTAGATACATATATGTATCATATGTTACTGCAGATACTGTTTATCTACAACATATTATTAACATATTGAAGTGATACTAAAGCAGAGACCATGGATATACCCAATTATTTTGCCTACTTAGTGGCTGGCTGTCTAAATAAGAGAAAGGCTCGACAGCTTTCAGTCATGTAAGTCTAAATTGCTGTGCAGTTTTCTCAGCAAATATCCTCGCTGAGTTCCAGAGCTCCCTGTCACACCACAATCTTCTGGCACAGTTTTAGGCAAGTAAAAGATTCAGCCAAGGCCTTTATATTATGTAAAATTTCTTAGGTGAGTCCTTATGCTGAAAAGGAAATATTTTTCTTCCCCAGCATTCCTTTAGTGATGGTAGAAAAGCTGTGACTCAGACGTTTCTGAAACAAGATTCTTCTTGAACACCCCTTAACAGTAGCTTCTCTTCCACTGCAAAACGCATTTCTTATGTCTTCAATATGCTTTGTTATTCTATCATTAATATTTGTGAATAAAAACTGTCTTTTAGGGATAAAAGAAATTATATAAAGCTTGAGACTTCTTAACATGTTCAGGCAGTTTTTCACTTTACAACAAGGCTATCTATCATTTTGTGTATTACCTTTCCCCAGGGTGCTACTCCTCAGAGTTTGACCTACTAGGTATTTCAAGAGCAGTTTGCTGAGTAAAGTCGCCCCCTTTTCCCATTCAGATAGAATGGTAACAAGTATTTAGTCCATTCACAAAAAGAAAGCACTAAAAGGTTCCCTGCCTACAGGGGAATAAAGGAGTTTTCTCTATTGGAATACAATAGTAATAGAGAGTAGTAATAGAAACTTAAAAGCAAATTCATTCTGGTTATTTCAAAGGGTAAAGACTCAGACAGGAATCTAAATTGGAACTGAAGGTGTCAGTGCTTATTGGAGCATTTAATACCTTGACATTAAGAAGAGTTAAACACCCTACTTACAGAAACTCTGCCTGGGGCTTTGGAAATTTTTTCCCCCTTTTTTGCTAGCAGATTTCTTACTGACTTTTTCTTGTGTCTTTGATTAATGAAGAAAGGATGGCTCAATTTGTATCCCAGCTGAAGCTGCCTGCTGCAATGCTTGCCTCCCAAGCTCATGGGAAACCAGGGCCCCCAGGAAAAGATGGGTCACCAGGGCCCCCAGGAAAGGATGGTTTGCCAGGGCCACCAGGAGAACGTGGAATTCAAGGTAGGAATTACAAAAAATTTTCCTTTTAGTTGTACCTTGAAATCCTTATACACTTGCTAATGTTTATTAAATAAGCCAGGATTACCTATCTAGCTTTCTAATTATTAACTTTTAAACTTATGTTTTTCCAGACCACATCTAAATATTAACCCATAGTAAATGTGTGGATTTTACTGATTAAAAACTCCTAATCAGTGCATTTTATTCTAATCAGTTATAAAGTTAATTATTGATGGATATATAAATCTGACAGAACTACTGTAGCAGCTATTTTTTTCCTACAAAATACTTGAATAAGAAAGGAAAACAATGCCAACACTCTTGCTATTTAGATTCAGCTTCATATTGAGAGACCATCTTATTTAAGAAAGAAAATTTGATCTCCTAGTCTGACTGCTCTCAGCTTTGATCCTGAGAAAATACAGGGCAGGAAAAACTGAAGAAAAATATTCTTCTTTAAGTAGAAGTGAAAACTGAAGTATTACTAAATGAATTCTTCTTCCAGTGAAGGAATCTACTGTCATTAAAAAAAAAAAATCAGAGTAATCAGTTTTTCACTATACCCCAAACAGTAATTCCTGCTTTTGCAGTGCACTTGGACAATATAGGACTCTTGTTTCTGTGAACTGTCTTTTATTGCAAAATTAGCTTTGAGGGATATAGGTTCATTGTAGTTATGCTCTACTGTAGAGTCAGCCTTTCTAAAATTAAAAGGAAGAGGAGAGCAGACTAGAAGGAAAAAAGCATTTATAGATGAATTATATTTTGTGGGTGGGTAACATGTGATTTGCAGTTTATCTGTAGGTAGTTCTTTATTATCTTTTGTTAGTTTGGTCTGCTCTGGAGTCAGAGCAAGTCAGACTGGAATGAAGAACATGCCAGCAAAGCTGAAGATGTGTGGATCCTAAAGCTATCAGAAGAATAAGGACTTACTAACACTGATAAGCGCAAACCCCTGACAGAAGCTTGAAAAATGTGATGAGCTCAGAATGAGAAGAACAAGAATAAAGGATCAAGGAAAACAATAAAAGGCTTAGAATCTTACAACACTGACTTCATCGTTACCTAAATATTCAGATCACTGCAAATATAGTCACCTTCAATGTCAGTGCCAGATTGTTCAGTGATGATGTATGTGCTGGATAGTCCCAAATGCTTCTGGGAAATGAAACGTTGCACTAGGTTTCATTTCCAGCTAGACTAAAAGATGATAGCTATGCTCGGGAAAAAAAAAAAAAAAAAAAAAAAAGCTGCTTTTCCATACCTTATACTTAAGTAAATTAGTGCACTAGGTACACAGGATTTCCATTTGTTTTACCAATATGCTCAATACTTGTTTTTGATTAGTAGAAGGTAAGCTGAGAAGCCTTTAATTCTCTCATCCATCAAAAGATATACAAAATTACACTTCCAAGGAAAGAAAACCAAAAGTTTACCTTGTCTCTTTTTTATACTGCAAGTAGGAGACCATCCTGTAAGAGAAGCACACTTGCACATACCTTTCACGCCTTCCTCAGTTGTGTCTGTGCATGTTACTGCTTTGTGCCAAGAGTAAAAAGAAATTCAAATTTATGAGCAGATTGAAAAGTATCCTTTTATATTCCAGCTTGTCTTCAGCCATAAAATACATAGCAAACAAGACTTCTTGGTGAAGCACATTACGTGCATGTGTGGCTGAGCCCTTTAAGGTAGCATGCTGTGTGCACAAGTCCTAATACAGACTTGGTATTGACTGATAGACGCTTATTATATATATTCTCTGAATGTAGCTCAGATTGCCAGCTCCAGGGATTTGCTGTGTGCAGTAATATGTGCCTGGGCTGGCAGAGTGCCCCACACAGGCAGTGAGAAGGAGTAGATGCCTTTGGCAAACAATTAACAGGACCTCTGTGGATATGTCCTGTTTGTGATGCTGCATGCAGAACCTGCTAGAGCCAGCCAGATGGAAAGGCAGCTGCTACTGGGTGTCTGGAGAGGTGTTTAACTTCATTTGTGGACTCACAGGGGTCCCTCCATACACATTGAGTGTGGTGCTGTTCCCCTAGAAACTGGTCAGGAATCATTTAGTGGGATCCCAACAGAATCTCTTTCTGCACAACAAACTAATAGGTATAGGGTTAGTCCCAGAAGCAAGAAAGAGAGATGCTAATTTTTGGAAGAGTAGGCAAAATTGTATTTAAAGAATTGCTAGACACTCATGCACAGAGTCATTCCCTTCGAAGAAAGTCCAAAATTTTTACCTGCTGGCCTTCAGCAAGGTTGTTCATAGTGCTCCTCAGACTCTTCCCAGTGGTTCAGATAGATATCATTTATAGGATGGTCTCATTAGAAATATAGCATGCAAGCAAAATATAATGAAGAATTGCAACTTAAATTATGAAACATATAATTGGTATTCAAATAGGAAATGGAAGGTTTTTATAGACATATACATATTCATTTCAAAAATTAACTATGGTATATGCATCCAAGCTGATACTCTGAGGCCCGACTAATGGAAAAATGTACAGCATCTCCTTAAGGGAGAACAGAGGGACTTTACTCTGTATGAGTTTTAAGGTATGTTAATATCTCCTAGAGAATAAGAAAGTTTATTTCAAGACTTTACAAACAAGATATATCAGTGTCATCCATCTGCTCAGTCAGCTTGTCATGTGTTAAGGATCTAACTCAATTAACTCCACTGAGTTAATTGGATTTTTAATATTGTAATAGTAAGTGAATTTTGGTCCATTAGAGGAAATGCACATTGTGATAATTTTGCAGTCCAGAGATTCTTTATGTTAATATGACTTGATTTTTTTCTCAATTGAGAAAAGATTCCATCCTAGTTAAAATTCACTCTTTCTGTCAAATTAAGGAAAGTAGTTTTTTATAGGTCCTCATAACTTAGAAAAAAATAGCTCAGCTCAGAAAATAAAAATACCACGCAATGAATAGTGCAAACTCCTTATCTTTACTGGTAATCTCTGTTGTAAAGTTTGTCTCTTATTATAATTATTAATTTGCATGGTTGAAAGCATGTAGAAACTTTGGCTGAATCAGGAACCCATTGTAGTGGATGTTGTCTAGATACAGTCAATCTTCTGAAGTAGCTGCACTGGTTTCAAGAGAGACCTCCTGCAAAATGTTCTCTGCTGTGGAGGTTAAAATTAACCTGTTTTATTTTGATTTGAAACCCAGCTGCTTTCTCGCAGCTGAGAGAATTGTAACACACAGAAGGAATTCAGAACATGTATGGGTGGCTGTAGGAGAGGGCTTTATTTTAGCACCTTCTCTGTTGCTTTGCAGTCTTTTTAAGAACACAGAGTATTTGCACAGTAAAACACAGTGTATACTTTGGTCTCGTTGTTCCCTGTTTTGGTAATCTCTTTGCTTTGTATTTGTATTAAAGAACCTCAGATTTCTCTAGATACTTGACGTGTTAGTTTCAGGTGCTGCATTGTCCATGATGATGGAAGAGGGTTTCCATGATATAGGTGCAATAGCTTCTAGAGCAGTTTAAATGCCTTTTACTTCTGAGTTCATGGACATGAACTTGTGTAATTTCCATGTAGAGCCAAGGGTGTAGCAGTAACGAAACTTTTGACCGTGATGTTTGTGGGGAGCATCAAACTGAGAGCTGAATTCCAGCTGTAACTACTCATCTGTGAACAAAAGCTTATCTGTATGATCACAAACTTGCTGCATACTGCTACCAAGTGTTTACCATACTGCCCACGTTGGGTACGTGTTTATTGTAATAACATAACTTTGGGGTTGCAGAAATCACAACAAAACTTCTGGAACCTGAGTGAAGGGCTCTGCTAAAACAATTACCTTTTGAATTAAGCAGGTGCCTCTTACTGGAATTGTAATTCTACTAGGAAAAGTAGATAGCATCTTATATGTGCCTTTACATTAAAAACAATAAATCAAAATCTGTTTTATGTGTATGGTAATATTTTCCTTTGACCATGTATGAGTTTGTCAGTCTAAGCTCAGAAAGAAGGTGATATTATCTCTAGAGTTGTAATCATGGCCCTGCTTCTGAGCAAAATATACCTCATTAAAAATCAAATATTTTTCTGCCAGAATTACACATTACATTGTTCACATTGTTTACATATAAGTCTGTTTTTTAATATTCTTGCATTCTATCAAATAAAGCCTTATTGTTAGACAAGGTCTTTGGGAATTTTTGTATTAAACTTCAGTACGAGCAGAATTTACCTGCCACCATGTAAAAACTACAGCCTTGCATGTATATTTGGATACAACCAGTAGTGGTTTACCACTACCCTGGACCATGTATCTGCATTAGCAGACTGCTCTTTGTCCAGTTGTGGGGGGTTTTTTCCTTATTTTCTTGTATTCCACTGATGTTTGCAGAATCATTCAGTCTATCTCAGTCGTTCTCAATTACGGTGTGCCAGAGACCTGCAGTAATGCTTATCATGGGGATTTTAAATGTGATATATGGTACCTTTGATTTGTCTCTCTTCTCCATAACTAAAGAAATGCAAAACAAATGATTAGTGGCAGCACTCCATTGTAAAATTAGAGTTAACTGGGTTTATAGTAGGAAATGCGTTGTAACTGTTGACTATAAATTTAAAAAATTTGAGAAATATAAAATAAATAGGACATGTAATGGATCCTGTGGTTGTATGATTGAGCTTTTCAAAAAGCAGCAATACTACTAGTTCCAAAGATTTTTCAGAGCAAACCAACTCGGTAGTTGTAAATACTACTGTGGTCATTGGAGAGTAAACCCAAGATTCAAAATCCAATGCAAATATCTGCATATTCCTTTTCCTTAGTCTTTATAGCTTGTGTGTGTATATGTCTTGTACAATTTTGCTTAATATAACTCAGTGACCAGAATGCATGGTTTATTTTAATTTGGGTTTCTGTGAGGATTAAAACTGTTGATTTCTTTTAGTTATGTTATGTATGGCATTTTGCATGCATTTTGTAACATTTTTGCCTCACTGTAATTTCCTTGTTGTGGTGCTGAGATGTAAGATGACTGATGTTCTGTTTTGATAGCTGGAATGATTGCAACAGATAACAGACTTTCTACCAAAGTGTATAATGAGCTTGTGTGTAACAGAAAGCTTGAATGCTCTGTGTACCATTCCTACTGCATTCTGCCTGCTGTAACAGCCCTGAATTGGTACCCACAGCCCTCAAAGTAATTTCCTTCTGGAATGTCCTGTAAGGTAGCAGTGTTGTGTAGACCACAGCAGACTGACAAGACAGCCTTTGCCATCCACCTGTCAGTGCCAATTAATCTTCATGACACATCAGGTGGATTGACACAGCTGTGCTCTTCTCTTTTAATTCAAACTAAGTTGCGGTTCTTCACAAGAGGAAGAACTCAATATTTTATTGTATGGAATAGGTAATGCTAAAAATATACTGGTCCCTGAAGCAGGAAGATTTTCATTCCAAATGTGACCAGAAATCAACAAATTAATCTTAAGCTTTTGTCACCTTACATGCCAGCATCGGAAGTGCTGGGTACAGGAAGGGGTTTCCTTGTAAGCCCTTTTGAAGTAAGAGTTTGTGGCAGGTGTCTCCTTTAAAAATGCCTTCCTCCTTTCTCCTGCCTAATAAAGGTACATTCTTAACTTGAAATAACAAGGAAAATATTTTTACCGATAGCAACAAATCCTCTGCTCTAAAGCAGCCAGAGTGTTTCCAACTAATTAAACTTTTTTTTAAACAGCTTAAGGAAAAAGAAACAGGGGTTGGGCATGGGTTGCAGCACCTGAGAAGGTGGAAGCCATTTAGATAAATACATAACTATGGCCTGTGAAGAAAAAGGACTCAAGTATTCAAAATATAATTGGTAATCACATCTTGTTAATGATATGCAGCTGCTTGGGTCAAAGTAAGTTTCAAACCCAAAATCTGCAGAAGTTTCAAAGATGACTCATTCCACGTGAGGGCAGCATGGCAGCATTGGTGGGGAGTGGGTCTTCTCTCACATACAGGGGAATGTCTAATCACAAAACTACCGGTTTCCAGTCTAAAAAGTGCAAGTGTAAGGATTTATGCAGAACAGGGGGGGTAAAGTCCTCATCTGGCTCTTTATTAGAGAAATTTCAGACAACTTAAAATCTTGGGGAAAGGTCCATCTAGTGAAGAAAGCAAGAGCCCTTTGACAGATGATGTAACAGTCACTGCTAGAAATGCTCATATTTTCCAGAAGGAATTTATAAACTTAAGAGCTGTCTCAGGAAAAAAACCAAACATTTTGAAAAAGAGAACGGAGCATGTGCTTTCCCAATTATATTTGTCTTGGTAATTTTGTATCAACAAGATATACAGAAAATCACTACCTAAAATAAGAGGATGCTCTTATTTTCATATCTTTATTCTGTGTAGGTTATAGAGGACAGAAAGGGGAAAGAGGCGAGCCTGGAATTGGACTGCCTGGTAACCCTGGACCACCTGGCCCTGCAGGTACAAGTCTCCAGATTTATTTCTGCTATTGTTATTTATGAACTAACAGCCTTTCTCCTGGTTTTAACGCTGGCTTTACACTCCTGCTTTTCCTCTCGAGCTGGGTCGTAGCGTGAGGTCATCCCCACCTGCCTTCTCATGGATGTGCTGGAGTGCAGCTGATGTCGGTGATGAAATGCAGGGCACTGCACATGCTCTGGTGAGGACTCTGCTAATTCTAGCTTTGTTTTACCAGCTGCTGGCCTGCCAGGCCCCCCAGGAACATCAGGCTCACCAGGACCGCAGGGGCCACCAGGACCCAACGGGAGATGCAATCCGGCTGATTGCTATTACCACGTGTCACAGACTCGCCCACGCACCAGCAGGAAATAAAAACCCTCTCCCCCAGACACTTGGGTTCACAGTCACTTTTCACTCTTTCCAATAAGTTATTTTAATTTTTGAAATATTTGGTGCATTCTTTTTTTTCCTCTCGACACTGCATGGTATGTAGATAATTTGTAAGGCACAAAATTGAGCCTTTTTCTATGTTGTTTGCAGTGTCATAAGGATGACATGATGTCATATATTTTCCAGAGTGCATTCCATGTGTTGTTTCTCGTATTTATTTTGCTTAGAACATAAAATAGGCCCAAATAATTTTCATAAACTTCTTTCTTCAAACAAAAAAAATATTTTGTTATAACTTAAGACATTATGTATGCCTCCATACATAAGCTGGCTTTATTTTTCTTGCTGGTGGTGAATTTTAAATGGAAAAAACACACTTCTGAAGTTACAAAGCATACCTGTTCATGGCGAATGCAGGACCTGAGCTGGAGCACTGGGAACTCTGTTTAGACTAAACATTCATGCCCTTCAAGAAGGCTCCAGCACACCTTCAGGAAAGGGTCTTCCAGGAATGCTGCCCGCCGTGTCACAGTCACATCCAAGATGGCAAAGAAGGAAACAAAGATGTGTTAATGATCTCCTTATCCCATCCAACGACGAGCTTCAGACTGACTGGAAAATCTCCAGGAAGTGTCTCTCCTGACTGGATTTTGTCCCAGCTGTGGGCTTGTATGTTCCTTTAGATATTAAACGCAAGAGGCTGCTGATGGTGCTCTGGACTGAGAACTGGCACACCTTCTAACCATTACATGGACTGAGTAAGGGCACTAAGCCCTGTAATCAAGCTACTCTGCCAGTTAGTCTGCCTACAGCAAAGGTGACCCTTTGCTTTAGAGCAGAGGCTGGTGAGTACGTAGTCCAACAATGGAGCTTGACAAGCCTCTAATCTTGGTGATGGCACTGTTTTCCTCTTCCTCCTGCAATATTCATATGCTGAAAAATAAGCTTGAGAAGAACATGGAATCTGTAGAGTCCAAAACTCACAGGTCCTATTAACCGGTGACAGAAAATTTCTTGAGTTCGAGAGAAATTTGGAAAAAAATACAGGGCCCTCCTAGAAAGGTGTACCAATGTGAGCAACAGCATCCAGTTTTCAGGCATTTAGTAAAGGCTACAGGAACAGACAATATCAATGATGAACAAAACTGAACAATGTGTAAATCCTGTAGAATTCAAAGGGTTGAGCAAAAGAAAAGCTGGAGAAAATCAATCACAGAGATGATCCTGAAAAGGAGTGAGTAGGGGTGGCCAAAATTTCACTTCTGATTATTAAGAAACAGATGATCCTAAGTTAGTCCTGTGGAATTTTGTACAGTGTAATAGAAAGTGAAGGTGCTATTTAGAGAACACAGACATCTATTACCTACAACCTCAAAATGCACCTGTAATACAAAGCCATACTGAGGGCTCTTATCTTGTCGTTTGGGAGTCAGTCACTCTCTCACATCAGGCAGGGAAGTAGTTTAGGTAACTTTGTGCTTGAACAGGGAAATATTCTCAAATTTGAAGTGCTGGCTTCCAGAGAAGCTGTTGTGATACATGAATCTGGCTCACTTTTGGGTTTTGGTCTTGTAAGCAGTTAAGGAATGACTGCTGGGAGTCTTTAGCAAAAGATGCACATTGGCATTTGTTCTGAACAGAGTTCCTAGCACTTGCACCCAGAGCAGAGGAGCAAGATGAGAGCATGAGGTGACAGAACTAACTCAGGTGGCAGCTGGAGAACTCAGGACACTTTCTGAAAGGGAAAGCACACATCCCTGACATGTTCATTGGTTAGGTGTTTGGAGGAGAGAAGGTGCTTGCTGCAAAAGGATGTTAAAGGAAACACAGGGATAGAAGGCTGAGAGTAAACACCTGGGACAGGAGAGGGCAGCAGGAATGAGGATGGCAGAAAACCTGTGGCATACCATGAAACCATCTCCTGAAGGAGCTGCAATATGCCCTGCAGCTGGGGACGCCTTGGGGAGTCATGGTGCTTTATCTGTTCCTTATGAGAATGGGGTCAAATCCCACAATCAAACCCAGTCCTCACACGTCCTGTTCCTCTCACCCCCTCATTCCTCGGGAGGCAATGGCTGTCCCTTCTCCAGGCCAGCATCCTCTGCTCTGCGGGCAGCGGCGCCTGTACTGCTGGAGTGAAGGTGCATTTGGGACAAGTGATCTGCCTGCCTGAGCTTAGCTCAACACAAGGTGCTCCCACTCCAGAACTGCTGTGCCCCTGGAGCGTGTTTTGCAGTTCTGCTCCTCAGAGTGCTGGGAATGGTGAGGCAGCTGGAAACCGAGCCCTGAGGCACCGAGCGCTGTGCAGGCCACGGGTCTGCTCGCCCAGAGAGCACAGCCCTGCACCAACACATCTCGGTGTCTAAACATGGACACCAGAGGAGGAACAGCTCCAATGCTGGTGTTCACTCTCTGAAAGGAACTGCTGGTCAGATATCTTGCATGAACGTTTTCTCTCTCTTTCTCTTTTTTTTGGGGGGGGTTTTTGTTACTTCTCTAGTAATTCCAATATGTGTAATAATCTAAACATTTTTTACTTCATAAGTTAACTTTGAACTTTATTTTCTGTGATAATATTGAAAAGGGTGCTGTCTTGTGGTAGTACTTGCTTGACTTAGAGGTTCCCAAGCAGCCCCGTCCTGGAAGGCTGTACATAGACCATTGCGCCGCACTGGAGGTATCTGTATATTTTGGGGCTTTTAGCTTGCTGAAACCCTGCATCTGTTATCTGCCAGATGCAATTGCTGTATTTTAATTTACTTGAATTTATTGGAAAGCAGAACACTTTTTATATTTGAAGAAGTTTTATTTTTTCATCTATGTTTCCTACAGATGCCTTTTTCTTTTTATAGGCTCAAAAAGAAAGGTCTTTCTAAAATGTATTTGAATGCTTTCAGTTGATTTGCAGGTAACTTTGGTAATTATCTTGTTGCATTATTTTTATTTTGCTAAAAGCCCACTTTAATTTTCTCATGTGAGAAAACGGGTATTTTTTAATATGGGCTATCTCAAAACCTATTTTAAGATGCCACGTTCTTCACTGGGGTAGAACAGAGTTAATCCCAGATTAAATTTACTTCACACTGGCTTGCTCTTACTTTGCATTTTTAGGATTGAAAGTGGAATGTAGCTGGAAACATGTCAGCTTGGCTTTCAGGTTTGGCCCTGAAATTTCTTTGCAGTTTCAGACTGATGTTGTCTTAGTTTTTGGGAAGGAGGCCTGAGAGGGAAGAGGGGATGCTTAATCTATTTTGCAATTTGCTTTATCAGTTTTGTATCTGTTTTAAGCAGTTCATGCTGCAGTGAGCACTGCAAGGAAATAAACACGAGGGTTGTTTTTTTCCAGTAGCATAAGGTCTTTTATTCTGCTTTGGGTTTGTTTACATGCAACAAGACTCTGAAGTGAAATAATTTTGGCAAAAATGTTTTAAACCTTTTTTAAAAGCTCTTTAAATTTTATCCTAGTTCAGAGTCAGACTATTGTATTTTATGGCAAGTTGCTTTATCACCTATAAAAAACATGTTGGGATTTTCTTTAAATAGCAATGTACAGAGCTACTCAGTTTGCCTAAAGAAAGTACAGAAACTAGCTGAGAGGGAAGATTTCCCGAGGCTGCAGCAGACCTCCTGCTGTCCACATGGTGGAGTGCAAAACATCCTTTCAGTACAAAGATTACAGCCCAGGCATAACTCCCCTAGCAGCACACGACCTGACCCAGCTATGTGTACTCTCACAGCACAACAGTCAGTGTTTCTGATTTTGTTCTTAAGGCTTTTTTCTTCTTTCTTCAAATCTCTTTAATTTTGCATGGCAGTATTTGCAGAAATACTGCCTTTCTTGGATAATTATTGTCAGAAAATATTGCTAAGTTTTTAATTGTGTTTATTATTATATTGTGTTTAATGTATGCTACAAAAGAATATGTTGTGGTGGGACATCTCACTTTCAGGCATCATTTATGTCCCCTGCAATGATATTTGTCTCTAAACAACTCACCTATGGTTAGTAAAAACATCAACAGCATCCAATGTACAGTTGGGCAGCAGTGCAGCCTGGCAATGTTTTGGGAACCAATATTCTTACCTTAAACTGGATTTGGTTTCAATGTTAAAAGAGCACTGTGATACAGAAACAGGATTGATTATCCATCCTTCCCTTACGTTTTATGGTTGTGGTTTATGACAGATGTTAGATATGCACAGCTTTGTTAAATAAGTGGGGGTGTTATTTAGCAGATAATCACACAAAATATTTTGGATCTTCTTATTTTTCACAAGGGTGAAATGTTATTTTTCATATCTATGTACACTCAATTTCTTAAATTTTTTTTCTGAAATATTTATGTGAAAGTCCTGTAAAAATCCCACTGGCTAAATTAGCCTTTTATAAACTTGTTTCTCCAAATAGACTACATAAAAATAGTCCCTAATCTTGCATTTTACCTATGCAGTAGAACTGCTGGTCTAATGGGAGATGTTAGAACAAGAAAAGTAACTAGAAATAAAAAAATGCTGGTTTGTGGTGTGTTTTTATTGAGTTTTTCATATTTTCTGGATGTACCAAGTCATGCAAATTTTTCCTGAAATCTGATATGTCCACTACAATTTGATTGTACTGGATGGCTGTTTAAATCACCTCCATGCACGTTGGTAGGCATAGGCCATGGAGAACAAGTTTAACCCTGATCATGTCATGGTTGGTATTTAAGTGGAAAATTTAAGCTTCAAGATACTGTAAGGAAACACGGTTTTCAAATATTAATTGCTAATAAACATTACAGATCCTAGACCAAAATAAGTTTGTAGCTAAAAAGGCTGGAGTCTACACATCTTTTAGCAGTTTTCTTTCTTAGTCTGCTATTGGATAAACACAAATGCATTTAGTTCTTTCCTGCAGTTTTAATGTAAATATATTCTGTCTCCAGCAGAATGTTTGAAGGATTCTTAATGACACACCTTGTTTTTTTGTATTCTTTCATTTCTGAATTACATGCAGCTGTCACTGAATGAATCACAGAACATGACGACTGGTTACTTCCTTCCTTTCTTATATTTTTGGTTTGCAACATTTAAGGTTCAGTTCAATGGAAATGTATTAAGTGGATGAAAAATAACTTTTTACATTATTATGTAGCCATGTACATTTGAGACAGGATGCTGGGTGGAAATGGAAATATTTCACATACTTTCTGTTTGATGCTCTGTCAAAAGTGTCAGCCTTTCTTCTGTGTCAAATCACAAGAAAGAGGATGAAACCACAAACAGGAGAAAGGAGAGGCACAAAGCCACTGCAGTGAGCTCTGGGGAGAAGTCAGGGCGGGTTGGCTGAATTTGGGGGGATTGGATTTTGACCCCAACTGAAGTCAGCCTTGTGCTTCGTAGGCCTGGTGAAACTTAGGGTTCTACAATCTGGATTAAAGAGCAAGCAAACAAACAAAACCAACTAAATGCAAAAACTTGGTCTTAACATGTATGTAATTTATGGAAATTAATACATTCTCTGAATGCAGATAAACTTTCTGCCAAAGTAGGAGATAATCACTTTTATTCAAGAAACTGATACACTGAACTTTAGGGAACTTTAGGAATTTCATTTTTCTCTTGCTGCCTAACTCTGCCAGGAGGAATAATACTGATGGCATTTTAAAGGACTCTATGTAATAATTTCACCACTAGCTTGATTTTCTTTCTTGCAATTTCATAGTGACTTCAGAAAATTTATTTTGTTTACTGTCTGAAGCTGCCAGGTTTACTCATCCTTTTGAATGCACAGGCAGCAAGCAAAACAAAACAGGAATAACAAAAAATTGAAGGTAGGGAATAAAACTGGAGCTATAGCAAATCACACAGGAGTAACTTGCCCTACAAAATATAGATATTTCTATGACCCATGAGCAGAGGAGATGCAGCAACTGCATTTTTTAAGTATAAGGGAACCAGAGGTTTTGCGGTCAAAAAATAATACAGTGATGAGCAGGTCAAGCAAATACATTTCACCCAGTTATCTAAGCAATTTAACCACATTTGCAAAAAATGGAACATTTGTATGTGGAGCACAACTGCTATGTTCTGCCAGGATGAACTAACACGTTGTTTCTGAACAAAGTGTTTCTTGGAAAACTTGGTTTCTTTTTCCTTCTGTCCTTCAAGTAACCTTCAAAATACCATCTGTGGACACTTTTCATATTTGAAGGAAAACAAATTATGTTGTAGATCTGTTCTTGGCTCTGGGTGAACTCAGATCATGACTAAGCTATTTAAGGACACAAAATGTAGTGTGATCCTCCCTAGCTTTGGTTTCATACATCATTTAGGAGGTCCAAATAGTGCTATAGTGCTGTAGACCTTCTTTGGCTACAGAGACATTGGCCTTTGTGAAACATTCAAGATTTTTTGGTAGCAGTTCATACTAAGTTGCTTGAACCCAGTGATGGCTGAGGCAGAAAACTTACATATAAACTAATACATTAGCTCTATGTAAAACCTAGAGATGTATAATACATCCATCTCTCAGTATTCAGCAGCAGTGTGATGTCAGAAGATCACCAAATTTGTTAGCATTTCCAGGCTAACAGTCAGACTCAATGATCTTAAAGTTCTTGTCCAACCTAAAAAATCTATAAACTGGTTATCATTAAGATTTTCTCTGGGTTCCTCCCTATACTGAAGTAACTGAGGAGCTAGGATATGTATTTATCACATACACATTCAATTGCATATCACTGCAAATAAACCTCCAGAACCAGAAGTGGTGTCAGAGATCATGATGGGTAAAAGATTTTCACTAGTCTTCTGTTCAATAAATCTCTGTTCAATAAATCTTTTATGATGCTGAACCTGAAGGAGTTGAGAACAAGATTTGGGATTTCACTGAGATTTCAGGAGCATCTGGTTAAAATTAGTGGCATGCTGACAGTGGCTTGTGAAACCTCTCAGTCTCTTTGCACTGTGCCTTCTTAATTTATTTTAGGACCTTTTTTTCTGTATCACCATAGTCAATACATGTTTATTTTAAATTCATTATCCTGTCTTTATTTTCCAAATCTTTATTTTACTTGAACGTACTGTTACTAAAAATCCCATCTCTGGTATGTTATAGTGCACAGTCTACCATTTGTCAAGTACCTCTTTTCCATTCTTGTGTAAGATTTGGAACTGAGAATTAGATTAACCTATGCATCCCATAAGGACTTAAAACGGGCCTGAGGATTTTTTCTTCAGTTCTTTAAATTAAAACTTGTGAGTCAGCTTGAAGGGATAAAATCTCTCACTATCTTAAGATGTCCACTTATAAAGATTCTGCATTGAATTGACTCTCAGTGTTGAATTTGTTTGATCGTAATTATTCTTATTTGAGTTTTGCATATGAATATTTTTGCTCCTACATGAGTTTCCTTCCATTGAATTTTATGCATTTTTCAGACTATATTTTCTAAAGCACTTCGCAACTGTATTTAAATGTGGGGGGTTTGCTTCTTTTGATTCATATGTTTATGCATTACGTACAGAAAACAATATTTTCATTCTGTTATCAGGTGAAATTTTTTCTTTTCAACAGTTTTACACAATTTATAGTCAAAATAAAAGTTTGCTGGTGAAACTACAGGGTTTTTTACTAGTGTTTTATTTGTTCCACTACCTAAGGAGTACTTTTGAGGACTCTGCCCCAAGTCAGTAAAAACTGACCTAATTCAAAAACTTTTGAAAATCCCTTTATGTGTTCCCAAGCCGCTCACCTGGTGTGGAGTCTTCTGGATTTATTCCTCAAGAATAAAATTCTTTGCACTTGCCAATTTTTGTGACTTCTTGAAGTATTAATGTAGGAAATCTGGTTTGGTTTGAGGAAGGCCTACCTACTATTTTTTTCAATAATTCCTTTTGGAGTGTACATTATACCAGTACTTTTCCCTTTAGTGTTATCTTACATGTTATGTGCAAAATGCAGAGCTCCATAAATCTTGTTATTTCTCTCTGTTGTCACATGGCATCAAGTCAAGTGTTTGGAATGTGATCAGACATTTAAGGGCTAGGAGAAAAATCAGTGCTTAACACAAGTGCACCAAAGCTTGTATTGGAAAATTTGGATGGCTAATAATGAAAAGAAAGGAAACATCATAGGGTGGTTTCATTGCTGTCTTGGAGAGAGAATAAAATTCTGAGAGGTAAAGTCAAACCACAAATAGTTTAGTTTATACAGAGAGGAACAGAATATCCACATTGCACATTTTCCTCTAAAAACTGAGTATCTAAAATAGGTAACTTGGGCCATCTAATGGCTGCCTTCTGGCTGTTCTGGCTCTCAATATTGAATGCAATTAATGAATGAATACATTAAAAATTATTTATTAATTTGGGGGTTTGTAATATTTTATAGGAAACACACATATTTCTAGGACTTAAAATTCTGTTGACAGTGGCAACTAGCCTTTTATCTTAATGTCACAAGGCAAGCTGCAATGGGCTTCATATGTAATTACAAATGCAACATAAATTGGAGTCAAAAATGAAGAGGTTATTCCACATGGGCTATTCATGACAATCCTGTGATTGTACTTTTACAGATATTGGCAGCATAAGCAGTGCCGAGGGGGACAGGTTTTCGTAAGAACTTCCCATCTGGGTTTCTGTGAAGAGCTGAAAGGAGGTTTAGCACATTCTGTGCAAGACACATGTACAATAAAGGGACTATGCATGAAGGGTATGTGCTAGAATTTATTTTTTAAGTATGAAAGAATAGCTACAGCTGCAGTAAATAAAACTGTCTTTTTTTATTTGATGGTTGAAGATGTTATTTCACTGTACATCATACATAGGAATTAAGTAGGGGAGGAGGACAAATCATAGAAACTCTTCATTTAACAAAATCAAAAATAAAAATAGACAAGCACCTTTTATTTTCCCCCAAAAGGAGAAAGCAGAAGGCAGCACCTGTGTATTTCTGTAAGCACCATTGTTCCAGCTTGTGTTGCTAAGTACTCCTTTTGGAGAATGTACAACAACCACCAAGTTAAAAATACCTTACTGAAACCTTGGTTGAAAGGTTTGTCCGTGTCTTTATTCCTCCTTCGTTCGTCATTCTGTCCTCAGCTGTGCAGGATCCAAACTGATGCCAACTCGCACTGGCTCGCTCAGGGCCCTTTCATGTTCTTCCCTGCTCTCTGTCCCGCCTGCATCCTGCAGGACGCTGGCTCGCAGTAGCCAGGAGGGCCGGGAGGGCCGGGGGGACCAGGGACCCCAGGCTGCCCGGCCACCCCAGGGGGACCTCGGTCCCCGTCACGGCCATCCCTGCCGTAGCTGGCTTTGCCTGGCTCACCTGGAAAAGAGGATGCAGGTCTAAACGTCGGCAGCATAGGACTTGCTTAGCGTAACTAGCATCCTGTCCTTAAAAGCTGTATGAAGATGGTTTTTCACTGCTCTCAGGGTATTCTTAAGAGGGGTACCCACTTACAGGGACAATTCTCCTCTAGCCAACACCCAGCCTGCCATTACACAGCTACAGCAATGAAATTTCAGTCCCTGTGCTCTCCAGCTGTACTAGTGCAGGTTTGCTGCTGTACAAAACTCTGCAGGGTACTCTACTCAGCCAACCCTGGTGCCAATACCTTGAGCAGGGTAGATGCTACTTGCTACCACAGAATTTCATTAGCTCTCTGGAAAAAGCAATACCAAAAATCTATTTTTTTTGTTCCACTCAGATGGTTGGGGAAATAGATGTAAAGATTGGAACTGCTGAGTGCTAAAGTAGTTATTACTTCTAAATCTTCAATGAAAGAAATGAAAAACAGTGATTTCAGAAAGCCTCTTCCAGTTGTAGATTTCTACAGAAAACACTTCTGAATTACATAGACATCCTTGGGATCAGTAAATACGAAACTCTTTTTTTTCTTTTTTCACAAGAGAACAAATACGAGTAGTTCATCTTACTATATAAATACAGAAATGTACTGCAGAAATACTGATGGAAATGACATGTTTATGTTCATTCGCTGGCCACTAGAGGCCAGCTGTGCTTCATCCATCGGCAGGAATTCTCCTGGAGCCATTTAATACAACGCTGCAATTAATTACCACAGAAATAAAACACGATCCTAAATTATGTCTGGAGATTTTGAAGACTCTTGTGTCTGCCAGTGAGATAATCTGGAGGTTATGGCCTTTTTCTGTTTATTTTTATATATAATTATATCTGTATATAACATATATAAAAGATGTATTAAAAGAGGCAATTTCTATTCATATGTGTGTAATTGCCTCCTTTTTTAATGCTTTCTTTACATTTTTCCTTATCTTTCTACACTGAGATAAACGAGGAGGTAGCATTTTAGTTTTTAATTCTGATTTCTGACTGAATTACTACCCATAAAATAAAAATTATGAAGCACTGTAATTTCAGAGTTTACTGCTTAATGGACTCCCTTTATCTTTTCAAGGCAGCTTGAACTATCAGTTCTGAGTAAATTTTTACTATATATTTTCTTTATCCTCACCCTCTTATAATTTACCTGGAAGACCTCTTGGTCCAGGATGACCTTTCAGTCCTCTGCCTGGAAATCCTCTTTCTCCTCTTTCTCCTGGTTCACCTAGAGCAAATTCATGAAACATTAGTTACAGTCTGCCTGGAGTATCATTTTCTGTAAATTCCCTTTCAGAAGTGAACAGTTAATAAGCAGAGAATTCAGCTGGCTGTATATATTCTTAGCATTTTCAATGATGTCCTGACACATATCCACATAAAATGTTTGGGATTTGCTTGGTTTTTTTCACCCATTTAGTCACACACAGAAGCAGACAGACTGGGGGGAAAAGAAACCATCTAGAGCTGGACAGTAAGTACCACATGAAATATGTCACAGCCTATATAACAGGAATAAAACAAAGTCTTGGGATTTCAGGATATTTGGGATACAGAGGAGAAAAAAGGTGACTGCACAGATGACAGTACTCTGTCACTATTCACATAAGGCACTGTTTTACCTTCACAAAATAAATTTTTTTTCTCATACAATAATATCATGGAGACTTTCCTTTGATGGACACCCAGAGTTTCTTCAAGCCATATCTTGCTCCGAACCTGAATTATCTTAGTAAGAGGAAGGTTTTTTTGTTGCTTGGGTTGTAAAGGTCACTGTTATCTATCCATAACACTATGTATATTCCCAATGGTGAATACCTTATGTTGTTTGGGAGGTTTTTTACCTTTTATTTTCATGTAAGTTAAAAGCCACAAGTTTATGCCTAATAATATCTTTAAAAGCTTTATTTTATGCTTCTATACTGTCTTGTACTGTGGTGAGGAAAGTTAGAATAGACTGCTGGGTTTCTGACTTGCCTAGAAATGGCACAGCAGAAAAGAGGGAAGCTGTGCAAAGGAACACAGGAGTCAGTACAAAAGTCCAGGTTTTATTAAAAGATGAACACGGGGTATTAAAGGAGGAATCTGATCTCCATGCTACAGACTAACTAGTCAACATGGAGATCCAGCCTGTCTGTAAATACAGCTACTGTAAACCCCAGTTCAAGTTACCCATGTTGTACTTCTGCTTTTTCCAGCTACCTAATGCTGCAGAATAGTGTTTACTCCTGCTTACCCCAAATGTCTCCCACTTTTTATTTCTGTTTCTGAGCAGAAATAGTCTTTCACTACCCCAGATTGCTCATTAATGTAACTAAATCTCCTTCCTTGAGGTACCTCTTTTTGACTCTGCCATTGTTGCTGCTGTTAAAATCACCTTACTTTTGCATCTTCTGCTGTGCATCATTGTTAAGACTTTGCTGTGTTTCTATCTCCTATTTATTATGACCTTTTTTAAACCATTCTCAACATCTTCTTCTAGTTCCCTTTTATCACATGTCCAAGTACCCTTTTTCCCTCACTCCAATCTCAGACGACTCTCCAAATGGATGGTGAAAATCAGTTGATCCCTGTGACTTCTGTGGAACTCTGGTAAGTACCAGGGACTCAGAATAAAGCATTGAGAGTTTTCAGGCTGGCTGCCATGTACCATCATTAGAGCTCTTGCACATGAGAGCATTCACCACTTCCCCTGTGTCTGTTATGGTATTGCAAGGTTTACTCTAAGGTGACTTGGAATTTGATGACAGTTGTGACAGCTTTTTGTTAGTTATAATGATTTTGCTTGTTTTGGGGGGTTTTAATGTTCTGCTTATTTTTTTCTTTTAATATTAACACAGTACAGCCTGCTGTGCATTGAATCAAATTTTGCATATGCCATACATCTTTTTTGTATGTCTGATTTTTGATTCTTCTGCAGATGACATTACATTGAATTAAAACAGTGGCAAAGCTCCAGCAACGATGCTGTTAAGTTTTGCTTTGTTTGTGTTCTATTCCTTCCCTCAAAGGTTTTCCAAATTTCACTTTCAAATAAACCTTGAATCAAAAGTAAACATCCTACTCCAGCAACAGACCAGCTTTGTGCAGAAAGACAATTTTTAAATAAGACCATCTTTTTGGAAAACAAATTAAAACCACTGCTGAATAGAAACTAATACATATATGGTAGTTATAAGACTTTGCAGAAAATTCTCTGGAGGACAATAGAACCTCTCAGTCATGAACAGAAGAGATTAACGTAGATCAAAGATTTTGTGTAAAATGTAAGTCAATTTTACTGTGGATTTGTCCTTTCCAAAGAATCAATAGACGCTGGCACCTAGTGAAATGATGTTTAATGGCTCAAGTATTATACGCAAATAAAAAAGTAATTATTATCAGTTCCTTGTAATGTGATAAACTGGGTGTGCTTAGAAAAGTAGACTAGAATTTAGTGATGTAATCTGACTTCTTATATCAACTCTTGATTCTTGCAAAAGTTAACAGCCAGGCTGAATGGAGAAGAGAACCACTGCTGGAATCAAATGTGGTGCTTGCCATCAAATGGCTTCTACAATGTGAAAAAGGACAAACATCTGACCTGAACTAGAAGGAAGCAGCTGAGTCAGAGTCTGAATATTGATTCTCACTCTCATGGACTTTTGAGGTTTTGTGGGTTTTATGTGCTAGAAAGCATATTTCTAACTAAGCCTTGCTAAAGCCAGGCCAATGAGTCCTTTAATCAGTGTGGTACTGACACAACAGTTACAGTAAACAGCTTACATTCCTAACTCAGGATTCTTTTTGGACTTCACACATGTACAGCGCACATCAATAACCTGTAAACCAAGGAAGGGGACCTTCTAACCAACAACAAGACCTAAACAAACAAACCCCAAAAACCAAAACTGAAGCAGTAACAAGTGAAAGCCAGTTGGAGAATTTCTTACCTTTAGGACCTTTACGACCAATCTCACCAGGGGGACCTTTAAGGCCAGGCAGGCCACGGGGGCCAAGCTGTCCTGGAAAACCATTTTCACCAGCAGGTCCTGGAGCACCTGGTGGTCCTGGTCGGCCAGGAAGACCTGGAGCACCAAATTCTGGCCTCCTAAGGCTGGCTGCCAGCTGAGCTAATTGTTCTGCAATGAGCAGGAGGACAGAGTTATGGAGTAAGTGAACATGAATGAAGAGATTCCCATGATCACTGAAGAAGCATGTATGTTCGCTGCTACAGGAACTGACAGATTACACTACACCACCTTCCTCTTTTATAGTGCTATTTACAGAGTTAATGACATATAAGGTATTATCTTGTTATAGACTAAGATATTTATCCTATTTATAGAGTTTGGTTTTTTTAAATACCCTGTTGAGCAGTATCAAGAACAGTGAAAACTCCTGAAAATTTTTCAAACATGAGCAGCAATTTCATTCTGTAAACTCTTAACATTACAGAGGCATAATAACCTAAAAGACATCTTCAATAGCAAGTAGTGAAAATTTTCTTTTGTGTTTACAGGACAGCATAAATTTCTCAACTCAGTAAATTCCTTGCACTCATCCATATTAGAAAAGCTTCAGATCTCTCTGTGTGTCAAGAACTCAGCAAATTAGGGTTAATTTAGAGCATCTCTGTATTGCTTTAATTTTAAGGTATGTTATCTCCAGAAACCTCACTCTGCATTCCTCTTCTTTTCACCTATTTTGCACAGTCTGTTTACTGAAATCTAATAATGTGTATACAAAAGGCTAAAAAACTTTCAGTGAAGCTTGTACTTTTATGTGTGTAAACACAGCAAGTAATTTGAATACAAAATGTATGTATTTCACCCGACTACTCTGGTCTATGGCCTGCTTACCAAAGCAATCGTGTGGAATCAACACGCATTTCAATGAGGCTACAAAATAGATGTATAAATAAGGGACTTCCTCATATTGTGTCCACATTCACATGTAGAAAGATTTTCCACCAGGCACCCTGCTGAGGCCATGCAATTTTTTCTGGGTAAGCATGGGGAAAATCTTGGTCCCTAGAAATAGATGATCCCAAGTTTAATGCACAAGAAACATGAAATATTTTTTAGCCTATTTACCTTGCATGACTCTCATGCAAACCTGCTTAATGTGCTGATCGCTTGGTTCTTTTCCCTATGAATAAAAAAAGAGGGGTTTAATAAAATGGTTGATGTCACACTTACATTTTATAACTGTGCCTAATGCAAAAAATGCTGTCAATAAACAGTTGTCACAGTTTAATCTCAGCTGGCAAAACCCCACAGAGCTGCTCACACCCACAGCCCACACCCGTGGAACAGGGAAAGAAAAAGAAGTTTAATAAATAGAGAGAAGAAGAAGTAGAGGGAGAGGTAGGAAAAAGGGGAAGAGGAAGAAGAAAATAAATTACAAAAAAGACAATGATAATGCAAGTGATACAAATGAAAGCAGTTGCTCACCACTGTCACAAATTTTCCCTGGTTACATGGCTGAGCATGATGCCATATGGTGTGGAATATCCCTTTGGTCAGTTATGGTCAGCTCTCCCAGCTATGCCCCCTCCTAATCTTGTGTGCACCTCCAACCTACTCACTGATGGCACAGTGTAAGGAGCAGGAGAGGCTTTGATTCTATGCAGTGTTCATGAGTAACCAAAACATCACAGAATGGCTTGGGTTGAAAGAGAACTTTGAAACCATCTAGTTACAACTCTGCTTCTCAGTGCTCCTTTCAACCTGGCCTTGAATCCTTCCTTGTGATGGAGCATCCACAGTTTCTGTGAGTGAACTATTAGTACCTCTCCATTCCTTCAGTGAAAAATTTCCTCCTAATATTTAATCTAAAATTATGCTCTTTCACTTTGAAACCATTACCCTTTTTCCTGCTCCCATCAGCGTACAATAAAGATTATTTTCAGCACAAATCCAAAACATAATGCCATACAAGCCAATATAAAGAAAGTTAACTGAATCCCAACCTAAAATAATCCATAAGTCACTAAAAGGTGTTCCAGCTCCTGCAAGTGCAATTATTCCAGCTGATGTCAACTTCACTAGCAAGGTAAAGTCTGGGAGTGATGCTCCCTTGTATCAAACATGGTTTGGTTTCAGGCACCCTACAGGGATGGCATGGGCATAAGAAAACAGAGCTGAACTGAAAGCTGGGCCCCAAGGATGGAACTGTGTACAACCCCAGATTTCTCTGGTGTACCCCTGTGTCTGATGAGAGGCACTCTGTACTTCAGACTGCTGTGGCACTTCAGGTTGGTGTGTGTACATGCAAAACCAGGAGTGGTGTGAGTGAGAGATCAAGGTTCAAAAGACACCAGTTAAGCAGTACTTACAGCTGGACCTTCACTGCCAGGCAGGCCTGGGGCACCCTGCTCCCCCTGCAAGCCTCGTGGTCCAGGTGATCCTCGTGGCCCTTCCATGCCAGGCAGTCCCCGACTTCCCTCAGGGCCACGGGATCCAGGGTCTCCAGGATTACCAGCCTGGCAAAGAAAGAGAGGAATTTCAATGGACTGCTGTACTAGTGATAGACTCATTCTGGCATACCAAAATGGTGACAGGAGCTGTTCACAAATGCAAAGCAATGAGTGCTGAAATGCAGTTGTTCAATAGAATTTTTTTTAAAATAAGCAACTGGAGCCAGTATTTTAAGAGGTCTGTACTCTTCACTTTCAGGGCAGAAATGGAAAAATAATCTATTCTGTCAAAATAGGTAAATCAGAATTAATAGTGACATGGTCTCTGACCTCATGTATGTCAACATGGAATATTTCTAGACATTAAATGCTGCTTAAGCTATGAAAATTCCAGTTCCCTTCTTGTTCCAAATGCCTTTCATGTCCTTCTGTAGAGAGTACTATGGTGTGAGCCTCTACTGTGTAGCCCCAGGCTGTTTGGGAACGTACATTTTTGCTTTGTTTACTCTGCCAGAGCCAGAGCTAGTTCTAGTGCTTATGCTGGAGTTTTCTGGCAGAGAGGAAGGAACATCCTCACACCAACTGACATTGACAAACTGCCTGAACAGATGCAGTGACGCCTTATTTCACTCAGGGAAGGGGTAGAAAGCTATTCCTCACCCTGGGGAATGAAAGGATTGATGAGACTATGTCAATATGTCCACTTAAGTACGATGAGTAAACAAAGCTATAGCTTCTGCTCCAGTAAATTAACTAAAAGTTATAAAATATCATGCAGACGGACATCTGTGCCAGCAGGCACCTCTGAATTATTGTATTTGGTTTGAGTGATAATGTTCTGGTAGCAGGGAATCTACAGGGGTGGCTTCTCTAAGGAGCTGCCAAAAGCTTCCCCCCATGTCCAACAGAGCCAACACCAGCCAGCTCTGAGACAGACCTGCTGGCCAATGCCAAGCCAATCAGTGATGTTAGTAAAGCCTCTGGGATAACATATTTAAGGACGAAAAAAATTATTGCCCAGAAATAATTGCAGCCAGAGAAGAGCAGGGTGAGATTATGTGAAATGAACAGCTCTGCAGACACCCAGGTCGGTGCAGAAGGAGGGGGAGGAAGATGTTCCCCTTTTATTTTACTTCCCATTATCCTACTCTGACTCTGATTGGCAACAAATCATTTCCCCAAGTCTGCTCTGGTTGTGACTGTAACAGGTGAGGGATCTCTCCCTGGCCCCTTATCTGGGCCCATGAGCTTTTTGTTGCATTTTCTCTTCCTCGGCCAGTTGAGAAAGGGACTGGCAGTGTGGCTTTGGTGTGAACCTGATGTCCAGTCAAGGTCAAACCACCACAGGTGCTTTCAATACAAGTTATTTTACACCTATGAATCAATAGTAACAATAACACAGAAAAATAATACGCAAAAGAAGAAAACAAAATCCACAGAAAAAAAACCAAAACAAGCAGGAAAAAAATCCTGCATACTCACAGCTTCCCAAACCTACTGGGGAAAAAAAAAAAAAAAAAAAAAGAGAGCAACACCTACTGAAAGAGATTCTAAAGAACAAATTACTCAGCTGTGGTTAAATCCACGAGGTGGATTTAAGTTAAATCCACGAGGTGGAACCATTTAGGTTCCAGCAGTGCTGAATCCCAGACAGCCAATGGCTGTCCCTATCAGAAGGAAACCCAAAGAACATGCTTCCATAGATACATTAAGATGACAGAATAATTGCTTGTATGAACTATGCAACCAGGAAGCCATCATTCCTTTCTTCCCCAGCCTGGTGAATTATCAGGTTCCCAAAAGATTTCTCATTCCTTTGAGGGTACTCATTGGGATGATGAGCACTCTAGGCTCTCATCAAGACAAGAGAATTTGAAAAAACTAGGTGGATAAAATTATGGATTTCTCTTCTAATCTATCTCTTCCTCATATCCTTCTTGTAGGATCTTCATTGGCAGTAAACACTCTTTAGCTTGCATTTGCTTAGCCCAGAGTTACTCAGAACATTAATTACACAAGCACAGGATTTTTTGTTATGCTCAGTCTCAATTCCATACAGGTATTTTAGTGTCACAGCTTATACTGTCAGATGATGTAACAATCCAGCTCTTGAGTGATCCTGAAATAACAGAATGAATTCAGTTCTGCAGTTATTTTTTTATGTGACACACAAAATTCTGCTCACCTTCCACATCAAAGTTATCATTTTGCAATAAAACAAAACAAAATAAAAATTAAAATAAGATTAAAACACAATAAAAATAAAATAAAATAAAGGAAGCTGGGCCATAAATACTTCTGATTTCACAGACATCACAATCCTGCTACCAGTTTTTTAACAGTGGCATGCAGCCACTGCACTGAGCCTCCTTTCTATCCAACACCTACTGTACAAAGGGTGCATTCATTTTCTTTAAAAAAAAAAAACTTTGTTGGGCAGAAAACTGCTGCTGAATGATGCTTCTCTTTTATGGAGTTAGAATCCAGGAAACCAATTCCTTTTCAGAGCTAATTCATTTTAATATTAAGTGTATTCAAAAGTTAAACAGAAGAAAAGCTGCTAAAACTCATTCAATTTAACTGTGATAAAGAGCTCAGCTTGTTATTTGCATTTTTCTTTCCTTAAATCAGAAAATCATCTATATGTTTTACTAGATCTCTGTATTTCTATAACAATGATATTCATTATACTTACAGCTCCCTTTGCTCCTGGTAATCCCATGTCACCCTAAAAAGAAGACAAAATATATTAGAAGAAAGTCTCCTTACCACAGGCATTACAAATGCAGTAAATGTGACATGTTTTTTCAGTATAAATGAAATTTCATATCTTTAGTTGATTTATGCAAAATTGCACCACAAATAATTACAAATCCTTTGAGAATAAAACCTTTATTTTGAGTGGGTTTTGTACAATTCCTTTCTCAAAAACTTTTCTCTAAGGTGCAAATGAGAAAGCATGTTTGTTATAATTGGTTTTGTGTTGCTTCTCTTGGAATTAGACACATGGCTCTAACCTCTCAAACGCAGCTACACCACAGGACAATCTTAGATAGATGATTACTTGGAAACCTTTAGCAGAAGCATTTTTTTGACCACGATTTTCTAGTTTCTACAAAGTGACGAAACCATGGATATCGGTACTGTGTTAGTGCTGAAAAACTGCAAGAGAATCTACCTCAAGTTCTGTGAAGAATCCAAACTTCTACAAGTTTCTCTTTCCAGCAATCTTTCTCCTGGCTTCAACAATACCAAAATCCCTCGATCACCTGGCTGAGAATAGCAATCTCACTATTTAGGAATTTTCAAGTTTTCCTCTCAACTGGGAAAAAAACCCAAAAAACTTGCAAAATCTTGTAATCACCAGTAAAATAGATTAGCATGAAAACACAAAAAAAACCTTTGAGTAATTTCTGTAAAGTGTACTTTCCCAGTTCCTAAATGCCATTGGTGAAATAACTTGCCAGTCAAAGGCCTGTCTGTTAATGAATACATCATAACTGAAATAGAAATAACTTATCCATTTAAAACTGGACTAGCTGGCAGCACACTTAACCCATAATATTGCTTCCTGGGAATCTGCAGTGATTGTAATGCTCAGTTACTGGACATCTAGCTCACTAAGGCTTTCAAAATTGCAGCCTGTGGGGAAAAAAAACCACCAACTTCCAGCATACAACCTGGCCACCGTTATTTGAATAGGGAGCAGTTTACTTCCTTCAGAAAGATCAGTTCTGGCTGTGCTGGATGAGGCCCCATGGGATCCACTGGACCAGTAGGTTTCTTTTTAGGCAGAGAAACAAACCCTCTTGGGTTGCCCTTGGGTAACCAATGGCACATGACATTACCCATGTCAATTTACAACATGCCATACTCCTGCAGCATACTGATAGCTATAGATATAGATGTAGATAGTGCATATCTATATCTATCTATATAATCTATCATAGTGCCACAGCCTCTTCCTAGTCCATTTTTCCTCTCTCTAAAAAATCATTGCAAATCATATTTCCAAAGAGAAGGTCAATTAAAAATATTTCCTTTAAGTGTGAGTCATGAAGGATATTTATTAACTCTCCTCCTGTTTCACCTGAATCAAACTACTTGCTAATCCTCACTGCCTCAAACACCAAGAATTGATGTGCCTGTGTATGCATGTGTATATATATTTTTATATATAAACACTCTTATATATATATATATATATATATACATAAAACACAGACACATCATTTTTCTTCAAGGCAGTCTGTACTATTTTGTACACCTAACAGAACCTGTATATTTCAGTGCTTTCCAAACAGCAGAAATAGTGTAGTTAGGCAAACAGAACTGCTGTGCTCTGCAAGGGCCAGTTGGTATAAAACTGAAATGTGCCTTTCAATGATGAAAACCTAATGCTTGAAGCACTCCAACAATACTTTATATCTTTGATTTACAACAGCAACATAATATTATATCAGGTAAAGGGAAAAAAGCGCCTTACTAAATCACCCTTTTCTCCTCCATCTCCTTCTGCTCCAGGTGCACCCTGTATCAAAGAAAGACATACTGTCAGCCTTCAGATTTAGTCAACATTATGTGACATTTGGTACTGTGATTTTAAAGTCCCATGATCTCTAATATGACTTACTTGTTCACCCTTAGGTCCTGGTTCACCCACCGAACCCTAAAAGGTTGGAGATTAAAAATTAAAAAAAAGAAGTCTTCAGAATTTTAAAGCACACTAAATGTTATTTGATCCTAAATTTCACATTCATGCAAAAGACCTTCAAAACTGCAAATTTTTAAGAATAACAATGAAAGCACTTAAATCTTACTACGTAATTTATGTGACAGAGTGAAGACAAGTACTAGTATGGAACATATAATCCACCATCACACAGTACAGTACAGATTCTGACTGTCCAACAGTACATCTCCCCTTTACATGACAAATGTTCCTGCAGCTGCTACAAGTCTGCTCTGAGAATTACTTAGAAGCTAGAAGTAAATAAATATAGTAAGTGTATCACTTTATCTAGCACTATTATATATTCCATATTGCTGTAGGCTATACTAGCCCTGCTAATGTGGGAAAAGCAGAGACATCCACAAATACAGCCACAATCTTGTCCTGTGTGCTGTTTAATTCTCAATGTCTTTTAGCAAACCTGTGTCTAGAATTTTGATTGTTGTAGTCAAAGCTACAATTAATTTTAAAATTAATATTCCTTTTAAAAAGAAATTACGTTATGATTCATCTTAGAATCTAACAAAACATACCCATGTGGACAGGCAGGAAACAAAGAGAAATAAATTAATGACCCAACTAGTTTCAAACATATGTAATTTTTTTCTAGAGCAAAATTCTTAAGTTTTTAGAACAATATATAATTTAGGAAAATATTTTTGAATTTGTATTCTGTTGGAAAACCAGTCACACTATAATTTTAATATTTTTTGCAGTCTGTGCAGTTTCAAAGATATGCATTCCAAACGAACTATAGCTGTGCATGATAATCCTGTTTTTGTAAAACTGACAGAGATGCAGCAGTTTCTCTCCCATTTCAGAGATCCATTTAATTCACATAAGATATAGGCACACAGGCTGGTGTAGCTTTTATGAATTTAATGAATTCTGACATGTTCTCATGTTCTTGAAGATGAAGAGCTAATACTAAATTATCCACAAAGCTAAGCAGTATAAATGACAAAACTATTTAACATTCTGACTTTGTCAAACAACACTGAAACTATTTTGTCTGAAGCGTTCTCAACATTGTGCCTTGTTAAGATTTCCCAGTTACACAAAAAAGACATTGGTTTCCAACCTAACATTGATTTGGGGGTTCTTTTTCTCCCCTTACTCTTCTTTAGTGCAATAAAAATGCCAATAGATAAGGCCGACATAGAAAAATCTATCACTCTTTTGTGAGTCTTGTCCTGCTATGTTTGTATAAGCAAATATAAAAATCACAACTGAAACTATTGGAATCTATTCTACATTGACTCTAAAAATTGCAGTGGAGGTAACAACGCAAAACGTCAAATTATGAAAATAATTACTTTAGATAATAAATAGTGCCTATCTATTTTGCAAATTCCATCTCAAGTCATACTCAAGAACTATTTGCAAAACTGCCTGTCAGCATGATCCAAAACTGTACCAAGGGCTACCTTAACTACTTAGCAGGACAAAGGATCATGTTGCAGTGCCAAGGTCTGGCACTTAGCTTGCTGCTGTTTAACTCACTAAAATAGACAGAACCTGTGTATGAAACCAATCCAAAATACGTGGATCAGAAACAGCCCAAGTGGTGAATATTGGCCATTAGCTGTGTTGTGTGGGCATAACCACCCTGTAAGATTCACTGAAGCCATTGCTCTTATATTGCTTTGTCCTGCTCTCTCTGCTAGACTACATCAGGTGTGTGCCTGATGCTCACAGCTCCTCACCCAAACTAGTGGCAGTCTGGTTCAGGCTCCAAAGGAGACAAAGACCTAGGCTGTGACCTCCTTTTCCAGCCTGAAAGCCCACCCAGGCACAGGGTGACATGGTGAGGGTTGGTCCATTTGGGCTTGGAAACAGCAACATCGACCCTGCAGTTAGCACATGATACTACACTTGTAACATTCAATCGTTATTATATCCATCAAATTTTGTCAGCTGTCACTTTTACATATTACTTCAGTAAAAATAATTCTGGTGGTGTCTTTGGTGGTAATTTATTCTTTAAGTGGTCATCACCTGCATGTAGACAAGATGCCAACAGATAGTGCACAATATTTAACAGCTTTGGAATCAAGAATGACTACTGATATATTAAATTCATTAATTCTATTGACTTCTGGTGGCTTCTATTTACATCAACTCTTACCATGCAGATACATCTAGACAACAAAACTTTATAGGATACCTGTGTACAAAACCATGAAGTTTTGAAATCAGAATGGGAGGAAAGGTTACTTCAGCCTAGAACTTACTCCTAGAAGGGGTTGACCCAAAGATTGTAGCTAACAGGCTACAGAGACACCTATTTCCAGCCTCAGTTTCTCTGTGTAAGACTGATGCAGTTGCAAAAGCTGAAGGGAAGAGGAAGGATAGAGTGGCACAATGCTCTCCAGGCTTGTGACTTGGAAGGGATACTGCAGTTCAGTGCTGCTGGCAAAGCTGCAGCCATGCCAAACCTGCCCTAGAAAATTCACTCCAATGTCTATGCAACTGGAAAATAAAATATGAATCAATGATACAAGAGGAGAGCTAAAAAGCAGTCAGAGGATTAAGTAATTCCTAATATAGCACTTTGGACTTAAAGTACAAATGCACAAAGCATTAAACTGACCTCAGGTTTTTAGAAACGGTCTAGGCATAAGTTACTGTCATCTCCCAGTTAGATAACTCAGAAATCTCCTGGCTGTAGCCTGAATCTCTCTAAGTCTGTTTACAGCATCTATATTCTATTCCTTACCCTAGAGAACCAAACCATTTGTATAGCAAATGAGGAAAATCAAGCACCTTTGAAGGAAGGGTGTCAGCACTGAAACAAATGTTAGGTGTTTTCCTTCTACATTTGCTTCCTCACTACCTTCATTCTCCCTCTGGAGAAGTCTAAAATATGAATCATAACCCATCTAATAAAAAGAGACTGCTTTATATCAATACTTACATTTGACTAGAAACATATGTCCTGATCTCAGCATTAAAAAACCAAATAGACATGAAAAAAAATACCTCAACAGCATCAAAGACGTAGAAGATTGCTTTTAAGTACCTGAATAGCTTTTTTTAAAAACAGCTTATGTTGCCAAAAACAACAGCAAACCCTATCCAAAAACCCTATGATGTACACTGATAGCATACCAAGGCCAGGATTCCTCTGCTCAGCTAAGACTATGTCAGTTATACCCATGTCTGACTAACAGTCCAGCAGTCCTCTCATTATCAGGAGGATGTAAGAGGCACTTCACAAGTGTAATTCATTTAATACTGATACAGAAATGCCTCAAGTAAGGAAGACACAGTAGAGAATTTAATATTTTTTTATCAAGTATGTCAGAAGTTTGGCAAGTGAATTCCGTTCTTTGCAGTCTCCTATAGCCAAGGGATGATACGAAATGGCTTTATGTACTGTCTTCACTAACATATATTGAGCAAAGAAAGATCTATTATGCAGTTATGTGAGGCTCCTAGGGCCCAATCCTCCCCTCTTAGCAAAATACTACAAGAAGTACTTATATCCTGTAATTCTGCAAGTATGCACCAGTGTCGCAATAGCTGCATTAGCATGAGCAGGTCCTAAGACATCTGTAACAGGCCTCTGCTACTGTAGGTGAGGGTTGAAATTGCAAAGCTCCATTGTGACCACAGACCCTGACCAACCATTTCATATCTGGCTGTGTCAATGATTTAGGTCTTTAAATGACTCAAACTTAAACTAAAAGAATATTTACTCTGCTAATCTTATTTCAATCCCTTAAGTGACACTGTCAAGACTTTTCCTGTACACATTTATGAGCTACAAGTAGTTAATGGACACAGGGAGCACCGCTTTTAAGCAGTTAAAATATCTACATACAAAACAAGAAAATATACATTAATTCATGGAAAAACTGAAAACAGTGCTCAACTTATGGAGTTTACTCCTGACATCAAACTGCATGTACCAGTGCATTTCTTACCCTGTCACCTTTACCACCAGGAAGGCCTGGAGGACCAGGCAGTCCAGGAAGTCCAATATTACCCTGGGGACCCTGTGAACATAAGTCAAGAATGTAAACTCGTCAATCTCATTTAGAATGAACAACTAAGGATCATACCCTGAAGCAGATGGGGCAGAATCTTACTCCCAGAACAGACTTAGCTTGATGAAAGAGGATTATCTGATGCAAATTGGGCTGATCCAAAGTACAGAACTTTAAACAGAATCTTATTATGAAGTTATTGCTGACAGTCACAACAGAAATTACTTACAGGGTTTTCTACCCTCCAGTCCCTCAACGACAGACTGGTTCTCTTAAAAGTACTTCCCAAGATCTTGCACTCTGCGATTTTCACATTCCTCTGTAACAGTAAGCTCTTTCAGCCAAGACCTCCCCAGCTATGCTTCTGACTGATTCTGTGTAAATACGGCTGGAGCTCTGGTAAAAGGTGGCATTCATAACGTGCTCCATTCATTAGTTTCACATAGCTGTTAGCAGAAAGCCAGCTTCTCACTGCTCCTGTTCCCAGGAGCCCACATAGGAGTGTGCAACTCAGCTTTGAATGTCATACGATTTATGGGATTATCAAGTAGAAGAAAAAGTCACACTTATCTCCATGTAATTTAAAACAGCATTTTCTAATATTAGCACAGTCACAGAGGACTGAAAAAGAAACTGAACCACCACTCATTTCAATGTTATTTTCAGTTTCCTGCATGGATAAATGGGTGAGTGTAGTTCCAGATGATACTATAACTCCTTGAAAGTAAACAGGAGCACTGAATATGGAAATAAGCTGCTTACCAACTTCCCTGGTAAACCTGGAGGACCTGCAGGACCTGTCTCCCCTCTGCTACCCTGGAAGCAGAAATAGAGGAACAACATTATTTCCTGGAATTCTTCCTGTGATCTAGGAATACAGTATGATTTTTTTCCTTAATATTAAGTGATTTACACTACTTAGCCGTCGAGTTCAATTGAAATTTCTTTTTCTTAGTGCAAAAAATACCATATGCATTTAAACCAGTGAAACTTTCTCAATAAACGTTTTTAGTTAACAATGGCATATAACCTTTATTTGACATTACATGATTAAAGTAAATCATTTTGATGGAGCAAAATGAAGTTCCCTTCATAGGATCACACCTGAGAGTTACCTGTCACAAACACATTCACTTCACTATGACAACTCTGGCAGGCACATTCAGCTTTAGGCTTTTGCTTCGTTTCATCACCTGAGCTCCTATATGACCACACATTTAAAGCATCTGATCTCCAATGCACAAATGTGAAAAGTGAATGCAGAAGTAATGTTTAACAAACTCATTCAGGTTTAAAAAAAGTCTAGAGTATTATGGGGGGTAAATTTTAAAAATCACCATTTATAATTTAGTGATAAGCATAAATATGTGCTTTACTGCATCTTTATATCTTCACTTCAGACATATTTATCCATTCAGATATTCACATTAGAGTTACAACTCTATTTCATAAAGCAGCTGTTTGAATACATACTCTGGGTAAATCTGACATTGAGCCAAACTTGCAAAGATTTTAAATTATTTTTGAGCTAAAGTACCTTTCTCAAAAGATTCTGTCTCTTATGATTAAATTTTTCAGAACAGCTCAATAAGTTTTATAGCTTTATTCTCACATGTACAGACATATCCCTGGACAGATAAATTCAAACAATATCCCAAAATAAGCCCAGGTCTCACTTAAGAAACTCTTCTTAAATTCACTGTTTAACTATGTAAGTGATATTTGCAATAAAAGAAAGATATAACATTTAAGATCATAAAATGTCAAGAATTGAAGTTATTAGTTATGCAAGTTAAGAAATTATTATTATAAATGATAAATTATATTATTTATTAATTATATTATTATGATTGTATTATACAATAACAGAAAATTTTAGATAAAAGCAGATCTTAGCATTCTAGTGCTGTTTGCAGTGGATAATTTTAAATATAGGATTTTTTTCATAACAAGAACAATATTGTGAAATGCTATGGCATACTAAATAAAAGAAGATGGCAGACATGGCCTTTTATACTAGGTCATAAATGCAATGATAACTTCTCACATAAGCTTAGGAAAGCTAACTCTACAATTCAAGAAATAATTAGTTATCCTGGAGAGATCACAGAAGCAAACATAAACAGACTTTTCAATTCATTTCCTTCAAAATATCCTATGGTGTTAGAACATCTATTACTTTAAAGCACTTCACATAATTTCTAGAAGCTTTCTTATGTTTAAAAAAAAAAAAAAAGAAAGAAAGGAAAAATGTCCCCTAACTCACCTTCATTTTACAACTCAGAAAATGGATTAAAATTTTATTTAATCACAAAATTCTGAACTACATCTCTGAATTGGAATACTGCTACATTTCTGATGCAGGAATAATGAAGACTAAAATTATGATCAACTGTAGAAACTTGTCTTCTCATCATTTTCATAACACCCACTGCTATACAGAGATGAAACAAAAGGAGTATAATCTTCAGAGAGTTAAAATATTATTATAAACCGCTTAAGCACATCAAAAGTTCCGATGGTCACACAAAATTAAAGAAAAATCTTCCATTTTATTTCAAATGAAGGAAAAATGTATTGTCAAACACACACCACAG
The DNA here is from genome assembly GCA_037013685.1 of Acridotheres tristis. Taxonomy (NCBI): domain Eukaryota; kingdom Metazoa; phylum Chordata; class Aves; order Passeriformes; family Sturnidae; genus Acridotheres; species Acridotheres tristis. The sequence continues at coordinate 83,644,962 of CM072887.1, read as the reverse complement.
GCACTTTGTCAAACACAATGCTTTTCTAAGGAGGCAAAGAAGGAAGTTAATTCACAGAAGACCAGAATACAAATGTATAGTATTTCCTGTAAACATTGACATTATGTCTTCAAGGACAGATTATTTCAAAGTATGGGCCACCACGGCAAGATCTGCAGTGGTGTTTTAGCAAGTAAGAGAGGAACTGGAACACAAAGAATGAGGAATCTAATCCCTGGCACAACTAGAAAGACTGTAATGCTTCCTCCAAGTTATACCAGACTGAAATGGCCTAGGATAGGTTATACAGCAAGGTGCTTACTCACAGTTCTGGAGGGAAAAAAAAGCATCTTGAAATGTCCTCATGCAAACATTTAAACATTCAAAATAAGTCATGTCCTAGAAGTACCTACATTTTCCCCACAGCCTATAGGAGGGTTTCTGTAAAAGCTGGTTTGGGTGTTGCCATCTGTTCTCAGCCAGATGAAATGTTCCTCTGTGCTGTGAGTCACTATGGGCAGTAATTAGAGCAGAAGGCAGTTTGGCCATGTCCTCAGCCTGCCTTTCTTATACAGCAGCCCTCTGTACAGCAGTGCATGGCTTCAGGCCACCCACAAACCAGCAGGCATGCTGCACTGGTTGTAACAAAAAGACTGCCAGAATCCGGAGGGTTTTATGCACTTCTGACACACATCAGAACCCATACTTTTCCTAGAGGTGAAACACTTAAGGAGGGAAAGTAGCCACTCTAGTTTGGAGTGAGCTGAGACAGACCACCTTGCTGGTGAACATTCCATGCTTCTAGGAAAAGGCACATGCAAAATGGTAAGTGTGAAATGGCAGCACAGCACTGAAAGTCTGAACATGACTCCTGTGCTAGACCGTGGTTACCACAAAGTCTGCCTTCCCTTTGTTCCAAGGCACAATGGCTGAACCACTCAATACATTTAAAGATTTCATGTCCTTCTCACTGATCTGTTCTATTCAGCCTTTTAATGGTACATACATAAGAAGACCTTACAGGATTTACAGCTGACCTTTCTTTAGGTTGCCTGGGATGGCTTTCAGCCTCACTGAAATTTTGAAGGCTTGATCCTTTTGTAGAATTCTCACAAACAAATAGAATGTTACAGAATGCATTCGCATGCTAAGAGTTTCACAGGCTCATTGATTTCCTGTTCATCAACTGAGTGGAACAATAATAATTTTGGAACAATAACAATAAATTTGGATTTTTTAAACCAAATTTTTTTACGTTTTGCAAAACGTAACCCATTTGTCAACTATATACTTATGAGACTTAAACTTACCAAATTTTTGTTATGCAAAATATCAGAGGAATTACTCGTTTAAGTTCAAGGATTTATCGACAGAAGCATCAATAGGACTCTTTGACCCTCAATAAAGTATTGAAAAGCATCCAAGTATGTAAACTAATATTTGATAGAAGAGTAAATATACAAGTAACTTTCTCTCAGATTTTAAATGTAACCTTGCAATTTTGCTAGGGTAATGATTAAATTGTACTGGCAGGATAATTATAAGAGGTAGATGTAGAATGAAATGTTCCCTTCTCTTAAGTATGCCATGCTTTGGGCAGAAGCAACAACCCACTAGATGTCATTCTCCTCCTAAGTGATACCGTGGGGAAGTCTAGAGGGCAGAGACCTTTTATTCTGACTGTGTCTACAGTGTTAGCTGAAGGCCAGGACAGCTTTGGTACACTAGCTCCATAACAAATCCATTTTTTACCCAGGTTACTGCCTACACTGCTCAGGAGAAGCCAACACTGTGGTATCTGCTGACATCCGGAGGTCTACCGTGCCCAAAAGTCAGAGGGAGTTGCTGTTGGAGGTGGAGGGGTACACAAAGAGGTATCAGACAGGAATCTGGCCATGTCATTTAGGAAAACAAGGGTGGACACTAGGAGAGGTGAAGAGGCTTGGAGATAATAAAGTTTGATTGGGATGTGTAGTCTGCAAGTATGACAGAAAAAGTGCTACCCTGTACAAACCACGGTGTGGAATTGGGCAGGGTCAGAAGGTTTTGTCACATTCATCGAGAGGCTCAGGTTTACTGGATAAAAAGTTCCTGCCAAGATGGAAATGCACTTTGTCCTTTTAACTCTGCTATAAACAGTCTAATGCTAACTAACCCCTTTAGCTCTACCTTGAATGTAAACTGCGACACCACTTGTGGAACATGTCTGAAATTATATATAAAAAACATGTCCACTAATGCCTAAACATAGTGTATGAACTGAGACAAGGACATTTCATCCTACCATTATCAACTACAGAAAGTGACACATTATTTCAGTTGCAGTCATGTAAAAGGAATATGATAGAAAAGCTACATTTCAGTTACTATAACTAAATTACTTAGGGTAACCACAGTTACATTTCAGCATAGGAAGGACAGAAATATCTTTAAAGACCAGAAAATTATTTAGCTGAAAGTAACTTAAGATGCTGAAAACAGCATTCTCCTCTAACTTTAGGCTGTGTGGCATTTGAGTACTAAATCTAAGGTACACTCCATCTTTCCTCTTTATAGTGAGACAAAGGCACTTCCAGAGAGGAATTCAGCCCAAATGACCAGGGCTAATTCTCTGAGAGGGGCTATGGTCTGAAATGAAATGGTATGGGTATTTAGTCTGTGTTGTAATGTTGGGGAAAAATGTATTACTTCCTAATTACAAAGCAACATATCTGAATGCTGGCCTGCATATACATCAAGCTTGCTCAATTTACTAGACACATACTGAACTTGAAATTATTACTTTAATATTACAAGCTCTCTGCAAAACCACAGGGTGCAATACAAGCTCTCAAAATGTTAGCAATTTATAGGTTAAATAGTTGAAGAAAAGCAAGGGATGAAAAAGCAGAGGCAGGGGTCAGTATTTTCTGCAGAAATTAAATTAGATTACTAAATCTCAGCAAATATGAAAGAAAGTGGTTAAGCAGCTTAGGGAGCATAACTAAATTCCACTGATTAAGAATGACACTCCCACATTTGAGAATTCCTTCCTTTGGCCCACCTGCCATGATGACTGACTTAGAAAAGTTTAAATCACAAATGAGCTTGGTAATTACTTGGATTGGTTAAAAAAATGTGAAGCAAACATAAGGTTAACCAACAAAACAATTAGAGCGGGGTGGAGAATATGTTTCATTTAGAAATAAAAGACAAAATTTCCATGTTGCTCCAGTTGTTTTTCCAATTTACTGAATACATGAATAGCAAAAGGGTTTTTTTCCCTCCTATCCACTCAGATGCCAGTTGAATTTTTTTTAAGGAAAAGTAATAATAGACTAAAATGATACTTTTGAAAGAAAGTTTCTCCTAGGGATATTTGTCTGAGGTGAATAAAATTAGTCTCCTAACACGTGAGTTTACCATGACTTTTTAACTAGAGCTAGTAATCTTGTTTTCAAATATTTAGTATCTTCCTTGTGAAACTGTAAATACTTACAGACTCACAAATGGCCAAAATTTGAATCTGCTGTTTAGTAACAATATCTTTCCAACTACATTCCAACAGCTCTTTAACAATAAAATATACTGAAATAACATGCTTTATGACAGAGGACTCTACAAGTTATTTGGCAAACAGTACAAAAGTATTATTTGTCCCACAGAGCCACTGACGACAATGCACCATTGTTTAACTTTTCAAAAACTACACACTAGTTGAAGTGAAAAAATTTCTCTCAAAAAAATGTCTTTTGCAAGTAGATAAAGCTGGAAAGCCCTGTGATTTTAAATATAACCCAAATGTAGGCATGTAGATTTTCCCTAATGCAAACATCAGCCTGCTGGCCATGTTATTCCCTCTCAGACCTTCACCAGATGTCCTCTCCTCTGGAGTTCTGGTCCTCCTGGAGCTGCCAGCCATGCTGTCTCAGCCAGTTGCAAAGCAAAGAACAGGGGTAAGTGAAACAGGGGAGTGAAGAGGATTTCGTGTGGCTGTTGCTGTGCAATCAATATATTAGGGGACTGAAATTCCCCATATCCTGCAAAATATCAAGGTGTTTTCTTTCTCCAAGGAATAAGCCCAACCCCTCCTGACTTCTGAGTCTTCTATAGCAAGAATAAAATGGAACAAAGGGGTAAAGGAGAAAGAAAATAACTGAACTGAGTTATAAAGTGAATAATTCAAAATAAGAAGAAATAAGCCAAGAAAAATACCTGAATAGTAACCATAAATTCTTCAGGCTTTGAAAGTGTTTGGTTATGCAACTTTGGTCTGGAACAAGTGAGTGTTAAAGCAGTGAGATAATTTCAAATTAGGAAAGAAAAAAAAAAGAAAAACTCTCTTTACAACAATTATAATTGAATTATAATTGCTTTTCTCAACTTATTGTCAAATTGTCTAGTTTTAGAAGTTTGAATATCATGCCACGTAGAATTATTTACCAGCAGATTGTTTTTTCCTAGAAATGGAAGGGCAGAATCCTAAAAGCTGAAGTTCAAATGTATCTGCTGCATGTACATGCTGCAGAAGAAAGAGAAAACATTCTTTATTCTGCTCTGGAAATAAATATTGACTCAGCTTAGACCAAAGCTCTCTGAAGTTCAATAGTTCAACACTGTGTCCTTCCTAAACAAAAAAAAAAACCCTCATCATCCCCCTTTTCTCTGTAGATGTAAAGCGTTCCTCAAAAAAAAAAGATAGAAAGTTATTCCAGTCTATGCTGCCTGTAGTCTCAAGCTGATGAGAGCCAGCATCGTTATTATCCAAGGCTCTTTATAGCTTCAAGGGAACTACAGATGAGAAGCAGCTTACTGTTGGATGCACAACCTTACTTCATAATCAATAATTTACTTCTTTTCTCCATGTTGCATTGACCAAATGCTTTCTTTCTATGTGTAGGTTCTAATGTTCATGTGTTTTCCAAAATGAATGCACTTTGTAAACACAGAGAAAATAAAGGCAAGGAATCCAGATGTCTTGCTGGTCTCTAGAGTGATAAAAGGAAAAATCACTATATTTAATCTGCTTTAAGTATTTCTGTCCATCTACAGGGTTACCAATAATTAACCTTGTGTGTCAACCCCTGTTCTACGGACTGCTGATTTTGTAAATTCATGTTCACATTGAAAGGATTAAAAGAATAGTTCAGCAGATTACAGTGCATTATCAGAGTGGGCAATTACTTTGGTCTGATTCAATTATAATTCTTGTTCCTGTCACAAGTGTACAGTATCAGCCTAAGAACAGGGCTGAAAACTTTTTCGAGTGTACCCAACACTTTTAAATACAAAGAACAAAAATAAAAAAAAAAATCAGAAACTTGTTTGCAATTTGGGTATTTGGGAGGCTGAAGATATTTGTATTCCATCCTAGTAAATGCTCTTACAATCCCCTTTTTATATCATCCTTAGGCAGCTATGGACACAGCAGCAATGCTAAGACTGTCCAAAATAAACATGATCTCATGAATTAATACATCTAGTACCTGATAGCATAAACTACAGAAAGAAAACAGAAGAAAATAGAATCTGTTACTTAGCTGACTGGTGGTGTATGTTTAGGAGCTAATTCAGAGAAGACCCTTACAAATATATCATAGACCATACCTCCATAAACTTTGCATGAGAATAACCCTGCAACTGCATGAGCAAAACTTGAATTGCTGTCTTATAGAAGAAGCTCAGAAAATTCCAGGAAATCATCCCCAGTGTATCAGTGGCAAAGGGAAGCCTGGGAAAGCAATTGCTTACAGAGCCTGATTAATATCATCAAAATGAATACTTGTACAAGAATATTTCTTCAAATCACTGATCATCTCATCCCTCTCCATCCAGAAGGATTAACAGCAAAGGGAATTTAGATCAGCCTTATGCAGCTTCAAACCATGTCAGGTCCACTTTAGAGAGAATTAGAAAGCAGTACCAAACACTCTCCAGTATCCAGTTGTCCTTTGTCTTCAAAACTGAGCCTTAAAAAATACCATCAGTTCACTTTTCTCAGCAGATTGATTTCCTGCAGCAAGCTACCTGCCCAGAAACAATTTCTCCAATCTTCCAAATCTTTCTAGTGTTAAGAAAGATCTCCAGGGAAAGGAATTACAACAGCAGTGTTTCCAATGAAAGATAAATACTACTCTTCACACCACTATATCTATATTAGTAATGCCAACCAGACTATTGCAGTGGAGGAACAGGAGTGTGGTTCTAGCTTTTTGTCACAAACCACACTTATTCCTTCTGTTTTGGCTTTTACTCAGCACATTTAAACACAAAGACAAGAAGAATATAAACAAAGGTTAAAAATTTAACTTTTCACCAAAGCCAAAAACAATCATAGGACACTACTGGACAGATATAGGACCATATTTCTCAATGTGATGATGTACATCCTCTTGTACAGAAGGTAAAGAACCAGTATTTATCTCAAAAATTAGAACTTATGATAAATAATAATTTTACCTTGTGGCTACCCTCAGCAACCCTATCTTGAGACACTGCAATTTTACATACACTCAATTAGAAATTTATTCCATACTTACTGGTGGTCCCTGGGGTCCTGTTGGACCTGATTCTCCCTCTGGGCCCTGTTGACCCTGTTTTGGGGAACAAATTTGAAATGCAACAAATTGGTAAAGTGATTTTTTTTTACACATTTTTCTTGATCTTTTGTATGAGATTAATAGTTGTACCTGTTTACCAGGATTTCCCATTAACCCTGGCACCCCAGGAGGACCTCTATTACCCTGTTGGGCAGAAGATGAAAATATTAGCTGAGCCAATGGTTTACTCTTCCATTTAAAAATAAAAAATTAAAATAAGGAAAGTAATGAAGTTTAAAAAAAAAAAATCAGCCTGCGATAATTTTTTAACTTCTGCCTTATTTTTGGTATTCTTTTAACTTTGACCCAACCTTTCTATCTAATTTTTTTAAAGTCAGATTTCAGTTCCCTTGCTGTTTATGTGCTGACAAATCCCAAATATATTTGATTGCTGCTATCAAATCACAGAAAGCAATATCACTCCATGTAATTTCAGACAAAAATCATGTCAGTCTAGTTTTCTTTTTCAATTACTTACAGCTAAACTCAAATATCTTTGTCTGAAACATTCCACAGTCTCAATCTTACAAGAATTTTTTTAAACTAAATTGGAATTGATGCTGCACTTTGTTGCTACCTAAATAGAAGTGATAACCTCTGTGATTGCATCAGCTTAGGGTGGCTATAAATACTATTCTTATTACAAAATTATTCAAGATGCAGTAAGGTAGGCATGTCAAAAGCTTCCTCTAGCAATGATTTCCAAAAATTTAAAAGGAAATGGCCTTTTTTAGATAGTATTTAATGCCTAGAATAATGAAAACTATGTCATGTAGCATAAGAATCATGAAAATGCACAGGCCAAAGTTGATTAAAACCTATATTTAATTCCTTCAGCCTAAGGCTTGTCTCTTAACATAAGAGAAGATTAGTACAATTTCATTGAATACTTTAGAACTTTAGATACTTTAGCACTTTATTTGTGCTTTAGATAAGACAATAAGAAAGATAATACTCAAGATGATTTACCTTTGGGCCAGGAATGCCTTTCATACCTGGAGAGCCTGGGAAACCCTGAAGGAAAAAAAAAATTGCATTTATTTGTTGTTAAGGGGACTGAAAATGGTATTAAGAAAAAAAAAAAAAAAAAAAAATCTTTCTCATGCTTGAGTATTTCAAATCCTTTTACTTGATATCGAAGTATTTTTATTCAATAAGGGACCAAGCTTGAATTTTTTCTGTTTTCAAAGTAACAGATGAGGATTCATAAATTCATAAATTGTGAAAGGAGCATGGATAAGTGAGGACTTGTGGCTTTTTCTCCATTTTTTTTTTAGACTAGAAATACATGCCTAGTATGCCTAGTCCCAGTGTGCTGAGCCTGTAGGTGCAGAGTTTAACAGATACCTTTGGACATTTTTCATTCCCTCCTTACTTCTCTGCAGCAGCTCATAGCAAGTATGCTTTTACCAAATTGTCTTCCAAGCTTAAGAGCTCACTTAGTATTACAAATTTATGTCCAGTTCTGTTTTAAAACATCTCCTTCACTGTTCCTCACAGCAATTACTCCTATAGCAAAGTGTTTAAAAGAGGTTTCTATTTAGCTTTTGACAATTGGTACACTTTCCAAACTTAGTTAATGCACGAGGATTACCTTCTGAAAGAGCCCATAAAGCACTAGTGATTCCCTGTAGGTTCCCCACAGGGAATACACTGGAGACCTCCAACCCACCCACAGAAAGGAGCAGGAGCGTGATGCATTCCAGATGTTCTGAGCCAGCAGAATGTCAAAGGATGACTGTTCATGGAAGGTATGCCAGACTGGCAGCTCAGCCTTTCCTGCTCAGCTTGGGAAAAGTTTGGCCCTAGGTAATACAATGAGACCAGCCCCAGCTATGGGGTCACACCATAGAATCCACGGGGTCTCAGGCAGGAGAAACACAAGAAGAGTCACATCCTGGTCACAAATACTTTGTGGGGCCAAGTTCCTCACAATGGCACTGTAAGGAGACCCAGACTTTTTTGCAAAGGTCTTGCATATACATAGCAGAATTTCCCCTTGCATTGCACACACTCTCCCCTGAGCCTTTTGCTTAGATTTTCTAGAATTACTCCAATATCAGAGGCAAATCAGCCTATACTCAGCCTTCCTATGATTTGAACTGAGCCTACATTTCAAAGGTAAATACTTGATACTTACTGGCAATCCCTGGAGCCCTGTGTCACCCGGAGCTCCAGGTTTTCCTGGTTCACCCTGTAAAACATTTTAAGTTGTAATTTATGCAAATGAAACATGAGGGAAAATTTTATTTCTAGAACACTGAGTTGACATACTTTTGGATCTGTAGTACAGAAAAGTTAATTCGATTACCCTAATAATGTGCATAAAGCCATAAGCAGCAGCCACAAATTAATGAACAAATCTAGGGCACTTCCAAAGCTCAGAAATATGCCAGTTGTGCCTTACTTTAGCTCCAGGCATTCCAGGGATCCCTTCACGGCCATCAACTCCTGGTAAGCCCTTGAAAAAATAATAAAAAATTATTGTGACTTTGAAAAGATTTTACCCAAGCACTAATATACAAAGTAACAGCGAATGAAGGCAAATAAAGAAATTAAATATACACACCGGCTCTCCTTTAGGCCCAGGGAGGCCATTTATTCCTCTTGTACCTTGAGGACCCTGAGAAGAATAACAACATTTAAAAATTAAGCTAAAGACAATGAAATTACATTAAAAGAATGTCAATGTATACTCATTCAGATACACTTTATTTTGAATGTAACAGTTATGCACTGTTTATATGGTATTAATGTTTGCAAGTCAAGAGTCAAAATTTGTCTGTGCTCACCCTTTCTCCCTTTGGACCTGTCTCTCCTAGTGGACCTCTCTGTCCTTGATCCCCCTAGAGGAAAAAAAATATTTTAGAAATAAAACCAGAATAAACTCCCTCATGTTTTTTAGCTAAAACTCTCAGAAAAACAACAAGTACAATTCACCTTTGGTGAAAGTAGACATCTCAGAATCATACTATATTTAAAAATGCAGTTTCTTAAAACTGCAGCTGACAGACATATTTTAAAAAACACAGCTCAAGCCATCACCTGAGATTTCAGGAATGTCTAAGCAAAGAATGTTACATTTGCATGTTTAACAGAAAGTTACTGGCTATTCCAGGCACAAATTCCACCTATGGAAGCAGAGAGCTAGGAAGAATTTGAGAAAAAAACCAACCAACCAACCACCCCAAACAAATAAGACACACACAATAAAAAACTTCAATAAAAATTGCACAAATCACCCTGTACAAGTTTTGTTCCAGTTTGATACCTGAAAAATTCCAAGCCACCCTGATGCACAGCAGTACTCAGAAGGAAAAGGAAACCATAACATACTGAGAAGTTAAAATGGGCTCATCTACCTCAAATTCTTTTGGAACATTAAGACGTTACTGACTTGATATGACTATAATATTATTTATTGACCTCTGGGGAACCAATAAAATTGGATTAATCAGAGGCTTTTTTGATTCACAGCTGCAAAGTTTCACTATCTGGGAAGTGTTTGGATAACCCACACTACACTTACAGGTGCACCAGGAAGACCTTGGGGACCAGGATCACCATCAAGGCCACGAGCTCCCTACAAAACAAATACATAAGATATTAAAGTGAACTGCTGGAGCAGCACGTGTCCTCCTGCTTTGCTAGGAGCTACAAAGTCTCCACAGAGGAGGGGGCTTTATAGCTCCAATTTAAAAAAAAAAAAAGGCAAACAATTTCCTTCATTTATCTTGTTTTTTTAATGGAGATATGAAAACAAATATATTAAATATGAAAAAATGTCAGTCAAAAATAATGTTCAGATCATTCTCTGAAAAATCTAGGAAGGAGGTAGACCTCTACATGCTACTTCAAAAAATCTGGGTCTCCTTTGAATATACGATATCCTTCACCACATAATAGAATAACATCAAAATATGCAGAGAAATCAAGTGCAGTGCTGCTATTTTTATCACATATGTTTCAAGGAAACAATGCAATTACTACCCCATAAAAAATGTTAATTGAGAGTAAAAAACCGTTTTAAAAAAGATTTAGGGAGAACATGCAACTCCTTTTTCAAACAGATGTAGTAAATATTTCAAGTAGACAAAACATTACAGAAAATGTAGGCAAATAACTACAAAGAATTAGAACTCACAAAGGCCAGGAAAGTGAAGAGAGTAATAGCTTAGCAAACATGTCCAAGAGGTTAGGAAGGATCATTCATGAGAAGATTCATAATCAGGAGAAATTTAATGTTGTTCCTGAAGACAGATGATCACAAGATTTACATGGTTTGACTTCTGGAGTAGGAGACAACGGCAGGATTGCTACATTCTACTCCTTTCAGAAACTTTTACCATATGGATTTAACAAGATCACGAGACTAGAAATGTAGCATCCAGGTTTGAAATAACAGATAGAAACTTAGAGAAGCAGAAGGAAATTTGTCCAGCAAAGTAAGAGCCCACATAAATATTAATCCCACTGGCAGCAATTTAAGACACAGAGATGTCAAAGAATGGGAAAAAGAACAAACTCTCAATAAAAACTCCTGGATGATGGAAGTAAAAGGCTTTAGGAAGATACAAATCACAGGAGGAACTACTTAATAAATTTTAGCTTTGATTAAATTGTGCTATAGTTTAAAATTGTTATAACTTGCTATCTTGCTAACTACAGACTTGCATACATGCAAAACTACCATAAATGCAAGGACTGGGGGACAGAAGTGGAGAGTACATGTCCTTCATCAATTAGAAGGACTGATCTACCTTTCTTCCTAACAAGAAGTACAATAGCTATGGAAATACAGCTGGCAGGAGAGAGAAAACACAGGGGAAATAAAGAAGCTTAAATAAGCTTTTGGAATATTCAGAACATTTTTTTAATATAGGCTATTTTTTAGAATGAAAGGTTAATACTCACTTTGGTACCTTTAGGTCCCATTATACCAGTTATACCTCTGATACCCAGGATGCCCTGAAATAGAAAAGTATATTCAAATTATGTTTAATTCTTTTCATCAGAACTGTCCTAGTTTTCAGAGAGAAGACTCAAGAGTTCTACATCCTTTCTTTATGATTATTTTACTATTTTCTTAGTATTAAAGGAGACGTCTAACTACTGCTGTATTAGAATTCTTAATTCATATGGTAATTTGATATTTTACTAATTTTAGAATTTTAAAAATAATAAAAAAATCTATTAGGCTGTATTATAAAACCACAAATACACCATAAGGACCAAAAAAACCTACTGATTTTTCTTTTTGGTTAACTCAGAGTTGAAGCATTCTCACCTGCAGCTTGTGTGAAAGGAATATGTGATGGCCAAATTTGCAAAAGTGCTAAGTAGTCTTAAGTGGGGGATTGGACAGATGAAGGAGATTTTAGAGAGCTCCAGAGGAAGATAAAATAAAGCAAGATTTTTGAGAGTACAAAGTACTAAACATCCCAGTGCAGCAAGATATAATTATCATCACAGCTGTCATCACTTTCCTTCTAAATAGTCTTGTGGGAAATTTGGCTTCACTGTCTTCCTCTCCCCAAGAGACTGACACTACCTGAGATGTCTCCTCCCTGCAGACACCAAACCCTCAGCCTTAATATGCTTGTCCTGCAACTGTGCTATTGAAACAGCTACAGGCGCTTCCCATAGCTTAGCAAGCCCACTCCTTGAGCACATTCCACATTGGCAGCCTCTACTTGCTCCTCACAAAGTCAGATGGAATCTTGCACAGAACATTTGAAGCCTTGTCACCCTGAAAGGTGGGGAAAATCATGGTAATGCAGCAATCACTACAGCAGCCCCACAAGAGATGAACACAATTTAATCCTGCTCCTAAGATCAAAGTTGGAAGGAGGCACACTATGGCACCCAATACTTTGTATCAAAACAACACCTCTCCCAGGGGTGGCTATTTTATTCAAACCTTGTCAGTGGAATACATTGGTTGGATTGCAGGTGCTGTGGTGGAACCTGGATACTTAACCCCTTTCATTCACTGATGTAAGGAGCATATAAGAAGATTCAGCAGAGTCCACAGGCTCTCCATCTGTGCCTCTAAAGCATTGTCTGTCCTTTTTCACATGGATTATCTAGCTGATAGCACTTTCTGCATATCATGAATCCTAACTTTTAATAAAAAACTATTATTTTAGAGCTTGGTTGCATGGTGACCAATTGGCAATACAGTGAAGCGTCATGAGTAACATATAAAAAAAAGAAAGTCAATCTTTAATTGCTTTTTAATCCTACTGTATTATTTCACAGTGATTGAAGAACTTTAGAAAACTGAGTAAAATGAATTGGTCCCAATAGGCCTTTCAGACAGAAGAAGCTGCCTCTTACACAAGTACTTTATCTGCACCAGGCCTTCAGGGAGACTTTTTCAGGATCAAGGATCAGAAGGAATGCACCCTTTCATTTACTTAGTCTGTTCTTTATCTTTTTCTAGTCATAATCCAGGGGTTTATGTTGTCATATGTTTATCTTCATAGAGAATTTTGTAATTTAGCATTTAGATGTCATGTGCATTAAGGTAAGCTCCTGTGTAATATCAAATCTGGACACCAAAAGTATTAAATAAATACTTTTACACCTAAGAAAAAGGAATGAGACCCCATCAGAAAATAAACCATAGACATTAAAGGTGTTATGCCTGATTCTCCTGCTTAGAACGATCCCTTTATTCTGTTCCCTAGTCGTTTTCAGCCATGGTAACCATAAGAGCTCCTCACAGGGAGGACATACCTGACATATCTGCACATACCTGAGCAGGTATGTGTGAGAACGAAACACAGTGAACCAGGACAAGAAAATAACTAGGTATGACTGAAGGATACTTCATTTGAAAGCCAAAAGACAAAAGACTTCAGAGAAAAAAAACAACACCTGTTCTTAAATGGTTGCAACTTCACTTCATCCTAAAATCTTAGCTAAGTCTGAATTTCATAGCTTATTGTATTTTAAACACAATGAAGTCAGAGTCATCAAAATTATGAAACAGAAGGTAAAGGGGGAAAAAAATCCAATTATTTCCACAGTCTAAGCACAACACAAAATTTAGGAAATGAAATAGTTTTTAAAGTTAGCTTTTCCATAGAACTACGTGAAGCTTTGTGCCAAGCAATAATGTAGGTTTTGGAAGGACTTAAATAATTCTACTTTGATTCATAGACAGTATGGCAGGATAAAGAGAAAAGTGTATGGAGGTTTTATAATATCTATTTTCTTACAATAATAAGAAAAATAGATACATCATTATGAAGAAAACTAGTAACACTTCAAAAGGAAATACTTTACTGGAGGGCCTTGAGCTCCCACTTCACCACTGGGTCCTTGGTCCCCTTCTTCACCCTGGGAAAGCAAATGGAATAAATCTGTAGCCAATCCATACCATGCTTATTGTTCTGTCTTTGTTTGAGGTGCATTTCCTACTTAATGTTTGCTGACATCATGTCCTGTTTGAAAGAAATCCAAATGAAGTCACATCACTTCCTCAGACCAATACTCGTTCAGGTTCACATTCCATTCAATTATTAGTCAAAAGGGTAATTTTAAAGAAACCTCAGTATAAAGAATAATGATATTTTAATCTGCCATTCCATTTTTTCTTGACATTAATGTATTTAGAATTTCGTCAGGTACTGTAGTGATGGGACAAGGAGTAAAGGGTAAAAACTGCAAGAGGGGAAATTTAGGTCAGCCCTTAGGAAGAAATTTTCTACTGTGATACAGTAGAAGATGAATCAGACTTGGCCTCTGCTTATGAACTTATGTTGTGTCCTTTCCATCTCAAATGTATTTTTCCCTCTCATTCTTCATTAAATTACTCATCTGTGCTGCAGAACAGCTAACTTGGTAAATTCAGGGAATTATCCTGCATTTAAATGTTTGAAAAATTTTCAATTCATAAACTTAACTTCAATTTTCCCCACAAGTTCTATAATAACTAAATTGAACCATAAAAAGAACAAGTGAGAGGACTTGTGCATCATAATAAATACATAGTACAGGTGAAAAAAGAATAGAGATGTGCCTTTGGTTACTCTGGAGCACTATGATATGTAGTATTACCTCATGCACTCTGTTAAAACAATTAATATTTAAAACAAAATAGAATACTGTTTTTGAAAGCAAAGCTAAAGTACTATAAGTTTTCTAAAAACGACAGCAGTTTTTTCCTCTTTTTTTATTTTACCTTATAACCTTGTTTTCCTGGTTCACCAGACTCTCCTTTTGCACCTTTTTGCCCCTAAAATAAACAAAAAAACCCAAACTAACTAAATAAATAGAGACTATTCAAAATTAAAATACAGTTTTCCAAAACAGACATAGATTTCTGAGAGCTGTCTTGCTGCTCCATCTCAAACACCATTCACTACTCCTTCCTCACCTGTCTAGGAAACATTACATATTAAGTACCATGCTCAAAATATCTGCTTCTGGATCTAACAAGGCTGCATTTCCAGGCAGGTTAGTATTTCTTCTTATGTTATCCCATAAAAATTTCCTGGGGCCAACAGTATTTCTAGAAACCAGCAAGGAATATATTTTTTAAAAATCTTAGGTAAAATGAGACTCAAAACATGTTAATGTCAATCGAATATGTTACAAGCCCCCCAGGAAAAGAACAAGAAGTCAAAAAGATTAAGGATCTGGGGGAATATTGAGAGTCTCTGGAGTCAGACCACAAATTATCCAGAAAGTGAATGAAGCAATCCTTCACATACTCTAATCCTCTCAGGACCACACATAAATTTTACAGTGAAAATTAGAGGAGTATCAAGAGATTTCAATAAGAGATTATTTCGGCAGTCACAAGTTGAATAACCATAAGCAACCACACTGATGCAATCTTTTTTGAAATTAACAGTGAAATGCCCTTTTTCAAGTCAGTAATTACCCTTCCTAGTGCCTTCAGACAGCATCTCTGGAAGCAATGCTGGAACAAATAAATTCTCTTACCTTCATACCCATTAATCCAGCATGTCCTGGACGGCCAGGTGGACAAGCACTGGGACACTGGAAAAGCATTCACATAGTTATTACCACATAGGCTGAATCAGATTGTCTGAGATAACTTACAAAAAATAAAAGCATGGACAATAATCTTACCAGCAGGTCACCGTCTTGCAGGCCAATCGTTCCCTAAATGAAATTAAATTAATCAGAGTCAGCAATACAGAAATAACCAGACATGACTCATTAGGCTACACAGTGATTAGACAAAACTACTCTCTAAGCCTGGAATCAGAAATACAATCAACCAAAGGATCTCTCACGTGAAAAGCACCTTAACTGTAGGATTTTATTATAGGACTGCAGGTCCTTTCCTCTAACTTAGATGTGGACACACACATTCACAGAGCTAGGGAATTACAGCTTGGAAATTTTTTTCAGGCCTGAATTTCTCCTGTCTCTCAGGTCCATTCCCAGGCTGACAAGCTGACTACAGCTTCAGTTAGGGAGGCAGTCTCCCAGAGTGATAACTTGGTGAAAAACAGAAGGGAACTCATAATAAAGATTAACACCTGGGGTCTTTCCCGTGGGATACATCCTGAGGTACTGTCCCAGGGATGTTTTTCCCAATTGTCCAATGAACTACTGTCCTGTCCTAGCTGCACGTAACACACGTTAAATATGGAATGTCTGTACAATAAAATTGGCCTTTTTTCCCCAAAAGAGGTCCGTGTGTGTTGCTGTCTTTTCTCCCTCTCTGCAGCACAGTAACCACACTTAAACCAACTTTAAAAAAAAAAAACCCAAAATACTTCTCTCACTTTTTTAAACTACTTCAGATATTTATTCTGTATTTAACAGAAAGTATATGTCCAAAGTCCATTAATTTCCTACAGAAACCAAGACAATTTCTATAATAAGAACAACTTAGTGCCATTCACCAAAAGATTCAGGTCTTTACAGAGAAAATTATTTTTACAGGGAAAACGATCTTTGCAAAAGTCTTGGTAGATGGCAGTTGCAATAAACTAGACATCAGTGTACAATGAGATAGACTCAGTTGGGGGGAAGGCCTTTTCTCATATTAAATCAAATACTTGATGGAAGCTAACAGGAGGTTTATGAAGCACAACAGGGAGAAAGATTATTTCACAGCAGCAGCTGGATTCTCTGAAGCCTTATGGGAGGGAGCACATTTTTTTCAGAGAAAAGCACAGGAGAGTTTAAGGAATGAGCTCCTTAAAGAATGGTCTTCTTATAAACAGAGGGATTTTTAAAAAGCCAAGAGTATTTAGGTCCAAAATGTCATCAACTGGAGTGGGACTGTGGCACTTCAGAAACCTAAAACAGGCAAAACTTTAAGTAATAGAAGCATTATATGCCACTACTGAGAATTTGTTTCCACTTTTTTCCAAATTACTCTTCTCCAATTTATCATTCATGTTTTCTAAAATGCTTCCACCAATTCTCTGGCAACTTTCAAAAAACATGGCATAAATAAAGGATATGCATTTAGTGTCTGTCCCTAAAGAGCGAGGGGAGGAGGTGCCCAGAAAAAGAACAGTACAGTTTTAAAAAGGCATTAGCACAACACCCTTCCCAGCAGTTTGCATTTCCCAGCACCCAGACTGAGGAGATGTGTCTGCCAAACTCTCCATTCTGTTTCTCTGGGCAGGTAAATTGTCACAAGACAAAGGCACAACACACTTCCCTCCTCCCAGGAGGTTAAACAAAGATAGCTGTTCCCCTGAAGAGGCAAAGCACTTCTGTAAAGCTTTTTATTCCTTGCAAGTAGCAGATCTGATTACAAGAAAGACATTAGAACTCAACCCACCTGGAAGCATATATTTCTGCCTTTTTTCTTCTCCTAACAGAGAACAGCCTGCCTCTATTGAACTAATACCAGTGAGGCCCAACAAAGACTACATTTACAGTATTATGATTCACAGGGGAATTAAAAACCTGTCTATTTGCAGTTTACAGAAATGGGAAGGCATCATCACAGAAGTTACACAATTTGCATTGCAAACTACCTTTTTATAACCATAAAGAGTTGAAATCTGCTTTCTAAATGAAAGATCCAAATCTTTCTGATATCCTAAAGTCAGTACTCAGCTGTAGAACTTGGGCAGAAGTTTTGTTCAAGCAGCAATAACACAAAATTCAGATGTAAGCAAATATTAAATATAACCACTTACTGGAGGACCTGGAGGTCCTGGTAGCCCTGGTGGCCCTCTTTTACCTGGATCTCCCTTAAAAAGGGTAAAATAATTTAATTGATTGATAGTAATAATAACAACCAGTAGTCACATATTCAGACCATACAACAACAATGAGAAATTAAGGGGCTACAGAAGGACAGACTAGGTAGGCAGTTAAAACATCAACCCACAGCATGGCTCCCAGAACAGAATGGGAAAACTTTTTTTTTTGTAGAATGGCAGCCATGTTGTGAAATAGGAGTCACAAGAAAACCAAAGCATTTTCTCCTGCTTCAGAATTCTGAAACATCTGACCACTCCTCCTCTATAACTGCTATTAAGTTATGAACTAAAAGAATTCTAGTAACTGGCAAAAGTAGAGAGAGGAGAAAATCCACTTTTTCGGAGCACAAGATGAATTTACCAAGTTAGAATTTTTTCCCATTTGTGAAATTTTGATGCAGAGTGCTCTCACAAGTAAAGACAATGTGGAACCTCTGCAAATTATTCTTTCTGAAGGTTTGTAATTAAAATAGATCTAATAATTGGGCAGAGACCACTTTTTAACTTAATATTGTAATTTCAATATTAATTTTTACATTAAGTCATAAATGCAATAAACAAAATTAATATAGAAAAATTATTAATTCTCAAAACATGAGAGCTATAGAGCCATTCTTTTCCATGCAATGCATAATTACATTGTGGGACTCATTATTATAATGTGTTGTGGAGGCTTGGAATATAAATGGCTTCAGAGACTGACTGCATTAATGGAGGATAGGCTCACATGCAACTTTTGAAAAGGCATCACAGATGCAATTTCTGATCCAGGCAGCCTCTGAACTACCAACTAACTGCTAGGATGTGTGACAGTATGACAGAGAAATGCCATTTTATAAATAGCCTGTACAGTCCCCTTGGTATCCATTCTTGCCCCTCCTACAGACAAGACAGTGAGCTACATGGATCATCTTCTGAAACCAATTGGCAGTTTTTAATATTATTTTTTAATTCATTTATATAATTGCATTTAAAAATCAGATTTTATTAAACAAATTTTAATGCTATTTCAGATTTCAAGTAGAAAAGTACCAATTGGTTTCAGCTTCCATTTCAGTAAAATGTAGTGTCAAAATATGACAGTGAGGTGTAACTGAGTGCACAGATCAGCAATAAGGTCAATAGATGGAGCCACACTTTAAGTGAGGCCAAAAAGAAACACTGAATTGCCATGTTCATTGGTATGCAAATGAAAATCAGTACTTTAAGTAGTTAAGATTTACATTTCCTGTATTTCTGTCTGGTCTGCTGTTTGATTTCAGCTTTCCTTGAATAAGAGAAGTAGAGTATGGGACATTCTGAAATATTTCATTCTAATCTGACACGTGGCGCTGAGTTTGTGCTACTCATTCTTCTTATTTCTGATAAGCTTCAAATATAATCATTCTTCTACCAGTGACAACTGCAGAGGAAAAAAAAATGTTTCAAAATGCTGTGATAGCCCAAATAGTGTTTAGATGGCCCATTTTTTCTTTAAGTACCTTCTAGCAATTGAATAAACCTGCATTTTCAGCAAGAACAGTAATACTTACAGGTGGACCAGCACGACCTACTTCCCCAGGAAGTCCTGCTGCACCAGCTGGACCCTGCAACAACCAAGGTAAATAGTATTTTATGCTATATAATACCTATATAACAAACACCCAAGGACTGAGAACATGTAATTCTCAAAAACAACAAACTATGCCTTCAGACACCAATATTCTTGCCCCATATACCAGAGACCTACACAACCTCAGGGGTAGCTGAAGAAAGCATACACAATACACATAGAACATCTATATTGGGATAAAAACCATCTCTTTTTTCACTGAATTACTTTTAAATTTTTTATTACAGTATCATGGCTTTATTAAATATTCAAACAGATTCATTGAACAGTATATTTATGAATTGTAAAATTGATACTTACAGGTGGTCCAAGAATCCCCTTGCCCTGTGAAATATGAAAAAAAGATCAGAAATACGGAGAGGGATCCAAACCTAGTAAAGCTGTCTTCCAAGAATAGAGTATTTCAGATAAAAATGGTATTAAAAAACCCTCATTTGATTCCGTAAAATAATTTTGAAAACTTGTTTAACTACTGTTAAAAATCTATTTTATTATTTGGTAATCGGTATCAATAGAGAAAATTAAATTACTGATTAACCTGCCTTGCAGTATCATTACACATATTTATAAACATATATACTTCCACAAAGGAACAAAGACATTAAAGGTTTTCTATTTACCTAATGATCAAGTACCATGATAAACATATCTATGCTATAATAATTTCCTTCTAAAGATACACTTGAATTTATAATAAAAGTGAAGTTTTTTCCCCACAATGCTTCCCTGAGGCCTAAATCCATTAAACTGGTGGTTTTTGGTAATCAGAAAGAACACCAAACTTCTCCTGTTTACATTTTTCATCAGTTTTGTTCTGAATCATTTTAACAAGAAGTGTCAGAGATACAAATGTGTTTGTGCCTATTTGGATGATATACTCCCTCTAAGAAAACAGATCCCTCATTCTTGCATTATTAAAGCAAATGGAAAATGTTATGGAGAACAGTGTCAGTGATATGTATGAAACACTAAAATATAAAATCCCAAATATACTTAAATATTCAGAAGATATGAAGTAATAAGGCACCTGGGATGAATGAGAGTAAAAAAGCCACAGAATATCAATCCAGGGTTTTATTTGTAAGGCTGTTTAGGAAAGTGGGTATAACTCAGGGAAAATTTCAAGCACTCATCAGAATCATTCCATTTTAACCATTTAATACACAGGAGAAAGTAAGTTTGCATAACCTAATCCCTTTGCTATTGCATCGCACTTCCTTGCTGCAATTCATCATATTATGCATATCTATATTTGACTACACACATCAAACTTTCACTGCATCACATACTAAATATCATAATATCCCCTACCTCTGAAAGAAGGAAACCACCTGCTTGCAGTCTCATGAGAGAACCCCTTCCTAACACATCCCCTAACAGTGGCAGGGAAGGTCAATGTTACCAAAAGAAGCAGCTACAGCTCCTGTGTCCAGCCCACCGCGGCCCAGGAGAAGGCTGTCCTCTCCTCTGACCACTGCACTGCATCTCCTCACCTTCTTAAGACTGCAAAAAGCAGGGACTCTCCCCCAGCAATCAGTGCCTCCTCACACAGCTACCCCACCCTTCTGGCCATGCACTCCCTACCAGCAGACCACACTGAAAAGCTGGGAGCAGCTCCAGGGCAATCACCCATAAGGACATAAACAGAGCTGTTCCTGCCCCAACCAGCTGCCCATGTTCCTTCCTGTTTGTGTCCTACAGGGAAAGCCTCTCCTCAGAGCCTGGGACTGCAGCCTTTCATGCCCAGGTGCTTGCTGCCTGCTACCGAGGTGCTCACCTGACCCTCGGAGCACACGGGGAGAACGGGCTTGGGCAGCAATCCAGAGTCTGTCATCCCCTGCCTCAGAGGCACCTACCCTGTAATCTGGTAAGCACCCCTGCCATCCACCACAAAGACCCCAGTGTTTGTAAGTGTACCCTGTGCTGGGCACTGTCACTAAATACACAGTCCTCCTCATATGCCACATGTGTAAACCACTAGCAAAATATCAGCTCGCAGAAAAGTTAAAGGGAACTAAAAGAGAGAATGGACTGAAGAGTGTAATACATGCATTTAATGTAGCAGCCCCAGGTCCATCTACCAGGGCAGGTCGGAGATATCAGCATATTTAAATTACTTGAATAAAATATTACTTTATTAATCAGAAGAATTCTATGAACTTTGTAAGCCTGTCGTTTAAAAGATTATCTGCCAAAGAGATGAGACAAAGAGAAGAAATTAAAACAAAATGATGAAGCAGGAAAAAATGTACAAAAAAGGGGATGATAACTGAAGATTGCCAGGGTACATTCTGGGGAAGAAAAGGTGACAGAAGCAGAGAAGCAAGTGCTGTATATAAAAATTTATGTCCTTAACACTCATTCTTGAAGATACCCAGAAGTCCCAACTTGGCTGATAAATATCACTAGAGGAGCATGAAAAACAGTGATAATAATTTAAAACTAATTAGTGTAGTGCCCAAGGCTACTGATTTTCTGTTTGCACTGAGCATTTTAATAACTTAAGCAAGAGGATGTGTGAAAAATAAAGTCTTTGGATAACTATCCAGGGACTACTCCACTTGCAAAAAGCCACTGACAATATTCAAAGCAGTACATAATTACACCTAAGCACTCAATTAATCACGTAGGCAGCATGCAGATTCATAATTATGCTCACTATGTTTCTGGTAAATGAGGTTTCATGGATCAAACCAAAGGAGTGCAAAGGTTAAACAGTCCTATTATTTCACATTTGCACTAAGACCTTCTCCAAAAGTCTCTCAATCTGAAAATTAGAACCATTGCACTCCGGCACTACCATTTCTACTTGGTTTTTTTTCTTTGTTTTATTTTTACAGTAGGTTCTGTTTGGATTCTACAGGGGGTCTTTTGTTTGTTTTGGTAGCAGGGTTGTGGGGTTTGTTGTTGTTGGTTTGGTTTTTGGTTTTTGTGAATTTTGTTAGTAGGTATAATCTCAGCAAAAGTCAGAAGACCAGTTCTGGCCATTTTGAGAATCTTCCAGTTGCTGCACCACTTCTGTAGCATACAGTCATTCATCAGAGGGAAAATTGCATTTATACAGGCTTTGCTAGGAGATTTGTTTTGAGCATTAATCTCTCTATATGGACTCAGCATGTGTGGGTTAACAACCATGGAGCTACAGAATCAATCAGCAGGCTTCTTCATAACATGTGGGCTCTAAGGATAAATCTTAATAAGTACGAGGGTAATGACAAGAGTTGACTAAGTATACCCATTTTTCTCTTCTTTTAAACAAATTGGAATTCTCCTTTCTTCATTATAAACATTCCTGTGGATTCATCTGAAAATACAAGCTTCAGTTGCTTATTAAGAAGAGGCAGAACAACTCCAAAGGCAATCCCTACTGGGGTTCACTGAAGCGTTATCACCTTAACACTGAAAGTCTCAGGGCAAACAAAATCACTCAGCTTTGAACAATTGTCCAAAATCTTATCAGATTTATTGCTTTTACAGTCTCAAAATATGGTGACAAAAGTCCTGCTGCTCTGAAAAGAATCAACATTTTATCTTGACAAGTTGGTCCATTTTCCTGCTTTCCCAAATTAACATCTCTACCTCCAAATTGCGATTAACCTTCTTTATACATGTTTTATGCACCCACTTATTCTGGAGGGTCTTGTCTTAATCATTCTTGCATTATTCTGTAAATGGTGAGCTAAAATCATGTAGGTTTCCCACAACTCAGGGTTTTTTTTCAGTTGACAGACTAAAATGCCATAGAACTTTAACCAAGTATTTCAGTAATTCAGTTTTATTTCCCTATTTTTTTCCTATCACAGAATCACAGAATGGTTTGGTTTGGAAGGGAGATTAGAGATCACCTTGTTCAAATTGTCATGAGTACAGACATCTTCTATTAGACTGGGGTGCTCAGAGCATCCAACTTGCCTTAAACACTTCCAGGGATGGGGTATCCAAATCTTCTCTGGGCAATTTCCAGTGCCTCACCGTAAAGCATTTCTTCCTAATATCTAATCTAAACCTACTCTCTTTCAGTTTAAAGCCATTTCCCCTTGTTCTACCACCACATGCCCTTGTAAAAAGTCCCTGTCCAGCTCTCTTGTAGGGTCCCTTCAGGTACTGGAAGGCTGCAATTAGGTCACCCCCAAGCCACGTCTTTTCTAGGCTGAACAATCACAATTTCCTAAGCCTTTCTTCATGGGATAGGTGGTCCACAGCTCTGGTCATTTTTCCCATATCATCTGAGTAAACATACCTGAGAGAGTTTAAACTACCTCTTCATTGCAGCTAGAAGATATAATATGCACTGCATACTGCCCAGAAATTATTTCCCCATCTAGTTGACATCAAAACAAAACAAAAAAAACCCTCAAGGCTCTAATGGGAAAATGTAGGGGTTTCAGTCTACCTAGAACCTGCTTTAGTTCTGACATTTTCTGTGACTAAATTTAGCTCATATTGAGCCTACAGACCAGCCAGCCATTATATTACCTATTTTCCAAGTTTTCAGGTAAGAATGAGCATCCATGAAAATTAAGTTGTCTACAAAGTGATTCATCTTGAGTTTGAACATGTCTATAATGCCACACCTTCATGAATATTTTTATCATTTTCTCTCTAGCCAACTATCAAAATAATTGTTAAATATAAATTCAATGAGAGTTCATAGGAAAAGGTCAAAAATACCATCACACAAGGAGTGTTATACTAGAATACCATACCTTTGCTATTTAATTTAAATAATTTCTCCAAACTGAATCTAATTTTAATTACATTTTAATTATATGCAGTCTTATTATAATTTATTCTCATCATCTTGTTCTATTACTCATCTTCCTTGAGGTTTTTTCCTAAGTTAAATTCCTACATGCCAACCATCATTCACTTCTTCTACT
Source organism: Acridotheres tristis (assembly GCA_037013685.1). Classification (NCBI taxonomy): domain Eukaryota; kingdom Metazoa; phylum Chordata; class Aves; order Passeriformes; family Sturnidae; genus Acridotheres; species Acridotheres tristis. Next base: position 83,620,697 of record CM072887.1, on the reverse strand, counting down.
GGGAAAATTCCTAAAATTCACAATTATTTTCAGCCCCTTAAAACTGGGTGTTAGATCCATCTGCATGCCAACCGGAATAGAACTCTTTTCGTGTCCTGTCTCACATTTTGGCCTGTTTTTATACAAAACTGCAAAACAGCACAAGGAGTCTCAAAGAATTTGCACTTCCGGGATGCCATTTAAACACATGACAAGAAGTTGAAAACAGGAATAACTGTAGACTCCTATAAATGAAACATGGACTCTCTCGTCTCCATAGTATTTTCACAAAGAGATGGAAAAGAATGGTGTAAATCCAAAACTTGGGACGACATCACACATGTTCCTTTCTTTTCTACAGTATGCACATCAAACATCATCTTTCAGTAATACTTGCACATTTAGATATAAAGACAAAAGGGTTCCTTAAAGTACTACTTTTGTAACTTATGAGTTCTTTGAAACCTGAGAAATAGTGTTGGGCTTTTCTTCACTCCAAAATACTTAAGGGTATAAAAATCCTCTTTGTATACTAAATGTATTACTTACTGGAAGTCCACGAGCACCTGGCAGTCCTGGCTCTCCCTTTAAAAGATAAAAAAATGAGTTTTTAAGAGGCATTAGCATCAAGTTGTGTAAACAATATACAGGAAGATGTTCTCTCGCCTTTTGGAGGGCATCATTTAGTGGACATTGTCTGCAAGTATTATTCACTTCATTAATGCTACAGTGGTTTCAGTAAGACTTGATAGAAAGGAAAGTATTAAGTATTCTCAGTATTAAAAAGATACAGCCTCCGGCCTTTTATTCCCCCACCCCTCAAAAACTCAAGCATGCTTGTTACTCTGACTTCTGATTTATATTTCATTTGTTTGATTGATGATGAAGTCAGGTTTCACTGTTCTGGTTCCCACTGCATGTTACAGTAACAAAATTGTAATACAAGATGGAAAGGGCCTCAACTTTACTGCAGATGCTCAACCTCAATGTCAACAGTGTAATGCCAGCCTCCATTCCTTACTGCTGGCTGTGGGAATGGAAGCTTCTGAGCTGTGTGGAAAAGGGCCAGTACATATGTATTCTATAGGTATGTTAGGCTTGTAAGAAAGGGTGCAGCATCTTGCTGGTCACACAGAGACAAATAAAAATACTGCTCTAAAAGAATCCATCATTTCAGGCATAATTTTGTTCCTACCTTCTGTCCTTTTGGTCCTGGGGCTCCACGGGAGCCATCAGGTCCTGTGAATCCCTTTGGAAGTAAGGTATATAATGTTAATGCAAGGCTTATGTGTTTTTATTAATCAGAACAGTAAATATTATACAACAGAAAAACGGAGCTATTAAATTAAATTAGTAGCTGCAAGAGCCTTGCAGTCCAAATATTTATTCACATGTACAGATGGAACTACACAAGTTCAAAGTGCTAGCTTCTGGTGACAAACATCAGTACCTCTGATATATATCTTCAAGAATTACTCAGTTAAATCACAATTAAATTAAGCATGTGATCTCACATGATCTTATTTCCTCTTAGTGAGAGATTGATGAATTTATTTCATGGCTAAGGTTAAAAACAAAAACTGTCAGTGTTGTCCATTTCAAACAAACAACAACAACAATACAAAACAAAACCCTAGAAATCTACCAGGCTGTATTTAAATTTAACCTTTGAACTTGTCTATCTGGCTAAAATTAAAAACTATGATATTATAACCAGGAATTCATTTGGAACTCTCATTTTTCCTTTTGTTTCCAATTTCATAGTCAGCTTATATGGCTTAGAAATTCCCAGATATCCATAAGAGCTTTTCTTTTAGATTTATCTATTATTTTTTGGTGCACTTCCAGCAATTCAGTGTTCACACAATTGTTCTGACAATTTAATTTTGAAAGCTTACATGACCATTACAAGCAATTACTGTACAGCACCTTTTTACAGTCTATTAAATCTGACACTGAAATAACTTTTGAAATAAAATGAGGTTTAAAAAGTCAGAACTTTCTCACCAATTAAACACAGAAGGAATTATAAATCTAAAACACCAGTTAATAGTTAAGTGCACAGTGGATGTACAAGAAGGTCTCACTCTTTCTCTACAATGAAAAATTTAAAAAGTTAAATATTTCAAAAGACTTTGCTCTACTATTACATTTTCACTCATCCACTAAGATGAGGGAATATGCAAGTATGAACAGATACCAAAAGGTTAGCAGAGTTTAGTGTGTTCTGTTCCACGTGATTGTGTTTCCATGAATTTTGGCAAGGAAAATAAAACTATGCCTTAAGTGAAAATTGTAAGAGGCAATGAATTTTAAAGATCTGCTTATAGGGTTTTGACATGTACAAATGGTTGTGGACCTGTATTGTTTTTAGGAAAATGTGAAGTGGTATGAGATGTCACTTAAAAGCTCATTTCCTCTTACAGATATGAAATTTGAACAGTTTAATTAAAGACTCTTCCACCTCCATGCCCACTAAATCTCTTCCCAAAAGCAAATTAAATATTAACTCTAACAGCACTGCAACCTTAAATAGGCACTAGGCTTTTTCATTTATGTAATTTGCAATACCCTCTAACACTCTGGTTTATGGTATATAATCTTTATTTTTGATATTTTAAATTTTTAAAGTTTTAAAAGCTTATGTAAATTAAACATAAGCTCGCCTACCTTCTGGTATAACATCTAAGTACTAATGCAATAATCTTGCTTCATAAGAAGAAATGCTTTTTAACAGTGCTCTCAAGAGAGAGAAATATGAAGTTTCCGAAAAAATGTTTGAAAGCATTTTTATAGCCACAAATTCATTCAAGCCGTATGACCTAATAGTCCATCAACACTAGATGATGTTGAAACTTGGAACTTCTCTATCATTTTCCACAGGATGGGAAGATGCATCAGCAGACCTTCTTCATGCCCTCGCTGCTTTGCCCTGGGACCAGAGGTGGCTTCCAGAGGCCTCGGTACGAGATGCCCAGCGCCCTCTCCAGGGCCAGGTGGCAGCACCGACAGCAGCCCTTGTGCTTAATTTATTTATTCTTGAAGAAAAGAAAGGGGGAAAAAAGGAAACTCTAGAAAGTCAAGTGTACTCACGTCAGCTCCCGGCTCTCCAGGCAGCCCAGGGGATCCTGGCTTGCCTGCATCCCCATCTGGACCCTACGGGATTTAAACGGACAGTTAAGCATGATTCACAGAGGGAAGCAGAAACAAAACTCAGAATTCCTTCTCGAGCAGAAGCAAATGAAAAGTAGCTGAAATCACTTACCGGTGGACCAGGGGGGCCCTTCGGGCCTCTCTCCCCCTACCAAGATATGAAAAGGAAAGTATTAGTCGGAATTACAACAACCTTTTATGGTCTTCCATGAAAATCATTGATTTATAGGTTATCAGAAATAACCCTGAAGTGACTCTTACTGTAGAAAATAAATATTAAATCCACATTATTTCTATTATAGACTAACAAATCATCAAAGAAACATCCGACAGGAATCAAGGGAACACATACAGTAGCTCCTATCAGGAATAATGCCACAAATCCTTATCATAATTTAGTATGAGTGGGCATCACTAGGTAAGCCCTTTTGAGATTAGATTTATGAAACCCCTACGCCCCATTAATGGCAGATAATCACAGCATATGATGCTGATTACACAAAATAAATAATCCTGTGTTTACTATACCAAAGATAATCCGAAAATCTGCTTTCTCCCCTCACTCCAGCCCACAACAGAGCATGAGACTCATCAATTCCTTCATGTATGCAGCCAAATTAAAACTCCGGAAGATCAAAGGCTGACAGACAATGCAGATACACCTCAGGGCATTTCCTATTTCCTAGGCAGGGCGTGGGAAACACTTACATCAATGCCATCAATACCGGGAACTCCTGGTGGCCCTGGTGGACCTGGGGGGCCTGGTGGACCAGGGGGGCCTCTCTGACAAGGAGTGAAAAAAAGGAGCAATTAGAGCCTGACAAACCACGGAGCCATTCTGGGGGACCAGCACAGTTAGAGACTATGGGTTAGTCAGGAGGTCACGGCTGTGACAAGGAGCTGCATCCTCAGCCCATGTATATCACAGACCCTATATCTACTTTGATTGTCACTATGAGGACTGGCAACACTGCCCTCGCCAAAGGAATGAAGGAGAAGGTGTTAAACCCGTCCCTGGGCCCAGCCATTCTCCTGTGCCCACAGAGCTGGCAGGGCCAGGTGGGCTCTACTCCCCACCCAGCAGGATCTGAATGCCACATGGCAATGGCAGGACGGCAAAAATAAAAGTGATCTTTGCAAATCAAACACTGAAATTTACTACACTAATTACTCTTCCTGCCAGCACAAAGGAGACAGTCTTCCTGAGAGTTCATAGTAGCAACGAAAATTTAAAACAACCCTTTCCCTGCTCCACTGACAGGTTCAGCAGTTTCCCCTGGTTCCTCGGGATTACATTAGCATCCACAGAAGCACTTTCTCAAAGCGCCGGGCTCCCGAGGGGAGGCAGCAGGCGCCGCCAGCCTGTGGAAATTCATGGAAAGGCTGTTGCAGGTCTCCGTGCCTATAATGGGGGGCTCTGTTCTCCTTGGACTGAGCTCTGCCCGAGGGCCCACAACGGGGCTCTGTGAGCAGGAGGCTGCTCCGGGCGCTGAGCCTGGTCCCTCGGTCCCCACAGCACTGCTGCTCTGGACACATTTCCTCCACACACCAGAGTTCCCAGAAATGTCCCATCCAATGGTAATTGCATGTGCAGCTCGAACCCCGCCGGTGTTACCTGCCCTGTGCTCATCAGGTAGGCACACCTGCGGTACTGCTGCCCTGCGGTCAGCCACAGCTACTGAGGGGACACGGGACAAACACCCTTGGTGGGGCCGGGCCAGGGCACGGCAGAGCAGCCTTGGGTCCCTCTGCACCAGCACCCCGAGCTCCGGCCGCCCCCTCGCACTCACCTCGACTCCCGTCTGGGTTACCTGCGAGGGAGAAAAAACAACAAACAGAGCCAAAGTCAGAACAAACTTACTTGAGCCAGGCCGAGGCAAAGCGCCTGCAGGAGAAGCGCCAGGGGCAGGAGGCGCCCGGCCATGGATGGAGGGAGCAGCTGCGGCTGCGGGGCGGGCGGGCGAGGGGTGAGCGCGGCCGGAGCCCCTCCCGGCCCCGGGCAGGGTGGCGGGGATTGGAGGAAGGCTGGCGGCCGGGCAGGAAAGGACGGGGTGCCAGCAGTGCCTTAACCCTTTGTCCTGCTGCTGTCGGGTGGGACACGGACCCCGCCGTGCCCGCGGGTGTCTGTCCGCCAGGCTGGCGGTGCGGGGGGACAGCCCCGACAGCCACCCTGGCTCTGCCTGCGAGGCTCAGAGCCCGCAGGGACCCGCCCAGCAGCCCCACGGGGCGAGGCAGGCTGCCCGTCACGGAAGGGTTAAAGCGAGGCGGCGGCTGCAGCTGATCGGGGGGGTTGGATTTCTAAAAGCACCGAATACCGGGCAGGTATGGAAAAAAAGAGCATCGCAGGCCAGGAAGGGGGAGGAAAAATGAGAGTGCCATGGGATGCGGCGGACAGGACAGGACAGGACAGGGCAGGTTTCGTCTCTCACCCGAGCCGGCAGCTCACCGCAGCCTTCGCGCTGGGGTCGCAGGGGGTCGCAGTGGATAACCATCCACTGGATCTCGAACTGGCAAAAGAGAAAAGATCATGTTAATTCGGGTCAGGGGTCACGCTGGCCGAGACTGTAAGAGGTGGAATACTGGTACACTACGCAGAGGGTTAAACGCTAGGTATTTAATGTCAATAACTACAGGTGGAGTAGTGCTTTGCCCTGCATTCCCCCACTCCTAACTGTGGAGGTCTTTTAAAGAGGGGGCATAAACCGGCCGAGATGCTGCCACTCCTGAAATTCTTTGTCAAATCTCTTCTGTTCTGTTTGCTTTGCAGTCATCAGTTTCCAGAGTGCTGAGATAGAAGCTGAAGCACAATAGAAGTTGTACCCTTGTTTCTTTTACCTGGTAACTGATACCACCATCTGTGAGCCAATTCTTTCCCTCCTTTATCCATTTCTCATTTTCAAACCTTCATAATAGTAGCCAACTGAGTGCCATAATATACATACAAAGGAACTAATACTGATTTAATAATACAAGGTAGCCATACAATAGCAACCGCCCAAACAAGAGTAAGTTGTCAATATTTTCCTCCCATTAAATCCAAACAGCAGCTATGAAAATAAGAAAGCTAACTCTGTCTGCCTTGAGGTTATATAAAACTTTTTTTTTAAATGAAAAATAAAACTCTTCTGGTGGCAAGGTAGGTAGTAAAAGATGTGACTGGCTTCCCGTTGATTTAGGAGAGGTGAGAGAAGGGCAAATATGTTCTAGCCTTGATGTCAAAGTATTTTTTCCTTTGCCAGTATTTCACAATGATCTTGTTGATTATGTTAAGCTGATTTAAAGGATGCCACTATTTTGAAGATGTCTCATGTAGGTATTCTACTGACATCAATATACAGTGTTATTAAGGATTAAGTGCAGTCATAAAGTTCTCAGAAATGAACCTCAGATAATTTAGGGGTAATCATAAAACAAAGGTATTAAAACGTAACCTTTTAAACCCAAAGGTGGTGTGCTGGTTTTTCCTGAGGTAGAGCTTATTTTCTTCACAGTAGCTGGTATGGAGCTGTGTTTTGGATTTGTGCTGGGAGCAGAGTTGATAGTTCGGGGATGATTTTGTTATTGCTGAGCAGTGCTTGGACAGAGTCAAGACCTTTTCTGCTCCTGACCCCTCCCCATCAGCAAGGAGACTGGGGGTGCACAAGGACTTGGGAGGGGGCAGAGCCAGGATAGCTGATCCCAGCTGACCAAAGGGATACCCCAGACCATACGATGTCACGCTCAGAATATAAAGCTGGGAGAAGAAGGAAAGGGCAGGGGGGAGTTTGAAGTGATGTTCTTTGTCTTCCCAAGTCACTGTTACATGAGATGGAGCCCTGCTTTCCTGGAGGTGGCTGAACACCCGCCTGCCATTGGAAAGTGGTGAATTAATTCCTTGTTTTACTTTGCTTGTGTGCATGGCTTGAGCTTTAGCTATTAAGTGTCTTTATCTCAATCCACAAGTATCCTTACTTTTACTTTTCCAAGTCTCATCCCACTCTCCCATGGGCCAGAGCAAGCAAGTGGCTGTGTGGGGCTTGGCTGCTATCTAACTACAAAGAATGTTTAAGACCCATAGGTCAGTATTACTGACATACATTTTGCAGGTTTCCTACAAGATTTCTATTTCATCTTAATTTCTTAGTCAGCACAGATATAATTGTGTGTGATTATTCACTGCTTTGTCCTCTTAAATTCTACAGAAATTCCTGCAAATACCCACCATCTTTGCCCATCTCAATATCAAACACGTAATTCAGTTTCCAGTGCTTTAGCTGAGAGAGGTTAGGTAAAATGCAAATTAGACCTAAATATGTAGGGTAGTATTTTCAGTATAAAATCAGTCACAGGGATGCATTTAACAGTACTATAGGCTTTAAGGAAAACTGTGACCCTCAGAGCACAGTTTTAGGTCTCCTCTGGGAGATCTGGCTCCCCAGCTGGGCTGTTGCTGGCTTGGTGATGGTCCAGGGGAATTCATCCCTCCTGGGGAAGTACAATTAAACTAAGCAATTTTTCTTGGGAAGATTTTTTACACTACTTTGTCAAGGATATCTATTTTTCTTCTAAGACAGGTCTACTGTCAACTGTTTGTACATTTGTTAATGACCAAGAATAAACTACATATATTTCAAGGCATCTCGTTCCAAAGCTATTTTAAACTTGTTTTATCCATTTTTGACATCTCTGAAATAGGTTTTTAGAGTTTCATTTTCCTTGTACCTTCCTTTAAAGCCTTTGAACATTACAACCAATTCTGGTGTTATTTGGCTTTTCACAGCTAGGGTTCAGCCTCCTGAATGCGAGATTTCACAGGGTGAAAAAAAAAAAAGATGTGACTTTTTACAGTACACAGACACAATCTGTTCTATGGTGTAAATTAATACTTGTTAAACAAATATTGACAAGCAGCTTCCTCTTAGATATTACAAGTCGTGTAGCTTCCCTGAGCTAGTTAGCAGCATTAAATGTCAATTAAATAATGACCAAGAGTCACTTCTAGCAATTTAGTGTCTATTATGAAAAAACACGGTAATGCCTCTGAAATCACAGGAATTAGAGCAATTATATCATCTCACAGAAGTTATAATTTAAGCACTAATAAATTAGTTGCCCTACTAATAATATTTTTCCTATAAAAACCATGTAATTTAGGAAGTAAATTCCTTTTCAGTTTTGAAATTATGCTAAATCTCATACTGCTTAGAGTTTATAATGGATTATATTAATTGCTCTTAGATAAAAAGATAAAACTTTTAGATACTTTTACCTAAGAAAAAAAAGATAAAATGCAGCTGTGAATCTGTGAAAAATTTACCTTCCATAAAGCATTCCAGAAATCCTGGAATAAATCCTTGTAAAGTCTGAAAGGCAAGATGCAGTTTCTGGTAGAACTGTATCTACTATTTTCCTAGGCAGTCATAGTAATAACAAGCAATAAAGAATCCCTTTTAAAATTATATGTATTACAGTGCACCTCTGAGAAGTTGACCTATTCTGCAAGATGAATAGGGCCCTAACCAGAATGCTGCAAAAAAGAATAAGAAACACATAATTTATGTCCTTTTAATATTCTACCACTGGAAGTAATATACTTTAACAATGCCTGGGAGTAAATTAAAAGCTGTGCCTAGGGCATATTAAATAACCAAGATTGTTGAGATATTTAAACTTATAGTCAAGGAAGTTAAAGACTAGAGTAGCCCCAAACACAGATTTATTTAGTCAATTTAAAGAGAAATAAAGTACACAGACTAAACCAGAAATTTCTGCAATATAAATAGGCATTTTAAAATTACTAACTAGTCCATCTGACTATGTAATTCCTTTATCATAATTTCAGAGGATATGGGGCTCCTAAATCTACATTATTGTAATATCACATTGAACTACTACCATTGCCTTTTTGGGCTTCCCAGCACAGGCCATGTAATTCAATCTAGTGACCCCTAAGTCAGTTCTGTCCAAAATAAAGTGTATTTTTCGACATCCAGACTCAGTTTAAGATTATAGTGTCATGCTTACTGTCTTCCCTGATAATTTGTTCCAGTACTTCATTATTCTTTTTGTCAAGAAATGCGCATCATACTCCTTTTAAAGCCTAATTCAAAGATTTTAATTTTATTCATAAAATATGCATCCCAGAAAGTTATAAACAAATATTTTTCATTATAGATGGTGAATTATAAATATTATTTCATTCCATTTTGTTCTTTCATCCTTAAAGGAGGTTGTCCTATAATTGCCAGAACTCCACACTGGTGCCTAAAGATGTGCAGTCTTAAAGACAGGCAAGGCAGAACTTAATGCCAGACACTTTTCCCCACCAAATGCCTGAAGAGCCCGGGGTGGTTAATGCTGCGCATTTGTATGCCTTGCTGAAAAGAGCAAGTCTCTGCAAAACACAGGCTGGAGTGGAAAGAGGATAAGATTCCAAATTGCCCTTCTGCTTTTCTTCACTTCTTTAACCCTGGCCAGAGGTCAGTCAGAGTACCAACAGAAGGCCAAGGTGACCTTGATACCACATCTCTCTCCTCATTTGTCAGCTGCCATTTGGAATCACTATTTCAACAGGCAGAGGAACCTTCCTTTTGTAAAGGGATGACCCTGTGTCTAACTTGGTATAACTTTTCAGTTATTGAAATTTCCTAATCCACATCTATAACATGCTAGATAGATCCGTTCAGACACATGGGGCAGCTTTCTGCTGGCATCCTAATGTAAAACTGATTTCAATCTGGTGCAATACAGCAACTAAACATACAGAGGTGATGAAACATGAGATGCTTCTCTTGTTGCAATGTTTTCCTTTTCAGATTTATACAACACTGGTTAACCTGTGTCCATATTTTTTTGCTAAGAGTGTGAGATACAGTTTAAAATTTTGTCTCACTTCACTCTTTTACTTCAAAGTTGTTGTAACAAGCACAGGGATGTCTAAGAATTTTCATTATTGAAACTTAGACATAACCTGGGTCATCTCGTAACTAGAAAAGCATAAATACAAAATTTAAAAAACACAGCTAGTACTTACCTGCCAATAAGTTTTCTGCCATTTCTGCTTTCAGAAAGAGTTTAAACATGCATTCCACAAAACAAAACCCCATATTTAATGCAAAACACTTTTTGAAGTAATAAAAAATTTTGAAACTTACCGGAACTGAAATTTGAGGATTATTTTTAAGTTTTCCAAGCACAGCAAAGCCATCAGTGTTGATTTTCCCTTTCGGTTTTATGTTTAAGGATTCTATTTTAATACAGTCAATAAAAAGTGTGACACTGCTTGCTTCCACAATTATCATAAGCTTGTGCCATTGGGAGTCAAACAAGAAAGGCAAATGTAAAAATGATGCCGTTTGGTGTTTTCCATCTGCTCCTTTATAAGAAAACTCAACACTTTTCACTTGACCATTGAGATGCACTCCCACTTGCTCTTTTCCTGATGAATCCTGAATCTGCCAAATAGTCCAGTATTTCTGAAGTGTGGCCCCAGTCATCCGAAAAGTAGTTAGAAAGGAATATTCATCAGGCAATCCGTTGGAATATATGGCACTGTGTAGGATTAAAACACAGTAGATTTGTTTTATATTTGCTCTGAAAAGCTCCATATATCACCACAGAGTAATGAGAAACCATTACTCAGTGGAACCATATCTCAACCATTCTTGTAATCAGTGCCCTTCTGCATGCTGAGCCCCATAACAAGGTGTTATTAATGGCAAAAGAACTGGTTCAGACGTGTAGGTTCTTCCAATGTTTTACAATTTTTATGGTAACTCTTTCTAAGAATAATGGATGGAGCAACAACTAACTCCTATTTCAGATACACACATTATATCTTACAATTATCCTATTTCCCTCTATTAGACTTACAAAATTAGTCAACATAGTATGACTTTACAATGACCAGGAAGAAAGTGCAGACCTGATTTGATTTTGAAGGCATAAGAATGTCTCTTCCATTTTCTTGTTCAGCCTGCCAATAACCCTTTTGTTAAGGTATAAGCTATCACTTCAGCAGAAATCATTGATAAATATATGGTAAGAATCCACACTCAAAGTGTATTATATCCTGTGGCATTTGACCACAAGACTACAAGTAGCAGATTTGCCACATATAAAACGTCTCATATTTTAGCAGCTCCTATGAGGTGAGCTTTAGAAACACAGGTAGCACTGGCTGTGTAACTGTGCAAAAGAGTAATGTCATTTTTTATTTCAAATGTAACACTGAATCCAGTACAATATTTATGAAATAGGCCTTTCCATATTTATTCTGTGGATCATAAAACTCTAGCGTCATACCCAGTTGACATCAGTGCATTATTTGCCATCTAACCACGTTTAAGAATGTTTGAATAAATTTCTTAAGCATAAAGATATGCAGAGCAATTTTGTCTCAGCTTTCATTAGAATAACTTCTCAAACAAATAGGCATTTTGAACAAAGATGATTTTTGAGTGGCATATCAATCCTCTCTCAGCATCTACTTAGACAGCATTAGTGAATCTCAGGATTTAGGCCATGGGAGGGGAAAAATGGTATAAGTCACCTTATATGTATTGTTGTATGCTTGATGACTACTGGTTTAGATAGAGAGCACTTTCAGAAGCAATCTCCCTAGTTTGCAGTGTTCCAGGCTGTAGTGCAGCTGTGTTCCAGCAGGCAGCAGCACAGCCTCAGCAGATGTCAGCCAGGACACACAGCAAGCCTGGCAGCTGCAGCAGCAGTTCACTTTACGAATAAAATACCTGCTCTGCTGGTGTTTCTCCTTCTCCCCACGAGCCTTTGCATACACCTGAGAGCTGGGGCATAAGGAAGGGGAATGTTTAGCTGCAAAGTTTAGCTCATTATATAAGGTGTGGAGATATACAAAGTTGGAAGAGGGGGTTCCTTGCCAGTATCTTTAATCTGCCTTTCAGTGCTTCACTCTGAATTGTGTTACTTGACTGAGGATGAAGTCTGCCTCACCTGGTTCAATTTGATAGGATTTTATCCAACTCGTGTTTTGTCATTATTTATTTTCAGTTTGTAGCATGCCGTCTCAGATGCAAATGTGTATATTGCAGCTTTTCCTCAGCGCCAATCACTTTGCAGTTTTTACTGTCCCCTATCCCTCCCTGTGTTAGGTTTCTGACCTACACAATAAGCATATATATTATTTTCTGCTTCAAGAAGATAATTCTTCTCCCTATCCAGCCATACCTTCACTCTTACTAAGCTTCTGATCCAGTTCAGCACATCCTTTATGGCCCTTTATGTCCTTCTTCTATGATATCTCTCTTAAAAGCATTTCAATCTCCTCTACTGCTAAAACTTTAGCTCAGCTGTGTCATTAATCTCTTCATTTCCTGAATCTCATTTATTCTTGCAGAAGAGCTGGTTTTTCTACTGCCACACTGAAGGTGGTACTGTTAGGTAATCTTTAAATAGCCTCCTTGTGACATTGAACTTTCTCTGTTAAGTTCAATGTCTCCAGGATGTCTGATACACTGAGCGTAAAAGAAGCAGTATTAATCCCAGATCCTGTGAAGAGATTTTCAGGATTTCTCTGCACTGCTAAATTTTGCTGTCATGGCAATACTCCTTAAACTATCACACACATTCTCATCCAAACTCAGTTGACACAGCTATACTGCCAAAAAAAACCCAAAACAAAAACAAAAAACCCAAAACCACACTACAAAAGAAATAAAAAAACCTAGTACGTGAACATACTTTTGATTAGAAGATTGTTTATACCAGATTGGAAAATTAATTATTTGCACCTTATTTAGCTATAGACTTAGTACTTTTCAAGACAATATATGGGTCCTCCTTTTTGAAGACATTAAAATAGGAAAGAAATAAATTCACTTTTTCAGAAGATATGCAAAAAAGATAAGTAAGAGCTTCTGACACTGGTAAGAGAAAACTAAATTATAAGAAATGTGTATCAGTGCACAAATATGGACAAGTATTCTAATTTAAAAAAAATATTAATAACCAATCAGAAGAACTGCTGCCTTTAGACTAAAGACTCAGTATCAATAACATGACCCAACACAGTGAAGCACGACCCACCACCAGAAAGGTACTCTGCAGGAGACTGTTACTATGTAAGATTTGTACCTATAATTCTACAAGAAAAGCAGAGACGTATTCTCATCTCAGCTGCTCCAACAGTAATGATCCTTTGGTGGTATAACTGTATTTCAGAACACATTTCTTTCCAAAGCCTATAATCCTTATATAGGCAAAATCCTTCAGAAGTCAGCAACTTAAAATGCTAAATATTTGGAAACCAGAGCAAATTAGTGTGATATTTAAAGAAACAATTGTAGAGAAGCTATTTCTCCATCTTACTGCCAAGTGAAGAGTGATGGACTCTGTAACTTTATTGAACAGCTGATAGCTGTATAAGCACTCAAATTATTTCTGGAAATTATTTTTAACATAGTTGTTTCCAATTCCAATGACTTATGGAAGGGAACCAAGCAATTATAAATTTAGATTCAGGTAAAGGAGCAAAGAAAGAATTTTTATGGAAACGTATTTAAAGGCCAAAACCCAGGTTTATTCCTGATCTATTTCCTATCCACTTAAAATTGTTAGAGATATAAGCCATCAGATTTTTTTATTTAATTTGGTTTTTTCCTCCATTTTGTAAGAAAGCATCACAGTCCAGCTTTCCTTGTATCCTCATACTATTATTAACTGCTATAATTGTTTTATGAGTACAAGGTTAGGTCAGTTTTTTTATCAGATATTTGAATATTTGCCTAAATTTTTAAAGTATTGGAGGGTGGGTAGTTTGAAACATTTGTAGTTCATTTAGAGGAAATTCTGAAACACTATTGTTTCTTTTAATCTTTTTCATAAATACCTAAGATTCTCACTTATCCTGTACTTTGAATACTCACCAGGAAGATTTCCTTGAGATTTCAAAGTTAAGTCCTACCCAGGCTTCAATACAACCAAGATAAGTCATCTGACTATGGTGAGGAAAGCCCTGACCCATTCCACTGACCCCAGAATTCATCAGGAGCAGAAGAGTACGTTAAAAGCTCAACTATATACCTATTTAAATTCTACAGAGTAACTGTTTATTTTATTAAATTTGGGGGGAGGGGGGAGTTCAGTTAATTTCTTACTTGAGCTCCGTTGCTCACTGACCTGACTTGGTCCTTACTAAATAAAGATTTTAGAAATGCTTGCACAACCCACTGGAGGTGGCTGTGGAAATTGCTGTGGCCATTCTCATGATAATGCAGTAGCATGTGCCCAGGGTTGAGGGTTCTTTCAGTCAATCTGGAGACACTCCTGTCTGCATCTCCTGAAGCTGCCTAGAATCACAGCTGACTGGCAGACACTACTTGGCAGCAATTCAACAAGCAATAACAATAAAACTTAGCTCAGCACTTTAAAAGCATCTGTCCTAAGTCATTAACCAGAAGCCATTTGTTAGGACTCATTACTCTCAGCTGATCTTTAGTCTTCAGAAATTTCCACTTGTGAGCTAATTAATTCTCTTATGACCTAATTAGCGTCCTAGCTGCATTTTATCTTTTCTATTTCAGCATCATCACCAATATCTGGGTGGGATAGCTTACTCACAGTGTGAAAGGAAAAGCACCTGAAGAACTTTTGTGACTGAATGTAGAAAAGACAGACCTTCAAGCACATATACTCAAGGAGCACTGCTTCACAGAAAAGCAATATTCCCAAAGAAAAAAAAAGGGCAAAAAATTGGCCTTTGAAATTCTCTGGATATTTCAAGTTTACTGATAAAGCTTTATAAAGTTGCTCCCGATTTTGTTTGAGATTTTTTGTTTGAGTACGCGTGTTATTGCAGTTGCATTTGTGAATTCAAAGGTTTAAGTTTTCATCCAATGCACAAAGATAATTATCTTTTTGCCCACATATAAGAAATGTGTCATGAACATATTTCTTTGTGAAAATATAATTTTTAAGATTTCCATTAAAAACAAACACAATTATTATCAAATAAACAGGATTAATTTTGTATTTACTAACTGGTGGACACCTACAACATGTGAGCAGACTAAACTGAAAAATGATGGGTTCACCATGTCTAGCAAAAAAAGCTATATGTCATGGCAGTTACACACAAAGTTATTATACCATTATTACACCACACCATTACATGGAGATCCTTCAGCAGATTTTACTCAAGAAGAAGCACTGGCCAATGGGAATTTATTTGGATGATGGAAGAAGCTAAGTTATGATTTGTGTGTAATCATTTCTGTTCATTCTGGGATATATTTCTGGGTAAGCACACAAAGCAGAAAAAAGACCAAGTTACAAATCAGTAGCATTTTAAGGAAGCTCTGTGAGTTTTTCAAGGTGTAAGCTATTGCTACACTAAAGACTGAATGCTGAGCCATGCCCATTCGTTGGAGCTCTCATTCCCACATCATATAGCTGCTAGAAAATTAGCTCCTCCGCCCATTTCATCATGAGCAATCATTTTTGGCCTAAAAAATTATTTCCCTGTGGCCAGCGTGTTTGATGAAGGTCCCTCCCCAGTGCTGCTATGGACCTTGTGCTATATCAGCCATCCAGCTCAGGAAAGCCATGCTGGCTATTTTTCCTCACTCTAATTTTTCCTCTTGAGGGCACAGGCCGGAGGCAGGGGCCGGAGAGTGATCCCCTGTGTGTGAGCCCCAGCCACAGCAGCTCTGTCACAGCAGCACAGTGACAGCAGCCCTGTCACAGCAGCCCGAACCGAGGCGGCGCCGCTTCAGCACCGCGGGCGGGGACAGCTCCGGGCCCAGGGCCGGGCCGGGCCGGGCGGATCTGCCCTGCCCTTCTCTGCCCCACCCTGCCCTCCCTCCCTCCCTCCCTTTCCCTCCTTTTCCCTCCCCTTCCTTCCCCTTCCCTTCCCTTCCCTTCCCTTCCCTTCCCTTCCCTTCCCTTCCCTTCCCTCCCACTGCGAGGGCCCCGCTGTAAAACAGCTCTGGAGCAGAGCGGCGAGCTCGGGCTCCGAGGCAGAGGAGCAGCGCACCGAGGCGCTGGAGCACGGTGGGGACTCAAACCTGGAATCCATTTCCTGGGCCAACCACCCCAATGGCAGGAGTCTGCTCAGATGCTGCAGTAAGGCAGCTGACATAGGCTTGTTCAGAGGTAACTTGGGTATATCAAGCACGTATTTCACTAGAACCATCTATAGCAATAAGTCTAACCCCTCTTAAAAGTGCAAATATTGCTGTTTTATCTGAGAATCTCCAACTTTTAGTGAAATGATGATCCCATTTGCTGTCCATATTTGGATTCACATGCATGCACTAGCAGCCCTGATTTGTGTCTGGGACTGAAGGTAGTCATCAGCCCAATGTAACCAGACACTTAAACTCTAAAGTAGCTCAGTCTGGTGGCTGTGAAGGTGGGAGCCAGGGAGCATTGCAGCAAGAAAAGTCGTTATTGATAGGTGGAGTACGACAGGAACACTTCACAATCCAATTATTCGCGGCTGAAACAGTAGTTCAGTTAATGGTCTTGTAACTTAATTGCTAAATTGAGGCATTCTTAATTACATAAGGTGCTGGAACAGAACCCAGACTTGCCTAAATTTGGCAAAGACATCTCTACCCTGCTGTACTGTCTCTATTCCTTCACCAGCAGCAAGTCTGGCCTGTAAAGCACAAACTCAATTAGATTCCTAAATCCTGACTTCTATCACAAATTCACTGTAATATGCTAAATAATAATTTTCCAACTTTTATAGGTTAAGTGACCATAAATCAGCCAGGAACACTCAGGTACCTGTTACCTAAAACAAACACACAATGGAAAACTCCTTTACCTCAGAATCAGTGAGTTGTTATCCTACCTTGTCTCTGCAATCCTCACATGATCAGAAAGATCCCTTTGTGTCAATATTTTAAGAAAACTTTCTTCCCTCTCCTCCTATTACATTTTCTTTGCCTCCCTATTTCAAGTCATCAGCAACTTCTGACACTACTTTCTAGACGTGAATCCCTCAGTATCAGAAGATCTTGAGGCATTCTGAGCAATATCATTGGTTAGAGGAAAGTGGAAGTCTCTGAAAATGCTGCTACAGAATCAGTCTGGTCTGGTGTTGGCAATACTAAAAAAAAAAAAAAAAAGTTCAATTCCTCCTTTCCCTTCTGAAAACTTTTCAAATTAGGGATCTAGCCAATGAGAGATCTACCACTTATAAAATAAGATTGCAAAATATCTATATTTTAAAGCCAAACAAAGAAGACATTACCTGGTTGGTATCCTGAAGTCTACATTGGGTCCCAATTTATAAGCTACTTGGAGAGAAGTGGATCCTACTACTCTCTCGATAATTCCCTGGGAAGCAGCTTTTTCTATTTGAAACTGAGAAATCAGGTCAAAGCCTGCAAGAAAAAAGAATATACATATCCATAATGTAACTTTAATTTTAATTTGAGAATTGTGCTGTCACAGAGCTGAATATAACCTGATAAATTTTTTAAACAGCAGCTTTTTCCTCAAAAAGTCAGGATGCTACTTGCCTGGTAAGTCATCTTGGCCAATCCTGATTGTTGGGCAGATATCAATTCTGTGACTGGCACCCAGAATAGCAGGTAGTCCTGAAAAAAAACCAGTGAATTTACTAACCATGTGCCTGCACATTGCTGCAGATCACCTTATAAAATTAACTGAAGCAACTGTAAGATTATTATGAACTAAACAGAGCTGCAAATATAAATAATTAGAGGTATTTAGTAATTTAAACTGTACTCAATAAGTAAGAGGTATAAGAAAATAATCATCTTTTTCTAGAGAGCTCTAAATTAAAACTGGTAATTTGATATGCTATTTGATTTTTTTCAAGCTTTTAAATAAGAGTCTTACAATAATTCTTCTCTTGCAGAACTGTTCAGGAATATTATTAGTTTAAGAAGGCCTGTTGTGTAAGGAGGTTTTGGGTTGCAACTTTTTTGTGGTTCAAACAAACTTAAAAAAAAAAAAGGGCCAGTTGCCTAAATCAACAGTCTCCCTACTCCCAAGGAAACTTAAACAAACTTCATGCCAACTAAAGAAGTTGTTGTGAATCAGTTGGCATCTTTTCCACCCTCTCTGGTATTCCAAGCTTTCCCACTTTTCTCTGTGCCAGATTTGATCAGAAAATGAACATTCATGAAATGCAGGGTTGTGACAAGACATTACAGACCTTTTCTCTTTACCCAAATGAGAACATCGAAGAAATTTTTTGAATAAACTAAATCTAAAAATCTAATTTTTCAGAATATGATTTGTCAAAAAACTTTGTCATGACCATAAGACCTACAAGATACCTAGAATTAAGAAAGGAGGAAGGGAAAAGAAGCATTTATTTGAAGAGTTTAAGAGCCATGTACAGGTCCAGTACAAAGTCAATCTGGAAAATGTTAGCAGAGTGTGGGTAGGGAAGAATGAAGAGTGGAAGTTGGAAGGAGAAACATTTCTAGCCTACAGAGAGCCTCTTGTGTGCTGCAAAGGCTGAACCCTAAATGTGGGTTTCCTTCTGACAACATAGGCTTAAAGAGAACATTCAGGTTGACATGTTACACCTTAGAAAAGACCTCATTCTATATTCTTTGATGAGATACATGGCTGACATCCAGCCATTTACATTTTATGCCTAGCAAATAAAGTAGAACTAGTTTATTGCTACATATAGCAGAAGAATATCTGACTAGAAGCATTGAAAGACAGGGAAGGTTTGTGTCCATCTCCATCCAGATTTTAATCCTTACCTTAAAAATACATCTAATAGCAAAATTAAAGCAACACACACAGCACTTGCTTTTCCCCTGTTTTCATATATATCCTTCTATCCATCCATCCATACATAAATGCACATAGACAGCTCTCACTTTGTGTGATTTCTAGTTACAGAGGATTTTAGTTTTGAATAAACACAGAATAATTCATTTGGCATTCAAAATTACATAAAGATAAAATGTAGATAAAATCTGTCTCCTTACTTGATTGGTGCTGGATGGTGGCTGAGATGAAAGACCACAGAAAACTACACAGGTTAAAGAAAGCTGTAATTTTCCTGTAAACAGAAAGAAAACTCCAGTATGAATCTATAGTTTCTGACAGGTATTGTTATTAAATTTCTCCTCCAAGCCATGCATATTAAACATATAAAATACCAGTTAAAGATTTGCTAACAGATTTGACAAGACAATCTCTTTGACAAGGTAATTTCTTTACATGACAACATTTTATTTTTGCCATATAATAAAACATGTCAATAAAGCTCTTTCTATGCTAGTCCCCTCATATAATGCTGGCAAGGACAGCTTTCACTGTTCTAATCTCTTTTTTTCAGATGTCTCAAAATCCCACTTGTTCTCTTACCAGTGGCTTTTCATGTTCACTGCTGGATTTCTTCACTTCTCTCATGTGAATACGCAGGGTATATCGTCACACTGCCTGCTTCCCTCTCATTAGTCCAACAGAGCAGTGCAGCAGTGGGTGCAGACAGCTGCTCCTGCCCCACCAGGACCCAGCAGAGAGGGAGGTGCAGTCTGCTGAACTGGTTTTAATCTTTCCAGGAGAAGGAGGTGGAGGCTGGACAGACGTGTGTCCTGGTGGGCTCTGAGGGCGGATCTCTGGAGCCAGCTGAATATAAAGAAGCCAAGAGTGCAAGTTAAAGGCTGCTTCTTTCACCAGCATGAGGACAGGAAGATTCAGAAAATGTGAGTTCAGCAAAGCCAGTCTCTGAAAGGAGGGACCTGCTCTTCAGCCAGGCAGGGATATGAATTTTATGTGCCAGGAGGTGTGAGGAAGCTGGTGGCCCTGATACAGTGTTAAAACTAAAAGTTCTGAGAAGAAGGGAATCCCTGTCCTATAAAGAAGGTATTTCCATTTCTCACAGATTTACTCATCAGGTGACTTCAAAAGCCTGTCTGGTAAGGTCCCAGTTGTTTTTTTCTGAATAAAACAGGTTTTTAAAAGGGTATTCATTGCTTAGCTTCTAACCTCCAAGGCATACACATAGGCATTATCAAGCAGACTCCTGTTCTGTTGTCATTGATAAAGCACTCCCTTTCCAAAGGCATGATCACATACACTGGGACTTGTTCACATGGATGTAAAAGAGAGAGAAACTAAAATCTTTATGCATGCAAAGATCAAGAAAAGATAGCAAAAAGCCAGAAAGTCCTGATAGGAACCACAGTCAAAATTCATGTATGTTTGGAAAAGCATGTTAGATTGTTCTTATACATCACATTTGTAAGGTTTCATCTTCTCTAGACTACTGATATTCTGGTTAATGACATCCTAAATTTCCAGACTTTTCAAAGTGTGGAATATAGGAAATGCAATGATCTCTGCTGTATGATAAGTGTCTGGAGAAATAACCAGGTAATGAACTATCCCCTTCATCCTAATTTACTGTAAATCACATTCCCAGTATTGGTAATTCAGTAATTGGTAATGTGGTTTACAGTTTTAAATCTATTGTTAGAAAGGGTGGGGCTGTATCACACACACTGTTTCCCATGAATCATGTCTAATTTTGATGCCTAGGGCAGCAAAGCTTTGGTGATACCATTTTTTCACCCTTCAAGAGAAAGATACACCCAGGGACCCTTGTGGTCCAGCACAATTTTAAACCTAACATATCAGCACCAGGACTGTCACATGAAACCTTTGTCAATTAAAAAACAAAAAGGGTGAAATATCAATTTGATCTCAGAAAAAGCTTTCCCAAGTCACCACATACCTGAGTGCTTTATTCCCCCATGCAGATATTTCCATTGTGGCATCCAATGGTACCCATAGGACATGAAAGGAGTCTATAAGGAGCTGGAGGAAGAGAAGTGTATGGAAGTCACTTGAAGCTATAATGAAGGGGAACGTGGCAAGTGAAAGAACAACAGAGAGTACTCAGGGCTTAGGAAGAATACCAGAAGCTTTGTGAAGGAATGGAAAAGAGTCAGGTGCCAAACCATCTCTTTTGTTGTCTATAAGCTGTGGTATTTCCTTCACCTTTGAGACTGCTTAGTATTGCCAATTTATTTGAGGCAGTATTGAGGCAGAAAAAGCCATTCCAGTAGTTAGATATGGAACTAATCAGTACCACCTTACAGTAAGTTAGCAATATTTTTTGGTACATGGTGTGAAGATGTCTGCCATCCATTGTATCCGGGGTTATTCACACACACATGATCCTGTCTTAGAGGGGGAGTCTTGTTCAGAAAAATTCGGAGAGCATATATTCTGTTTCTGGGCAATCTATAATCTAACTTTCATTAGATTATAGATTTCATTGCAGCAATTCTCAAGGGTGGAACTTCTTTTATGTGTGGAGTATTTTCCCAATACAGGATCTTCAAAAGACATTTTTACTGAAATAAAACGTGGGAGACAGTGTGTAACTAAAGCTGGGAAAACACATTTACTATTCTGTTTATGGGCAAAAGAAAAGTTCTTTAGAAGACTAATAGCCTCTGGTTGCACTGTGTGCATTTTGATGACTTTATCTTGAAGGAAAACTCACAATCTGTGATGAAATTCCTGATTAGATGTTCTGCTAATAATTATTGCATCTCCTTGAAAGAGCCAGGAAAATACTAACTGAAAAACTAGTAGTAGTAGATTTAATAGCACCATGATCTAGACAATATTAATCCCATTTCAAGAAAATGTAAACTGGGATAGATGGAGTATGTATTTTACATATCTTGCCTCCACAGAGAGAGTCCCCATCATGTTTTACTGCTCTGACTATTTTGATATCACTCTACGTCACTTCATAGTTTTCTCTTCTTATGATTTGGGCCAGTTTAGTTTTTTTCAGAAAAACTCAGTGTGCAGGATTGAAGTTTAGCCAGTTGCTCAGAGATTCATCATCTAAACACTAACTGCTCATCCTTTGAAAGTGGATTAATTTAACAGTGGTAACTTTGTTCAAATAGTATCTCTGAAAATAAGCTATAATGTTGTCACCTTGCTAAAATGTGGAGGTATGCTTACACAACTGACTTCACATTCCACTCCTCAAATATCTGATTCCATATTTATTCCATACTCCTGTTCCTCTGTGTAGCTTGAGTTGGAGAACAGGTATTCACACAACTGTCTCTGAGAATGTGGCTGAATTGGAGAGAAATAGGAAATGGGTGGACCCAGCTTCTCTTGCAGATATAAAGCTTGCTCTCTGTGATGAAAAGGTTTGCAGCAAGATGGCTGCAGCTGGACTTTCAGAAAGTTCAATCCAGCAAAAACCAAAAAAAGACTAAAGGCACAATTTAGAGAAGACCACGTGGCAAAGAAGGTTTCCCAGTTCAAGCTTGGGTTTACAGCAATTTAGGATGACTAAATTAAGTGAAAAATCCCTTCCTGATGTTTATTTTCTGTCTGGGCTTGAAGGAGCTCGATGTCACTGGCTCATACTTTTGAGTAGGACTTTTAGGAGGACCCGTGCAAGTTTGTTCTTCCCCTGAAGGTGTCTGTGACATATATGTGGGTACTGGGGTCTCAAGAACAAGCTTTGGAACTGGAGGAGCTGAAGTCCAGTTTGTGCTGTTAAAGTGGGGCCTCTGCCTGTGTGAGTGATTCCATAAAGGACCAGTGGTTCATGCTCCTATCCCTGCACAGCTCTTCCACACACAGCTGGAGAAGGGAGGAGCAGCAGGGAAGACATTACTTCTTGTTTATTGCCTGTCTCTCTCCTGTCTCCTGGGGACCACTTCTCCTCCACATGGTCTTCTCTTAATTGTGCCTTTAGTCTTTTCATGTGACTTCAGCTTCTTTTGGCCATGTTCTCTGTTCAGTTTACAATAACAAAAATACGTTTTAATCATTTCAACCTTTTTTATCCTTACCTATATTGTAAGGGTCCCTGCTCTCCCTGGAGTATACTAGACCCCAGGATAAGCACATACCACACTCTTAACATCAGTGAGTTTGTTGTTATGTTGTGTTTGGCTCTCTCAGCTCAAGATTAACTGTGCAGCTGTGAGTGATGGTGTTTCTGAAAGACCTGCTCTTTATTAATCATGCTAAGGGTTAAGGTGACTTGGACCCGGGACTGATCTCATTGGCATCAGGGGCAAAACTTGCACTGACTTAAGCGCCTTTTAATTAAACCAGCAACAAATAATTAAACCAGCTTCCTCAAGTGTAGGGTAATTGAATTGACAGCAAAACTATAATCCTTGTCAGGTTCCAACACATCATTGGAATTTAACAAATAATCTATTATCCAATAAATTCTTACCTTCATCATAAAAATGTACTTTTCTGTCCAAAATTTTATTAATTTTGGCATGGGAAAAAAACAGTTTTTCTTTCCAAGTTGTCAGATGTCATTTTGCATAAAGACCAAACAGCTTCTTTCTTGTAGAGGTCACTCAAAGAAACCTGAGAATTCTTGGGGCCGGATTCTCATCCGCTCAGCACAATCCTCTTTGCAGGTGAACCTCAGTGTAATGGCACTGCAGCCACTCTGGCCTGTCCCAATGTAGTCCACAAAATTCAACTAATTCTCTCAGGAGTCTTCTTGGAGCACAAATAGAGATGGTCTCTACATGAAGCCAGACAAAATTCAACCTTAACTCTATGTCCCCTTGCCATAATAATTCTGTCTGTGGATGAGGCTTGCAGTTCCCATTACCTTTGGATGAAAGTCTATCTTGTGGTATCATTCCTATTTTTATTTCTTTCTAGGTCAGAAGATTTGTATGCTGTCTGCAGGGGTGTCAGACAGCAATTATCCCCAAATGTTTCAGTCAGTGTTCCCGATTATCCTGAATTTTCTAGTGGAACAGCAGAGAAAATGAAAAGTTAAACAGATTTCAAGTGTAACTGTGCTAATATTGCCATGAACACTGTTGTGGTTCAGCAGAGATTGTGACTCTGACCTCACTCAACATACATCTGTGTCCATTTACTGATCACACTCCTTCTCAAAATCTAAAATAAGATCAGAAATAGGCTCTGCTGTTATTTATTAGTTATTTATTGAGTATAAAAAGTAGTGAAAATTTTCTCATTTATAATAGCAAATACTATTACCAAGAGCTGGATCCAAATTTCATGTAACTTAAAACAAAACAAAAACAAAAAAAAAAAAACCCCAAATTTGGAAATATTTTCAGAGTTTAATGAGTCTTGATAATATTCTTTTACATTGTTCTTTCTTCTAATACCTCTAAATATATTAAGATTCTTTTCTAGCCAAAATTACGTTAACTGAATTTTTGTAATTGTTGACACAATGGTACTCAGTTCTGTTGATATTTATCTCTAAATACTGCAGCAAGTATAATTTATTTTACTGTCATCAAATACATCAAAGAAATCATAATATGAGCAAGAAAATATCTGTTGATTGAAATGGAATGAGGTTTTCCCATTTTTACACAAGCATATGTGCATCGCAACACTGGTTCATAGGAAAAAATACTCATAGAAATAATTAGTGTATGGTTACTTGAGACGGTGACCAGGGTTTCTCCATCACTCCCCACCTCTCTGCCTGCCTTCCCTGGCCCGACTCAGCATCCTCCTATCCTCAGCCCAGTCGAGCTCCAGCTGCCTGGACCCAAGGATGGGACAGGTCCTCCCCTCCAGCCAGAAAGCAGAGGATGAGAGATCCTGACAGGGCAGGAAAGGAAAGAAATGTGCATGTATGTCTACTTGATTACAAAAAATAGCAAATTCTGTGGCACAAATTCTGGGTTTTGTGGCATAAGTGGAAAAAAAGCTATTTCACACTGTGGATGACTATAAGGATTCTGTAAGTTTTTTTCTAAAATGGCAAAGTCCTCAGATTTTCCCAAAGTAATTTCAGGATTTTCTCAGAGTCAGGGCATCACTACATAATTTCATGCTTATTCAAGGACTAGCTGAACATCTCTGGGATGCAGACAGTAAGCTGCTCTGTCCATTTTGAAATGAAAGTTGTGATTCAACAGTGTGGTATTAAGACCACAGAAAACTGGCACACACAGACTTCTATATAGAATTGATGACATTTAGAATATGTATTTTCATCTTCAAGACATGTTCTGTATCAAAAGAACTGTTCCAAATTTTTAAGATTGCTATTTTGTCTCTTATGAGAAATATAAGGGACATAAATATATAAAATTAATACAAGAATTAAATACTTGAAGTATAATATTAGAAGCTTGTAAGTATTTTAATCTATATAATTAAGGTCTGCAATTTAATTGCACTGATTTTGTACTTTCAATTACACCTGTTATTGACCTCAGCAGAGCTACTGAGTTGCAAAAAATGTTCTGGACAGGAATTCATTGAGAAAAAACTAAGAACCACACATTTTTTTGAACATGATTCCTTTTGTTTTCTCCCAGTGAACCCAACATTATGCCACAATGGGCAACTTTTGAACAGTTTGCTGCCAAAATGAAAACCACAAAGAAGAAATCAAAGGGCAAATTTCAAGATAATTTTCAAAGCAGAGGGAAGCTTATTAGTGAAGTCCCACAGAGACTTGTACAAAAGCCTGTGTCATTCAAAACATTCATAAATGTGATCTGGAAGGCAGGTTTATAATGGGCAAGTAACGTCTGCAGATACAGGAAGTTACCAGAGTAATAAAAATGGAAAATTGAAGTTATCTGAGCAATAAAAAATGAGCTGGCAGTGTGCCTTTGTGTCCACGAGGACCAGTGACATGCTGGGGTGCATCAGGAAGAGTGTGGCCAACAGGTCAGGGGAGGTGATCATCCCCCTCCGCTCTGCCCCAGTGAAGCCACAGCTGGAGTATTGTTCTCAATTCTGGCCTCCACAGTTCAAGAGAAAAAGGAGCTACTGGAAAAGATCCGCTGGAGGGCCATAAAGGCAATAGGGAGTCTGGAGCATCTCTCTTATGAGAAGAGACTGTAGGAGCTGGACCAGTTTAGTCTAGAGACGAGAAGAAAGAGAGGGGATTTCTTAGATACATAGATACATCGATTTCATAGATACATTTCATTTCTAGGATACAGCTCAAATGCAGGTGCCAAGAAGTTGGTGCCAGACTCTTTTCAATGGTGCCCAATTACAGGATGAGAAACAGTGGCCATAAACCAAAGCACAAGAAGATCCACTTCAACATGAGGAAGAACTTCTTTATATTGAGGGTGGCACAGCACTGAACAGGCTGCCCAGGGAGGGTGTGGAATATCCCTCTCTGGAGACATTCAAAACCTACCTGGAGGTGTTCCTGTGTCACCTGCTCCAGGTAAACCTGCCTTGGCAGGGTTGCTGGACCAGATGATCTCCAGACATCCCTTCCAACCCTAATAGTCCCGTGATTCTGTGGTTCTGTGGTTCTGCAGTTCTGTAATTCTGTGATTCAGTGAAAGCTGATGGTATAAATTGTTGAAAGTTCTCAAAATACCTAGTAAGATTTTCACAAGATAGCAGGTGAAATTCCATGTAAATAAAGAGGGAAGAATAGTGAAGAAGTAATCCTAACTTTATGGTGGCTTCTACTATTCTGGAAAGTTATGTGCCAGCTGTGATAGGCAGAGCTATGAAAGCATACCTTAATGCTCAGTAGTGGGAAAAAAGCACATTGCATTTTAGGAGAAATTAGGAAAACAATAATGAACCAAGCAGAAACCATCAAACTCTTGTGGTATAAACCTTGGTCAGCAGGGATGATCAAAGGTTTGAACTGGTTTCAGTAGGGAAAACAACTAAATGGATGAGGATTCTTCAAGCCTAAAAAAATGAGATCTAATGAAGTCTAAGCACTATATGAAAGTGAGTAATTAACAGTTGTCACTCTCTTGCAGAACAAGGGCTAAGTTTACCAAACAGAGATGGAAGCCAGAAGTTCCAAAACAAGCAACAAAGAACACTTCCCCATACAACTCGTAGATGAAGGGTGAGATTTTTTTTCCACCACTTTTAGTATTCACCGTTGAAAATGTTAAAATTTTTATGGGATCAAAAAGAGATACTGGCTGAGAAAATACATGGGAGAAGTGCTCCTATGTACTTGTGCTACATTTACCTGCTTCTGTAGGCATCCACTATTACCTTGACCAGAGAAATTATGCTGGACCAGATGGACCTTTGATATGACATGATACAGCTATTTTTATCTTTTAATATTTAAACAATTTGGAATACTGAAAATTCAAAAGGGAAAGACTGCCCTTGTAATACTAGAACACATTTCAGAAGACCTAGACCTAGAAGTTCTCTTAAAAAAAGCCAGGCATGGTCTGAGAGGAAAGAGAATTTTCTACTTATATTTGCTAACATTTTCAGAGTGCAAGATACTGAGATGGAAGTTTTGTTCTTGTATCCGGAGAGGATTCTCAAAGATCACCTCACAGACTGGATGTTAGAAAAGAACCCAAAAAATGTAGAAGCAAAGAAGAATTTAATCCAGGAATGATCCAGGGATACCACCTGTCCAGTCTCCTCTCAATGCAGAATTGTATTTCAGAGCCAGAGCAGGTTGCTTAGGGCCTTAGCAGGCTTGGACCGGAGTATCTCCAGGGGCAGACACTCCAGAACTTCTCGGGGTGACTGCACTGTTTGTTCAAGAAGAATTTCCACTTCTACATCTCAAGAACACCTTGGAACCCGTGTTTGCTAGCACTCGGAGTTTCTGGGCTTCATTCCTCCCTCTCTTGCCCTTGAGATTAAATGTGAGAAGGACTTTCACTACTATGAACAAGTGATTTGATAGTTACTTCCTATCTAGTTTTTATAGTTGTAAGTAGTTATTTCTGCTGCAAGAGTGTGAGGAAACAAGTGCTCAGTTTAAGACAAATGTTTAAGAGACATGTAAGACCACATGAATTCAGAAAAAAATATTTTTCACTGATATCTGGAAGATATTTCTTCTGGAAAACTACAGGGAAAACCTTTCTTACAAAACAAAACAAAAACCAAAACGATAGAGGCTGAGCAGAAAATTGGTTACCATCTTTTCATCTTGATTCATGTTTTAGTGGTTGACTTTAAAAAAGATCAGCAAATCTTTTACTGCAACTCACTACAGGAGGAAGGTGGCATACCTATAAATAAATCCATGTTGATTATGTAGTGGTATAAGATTCTCTGTCTCCCATGTCACTGATGCAATTCTCTGAACTGCATTTCATCAGATATGATTAGATATTTCCTGTTGTCATGTGTAAATTAGTCACCCACTCCTGCAAATGTCATGGAACTTGTTTTGCTGCTTTCTCATTTATTTTTGTTATGTCCTATAGCTGGATTGCCCAAGACAACTGTTGTTACTACCTTTTCTTAACTGATATTTTTGCCACCAGTGGGCTCCATGTACAGCAAACCTGGTAAGTCTTATTATCCAAAGATGTTATAATTTCTAGGTGTCTTTTGGTTACATTTTTGTATGTAAGGTTGAAGTAAATATTTTTAACAGTAAAACTTCTTGTAAAGTACCTCAAAATTTCTTACATTTGCTTATAGTTGAAATGGCACTTTGTTCATATGCCTTCATAGACTAAATATCAATCTAAAAAAAATCATCCAGCAAAAGTATTAGGAAGATGAGCGTTCAGATCTAGCTGCTATTGTGGCTTACAAATCAAGAGTAAGGTACCTCCCCACAAAAACCAAGTAATAATGTCTCCTGTGTACAGAAAACCTCACTACAAGAAAACCTCACTACAAAATAACCTCACTACAATGTTCTGAAACATCAAACACATTTCTTCACAATACTTGAGATCTTGCCTGGGTTATGCAGATTGTATTGCATGCTGCAGCCACTCTGGAACACAGCCAGTTGCAAAGATTTACAGCATGCTTTAAAAAGTTGAAAGGGAAGATGCATGTTAGAGGGGGAGGCAGTGGCACAGAGGATTAGCCATGGGAGAGGACTTCTGCCTCTTCTAGGTCAGAACTCAGCCTTACTCAGAACCAAGTAAAAGTTGTTACTATCTCCTGTCTGCTAGTCCATGTGAAATGAATTAATGATCCCAGGCCAATCTTTGGCAGACAAAAACCCCACTGCAAAATCTCCCTCTTCTGGAAACTTTGTAAGAAAATCAAGAACTAATTGGGCGTGGAAAATTAACTACCTTGTCTCTTCTAACCAAGGTCTTTCCAGGCTAAGAATAAAACCAGGTGGTTAGAAAGGGTGAGCAAGTAACTGCTTGCCTGGAAGCAGTTTTGAGGATAATCAGATGACTTTACAGGAGTGCAGGATCTCTCAAGCCCTTGTGAATCCATCTGGAGCACACATGTACATGTGAGTTCAGTACTAAGTATTTGAGACAGAGTGTTTTAGTTGAACTGTTAAGACTATTTAGATTTGTGTTAGCAATTTGTAATATCATTTTAGGTCTGCGTTCACTTGAGCCAAATCTTAAAATAATTAAAGTACTGGAGAGAGCACTGTTTGTGTTGGGGTATAGTGAGTTTACCAAAGGTGTGCAGAGACTCATACACTGGTTCAGCTTTGCAGGGGTTTCTGGAGATCCTCCACTTCATCCCCTGCCCAGAGGAGGGCTAATCTCAGGTGCTGAAGACCTGTCAAGTTTTGTTATCTCCAAGGATGGACAACTTGTTCCACCATTCAGTTACTGTCTCATGTGGATACTTCATAAATATGCTTACTTCCAGCATCTCAGTTGAACTACTCAGCAGTCCTGGAGCACAGAAGTACCAGCAAAACTACTCCACACAGTCAGCATATAAATATTGGAGAGAACCTTTTCTACATTTACTGTCAGTCAGGCTGTCTACTGTAGCTCTAGGACATTTCTCAGAGTACTGCAGATGCTTTGATGTAATAGAGAATAATACTCCAAGGCACTGAACACAATTTTCAAGGTAATGCAGCTCAAATTTGACACAGAATGTCCTCTGGTTCTGTAAAATTTCAATAGGTTTTCTCATGAAATTTCCTATTTTCAAGTTCTCTGTGTCTTTAAACCTCCTCCATAATCTCATTTAATGCTGCCTGTGGAAAACTTTTTTTAGGATGAGTTCAGGTCTATATCGGAGAAGCCTTTCCTGGCATAATAATGACAGAGTGTGGGATTTCTTGTGACATTTTTATACTGGAGAAGTTTTAGTGCGTATATATATATATACAATTATACCAGATAAATGAGCTTTCGTCAGAACTGGCATAAGTGAGTCCAAGAAAAGCAGAGCTTCATTGCAAGGAAGTTATCTAAACTGACAATTTTCTTCTAGTGTAAAGAAGGCACAAATAACCTGTGTGTGGCAACCCGATTAGTGAACTGACTTATCTGTCCAACAGATGGAGTTTTACAATCACCAATGCTCAGATTCTCACACTATGCTGTTCATTCATTATATATTAAATTAGTTCTAGCCATGTATTAGTACTGCTTAATATTGATAATTCCAGATGGATATATGCATAGATGAATTAATTACTGGCCTTTTTCACCTTTATAAGTATTTAGGTTTTTAACACACACAAAGTCAGTTTCTATCTTTAGTTATTTTGCTGAGATATTCAAGATATGTGATTTTTTAAATTTTTGCTTTCAAGTACCCTAATATTACCTACACTTTGCTTAAAGACAGTTTCACTGCAAAAATATCCAAACAATTCATTCTGTCTAATACTAGTGAGCTTTACATTCTTGTGTTAACTATTATACATCTGATGTAGATGACTTTTCATTCTCTTCTGCACTCTGCATATTTGGAAGAAATAAAACACATGTCAATGATTGTCCACCTTTTAATTACAAGAGAACATTTTGTTAACTTCTCCATTGTGATCCCATGTTTTCTATAAGCTGACATCTCTTATTGGCTCAATACTGTGGATTTTGAAGAGTTCTCATATGCTTTGCAACACAATAATCCTCTTATCACAAGTGAAAAGCTGAAAAATAAACTCAAGTGCAACAGCCAGGAGAGTGATTATGGACTGAGCTGGGATAGCTGCATAAAGAGCTGTGGACTGATGGCCATTCCCAGCCTTTCCAGAAACAAGATCCATTCCTTTGGGCTTTAGCTACAAATTGTCATGTTTAAGTCATGCTCCTTTATTGTATCCTTGCCTTCTGCCCTGATGAATCTTGCATCACCTTCTGCAGACAGCAGAGCCAGGAGCACACGTGGAAAGTCTGGACTTCAGTCCCTCCCTACAGATGGAAGAAGAAATTGAAGCTTGATCTCATATATGCTGGACATCTGGGCAGACTTGTGTGCTATTACCTACAAAACGGGTGTGGTGGTAACATCACCTGTAACCACACTGATTGTTGATTTGAAAAGGCTGGAAGCTGATCATTCCTCCTAAGATGAGGTGTGAAGACCTGATCACCAGGGTGAGCTCCGTGTTCTGGATGCCAAAGGTAGGGAGGAAACTTCCTCAGGTCTTGAGTCAGGTACTTGAGCTCTAGGTGAGGATTTTAAGCACGCTCCCATTGTTTCCCAGCAGGCATGAAGGTATGTTTATCTGTCTTTATGCTCACTGAATAATTCCACAGCATGGATCCTTTTTGGGGAGAAGAGCTATAACATTAGAATTTTTGGATATGCATGTAGTTAAATCTCTTCTTTGGTCTCTTTTTAAAAAACTTGCTGGGTGTTTTAGTTGCTACATAATCTTAACATTTTCCCTGGGAATTTCCTGGGAGAGTTACCTTATGGTACATTTTGTACAAATGCTTCAAACCAGTATGAAAAAAATGAGACACTGAAATGGGCTTGATGAAACACATTAGTTCTACAAGTGTCTCCAGAATTTTCCAATGCTCTCTTCTGAATTAATCCTAAAAAATTATTCAACCAGCTATCATAAACTGGTAAAAAAGCTAAAGAAAATAATTATTTGATTGGTATCACCCATTACTCACCACATCTTTCTGTTTTGCAACTAGGGTTGGCAGGTTTTTTCTTTGTTGGTGGTTGTTCTCTTAGGTATATTGAACTGGATGGAAGCCAAAAGTAGAAATGTCTGTAAATTATCGCATGTTCCAGAGCAGTAATAATCTCAGAGTGTCTCTGACATTCAGAAATAGAAAGATATTACTTGGTTAGAAATGTGTATCTCATAGCAAAAAGGCCAAGATGATACTGTAAATGCTGCAGGTGTAAGGAAATGAGGGAGTACATACCATGCTGTATGCACATACAAATGCTATGGTCTGGCATGTGATTAAAAGTGGTAAAAAGGAGATTTATTAATATTTATAAAATCTCTCAAAAATAAATGTCAGGGATGCTGAATTCATCATTACTTACTCAGTGAAATAGTATGCTGATGACTGAGGGACGCCCAGCATTCTGAAATGTAGATCCATAATATTTTTCTAGCAGGGTAAATATGGAGTATTACACTGTGAATAAATGCAACTCAGGACTAGTGTGAATACAAGTTTTCTCCAGTATCTCCTGGAAGTCACTTTTCTTCCATTTTGAAATATGGCTGAGGCCTGAACAAAGTAGACAGCTGTCACATAGGGTTGGACTAGAGTTTATGTTCACAGTGCACAGTGAAGGTGCATCATGTAAATCCCCCAAGCACATCTCCATCTTTTACCTATGTAACCATCTAAAAACATTGAACAGTTGTGCAAGATCAATGGATACTTTTCCTTAGGTTGTTACAGCATTATCAGCTGCCTTAAAATACATGTCCCAAAAAACACACACCATGTTATAGGATTCAGCTGAGATTTCCATTTCTCTGGACATACTTCTGCAAGTGAAGGAAACTGCTAAGTGCTAAATGTTGGATCACGACCTTCGGTTGCAGTTCTCAGCCCAGGGTACTAAGTGCCAAATGCAGATGAAAGGGCTACAGTCTCCAGAGAGAGCTGTGACCTTCCTTTAAGGAATCTGCCCATCTCTGTGCCAGTAGCAATGAGGACTGTAGTATCTTTTCTTATCCTTTAAACACACAGGGCTACAACAAATTTTACACTTACTATTCAAACTGCTTTGTAGAAACAATAAAAAACGCAACTCCTATTCCAAAAGGCTAAGATTAAAATGGAAGAAAATTTTGATGGTGATGGGTCTTTAATAGGTTGCAACTATAGACAGCTGATTTGGAGAGGGTAGATACTTGATAATGTTTAGGGAAGAGGGCCTTGGAAGGAGTCTGTCTGGAGCAGCAAGGACTCACAACACACTGGAGGTCCCCCAGGACAGGCCTGGTACTGCTGTGGCATCACTGGGGAAAAGCCTGATGGCCCCAAGGGTTTGCCATGAGGTCCTGAGCCAGGGCAGGAGTGGGGGAAGCCAGGCAGGGATCGTATCAGACGAGAAGTAACTATCAGGTTGACAGAAGTGATTCTTCCCCTCTTCTTCACTCTGGTGAGACCTTACCTGCAGAGCTCCATCTGCTCTGTGGCCCCAACATAAGAGGAATGTGGACCTGTGTGCAGGATGTGAAAAGTCCAGAGCAGGACCCTGAACATGATCAGAGAGCTGGAGCACCCACCTGTGAAGACAAGCTGAGATAGTTGGGGTTGTTGAGCCTGAAGAAGAGAAGGGTTCAGGGATGCCCTCCAGCACCTAAAGGGGTCTTATAAGAAGCCTTTTACATGGGCAGACAGCAATGAGAGAAGAGTGAATGGTTTTAAAATGAAAGAGGGGAGTGAGTGTAATGAGGCACCAGAGCAAGTTACCACAAAAATTGTGGATGTCCCAAGTGTTGAAGACCAGTTTGAATGGGGCTTTGAGCAACTTGGGCTAGTGGAAGGTGTCCTTGCCCCTGGAAGGGAGTTGGAACTAGATGGCCTGTAAGGTCTCTTCCAGACCAAACAATACGATGATGATGAAGAATGGCCCTCACTAGAAACCTCAGATTTTTAGGTGATATATCCAGAGTCACCACATCTCCCTGAAAAAGCCTTAGTGCCAAACTCCAGAGGACAATTTTAACATGCAAAGGAAGATACTCTATCCACAGGGATAGAGTCTGGGAGTGACTTTGGCTGCAGCTATACCAACTCATTTAATAATTGATACAACATGAGAATATGTAGTATTTTTGCTATTTAAAGCCCAGGAAATGAGGAGATTTAAGTCAACATGTAATTCAATAAGTAGCCATGGGAAATAACTCCAAAAGGGCTTGTGTCCTGGAAGCAAAACACATATTTCAGGATCTGAGAGTGATGGTGATGGGCGTGGTTATTTCTGGTATCAAAAAGATTAGGAGACTGAAACATCAAAATCACAAAAGTAAAGAGATCAAGAGAAGGTAGATTTAAGAGATTTTTTTGCCTCTTCTAGAGTAAGAAAATAGACTTTTGTCAGGGCACAAATATGAGCAAATTAAAAGAGCGGGAAAATTTAGTTTATTTTTCCAGAGCTTTTTCCAGGAATATTTCCAGAGCCCTGGAAAAAGAGTATTTTCCTTCTTTGTGAAACCTTGAGTCTAAGAAGTTTGTGTGCTACCTAGACTGTGATGGAAACTTCCCCTCTACACACTCTAAGGTCACTGCCTTAGAATAGCACTCCACTAATGTAACCATGCACTAATTTCTATGAGCTGCCTACAAAACAATGGAAACAAAAATTCAGCTCGGAGGGATGCTAAGAAAGATTGAAAGAATAACTAGGGGATGGAAGAGAACCAGGTGAACAGCCTGGAAAACATATGAAGACAGAAAATCAAAAAACAAAAATCCATCCAGAATTTAAAAGTCAACAAGTACAAAAGGGAGACAACATAAAACACTTGAAATCCAGCCAGGAAAATGGGCGTTCAGGTTCTTTACACTGTTTCTGCTGCAGTTGTTCTGTGAAGAAATACCAAGGTTTGGCCAAAACCAAGCATGTTTACAACATTTATACAGATTTATACATTTCAAAGCATACAACTAGACATTTCACTACTGCTCTCCTTTATTCTCTTCCCAAGTTAGTCCCCATGATGTCCAGAGAAATCAATGGAAGTATCTCGATTTTCAGAGATGTAGACAAGACTAGGATCTTGCCCAGGAACATTTATTTCAAAATTGCTGATTGACACCAGATATGAAAGCCTCCTGAATAAGTAATGGATTCTTTCATGTGCCTGCCTGGTCTGTGTGTGTTCTGCCTGCTGCTTGCACAGCAGATGCTGTAAGAGCTGCTGGAGGGAAGACAGAGACAGCAGACGTGTAGGTTAAACAAAATCAGTGGTGCTAACAGGGCTTGGGCAGCACCTATTCAGTGAGCCCTTTAGCTGTGAAAGGCACTCTGCTATGAGACAAACTTATGTCTGACCAAATTTTTTCTCACTGAACACAGAGACATTTTAGAATTTTTTATGTTGTTCCCATGGAAACTTTCCCTATGTGTCACTCACATTTTTCTTGCTGCAGGTCACATCCTATTTCATCTTCAGTTATTATAATTATTATTCATGTAGATGGTGGTTGCTTTATGACTGCCTTGCAGATTGCATACTCCTATGGTCACCCTTTAAGATAAAGATATAATTGTCATAATTGCTAGGATTTAGCTGTCATTCACTTCCTGTATACAATATGGCAAAGAAAAGATCCTCATGGGCTTTGTTTGCCAAAGTAAGCAGGCTGTTTCAAGCACAATGGTCTAAAATAGCATCGGATGTGGTTTGCACAGGATACTTTTATTCTAATGTCTGTAATGTTCTGATCCCCTATACAACTTGTGAAAGGTCATTAATTGTACTCAGATGGGCCTATTATAGTGTAAAATTCACAAGCCAGTTTGCTGCTTAGTGTTGTGAAAACCTGTGTTTATGAAAAAAAAAGGGGACAATTGCACTTTTCTTCATTTGGACTAGACACATTCTAGCTCAATTTCAGAGAGATGCTGAAGTGCTCCCATCATATTCTTCTTTTTTCCCTTTATATTCCTTCCAGAAAACATTTGCCTGTTTTGCAGGTCACTGTAGTCCAAGACAAAGCAATTTTGGATCTTGAATGAGTAAGGAAACATATTATAATTATTTGTGTATGTGTGTGTACATGTGTATGCTTTTAAATAGATGCAGTTCTGCAATTGCTTGGCTCGAAAATAGTTTAGCAAAATATCCCTCAGAGAGGAAAATTGTATGAATGTGTTGATGAAAATCAGTTTAGATCTGGCCAAGTTACAGCTCGCTGAAAATAACTTTGTGCAAAGACAATCTTTTTCTTTAGAATGAGTATTTTAAATTGAAAAATACTGCACGAGTGCACAGCTAATACAATCACCTATTTTCTCCAACAGCAGCTATTTCTCTAACAACTCACTGTAAGACAGCTTTTTGCTGCAGGCCCTCCCAGTTCTTTCTGATAAACAGCACTCTCTTTTTCTGTATACCAAATATGTAATAAAATAGAAGAAAATGCTATACATTTTTATTTAAGATGTAGAAACAGCATGTCAGTGTGTATCTGTGCAATCCTAATAGATCAGATTCAGGTTTGGTCAGGGCTGATGCCCTGTTTCCTCCAGTTTCTACAGAGGGGTTTACCCTGGCTCCTTTGTAACTTTAAGAGGATAAAAAATTATTTATTGACAATGCACTATTGTCAACTGTCTGCTACAATTCCCTATCGCCCACAACAGAGCACAAGATACTGACAGGCAAGGAGTAAGAGAAGTTAGGCAGCAACTCCCACAAAGCTGCTTTTCCTCTGGTGAGCTGGAAAGGGGGAAATTAAATACTAAATTATCTTCTTGTTCTTTCACTATCTTGCAGCAAGAGTAGTCCTGACAGAGCTCCCTTTTACATGTGCTTTTAAGATATTTTTTATCATGTATCCTTGTCTTCTTGCTAAAATATGCAGTGCCAGTATTTTCAGCATCTCTTCTGTGCAAAGACATTGCTTCACTTCTGTCATTTTTCTCATTCTTATATAAGGTACAGAGAGAGTTAGATTGATCTGCATCATAGAGCATATGCATGTGAAATTGCAACACTCATTTGGCTAATTGCTTACTTTTCTTCTTATTTTAATCTTTTTCCTCCTGCACCTTAACATGACTTTGTTTTGTGCCTGTATGCCTGTGTCATTCAAGTCTTGCTACAATTTGTTCTTTTCACATAAGATGTTGGGCTCTTTTGCTGGGTTTGTAGGAAACAGGAGGCAGGTCTGTGAATGAGGAAACTTTTCAACCTTCAGCCACAGAAGAGCATCCATATTGACAATGCCCACTTAATTCTCAGTGGCTTTATTGTCAGATTTTTTTTTTCTAGCATTTACTGAATGTATTTTTGTAGCAATACAGAAGTCATCACAGTGGAAGAAAAAATATTTTTGAGAGAACTCTATTTTTGGAATTTATGCTTTATTGAAATTATCAAAATAATAAGATCAGAATGAGAAACATCTCCCAGCATTTCATGTACCTCCTCCTATGCATCTTCAATCAACTAGATGATTTAATGAAAGAGCATATTCATTATCCTATATTCTTTTTGAAATAGTAATAAATTTTTAAAAAATTTTTTTAAATGTAGCTCAGACAGAAAGTAGGCAATGACACATAATTGACTGTATATTTTATTGTCCTAAAGCAATGACCAGACAATACACACTTTTGTTAGAGCTCTTTCTGACTGTGGTAAAAGTAAGAATATAACTTTTTAATACCTCCTGATTCAGAGAAACACCCAAAGAGTTTCTCTAATTTCCTCAGGGTGTAGTGTCCACAAAATATGGAACCAGGTCCTACATTAGGATGCACAACTCATCAGGCAAGATAAGACAAAGATATATATACATATATATGTATATATATTTAATTACAAACTGTTCTATTTGATAAATATAGCCTTGCCATTGTGCTACCTTTAAATATTCCTCTTTATTGGGACATAAGACCAGACCAGACACAAATCAAACAAGTTGATTATAGTGTTACTCCAGTTGCCAAAGATACCACAGTATTATAAGAGGAATTTATTCAAACAAATGTTTACTCTAAACAAAGATCCAGGCGACACAAATCTATGCTTTCTTTGAGGTTTCTGTATGGAATAAGTCAACCTACAGAGTGTCCAGGAAAGGAAAAGACAGAAATAAACAGGGATTCTTTTAACAACAATTCACTTAATTAAAACAAGAAGATTCCTGAGCCATTTAATTTCCATTAACTCTAATTAATCAGAATGGACTTTTCATCATTCCTTAACACATTTAAAAGTGAGGTTTTCTTTTTAAATGTATTTTTAAATCCAATCTATTTATCTCAGATGCCCAGAGACTTCCAGTTCTCTGTATTCACTCCAGATCTACTGTGGCTCTATCCATTGACATACCCCATACATTTGGTTGAGATTGTAACATTCTCCACTAAATTTCACAAAAACAATTTGCACAGACTTGCACAGCCCAGGGCCCTTATCATCTATGCATGACCATCTAAGCTAATTTTAACTTGCAGAGTTTCTTGAATACTCTGCAAACCCTTAGTTGCCATGGAAACCCCCGCACCTCCGTGTGCACATATAAAACTTCCACAAAGAAATCCACACAGGGAAATAGTGCCTGTTTTTAGGTTAAATGTTAGTTAGAGGTTACGAATATTACAGATCTCTAAATCACCAGTATCTATGCATTTCAGAAAATGATGTGGTTTCACCCACAACAGAATGGTTGAAGTTGTACTGGGTCAATGTCCTGCAAAATAGAATGAAAATCATGCTCTGCTATTTGTCAGCCTGCATAACAGAATAAAAAAATTGCTAAATTTCCTTTAAAAAATAACCAGTTCTTGTAAAAAAGTCGTCTTGTCCACTGTTATCATGCTAAGGATAAGCATTAAACAGAATAATGTTGTTTTCACTTGTCCTTGTAAGAAGTGGCTTTTCCAAGGCAAACAGGCAGCTGGATTTTGAAATTACGTCTTAACAAAAACCACTTCAATAAACTTTTTCATACTGATCTGAACAATAATCATCTGCTGAAATGAAAATGCAAGTAGAACCACATTAAAGCATTACTTAGTGGACCTAAATATGTGTTGCTTCTGGTGGCTTTTTTAGCAAGGCCAGACTAGAGATAAGCAACAGCCACGTATCAGTGAAAAAAGGGAGAGAGAAGGAATATGAGCCAACAAACGCAGGCAGGACTCTTCCAGATGTAGATTACCATGGGGGACCATTTTAGTGCATGTTTATTCTTTCAGTATTGATTTTATCAAATGGTTATGTCTGTGTTTTTCCCACCTTCACTTTATATTGAAGTATATTTAAAAATATATTCTGGAATATTATAAGCAGAAAAAAAAATACTTAACCAATGTAAAGGTCACAAAGACTATCCCTTACATTTCCACTGCACTGGTTATAGATAATGTTGCCTAAACTGTTTTGCCTTTTACTACCCCTGTGGACATGGCCGCTGTTGCAGTGCATTAAATCTAGATTAAAATTGATGCATATCTGACTTTGTCACTGGTATTTTCTGTTACAGAAAGATCATTTAACCCCTCTCTCTTTTATTTCTACATTTATATGTGGTAGACCACATAACCTATTTCCAATAACTACTTTTGGTAAAAAGTAATTGTATAGCATTGCAAGCAGATAAAACAATGTCTATACTAAGCATTATTGCAATGAATATAAATATTATGGTTAAATCAAGAAACGAAGTGTTTTTTCTTTGTTTTTTATGATCTTGATCCTAGCTTACATTACTTTGTAATTACTTTGTATTGCATGAGTTTTAATCAAAATGGTTGTAAATCCTTTTTTATATAAAATAAATAAATATCTGGCGTGTAGAACTCACTAGAGTCCATTAAGAAATAACACAAGAGATAATCCTCTATCAATTTCAGAAGATTAGCTCTTCCTGATAAGATACTTCTTTATTGATTTCTTGCTTACTGAACTCCCCAGGGTCTTTCCATAAGGGATGCTTGCAAGCTTTTAACTAATGGCATTACAACGTCACTTCCACCTTTCAACAATAAAATGTAACAAAACAAATCATCTGCAAGGGAAAATCTGCTGCAGAATATGGAACCACTGTGCTCACCTTTATGTTAATGGACAAAGGTCATTAAAAATGAAAAACTCAAGTCTTTAGCACTTTTAATGTACATCCCACTTGATTTGACAATGAGCTCACTGTTCTGAAAGCATTTGGTATCCTGCACATGGGATATGTTTATACAGCTGCTATTTTTCAGTCCATTGGCTGATGATGACATCAAATGCAATAAAAGCAGAACAAACACAAATATCATCCTCTCTTTCTTATAACTGAAACCTTAATTCCATTCTCTACCCCAAACAAAGGTGTAAGAAGACCATTGTGAGATGCTAATCATACTGTGTGTCCTTTTAGAAGTAAGACTTGATTAAAAGTCCTCATTCAGGTCAGTTGCCCTCTTAACCACAATGCTACAAATTCAGTCATCTAGCTGAAAATGCATTATGCATAATAAATGTATAAACATTATAAGGTTCTTTTTAGAAAAGGAAAGTGACTAACATGCAGAGGCCTCAATCCTGACTTGAAAAGGTTCGCACTTGATTATTTTGCTATTAGCTTTCCAGTGAAGGGGAGATGTCTCAGTAAGTCCTTTGACAAAAGCAGCAATGTATAGCACAACCCCAACAAATTCCATCCAAAACCATGAAGAGATGTCCCTAGTAATAACAAACCATAACCGTATAAATCTATGACAGAGAGGTGTATTTAATTTTGGTTTCACAGGTGAAAAAACTTAGGGAAACTAGCATACCAAGGATCAGGCAGTGCAACAACAATATAACTGATACAGAAGCCCAGAGTCCTGAAGACTACAGTTCAGAGAAATGAAATTTTTCTATTTGCATCATGCCCATGTAGGATGTGAAGATGATTTGCTGAATAATGCTATGAAGATGCAATTTACTACTTTTTTGCAACAAGGTGTTAGGACATTTGGCCTTTGTGCTGAAGACACAGACTTCCTGAATAGTTTGAAAGGTTTTTAAAGTGGAAAAAAACACTGAAGGATGTGTCAGAAGATATCCTAGTAGCTCATGGGCATAAAACTCTTTAAGGGGTGTGAACATTGTGTTTTCTCATCTCTCTGTGCCTCAGCCTGTATCTCGATTCATGAGGCAAAAGAAAAGTAACAGGCGAGGAAAAGTTCTTCTCCGATAAATTTTTGTTTAATCCAAAGGGAAGAAGTTGAAAAAGAAAGCACATGCAGTATTTCCTCTTTGACAGCTATTTTATTAACTTCCACTGTCTTTTTCTTAATGGTTTCATAATTTTTTCTCTGTGGGTCTTGGAATTTTGGGGGGGAATTTGGGGGCTTTGCTTGCTTGTGGGGTGGGTTACTTTGTTCTGGTTTTTTTGGAATCACTTTGCTAGAGGAGGGAATGGAAGGAAGGAAGATGTCAATGCAAATCATGTTATCATGCTGCATTAATTGTAGCTGCTGTATCGGACAGTTTTTGCTGAACTGGGACCAAAGTGAATCCATTTGGAGGACATAATCTTTATCTCCTTATCTTTGACAAGCAGCTATACTGCTGCCAATGCCAATTTGGATGTTAGCATATGCTTTTTGCTCTTAATTTCTTTAGCTATAAGCTCAGCCACTTAGATTCAGGTATTTTTTCACTGTCTGGGTAGATGCTATTGAACCCCCAAATATCTGAGCAATTCTCTGATCCAGAAACAGTTATGTGCCAGATAGTATTTAATAACTGCTACCACAGAATGCCATCATAGGGCATCTAAGCCTCAGCATTTCAGCCTGCAGCTCTTGTGAGCTTTGCATTCCAAGCAAAGGTGGGAAAGTTGGGCTGACTGCTCCAGGGCAGGTGGGGTGTGAAGAAGGGTAAAGCTGCACGATCAGAGCATGCCAGAGGGGGCAACAAGCTTCTCACACATCCCAAATGCAGCGGCTTCCACACAACCCTTCACTCTGCACTAGTGAATTTCCTCTTGCCACTTTAGCCCCGAGAGCTCTTGTTTTTCTCTACCTTCCTCTCTGCTAAGTAATTATTCACTCTGACATTCTCATCCTCTCTCATTCCTCCATTGTCATTTCCTCTTATCCTTCTTCGTGCAAAAATAAAACTGTTTCTTATTTTTGTATTAAATCTTCTTTATTCACATCCAGATACCTCCATTCATATGTTGCAAATGGTTTTCTCATCTTGTCTCCATCATGTCTGTTTAAGACTTCAGGTCCCAGAAGCGGAAATTGCTCATGGGTGTCCAAAGCTTAACTGGGAGGATTGGCACTACTCTAAAACTGCTACTAGAAAAGGATATCTGTAACAGTGATATTTGGAGATTGTAATTGAGTAAATTTGTTAGTGATCTGCAAACATAGTACTGAAAAAAACACCAAGGCAAGAGTGGAAAACTTAAAACATATAACAAGTTGCTGAATGATACACATTACAACATGGAAGGGAAAAAAAATTGCTGATATCTTGAACAAACTTAAAACCAAAAATATGACAGATTTCAGTGCTGGGCAATTCAGTTAAAACACATACCAATCTTTCTCTTTAAAAATTTTGGTAATCCAGTAATAAAACCTACCTCGAGCAAAACTCAGCCTACTAAATCTTTGTCTCTGAGAAGCAAAACCACTCCTGCCGAGTAAGGCTGATAAAGTTCAATTGTACCTTCTCACAATGAATAGATGCTATAGACTGAGACGTGAGACAGCGGACTAGATGGATGAAGCAAACACTTTGATTGTTATTGTGTGTATAAGGTTTGCCAAAAGACCAGGGCAGCTCTTTTGTCTCAGCTCATAGTTCCTATAGCCTGTGTACTTGTTAAGTAGAGATGAGAAACAATGAGGTGGTAAAAGTAGTTTGTTGCCTCTACAGGAGTGATTTGTAACATTCACTGATGTTTCACGTACATCAAAAGCAAGTAAATGACATACAGAAGAAGAGTGAATTATGTCCTCAGGAACTGTGTGGGTTTAGATTATCTTTAAACACAGGCATTTGTTCATGTGCTATTGTCTTATACTGCAAACTATATTCTCAGCACCTGTGATGTGTCACACAGCCTCATGTGATCACAGGTGCTTAAAAAGAGATAGATGTCTCTCAATCCACGTTTTAACTTTGCATTTATGTCTTCTACACAGTCTAACTGCACAGCCCCACTCCTTGTCCTCATGATTGTCACCTTCCTTCTGTCATGGATTTGTGCTTCCTTGAGCCTCAATATTGGACTGGAGCTGAACTGCCATGGGAACAGCTGGGTGCAGGCAGGAGCAGGCAGTCCTGCCCAGCAGGCACATCCAGCTCCAGGAGAGGAGCTATGTGCTACATAGCCATGGGCTTCTACTGCAAAAAAGGCAGTGTCCAGACATGAGAGAAATTCAACCGTGTGTGAGCAAATACAAAGAACAGCCTCCTTCACAACAGACACTGGGAATGGCATTCAGTATTTTTGATTTTTAATGTTTCCATTTTAATTTATGCTGACTGTTAACTATAAAGCTTTCCAGACATTTTCTTCACATTTTCTTTAAACCACCTCAGTTTAGCTGTCCTCAGCATTGATACTTCTTTGTTACCTTCCTCTCCTCTGGCCTATTTCCTCATCTTTTTTTCCCTATATTTATCTCTCGGTCCATTAATTCTCTTCTAAAAACTCAGCCTTGGGAACTGAAACACCCTTCCATTTACTTCATGGACAAGTAATTGAAAATGGTGGAAATAGCACTGTATTTTCACAGAGTTCCTCTGCTCATAAGATTTATCCTCTCCTCAAATGGTTTCTCTCTCTTGACTATTTTGTTTGTAAAAACTTAAGAAAATAGGAGTTTTTCCTAAGGTGGTTTGCATCATGATGATAAAGGGCCATCCAGAGGCACTGCAATATGCTCTTCCTCTTGTTGTTTTTCAACAATGCAATCCTTAGAATATAAAGATTATATCAGAGATAACTAAAGGCAACCTCCTGTCATAGACATTACTCCAGTTAAAAGGTGAAGAAAGTGTCAATAGAGTCCAGCCCATTGCTTGCCAGAGTGAGATATAAACTTTTAGCCACCTGATGATCGTAGAATGTGTTACTCATAAATACATGGTATGTGATAAGGTAATTGTTTACTATATGTTGATGCCTTTCATAATGTGTGATTAAGTAATTTAGAGGATGCAAGTAGATGGTGAAAAGGACAAAGAAAATGTGGATATTGACACTGAACACCTGTACATTGTGTGTTAATTGGTGAAGGTAGAATTTCCAACAGCAGTGTTCCTCCAAGCTTCATTTTGCTTTCCTACTTATTTCAGTTTCCAAGCAGCTTAGAAAGAAAGAATTACTCATCACTAGCAATAAATTAAATAAAACAAAAATGGATAAGATCTTTCTTTATGTGAACAGATCACCATTAAATGGTTTAGTGAAAGGGCATCTAATATAAGAATTCTGAATCTTTCCACTTCCTCTAGGGCTGAGCTCAGTGTTGCAAAACAGCCACTTTTTCTCTTCCATCTCCTGCACACTGCCTCACAGATAACACGACAGCTACACTCCTGGTGGGTTTCAAATTGCTTATTGAGTGCAGATTTATAAGATAAAAAACAAGAAAAAAGGCACAGTTACCACAGGCTGCAGAATATACAGCACAGCTGTAGGCGGGC
This sequence comes from Acridotheres tristis, assembly GCA_037013685.1. Taxonomy (NCBI): domain Eukaryota; kingdom Metazoa; phylum Chordata; class Aves; order Passeriformes; family Sturnidae; genus Acridotheres; species Acridotheres tristis. The sequence continues at coordinate 83,576,095 of CM072887.1, read as the reverse complement.
ATTTTAAGGGAAACCATGGAGCAAAAGCCAGCTGCTGCAGGGTGCAGATGGCAAAGCCAGAGTTCAGGTTGCCTTTGTGGCAGCTGTCATACAATATTCTCCAGCTGCTTCCTACTCCAGCTTCTCAGATTATCACTGAATGCATAGTCCAGCTGATAAATATCTTTAGTACTATGGAGGAAAACTAATTATTTGTTTACAAGATAAGACTTGTGAAGTCTATATTCAGTAAATTAAGAAGTCTGTTTTGTCATGCTCTGGTTTTGTGGTTACAAAGTTCGGGTAGCTAAAGAAGTGTTGCAAAACAATGTGATTAAGCAATCCTGAATTCAGAGTGTACAGATGTAGACCAATTCCCGTTTAGTTTTAGATAATTACATACAGTGAAAGAACACCATTACTTGGAGTTTTCGTGCTGTTGCACATGTCATAAGTTCAGCCCATGGGAAAAATGGGTCACTACTTCTAACATTGCAAGAAAGCATGGCAAATAAGTGGTTCATACAGTGCTCACTGATTGTTTTATGAATTCATTTCATACTCAGATCTGGTATAGAGCCAGAAATCCTAGCCTGTACTAATTGCCTGGCTGGCAGAGCACACAGCCCCAGTACTCTGACCTGGCACACTCTAATAAATTGATGTTTCCATTCAGTACACAACCAGCGTGTTTTGCCCTATCTCTTCTTTTGTGCATGCAGCTTTTGGCAAGGTCGTTTTAGAGATAAGGGAAGTAGGAGGTGCAGCTCAAGGTGCTGGTTCTTAGGTTGTTCCAAGCAGGGACCTCATTTGGGAATTCCATTGCTCTCTGCTAGATCTCATAACTCAGTTTGCTCAGGAAAAATGAGGTAGTAGGTAAAGAATACTCCATGAGTATGTAAAGAATGGGCAAGATGAGGGAAAGTGTGGTGAATAATTCTGACATGGAGGTGACCCATGAGGATCAGATGTGGGTGGATTTCACAAGGCTGAAAATGTTCCTGAGTTCCCCAGAATAGACAGAACCCTGACTTGTTCTTAGTTTCAATTTATCCCAGGGCAGGGATTATTCTGTTTTCAGTGCTGTAACAGTCCTTTGGATAAAATCCTGATTTTACTGAAACCTGCTAACTCTTCCAGTCCTCAGCAGGACTAGAATTTTAGCCTTTGTTGTTTTTTCCCCTAAATACATATATGTGTCTTTACAAAAGAAAGAAATCAGAGATATTGCTGTTCTATGTCCATCAACTCACTGAACAGGTAATAGGTTTGCTTCCCTCTACTCAAACCAAGAACTGAGGACAAGTGTTCATTTTTATATAAACTGAATACTGTGACTTTCAAAGGCAAATAAAAATGTGGGATTCTTTTCATAATAAATTGGTATTAAATTCTTGAAAAATACATTATACAATCAAAACTTTTTATTCAGAGTTATTTACAGTTAGTAGTTTTTGAATGTTCGTATTTCTTCCAGCTGAGGAGGAGAACCATCACAGAAGCAAATAGAAAATTGGATAGTACATTTGCTGTGCTAGCAATCTGTCAGAGTGAGTAGATGTATAAATGTGTTTGGAGAAGGACCTCACCACTGTATGTTGTATATATCCACTAATTATAAATATCTGTTACCAGATTACTAAGAATCTGTCTGAATTTCAACCCTCCCCCCTTTTTTTGTACCTCTCCAGTGTTCTTTGTACTTTACCTGAATGGGAAGGTGAATACATTACCATTTTCACAGATGAAAACAGTGAAATATATTTGTTATTCCTCATCTTTATTCCCATAGTCTGCTCCTTTAATAACCAGATGAAGTTACACTTAGAGTTCAGAAATTCTAAAAAACCCTAATTGTTAGCTTTATTTTTTTAAAGTATAAAGCCCAGTCTGTTGTGAAAAATAGATTATATAGACTTCTGAAAGTAATTTCTTCCCATTTTTAAATAAATACTGAATTAATTTTAAAACCTTAAATAATAAATTCTTTTTTAAAATTAGTAAATATGTTGTCATTTAATAGTCCTGATTCTAACTTCTGATTTCCTGCCACTCATTTTAAATCTTATAAAATATGGAATTTTTTTCAAAGTCAAACCCTTAATTTACAAAGTAAAGAAATAGTGTATCAATATTATAAAATCCATATACTGTGTCCTTCTGAAGGCAATATGTCGTCGCAGTGCTTGTTTTGCTATACACTTTAACACCAGAAAATATTAATATGATAATAGCTGCAAGTATGCAATAAAATTTAGACTGTAAAATATGACTGTGTATTATTAAAAAATTAACAAAAAGTCGTTCACATCCATCCTTTATAAGAAATTAAACAATATGATGTCGACTCCACTTACCCTGCAGGTTACTGGGGGACTGCATTTAATGCCTTTGCTGTCTCAAATAGAGCTTGATACCTGTTCAATCCAGTTTGCCTTTGAGGCATTTCTATTGATACTTAACATCTCTGCATATATATAATGCTTTCTGGCTGAAAATGAAACCATTACCACATTGAGTTTTCAAAACTGCTGAAGTCTTAGATACCTTTCAAAACTGAAGTGTGGCCTGCAGTACTTTGAGGATAAAGTCATACTAGTGAACAGTTCAAGAGGATTTTTGTGAACACTGAGGTATACAAAATGTACACATAGTCAAAATAGTCAAAACATGGAAGTATATGAAGATAAACTAGAGTCCATGTGCTAGTAACGCTTGGTTTATATTGCATATAATTATATTTAGGATATTTTGTTAGCAGCACTGCACTCAACTTATAAAATCTTAAAATCAGTGTGATGATACCTCAACCTTATCCTGGGTGGTAACCACACTCATACAGACATACTCTGGGCCTCCTAATATTCAGTTTATTGGAGGCATAAAGCAGCTGAACATTTAAATTCACAATGCAAAAAGAGTACTTTTCAGAGTATATCAGAAATTCTGATTTTTATGTTTTTCTGAAAACCACCTGTCGAACCTTAGAATGGGATGTATTGGTATTGTTGTTATGTTGTATTCTTTTCATATTACCATAATCATAGTTCTGCTATTAAAACCTCTTTTTCCCCTTTAAGTACATTGTGGGTTTTTTTAATATAACTGAGGGAGTTTTAGGTTCAAATCTCCTTATTACTACTGGTTTTGCACAGTGTAATATTCATACATACAGGATCTGTCCTTAAGGTTGCCATCAGTCGATTCTTGCTGGATCCTCTTTTAACCTTCCTGTTCAGTTACACTCTAAAGCTTCCTTTATTATACCAATATTTTACATGGACAAGTCATGGCACTGGTACATGGCACATTTTCCTCCTTTCTTTTAAGGTGAGATATCACATGATACTGTTGTCATACCATAGTGGTCATCCATTGGAGCTGCACTCCTCTTACCTTTGATAGAATATTTCTCCCTGTTTTTAGAATTGAGATTTGATTGGCACTCCAGATCCTATATAATATCTTTCAGAAATGTTTAGGACATTATGCAACCGGTCAGGGAAAATTCACGCCAAGCACTGCAACACATGCCAATTTTTGACAAACACAACCTTTTATCCGTCAACTCATTGCAAATCCTGAGAATTCACTGCAAAGAAGGAGCCCCTGTTGACTGGGGACTTGAACTTTGGAGCCTGTGAAAAGCATGAAGGGACATATTTGTTTTCACACTGAGATGGATGTTTATGTAAATCACAAGGCAAACAGGGAAAAACTGAAAAATGGCTGGTTTATTGGAAGAGATTTAGAGTCATTTCCCACTATTACCAAACTTGTTCTGTGTGAAGCTGGCATTTATAATCTTGATGCTGGCACTCACAGCAGGCTGATAAGGGGTTTGAAAGATCTGTTGTCATGTTTGTTCATATTCCATAATATGTTTTAGATAGATGATTCCCACAGGTTTAATCCATTTTTCTCACTCAAAGAAAGGGTGGGATTACCTGCTTGAGGCAGAAAGGATACCCAGCACAAAGATGTTAGAAAACAAATGATTATTGAGCTGATGATCCTGTTATTGCTGTAATGAACCTGGCATTACAGTTTTTACCTAAGCCAAGAAGCTGAGATCATTTTCTATAAACTGAGATGAGAAAATTCACAGCAAACTTATGTTCCAAAAAAAGATTTTTTCCCCCAAGTTTGCTTGTTAAGTGTCTAATTTCTAAGTTTATCCATAATAATGAGAGATCAATTAATCTGAGTAATAAATTCTGAGACAGTAGGTCTGGGACCTAGATTTCTTGAAATAGTTTACCAAATTATTGCAGAACTTGTAGATGAAATTTTTAATGTGCCTTATGCAGTGGTAAATTACCATTTTATTTGGCAGTATATTGAAATAAAACTGCTGCATAGGGAAACCTGTCTTCTCATTTAAATAATTTTAAATAATTGTAGACCCACTGTTTTTTTTTTAGTGAACCTGATGGCAAGAACTGCACACTGTCAGTAACACAAGGCTATCTTTCTGCATAAAATGACTGGCTGAAATTTAATCGGGAAATTCAGAGTTCAGAGGAAAGTGACAAAAGTAATTAGACTCAAGAAAATATTTCCATGTGGACCTGAGTAGGAAGAAACATAAAGAGTAGACTTTTAAGGATAGGATATTTGCCAGCTGGAAGCTGTGGGGATTCTCCCACCTTCCCTACTCTTGAGGATCTTTGCAGGACCCCATAAACTAGAAAAAATGCTCAGTCACTTGCCTAACTCTGCTATGTCAGTCCAAAATTTGCCTAAGTCTCGTTAACTTAAAATGAATACACAGTCTGAACGTTTTACCCCACAAAATCTGGGAGCACCCCCTTCATAAACACTTTCCATGTTTTATAAGTTCACTATTATAGTTAGGGAGAACCACTGAGACCCCCTCAGAAGTGTTTGACAGAGGCTGCAGTCTACAGCTAACCTGCCTGACAAGTGATCACAGCCTTGTAAAACCTGCTCTCCCTTCTCCTCCAACTGCACTTGAAGGTGATGCCACTGAGAAAACAGAAACAGAGAAAGGGAGAAGTGAGTCCCAGCTTGCCCAGTCTGGAGAGAACCCAAGGACCCTTCTTCCTGATATGTTGGCATGGCCACTGCTCCCTCTGCCAGGGAAAATCCCCCATTTTTAGTCTCCATTTGCTGTGGAGTTCGTGGCACTTGGCCAGTAGGTATGTGGGTAAGCATATTGACCTTTCTTATGTAAGGATTTCATAGTGGATATGGCAAGGGATGACTGACAATGGATGCACCTGAGCTAAGGATTCCTGCATCACGTTTCAAGTCTATTGCTCTCCTTAAGAGAGAATATGGACATAAGTATTGTCTATCTTCTACTGTTAATGTGATGCTTGCATGCAGTCAGTTGTTATTTTCTGAACTTGCACAAGTCTTCTTTCACTTGGAATATATGAATGACATTTGAGGATATATTCCATATGAAAAAAATGAGGCAACAACACTAGAACACTCTTTCAATGTACTATAAATGTCAAAATATGAGCCTTGTTTCCTCGAGAGAAAAGACCTTTCTGGCCTGAACTGTTACTTTAGAAATGCCTCAATGTGGATGTTTCAGTTCAGTCATTATATTGGTGCAAAATACAGAAAACTTTTTGTATCAGCATTTTTCTTAGCTCTTTAAAATACTGTGTGCAAGACACTGTTTAAGAAGCTGCAACACAGAAAAGCAGGTGTGAGAAGATATGTGTATGAAGGAGGTGAGCACAGTTCCTCATCCCTCCACTGCCAGCATTTTTAATTCTTCCATGATGTCCACAATTCCTCTGCCTCTATCAGGCTATCAGGTCACACCACATCATGCCCAAATGCATGCACATGAATAGGTGTGGCTGCATAGGTATGCAGGAAATAACCAATGTGAAGTAGGACAGTTGTGTTGGTAGCAATGGTAGGTTAGTGTGGGTGAAAGAAGACGCATTTAGAAATCTAGGACAACAGGAAATAATGGCTCACTACAGCCATATGTAAGAAACAGATAGCTCCTTTATTAAGTCATGATTCATTCATGTGCCAAAGCCCCATATCAAAACTCAGAGTAATTAGTGTTGAGTCATGCAGACAAGGAGGCGAGCTGGGAGCTGGCACAGGTATTGCCAAGAAGTGATACAGCAGCAATCACCTGGGGTGGGGAACAGGGAGGTGCCACTTCAGAATCTTGGGCAAGGCCAAAGGCCACACAATGCGATCTAACTACCAGTGTTCATTTCAAAAGAAAGCATTTTCCACTCTGTCTGGATATGAAGAAAACCTTAAAAATATAACAAGCTACCTGCTTTTTGGTGTACAGCCTGATATATTAGCTTCATTAGGAGTAAGCTGTCCTGCTATGTCTATCTCTGTGATACTTGCTGCCAGCTAAAGAAGGAACATGTACTGTAGGAACAAGCAGAAGCAGAAGTGAGAAGGTCAGGTAGAGCAGTTTCATGCAAATCTTGGCCTTTCTCTGGCTCTGGAGGGGCCCTGGCCATTCTGGGTGTGACAATCTTCATGCAAAAATCTATCTGCTCACATTTTCTTGCTCTCCCTTTGCGTGGTGACTTTGCAAAACTATGAAAAGATGATTTATGCATGACATACGAAAGGGCTAGCTATGAATCACAGTCAAGATGCACAAGTTCATTCAATAGAATGTTCCACACTACACCAGTTATTATTTGAATTCACTGCCTCGGTTGAAAATTCCTCCACTGCTTTGCACAGCAAACAAAGCACAGATTCAACCAAGCTGCCTAAGTCAACTGGGAACACAGCCGTGTGTCCTTAGGAGACTGGTCCTGGCACTGTGAGGGATGAAATGCAGTGTGCTTTGGGGAGCTGTAGCCCTCAGGAGAGTTCAAGATGTCAAAGAGTTCTGTCAGCACTGCCCAAAGAATGGAGTATTTACAGGCATGCCATGTGCAGCAGGGGCTCCAAGCTGATGTAGTTGCCAGGGAGGGAAATCTCATTCCTAGGCTGGAAGGTACTGCACTTCCTCCTTGGCCTGCTGCTGCTGTTGTAATGTTCCTGTGTGCCAGGATGGAGTCTGTCACTCTAGACCAGATTTTTGTGGATCTTCAGCATCTTCTCATTTCTCTGTCAGGAGTGTGACATTCCTGTTGGCTATTTAAACCAAAATTGACAGGCAGCCAGGTTCCTCCTATGTGTTTATTGTGGTGGGTCCCCATTTTCCTCTTTAAAATGCACAGAATTCATAGAAATGCATACACCTTGACAGAGTCATTTAAGTACAAAAATTCAATACTCATCAAATATATTGGAAATAGAAAAGTTTTGGAATTTTTTTGTCTTATTAGTATCTAAGTGATTAAATACATTTTTGGGTAATAGATTTCCATTATTACTCTGTAAGAAAAATTAATTTTTTTCTGTCATTAGCTAAAATAAACTAGTATTGTTATTTTGCAAGTAACTCTGACTTTGCAGTCTTTGCTTAGGGAGAACTGATCTGAGATTTTGAGAATCCGGAAATGAAAAACATGCAAAATAAAACAATTCATTAAGACCTCATGATTAGCTTTCCTTACCCCTCTGCAGAAAGTTTATGCTGCTGCTGCTGGTGGCTTTGCAAATGAGTCTGTTCTTGGAGGAACCTAAAAAATCTTGGTCTCACACAGAGACAGGGAGATAAAAGCTGTAAAGCTGAGGGTAAGACAGAAGTCCATTTATTGGCTGCTCTAGACTTCTAATCTCCTTTTTCCCTTAATAAATAGAAAAGTCTAATTTAAACATATCATAAGTACATTAAAATAACTGAAGGACTGTGGAAAGATAGATCATCTTTGCTATATTAGAGATAATCGTTGCAGTTTATTACCTGTATATTGTTTATTATCAGTGTATATTTTCTATGAAAGTGGTAGCTAAGAGAAGTTATGAGGATAATTTTTTCAATAAACCTTTTCCATTTAAACTGTTTTCAAAAGAGTAACTTTTTTGTCTTTTCAATGTTCAAAATGTTTCAAATAAATCCAAATAACATTGCTCATGAAAATGTTTCATCTCACTAAATTAATGAAGAGTTTCTGACTTTTATGTATCTATTCAAGAATGCATTATCTTGTTTTCATAATCTTCTTTCTGTTAGAAAAGTGGGTGTCATGTGAGTCATTTCTTTTTGAGTTGCATAAGCCAAAGACTTCTACGACAGCTGGCCAAATTTACTTACCAATTAATACAAATAACACAAGTAGCTACTTTCCTTAATAAAAAAAAAAAATCAAACCACCTTGCTATACCGTACATAACATGCACTCAGGTAATGGGAGTACAAAGGTACCAAAGAATTACTGCCTAGAGAGTGTTAAGATATACAGCATTTCACATATAATCTGAAAAGAGATACACTGTCTCAATTATTTGAATAAGCAAGGTTTTCATCCAAGAAAGAGAAGACAAATTATACAAAAAAACCTTGGCAGAAAATTTTGAATGGTGAATGCTCGTTTCGAGATGAAAGCATTCAAAATGTTACCAACAGGAAGAAAGTTTCCAGTAAGAAGAAACTTCAACAACCTTTTTAAAAATGGAAAGTTGGTGCAATGGAAGAGTCATGGTCCTGAGAGCAGTAATGGGCCTGAGTGTCCCTGACCACCTCCCTGGCTGTCCCTGCCCAGCACCCCATGTCAGCCTCCAGTGATGCTGTGGCAGGACTAGTCCCAGCCCCCATGTCAGCCCCTGGAACCACCATTCCCTGCTCCAGTGATGCTGTGGCAGGGCTGGTCCCAGCCCCCATGTCAGCCCCTGGAGCCACCATTCCCTGCTCCAGTGATGCTGTGGCAGGGCTGGTCCCAGCCCCCATGTCAGCCCCTGGAGCCACCATTCCCTGCTCCAGTGATGCTGTGGCAGGGCTGGTCCCAGCCCCCATGTCAGCCCCTGGAGCCACCATTCCCTGCTCCAGTGATGCTGTGGCAGGGCTGGTCCCAGCCCCCATGTCAGCCCCTGGAGCCACCATTCCCTGCTCCAGTGATGCTGTGGCAAGGCTGGTCCCAGCCCCCACAGCCCTGCCTGTCCTGGCCATGGGCACTGCTGAGCTGGACCCCACATCCTGGCCTGGCCAAGCCCATCCCCATGGAGGTGCCCAGGGCTGGGGCTGCCTCCATTCTCTGCTGCTCCTGACCAGGGCATGGAGTGAGCCCTGGCTGCCAGACCATTCCCTGCAGAGCCCTGGGGACTCCCTGCCACTCCATCCACAGAGACCTGCCCCAGGAAGTGGAATAGAATGGCTGCATCACAGGGCTGCTTTCAGTTCTGCAAAAACATACACCTGCATTCCTCAGAGAGATTTCTTCACAGTGCTGCTTCTTTTTTCTTAATCAACAAATTTATGTTTAAAACTCAAACACATTAGAAAGCCTGCCTTTCTGAGGTAAAGAGCATATGCCTGCCGATGCTGGAGAGGCAGGGATTTCCCATCCTTCCCCTCAATCAGTGGAACAGCAGCTGTCAGATTTTGTGGACTGTTTCCTGACCAATATCAGGTACCTTCAAAATCTGTGGTTATATTTTTACATTAATTCCAGTAGGTATGTCAAAGGAATCACAATGTTCAAGGCTTCCCTATTTCTTCTAGCACAGATTAGAAAGAACTACAGGGAAACCTGAAGTAAGTAAATACTGCAAAACAGAACAACACTGGTGCCCCAAAAGCAGCCTCAGAAGGAGTGGAAGGATCTCTCCCACAGTTGCTCTCCCTGCTCTGGCCAGTGCCACACAGCACATCTTCACCCCATGGGTTAACTTCTGACTCAGCCTCTTGTCAGTGAAGTCCCCCTTCTGGAAACCTATTTTCCACCCAGTCAGTGTCCCAGTTGCAAGACTGTACAATATTTTCACATCCTGGGTGCAAGACACTGCATTTATTTTTGGTGAGCTTCATGAGGTTTCTCTTTATGAAATCTCCAGTCTATCAACATCCCTCTTCAAGGCAATCCTGTCCTCCAGCACACAGACTGTTCTCCCACTTGGGTGCTGTCTGCCAATTTGTTGAGGGTGTGTTCCACCCTATCATCCCAGTCATCAATAGATGTCAATGTTGAACAATTTTGACCCCATCATCAGTCCGTGGGAAACACCATGAATAACTAGACACCGGCTTTACTATGAACACCATGAGCTCATTTCTGCACCCATGTTACAGTCTACCCATCTGGAAGAAACCTCCTCAGGTTATCTGTTAAGATGCTATCTTAGAATGTGGCAAAAATCTTGCTAAAGTCAAGGTCAATGACATCTACTGCTATCCCATTATTCCCAAAGCCAGCCATTTCATCACAGAAGATACTCTTGCTAACCAGGCATGATTTCTTGTTCATAAATCCATTACAGCCTTCATGCACATGGAAATGGCTTCCAAGTTAATTTGCTCTGTAAACTTGCCCAGGAACTGACTTGGGGCCAAGTGTCCTGCAGCTGTCCTGTAGATAGAGCTTCCTTCATGCATTTATGAAAGTGCCTTTTGCTCATCACTGGGAAACTCTCCTACCCATCATCTTTCAAAGCTGATGGAGCCTAGTTCTGCTATACAGTCAGCCAGTTCCTTCAGCATACAGTCTGCACCTATGGATATCTTTACATCCAAAGTGCTTAAGTAGGCCATAACTAGATCCTCTTTTAGTATGGTAGTGTGTCTGTCCCTCAAACTCAGCCAGCAGAGACCTAGAGATGTCTGGGAAATACCTGCTTGGTAAAGACTGAGGTGAAGAAGGTACTTATTTGTAGTTTTCACTTTTTTTTTTTTTTAACCACCCCATTCAGCAGTCAGTCTTGCTGACAAGGTACCTACAGAAAATGTTTTTTACATTTTTCACCTGATTTAAATCCAGCTGAGCTTTGGCTTTTCCCTGCATGCCTGGGCAATGCCTCTGCACTCCTCCCATGTAACCTGGCCCCACTACCACCTTATGTACACTTTAGCCTCAGTGATGTGCTCTGCTTTCAACCAAGCTGGCTCCCAGTTGTGCTGGCTCGATTCCCTGCTTAAACATATGCAGGAGTTTTGGACAGAAACAAGCTATTAACTTGTTATATACAAGCTTTTTGGTTACAAAACATGTAGATATTAGAAACAGCTATTTTGAACATGAACAGCTATTTTTTGCTTTGATGTGCTCAAGTCAACAATATATCTTCTTTCTCTTCCTGATTCATCAACAACAATAATTAAAAAAAAATAAAAAAGAAAATACCTAAAATTTTTCTTCTTCCTAGATTTTTCATATTTATTTCTTACAACCAAGTATCTAAGAATCTTTCCTGCTTCCTTTGTGTACTGTACAGATGTATAAATAAAGTAACATGCCATCAGCCTATGTAAGTAAAACACAGTAAATTATCCAATAAGTAACACACCTCTACAATAGTCAACTATTATATTGACTATTAGAAATTCAAATTGCTTAACTGTTTTGTGTTCATTAGTCACCTATTTAATTTTATTCTTGTAATCTAATACATCTTATTCTGATACATCTTGCATTTCAATACACCTAATGTGGTTTTTTATACCTAATATGTTCTAATAGACTGCAGCACAGAAACAAGAGTTGTGCTCATAAAAGCTATTGAGTCACTGGTAGAATCATGCACATTTTTATGCTTCATTACAACATCATAAGTCAAACACAAATGAAGAAATGACATGCTCTCATTTAGTGCTTTGATTGCCACATAAAATGAAAAAATCGTGAAGAAACCTACCAAAAAAAAAAAAAAAAAAGGATTGCAAAAATCCATAGAAACTAAATCATGGTTTCCAAACCAAATTACACATAATTATCTTTCATCTCTCTTATTGTTTGTGTTTATGGCATGAATGTTTTTCACTTTATGAACTGTAAATCTCTTTAACCGTGCATTCTGCTTTCCATCACTTCACATCTCACAGACTGAGCAGGAGAAGGATGTGTCACTGTGAAAGCTACACAGGTAGCATTTAAGTAAGGACAGCAATTGGAAGGATTACTTTTTTGTAAGTGATGTGTGGTGACTCAGTGCTTCTGTTTGGAACTACTCTGCCTTTGAGATGAGAGCATGCCAGAGAAACTGCCTCTCCGGCCCATGGCCAGACTTGCATTCAGCTTTTGGCTCTTCTATGTCACACTGACCCTAACCCCAACAGCCCTGGCAGTGTAGAGGAAGCATTTCAGGCTAACCACCCCACTCCCAAGGCTGACAGCAATTTATGAATGTGTCAGATGTAATTTCTTTAAAAGATACATAGAATAAGTGGGTTGCAAGATGTTACAAAATCCAAATACTTTCGCAATGTAAACTTGTAGCTGCAAGTCAAGCCTATACCCGAGCTAAAAGACTTAGGGATGTAGCAGTCAGTCTGCTGAATCCTCTGTGCTTGTATCAAGGAGGGGTCACTGCCAGTCAGTCTGGAGATGTCTCGTGTGGATTCCCACTGGGGGTCTTGAGGCATAAATATAAACTGTTTAGTAAATTAATATTGGTAAATCCAGTCTTTCACCCCTAGATGTGCTTTGGTAAAGATCAAAGATGTATAGTACACACAGCTAGAAATGGATTATCGTTAGATATATTAATGACTGAGTCTTTGAAATTAAAACCTCAAAAAAGGAAAAATAAAATGTATATGTTTGTCAGCTGCAGTGGTATCTGACACAATAAGGACAAGATTTTTCCTATGTACTTTTAAGAAAAGTATGAAGCAATTTTTTCTGAAGTATTAGATACATATTGTATTTATGATTATTGAGGCTACTGAAACTGTAAGGTATGTTCACCCACATCTTTTTCTACTTTCTCAGACTGATGCATCCCAGATCTCATCACTCACTATGCACAGAGCTGGGGAACACCAGCTCAAGCTGTGGATTCTCCTGGAGGAGCCAAGGACATGAAGGCTCAGCGCTACAATTATTTTCCAGAAACCATGATCCTAAATAATGCCAAAGTGCACATATGCTTTTGGGAGCAGAGGGCGGATCTGCACACATGTTATGAAACTCAGGATGAATATTCTTGTATATATGGTCCAGCAGGAATCTGGATTCCCTGAAGACAGATGAGGTAGAATTAAGGTGGATTTCTAGCCTCCTTGTACTCCTTGCAGGACTAATATTCTACTTCTTCTTCCAAGTGTTGAAGTGGGAGCCCTATATCCACAACTTCCCAGGGTCAGAGAGCCTGACAATGGAACATTGGCATCATGTCTATGTCACCTGGGCAGGGAGTGGTGCAGATGAGAAGCAGATGCCAGGATGCCACATGAAGCTCAAGTGTCTGGACTCTCAACCTGCACCAGCACATGTTGGGTTGTCCGCTGCTACTCTGAAGTGGGACAATCTTTGCTTCCTAAAACCCTAAAACCTTGGATTCAGTGTGTTTCACATTGCACAGAGAGCCAGACATTTCCAGGGAAGGCTGATTCTGCTGTACCTGTGCAGGACCAAGGACATGCATGAACAGTAAAATTGCTGATCCCAGAAAGTGCCAGAATGATGATGTGCTCAGTTAACTCATCCGATTGAAAGAGTGAGGATGGTTTGAAGCATCTTGGCTGGGATGGTGCTGCACCCTATGGAAGTAGAGCCAAAGTCTCAGTTTACCTTGCAGACTTACTTGGACACTGACTGAATGCTCCCAGAGACATAATCTTGATATTCATCAATTACTTACCAGGAAGTAAATTTATAAAGGAATCTATAAAATTACACTCTTCACTATGTAAGTGAATTAATGAACAAAATAACAAAGTAAGAATAATCCCAAATCTCTGGCTCTTGGTGTTAGAGTGCTGCATAAAGCATTTAGAAGTCTGCTGTAGTTTTGGCACTGACCATTCACTAACACAGTCGAGGTGTAGAGGAGGTGTAAACCAGAGTCTGAACACAATGCTGAGTGTGACTAGCAGTATTTTCTATAATTCAGACCATTTAAGCAAGTTATGGACCCTAAACCTGCTCAAAGTCAATTGAAAGGTTTCCTTTGCTAGGATGCCTTAAACTTCCACTAGAGACAGCTTTTCTGTTAGCTGGCTGTATATATTATTTGTAAGGGTCCCTTTTCCCTACTCTTTTACGGGAGAGTTTCACTGACTTGAAGCTTCCAAATGAAGAGAAGACACAAAGTTGCTGATATGATGACATTGTTTTCTAGAACAATCATTGCTTTTGGTCTGTCCTATCAGACAAGACCCTCTATAAAGTGTTCATATGCTTATACTCACCTCTGATGCTTCTCGTGCTTTTGGGGGTTGTTACCATCTATGCCACACTTTCAGAGATTACTGAGTATTCACTTGACTATCAACCAGATGTGGTTGATAATGATAAATAGCATTTGGTAACCTGAGAAAATTATCTAAATACTCTTTGTGCCTGAAGAGAGGTCTCGTTCTCCCCAGAAATTCTGTGTGTTCGTTCCACTGGAACATGAAAGTCTTTTGACAAATATAGATATTCTTTTGATGAGTGTTACATGAACTCCTTTAAAAGAAACTGAACACATGAATTCTAATAAGAAAACAAAATTGGACACATCTTCTTTGGTAATCAAAATGCATCTTTTAAGCTGATTAAAGAGAAAAAAGGGTACAAGTCACCTTGAAAATTTTACACATTATTGTCATGTATACTGTGCCAGATTTCTGACCATGAAGATGAGTGAAAGTCTCCTTTTTTTTTGCTTTTGCTTCAATCTGGTTGACAGTATTTAGCTGACTTCTTTTCCCTAGAGACGCCAGATCAAGCTGATACTTGTTTTATTTTAAGATATGAGTAACTAATTCCACTTGCTTCAGCACCACCAGGCATTACAAAACCCAGGGTTCTCACCAGTTTGTGGATGTCACCTTTGCAGCAGGTCTGAAATGCCAGTGCAAAATCTGAGAGCTGCTAAAGCAGACAGCATGGTTTTTTCATGCCAATTTACATGACCATCAACCTTGGCTGCTCAGGGCTTTCCTCCCAGCCTCTGCTGCCCTGACGAACCACTCATTGGATTTAAATGGTATAAAGTGGTATAAAGAACCAAGAGAAAACTATTTTCTTCTTATTTAGTAGGAGTCATTCCATGATCATTTATTTCCTGGGATGAGCTTTCCATGGAAGCAGAATGAGCCATCCCTGCAGGTGTGGGTGAAGGCTATTTAAGACTTTGGGAGAGGAGAGTAGGAAGGGAACAGCCCAAACCTGATGTCAGTTTAAGCTGCTGTAGCACCACACCCAATAGGCAAAATATTACCGAAAATTACTTTCAACTGTTAATGTTACTTGTTACCTTTCATACAGATGGTTTCTCTAAAACACCTGCTGGCTTCTTTCTTTTTCGTCCCTCTGCAGGAATTATTCTGAACTGTTACTACAATGAAACTAAGCATAGTGAGGGGAACATTGGTGGTCTCAAGAATAAAAAAAACCTCCCCATCTTCAAGGCTTCAGGCTGTTCTAGTGGTAGTGAAGAAGTGGTTTGGGTTTTGGTTTTTTGTTTTTACAAGGCAGCTCACAATATTAAACTAAGCAGATCCATCAGAGTCATAATGTAGCCCTGTAGTTTAAAGTATGCCAAAAGTAAAGCAATTGACCTAACAGTGTTCTTTCAATTTTATACTAATTTTGATTTATAAGAACCAGCTGTTTTGGCTCCAAGGCACTGCTAGAAATTAATAAGTCATTTAGAAAACTTGAAATGACTACATGAAGCACAGAGCATGAAGGGGTTTTAGATGTTTAGATGCAAACTCCCTCAACAGTACCATGTGAATCCCCCCTTTTCTTCAATGTGTTTTGTGCCCAAAAGACTAACTTTTCTGCTAGAATCCATGGGTGCCTAGATTTCCTAAAGATCTTCATACAAGCCCCTGTGGTACTCCACACTTAGAACTACCTAAGACTTACAAGAGTCTGTCTTCTACCCGTCTTAAAGCATCACCCATCTGAAAGTCCTTCCAAAGCACTGCCAGTGTTTTTTTCCTAAACCCTTGGTACCTGTCCTCCTAGTCCAGAGGGCTGCTTTCTTAGCTTGCTGGTTTCTTTCAATCGTGTTTTTAGGATCGACATAAATAGCTATAGGCTGAAAGTGGGGCTAATGAAGAGTCTGGAAAATTAAAATCAAGGCGTAGCTAATACCCACCAATGCTTTTATTTGTCCTCAAGTCTTTGGGCATGTCTGTTTTTACCAGAACAATTCTTGGGGCACTTACAGTTATTTTTTGTGGACTAAAGTGGGCTTCTCATTACCTAAAGGTGTTTGGATTCACCTGCTAGTAGTCTTTCCATCTAAGTCCCAATCCAGTGTGCAGGTACAGAAGATGTTTACTAGAATCATGTCTTTCTCTTATGTCAAATATTATTAAAAGTTGCAATATGAAGAGTTCTTCTGCGGCTCTGAGCTCTGATTTCTCAGACATAGGTAGTTTTCATGTCCAGACTATGCTCTTTTTTAAATATTATAAAAATGTGTTTTTGTCATGTTCTTAGTGTCCATTTTCTTGCATAATTTGACTTCCAGAGAACAATTGGCAACTAGAAGGCAATGTTTCTAGTATAAATATTTATTATAAAATGATGTCCTTTCTTCACTCTTTCATTTCCCTTTTACACCCTTCAGATTTATTATTTTCCCCTCTTCCTTATTTTCCTTTAAATGCATTTCCCTGAAAACATGGTAATACTGCCAAGGGAATCTTTGTTTTTCTTGACATTGCATTGTACCTCTGATTTTAGGTATTCTCATAAAACAGATAGAATATTTGTGCTAAAGAGCAAAGACCAACAGAAACATAAATATCAGAACTGGGAACAGAAATATCACCAGAAATCAAAACTTTCTTTACATGCTCTTAGTATGAGGAACAATACATTGAATGAGGAGGAAAATTCCTATTGTCTAACCATGCTGTAGCCTTCCATGAAGGATTTGTAAGTTTATTTTTGCCTCCACATCCAAGCTGTTTCAGTTTAGCTTTAAAAACTGAACATGCTTTCTTAATATTTAGGTGACTACAGTGCTTGGTTTAGGTCTCAGCTGCAGGTAGATAAGCAATTCTAATGCTACAAGGACAAAAACATGCAAGCAGGCAGAGAAGGTTAAAATTAGATGGGCTGTGTGCTTCTTGTCACATGCTGCTTTAGATTGCAGCAGCAGCTCCCTGTATGCTACACTATAAAAAGATTAGTCAAAACCAATGAAAGGAAAACACTGAAATTGTAACACACTGGAAAGGAAAAAGAAAAGTAATTGTGTACCATTAACAGTCCAAATATTTACCCTCAAGCACTTTGAAAAAATCTTTTTATTGGTGTTTTGCCCAGTTTACAAAAATTACAAAGTTATAGTATTTAATTATAGGCCAAAAAAAAAGAGAGAAAAAAGTAAATCTATTAGAGAACAATGCTTCCATAGAAATGATAAATAGTTAAATTTAGTATGTATGATCATCCAGGGAAACCTATGTTTGTATTACTGATTCTAATATAAGCGAGACACACACAGCAAGACAAACCACAAGGACACATGACTACCTTAAACAGACACAGTAAATCTCTCACAGCATCTGTAGTTTATAACTCAGAGAACTGGGAGGAATTGGGGCAGAATCTTGACCTGACAGAATTCTAGCTGCTTGATAAGGTTCATTTAGTTAAAAAATAATTCCAAATATTCAGGAAAATATTTCACATTACCATCCTATATGTAAAAAGTAAAGGAAATAAAAACGTGGTTTGAGATCATAGTTTTATCTAATTTTCTATCTTTCCTGAATTAAAAAGTCTAGCAATATATTGTGACTTTTGCAATATATGGATTTTATTAACATTTGATTCACATATTAAAAAATGAAGAGCAACTTCTTTGATTATTGGATGATATTTCAGAAATTAGGTATTAAACTATCTATAGTTACCTATAAGAGTTTTTTAATTATTAATTTCCAAAACTGCAGGAAAAAACGTTGGGTCAAATATTTTAATGAAAAGTTTTTGACAAAAGAAAAGAATGGTTTTTTTGATGTAAAAAACCCCTAGCAGTTAATTCAGAAACATGGAGTTTTAAAATGTTTGCATAAACATTTTAAAATTATTTAATATCTTCCTAACTCTGAATTTTCAAAACCATCCTTTCTTTAAGAATGTTTTCTGTATTTTACTTTCCACTAGGATGAATCTGTTATTTTAAAAAAACTATTTTTTACTACATTTATAAATGAGTCAAAAGTAAACCTTATGTATACATTTAATTCTGGCTTTTGCTAGTAGGTGGAAGTAGCCTCATATTTCTATGTAAAGTCCACATTTAATCAGAATGTATAGTCAGAAGAAAGGCCCACTGTACTCAGTGTGGGGAAAATTGAATTTCAAAATTAAAGCAGTTCAGATTTCGGTAAGTGAACAGATAAATAAATTAGTTTCGTGTAAAAACAAAACAAAACTAATAAAGCAGGCTGGGAATCCATTACTGGCTGCACCAAATCCCCTTGTAAAGAGTTTTCCATGAATAAAAGTCGTAGGTCCTGCCTGAATAGTTAGAGACTTTAAGGGCAAGACTGAAAAGGAGTCACAGTGAGAAGAAGAAATTGCAGAAGGTCAGGTTAGTATTGTTTTGAAGAAAAAGTTTACTGAATTTGCATCATTTGACAGAAGAGACATGGGGTTTTTTCTATGATGTTTAGACAGTGCAGAGAAATGCACTGAGGATATCACAGATTTGCACTGAGGATATTACAGATTGTTCCCACTATCCTTTTTATGTGCTATGAAGCCAGACCCTTACTCACATGGACTCTTTAGAGGCTCAGGAGGAAGGTGGGGGTCTAAAGATTAATAATGTTATCTAACATAGACTTCAAAGTGAACTCCTTACATGCCAACTGGTTACTACTACTTAAATGGGCAGTGAAAATAGTGTGAAAATATACTCTTAGCCATAAATACATACAGCATTTTTAAAATTGAACACAATAAACTGTTAAAGGGATTAGAATAATAAACAGAGGAATAATTGCTCTGTTTGCCAGAGTACAGTGTACTCTTTCTAAAACATCCTTCCTTGAATAGTAAACAGTTCCAGAAGCTTCAAAAATATCTAAATAAAAAATGGGAAATCTCCAAGTTTTAGAAAGGGAAAATGGTAAGAAATTACTTAAGTAGTTATTGATCAACAAACTGATAATAGTCTTCTACTGCATATATCAGATTGCTTATTTAAAATTCCATTACATAATCTAATCAACATATCTATCTTAAAATATGTGCATGGTCAAGACTAGCAGATGGCCATCTTTCTCTACTCAAAAATGCCTTCAAAAGCTGGTCTCTGAATAGCAGTTGGCAGGAAAAATATGCAGATGGCTGAAGTAACTTTAATATACATCTATTACTGATACTGAATTAAATGGAATAGATAATTACACATCATAATAACTGATGATTAATTACAAACAACAGACATAAAATATATATGTTCCATATGTTATTTCTTCAAGTGGACTGCGAAGGCAGCTGGGCATTGAATAAAAAGATTAAAACTCAAATTAGATATACTGTTGGCAAAAACAAAACCAAGAAAAAATCCATATCTAGTCAATGAGCTGCTCAATACAGCAGATATCTCTTGCACTGTAGGTCAGTCTGTGACTCTGATGGCATGTCAAGAAGAGTGATTTGCTCCACCTGAAAAGAAGTCTGCCCATAGCTGAAATATAGCCAGTGTGCATTAAATTTAGATCCCCTTTTTTCCCTCAGAAAAACAGGAGACAATCTGTATTGTGTACCCACAGGCATAATAAAGAACATGACAATTGAGCATGTATCAGAGAGCTGAAATAGCTTTAGGCTACCTATGTTTGGGCTACAAAGATATAGCAGTCATGGAGGTCATTAAATTGCAAGTTGCTTTTTGGACTGGTGTATCATCTATAGCACTATGTCAGCACTGCAGAACAAACACACATCTATCCTTCACCTTAGCCTACGGACCTCCACACCAATGCTACCTAATGCCAACATCACACACCCTCTTTAGGGTCCTCAGAATCCTCTTTCAGGCTGCTATTAGTGGTGTCAGAGTTTGTGTGTCCCTTTAATGTAATGGAGTTCTTCCCCAAAATTGTTGAATCTACACATAGACCAAACACAGCATCAGCATCAAGGTGATGCTTCGGCTAAAATAATTTCCTTTTTTGATGAGAGGCTCATACTGTATTACCTACGTCCTTACTGAAATACATGTTAATAGAGAACAAGGGAAAATATGGGGATAAAATAAGGCTTTCACTCAACTTTTATTAGAGGAAGGTTCAAAAGAAGATGCCATGTTTCCTTTTTCAGTAAAGGATGTTCCCCTTTAACAAGCAAACATCAATTATACTCATCAACAAGGGATCTAATGTGTCTGCACCACCTTGTTTATTGTATCAGTTTATCTGTGGCATAGTAATTACTGCAGCATCTGAGCACAGCATCAGCAATGACAGCTTTACCCTAGTGTGATGAAGAGCACATTGATCACTGACATGAACCTCAGCCCAAGTCTATTTCAAATGTTTATTCACATCTTTCTCGTCACCAGCCTCAATTACTAATTCTATTGTTGCCACTACCCAAGTGACATACAGCAGACCCTGAATATTTTTCAACAAATAACTTTATCCTGGTCCTCTAGGATTCCTGTGGATGAGATTGTGATTCTTTTATCAGATAGAACTCTGAAAAGGCAGAGGAGTGGATTAAGATAGTACACACAGGAGCTGCCAGAAGAAAAAGATAATTGAGTACAAAGAGCCATGGTACTTACCTATCTACTGACAACATATTCTTCCTATGGGAAAATCAAGTTTCAGTAATTGCAACACTATCAAACTGCTCTAAAGAGTATTGAAGGCAAAGACTCCACTCTGCTTCAAGTTTAGTCAGTTTTGGTTTTGTTTAATTGTAGTTTCTAGGCATACATATTTTGTAATGGTATGTTTTTAAAGTATTTGGAAAACGGTGAAATATCTTCACTTTCTCAATTTACTGTGTCTCATAGCCATTTGTTTTTCTATTATTGTTTTCCATTCCCCATCAGTCCACTCAGACTTGCAATAAAATTTCCTTGAGAAACTTCACTTGAGAAACATCAGGAAGATTGAATGTACCCAGCTACTCAAGAGAGTAAGATTAAACCATCTCCAGTAAGCTGGTGCAACTCTAGTTGAGAAGGAAGGTACTAGCTAATAATTTCAAAACCAGCTGTCTTAGTGAGCAATTTTACTTTAAAATGTTGGATTAATTAATGAGTGTGATATATGATTTCAGTGGATTATATCTGACTAACTAGACCCATGGCTTATAGCAATATGGCATAAGAGTAATTGTACATGAATGACACATTTTTCTGATGTACTTTTGTACTGTTCCAATTTATTCAACTGCCAGATGATAGAAATATAAAATCGGGGATATGGAGAGAAGAAATTGAAATGGGCATTTAAATCCCTTAGCCTGTGCTGTTATTCTGACATTTTAGGACAATGTATAATTGTGAAATCTGAATTTCATGAATGTTACAAGAGTTTTGCAATTTAATTTAAACTTTATGATTGGTAAAGGCAAGACATGTTGCCAAACACATTTAGTCGTCAGTGATTTATATTTTGTGACTTCTCTGCATAAAGAAGAGATATAAATTGTTTATGGACCTGAAACAAAAATTCCTATATTTGTCTTGTGAATAAAATATACTTGAGGCTATTTAACAGACTTGTTTAAAATGGCTCTATATATTATCTCTTTTGTATTATACTTTTATATAATTTTGCCTCTGAAATTTATAATACATACAAATTTCCATTAAAAGTTTTATTTAAAAGATAGGACAATCTTTATGATAGATAGTCAGTTTCACTAAAAAGTATTAATGATTTTCTGCAGAAACAGACAGCAGTGATCAAGTATAATTTTAAAAAATTTTAATTAAATCATTAAAAGTTAACCTTAGCCATGCAGAATTTTGAAGCAAGAAGTCTATTAGGGAAGTGCATTGATTTAATTGCACGTTTTATACTGTTAGTTAAAATGTCAAAAGTATGCTCTGAATTGTATATTATCTGATGGCTTGATTACTTGCTTGTTAATAATTGTATCACTCATCTGGAAATACTCTTCTGACATTTAGCTTTACTCTTGTTTGCTTTTTAAAATGAGACGTGATTTAGCTAAGGCAAAGAACAGAACATGAAGTAGGAAGTATATGGAATTAATTATTTACTGTGTAAAACTACATTTACATTTAACTGAGTTAGACCTGATCAGCTGGGGTTTTTAAACTCTTACTGGCTATGGATGTGGGTGACTCCCTTTTTGAATTCATTTGACCTCTGTGCTTGCTCCCACTGCTGCCAATCTGCCAAGAGTCCTCCTCACATTTCCCTCAGAAGTTCCAGTTCAGCACTGACTATTGAATAGTCAGGCCAACAGTTTAAGTCACCAATAAAAAGTCACTAAGCCAATAAAAAGGTGCAGTGCTAATAATTTATTAGTGAAGCTAGTACATGTCACTGCAGATGAGAAGTCCTCACGGGAGCTATGGCAGAGCATGGCAATGCCTTATGCAGAGGCTTTGGAAAGGATACATACCCCCAGCTAAGCTTTATGTAGTCTTCAGGATTTAGTGTGGGCAGGTCATACTCTGGCTAAATTACACCTTTCAATGATGATGTTCCCATCCAGACATGAAATGCTTTGGTCATACAAACCCTGACAACGTTGTGCAATATCTAGGTGGGAGCTAGCTCTCAAGAGAAGAACAGAGCACAAATCCTAACATGCTCTGAGTTCTGCACTGGATGGCTAACCATGCTGGATCTAAGTATCTGCTTTGACCTGTCTAGGCTTGTTCAGCAAACAGAGAAACTGGCCTGCAGGCCTGCTGACAGCACAAAGGAAATTTCAACACCGGATTTGGTTGCAACAAATACTTTGCTTGCGGTAATACCTTCAACATAATAATCAGTCTGGAGAAGACAAGGCTCTAGGAGATCTTATAGAAGCCTTCCAGTACCTAAAGAGGGCCTAAAAGAGACATGTAATGATAAGGGGGAATTAATTTTAATTGAAAGACAGTAGGTTTAAATTAGATATAAAGGAGAAATTTTTTACTGTGAGGGTAGTGAGGCACTGGAACAGTTTACCCAGAGAAGTTGTAGATGCCTCATCCCTGGAAGTGTTCAAGGACAGGATGAACAGGACTTTGAGCAGCCTCATCTAGTGGAAGGTGTCCCTGCCCATAGTAGGGGGCTTGGAACTTGATGATCTTTAAGTTCTCTTCCAACCCAAAAAATTCTATGCTACTATAATAATACAGTTCCATTTTGTACTACAGAGTGGACTTTCAGCAGTTATTATTAAGCATGGATAGACAATTTTCCAAAACAATTTCCTATCAGGTTACAGACAGAATGCATTCTATTAATTTCACTGCTTAGTAGTCGTCATTAGCAAAGAGTCTCCATTTCCTATGCAATTAGGGGGGGAAAAGTGATTTTAACATAATTTTTCCTGTCACTGCTGCTTGTTCCTGCATGGATGGACATGATAGAGAAGAAACATTACATTCATATCCTTAAAAATATTATGTCTCTTATATTATGTAGTAAATTATAAAAATTAAGAAATTGTCTCAAGTAAGTATATTGAGAGTCTTCCAACTCTTTAAGTCATAGCTCACTTCCCACTAGATCTCTCAAGATCAGGGATTCAGGTTTCACTGTGGTGCATGCCATCCAAGTGGAGAACTCAGAAGTGCCACTGCAGAGCTCCTCAGCACAGCATCGTGTCTCACGACCTGAGAGGTGCAGAACTAATGAGCTGTTTTCCAGAAATGTTTAGATACACCATAGTAAATGATTACAATTTAAATATTTCGTATTGTTATACTGAACACTATGTCAAGCAGACAACAGATGTGCTGATTCTCCTTCTCCAACAAGCTGAATTAACATTCATCCCTCTCCTATTACAAGAGGCTGGTGCTGCATTACCATAGCCTATTTGAACACTGTCGATAACTTAAATGCAGTCAGAGCCAAGATAAGATAAGAAAATGGGTAGAGTCATGTTTCCAGTTGCTGCTTTGAAAATCACAAAGCAGAATCTCTCATTCAAAAGGGAAAAAAAAAAGAAAGAAAAAAGCAATTTAAATGAAAAGGAAAAAGAAGAACAGGAACTGCCACATCCTAGAATTAATTACTGTGTCTCTCTGAGTTCAAATGTCAAATTTGCAACTTGAATGGTGTCTCAAAGGTGCTGTGTATCACCTAGCAATTTCTGCATTGCTTTCTCCTGCCACCTTCTACCAAGAGCACGTGTCAGAAAATTAGGCCCAAGGTTTTATTTAGAGAAATACAGGAGGATATATATTAGAACAGACTGATGATAGACATAATATATTAATCTGTCTTTTCATCTGAACTCAATGCAACAAAGTTATCGTTAAAGAATATGGATTAAACTTATCCAGCATAGGTAAAATTTGTTGCCAGTACTGCAATGCTTGAGGATATTAAAATATACTTTAGTTGCTGAAAATTTATGTACTTTTTGAATGTATAAAATAATTTTTTTCCTGTTAATGGACACTAACCTCCATAGCAGAAGCAACTAAAAGTACACTGTGATCATGATCCATGAGAAAACAAATACAACAACTAAAATAACCCATAAGTGACTGGATATATTAATTTTTGTATGTTTTGTATAAGAGTTTAGCATACTCTCCTCCAAATAATAATATAAAACTTTCAGAAGACCTTTATCTGTATTAAAAACAAATTATATTACTAGAAATTATATCCTATAAAATATAGAGCCATGGAGTCACAGAATGACTTAGGTTGGAAGATCCTCAAATATTGTCTAGTTCCAATACCCTTGCCTTTCATTATCACTGTAATCAAGTGGTTTGAGTTGGAAGAGACCTTTACCTTCATCTAGTTCCAATTCCCTGCTGCAGACAGGGACCACTTCCACTAGACCAGGTTGCTCAAAACTCCATCCCACCTGGCCTTGAAGACTTCCAGGGTTGAAGCATCCACAGTATGACTGCTGGTTCTTAAGCATGCTGAGAAAAATATAATTTATAATGGAAAAGCCTATTATTCCCAGCAGTTTGGATTTATGATTAGGAGTTGCCAAACGGGAAGTCCAGCAGAAGCAAGGCTGTCTCTGTCCCACATCCACGGGGGGCTGCCAACAGTGAGGCCGAGCACACACATCCACAGGTTTCTAGGTGTGCATGCACATTTACCCATGATAACATGGCATCAGAGGTGAAGAATTAAGTAACTGGTACTTGTGTGTGTCTTTCACTGACTTGGTACCACTATGTGAAATGCCAAGGTGCTCTAGCTGGCACTAGTGCCGTTTTCATTCTCATCCTTTCTGGTACCTTTTCAGATCTTCTCCTCCTCTCTTACCTGTTGGTTTTGCTCATGAGGCCATGACAATCTCACCTTCTACTCGCGGTACATAATTTTTATGGCTTTTGTGTTACAGATGTAAGCTGGAAGAAGTGACTTCTAAAGGTTCCAAACCTGGGGGAAAAGGTTAATATAGCAATAGTTTATTTTGATAAAACTTTGGCATTTTTTAAAGCTCAGTATTGATAATTTGAAGAACATGTATTTCATGAAGAAAACAAGGGGTTTCTGCTTTCCTTCCTCACCATTTCCATATATAACATGCAATAAAGAGGCTGAGAAGTGTAGCATTCATGAGGTAAATTTTTCATAGGCAGGAAGAAACTATAACACTTGGTCCATTTCCAAGGAGTAGATATCAAAGAATGAGTTGAACTGGTAACAGAGCAGAGAAAAGGAACACCTTACAGAAAGAATGAAATCTCTGCTAATGATTGCAGGCCATATATATTCGAGTGTCTGTTCTCCTTTTGTTCTGTAAACCTTGTATTCTTGGTCACCTTACTGCAAAGTGAAGAGGACCTTACACAGTAGGACACAGAGAGAGCATCAGCTCTGAAGAGGAAGTAACTGAAAACCTTCTCCCATTCCCTCCCCCTCCTTCCTTCCTTTGTTCCTTTCTCCCTTTCTTCCTCAGAAGACATTTTTGTGCTGTACCTGAGTGAGGTTCCGATAACTGGCCTCCCTCTCAGAACTTCACTGATAATGCATGCTAAAAGTCATTTAATGCTAATTGTAGATTATTTAAGACATAGAGGCCTGATCCACTGCAAAGCATCACATCATTAATGTAAGTGCAGTGATTGGTTGCACTTGGTGTATCTGCATTTGGCTACAACAAGCAATTCAGCTAAGAGAATGCATGTTCTCTAACTCTTGATATCATTGCTCTGTGGAATGCTCTCAGCCAATGTATAGTGAGCATTAAAATAGGAAACAGTCTAACACTTGGAAACATTTCCCAGTACAACTCAAGCTGACGTGGCAGGAAAGGCACACTGGAGGTTTGTATTCTTCCCTATTTCACTCCTTTCTTTCAGAAATACGACAATGAAAATGGGATACAAGCAGCAATGGGGTCATGAAATTTCTGCTGAAAATTTGGGGGATTTAACCATTGTGCCATCACTGCTCAGAACTGTGTTGCTTTTGCTCTGGAGCTTGGCAAAACAGAATGAAATGAATTGGCCAAGAATTGATTGTTGGCAATTCAATCGTTGGCCCAGCAGTCACAGATGTTTGCAAGGCAGCTCATGCTGTGCTGTTCACCAGCATAGTCAAAACTTGAAATATTCCCCAAACAGTTGTCTTTAATTGGGTTTAAATGCATGGGTTATGGACTGAATGCATATTTATCACTAGATATGAAACTAGCAAGCACAATAATAGAAAAACCCTTCAGATACTTGGGGGTTACTGTTGTGTGTGAAGGGATAAATGGACTACAGGGTGCCTTCAATATCCAGAGATCTGTCATTAGGTTCATGCCAATACTTTGTTCTCTGCAGCATCATAAATGATGTGTCATGCCAACCCTGATTTTAGGCAACCCAAAGAACCATCTGCTGCCTTTATTACAGACACCTTGTCCCGACACGTGCCAGCAGGACAAGTGGCAGCATAATGGTGCTCAGACTACCATGCTGGAATGTGATCCTGGACAACTGACAACAAACTGGGTCTGTTTGCTTTCTTATTTGGATACTGGACATGTTTTCCTCTTCACAATATGTGTGTGAACAAAGAAACAGCTTTGTAGCCACCATACTTAAAGCTGTCAAGGGTGCATTGTCTGTCTCAGCAAAGATGATAAGGAACACCTGTATGTATTTCAATTCCCAGTCTTATCAGTAACATGTTGAAACTCATTCAATGATCTTATAGTTGAGTGGTGCACTTGCCTTGTGTTTAAATAGAGCATTTTTGCAGGTGTCCAATGTGAGTGAAATAGCTGTCTGACTGTGGTGAAAAATGAAAACATTGCATACAACTTTGTCACATCCTGATTTTACTTTTTTTTGACCTTATTCTTTGAAGAATATTACTATCCTTGAAGGAATAAATCCTCTTGCACATGAACTTGATAGGGGAAAATAGGGTTTTGTAAAGTATAATGTAATTCTCTGCTTGCAGTACATAGCCATAACTGAGAAATAATGACTTTTGGCTTAAAAAAGAATCCATTGTGCTAGCTGAATCTCTGAGACAGTCAACTTCTGCATATGGTAAAATTTTGTAATAGAATTGTTTTCCACAGGAAAGAAACTGGAAAGTTGATTATTAATTATTTGTGCATTATCTTCCAGAAATATATGAATGTGAGGAGAGGGTCCCAGCAGGAAGAGCAGTGTTTTAAATCCTTTTCAATAGGCTAAAACTTAATCAATTCAGATATAAGCATATATCTGTAGAAAGGAAGCCGCCCACCTGTGCAGGCAAAACCTTCCCATCTCTTATCATATAATCAGATACACACTATAACTTTTAACTACTGTCTGCTGCTAGGTTGAAGGAAGCATTTTCCCATCACTGCAAGCAGAATAATAGCATGAGCAAGGAATAAAGGCTGAGTAGAACTGGCCTGTAACATTGGAAAACCATCCTCTGAGCACTGCTGCAGAAGCAAGGGATTGTATGACAAAACCCACCCATAAATTTCACACTCTTTGTGAAGAAAGAAATACAGGCAAACCAATCATAATCCATGCTAATGATTGCTTTCCTCTTCTCCCTCACATTCACTTTCATCCTTCCTTGTCCAAAGTGAGGAAAAAGGTAATTTGAACAAAGAATGATCTGATGAGCCAGTATGGGGTGTTGCATGGAAGGGGGGGTTGTGGTGTACCTCTGCACACATGCCAGTTTTGAACATGTACCCATCCTTACATGAGGCCCCTTGCTCACAGCACAGTACAGCCCGTGGCCCAGTCCAAGTTGCCGAGGCTCTGTGGGGTTTCTAAAGGCAGATCTACTGGCAGCAGGTCTGAGGGTAACACATTCGTGTTGACTCAGAGCACAACGAATTAGTGTCATCAATAGCAGCTCACAGCTCTCTGCACCACACAGCACAAAGTAGTACAGCTGTACCTATGGACCTATTGATCGTCTCATACTTTGCATCCTCTTTACCCCATCCTTGCACTCATGTCTAGCTATCTCAACACCATGATAAGCCCCTTATTGTGTAGACCTAATAGTGGAAAATTCAGTATTGCACTTTGAAGAATTAAAACCATTTTATTTCTTCCTGTGGTCCAAAGTTGTATCTCAGGGTCATTTTCCAGCTAAGTAGCTGTATGGTATTACTCCTGGCTCCCTACAGCAGCGCACAGGATGGATGTAAAACAACTTGTGTAAAACACCATTTTTATCTAACTTTAGCTTGATTTATCAGTGACAGGATAAGCTCTTTCAGTGTCTGGTTTGTTTGTGTACACAATGGTAAAGTATCTTTGCAGGCATTCAGGAAAACTCTGTTAATGCAGACTATTCTCTGAGATGTCAATGGCAGCTTGCTTTGGATTTGTGCCAGCAGTAAAGACAGACACCGGCTTCTGCCTCTTGTTCTGGATAGGGAGTGGGATGGGGAGAGCCAAGGTATTGCTTATATCAGGTCCACCTGCTATGATGAAAACATAAAGATATGCTTAGACACAATGACCAGACATCCACAAACTGACAGAAAACCAGTCATCCCTACTGTCTTGACCAGACAATAGTAAAAGCTGTAATCTTGACTGGAACTCTTTTGTTTACCTGAAAATATAAACTATGTTTTCCATAGCACCACTTTAATAATTTGAAAGAGCTGGCAGTTGAAAAAAACTGAATTAATGGATAAGTTTCACTTGCTTTGTAGCTGTCTCAGCTTCTAGGTCTCATGTTTTCCAGCCTTCTTTTATAAGTGTAAGAGCAGCAATGCAACATTTCAAATCTCAAACAATGTGAGACTTCTAATAAAATAAGAATAAAAAAATATTTTATAGTAGACATGGTAGATTACAAGAACCTTTATTTCACTTTATTAGTGAGGTGCAAAATTTATTTTGTGCCAGAACTGGCTGAAGTACTGCAGTAGCATAAAATTGAACAATAACCTGAAAAACAACATTTTTTCTTTATTTGTGAGTGGAAGTATTTGTATGACTTTTGGTTGTGAGTAGAATTTGTGACGTTTTCCCTCATCCTTTTTTATGAAAAAAGTTATTACAGCTTTCCACTTTGTCAGATATGTGAACCAGCTCATATGGGAGGTAGCTGAATAGAAAAACAATAAATGTTCTTCTGTTGGAGATACAAGGTGGCCTACCCTGACACGTCATCTTTTTTCCCAAAACTTATCTCACTTTTCTCCAGGGCAATCAAAACATAAAACACTTTCAGATTCAGTGGAGATAAGATGACTTCAATGGTTAGTGAAATTTAGAAGCAGATTGACTGTAGTAATAATAAAAGTATCTGCTCTCAGATGCAACTTTCTTTTTGCTTTGGAATGACATTTGATGCCATACAAGGGCCAGAAACCTTCAGAATATTATTTCTCATATATTAACTCTGAAAAACACAGCAATCTATTGCAAAAGCCTTTTATTTCCACTGAATTTGTTCAAATACTTGCCTGATTGTTGAAAAACAAGATGTATCTTTGGACTTTTCTGTTTCCGGATGGCATTTCACCTGTGTATTTCCGTTTTCATACCTTTCAAATTATTATGACCATTGGGATCTTAAAATCTCAGCATTACAGAAGTTCCTATCTAAGCAAATGTTTCTCAAGACAGTATTCTTTTAATCCAAAATATAGGTATAACTGTGACAGATTTAAACAAATGACTTGACAGTACTGAAAGTGACAGTGCAATATGATTTAAATTTTGCAAGGATGCATTTTTTAAACAGTTGAGGTTGTAAACTTAACAGAAGCTTTGGAAAAAATCAATGAAAGACCATCAGGATATCTTAGTGATTTTCATATTCTAACTAAATATAAAACACAACAATTTAAATTAAAAATAACACACAGTTGTTTGTATTAAAACCACCTACTAACATATTCAAAACCAAAAATATCATAGGTTTGAGATTATCTACATTATATATTTTTTGTACTCCCATGCTTTAGAAACTTCATTGTTGACTGACACCAAAGATGTACACAAAGCTTTTAAAACATTTCCACTAACAGATATGCATTTTTAGGAAATCAAGTAAATAAATGAGACTTATGCTTTAATTCACCTTCAAATCTCAACAAAGCATTTTTTCTCTCTCTCTCTCTTGTTTTTTGTTTTTTTTTT
Source organism: Acridotheres tristis (assembly GCA_037013685.1). NCBI lineage: Eukaryota > Metazoa > Chordata > Aves > Passeriformes > Sturnidae > Acridotheres > Acridotheres tristis. Next base: position 83,545,384 of record CM072887.1, on the reverse strand, counting down.
TAATGTGATTGCAGTCACAATGGTGGAGATCTCTTGTGCCAATCCTGTAACAAACCAATACAGGACTCATGCTCTGTAAACTCTGGCCTCAGGGAATACATGACTGTTCAGTCCTTGACAAACACAAAAGAGCAAAGGAGTGAGCAAAACCAGGTTTGAATCCCAAAAGGTTTTTTTCTCTTTCCTTCAGTCTTGTCACATCACACTTCTCTGTCTCTCTCCTCTTTTCAAACTTATTAGAGAGCTGAGTGCTCATTTGAACCATCAGTCACACGCTATAGAATAAATCCATGTGGATTTATTGTATTGCTGTGCTTCCCAGCTCTCAGAAGGATATACTCTCGTTTAAAAAAGAATGATAAATCTTTTACTACATAATCAAAGAGAAGATTGGAAAGATACTTTGCACAAAAGATAATGATAAACAGCAACATAGAAAGTGGAGGAAAAGCACTTAGGTAAATATTTTAACTGTTGTTTTTAGGTTTGAGCTCAAAAATTTTCATTTGTATTTCAGAAGTAAAATCAAACAATACATTAATTAATCTTAGAAGTTGTATCCAAATTGTGTAAGAAAAATCAGCAGAAAGAAAGCATAGCTCCAGAGAAACTAGATAAAACAAACTACCCCTGACCCCAGAAAAATGCAGATAAGTAACATAAGAGAGAAAATACACCAAAATATTGTGGAATTGGTATCGGATATAAAATTGTTCGTGGAAATTTCATTTGATATTGCCAAAACACAAATTAAAAATTTGTGGGGCATTTGACTTGAATACTCAAACTCGCCCATCAATACATGCAGTGGTCTTGCTCCATCTGGCACCAGCCAGTTTATATGTTAAGTACTGCGTTTTCCTCCATATAAATTATACAGAATATTAAAATTGATTTGGAAAGCAGAAAGGGAATTGATTCAGAAAGGGAAGTTACCTGACGGGAAGAGTTAGTAATCCTAAACTTGTGAAGCTTAACATTATAGACAGAGATTTCTGGTGGAAACATCAGTGTATGGTGCTATTCAGGGAAGCAGGCTGCCCAGAGAAGTCGTGGAACCACCATCCCTGGGAGTGTTCAAAAGATGTGTAGATGCAGCACTTGGGGACGTGGTTTAGTAGTGAACATGGCAGTCCTGGTTTAACAGTTGGACTCGATAATTTTAGAGGCTTTTTCCAACCTTGACCATTCTATGATTCTATGGTCTATGTACTCAATGCACAGCATAAGAGAACTGTTAATGCTAAGTGCAGCCTGGATAAAGCGAAATGTGATTTCAGTATAAGAAAATACTTAGCATTAAGGTCTGACCTGCTGGGCTATGGAATATCCTTCCAACAGCCAGGGCAGAAGGCCCCAAGGCAGAAATCATTGACACATGACCTGATCATTGCTGGGTGTTAGCAGGACCAGGCCCTGGGCATCACTGAGAGGAGGGCAAAATTTCAGTGCAGGTGCAGCTGTGGCCAGAGACACAAGGCCTCACCCTTCCCATGACAGGGCAAGGGAATAACCTGGAGAAAACTGTTTTCAGAGACTCCACAGAAGAGTCCTCCCAATACCCTGCACTTTTGTTCTCATTAGTGTCTAAGAAAACTTGCTCAAAAAGTACTGCAGTTGCGCTGAGGAAAATGTAATTAGTTTCCATTGCTGCCTTTCCAAAAAGGGCAAGAATTGAAATTGTTAGATGTTGACATGATTATTAAGTATTACTGTATTGAGATATTTAGATTTGATACATGGGAACTCACTAAAGAGCAATGATATTTAATGCACATTTATTTCCTGTAGTTTCTCTTGGCATTAGAGTTTTAAACAAATCTTCAAGTAGATTACTTTCTTAAATCCTAGCCAAGAGACTCAGAATTATTTTTTTACCTCTCCTTCCCTCACTGCCTTTAATTTGAAGAACACTAATATCAAATGAAAGCACATATGCTGGGTCCTTTGCACTTGCAGTTCTTTCTTATGTAAAGTAAAACCAAATGCAGTTTTCTCTGCAGAATCTGTCTTTATCAGCATTTCTAACTGACTAATGGTGCTCTGTGCCAACATCCAATGGACTATATTTCTTCCATAACCTTGTTTCTTTTTTTTTAGAAAGGTAATGAACATGTTGTATTTTAAATCCTATTTTTTTCTGCAAGCCTGCATTTCAGTCTTCTAGTGGGTTCTCTGCATCCCTTTTTCCTTTTGATTATGTTTCTACCTTTGAAATATTCCCCTCCCTCTCTAACTACAACCTATCAGTAACTGATCTCCTTGCATTAATTCTGTTTCCATCTTTACTCGCACAGTTCCAACACCTAGCCTGTGTCCATTCATTTAATCCTGTCTCTAGCCACTTTGACATTTCCTGAAGGTCCCTTATTTAGTCAGGAACTAAATCAAAATTCCTGTAGCTGTGTCTGAAACCACTGACTACAGCAATGGTATGAAGGTTTCCCTTTATCATTGTTAGCATGCTGTGTGTTTAAAAAGCCAGTTCCTTATTTTTGCATCAACCTAATACCATGCAAGCTGAAGGCAGCTACACCACTGAGCTCCCCATCTAAAGTAGCCTTTAGAGAGCCTCTGCTGACAAGAGGAAGCTGACCTTTAAATTGTATTGCTGCATTTTTATATCTCTCATTTATTCTCCGTACATGATTTGTTAATTTCCCTCCATTTGCTTTGCAATTCCCAAACAACCAAAAATTGATCATTATTTGTCATATGAGGAAAAGGTTTTAATCAATCTGCTGTGAATCCTATAAATACTGTATTCATTTATTATGTAATAAAGTTTAAAAGCTACTTTAGATTGTTTTGACCAAATTATTTAAGCAAAAAAATCGTAAGTGAAATGCTTTCAATTTTAGTAACATACTAGCTTAATTCTGATTTTGTAATTATATATTCTAATGAGAACTTTGCAATCCCTTGAAGTCACAGAAGCATCTTTTCATTCACTGTTTTCAGCACACAGTTATCAAAATATTCTCAAAATGTAATTAGTTTCTATGTTTTCTTATGATTAAAGCCATTGCAGAGGATGTTTCACGCAAATCTGTTATCCGAAAATGAACATGCTTAGTGCTGTGTATCCTATATCTGGATATTCATTTAGGGCACACAGCCAAATCTGGCAGTTGTCTAGAATTGTGTTTTTATTGGGCAATCATTTGAGCGTTCATTCAGCATTTTTCCATATTTTGACAGCAAACAAGCACAATCAACAGCTGCTTCTCTGACAGGAATCATTCCTCCACTCATATTACCCGGTTTTAAACCCTAGACACAGTAATACATGAACCATTTCCTGTGATTGCCCAAATCTGGCAATCTTTATCATCCTACTCTACACCCTGTGTTTTCTCCTCTGGCAATTTTTCTGAAATTCAAGCTTTTTCTTTGTCTACCTATATAAATGTCTCAGAAAAACTGTATTTACCCCACACTGTTCTTGAATGGCCTCCTGATACACCAACCACTTGTGCACACTGCTATCAAGCATCCTTGCCAGAGTATCTATTGTGGGTTTGTTTTTTTTTTTCCAGGAATCAGGACTGAGCCTCACAGAATATTCCCAGACTGGTGGTTCCACTCAGCTTCACTTGCCCTTTACCACATTATTTCCACAGTGTGCTTGTCTATATTACACACACGAGCAGTGCAGGAAGAGCCCCAGGTCATCCCTGGAGAGGCTGTCTCTGAAACTGGAAGCTGTGCAGTTGATTTCATGTGGCATTGTATCTGGGATCCCAGTCCTGCTTCTCAGTTCAGCTGCTGGTGCCTCCACAGCTTTTGTTTCCGAGTCTGCATGAATTTGATGCTAGATACTAGCTAGAGGATACAAACCAGTATTAGTACTGTGTTGAACCTAGCAGACATATCCATGAATCAATAACCTATTTTTTAACAAAATCCTGGACAAGTAAAAATGCTTAGCCCAGCCATATGAACTAAAGATGTAATTTCATTTCACATGGAAAAGACAACTTCATCAGAACTCAAATTGCAGAAGTGGTTTCTAGAATCTCCTACATCAGACCTAAGCAATCGATTACTTCCAGGCTTCTCTATGTTAGTTATTAGTGAGAATAATCCATAAGTTCATGATGCGTATCTCTAATAAGCAATGCTTACCAGAGCATCCAGGCTTGACAGAACACCCTTTTTGTGGCAGCTCTTATGTACAGCACCCAAACTTTAAAAATTTGCTGGAAACAAAGGCAGCTTTGGTCTGAGGGAGCTGCTGTTCTCCAGGGTTGTCTTCATTCAGAAAGGCTGTCAGCTCATTCCTCTTTGCATGGACAAACAGGGAGGCACCAGAAAGCACATAGGATATGTGTGGGATGTCAGTGGACCTCATCCCCAGTACTCACTGTCATATGCAAAAGAGGGGCAAGGTTGGCAGCTGGGCTGATTGATAATACATCTTCTCAAGTGGATTTTTGTGACAGAGGAAATGAGATTTCTCTAAAGACAGCTCTTCCATTTATAGGAACAAGCTGCCAGTTTTCTGCTCATATCAGTGGACAATACACTTAGCAAGAAATGCTTTCTCCATCTAACGGGAAAGAAGTCTGCAAGCCGTACTCTCCAGCAGAAGTCCAGCCAAGGCTAAGGAGAGATAAAATAACCAAAAAATTACAAGCCAGACAAGAATTTATCTGTGCAGATATATGAAAACTCATCCAAACTGTCAGGCCAGATTCCAGACTATTCAGCAACCAGAACATCTGCAATAAAATCTGGCTTTTGAGATCCACAGGCACAATCTGGTGCTGAGCATCTTTTAGTACAAAGCTGCTGTATTTCTGAGGCATGTTTAGGCCTGGTGGGACCTTTTATCAGCCACGCACAACTACTTCAGTATTTTTTTGTTGTTGGAATTGACACTGTGGGACCACAAAGCAGTTAGCAAAGCCTATCCCAAAATAACCAAGGACAAAATCAAAAAATGGCAGCCACTAATAATTTCAAAACTGCCTTTTTAAAAAGCTTTGAGACACTAATATGCTCCTGATAAAACAGATGCAAGTTTCATTTAAATCATTAATTTCCCATGAATTCCTTGTAATCTCCTTCACAAAAATTAAATTTCCAAATAGCCATGAATTTAACCTGCAGTAGATTTCTGCCAGCAGTACAATCTCAATCAGATTTCACAGAAACAAAAGATGCTGAGAACTCGCAAGGATGCCTCACAAAGCTGGTTTTGGTACTCCATGGCAATCAGCTCCTCATCCCTTTGTTGTTTATCCCAACCCAGCATCAATCTGGCTCCCTGCCTTCACAATCAATTTTCTGTTTGCATGTCTGGATGCTGAATCAGTTGGTGACAAAATTATTGAAAGAATTCTATGCAAGCAGTAACATAAAATTTAACACTGCTGCCACCTGACTGGACTGAAAGACCCTTTTAATTAAAAGCAAATTGTCTGCTTTCCAATTTCTCTCTCTGCAAAACAGCTACAGGTTAGGTTTGGCATTGAGAAAAAAGCCCACATTGTGAGTCTGAAAAACTATTTTTATGCAAGTTTTCCTCACATGCAATTTATTTTCAGATAAAGGCAAGAAGATAGAAGGGGAGGAAGAATAGGATTTTTCTTTAGACAAGCAATCGTTTTGTTTGCAATAGTTCTCTGAACAAACTAATTTTCAAGCTACATGTCTCAGTTGTTAACGAGACAGTAGCACCCAGCATCTCTCCTCCTCAATGTTAAAGACTACCACTGTTATTAGCGCCGTTTACAGCCGATTTACTTATCTTTTGGTATCACGTACAGGGAAAAAGTCTTACTACAGAAACCAGAACCTCTTCTCCATTAAGGCTCATTACCTCCAGGGCTGCACCCCCTGGCAGGTGCCCCACAGCCCGGCCGGCCCCGCCGCTGCCCCCCAGCAGCCGGGGAGCCTTTTCCCCGCGGGCTGCTCTCCGCTCCGTGCCCGGGCCGGACAGCAGGCACGGGAAGGCAGCGCTGGCGGCCGCGGCAGAGGGCAGGCAGGCCTCCCCCGCCCCACACCGGGCGCTGCCAGGGGGTCTCTGGGGAGCGGGCCGCGGGTGGAAAGCAGCGAGGGCCGAGCCCCGGGTGGGTCGCGTCCCTCCCGCCCCGGGGGTCTCCCGGCCCTTCGGGGCCGCCCCAAGCCGGCCCCGCGGAGCCGCGGGAGGGGCCCGAGCCGCGGCCCGGCCCGGCGGCAGGGGGAGCACGAGCGCGGCCCGGGCGCATCGCGGGGACAGCCGGGGGCTCCCGCTGCCAGCAGCGGCCGCCGCAGGAGCCGTACGGGAGACTCCTCGGAGCAGGAGCGAGGCGGCACGGAAAGCCCGGCGTGGCGAGCCGAGGATGCGGCCGCTACCACCGGCCTCTGCTTAGCAGCCGGCGCGGCACCCTCGGCGGCAGCTCCGGCACCCGCCGCCCCTCGGCGCTGGGCAGCAGGAAGCGGCGCTCGGCCGGCTCCCAGCGCCCCCCCTCCCCGCCCAGCGCAGAGCGGGCGCCGGCGGCACGGGCCGTCGCGGGAGCAGCAGGCGCTGGCGTCGGATGCCTGCGCTACGCCATCCCGGTGCTGCCGCGGCCTGGACTCCGCGGGGAGCACGGGCGATCGGCGGGCAGCGGCGGCCGCTCCTTTGTGTCCCAGGTCGGTGCCGGGGAGCGGCGAGGGGGCGCAGGGTGGTCGGGCAGAGCGGCGGGACCGCGTCCGTCCCCTCCCGGAGGGGCTGGGGCAGGCGGGCACCCCTCCGTGCTCGGCCTGTCTCCGGGGCCACGGGCATGGCGGGCTGGGGGACTTGTTTGTGCCGGTCTGACCTCCCCCCTCCCTGCCAGGAAAACTCGGGGAGCCTTTCCGCAGCCCGGCCGGGTGGGCGGCGAGGTGAGGCAGGGGGCTCGGCCGCCTCCGCCGCGGGGCAGGGGACGCTTCCCCCGAGCCCCCGGTCGGGGGGCGGCTCCTGGCCCCCGGGAGAAGTTTGTGCCCAGGCAGCGTTTCGCCGCTGCTGTTGATTGTTTATCGCTCCGAGGCGGCGCCGAAAATAGGTCAGAAATAATGTCTCGCTCGTCCCCGCCGCGAAGTGTCCGAGGGCCGGCTGTGGTACTAAGAACTGCTGGAGGCGATGGTGCCTTCTCCCTTCTTCTTTTCCTGAGAAATACGGGACTCTCACAGGGTTTGAAACAGTGTTGAGGATGGGGGGGGGGGGCGTTATTTATTTATTTTAAATGTAGGTTTCTGCGTGCAGTGTGGAAAGTTGCTGGCCGAGCGTTAGGAGTAACTCCTAGCTATTTCCTGGTGAGCGGAGGGCGGCACCGGCGGCTCCCGCCCTCCCGGTCCGAGCGGGAACAGCCCGTTCCCCTCGGAACGCCGGCAGAGCGGGGCCGTGCCGTACCTGCGGCAGATGCTCGTCACCCCCGTTACCGTCCCTAGGATCTCGGCAGGGCTCAGTTAACCTCGGAGCGCGCTCGGCAGGATTTGCTTGATCCGTAAGCGCTCTAGTGGAAATAATGTCTCTCTTTCTTGTATTATTTTGAGCAAAATTTCGAACAAAAGCTATTTGAAAGCTTTATTTGATAATTACACGTTGCAAACATGTAACGTTTGCATGCAAACTCTTCTGCTTGGAAGAGTAGTTTCATAGGATAACAGATTTTAAAAAGTTGTAATTGGGGGATTTGCAATCATGTTGATACTACAACCAAAGAGGTATTTGTGCTGATGTGTTTAAGCCCACTTCGCCTTTCTCCTGGTTGCAGAGGATTTTGCTGACTGAAAAGTAACCAAGCTACTGTTTGAATCTTACATTTTATCAAGTAGAGTGGACATAAATGCCTATTTTGTTTTACTGGGTTTTACTTCGGTTTTTAAGTGCTTCTTTCAACTCGCTTAATGTCTTATAAATAGGCAAAGCCTGAGGTAGAATCCACACGCACCACCTTTTGGTTTCTTTGACCTGATAGCAAGTAGTAAATGCTGTGAAATCTGTATTGTTCTGAAAGGGAATATATTACATTTTCATCCATTAAATAACTCCAACTTAGCATTTAGATTGTGAAGATAAAATTGCTTGGCCCTTGCTAAAGGATAGTAACACAGCCCAGACCTGGTTCAATAAATCTCTGCTTTGCTGGAACATTACAACTTTTTTACAGTGAAAGAATTCTGGATTTGTGGAGGAAAAAATTAGGTGCTCCATCACAGTTTTTATTATTCCATTCCACAGTTCATTGCCCATCAGAACTGAATTGTTTTGTAGGAAGTGAACAATAATCTGGGCTCTGGCTGTATTTTTGCAAGTACTTTAAATGAATGAAGCACAGAGTTGTAAGCTTTTTCTGTTTCTTCCACATGACTGTACCAGTAATCACAGTCTGAGTACCTGCATTTGGTATGTCAGAGCACAGCTATAAATCTTAGTCTGTGTTTTCCTTGGGTGTGCCAACTTATTTTCCTTTTCCCACTGCCCATTTTCCCCCCTGTAATTGGCGTAAACCAATTCATAATCTTTCCTTTGGTAATTGATAAAAATCAGAGAATATGAATTTGAACTCATTCTTTGGAGTGGTTTAAATATCCCTTGTGTGAAATACAATCCTACACAACTGGTAATAGTTGACTGATATGTGAAAATACTGGTTTTAGACTTAAATTAGCACTTTATTAATTAAACTGAGTTTTACCTTCAATTCAAATTATGGTCAATGTGACTGGCCTGGATAAGGTTTGGCATGAATAGTAATCAGTAATAGTAAAGTGCACACAGCAACTGAAATCTGTCCTCAAAACTGTGATTTTGCAAATGTGCCAGACAAACCAACACAGTTGTTGATTCAATCTAATTCCGTTGCAATAGAATTTGCTTTTGGTTTAGGTAAAACCTCAAAAATAACACATTGAGCTCTGTTCAGATTTCAGAAGAGCTAAGCCCTTACATCTCTTCCGAAGCCCCAATGATGGATGTGACGCTGTTACCTGACATTGCAGTATTGTGGTTTTAACATTTCCCTTGGCAGCACATGGGTTTCAAATCTCAGTTCCAAGACTCTCTCTGGTGCTTTTTTCTCACAAATGTAGAATTAGTGGATTCAGTTCCCAAGCAGGGAGAGATGTGAAAACAGATCCACTGGTCACTCTGGCATTCCTTGTTGACTTTGCTAGTCAGTTATCTGCTGAGAAAGACACTGACAAGTTCTACTGGACTTGGTTGTGGTTTTCAGATATGATAAACACTCTTTGACAGGATGTTTCTATCAGTATCTCATTCTCACCAGGTTACAGTCTGGTGTTTTGGTGCAAGCTTCTCTTGCTGGAAAGTGATTAGAATGGGATATGAATGCCACAGCCATCTGTCTGCCTGGGGAGGTGCATTGGAAAGCAGATCCTGGCAAAGGAGTGAGGCAGATTATTCTGGGTGGCAAGGTTTTAGACTACTGCAGGTGAAGGTATGGGAGCCCTTTATGAGCTCTGACTCTTGTAGTGTTTTTTCCTTGAAGAGAACCTGGTTGCCTACACCAACCTAGGAGGCAGGTACCCAAATGCTTATTAATGTAATGCTGAGAGTACTGATGCCTGTGTCTCTCTCTTGGCCCGTTTGCTGTCCCGAACAAATTTGAAAGTTCAATTAGTACCAAAGATGGACCTCAGTGTGAGAATCAACAATCAAGAGTTGTGAATTCTTGTTACTGTTGACCTTGTTTCAGTGTTTGAAGTTGTTATTTTGAAAAAGACTAATGTTTCTCATCCTTGCTTTGTAACTGTTTCATCTTGTACTTCATGTTTTCTGTCTTAAAGTTCTTTTTGTTCTTTTTCATCTCCCAATCCCTACAGTCTTGGCAGAATATACTCTCTTGTTAACCAGGGTGGAAGAGTTGCAGTTTTATTGTGTGGGTTTTCCCCTTCCCCTTTTTCTCTGTATGGAAAAATACAATTTCAGTAATGCTTTGTTTTCATGACAGGAAAGATGAGTAGCCCCTGTGTGTTGACCAGCCATTATTCTTGATGGATATTTGTTTTGACAGCCTGTTGTTGTATGCCAGTTACCTCTGACAGGCTGTTGCTCAGAGAATCCGTAGCCTAAATAAGTATTACTGTGCCAACTACCAGCACATGAATTTCTTTTGGTTAACTATGGGCATAATTCAGAGTTTCTTGAATTATTAATTATTTGATCTTGCATTCACTATTCCTCCAAATGAACAAGCATAGGAAATGTGATCTTCAAAGTTTTATAAGTTCTTATATCCTGGTGATACAGTTCAGTGGTTACAGTGGTAGTGCTGGGTTGGCATTTGGTCTTGATGATCTTTAAAGGTCTCTTCCAACTTTGATGATCCTATTTTATGATTCTATAAGTCATAGTCCTGCTGCTTTAAAACAGGAAGGAGAGATTAGTTAAATCCACTCAAAAGTCACATTTTTGGTCTCTGTGAGCTTGTTACAGTCATACTATGCTTCTGAAAAAACGCTAGTTCTATGTTTTTCTGCCACAGCTAGGCAAAGTAGTAAAATATGTCCTTATATTCTGTAATATTAATGCACCATGTGTTTTCTCCTTGGCAAGACACGTGATTTTATGTTTGCTACACATCTGTTGATTTTGGCCTTCTCTAGCATTTTGTTAAGCACCTTTTGAACAGATTAATTCATTGGATACCTGTCATTAAGTATTATGTGTAGAAAAATAAGTTACTGTTGAAGTATGAACATAAGTCTTTATGCTTTCATTTATAGCAAAAGCAGTTAGTATTTAGTAATGTGGCATTGCTGATATTTGTAGAAGTCTGTTCTACAAACCGTTTTCCTCGAAGAACAATGCGTGGAACCTTTGTGGTAACAAGAGTATACAACAAAGAGTATACAAGGAAAAAAATCTGAAAGGGAGGAAATGTTTGCCGTAGTTTTGTGTCATGAAGAAGTCAGGTGAGCAAATTGTGTTTACTTCAAGCAGGAAATTGGCGACAGCATTGTTCTTGAAAAGAACAGACAGAGAAATAAGGAACAGAATCAAATCTCACAGAGCTCAACTTACAAGCAGTTCAAAAGTTGAAAATTGAGCAAATTGAGATTACATCAATTCTAATTTTTGTTAGATGGTTTCAATGCTTTTTTTGCAATGGATTTTCTGTAGAGGTTTTGAAATTGTGAACATTCACTTACCAACATTTTACTAAAAATAAATTATAAGTCCACATTTCTGAATTGCAAGTCTTGTGTCAGGAAAAAAAAGAAAATATGCATATTTTGCTGTATTTAGCTTTCTAGTGAAAAGTTAAAAATTTGTTAGCTCTAATGCTATAGAATTATTCATATATATGCATACATATGTGTGCATATGGTTTGCTGAATCTTGTTTGTAAAACAAATCGCAAAGTTGTACACACTATACCCCCAAATTAAGAAGAAATGTATAGCATTCAGCAGTTAACTTTGCAGGAAGCTTTACACTTGACCTCTGACGTTTTGAAATTATAAACTGACTTGTCTTCCAGATGCAAGTCTGTTTACTATAATCTCAACCTTGTTCATGTGCTGTGACCTCATGAATTAATCCCTATTACTGACAATGCCATAGATCACTCATTACCTGTTGCATAAAGGATGTTGAGAGATAATGCTTTATTTTGCTTTCTAGCTATAAAATAAACTGAATTCTCTTTATGCTTCAGATTATTTTTTAAAATAAATAAGCAAGATTTCCTTTTCAATTTTGATGTTAGAATGGCTTGCAGTGCATTTTCTGTCTCTTCTCTCTATTGAAATTTACAAGGAAAACGTAGTATTTGTGCTTCTGTATAAGAAGCTGCACTTTCTCCCCAGACTGTCAGTTCCCTTATTGCTTGATGAGTTTTCTGCATAATGATTGTGTATTTCCGTGCAAAAAAAATCAGTATAAATAGGGTAATTAATGCTCCTGAGTTTTAGTGGTAGAGGCTGTAGTAGTTGCCTATATAGTGCTTTTAAACTTAATTATAATTGCTTGCCTGTCTATTTATATGTAGCCAATCTAGCTTTCTATAAATGCATATATACGTTTTTAAAAGATTTTTCTGTGTAAATTCTGAGATTATTACCAGCTAGCAGATAATTCTAGAACCTATATTTTCGGGCACCTCTGACCTTCAGTCCCTCACTGTGGAAAAAATGCAGATTAAAACATGCCAAGGTATTGAGGATATTTGAAGCACTGAAACAATAAAGCATAGATAGTAGAAAATACGTTTTACTGCTTTACATGTAAAACAGCTTAGAGGAAAAAACCTTGTAATGAGTGAGGCCAATACTCGATCTGAACGTGGAAGTCAGGACCTTGATCTCCATGTTTATGGCCATTCTGTCATGCTGGACTTCTTTTTCTAATGAAGGCCCTTGTTGCTGGGGCAGAAGCTCTGCTGTTAATTTTATTTTGCATGTTCCTAAGAGACAACCTGTGGAAGGTGCATTGTATGTCTCTGAAATTGGTTTGAATGCCAGCTAATGCTACTAATGTTTGAGCTGAATTGGAGTCTATGACTAGAAGCTCCAGCAGATGTGTTACTTGCCTTTTGATATAAATGTGTAAAAGCTGATGGAGTTTATATAGAATGATGAATTTTCATGGCCAGTGAATGTAGTTTGTCCTTCTCAGGCAGGAGAAGAAGGAACAACAACCTTTTTGAAAACCAACCAGCCATGCTATCAGCAGGGTAGGGAAAACCTCTCATGACATTGGTTCATAGTTGTTGGGCCTTTTTTTCCTTAAATGTTTATGCTATATTTAAGGGGTTGTTTTACTTGTTCTAGTTGTAGCAGATTTGAAAGCAGCATGTAACGGATTTAATGATTACAAAACATTAGTACAAAAATTTCTAACTAAACATGACAAGTAAATGGTAGGAGAAAAGGAGTGAACAAAAACTGTTCCATACAAAACACTGTCAAAAATTGTTTAAGTAGCGTTGATGATGGTTCAAGCTAATTCAGGAAACAGTTTTCTGATTTGTTTTGATGTAACCCTTCAAGTCTACCCATTGAAGTTGCTAAAGGTTATCATTAGATTTGTTTTGTTTCCAATGTGTTATTTTGGAAACAGTCTTGCCGTTTTAGGTTTGTGTCAGTGTTTTTACCAGCTTCTCACACGTCAGAATTGTTCTGTTAGTGAAATGCCACTTGGGGAGCGGGAGGTAAGAGGAGCATGAAGCCTTCAAGCTGCAACATAAACAAAAGCAAATCTTGGAACTGAATTTGTTAATGCTGCTGTACTTGTCTGTTTAATAGGGGCTCTTTAGTAAGATATTCTGGCACTGTAGATAGGGAGGAGCAATGCCAGAGCTCCAAGGGAGGGTTGCAGCCTGTAGAGCTCAGGTGGAGCAGACTGTGCTGACTAGGGCAGCCCTGTCACTGTCTTCCTCCATGGCAGGGAGCAGAAGAGCCCTTCTTCAGCAAAATTTGTGCCTGTCTCCTAATACCAGATGTGTCAGTTGGTTACTCTGCAGGCAGAGCGTGTTTCTGGGCCTGTTGGGACAAAGCTGCTGGAAGCTGCTTGGCTTTCCATCATTCCATGCCTCCTCCTGGAAGGAAATGGTCTAGGGTGCCAAGGAGAGTTCCCAGATGAGACATTGCCTCCCTGGGAAACCAGGCCTGTGAGTAGAGAGCAGAACTTGTCCTGTGGAGCAGGGGGGATGTTAGACTGAGCTGCTGCTGGGCTCTGGGGTTATGTCCTTCCATGGAAAAAGTAGGACAGGGGTAGGGTGTTACTGTCCAGCTTTTGAGGTGAATCCAAAGAAAGGAATGGAGGGTAAAAATATTGCCTCTGGAATGGTCACGAGACGGGGCAGTTTCTTTCACCCTGCTACTGAGACCTCTTTGCTTTGCTGTGCCAAGGCTGTGGCTTATGGAGGCTGAGGGGACAACTGGCCAGGGAGCCGCTGTGTTGTGCTGCTGCACGCTTCTCTTCCCTGTGCTTGATGGCACTGCTATTTGTGGAGCTGTGCTTTGAAACCGGATAAGGAAGTGATCTGATCAAGCCCTGCAAAAATAGATTATTCTAAAATGGTAACTAATTAATTTTAAAATGCTGTCCCATGAGCACTGTGTTGGCAGTGTTGAGGGGGCGATGTATTGATGCTATGAAGATGTGAATGAGCACCTGAGGCAGAAACTTCTGAAGCTGTGTCTAGTGTGGAAGACTTCATGTAGTTTCACGGACAGAGTTGACTTAAATTCTTGCTATGCCCTCACTCACGTCTTTGGAGTTAGATATTAATATAGGCATACTCTGAGATAGATCAGTGCAGCTGTTTGTGGAACTATGCTGTATTTAAATCAGCGAAATGGTCCTGTTTAAATTAAAATCACAAAAAACTAACCAAAAAAAAAAAACCCCATAATCACCAATAATTTACAAAGTAACCCCCAAAATAGCTGTAAAAGTTTGGTTTGGTTTGTGGGGGCTTTTTGCCTCCCACAACTGCCAGCACAATTGCAGAGAGGGCCATTTGCAGCGTGGGTGCAAGCAAGTCTGCAAGAGTAGCAAAAGGATATAATTTAAAGACTTTGCTACTGATATATAATGTGCTGATTTCTCAGTGCTTACTGGCATCCAGTCTTCTTACAGTGTGCATGCTCAGGTTTTTCAAGCTACCATCACAGCTGTACACCAGTGCTGATCAGTGTTATCTTTACTTGACACTTGTTTCTTCAAAGAGTTCTTTGCCTGAGCATTTGTCAATAAAAAAGTACACACAGTACTCTGCATACTGTGTTTAGTCCCTTCTCTTCTAAACAGCTAAAAAAAAGTAGGGAGTGATTGTATTTTATTCTATTTTTTTCCCTCGGGAGTGTGGGTGAGTTGGTTGATTTAATTTGCTTGTGGGGTTTTTGTTGTTATTTTGTTTGTTTGCTTGGGTGGTGTGTTTTGTTTGTTTGTTTTCTGTTACGTCAGATCTATTTTGCTCTAGGCTTCAATGGTAGAAAAAAGTGTGGAACGTTAAGGACAGAGCATTAGAATCTTGTGCTTGACTGGTTTGGGTAATAACTAAGTGAACTTAGCAGTTTAGATATGTTTCAGCTTAGTGCTCTTAGATTTGGATGTGTACAAGACATCAGCTGCTGGAGGTGCCGCCTGAGGTTGTAGAGAAAAGTTCCTCACCTGGTCAGTATGAAGATAAGTGAGCATCAAGAGAGCTTAAAGCCTTAGGCCAAATTGACATGTAGGCATTTGTTTGCTACAATGTTTTTGAAGAGCCTTAATGCACATTCTGAAATACTTGTTATGATCTCGTTAGGTCATTGCTTGCAGTGGCAGTCTGCTAGATTGTCCTTCAACTTTGCACTTGTTTCATTCAACCAGAACTAAATTGCGCTTTGTACTAGAATAATACGGATTTGGCTGTAAAATTAATGCATGTTTTGTGTAGCAGAAAAGTTATAGACAGAGTCTTAGAGGAGGGGTCAGTTGAAGAGAGGGTCTTGTAGAGCATCAGAAAATCATTAACAAAGGAAGAACAAAATAAGAATAGGTTCTCAGGTAGATGTTGAATAAAGACAGTGGAAGATGTTATGAGAAGTTAAAAACAATGTTTTATATCTCCAATTTTTAGGTTTGGGGTTTTTTGCGCTGAAGATCAAAGAATTACATTTTTAACCTAAATTTATGTGTTATAATGCTTACTTTGATTTGTTTTGTTAAAATGGTAGGAAACTGGAGGCCAAACCACAAGGAAATCAGCAATAGTGTGGTCAGCAGGGTCAGGGCAGTGATTGTCCCTCTGTACTCAGCACTGGTGGAGCTGCATCTCAAATCCTGTGTCCAGTTCTGGTCCTCTCACTACAAGAAAAACGTTGAGGTGCTGGAGTGAGTCCAGAGGTGGGCAATGGAGCTAGTGAAGGGTCTGGAGTACTGTGGGGAGCTGGGGTTGTTCAGCCTGGAGAAAAGGAGGCTCAGCTAAGACCTTATCACTCTCTACAGCTACCTGGAAGGAGGGTGTAGCAAGATGGGGGTTGGTCTCTTCCCCTGGGTAATAGGAGATAGAATGAGAGGAAATGGCTTTAAATTGTGTCAGGGAAAGTTTAGATGGGAAAATTTCTTCACTGAAAGGGTTGTCAAACACTGAAAAAGGGTGCCTTAGGGTAATGGTGAGATCACCATCCCTGAAACTGTTTAAAGAAGTGTGGAGTTGGCATTTGAGGACATGGTCTAGTGGTGGAGATAGCAGTGTTATGTTAAAGGTGGAACTTGATGATTTTAGAGGTCTTCTCCAACCTTTATGATTTTGTGATTCTATGAAAAAAGTAAAGTCAAGGATTATGTTTTTAAAGATGTAGTAGCCATCCCCAAATCAGCTACCTTTATATTGGATTATTAACATTAGGTGTTGGGAAAAAAAAAATTTATACAATACTGCTGTATATTTCTGAAATAACTTATATTTGTAAGAAAGTCCTGTCTGTTGAAGTTACTGTTTTTCTGTGTTGGCTGGTCCGGCCTATCACCACCAATGCTATTACTGTAGGAACTACCAAGGAAGTGGTTTTGTGACCACTGATCCTGGATCAGATTTACTATCAGATTATCCCCTAATGTAGTTTCGATCAGGCAGCCAAGCTATCACATTTCTTAAGTTAATAAGAGTATGCAATATATCGTTTGCACTAACTTAATGCTTACTGTGGGAGGAAATACAGTAACTATTTGGCATAGAGCCTTCCAATACCAAATCAACCTGTCAAATCTAAACTGTATTTACTGTCTTGTCAAAGAATGACCTCAGAGCAGGTATTGGAACATGACTCAACTCTGTAA
Organism: Acridotheres tristis; assembly: GCA_037013685.1. Taxonomy (NCBI): domain Eukaryota; kingdom Metazoa; phylum Chordata; class Aves; order Passeriformes; family Sturnidae; genus Acridotheres; species Acridotheres tristis. The sequence continues at coordinate 83,528,637 of CM072887.1, read as the reverse complement.
ATTGTGCTGTTTTATTTACAGAGGACAATAATACAGTATTATTACCTATTAAATAATTTCTTTGATCATATGCTGTTAGATTTATTTTTCATTTCTCTTGAAACCAAAGGATTACTTTTTTGAAAAAAGTTTGCTTGTGGTGCGAGAAAAGTTGCAACTTTCTTTTTGGAGACTTTTGATTCATAAAATATGGCAGAGTAGTGATATTAACAGTCATTGCAGACATTTTAATGCCAAATTCATCCATCCATATGAAAGTTATTTTTCACTTAATGACGTTTTTGGGACGTGGAGTTCAAAGAGGGAGAGCTTTCTTCCTTTGTGTAAGTAGGAAAATGAAGTATGTTTTAAGTACACTTAGATAGACCCTTAATGTTTTGTGAAGAACCTATTCCATTGGACAGAATCAAATTATTTTAGTAAGCTTCTCTCTCCTACTTTATTAATTCTTATCTGATATGTCCTTCATAAATTCAGTAGTTCATAAGAAAGTGAATGTATTAGGCTATGCAATTTGGTTTTTAAGCCAAAATGCTATAGCCTGCAACTTACTGGGTTTTTTTTTCCATTTACTGTAAGATCTTTATATGCTTTTTATCCAAAGTTCCAAAATACTTTGAGTGTTTAGTATAAACACTTCATTTTGCTTTTCCTCCTATAATGCTCTTCTAAATAGGTTAGGAAAAGGAATATTGTGAGTTCGTTAATAGAAAGCAAAACAATTAATTTACAGATTTATTTCTACATTTGCAGATGTATTTCTAGATACATTACTGTTGCTGTACTTAAAGGTATTTATTTTCATCACTGTTGTTGAGGTGCTTTACTGCTGATTTGCATGGTCCACTCCCCTTGGTTCTTGGCATGAGTGTATGGAAGTTCATTTTTCTCACTCCACCAGTATGTGGGACCAAAGTGGGACAAAGTGGCTGGCATAATATAGTAGCACATATCCTGAACTGCTACTGCTTATCATCAAAACACTCAATTTTAGCTGTTTCTGACTCAAAAGCAGTCCCATTTGTGCCAGTTATTTCATACCCCTTTAATAATTTTTAAAACGTGGGTTTTATTTTTATGGGAGGTCAAAGCCAAATAAAACATTCAGTTTGGTTTGTTCATGTTCTGTTTCCATTTTTCTGTGCAAATTACTGTTGAAACCATTGTTCAATTCATTTTAATGAGAAAGAGGAGAAGGGATCTCAGAGATGATGCAGTTTTTGTTTAGTGTAAATTGGTGGCTGAAGAGAGAAGTTAGTGTCCATACTGGGAGGAAAGACAGAAATATATAAGCATGGGGTCTGTTTTGCAGCAGGTGTTTTTGCAGCGAAGGAGAAGAACACATAGATAAGAAAGAGAGCTTTTAACTGTGCTCTCACAGAACTTTTTCTCTTAAACTTTTTAATGAGGAAGCTTAGAAATAACATGTCATTTGTCAAACAGACAAAGACCAATGCAAGGATAGAAGGGAATAAGCCTAATAAGCATTCAAGATGAATTATTGTATCACATGTATGATCTATTAATAGAGGAGAAGAAAAGAAATAAATGCAACATCTTTAATGACTTCTGTGCTCAGTGGGAATAATCAAGTTGTCAGCTCAAAGTAGTGAGTATGTTGTTTTTATCAGTGTTCTGCATAGGGGATGAGATATTGGTGCTAAATTTAAAGCAAAAAGTATGAAAACTAGAATTTTAATGCCTGATTAATTTGATTGTTTATCTAGCCCATTAAAATGTCATAGGTATCTTGCATTAGCTTTGTTAGACTCAAACTTTGTGGTTGGCTGGGACATAGTCTAGACTTAGAGAGCCAAGTGTGAAGAAAATTGTAATAGCTGAGTTTCTCCCTGAGCCCATGAAAATTAGGTCGTTGTTTAACTATAGGTGTAGTTATTTATTTAACATAATTATTATAACTGTGAAGCTTTTAAAAAGTTATTTAGGAAATCCTGATATAAAACAGTGTGTTTTGAAGTATTTTTCTAGTGGTGGTCATGTCTTTTTAAAATTTGGATAATGAATTGAATAAAGTATTCTAGATATTTCCACATTAGGGTTTTGTTTGTTTGCTTGCTTGTTTCATGACACATGATGATTATGCAATCCAAAATTCAACTACCATGTCTTTTCTGCACTCTCACCTTTTTAATTATGGAGAAGCAGGGTTTATTTCTAGTGCTGGGAAGCTCTAGTCTCAACCAGAACACTGTGATATCGAGTGCTGCACAGCTGTGAAAGGATTTCAAAGGACAGGGGAGTTATGCTTGCAGTAGTCCAGGCTCTCTCTGCAGGGAATGCAGAGAGAGGTGGAGTGATCAAAATAACAGACTGGTTCTTTGCAGCACCATGCTGAACTAATACCTTCAGGGCTTTTTCACCCTCACAGTAATTAAAATAAAAGGATATTAGCTTAGATGAGTTTTGGCTGTATGGATAGATGGGACATATTTCTAATCGTATGCAGAAAAATTTGGCACGTTTTCTGTATTGTCTTGCCAAAGTCTATGAGAACACAGAAAAAACTAAATGAAAAATATTGTCTAGTTTTCCAGCCAGATTGTGCTAGTATGCACACCCAGAAAGTAGGCATTAGGAATAGCCTTGTTGGTCAGGTCAAGAACTTTGTTTTCACCACACTGAGTTTCAGCTGAAGGCAGTGTCCAAGAAACAGCTAAAATTGGAATTGAAAGCAGTTCTCAGGTGGGGGGACAAACCTGTGAGTCATCAGCACAGAGATAGATGGTGGCTGAATTTGTGTTGGCAAGTGCTGGATCTCTGAGCATGCAGGAGAAAGAGGACCAGTAAAAAAGCTCAGGGAAGGAGGCTCCTACAAGGCTCCTACAGCAACTTTGAAGATAAATACTACTTGAGTGTTAAATGAACAGCTAGAGACGAACTGGAGCAAAATGACTGCTTTGTTTTATTTTCATTTGTAGATTCTTTAATTTTACTTTTTATTTCCACTGAATATAAAATACTAAATGTAAGGCTAGAAAAAATTCAGTTCCTCAGAATTTTGCATGCTTTTTTTTTCCTCTCTCTTACAAAGAAAGAACTCAGTCCTCTTTAAAAGAGAACTGGTATGGTACAGGCTGTAATGCAGTGTTAAACAAATGTAATAAATGTTGGTGCCATATTTATGTGCATTATGACATCAAGATTTTACTGGGTTATTATTGAAAATTTGTGGTATCAAAGATGTAATACCAACATAACATGCACAAATGAAATCTGTTTCTAAAAAGTCTAGATAGTGGGTTTTTTATGTTCTACTTACTCCGTTTTCTTCCCTCTGAAACTAAGGCAAAACCAGTTTAGTTTTACAGCTTGTCTTCACAATCTGTGATAGACTTTGTGTTTGTATTTCTCTGAAATATACATGCAGAATGATGCAAAGTTCCTTTAAGAGGGTAGAACTAAGTGTTCTCTTTTCTTTGTCTTTGAAATTTAAAGGTCATCAGATAAAGAGATTTTGGTTTTTTTTAATTGTATTTTTAAGTACCCTCATGGTTTCAGCGTGCAGGAGAGATAAACTGATTCTTAATAAACAGTTTTAAGGTGGTGGTTTATCGGGAGCTCCAGGGAGAGTTTCAGAATATTAGGTGGTATTGACCTACCTGCAGTGTTTGCTCTAAGAAAGTGGGTTCATGGTCTAAAGCTCATCTCCTTGTCCCCTGAATTTTGGCTCCTGTGAAGAAGGGACATAAGATTAACCAGGAGAATCTCATCAGACCTGTTCTTATAAGTTGTCTCCTCCCTGGTAACTATGTAAAGCTGCGTGGGGGCTTGAGCTGTATTTGATGACTCAGGCCAGAATATCCTCCTACCTCTTCATGGCTGTGTTGCTGCTGGTGAGCTGAGAGCCTCTCTGAAAGTTTGGGAGGCTGTGGGGTGGCTGGGGGTGTACCAGAGTCCTCTGAGAGCTTAGAATTCCTTGCTGAAGACAGGGATAGTTTGGCTGGACACAATAATGTGAGCTTTGCCAGAGCATTGGCTTCATGAGAATTTGTATTTTTAAATTTATTTTGTAAAAATACATATTGGACTGCTACACTTCAGGAGAGCTGAAAACTGCAGTGCAGGACCCAAGGTCAGACTGGAGAATGCTGGTAGGCTGTTCTTATGTGATTGTTGGAGAGGTCATGATAAAGGTTATTATTAGAATGCAGGAAAAGAGAACCAAGTACATAAGTACTAAAACATTCTAGAGATGTTGCTCTTAGTAAAACGTTTGTTTGTTTGTTTGTTTTTTAGTTCGAGCAGTATGTTTTTGACAGCAGAGAACTGGAAGACTGGTTGATTGACATACTAAAATGGAATATTTACCAGTGCAGGTAAGACATCCTTTCAATGACTTTTTGCAGTTTTGTTTCTCAGTGTTGTTTTGCAGTTCCCAGTGCAAATAGCTAGATTAATGACAGTGTTGCACAATCATTTTTCTGAAAACAAAGCTGGTTTAGGAGGTTTCTGTATTTTCAGTTCACTCTCAGATGCTCTGATGCAGCTGCTGTAAAGTAGTGCTAAAGTGTTTGATTTAGGGAAAAAAAGAATCAAGAAACAAAAGAAATATCTTTTTTTTTTCCTTCAGACAAACCTTAAAAATATGTTATCCTGTGATCCACTTTGTACTGTGGCCTCAGGAAAGAATAGTTTGGATAACTAAAGAAGTGGCGAAGTGATGTGGGGACAGCATGGACCAGCCAGGATATATATAGATTTTCCAACTTAGGAAAATAAGTAAACCCTCAGAAGTATGAAGGAAAGGTTTAGCCCTTAGTGTAGGATCAAGTGACTTCAACTGACATTTTAACTATTGGAGATGTTAAGTCTCAGTGCTCTAAATACTTTTGAATATTGAAATGCTGTTTTGATTATAGAAGTTAAGTAACTACCAAAAGTTTAGAACCCCCCCTGTTCTAATTTGTGTATTAAGCTATTGTCATTTATTATCAGACCTTCTGATATGGGTTTATATTCTGCATTATTCTCCATTTCTCACAGAGAGAGCTCCTACTGTAGGATTCTTTTGTTTCTTAATGCAGTTTAATATCTTGGTTTCCAAATGCTAATGATGTGCTTTAAAATGCAACACTAAACTCATTAAGTATTAAAATTAGTTGTGGACTTTTGTTGTAGATGAAGTTTGTGAAGTGCAACTGTAAATTTGATAGGAATCTATACAACAAATACCTCTATATGAGTTCAATTTTTTTGCTTTTGTATGATTAATATACAAGCTTAAGACATTGTCCAAACTGAGTCTCTACTTTAAAATATTTATTCACTGCATAACACTTTATATTACATGTTTCACAGAACTATAACTGTTCTGTACTATTTTCTTTTGCACTGCTATGAAAGACTTTGGCAGAAAAGTAGTGATGTGGTTTATGTCAGCCCAGGGCAGTGAATGCTCCCCTTCTTCCAGTTCAAGGTGCACGTGGAACAAGCTGATTCTCAACAAAGAAAAAGCTATTCTCAATGGTCTCAGTGCTGGGTACCTGTGGTACAGCACTGCTTGCTGGATGTGCTGTTCTGTGAATTGTGCCACAGTATTTACTGGTTTTGCAGTTGGTACTGGAGCAAGGCATAGACACAGTTTTTCCAAATACTGTTTGTAGTTGAGCAAGAGCTGTGTTACTGGATTAAAATGCACCGTGTTGTGTCATGCAAGCCTGTGGTTGCTGGACCCTGTGCTCAGTCTGCAGGGAAAAATTGCCTGCCAGGCAATTTTTGGTGGACTGGCTGGGAGTGCTAAGTAAGCTCGATAGAGAAGGAAGGGAGGGAGTGGCTCCAGCTAGAGCCATATCACACACAGTAGGAATACCACAGGTTCACTGGACAGCCCTTTTGGCAGTCATGCAAGATGTGACTCTTAAGTATTTTTTGTTGAATTAACTCATTCAGAAAATGGACCTTTGAGCTTACCTAATTGGACTGGTTCTGGATTGTTCTGGGTTTTCCTGCTGAGGGACTTTGATCATGGCCCAACAGCAACCAGAGGAACAGTCCTCACTTAATGGAGGCAAAGTGTTCAGGGAGTTGGCACCACTCATTGTGCTGGGAAGCCAGGGAGCCTTGTCATGTCTTCCTCTCTTGAGAATGTAGTTTCATCAAAATGCAAGCTGGCATCTTTACTTTATCCTTTTGCTTTTCCTTGAGTGCTGTAAAGTGGCTTCCTTCTGAGGTACTGGACAGTTTCATGTATAGTGCGCAGGGTTTGTTGCACAGCAGCCAAGGGTCACAATGGGTCTGGGATCTCTGGATCTCTGCTCTATGGCAGGTCAGGTTTCCTTTGCAGAAGATACACTTGCATTTTGGTAGATGATGCCCATGTGATAATGCAGTATTGCAGCCCCAGAGAATTACAGTACAGAAACTTTGATTCTGGCTTTAAAGACCACAGAGGACATCCCTATATTACACTATAGATAAAACAGGAGAAGAGGGAATTGCTGCAAAACCCCGTAGGCTGTCACTGCCAGTCTTAACACTACAAACTCTAGCAAAAATGTGGCAAACTTGTGGCATCATTAGTCTCTTGAAGTCCTTTGAAATTCGAATGATGACAAGATTTTTAAGACAAGCTGGGTTAATAGCATCATTTAGATGCTGTAGTTTTGATCTTGTGGTAAGAAGTTGATCCGAATTCTTCATGTTGTCCTAATGCAGCAGAATTCCTTTTCCCCTGTCCCCTGTTACGTCAGTAATGTACTGTTCCCATGTTTTTGCAAAATGCATTCAGGGTGCTTGTATTGGCTGTTAAACCAAGGTCAGAATTAATGTCTTGTTTAGAGTTTAAAATCTACACCTGTGTTACAGTGCTTGGAGTCTTTCAACTCCTCTAGACTGAATAGAGAAAGGGAAATCTTATCTCGAGTCATATTCTAGCACAATTTAGTTGGTAAGCTAGAGGTTGTGCCCCTAAAGGTGACTATGCTTTCAGCTGACTAATACTTGCTGCAGTCATGACTTTTTTTGCCACCTCCTCTGTTTCAGTCTCAATACTGCCTGCTACTACACAAACACCCAAAAGCATGTTCAAAATTTTAGAAACAAAAAAAAACCTAATCCATTTGAGGTCCAGACAATGTCTACTGCTTCTATATCAGAGCCAGAAAAATTGACTAATGTGCATAAAGTACAGCCTGCTCAAGTTTTTTTGTTTGTGTAGTCCTCAAACCAGACAGTACTTGTAGAAACTGGGAAGCTTGAAGACAAGTGTTTGGAGAAAGTGTAGTCTGTTTCATTAATCTAGTTGATAGTGTTGAAGGAAAACTAGAAGAACTTAGTAAAATCTGTAGGATTTTAATTTAGGTATCAGCAGGCAGTTGTAAATTAGCAGGAACTTGCTCGTCTGTGGCTGTGAAGATGACAGTGAGAATTATCACTTTACTAAAAAAAAAATTGGCTGAAAATAGGCATGTTGCATTCCTTAACTCCTGCCTTCCCCTAGAATCTCTCAGTCTAAAGCCTTACATGACCTGGTCAGACACTTTCTTTACTGTTTGGCTACACTGTAATTCAGCTGTTGCTGTCCTCATGCCAGAGTTGAGGGTCTACTACCTGCATGGTCATTCTGCACCAACAAGAGCTGGAAGCAGCCCATGCTCTTTTTCTCCTTGTCAGAGAGTACTTTTCCCTCTCCAGCCAAGAACGAGAGCAGAGCTGCAGTGTGCAGGTATCACTAAGTGCCAGGATTGTATTATGCTGATGATGTGTTGTGATGCTTCTCTGATAACACTTGATTCCTCCACAAGAAAGGTAGAAGTTACTGTGAGCTGGATTGGGTACATCCTATATTCTTGTTTACCTCAGGGCCTGCATATTTAAGGAAGCTGTGCAAAACTGTGTGTAAGCATTGTCCATTTTAGGACCAGATGGGCATTATCCCCAGCTTGTGTTCTAAACAGTTTGTTTTCTTTTTGTTTTCAGTAACTAAGGAGCTGACAAGTTTTGACTTTTTCATCCTCATAAACATGAGTGAAGTTCAGGCTATGGTAGAATTCTCCGTGGAGCTCCACAAATTCTTCAATGTGGATTTGTTTCAAAGAGGGTAGGTAGCATGTTCTTTCAAGCTTTACTCCATTGGACAGCTAATGTTGGAAAGACCTTAATGGATACTCTGTCATGTAGTGTTGCTTCATGTGTTACTGACTATTTTTATAGTGATTTGAATTTTTAAAATTCTGTATTGGAAAGTCATATTCTTTATAGGATTTAAAATTAAATATTAAAATATTTTTTCTTAAAACCTAAGTTGTAATACAGTGGTTTTGTCTAATTGGAGATGAGGGAAAACCTGTAGATATGGAAAGTACATTTTATTCTTGCCCAGGCCTTTACACTTGCATGTCTTAATTTCTGTAATCCCTTTTGTTTGAAATATGATACATGTTTCTCTTCAATATTTTAAAAATGGTCTTGCCCCAATTAACCTACTCATTTATCAGTTTGGCAGTGGAGAATTTCACCAGCCTCCCTCTTCTCATTGTGCTGTGCCACAGGACTCCATGCTGCCTCTTTAGGCTCTCCTGACCTCCTCTTACTCCACCTTATCTCTGTAGAAGTCTTTTTCACATTCTTTTCGTTTGATATTATGTGATTGCCCTAGATTACTTTCTAAGGTAGTTGTTTCCCATGGCTATGCAGGAAATAATCCTTTGCAGCTTATTTTGGAGCTATTAAAGATTATTAGTCCTTTAGTGTTGTGGTACATTAGCCTTCTGTCAGTCCTCAAGTAGACTACAGTAAAAATGCACGTTAGAGTTTAGGCTGTGTTAGTGTTTGCAGAGATGGAACAGAATGTATCAGTGTTGATTTATGATAGCAGCTTTTTCCAAAACATTGTAGAGTAACTTTGCTCAGAAACATTTTAGTGATAAGAAAATACATTCATGTTTTTTGCCTTGTCTTAGTTCAAGACAGGCATGTGTGTGTGCGAGTATTGTTTTCAGTACAGTTAGGGTTGGTTTTTTTTACAGAAGTGATGACCTATTATGTTTGCTACTATATGCAGTCAAAGTATATACAACCAACTGTCCCCTTTTTAGGGAAAATTGTAATTTCTCTCTACATTGGAAGAAAAGGATTAAGGAAAGCTTAAGAGGTCTGGGAAACACTGAGAGTATTCTAATTATTTCAACAAAAAAGCACAATCTTTTGAACTGTAGTCTTTTTTAATCTCTGAAATCAGTGGGGAAGGAGAGGGTAGAACATTGCAGCACGTTTATTCTAATAGAGAACCTGAAGAGAAGAAAGTGTTTGGGTTGTCTAAACCTTACAATTCAAATGGTTCCTCAGAAAAGTAGTTGAGAAACAAAGCACAGCAATATAATTACCAGTGCTTTACCTGGCATTTTTCTTTTTAGCTTACTCTTGCAGTAAGCTAAAAAGCAGTAAATTCACAGGGCAAGTTCAGAGAGGTGGAATGCTGACATAATGAGAAAAGTGATGTGAGGAGAAACGACTTCTCTGGATTCAAGCTGAACCTTTAACTCTGGGCAAATTCCTGTAGAAATTAATGTCAGGAAGAAGAGAGAATTTCCAGAATAATTTGACAGACCGAGAAATGTGGCTATTGCAATAAATTCAATTTGGGTAGGTTTCAGTATTTTTCTAGGAAACTGTCTTTGTGTTTATTTGAGACAGGATGTAATACTTCTGTTGCTGGAGGAGCTGTTGGATAAGGGATTGAATGAGCAGAAAAGGAAATCTTTAGTTTCATTGGTAGCCTCCTATTTTTTGGTTACCACTGTGTTTAGCGTGGTTTGTCTCACCAAAATCAAGTACAGAATTGATTGTATTGTGTGCATTCAAGCCTTTCAAGCATGGCTTGCTTGTCTCATGGAGTTAGAGAAACATAATGACCTTCTGAACTATGTAGAATAAAATATCAGCTATTGCAAGTAATCACATCAAGTTCCTTCTTAAAACTTAGTAGATTTTTATCCAAAGTATTTGTTTGCATAGTTAGTCCAGATTCTCCCTCATTGGATTCCTGGAGATGCCATCATTCCCAGCCTGAATTTCCATCTGATCAGTTTTAGTTGTTTTTCTTTACAGCTTTGTCTTGTGTTTTGAATCACTCTATCAGTCTGAAAGTTCACCCTTATGATGTCAGTCTTGTCCCTTTTATTAAATATGAGCTGACATGAGCCAGTCATTGGAATTTGTGGCACATTCCCCTCCCCCTCTTCCTCTTCAGTGTAGTCCACATATCCTAATATGCAGTCAAACCTATTTTACTCTTTTCCTGCTTTTATAAGTATTTGAAGAAATCTGCCAATTCTTGCCTCCCACTGTATCATATTTTCTTGGATCTGTATCTGTAGTGGCACTGCAGTTGCCAGAAGCACTTATGATTGTGTTTACACTAACAATTTAATTTGGTATTTAAGGAATGAATTACTAAAAGCAGCGTTGTTGTCCCTACATCTGTGTGGTTCCAGGGTTACTTCAGACTAGATTTTAGCCTCATCTTCTGGACCAGATGTTTTGTATCACGAGTGTAATTTGAAGTTGCTTGTATCAGTAGTCGGTTCAGACCTTTTTGTGCCCCCAGGGGTTGAAGTACATTTTGTACAGGTAAATCAGAGTAGTTCAGCCTCCTTAGGAAACATCTAGATTCTGTGACTGGAAAACTCTCAGTGAACTGAAACAGCATGCAGCAAACTGGGGTCACTGGAAAAAGTACCTCAAAACCACTCTCTTGATCTAAACTGATCTAAATTGCGCAGACTGAGCCAAAATTTCTCATAGTATTTTACTCAAGATCATATTTACATAAAGGGTCAAAACTATATTATTTTCCGAAGTGACCCTCTAAAGCAGACTATTTTCTTTACTTTTAGATAATTGTTACTATTCTGAGAAGGGGTAACAGACAGTGCAGGCACTTCATTGTAACAGAATATTTGTCTTATGTATCCAAATATAGCTATTTTCTTATGTTTTCTTATAACTGTGCCATTTGCTTTAAACTCAGCTTGTTACAGATGGCTCCATTGGTTTATTTTTATCTGTTATTACATTCAAATAAGACTTCACACAATTTTTGTTTTGAGCTAGTGAGATGTGATGATAGGAATTTTTGCCCAAACAGTGCCAAAACAACCCAAACAATGTGTGAATTTGAACACAATTTTGTGTGACAAAATGAATTAAAGAAATGTATTTGATTGGGACCTGTGAGAATAATAGTCTGAGACAGTGAAGTTTCAGGCTGTTTTGTCAACTTGGCTCATAAAAGTTCCAGTGAGGTGTGGGCTCTATAGTACTGATCTACAAAAACAAAGGAAATATAACATAGCTTGGCTGCAGAAGTGGAGAGTGAGTTGAGTGGAAAATTGGATGATTTGGCTCAAAGAGTTGTGGTCAGTGGTGCTAAGTCCAGCTTAAGGCTGGAGACCAGTGGCACCTCCCATGGACTGATACTGGGTCAGTAGTCTCAGCAATCTTTGCATAGAATCATAGAATGACTTGGGTTGGAAGGGGCATTACAGATCATCCAGGACCAACCCTCCTGCCATGGGGGAGGCACCTTCCATTGGACCAGGTTTGAGCCCCATCCAACCTGGCCTTGAACACTTGCAGGGGTGGGGTGATTGCAGCTTCTCTGGGCAGCCTGTTGCAGTGCCTCATCACTCTCTGACTAAAATAATTTCTTCCTAATATCTCATCTAAGCCTACTCTCCTTCAGCTTAAAGCTGTTCAAATTCAAAGACTTTACTGTAAGAACAGGTTGCTTACCCCCTCATTTACACGTTTTGTATGTGTCCTGAACTAAGATATAAATGTGTTCAAAATGTCTGATTCCAAACAACTGGTTACTGAAGCACTCCGTAGTGCTTCATAGTGCTCAGTTGAAGTTCCCATGTTCCACCACGGGATGATGGATCCTGATGTCTGACTTGGGACAGTTACACCTTTTCTGTGGGTAGGGAGAAGAGTCTCCTGGTAACCCTCACTTGTGAGAAGATGAGGTTTTCATTTCCCTGGAGCTGTGTATTGCTTTTTCACTTGTAAATGGCAAATCTAATGAGTTGAAGGGACTTAGCTAGTAGTTTAGCATAGTGCACACATTGCTGCAAGATCTGCTTTGAAAACAGCTTTCTTCTACATTTTCCCATCTCTGTGCATTCTTATAATCCTAGTATTAAGTTCTTACTTTGTCACTAATATTTTGTTACTTTGTCAGTTCTATGTATGCGCACACAACTGGCCAAAGCTGAATTTAGAATACTTTAAATAGTAATGTCTCTCTGTGTTTTGCCTTGTTTTTTTTGTTTTTTTTTTTTTTTTTAGGGTAACATTTTGATTTCTAAGGTACGGTTTCATTGTGGGTTTCAGAAAAACAACTTCCTAATGTTTTTTCTGGCAGTGTAAATTTGTTGTTACATAAACTATGAGGAGAGGAAGCAAAATAAAGTATCAACAGTAGCTCTTTATTGCATATTTACTGCTCAGTGTGTCTTAGTTTTCTATTATTTGATTTTGTTTTGGGTTAAAAGATTCTTATAAAACCACATGAAGAACTTATATTAGTAATGTAAGTCTACCACACTTCTTTAAAGTCTTTTTGCTTTTAACTGTTGGGTAACAGATGGAAGAATAATACTAAATACTTTCCTAATGCAAGAGAGACTTTGGCAGATTCTAACCTAAAACATATTTTTGGAGATGTATCATATCTGAAAGGTTATTAGTAAGATCACAGCATAAGTTGCTTGTGAACCTAAATCCTATTAAAAGTCAAAGGAATTTAAGCTTCAGAGACTACCAAAAATTTAGCCTTATGAATTCTTCTGTTCCACAGATTTATGTTTTTCCACGTGTAGATACTTACTGATATGTCTGAGCAGTATTGACATTTTTTGCTTCCATACATGTGGTTGTGTAATGTAGCTTAAAAAAAACCCCACTGAATCAGAGTATGAAATTTAATGGATGTTATTATGATTACTCAGTAATATGTAATGAGAAATAACACAGTATATGAGAAGTTGTATTGTTTTCTGTATCCAGTGAGTTGCCTACATTAATTTTAAAATTTTTAACAGGAAATTCTAAAATGTACACTGGAAGCGTGCACTGGAAGAAATGAAAAGATTTTGTCCATAAATGAGGAATAGCCCTTGCTAATGGTTTGTGTTGCTAGCATATGATCTAATAACAAACTTGATGGACAAGGAACATTCAAGTTCACCTGTTTGATTTTCTTTTTAATTCATACAGCTCAGACATACTTTTACTTTCAAACTACGTTTCTGTATGACATATTTTTTCTGGAAATAATTGTTGTGAATTGCCTTCTGACAGGATAGCTTATCTTTTGAAGTATTGTACTGTGATCTTTACTTAATGTAATGCATCTTTACAAAGAGAGAAGAAACCTGTCAAATTTGTCTAACAACTGTAAGATGAGCTCTGTTCTTCAGCTTATGGTTTTACAGTAATACAAATAGAAATTATACAGATAGAAATAGACATAGAAATAATACAAATAGAAATTAACAGGTTTATACACGATTTGGAGGGCTAGGCTGTAAAATCAAGGGAATAGTCTGTCTTGGAAAAATTATGCAAATATGTTTGGTCTTGGGGCATTTTTGTTGTTTTGTTGTTTTGATTTTTTTTTAAAGTGGATCAGTTTCTACTTCTAGTTCATCAATGGATGCACACACACAGGTCCTGCTTGCTCTGAAGCTAGAAATTGTAAGACTGGGAATGAGCAGTGGGGAAGTCTTATGTTAAATTGCCATTGCTACAGAAGTTGAAACTTAGTATCATCAATTATCCTATTAGCTGGTTATTCAGGGTGTCGGAGACACCAATGACATGGTCTGGTCCCAAAGGGCAATTACAGTTTAGGACAGAATCTTGTCTTCTAAAATATGAAGTCTTATATTTGTTGAAAATAGGGGTTAGAAAAGTCAGTGGAAAACTGAGTGCTGTTTCCTTTTAGTTAGCTGAGAAATTAAAGTTATTTTGAAGCACACCAAGTGGAACTGCAGACATGGGGAGGTTGTTCTGCTTGTCTTCTCAGTTATCTGAAGTGCAATGCCTGTATTAGGAGACTTCCAGTCACACAAGGAAGCTTGTCTGGGGGGTCACCTAGAGCCACTGTAAATTGGACTCCTACTTTTGAATCCTCCTCCTTGCTCTTCTCCATGGTGATTCCTAGAAGATTACTCCAACTTAAGAAACTAAATGAGATCCTGATGCTGCAGTTTTTAGCTACATATTCTGACCCATAAAGATGATTGTACAGATGCTTTTTTCTTCAGTCGTTATTCATAGAGGTATAGCTAAGAGTAGTTGTCTTGAGGGTGTGGTTTTTAACCTGCATTCCCCCCCATATTCCAAAAATATTATTTCAGTGTTTTGTTATGTTCATGGTTACTCATTGCATCTTCTAGACTTCTCAGATATGAGGTACAAATTTTAAATCACATGAATTTTATTAAGATTTTAGCTCTTATGCTTAAGCAGTACTTTTGGACATTTTTAAAATTACAAGTTTTGCAATTGAAATTATGATTTTGCAATGGAAAACATTTTCTCAACTCGGAATTAAAGCTGTCTGATTGTGTCCCATCTCCTTCAGGCATTCAATTTGGCAAAGTTCCACTTCTTAAGAACAAAAAGATAAAGAGCTCAGATGCCCAGTAATGCCATCTTGCTGCCTTTCTGGACCTGACAGGGCACTGCTCTTTGTTGTCACAGTGATATGGCATAAATTGCTGTCCTTTGAGACTGCTTTTGGGGAGTCTGTAATTCATTCTTTCTTTATGCAAAAGAAGAAGAAAGAGGAGTCTTGTATGTAAGACCAGATGCCATTTCACACTGCAAAGTAACAATTGTACCTCAGCATGCCTTGCCATGAAGTTTGTCAGGAGAAACATGATTAATGAGTTTAGTTTAGTGAGGGAGTAAATGACACTGTAAGACAGGAATGAATACAAAAGGGTTTTGTCTGGAGAAGACCCGTTCCTGTATTCTGTAGAACATACAGCTACCAGCTGTGTATAATATGAATGTAGAATAGGCATAGGTGTTAGTTGAAGGCATCATATTAACGATTTCTTGAGTATGCACCTTCTTTTTCTAAATTGAGTTATTACTGAGTTCAGTATTCTGGAGTGGCGTGTGACAGCAGAAACAGTTTTAACTTTGCATTGGATACATATTTAGTCACTAAAATCGCTACTTTTGAGATTCTTTCGGGTGTTAGCACCTTTGCAAGCAGAAGCCTGTAGCTTGTGCATAGTCTTTCAGTTCAGACCTGATTCTGTAGATAGAGATAGTAGCAACACCCAGAAAAATCTGTCATTCATAGGTATTTTGCCTTATTTATGTGTGCTTGGTTAATACACATAATAGTTACAGCAGAAATATGATTATTTAAGTTAGTTTACCAACCATAGGTATCTGAGGGAAGGGAGAGAGAAAGATGCTCATCTTGTGTTTCAAAAGTCTTGACTGTCTCATTATACAGCAGAAGTTTCTGGTATGGTGTCTTTTTGTGCCTCTTTTGCAGCTTATACAGGCTAATAATACCTTTATGTATACTTGTATCTGTAATCACAAGAAGCACTTTACTGGATCATCACAAACTGCAGACAGCACATAGCTTTGTTGGAATAGGGAACCAGGCTCAGTCCCACCACTAAATGCGGACTTGGACTCACTGCCTTCAGTCAGGTGCTTGCTTCAAAATCTCTTCCTCTTTTACTTCTTATGCCTCCTGCCAATTACTGTACTCCACATAAAGTAACCCATCAGATTTTTAAACATTTTTTTAACCTTATTTCACCCCACTCCACTTGTTCACCCTTTCCCAGATTGTGACTCACGTTGGTGATGGGGGAAGAAGCTTAAAATAACTCCAAATACTTAGAGACCCTATAGACTAGACCATCATATTCATGCTTATGCTTACATAACTTCCTTTGTTTATTTGCAAAGTTTTAAAATTGCTTTAAAAATTGTCTCATATTTTCTCCAAAAATATTATGAATACCATAGATTAAGTGATCGAGACCTCTGCTGCTAATAATTTTCTATATTCATGTATTTTTACTGCAAGAAGTACCATCCAAGTTATTGGAGGTAATCGGACTAGGGAGAAAAAAAGAGTATTTTTCATTTGTGCATGTTTCTTTGATGTGGATGGTTGTGCCTGAGCACCGGGGTTTTTTTTTGATGGGGGGAGAGGGTAAGAGAGTATACCCAGCATGGCCCACGGTTGATGCCATGAGCCCAAAGCTAGTGTGAAATAGCATTCTCATCAATGCATTTATAGTTGGCCTGAGCATGTATCTACCAAAAGGTGTGATATGCATAGTTATCTCCTGCTTTGTTTGCTTCTGCCGTCAGATCACTAGAATGGGCTTGCTTTTGACAGCACTGTAGTCAGAGAGTTGGTTAAGCTGGCAGGAACGCAGGGCTAATGTATAGATCTTACAGATAGGAAGATCTCTTGGATAGCAGCTGCCTGAGTAGGGTGATCCTGCATCTGGTGCTTCCTGTTCTACCTTATGGCTGGTCAGCATGGTAAACCAGCAGAAAAAAAATCCTGGCAAAACCAGAATAATTCTGGGTTATGTTTTTTTTAAATTTCCCTGGTCCACATCAACATCAGATATTCTGTCAGTGGTGAAGGACTATAAAGTACACAGGAGGAATGAGATGCCTACTTCTGTCACCAGCTAGCTTTTGGGTTGGTTTAACTGTAACCCTGGACTGTGTCCTGGGAGAAATGTCCATAAAAGTTCTAGCCTCTGTGTTAGGAAGAGGTCTCTGGAATGGGAGAGGCCATTGTCAGTATGATCTGCTCAATGAGAGCAGCCCAGAGATTCGTATGTTTTGAAACAAAACCTCTGTCTGAACTTTTGCATTCATCTCAGTTGGCATCCCTGCCCCTAGGGTACAGAGTTATGACAGATGTCAGGTATGTCAATTCGAATTTCCCTAAGCCCTCATGTGGAGATACAGAGCTTTCCTGGCAATGCCAGTTTGCAGTTTCCACCCCCTTTGTTGCTCACAGTTTCATGCCACTGCAGTGCCCTGCCCCATGGGTTGTGCTGGCTGAGCTGCTGGATCTGACCAGTGTCCAGAACTGCTGTACAAGTGGTGCATTGGTGTAATTGAGAAAGGTGCCAAATGTCTTGAAGGTGCAAGAGTTGAGTGCCTGGGAGGACAGGACAGAGGAAAAGGGGAAAACAGAATTCCTTTAACTTAATTTCTTGCAGAAGTCCTTATATTGTAAAAGTACAGTCTAAATTTCAAGACATGATTTTTGATATCCCCTAACTATAAAGAAGGATGGGGTTTCCCAGATACCAGCTTGCTTGACTGGCACAGAGGAGGAATCAGATTATTGCAGAAGTCAGAGAGATCCAGCTCTGGTACTTGGCAGAGAAAGGGCCCCTAATCACCTCCAGAATGCCAAGTCCCTTTCTGTAGGTCAGCTCTGAAAGGTGAAAGGAGGAGATGATAAAAAGACATCCAGAGCAGCAGAAACCCTCAGCTTCCGACTCTGCAAGGAGAACTCAGATTCTTCTTCAGTGGATTTTGCAGATCCCAGCTTACAGGGAGCGGTGTTGGGAGGTCAGCTTCATAAGGGGAACAAAATGAGTTACATACCTAGATGCATGAAAAGTTTGTGGTTCCTCAGTGTATGTAGAAAGTAAATTATATGATCACCTTGATGACCATCTCTGTACTTCAATCATAGTACTGTGATTAGTGGTTTTTCTCTGGAGTTTTTATCTTTTCCTGATCATATTCTTCTCAGTTTTCATCTCATAGTACTTTTGCATGCCTTCCCTTCAGCAATTTGTTTCCTACCTTGCTTGAATACATTCCTACATAAAATTGATTTCAAAATATTTTGGATACCATTTGAGGTTTTCTGCGGTGCTTGTTACAGTTTTCTCAAAACAGAAGCCTTTGAAAAATGTAGACTTTTGAAAAACAATTTTTTTGCTTGCTTAATTTTTTTTAACTTGTTGAACAGGTTCAGCAGGTACTGTGTATCTTCAGGGTATCTAGCTTGTGGAACCTGGCAAGAGAAAAAAGGATTTGGCTACTTAGTGTGTTTGTTCTCCTGTAATTTGTTTCATTTATTTAAACTGGCATCAGAAGTTTAATTCTTGTGAGTGTACTGGGTAGGGTAGGTCTTGGGAGATGGAAGATACTGTTGCTGTAGGAGGTGGCTCTGTAATGTCCAAAAGTCTGTTCAAGAACAGTAGCTCTTCTTTTGTATGAAGGGGAAAGAAGTAGAGATTTGCTTTACAATCTTGAATGTTCACTTTACTCTCTGACATTCATAAGCTTTTAGGATCGTCGTAATTTAGAGAAACAAGTCTTAACTTATGCTACTAACTTTTCATTACTTGCTTGTGACATTGTTCTGGTAATATTCTCTGAGATTATTTCTTAAGATTTATGTTAATAATAAATGTATAAATCCAGTCTGCAGCCAGCAGTTCTGCTTCTCAGTGTTTTTGGAGTTGAAAGTCTTGAAGCTGAGGAAAAAAATAATTTTCTGGAAGTGGCAGTACAATTTCACATTATTTCTGAGCATGGAGCCCCACCACTAGCTAAGCCTGTCCTAAGCCCATGTCATGTCACTGAAGAAAACAGTTTCTCCCTGGCTGTGTGATCCTGCCTTCTGCAATAGCCCCTGCTGGCTTCTTTTTTTCCCTTTCCAGGTGGATGAGCATGTTGGTTTGTTTTACCATACAGTTGATGGACCATCAAAACTTATCTGAGGAGGGACAAAAATATGTAAAAGAGGTTTTGGTAGAACATTTGCAAAATGCTTCTACCTGTGGCAGTACTGGCTTAAGGTGATTTAAATGAATCATGAAAATGGGCCTTGCATGAAAGAAAAAAAGGTAGACACTTCTATATCTGAGAGATTACTTTTCTTTCTTAGTGTGCTAATAACATCTCAGAGCAGTATGTTATATTTGAAGCTACAGTGTTTCATTTTTAAAAATTGAATGACAGGAACTAATGTGACTTTCAGCTTACATAACAGCTGAAGCTGAATGTTAGCTTACTGCAGGGGAAAAGATGAAGATGTTGGTAAGGGATGAAAGTGATGATGTACCTCTTTGATGCATCTTACGTAAGATTCGGTAGTTCACGTGGGCTCTTTTGTCATGATTTTTTGCAACAGTTTTCTTTGTGGTACCTGATTTTCCATCTCTAGTTAAAATGTTTGCTATTTGCTGTTAAAACAGAGATTGCCTTCATTAAAATAGGGTGAAAAGTGAATTGTAAGGCTTGTATACTTCTTTACTGGCAGATGAAAAGAACAGAATTGCACAGCTTCAAAACTTACAAAATTTGAAAGACTAGTGAATGCCAGAAAATGAATTGTCTTCTGGTCTCCGATCTGTTGTGTTTGCTAAACTTTGATTTCAAAATTAACATGTTATGATATGTCTTAGTAAAAACTGATGGCTGTTTGCAAGGGCTGAAGCTTATAAGATTATGACCCTTTATACCAGGAAAACCTAACATCTCATACTTTTCTCCTCAGAAAACAGAAAAGTTCCAAGCCACAAAGTGGTCAAACAATTGTGATATATCATTTGCAAGGCTAGTATGCTGAATCAAAAAGTCAAATGAAAAATACTTTCAAGCTAAATAAATAGAGTTGAAAAGTTGTTGTAAGAGAAAATGAGAAATCATTATTCCTGAAGATAAGCCTTATGGGACTGCCGTACTTTAAAGATGTAAGGAAATTTAGTATGATTTCTTTCTTTTTCCCTTCAGTAAGGATAAGAAATAAAGAGGAACAAAAATTATAAACATAGACTAATATAAGTTAAGATACATTTGATTAAATAAGAGCTCATTGAGTACGGCATGTTTGTGTCTCTTTAAAAAAACAATACTTATTTGAGGCTGTTCCCCTTTCAAGTTTTTTAATAGATGTTCATAACCATTGCAGGAATTCTCCCTGAGTGTGTCTTGTGGAAAGAACATGGTGAAAAGGCTTTTGTAGTAACAAGGCAAAATCTCCAGTTGCATTTGTTTTCCTCTCTCTCCTGTTTTACGTATTTAATCCTGTTTCATAACAAGCTGCAGTGACTTAGTTGAGGTATTAGTCTCCCAAATAATTCTCATCAAACTTTTGGTCTAATTACTATTTTGTTTATATATAAGACTAATTTTCAGAAATGTGTGCTCTAGACATGAGAGGTACTTCAAAAAAGTAATTAACTTTCAAGGAAACTTTCAAATAAATGAGAACCTCTTATCTGTTTCATCTAAGTTTTCCCATTGTGTTATACATCTCAATAAAAGTCAGCGGGGAAATACATGGATTTTTTCATTGAAGGGATTGCTAAAAGATTTTAACCATAGGGCATGATAGTTCTCCTGCTGCTCAAGTGTCTGAATTAAAGTTTTTCAGATAAATCCCACAATTATAGCAGAGTGTAATCTCATGTTGGTCCATATTAGAAGTACTTATTACAAAGTGATTGCAAGATACGAATCTTTCTGTGTGTTCTATACTTGTATTAAATAATTCTCTGTCTAGATAAGCCCTGCAACTAGTTTGGTGTCCATTTGGTATTCTGTGGGCCCCAACTGGGTTTGAGGGGATTAAATTTTTATAGATGACTGCGCATGTCTCCTGGTGAGGAACAAGTCTAACCAATTCTGGTTTTAATTTTACACTTCAATAATTAACATTTTACTGTCTGTACTTTATTCTCTCTTTCTCTGTTCTCTTATTTCTGTTCCATTGCATCTTATTTTACTTCTGTTCTGATTTTCCTCTTTGCCTGGATTGCCTTTGTACAGTGTGCTTATGAGGTTATTAAAATAATCTAGCAAATCTGGGGAAATGTTTCAGATAGAGTATTTGTGTTTCCAAATCATGTGGAAATCATATTTCCAATCATATGGAATGCTTTAAACATTACAGGTGTACTCAGATTGCATAGAAAAGTATGTTGGCATTTGTCAATATTGGCTTGTAACCGTGTGAAATGCTAAATGTTTTTACTGCTTTCAAGATTTTTCTTTTATAAATCCATGAAAGAATTAGGGATGTAGGGTCTCTCCGGTAGCAGGGGGGCTTATCTTGTAGAACAGAAGGGTGTTGAACAGAAATAAAGGAATTTCTTTTTTCTTATCGTTGGATCTTTTGGTATTATTATTTGGTTGGTATTTTGCTGACTCAACCTGTCACTGCAGTGGGAGTTTCTGTTAGTGCCTGTTTGCTTCCATGGGAAGAGGTCTGATCTGTAGAAGACACAGCTCTGCCAGGGTCAGTCTGATGCTGTCTCCATGGAACTGCTGCCCCCAGAGCTGCCTATTCCTCTGGAGACTCCCTCTTCTGTCCGTTTTCCTTGCAGGTCCTCATTTCTCTGCCACATTCTGTATTTGCAAAGCAGTGCTTTATCTCCAGCTCTGTTTCCTCCTGCACCAAATGAGCCGCACTTGCCTGAGCCACAGCTCACCTTGGAAAAAGGAGAAGCCTTAGTGGCAGTCTGCAGTGGAGAGTGTGTTTTTAATAAGGCCCTGCACTCAGTAGATGCCAAGAGCTCTCCTGAGATTTTGCATATACAGAGTCACAGCTGTTCTTCCATTTGGTTAACTGATAAATTTAGAATCTGCCCTGCAGGTGACCCAATGTGCATGTGAGTTTTACAGTCCACGACATTCAGTGCTTGCTCTTGTTAACGTGACTGAGCACATTTAAGTGTGCAGTGGGATTTAGAGAAGAGGAAAGCTCAGACTCTGCTGTACACGCTTCTGCCTTTCCACTTCCGGGCAAGAGGAATTGCAAAAAAGCTTTACTGCAACCATGAATTGTGTTATAAAGCTTTTTCAGAATGTACACTTGCCTTGGAATGTTCTTTAGCTGACAAACTAAGTGATTTTTCAAGTAAATTCTTGTGCAGCTATTGCCATAAATGCTCATATGCTTTTTTAATGCATGAGATTTTTTTATTTTAATAACGATTGTACTTTATGACTGCATTTGCATGCATTACTCCCTGTAGTTCCATGTGGGAGCATTAAACAGTCAAATCACTATTACTTCGTTCATTTCCATTTTTGTCAGTAGCAAAATACATTCCAGTTATTGATAAACCCATTTCTTGCTCAGATTATAAATTACCATTTTCCAAAAATGTGGTAAAAACTCCCTTACGTATGCCTATCTAAATGAAGTTCTTCCCTGGTGGAGATAAAAAAAAGAAACATATCAGTTTTCCGTCTGGGAAAGCATTTTCTGGCACATGCCAGATTTTTGAATCTTCAAGATTTTAATACAACTTGATGAACAAGATTTAATCCTTTATATAGGATGGACAGTAGAGATGTCCTTTGCCTACAGGAGAGTAGTAATTCTAGCTATTTATTTCAGAACACCTTTTCCTACAAGGTCTGTAGTAAGGACACTAAGCTCCAGATATCCTTGAACATTTTAATATGCTTATGTATTTGCATTTGTAATGGCATTGAGGACCAAATTACATAAACAAGCCCGTGCATGTATTTACTGAAGAATCACTGCATAGACTGGGTTTGACAGAAATTACCTGGATATTTATAAGCTGTCCACTTCAGCTTTGCTTGAATGCTGTCTCAGTAAACATCTCAAATATTTAGACTATCTCCCACATTGAAGCAAAAGCAAAGGTACCTTTTGGGGGATGGATATCAAACTGTTTGATAAAGTAATGCAACTAGAGCAAGAGATCTGGTATTCATCCTAGACCTTGTGTCTGTGGCCAAGATAAGTAAAGGTAAATGCTGTAAGCATTTAGAGAAGGAGGGGCTGGAAAATTTCAGAGGTGGTATTGTAGGTCATCTTTTTTTTCTCCTAAGTCAATGATATTTGAAATTCAATAGGAAGTGAAAGATGCTGCCTTTCAGAGAAGCAAGTAAATCAGCTGTTGAGAGGGACTTTTCCTGTGCAGACTTAGGAAAACCAGGAGCTGGAATATGCTCTATTCATAGGCGTGTCTGCAACTTGTTTTGTGTACCAGTTCCCAACTATATGTGCTTTTTACTGTATTGCCTTTCAGTCATCCAGCTGGAAATTGCTGAATCCTGTTTTTCAAGTTTCCTTTAACTTCTGGGATCATAGACTGATTCAGGCTGGAAGGGATAGTAGCATGCATACAGTTTTGACCCTCCTCCTGCTGAAAGGACGGTCAGAGCTTGATACAAACCGTGTTGCTTGGAGCGCTGTCCCCTCGCATCTTGAAAGCTTCCATAAGGGGAGATTCCATAGCTTATCTGTTCCAATGCTTAAGTATCCTTGAGACTGTTTCAAGTTCCATTTACTCAGGCTCCCTCTGGAGCCTGTCCTTCAAATCACAGCAATACCATGAACATCAAGCTGTAGCGAGGCTCATTGTCTTGAAAAAATGGTTCTAAAGACTAATTCAAAATCTGTTTTTGCTGTGGTCAGACCTTCATCCAGCTATGCTCCCTGCAGTGATTCATGTTCTGGCTCAACTTCCTTAGCTGTCACTGCAGCCCAGCCGTTTAAAGTGCCAAACCCTGGCTGTATCATCTAAGATCACCTAAATGGATCTTGCTGAATTATCAGGTGCTGATTCTAAACACCATGGCATAATCTGTCAGAGTAATTTAACAGTTAATGTATACCAGGCTCTTGCTCATGATTAGTTTTTTAGTACATTTTCTGTCATA
Organism: Acridotheres tristis; assembly: GCA_037013685.1. Taxonomy (NCBI): domain Eukaryota; kingdom Metazoa; phylum Chordata; class Aves; order Passeriformes; family Sturnidae; genus Acridotheres; species Acridotheres tristis. The sequence goes on along the minus strand of CM072887.1, from coordinate 83,504,928 downwards.
CTGTAAATTAAAGTTCTTGGTGGTATATCTGTTGTTTTGTTCTCTGTTTAATGAAATACATAATTATTCTGCTTGAGCTAATGGCACAGATGATAGTCTGATGGATATTGCTGGTTTTATGGGTGATTCTTACAGTATACCATCTTTCTGAATATCATTGATTCTTCTCTTCAAAACAGAGTAGCTTTAAAGCATCTTTGTCAAAATATATCTGATTTGTTTTCTGAAAAAATCAACCCTAATAATCTGAAAATGGCTTTTTTCATGTAATGCAGTCAAAACAGAGATTAAGGGTCAGATTGTAACAACTTTTTTAAAATTATTCTTCAAATACCTTCACATAAAGCATAGAATAGTTGAGTTTTTTAAGAACCCTAGTACTTTTCTGGAATCTTAATGCTGACTGCAAAGCTTGAGCTATTTTCTTTTTCTAGTATTTCTGCTCTGGAAACACTTTACATAATCTTTACATGAACCTGAAGCCCGTGTCTCTTATCACTAGAGCATTCTTCTAGGTTGCTGTCAGAATCAGGACTTGAAAAAGAACCAGACTGGTGCAAGATCAATTTGATTATTCCCCTGACATGCTCCTGGGACTCAGAGGTGCATGATAAAGTGTGCTGTATTGAGGTTGGACACCTGAGTCTCACTGGCTTTGCTTTAGCATGGGCCACGCTCTGAGATGTTTGTACTGGGTTCTTTCTTCCACTGGGCTTAAGGAAACCAGTTCAGTATAGACCCCCCAATGGACCTGAACTGTTAAGTCTGAAAAGCTCTAGTGGTAAGCCTGCAAGTGAGTGATTACATCTGCTATGTTCTACTGTTTGGAAGAAGCTGGACTGGGGTTTGAAAGCATTGGTAGGCTGGAGTTTACTTCATTGATTTGGGCACATTTGCTGCACCATCAGTTGTGTGATCTGTAGCATTGTTATCATATGGGATTTTCCACTACTCAGGATACCTTCATTCTCTCGTTACATTAGATAATGGAGAGTTGATACATGAGACAGAGGAGAGCTGATTGTATTCAGATCTTATTTAAGGAGTGTTTTAAGGATATTTGGGACAATTGAATGTGATAGGTGAGTAACAAGTCCTTGATACTGAATTGTTATGTGTAGGCCCAATAGGTCAGGTTTATGAGTCAGTTGTCCTGTGAGAACTAAACAATGTTTATATACAGCCAGGAAATTTAAAGTGACTTGGTTTTGGTTTGGTTTTTAATAGAAATGGAAACATTGCAACACAAATTGATCAGTGGGTTGAACTAAAGATGGCAAAATGATGAGGGCAGGGCTTGGAGAAAAGAAGCTTGATGCATTTTTTTTTTACATTGCATTTAAAATTTACTGTCAAATGAGAACTGTATATCATAAATTTTAAAAAGTATTTCCTTATTTACAGATTTCAAATATAATACCTTTGTGAATCAAGTATCCTGTTTCAGTATAATAGCTCTTCATTTGCAGATAGATCCTTAAATATATACAGCATTTAAAGATGAATGACAGTGAATAATTCAGGTAAATATGGTGTAGGGGGTTGCTTTTCTTATTTAAATACCTTGGTGCAGTTAAATAATTTTGTCATCTATCTAGACATAAGATTTTGAATTAATATTTACATATTTTCCCTTTGCTGAACTCCTACAAGGTTTTATTACGCAGAGTAACATATGAATGTTTTATGTTCTAAACTGCTTAAAGTATAAATCTGCTGAAAATCAAAGCCACCTGCCTCAAACAAGCAAACAAGACAACTTCATCTCCCCATGAAACCAAATAAAAATATCAGGCAGATAAAGGGTTTACTGCAGAAAAAAGATAGAATGGTCTACTCTTGATTAATTGCAAGCAAATAATAATAAGAAAAGAAGGATGTCCTAACAGGCTTTTGGTTTCACAAATTACATTTTAAGCATGAACAATTCTATTGATCGTTTTCTTTGAGGCACAAATTGTAAACAGTCACTTAATAGTATCTCTAGGGTGAATGAGTCTTATTGGATTAAGTAATGGCAATATCCCCTTGCACCTTTTTTTGTTCAGTGTTTTTATTTTGCCTTGCCTTTCATTTTACAGTCCTTGTTACAGTCCTTATTCAGAAATCTATCCATATTTGATAAAGTTGTTAATCCTGAGTTAAATTTATGCTCTGCAGAGTTGTCGCATGCTTCTAAAATATCAGCTGAGAATCATGCATATTTTGGATTTTTAAAATTCTAATAGAATGACCCAGTTTGGTAGGCTAAAGCCAAGGTGCATTAAAATGTGTGGCATATCTCTGAAATTACTGAGATATGATGTTTTAATAGAAAACGGAAACAAAATATTTCATGTAAACCGTATCAATAATTTTACATTCTTTTAATCCATGAAGTAGCAAGCAGCATGCTTTACCATGACAGGCTGGTCATTAGGATCATGGGAAGATGCAGCTAGTAGTGGTAGGGCATCAGACTCCTGATGAATGTTTACTGTGTATCTAAAAATGACACTGTGAAGCTGTGGCTGGTGGAAAGTATCTCCTTGCTGAGGCTATTGTACATTATCATGTATCATGTTTCTTCAGTACAGGTGAAATGAGTAACTAATTGGATGTGGAAGTCTCATCTGACCCAGAAAAAAGGACTATACTGCATCCCCCTGGGTTAATGTTGACAGGGCACTCTTAATCTTCTTATTTTTTTATACTCTTGGAGAAGATAACAGTGAAAGCTTAATGTTAATTTATATTTCTTTAACCAAATACAAAATGAATTAATTTACTATTTATGAATCACTTAGGAAGTGTATTTGGAATCATGCTTGACCTGTGGATTTCCAAAAATGAAATATATAACTAGTAGCTTGCAATAGTTTAAGTTTTTCTCCATTTTTAAAAAGTAGGAATCACTTCATCTCTTATCTCTAACAATGCTACTGGTTCACTATATTTCTGTTCTTTGATATATAAGTTTTGACAAGACTAAAGCTGGCTTCTTAATTTTGTGGAAGAATTAAATTAAGAGCTTTTTCACTGGCTGATTGTTAGGCTAATACACAGAGACATCAGTTGTAGTGAAGTCCCAGATGGTGAGCTTCAGTTGAAGTGTTAAAAGCCAAAATCAGAAAACCACAAATAGATGGGCTTGGATTTGGACTTTTGAGGATGATGAAAACTTTGACTGTGATTGGTTGTACATTGTGAGTGAAATATGAAGAGTAAATGTGTACTTCTCAGGGCTTTTAGGACCATGCTTCTGCCAAAAAGGGTGGGTTTTTCTTCCTCTCTGAACCTGTGTTTGTGCTGCCTCCTTTTCACTGGTCTTTGTGTTTGTGGAGCTGTGTGGTAGGTCACATCAGCTCACTGAGGAGCTGAAGCTAACTCCTCAAACAAAAATGAATTATCTGAAATGGGATGAGATGGTTAGAATGTGTAATATAAGTGTATTTGTGGGTGCTTGTGTTATGTAAAGGCTTCCATAAAATCAGTCTGCTGACAGTTAGGACTTCTTAGGTGAAAATCTAAGTGGGAAATGGTGTGGAGCTAAAGAAGGTAAAAAATGGTTTAGAGATGGGGTAGAGACCCCAAAGACTTGTGTTGGGGTATTTCTCAATTTTAAGCTTGAATCCTGCAGTTCCTGGCTTTGATAGCATAAAGATACTGTCATGTTTTGCCTAGAGTGACCCTTTATTTGCACTTTTGCATAGCTGGTGGCCACAAACAATATAGGGAGTGTCTGGTAAGTGGTGTGTTTTCAGGGGATCCTGAAGCGGGGAGTTTTACAAATTGTATTTTCACCTCCTTCAGTGTCAGAACTGATTATAGCAGTCCTGTAGATGTGCTACATGACAGATTCTTCTGACTGTAGTGTAGGTCATAATCCTGATTTTTCATTCATACCAGTTTTCCAGTGTAGTTTACTGCATGTCTTTACAAGCATTTGCCTCAACTCTGCAGGGTATGAAAAAACTAGTGCTGTGCTGGGACTTCTTTTTATTCGTGTTTGGCTACTGCTTTGGTTAATAATTAAAAAAAAATAAAACATTACAAAATAAAGGATCAAGTAAGACAGTATTAAACCTTTTAGACTTCTTCGACCTGTTTCTCTTTCCCATTGTCCATTCTTGCCTTTGTCAATATATCTGTATATGGTAAATGAGATGTACTGTAACACAGCTGTTGCAAATCATTGCCTTTTGCTTTAGCTTTTACCAGATTCGTGTGTCTATGAAAATTCCACCAAGAATTCCACACATATTAGAAGCTAGCTTGTTACATGGAAACGGTAAGTGCAAAAACTTTTCAGTAAATTAGATCATTATCTTGCCTTGCTAATTGAGGGATTGCACTTTTTGTCATATATTTTTATAACTAATACATAAACGTTTTTGATTTTGTTACTAACACAATGCAAATATATCTTGTTCTTAACAACGTGACTTAAAAGTTGATTACAGAATTTGTGGTTTTCATCTGCTGGTAGCAAAACATGGTGATTCCTTTATATTAGTGTTTTCTGGTTTTTTCCACTGCTCTGCTCAGTCTTCTCCACGTTTCAGGCTAAGATGACCAAGGCCAGATCTAAGTAGATATCTGAAAGCAGTGGAAAATTTCAGATACAGTCTCTTACACAGATTGAGAAGCCCATTCTTTTTTTTTATAAGAATACTTTGAAAGGATAAAGTTTTCAAACTTACTCTGTTGTTCTCTAGTGGCAAACTTGAAAATTGATTTAACCTCCTCAACAGAATTCCCTTATCTTTTTTCTTTTTTAAACCTGTCATTCACTTTTGGTTTCTATGTCCAGGCAAACTAAATCAAGAGAAACCTGTTAGGGCTCACCTAATTCTGTATAGGTCATACCTCAGCATGGTATAAAAATGTGAAAAGCAAAAAATTAATTAAGTTTTCAAATGTTATGTGGAATTACAAGAATTTCAAGGAAGAAAAACCTAATACAGTCTGAAAAAATGTGACAGGATGTTACTGAAACTTGAATTTTTGAGGCTATTTTGAAAGTAGCTCTGAGTACAGGAACAGTGTAGAAACTGGATTTTGGTCAAGCTTCCTAAATATTTCTTGGATTTGTATGAGATAAATTAATAGTTCTGATGAGCCAGGATTGCTCCACTTCAAAGGCAAAGTTTAATGTAATTTAGAGAATTTGGGTCTGATAAACATCTTTTAGTAAAACATACCTTTTGAGAAGTGACAATAATATGATTGATATTGCTGGAAAAAAGTTTTTCCATTTCATGGTATATTTTTGAATGGTCTTAAGTTGTTTCTTCAGAAAGCTGCAGTTGTGTAAGTAAATTGTGACATATGTGTTAGCTCTTGTTTCTTGTTACTAGGCATAAAGGGTATAAACATTAAGACTGCAATTTGGTGTGAGTTTAGATCAGCAGTTTTGACAAAGAAAAAACCTAGCCCTTGATTCCTCCTGGCCACTCTGTCTTACCTTCCTATTGCTCTGTGTGTGTTGTTGACATAAGTGTTTGATTTGGTCTGGGAGCTCAACTGGGGAACTTATTCAGCTGACAGGCAGCCATTTTACAAAAAAACCAAACCCCATTAAACCGAAAAACCGGGGCTCTTGTTAGATCAGTTTCTCAATTTGGTTTTTCAGGTATTTACTGATAATGTTTGTCTCACAGCAAAGCAGAAGGAAGGGTACAAGATGGTCAGTGAAAGTTTTTCCTTCTTGCAGACATGATAGTGCTAGGTCTTGCTGAGAACCTCTCTTTTCCATTTCCATTTAGACACTTGCTTGATTTAGCAGAGCTGGGTGCTACAGGCTCATATGCAACCCTCCTGTTCCAGGAGGAGGAAAAACTGATCACAGTTCTCGAGACTGCTGTTGTGTGTAGAAAATAGCTGCTATTGGTCTCAGCATAGAGTAGCACTGTGCTGATTCACTGTGTGAAAATGTTACTTGTTGACCACAGAGGAGGCTGGTCAGGATCCCACAGCTCCTACTCTTGAGAATGGTGTCCTGTACTGATCAGGTGCTTCTTTCTGCACTTTTCTCTCTTCAGTCTTTCTCATACTTGCCTATTCTAAATCCTATTTACTTTGTCATGTCATGATTTTCCCATCCCTCTCCAATTTTGCCCATTTCTAGCTCTCCCTGGACTCTGCACAAGTTACCCACAGTTTCCTTACTTTAGCTGTGTTTTCCACTCTCCCATAGAGCATTTGTTTGATCTCTCTCCTCCCTTTATCTCCCTGAGTAAAATACATAGTCTTAAGTTTTTCCTCTTTTCCCTGTTCATTTGCATCTCCTTTCACCCCTTGCCCAGCTCTTCATGCGGTCCTTCATTAATTTAAATAAGATTTTTTTCCATTTCTATTTTCCACATCCTTTAGTAGCTCATTAGAGCTGCTTGGGACCCAGCATGAGTGTCATTACAGATATGATAAGGCAATTCACTTGCTTTAGCTCCAGCCTTTTGAAGGTCTTTTATTATTCTTGTAATTTGAAGGAAGATGTAGTTGTGCTGTAGAAAATGAAAAGAAAAACGTATGTATCTTTTGCCTTTATGAGGTTGTTTCAGATTTGAAGATGTTCTGAATGCCTTCTTCTCTCAAAAATTCATGGCTCATTTTCAGAGAAAAAAAAGAGGGGGAGGAGAAAAACAGCAAAGGCAGAGTACAAAGGAACGAGGTGGCTGGTTTTGTGAAACAAGAGTAAATTAGCTTGTAAAATATAAATTAATAAATATAGTAACCTATATATCTAATAAAAATATAAATCTAGTAAATTTATATGCAAGAGTAATAAATATGTAAGAGTAAATATATCATTTATATGCAAGAGTAAAAAAAATCCACTTTATTTTCTCCTCTGTTGTGGAAACAGCCTTTAGTGTGGATAGAAGCTTAAGAATAGTCCTGGCCAGTCAGTGCATCATTGATTTAAAAAGCAGCAGTTCTGCCTTGATGACCTCACATTTGTGAGACCTTGGTCCCTGTGTGGAAGTGGCTCAGCCTGTTCCTGACTCAGCTTTTCCTCTGCAGCTCCTCTCTGTCTTCTGGGTGTGCTGGTTTGCATTACACTGAAGTCAGCAGAGCTGGGGACTGTAACTCAGGGTTGGACACTGCAGAGGAAGTGGAACCTCAGCCATTTGTCTCCCTTAATTCTTTTGTTTCTGACGGGAGTGGGAGATCCCTTTTGCTGATGCTGTGCAGTTGTATCAGATTATGTGCCAAGTGAAACCGTACCTGCTCTGCCCTTCAGCTGTAACAGATGACTGAGATGGATGTAAGCTGAAAGTGGCATTATACATAGGGGAATTACACTGTAATGATTCAGCCTTTGTCAGCTTTTTGTCCAGGACACCTAAACTGATGATATGTATGAAAACACTTCAGCAAAACCCAGTATTTGTACATTTCTGAAGAGAAATGGGAATGTTTGCCAAGAGCAGTAATATTCTATCAGAGGCCCCAAAGCTGTAAACTGCAAACTGCTGATTTTTTTTTTCCTCTTGTGGATTCCTTTGAAGTAATTTATTAAGAAGAATCAAAAGAATTTTTGAAAATCTTTTGCACCCTCATTTAAATGATTTCTAAGACATTTTGTCTTGGAGACGTTAAATGTTATTGAGCCATTTTTTGAGAGGAGTTATAAGTGTCAGTATTTCTGTTTCTTCTGTTCTTCCAAGTTCTAACTTCTTTTAGATTTTTTTCAGAGGATAGTACCCATCATGATACTTCCTGTATGATAATCCTTTGCTATGTGACAAATATTTCCTCCATGGCTGTTTTAAAGAATTCCATTTCTCATTTCTTCTGCATTTCTTTTAACTCTTTTTTTTCAGCAAACCATTTATCACACTTTTCTGAACTCTTTTTGAGGAGTAGCCTTTGGATTGAAAGCAGAAGTGTCATATTGCATGTGCAATGCCAGGTTCAGGTGATAAGCTCGGAATTAGTTTGGCTTGAGTAGGATGCAAAAATCTCAAAAGAAAGAACAAATTACCTCTGTTCTTGATTAATTCAGTGGAGTGGCATATGTCATTTAACTTTTTTGCCTCATCTGTAGGTAGTTTTGTTTTCAGTGTGGTTAAAACCTAAAAATTAACATGAATGCTAGATGAAACAATACCTAATTCAGGATTTTTATTACAATTTTTGATGCCTAGAGTGTTTTCAGTTTGTAACAAAGCAAAAATTCTTCATAACTTATATTAAAAGAAAATTATATTAAAAACATTGACAATGTTTCTTTGAAATAAAATATACCCCTTCAAACTTCATCAGGTGCTGACTGAAAAGAAAACCACTTGTATTGCTGATGTTACAGTTTTAATAGTAATCATGAAACTGATGGAAATTATAGTTCCACTTATTAGCTGCTGAGTTTTCCAGTTATATTAATGCTTGTTTCTCTCTTCAGGTGCAACAGATCTTGCCTTTCCTGCTTCAGTCCATGACAATATAGTTTGCAGTAAAACATTTCAGATTCTTTACAAAAATGAGGAAGTTTCCGTGAATGATGTGATGATTTTCAAAATAAAAATGCTGTTAGACGAGAGGAAGGTAATCTGCTGTTCAAATTTACTATATTCATATAATTTAGGCTTCATGATGTACAATTTGAATTAGTACCAATAAGGGACCTGAAAGATTTCATGCTTCTACAATTTCTTTGTAGATTGAGGAGTCGCTTAATGAAATGAATTTTCTGCTAACATTAGATTTACACTTCACGGATACAGACTACTCGTAAGTTTAAATATAGAAGATTTTGTTAAAGCAAGAATATATGTTAACTCTTTAATCTATTTAAATCTGTATTATTTATAGGTGTAGTGTATTCACATTAGACAGAAATAATAGTAAAAAAGAAATCCAATGCTGAAGTCTCTTAAGATTTCATAACTGGTTTGTCTCATTCTATTTTCTTTTTCTCTGGGGGAGATGCCGTTGCATTCCAAAGTATGGACTTATGCTAAATTGCTATTTGTGTCAGTTATTAATAACTTGTACTTTAAATATGATTGTTCTAATTGTATGTTGTTCTGTTAATTTCTTCTTAGACCAGATGACCTGAGCACACTACAGCCAATTAGTAGCCGAACCTTAAAGTTGCACTTTAACCTCCACCAGGGCCTTCATCATTACGTCAATGTTATGTTTGATTACTTCCACCTTTCTGTCATATCGGTTATAGTCCATGCTTCTTTGGTTGCTCTGCATCAGCCATTGATAAGGTAATTTCTTGCTAATAATATGAAAATAAATTATTGAATGTCCAAATGGAAATGCTATAAAACCAGAATAATTAGGAAGAAGTTAAATCTATGGGCAGTATTGTTTTCTATGATGATTTTGGAATTCAGGGCCCAGAGAGATGGGAAACTTTGTGTTTTTAAAATTATCTGGAACAAATTTTGAGGGTTTTTTAATTAAAAATTAGAGTCTGTAGTGTAGAAGAGGGAGAATGCCCAAGGCTAGAGAAGTGGAGGAAGGTATAAATATCTATATTATATGTGTATATTTATATGTATAAATATTTATGATTTTTTTTTGATCAGGAAGATCTGCTGCACACTGTACACAGTGGCTGAAATAGCTGTTAATACAAATAGGCTGCTTTCTGTTAACTGTCTGCACAGTTTTCAGTTACTACTTGAATGCCAGTGATATGTGCAAATGATAAATTTACCATTTTATTCAGTAAATGGAACTGGAGAATTTACTTTTCTCTTTAAAAAAATTTTGGCTAATTTTTGCTGGAGCCTTTTTATTTCATCTACTTGTGTCACTCTTTGCAGTCTCTGTTTACTTTGCATCTCTGTGTGAAAAAGGGCTGTACACAGTCAGTTGCACATATGAAATATTCTTTGCACACCTTTTTTTTAAGCATATGTATCTTTTCCTTCTTTCATGGTCTTCAAATACTCCATGCTAATGCCCTCAAGTTTCCTCATATTCAAGTCCAGTCTGTACTGTAAATGCCCAGACCTTTAGCTTCAGGTATTCCTACTCCTTGTGCCTGTCTTCACATCACGGAAAGCACTGTCTCTGTCTGTGTTAGACAGCTGTTCTGTGCTCTAGGGCTGTGCTGGTGTGGAGGATTCATCAGGCTTTCATGGGGTTTTTTGTCCTTTTTTTCCCCCTGCAAGTTGGTTTAAATTGTTTTGGTGAAGTGTTTTAGGCATGGTTATATAGTAATTGAACTAACACATTTGAAGAGATAGTGCAGCTGTATTTGGGAGAGAAAACAAGTACTGAGAAGGTGGGAATTGTTGAAGACATAATCTGATAAGTGCACTTAAATGCACTTTTTAATGTACTTAAAGTAGCATTATTATGTAAAATGTACATGATCACCCTCTCCCATGAGTGAAATTCAGACATTTAACCCTTATTGATCATTTGTTGTCAGAAAATGAAAAACAGGTTTTGATACTAATTTTTAGTCAGAAAGCTATTTGTCCCTACTGACCTTTTAAAAAACTTGTAGTAAATCTGAGGGGTTTTCTACGTATTTTTCCTCAGTTTCTGGCCTTTAAAGTGGTGATACAATAATGTTATTTAATTTTAAACCTCAGCTTGATACAGTTTGTGTAAGGAGATACTGAAACAAAACAGCAACTTCTATGCTGCTTTTGTTATCTGGACAGTAGGGTGTTCCTAGTGTCCACAAAATTATTTTAAGTATTCAAGTTGTCCTTTAAATCAGTTTATGATGGGGAGAGGAAGAAACTTGAACATTTACAGTTTCATTTCAGCTGAGCTCCCCCATGTAGCAAATACTTGATGGTTGTTGTGTCCATATCTGGTACACTGTTCTGAAACACCTCTTTCTGAAAAACCTGAGAATTGCAGATGTCACTCCTCTTCGTCCTTTGGGCTTTCATGGGTGACAGTTTGGTCTTCTGTTTGGATCATGTTCACATTATTGGCACCTCTTCCTTTCCTAGGGGTGGTTACCTTTTGAGCATTTTCTTCTTCTGAGTAGCATTCAGATTCACCTTCTCTTGGGACCAACTAGTGTTAACCTTCCCTTGAAAGAGAGAAGGTAATTCTACTTGGATACAGCCCTGGATTCCTGTATAATCTAGACTTTTCTTTAATCTGCAATTGCATATTTCTGCCTGTTATATAATAGTCCTCACTTTTTGCATTCATTCATTTTTCATTCATCTTTCCTAGTTGTTATCACAAGGCTACTGTTGCAGGATGCTCTGTTCTTCCAGGAGTTCAGGATAGCATCTCCACAGCAGGCAGAGGTCAGGCATCCTTTGGGAAAACAGTAATGTCAGTTTGTGTAACAGCTTTCCACTTCCTGCTACTGCCTCACTTTTAAGAAATTAAGTCCTCACAGCAAAATCCACAGAAAATGAATGCTTCATACCCGTTATAATTTAAGATTTCTCTTCCTGGCTTAAACTTTCAGGAATATTGTTTAAATTAATTGAAGTTTGAATTGGAAGTAATGAAGAGCAGTACATTCAGATTATCAGTTCATTTGTGCTTTTTGCAGTTTTCCTCGCCCAGTGAAGAATACGTGGTTGAACAGAAATGCACCAGCACAAAACAGGGACTCTGTGATTCCTTCTCTTGAAAGTGTGGTCTTTGGCAATAACTACACAAAACAGTTGTCAGCAGACGTAAGATCAGTTTAAGATTTTTTTGTATCCTGTTGGGAGGTGTGAATTTTATCTTTTCCGCAGGAATATTATTTAATAAAGAATGAACTTTGTTAGAGTTGTTTTGGGGTGGCATGTGAAAAGGGAAATGAGAAAAATTGTTCCAAAAGACTATGTTACCTGCTTCAGGAATTACATATGGGAAACTTACAATATTATTTGACCTCCTTTTTTATTGTCTCACAATCCATTGAAAATCAAAAAAGTGTGGATCAAGTTTGTGAAAAGAGGCAATTGTTTATTTTTTTAGTGATTCTGCTAACATTTCATTTATTATACAAAATTAATATGTGCCTTCTCTTCTTTATTCTAGGGTTGCAGTTTTGTTGTTTCAGAGTCTTTCCTCAGCCATGCTTATAATTTCCACTACACACTTTGTGCCACTTTGCTGCTTGCTTTCAAAGGGTTACATAGATATTTCATTACAATAACCAAGGATCTCCCCTCTTCTCACCGAATTGAACTGGGTATGTTCAATTTCATAATACGTATCACTTTGTTGTGAATGTTTATTAAGACCTCTTCTAGACTAAACTGTCATTGATGGCACATCTCTTATATCTAAAATATTTTTTGCTTAAACTGATCTGAAGTTTAATAACTGAAAAAAATCCAAAGAAACAAGTGCTATCACATCTCTAATAAAATAAGTAGATAACAGACTTAATCTATGGAAATATATTTTTTCTTCTTGGTCTTGATTTGTGTTCTGATTTCAAATTACTGTGTTTAGTGGTAAGAAAGTTAGAGAAGCTCTTAATCCAAGTAGCACACTGCACTTCTTTGTTGTAAGGAAACATTGCATATTTGTACAAAAATCTAAATTCTTTAAGCTTTAAGAAGAATATTTCACTGAAAACCTACATAAAAAAAGACCTACAAGAAAAAATTGCTGCTGGCTTAGTTTGTAGTTTAACTTTTTAAACAGACTTAGTTGCCGTGAAGACTTGTAGCTAACCACATGTGATAAAAGTAGCTGCAAAAGTATTACATGCAATGTATGGAAATGTGCATGCACATTCCTTTTCTATAGAATGAAGCTATATTAGAGAGCCTAACCTTGATTTGTGAACAGTGGAAGTAAGAAAGGAAAATACATTGGCATTGTAAACAATGATTTAGACATTTTCCTCAGCAACCATATGCTTCTTTTAGTCATGTTAAAAAAAAAAAAAAGGATCATTTGGCATTTATATGGATTGTAGACAATACTTACTGATTTTTGTATTGTTTAATTTTACCAGTCAAAACTAAGCACAGCGAAATAGTAAGGTTGGTAATTGAACTATGAAAGATATTTTAAAAATGTGATGTGGTCATTTAGTGAATCAGAGAAAGAATGTTTCACTTCTATATTACAAAATACAAAGCCATTTTTGGTGGAAAAATTTTTATGGAGTGTATTACAAATCTGTCCATGGAAAAATACTAGAAACTGAAGTGTTTTCTTCATAGAAGCAAAAATACTTCTACATTTACTGATACATTTTTCAGTCAGTTATCTTAATTTTGATATGGAGGGAAACACTTTATTAAAGGAGTGACTCAACTCTTAGTTTTTCTTGTAAGGTCAAAAAGTCCTTTTTCCCAAATCATAGACTCAGAGAGTCATTTAGGTTGGAAGAGACCTCTAAAGATCATGAAGATCCAAAAATTAACCCAGCAAAACCATGTTCACCACTAAACCACATCTCCCAAGTGTCACATCCACATGCAGGCTGTTCCAATGCCTGACCACCCTTTCAGGGAAGAAATTTTTCCTAATATCCAATATAAGCCCGTTCTAGTACAACTTGAGATCATTTCCTCTTGCTGTGTCACTTGTTACCTGGGAGAAGAGACCAACCCCCACCTGGCTACCCTCTCCTTTCAGGCAGTTGTACAAGAGCAGTAAGATCTCCCCTGAGCCTCCTTTGGTCCAGGTTGAAGAACTCCAGCTCCTTTTCCTGCTCCTCCCAGGACTTGTGCTCCAGACCCTTCACCAGCCTTGTTGCCCTTCTCTGGATTTGCTTTACCAGCTCAATATATTGAGTTTTGGCACTATTGTTGTTCTAAGGATAGGCTTAGACTAAACCTTGATACTTAAATGTTTCAAATATGATCTTGAGTTCCCCTAAAACATTCCTTTAAAATATGTATGTAATAGAAAAAAGCTGTCATTGAATTGCATACTGGTAATGCAATGTTGGATTGTATCTTTCAACAACGTTGAAGTCACCAAAGCCACTCACAAGCTTCAGTGGTACTTCAATCAGACCTTTTCTCATCTATATGGGTAATTTAGCTTACCTTTAGCTATGTAGTTTTGAACAGAAATGCTCAAACTAAATATCTGAAGAGAAAATTATAACTTAGATTTAACATTCATTGTACATATCCCACTGACAGTTTGTTTCCTTGTGAATTTAATTTTTAGTTTGTTTCCTTTGTGGGTTTAATTTATTATTTTTAAGTTTCTGCTAGAGTTACTTGTTTTTTTCATATTTATAAATATATTTTTCATTTATTTCAGTTATTTTGTTTATACATTGATTGGAAAAATAGATAAAATAAAAAGTACTAATAAAGTAAGCTTTAATTGTTACTCACATTTCACTCACGAAAAATAATACCTATCATTAATACTAATGTTTCTAAAATCCATCAGCAGTTAGCAAAATAGAGCTGTGTTTCTGTAAGGTGTGTAAAGAAATTGAGGCTCGCTGTACTTCACAAAGTACACAATTGTAATTTGTGCTTTTAAAAAAAATATAAAATTAACTTTTTTATAGTGGATATTTTATCTGTGAAGTTTAAATGGGCATTGCAGAAGAGAATATCTAGTCCTGTTTAAACTTCAGCATCATTACTTTTTTTGTTTAAGATAAATTTATTCTTTCTTTAATTTTGTTTCTTCTGTTTGCTTTGCTATTGCTCTGTCATAATTTTAACACAAGGCACTGATTTTGCAGAAGCATGTGAAGACAACTGTTGGACTCGATAAATGTAATTGAGCTTTTAAATATTACTGGTTTCAGGAGATAAAAAAATCCTAACTTAATGTGTATCACAAATGATACTTAATCTAGAAACTGCACTAAAATGATATGTTTTCATGTACTGATCTAACTGCACTAATTGCTAGGCTAGCAATAAGCTCTTTTACTAACTTTAAGGCAAATAATAAATCACAGGTGAAAAAAGGAGTGTAGTAACTAGTCATGTGTGTACAATCCCTGTAACTAGCCAAGGCCAACATGCAGGTCCTTTATGAACGCCTTCTCAGAAGAAAATATCCACGAGCCCAGAGATTCGACTACCTAGGTATGTTTCCAAAGCAGGTGATATAATCCCTCAGATTTTTATTGATATTATAAAATATTATATTCTTATGAATAATAGAAAATGTTACTCCATTTGTAGAAAGAAACAATTTTATTATTCAGCCATAGCAAACGTATGTTGAACTCTGAAGTTGGCAGAATTGAGCTACTAAATTTTAGGCTGAGTAGAGATGATAAAATGAGACATCATTGCTGTGTTTTGGTTTAGTGTTTTTCTACTTTACTGAACAAAAATGAGTGAAAATTCAGTCAGTCATCAACATTTTTTTTAAAATAGGTTAAAATTGTAGCTTCATTGAATGCAACACAGATTTCTAGATAATTGAAGATAATTAATACCTTTTCTTTCTGAGAAATCTTTCCGATTCTTCTGGTATCTCAAGACTTAATTCTTCCAAACACTACACAAGACATTTTGAGTGCTTAGGATGCATTTGTCCATATCTACGTGGGCCAATCCTCCTTTTGGGAGTGTCAATGTGGGCTTGATGCTGGACAAAAGATTACAGTGCTGTTTAAGCACAAGGAAGTTTCAGCTGGGAAAAGGATTTAATGGCAGTTCAGTCTCATACCAGGTCTCCAGCTTAATCATCTATAAGTGTGTTTTGGTTTTTTTATAAAAAAGGAAACCAAACTGGTTTTTAGCAGAGCCAGCAAAATTACTTAAGATGTTTGCTGGATTAACACTGCTGCTATAGAATATAAGTGCTTAATTTCCTTTTGTGTTGTGTTAGCTCTATTCTGTTTTCTCTTCTTTAATCTAGCATTGGGATATTAATATAGTTTGAGGTTTTCCATAATGGTTTTAGATTTCAGAGTTTTAAATCTTGTTCAACAAGCCTATTCTCAACTGAAGCATGACAAACAAATAATCAGTATGGTGTCATAAGTAAAACATTTAATTATTTCACTAACACCAAAATTTGTGTGGCCATTTGTATGGCAAAACTAGTATTATATCTTAAATTATTTTCACACATTTTCAGAAAAATTATGATGAGGTACTGTTTAGCAAAAGGTATATGTAGTTTCTTTAAACAACTATTGTAAACTTGTTTCTGAGAACATCATACATTTCTGCAATTTGCTTTTTTTCTCAGAGCTTTGAGTTGTGGGAGTTAATTTGTGTAGCATTAAGTTCAAACCTAAGCATGATGAATGCTGTTGGTTGAGAATCAATATATACTTACCAAGTATAGGTAGCAAAATTCAAGGAGAAGTTGAGTATACATACTGTTGCTGTTCTGTAAATTTTTGTTCATTATCCATACCCTGAAGTTACTACTGTGGCTTTCAAGGCATATTTTATTGCTGTATGTTTTCAAGAAATATTGAACATTTTTGTCCTTAATACTGTGTCTCAAAAATGAAATATAAATGCTTGTTACAGGCAATTTTAGCGTTTATGAATTGTTCCCTTATTACTCATACTTCAGATGCAGAAGGAAATTAAACATAATACTGAATTATTATTTGATTTATCAAATCCCCCCCCCCAAAGTCAACAGGGCTGTTTAACAAGGAAAAACATCTTCATGAAGGAATATATCTGTTTTCTTCACAAACGAGTCATTCATGGTTCAGATCCAGTTTAAGCTGCCATACTGTGTTAGATTGAGTTGCTCTTACATTAAGCTACTGAGAGATCACTTAAAGAACAGTTTTATTGACTAAAAAATAATTCCTCATACAATTAAAGACTTGTATTTATATTCATGTATCTTGTAAATGATAGACCTTTAGAAAAATGTTATGGGAGTAAGGCTGCTCTAGAAAATCTAGTAGAAGAGGAATTGTATTACCTTGGTTTTAAATTATGATATTGCTGCTGAATAGCAGCAACATCAGTGGATAATCTGAAAACTATATCATCTAAACTACAGTATTTTCAAATTTAATTTTGAATGGAAAATTGTTGTCCTTGACAAGGTGTCATGATAAGCAATCATGATAATTACAAATTTTTTGTCTTAATTATGTTTTGTCCTCAATCTCAGAAATTGCTATGGAGAATTTTAATGGAAGTTTATAGTTTACTTAATAACTGTGGCACTTCATATGGCTTCAAGTTTTATTTGATGAATTCTTTTCCATGCCTTAAAATTGTTTTGTGAGATAATTTGTTTCAGCCTGCAACTTGGAAAGTACATTACTCATGGATATGTCCTCTCATCTTTCCAGAAAACATAGATGTAGAAATTCGTCTTGCAGAATTGTGTGAAGAAGTCAAGGTACAGGGCTTTTTTTCATGTATTAAATAAGTGAAATAACTATAAAAGTAGAATGTGCTGATTTTATATGCTACTTGGGAATATACTGTTTATTTCAGGGATGACAGCATGTATGTTTTTTGCTAGCAGTTATTTCAACTCTTCCTCCAAAGAGAAATTGTTCAACTGACGCCAAAACTGAACTGTTGATCTGGTGGCTTGGTGTGTGAGTGGTAGCTGTGTAACTATTTATATCATGAAACTGAAGTTTTAGAGAGGTGGATTGCTTGTATGAAAATCACACTTTGAATTTTCTACAGTTGTAATTTGATTTTTGGGAGTTTGATGGTATCAAATAACAATGACACAAAGTCAAGCAGAAGTAATTTTTACAAAAGGAGATTGTGCAAGTCATCCCCTCATCTGAAAGTACTTGTTCTGATGCTGTCTCCTTTTCCTGTTTTTCCTACATTCTCAAGGAAGCTCTGTCTGCTTTAAATGGCTTAGATTTGTCTCCCCATCTCTCTCCTTAGAACTATCTCCAGCTGAATAACAGATTTCCTCGTTATGGCAAAGTCTAAAGGATAGGTTTTAAAACTTCTTGAAATATTATCCATGCTTTGCTGGTGAGTGAGCCATCTGCCCAACTTGTAAAAACAGTTGGCTCACCTTTAGTTACTGCAGTAGTAGTATAACTGCAAGAAAATGTAGTATGGCCTTTAAAAGGATGTCATTTGTATAACTGGAGACAAAATCAGCACTGATAGCTCTCTATGGGCAACTAATAATCTTACTTTATGTATTAAAATAGTTTTTTCATTTACATAGCTTCTCTGAATTAGTTAGTTTCTCCCTTAGCTTGTCAAATGTTTTCTGTTTTCTTCTGTTCTTTTGTACAGTTCTTATCAAAAGTTTATCTTATTTCTCTTATTATTGGCTAAGTTGATGTTTCTATATTTCCAATTCTTTCTTCTACTAGCTCTGTAATATTGGTAGAGCTAGTTCTTTACTATCTTTTCATTTTAAACCCTTTGCCTCAGTGCCTTATGGGCCGACAATGAGTTTCTGAAAAACAATGTTATTTTCTAAAATGGCAGGGAACATCAGCCTAGCTATCTGGAATTGCTGTGGAACTGTATCACAGGATTACAGTACATTGTAAAGAAAGCAAAACTTGTTTCACACCAAATTTGTCTTGGTGTGATCTGGTTCTAGGAAGCTTGTGCTATAACACTGCTTCCTGACTATGCATAAAATGTATGTAGATATATCATCTTATAAAGGCTATTGTGAGTTATAATATTCTGAAATGGAGATATCTTTATTAAATGTGTATGATTTTATCAAAGCTGGACTAACATAGCAAGTGTCAATTTTTGGTTTCCTGGTTCCTCTTGCTTTCAGGCACATGGTATTTTTATATGTTAGAAAATACAACAGTTGAACTCGGTTACCTTTGCCATAAGGGGAATTATTGCTTTAATTTTTGGACGGGAGTCATAATTCTAAAAAGCAAAGGGATAATATATAGTGCAACATAAAATAATCTATTACTATTGTGACATAGATGGATCTAGTGTCTTGGTTTGAGGACATGCTAGGACATCCAGTTTTGATACTTAGTTGAAATAGTTCTCATTTGGAAGTTTTTAAATGAAAATTCTCACTAAGATAAAGTATACTTTTTTCTTATTCCTATACATTATGGTTTCATCAGTGAATCACGTAAATGTTTTTTCCTGACTTCAGAAAATGGAAAATCCTGATGAACTGGCAGAACTTATAAATATGAATCTTGCTCAGCTTTGCTCACTTCTGATGGCTCTCTGGGGGCAGTTTCTGGAGGTCATTACGTTACAAGAGGAGGTCACGGCTTTGCTAGCACAAGAGCATCACACATTAAGAGTAAGTATTGACCCAGGGACCTTCATGTGCTTACTGGGACACATTGTTATGGAAATGTTTATCAAAATGAGACTCCAGATTACCATTTTTCTATTTATATTTCAGAAAGCTGGTTGGAATTGTAAAGGGAACTGTTGCATTTCATTTGTTACCTTGTATATAATGTATAATGTTGTTGGAATATAATGCATAAAACGTATTATTTATGTTTATGAACCAAGTAATTCAATATTCTTTTGAATAAGAAATGCAGTTCAGAAGGCTGATTACAGGCTGTGGAATAATATATATTTGTGCAGACTGATGTGCTTTTCTGTGGGAGCCTTGTCTGGTGCCCACCCTACATTTTACTTCTCTGCTGCATTTAGGCTGCCTGCTTACATCATAAACAAAGTGTATTTCTCTCTGAATTAAGAATTTATAACATTAATAAATTTTGAAAAGTCTCTTACATGGGATTTTATAAAAGAAATATGTGTGAAATGATCTGGCACATGAGTATTTGGGTGTGTGTACTAACACAGCTATAGTGCTTTTGGTCTGTCTAGGGGTGTGTGCAATTGCTGTGGGCTCTCTGCAAGCAGAACCACAGCAGGGCTGTTCCCATAGTGAAATATAATCGGGTATGGACTAAAGCATTACTCTTACTTGATAAATCTCATTGTTTAGTGAGGAGAGCGTGGTTGTGGAAATAGCCTGTTGTGGAGAATAAATGGAATCTTACAGAATGAATGCAAGGGCTATTTGTTTGATGTGCTAGCCATAAGACAGAGATCATTTTATTGTCTGTCTATGAATCTTACCTTTCTGTAGTTTTTGTATAAAAACTGGAACACCTCAAGTTAACTGGTGAAAGGTATGAAAATATACTGTTTCATTTAACTTGCATTTTCATTCAGCTGCTGGTATGTTAGTGTTTGTACAAATTTATATTTAATAAAACCAAATTAAGAATTAATACATTAATTTTTACTGCTCCAGAAAAGACAATGCTAATGATTATGTATTTATCTTATTAAATGTGGTCCTTTTAAAATTGATAATGTAAGTTATCCTCCTTAGCTCATAAATGCCTTAATTATTACATTTTCCTGCAATTGTTTTAGAGTATAAATCAAAGTATTTAATTATACTATGGGAATTGAGATATTGCACATATTAAAAGTATTTCTGTGATGCTTTCCAGCTTGAAAAAAATTCAAATTGGAGTTCCCTTCCTCCCTGTGGAAAAAAAAAAAGTATAATTTGATTTCACATCTGCATGCCCTGCATCATTTTGATTTACTGTTATGCTCATTCCTTTTGTTATCTGTCACTGTACTTTGTGGATACTCTATAATCGATCAAAGACTGGAGAGGAGATGCAAGGCATGGGTAATCCTAAAATTACATTTTTATTTAGTACTTGATAGCAGAAAGCAAGCAGGCTGACTCTGCAAGAATTGCATAGTACAGCATTGAAAAGGGATTTTTACCTGAGCCAACTTAGACAGGACCAGCAATGTGATATTACTTCATTTTTAAATGGACACTTGTATCAACTTGGAGTGGAAAAAACGAGTTTGTATGAATACTTTGAAAATGTATATTATTAAAATATATGTAAGAAATCACTGCTCCACTGGGCTTCCCATGTGGCAGTAGAGTAGGAACTCACAATCCATAGGTTCAGTAAACCTTTAATGAAATAGAGATGCTAAATTTCAGCCTTATCTTTTCTAAGAATGTGTTCAGTTGTTGGGTTTGGATCTTGTTTTGCAGTGTTTAGTATAAGAAATTATAACTTTTATTAGTAATATCTTGAGAATTTATATTCAGAGGGATTATATAAACATACATCAGGAAATCTACAATGATGGTCATGTTCCACTGGAGCCATTATCTGCACATACCAAGTGATACAGGCTTTCTGGTTATTGTATTTAGTTATGATATTTAAAGTTTAGTTATTTAAAGATTTAGTTATGATATTTAAATTATATTTAAAAGATGATCTACTAATTCTTCTCTTTGGAGACTATATGTTGACATTTCGAGTGATGGAATTGTTAAGGTCGGAAAAGACCTTTAAGGTCATCAAGTCCAACTATTAACCCAGCACCGCCACATTCAGCACTGAACCAGATCCCCATGTGCCATATCCAAATGTACTCTGAACACTCCCACAGATGGCAATTCCACCACTTCCCTGGGCATTCTGTTCCAATTCTTTACAACTCCTTCTGTGAAAAAAACCCAAACGAATATCCAACCTAGACCTCCCCTGGCACAACTTAAGCCATTTCCTCTTGTCTTTTCACCTGGGATATGGCAGAAGAGACCAATTCCCACCTGGCTACTGCCTCCTTTCAGGTAGTTGTAGAGAGTGATGAAGTCTCCCCTTAGCCTCCTTTTCTCTAGGCTAAAGATGACCCACTAATTCTCCTCTTAAGAGACCTGCCCTTTCTAAAATAAGAAACCTTTTTATTTTTGGAAATGGATACTTTGATATGTTCACTACTGGATGCTAAATCTCATTTTATCTTTTCTTCTTGCAATATTTCCAGACTATAGCTTCAACAGGAAATTTCTCCTTGGGAAACTTGATTTATGAACCCTTTTAGGGAGTGATTAATCTGGGTGGTTAAGATACTTGTGTTAAAATACCCCCTAGAAAGGCCTGCCACCTGCATTTGGTCAAATGACATTCATCCTCTTTGCACAGATGCTTATAAAACAGGTATTTCTGCTGAAGAATTGTTCAAGTGTTAAAATTATTATTTTAATAATTTTACTTACATTTATTTAAGTGTTTCAATATTTAACTATTTTCAAATACTTAGAAAAGCACTACATTAGAAAGTGAGAAACACTTTAGGTAAAATTGAATATTCATCTACTACATGATTATACTGATATGGTTTATAAATGTATTTTATTGAAAAACTGCTCAGAGTATGTTATATTACAAACGTTTTGAGCACTCAACTAGTTCCTCTCTTTGTTCTGTAGTGACACCTTCTGGTAGGTCTGAATATATTCTTGCAAAATTATTTCCTTCAGTTTGATTAGTCCTAAAATAGGAGAGCTGAAAACTAAGGTCTCTGACTGCTATTTATAAATATGCAGATACACAATATGTATTCCACAGCAGTTTTTATACAAAGTTCTTCTGTTTACACTGGGAGGACCATAAAAACCATGCCTCTGGGAAGTCTGTAGAGATTAGAAGTAGCAGCTGCAATTTCCTCCTGCAAAGCCCGTGTGGAGTCAACCCAAGTCGGTGGTTCCTGCATCGTTAGCAGAGCCGGCAGCCACTCTGGTTCTGCAGAACCTGTTTAGCAGTGTCCTAGCAAGTGCCTCAGTCCTTCAGTAAGTTAAGCACCGATTAAATATAAGAAACTACTGTTGATTAGGGTTCTTTTGTCTCATTAGTAAAGTCTTATGTGCTTATGGAGCTTACTTTCAACTAGTTTTATACTGTTGTTATTTTTCTTGGAGCTGCCTGGAGCTGGTAATAAGATTTTCTTCAAAAATACTGAAATTACTTAATTACATATAGGATTTATTGCAAACGAAAAGATGCCTTTCTTTTCTGTTGGAAAGAGTGCAATATTCTAAAGATCTGGTCTCCGTATAACTCCAGTTACTTTATGTGGTGAAGTGCTCACATCTAAATTCAAAACTACCTTGCTTGCTTCCTGGGAAACAGCTGTGTGCCCTTTTCTTGACATATACCACACACATCTACTAATTAGGCAATGTTCCTGTAACTATTACCTGACTGATCAGGTTCTTTAATTAATTTTTAAATTGATTAATTTAAAATTATAATGTCTACTCTTCGTGATAAATTGTTCTAAAATCTAGTTTTTAAGCAGTAAAATTATCTGTCAAATCTATTGTATAACAGTCTCCTCTTCCTGGGGGAAAGGGTAGGGATTAGTGCTGAAAACATCATATATTTGCAAAGTACATGTCTGTTTAGAAAAGTCAGCTGGGAAAATGCAGTAAATTACTTGGGAACATCAATTCTAATCCCACATGTGTATGTATAAACTCCTGTTGTATAAACAACAAATTCCGAAAGAAAGCAAATTGAGTTCTGGCAAAAGTGGAAGTTGCATTTACAAGAAGATGTTGAATTTTGTGTTTTTCTTCTTACTTCAAAGCATTTCCCATTACTATGCAGAGATGATGTTATGACTAAGATTAATTTCATGAAATATAGTACAATAAATTCTGGGACTGCAGAATATCTAATGGGTTTCTGTTTCTGAAGGTAATACTCAGGCTCATTCAGAAGTGTCAATTGAACAGTCATTTCCTTTCTTCCCATCAACGTTTCCAAAAATATTTTGTGTGTTATTGCTTGAGCCTGATTTGGATGATTGATTTATTGGAAATCAAATTTTCAGCAGGCAGTTGAGTCTAATATAATTCCCAGTTATCCAGAGCACAAATTTAAATTGTTTCAGTCACTAGTCTTGTCTGTGGCATCCATCCAGAATCTAAAAAAAGAACATCTAAAAATAAAGTAACTTTCTGTATTATACATATAAATGATATATTGGTGCATAGGAATGCTGGTGGATTTTTAAAAATCATTTGTAAGGTAAAATAAACTCTACCTTCATTTGGATTTTGCAGGTGCGCAGATTTGCTGAAGCATTCTTTTGCTTTGAGCATCCTAGGGAAGCTGCTCTTGCCTTTCAGGAACTACAGTGAGTACCCTTTGGAATTCCACAGTATATAGCATGTAGTACTATTACTCTGTGGTATGTGTTATGCAGAAGTAGCATTGCAAAAATACATAAGAAATGCAAGAGAAACTTTTGTTCTCAAGATAGATTTAAAGTGCTGGAACTTATATAAGAAGTCATTAAATAATCAAGCTGTTATTAGTTAATGACTAGAAAAGCTTCTACTAAAATGAATTAAACTGTAGGTAATTTCTGTTAATGTAAAAATAAATAGTTCTTTTTTTCATGGAGGACTGCTTCCTTTTTTTCAGTGCTCAAAGTCATCTACAGGTGTGTGCAGCTATCAAAAACATTTCCTTCTGCAGTTCTCTTCCACCCCTCCCTATTGAATGCAGTGAACTAGATGGAGATATGAATTCCTTGCCTATTATCTTTGAAGATCGGTATTTAGATTCAGTTACTGAAGGTAAACACACCTCACAGTACAATTTCCTTTTTGAAGAAATGAGGAAAAATTATGTAAAACTTGAGTATTTTTTATAAATTTCTTGCTGGCTTTAAAGGACTACATTTATTTGATAGGATATGGGGTTTTAGCTTGAGTTTTGAGAATGTGTAAAATTCTATAATGCTGGTGCATCGCTTATCTGCATAATCTTATTGTAAACATACTTTCTCTTTCTCCCCCCGCCTTTTTCTGTGAAAGATTTGGATGTACCCTGGTTGGTAGCTCAGAGTGTTCCAAAGACAGAGTCCAATAAACTGGATAAATTTGAAGCTGAAGAAGGTTTCGTTGCTGGTTTTACTAGCCCAGAACTGAAAATAAGACCTGCTGGTGCCTCCGTCTCTTGGCATTCAGAAGCTGAAAAGATGCTAACAAAAACCTTCAAAGGGAAAAATGAAGATACAAATAAATCCAAAGCTAAGGTTGCTAAGCTCATAAAAACAATAAAAGCTGAAAACACAAAAAAAGTTGTAAAACAGACCTCA
Source organism: Acridotheres tristis (assembly GCA_037013685.1). Classification (NCBI taxonomy): domain Eukaryota; kingdom Metazoa; phylum Chordata; class Aves; order Passeriformes; family Sturnidae; genus Acridotheres; species Acridotheres tristis. The sequence continues at coordinate 83,480,170 of CM072887.1, read as the reverse complement.
AAGGACTCTGTGGTGTTAGTAGGATACAAATGTTTGGTAAGTGCAGCACTGGAAAATGCCTGTAGAAGGTTAGATGGCGAGCCTTCATACAATGCCAACGAAGGGCTGGACCCTAGAGTAGGTGGAATTCCTTGTGATACAAAGGCCTGCATCAGGCAAATAACTCGAAGAGACCTTCCATTGTTGCCATATGATGAAATCACTGTCAAGACTGAAGGTGACCAACCAGGTCCAAGTAGTCCTGTGCACTGTGAAAATGAGGCTATTTTTGATAGACTGACTATCTCCCAGACAGGTTCTGGAACTATTCAAGCAGATAGTGCTTTACAACACACAGGTACACTTGAAGGTTGTCATGGAGGTCAGCCAGCTTCCTCAGGAGTCAGGACAACTGAGGTCAAAACAAGTAATAAGAATCTTTATGCAGAGGAGAAAGGAGTGGCTCACACTGGATCATGGGCTAAGTTTCCACAAGATGAAGTGCACAAAGAGAATTTGCTGACACCCAATATTCAGTCTTCAGAATCTGGAAATAAATTGAATTCGGGAGAACGGGAACCCATGCTTGAAAAGGAAGAGGTCCATGAGAGAAACTATCAGCATACCTGTGACATCTTGACAAAAACGAAAAGCAATCCACCTACTCTTTCAACAAAAGAAAGTCAAATCCCTGCAAGTGGAGACATGACTAAATTACCAGATGTTAGTGTGACGTATGCCTCTTCTAGATTTTCAGATTCAGGTGTAGAAAGTGAACCAAGTTCTTTTGCAACTCACCCCAATCCTGATCATGTTTTTGAAAATGTTCATGGACAACCTGCATACAATGGTGAGAGAGCATTTCCTCAGCCTTTGCTAAAACCAGACTGTACAATAAAAAACACGATCGAAAGCCATTGCACTGAGAGTACAAGTGCTGTAAGTGAAATACAGTCATCCCTGACATCCATAAATTCACTGCCTTCAGATGATGATGAGCTGTCACCTGATGAGAATTCAAAGATATGTGTTGTACCTGAATGCCAGCTAAGTGACAGCAAAACAGTATTGGATCTAGGAGCAATTGACTTGCCAAAATGTGATGACAGTAGAACATCAAACACCAATTTGCAGCAACAGCTTGTTGTGTGTTCAGGGCACTTGGATGACAAAAGTCTGTCTGTACATTCCTCACTCTCAGGAAAAAAAGATCTGTTACATTTGATTGTTTCAGATGAGGACACGCCTACTGATGTGGAAAGTTACACCCCACAAACAGGCCCTGGCACAACCTGCCAGGACTCTGAGGACCTTGAAAGGCATCCTACAGCTACAGAAAGGACAATTGAGTTGTGTTTGGAAACAACTTGTATGGGTGAGCCATCTGCTGTTCCAGGTTCTTCATCTGTAAATGCAGCAGTTAAAAAAACAAGCAAAGTAAAACATAATGAGCCTTTAGAAATAAAGGGCACAACTGAAGAACTGTCAGTAGCTAAAAGTGACACTGGTACAGATAATCTTTCTCCAGCTAGTAGTGCTGACATGGTAAAGCAAGGGCTTGTTGAAAACTATTTTGGCTCTCAGAGCAGCACAGATATTTCAGATATTTGGCCTATGGACAGCAGCATTCCTGTTAGCCCTCAAAAGGAAGCATATGAAAAGCAAATTATTTATTCTTCCCAACAAGATGACGAAGAAGAGGAGGATCAAGATATGATTGAAAATGGATATTATGAAGAAACCGATTATAGTATATTAGATGGAGCTTGCAGTGCTGAGCAGGATCGTGGCTTAGCAGAAGAGAGAGCCCTGAGGTCTGAAATGATTGACAGTGGACACCTGCAAGACATAATGACTGTGCCCCCTGTCTGTACTCCTGGTTGTTTGTCTTTCCCTTCTTCTCTGAGAGACTCTCCCTGCAATGTTACCTCTTCTTCAAAGAATAAATCTGATGCAATTACACAACAGCCAGGCAGCACATCCTACAGCTCAGCTTCAGCTGTTTCGTGGTATGAAAGCTCCCCAAAACCTCAAATGTTAGCGTAAGTGATTGTTTTAAAACAAGCTTTTTACTTTTAGAAATTATGTTAATATAATAGAGAAGGGGAAAAGAAGCATGGTTGGGCTGTAGAATGCCCCAGAACTGTGTCTTGTGGATTCTGCATGCTCAAGTAACATCATGTTCTAGATGCTCAGATAAGAAGTGTCTCGGCACTAACTTCATCTAAGAGTTATATTGTAATTTCATGTGGTTTGAAAAACCACAAAAGCAAAACAGGATTCTTCTTTGTTAGGTTTAAAAAATAGTCATTCAGCTGAAGAATGATGTTGTAAAGACTACTGAGCATAAAAATGGTGTTTTATGGAATTGAAATTGCTAAAATAGCAAGCTTGGGGAAAATATGCTTTGATTTTAAAAACATAAATCCAAAAACTGGTTGTCCATCAGGTTAGCTAAATGAAGCAAATGTGTAATGCAAGCTATGGTAATGGCCATATTTTTAAATCTTAACTTCAAATATCAAAAATGTAACACCTTGGAGACCACGGTGCTCTAAATGACACTGCAATTTGGATACCAGGAAAGCCAAATTTAGAGGAACGTCAGGGATCCCAGATTGTACCTCTTCTTGCTGTAAACATAGGAGTTTCCCTAATAACCCCCTGCTGATAAATTAACATGTGAAGCAACAGTTTATGTGTTGTATTGGAAGTAAAATGTTGCTGTGAGAGAAAATAAAATTTAAAGGAGAGGTAGAAACAAATGCTTAGATGGTGGAAGAGATGAAAGACCAGATAGTTTGTGAAAAGCAGCTTGAGAACAGAAAGGAGTGAGCAGTCAGGTGGAGGAAAATAGGTTAGAAGTAGCCAGAGAAGTAGCTTCTGGGGACACTGGTGTGGAATGGGAAAGGTGAAGAGCAGGGACTACTCAGGCTGTTCTGTAACAATAAAAGTGAACTCAGAATAAAATCAAGGACTTGGCCATGGGAAAAGCAGAGTCTCCTGGAACATGAGATAACTGAGAATCCAGAGGGTATGATCTGCTCCATAAAGAACCACCCTTGGTGTGTTCAGGAAACATGCCTTGAGTACAGACTCAAGTAGCTTCTGTTGCAGAGTGATAAGAGCAGCTGTCAGCAGTGGTTTCTTTTCAGGCTGACTTCACTGAGGCCTGCTCCTGCCAGTTAGTGAGGAATGAGCTAAAGATAAAGCTGGGAAAACAGAGAACAAAAGGTAGAATAGGAGGGAAACAGTGAGCAGGCAGAAGAGGATGGGGTACAGCACGACACCGTGAAGGATCATGCAGAACAGATGGATTAAGGAAGCATAAGAAAGCATAAAGCTTTATGTACTGCAGGAAAACTGATATGCAATTAGGAAGGCCATACACAACAACTAAGGGAAGTGGAAGAAAGGCAGGAAGGAACACAAGGAGCTCCTAGCATTTGAGGATCTCAGCTATTAAAAACCTTATAGTGTATGCCTTCATAGAATATGTAAAAGATCACAAGTCTGGATCTGACTGTTTCTGAAGCAGGTATCAGTTATTCACCCTACTACAGGAACTTTATGGTGAGACATTACAACACTGACTCCACCTCTCTTCTGGCCTAAGAAACAGGCTTGGCAAGAGTTATCAAAAGTCAGTGAAACTCTTAACCTTGACTTCCAATTTGTTATAATTTCTATAATATTTTATTGCATGAAAACAAAAAGCTTTTGCTTGCTCAAGACCACAGTGAAGCAGCATCTTCAGTGCTTTCAGAAATACTTGAGAGTTTGCAAAGATGGTCAAAGGAGAGAAGGGAGTAGAGCTTGAGATATGGTTTTTGTTACGGAGGAAAAGGGGCTGTAGGATTCTCTAGTAAAAATGTTCTGAGGAAGTGGCTTATTTTGTGAAAATAGTAATTTGATAAATATATTTCCCTCCATATTAATTATATAGAATACAAAGCAAAATGACAGTAGAAAGCTGTATCCTAGAAGACCTTATATTTATCTAGCAATAGTAAATGCATAATAAGTATTTTTTTGTTCCAGTTTCCTACAGGCTAAGGAAGAATTGAGGCAACTTAAACTTCCTGGATTTATGTATAGTGATGTTTTCAAACTGGCTTCTTCAATACCTTATTTCAGTATGGAAGATGAGGAGTGTTCAGAAGAAGGAGTGCATCTCATAGTCTGTGTCCATGGCCTAGATGGTATGCTGGGAAATGTGATAATGTACAAGACAGTAGTTCAGATTACCACTGAGGTTTAGCTTTGGTTATGCAAATTCTGAACTGAACACCTGTAATAGGTTCACTGGAGGGAAGTGGGAATCCGACATTTTTCTGCTACATTTGACAGTTTGTTCCATAAAATCTTTTATATTAGGAATTCTCTGTCTTTAATAAAATTTCCCCGCACATAAATCTGTTTAATGCCATAGTTCACATTAGGTGCATCTTTCAGTTTTTTATGTGGTAAAGGAATTTACCATGTTGTGGAAATAGAATGGAGTTACTGACAAAGCTGTTTTCTTTAGAATTGCTGTGTTGTCAAGGAAAATGAAATATGTGTATCTTGTTAGAAAAGAGAAGTAATACATGTAAAACACAGTCAGGTGTTTATAAAGTTTTAAAAGGTTAAGTCACTGAATCACAGTGTGGTTGAGGGTGAAAGGGGTCACTGAAGATTGTCTTGTTCACCTTCCTTGCTCAGAGCACAGTCACCTACAGCTGGTTGCCCAGAATGTAGCCCAGTTGGGTTGTCAAATATTTCCAAGGATGAAGATTCTACTGTGGTAGAAGTGAGAAAAATCTCTTTTTAATTGAAAGAGTTATAAAGTTTAAATAGCTTGAATATATTCACCTGGTTTTAGTTCAAAGCATATATGCATATTAAGAAACAATATCCCCTCTAGCTTTTGTGTGTTTTTGAGACACTTCTTGAATTAACAATGTAAGGAAACACAAGAGGGCAGTAAAATAGAGTATTGGACTGCAACAACGCTACTCAGGCACTTTCTTCATTTTTCAAATTCATAAGTTAAAAAAATAAAATAACAGCATAGTTTTTCTTTCCTCATTTGGGCAGAAATCAGCCTTTGTTAAGTACTTTTAAAAATTGGACTTGGAGGTATTCCCTCTTACTAGTATAGATATTGTCATGCTATTGCATATAGAAGCTGCACAAAAATTAACTTGACCAAGAAGCTTGCTGTTAAAAAAACTGTTTGAAGCCTTAGGAAAGTCCAGATAGTTAGAATTTTCTTGTTAAATTGGTACGCTTATACAAGCTATTTCCTATAAATGACAGATGAAAATAAATATCCTGATCTCTAATTAAGGCAGAAAGGCTACCCTTTCTTCAAAATCATCTATGACTACTGATGTGGAAAAATCTTCAGGATGCTAGTTAAACTAGCATTTGCTGTTTTAGGTACCACAGTATCCCAAAGTATCTTTATCTGCTGATAGTTCACTCTGCCTTTTCATTTTATGAAAATACTCCTTCACTGAATTCTGTAATTCAGTGAAGGAGTATTCACTGAGTTCTTTAATTTGCTTTATCAAAATTAATTAGGTTTCCAAGATTGTAATGTTCACAGTGCTATGTATCAGTTGGAAGCTAAGACAAAATCAAACATGACTTCCTACATCCTTGCTTTTTTAAAAGTGTTTGCATCGAATGTCATTTTCATAAACCATTTTGTCACTTAATTTGACATTGTAGTTTCTTTCGAAGTCTTACTGAATTTTAATTAGGGCTGAGAATATAATTAGCTGTGTTTAAATCTAAAGCTCTGCCAGAGATTAATTTCAGTATTCTGAGTGCTTTTATTGCAAGTTAACTTTGCAGACTCTTAACTCGATTGTTTTTCTTTTGAAGGTAACAGCGCAGATCTAAGATTAGTGAAGACTTATATTGAGCTAGGGCTGCCTGGAGGAAGAATTGAATTTCTTATGTCTGAAAGGAATCAGGTATTTGCCAACTAAAAAAGAATTTTTATAAAGCTATGAACAGCGTAAACCTTCAGACACGTTTATTTGATGGCACTATTGTATTTATCACATTTTGTATATTTTTATTGTATTTTCATGGAATCCACTATTTGATTTGTGGCTTGAGTCAAAGTAATTACACAATCTTAATATGGTATTGAAGGTAAATATTTTAAGGGGTAACATTTTTTACTACCACTGTTGTGTGTATTGTGTCTCCTAAGTTCTCAGCATAAGCAGTTTGGATTGTGGATAAAATATGCTCAATACTAGCAGTAAAAATGGTAATAGTGAAAACTGATGTGGCAAGAAGGGAGATGTGTTATTTCAGAGGATCTGAGAAATACAAAATTTCTCTTACTTGTTCTTTTGTTAGCATACTGCAAGATCTACTGCTGAACAAATATCAAATTACCTCTTGAGTTAAACTTCTGTGAATTTTATCATTTTCTGATGAAGTAAACTTGCCAAAGCTCAAAGACCAGTTTTTACTTTTTGTCTGTGTATGTGTGTATTACATATTGTATTAGACATACTTCAGAGAAGAACTAGAACAAAGTCTTGTCAGTGGCTCAAACAAAAGCTTCGTTTAGTGCACTAGCATTTTTCTGGCAGTAGCTGCTGGGATGCTTTGTGAAACAGGCTGGACAAGCACCAAGCCAGGCTTTCTCTTCTTTAGCCCTATAGTTTGTGTCACTCAGCACCTGTGAGACTTTCGGATTTGTGGATTCCACTGAGACCACTGAACCTAAGAGCTGTTGACGGACTTCTCTCCTTAATGTTGGCTGATTCTTTTTGAATGTTTTTACTCTGTATCCATAGCTTACAGTTGAGATTAATTCTGTGGTTCATATACATTGGTAATTCAGTTGCAAACAAGGAAATTGAAATAATTTACCTTACAGCTTGTTTTGGAAAAAATACTCAATAATCATTCCTCATTCACTGCTTCAATTAATCACATATTTTATAAGCAAGTACAATTTTTCCCTCAGGAGGCAACTGAAGAGACTTAGTCCATTTATTATTTCATACAATTAGATGTGAAAAGATTCTGTTCATCCATGGTACCCTTCCTGGCCCACTTGAAACTTCTTGTCATTTAAAAGCGAATGATCAGAACTAGACAGGGCTTTTAAGATGCTTTTGCACTACAGACTGACAAAATGCTATATTTGCTATTTTCTTTTCTTGCTTTTCTAACATAGCTGATTATATGCAACACAGACGTGTAGATTATTGTTTGCATATATAGTTAGGGCTGGTTTTCTCTGTGTAACATTGGTTTGCATTTCTTGCCATTTTATCACCTAGGCATGCAGTAGTATAAGATTCTTGTGAAATTCTGGTTGGTTCTAGATTTGATTACTCTGGATATTTAGTTTTGTCTACAAACTGATACTTCATCCCCTTCTTTTCTTTCCCAGAAAATTTACCAATATGTTGAACACTACAGATTATATCACAGATCCTTTGGAGCTTGTGTTGAAAAGTTCTAGGCAGGCTTTGCCTATCTCTTTTTATTTCTTACTGCTGATCATTGGAGAGAATTAACTATGAACTGGGGATAAGGCCTTAAGAATTTTGTTTGTTTGTTTGTTTCATTTTGAATAACCAGTATTACTGTAGACTGCTGTTGCAGTAATTGTCTCATCTCTATTTCATGGGCAGTGTGATACAATTCTGAATATGCAGTTTGGTCTTCTGTTTCACTACAGATAATCTTAAGTGTAGAGAACAGCTTAGAAGTGAGGCTGGGTGTGTAATGTAAGATTTGTTTTGGTGTTTTAGAAGAAAGTAGTCTTACAGTAAAATGTCTATCACTTTATTCCGTGTTACAAGAAAATGACATGAAAAAGTTCTAATAACTAGCTGTAGTGTTAATATCGATGCTTTTGTTTGTGTGCTGTTGATTGGAAACACTGGGGAGTAAGAATTCAGACTGAATGCAGAATGTATGTTGCTGCATTAGAAAATACAGTTATTATTTTTTATTTCTTTTATTTTACAGAATGATACCTTTGCTGATTTTGATTCCATGACAGATCGTCTTTTAGATGAAATTATACAGTATATACAAATTTATAATCTACCCCTTTCAAAAATCAGGTAATATCTGTTCTATACTATTTACAGAAATAAACTTAAAACTAGAGCCCTGGGTTGTTTTAAACTGTGATGCTCAGGAGCAGGCCAAAAGATTAATGGGAAGAAGCAATTTGGGATGGGGGAGGAGTAGGGGAAAGGAGGACAGTGAAGAGAGAGGGAATTGCCAGATGAAAGAAGACTGAACAATGTTGTAAGCTCATCTGTTGCTGGTTTTAGGGCAGAGGTTAAGCATTATATTTGAGGAACTGCTGTCCTGTGCTTCCACAAATTCTGCATAATGGAGTTCTGCAGAAAAACAGATAGTATTTTGAGAAAATCAAAGGAACCTGTAATAGTACTATGCCAGGATGAAGTTAGCTTCCTTCTGATTTTATAATCAAGTGTGACATGGCAGACTGTATTGTCACTCCTACAGGGAACTTTCATCTTACTTGTGACATTGAAGGGCAACTGCATGAAAATATATTTCATTATTCTTTATGTTATCTAATTGTTTCATCTGCTAAAGACCATGTTTTACATCTTATTAGAGGGCTTAGCACAGTCTATGCATTCCTGTTTTCTTTTGCTTTTACTTCCAGGGAATGCCTATTTCATTTATTTTCTCAAAGTAGGGTGCACCATTTGGGCAGACTACCTTACTAACTCAGCAGTGTTGGTGGAATTAGCTCATCAATAGATGAAAGGAGCTAATTCAAGCCTGATTTCATCCATTTGTTTAGGCATCCTCAAATTTCACATCCAGAAGGTTTTTTGGCTTGCTAGTCACATGTGTTTCTGACAAGTTTCTGTGTTCACATGTGTTTGGTAGGCCTTGTTCAGCTGGAGGAAACATCTAAACATTTTAACATAATCTCACTACTTAAACAAATGTTTCTGGTTTGAGATAGGCAAGATTTGACATGCTTAATTTTGTCTAAACTCTTGAGTTAAAAATTTAAAAAGCACAGTGTGAGCATACTTTTGTTTCACAGCCTACATGGTAGCACCCTTGGTATGGGAGAGAAGAGTTCTGTTACCCACCAACATATACTATCTTCTCTCCCATGCTGTTGTCTGAAGACTGTAATGAGCAAACCCACCCACTTATCTTCTTATTGTTTATAGCTGAGACCTGAGCTCTTGTTTGCTTTTGGTTTGCTTCTCACCTAAGACTTCAGATTTGTAAATATTTTTCATGTTTATTTGTTACTTGTCACTTGAAAGAGAAGAAAACTATGAATTTTTATTTTAGTTTCCTTTTTGAGGTGTGTACTTGTCTTGGGCCCTACTGAAGCAGAAGTTTTCATTTCTCAACTTAAGCTTTTCTTATGAGAAACTTAAAGCTGTTAACAAATCCTGTAGCTATTCTTTGGTAGCTACATGAGAGAACTGTTAGAAAGACATCCCTCTATGCAAGGCCTTGAAGGGATGACCCAGAAAGCCTGGGAAAGAACTGCTGAGAAATCCTCTGCTGAAGAAGTCAATGCTTTCCTGCCTCATTTTGGTTATGCCACTGTAGAAAGCAGCCCTTTTAGTAGTTATCAGTGGTGTCCTGAATGATGCTGATTTCTTTTCATAAAAATCTCCCCATCTCCTAAAGGAAGTGTTCTTTCTACAAGTGCTGCTCCATAACCCAGTCAAAATAGACATCAGTCTCCAGATCTATGATCTCTTTTTGTATGGCAAAAAAAGCCAACATCCTGAGATGGTTGGATTCTCTCTCGCTTAAGCAGTAGGACATCAGCATCCCAGGGCTGCAGTATAAGGACCATGTTCATGGTGGGAGTTCCAGCTTCCTTGGCCTCGGGTCTGGATGGGTTAATTTGATATTTCTATGTTTCCAGTTGGCACATATGTTCTTTCTGTTGCTCCCCATTTACTCTTTTTTCCCTCCCATTCTCTGTTATCCCTAATGCCAGCTTTTTCTCCCGAGTTGTTATACAACTGTGCTCCTGGAGTGACCATTAATTGACCTGCCATATGATACCTGTACCTACAGTCTTCCACACCACACTTCATTCTGATGATACACAGTTCAGGCCACACAGAATAACTACTTGTTATTAACAGAGACTGTAGTGAAACTAAAACAACTTTAGACCTGACTTGGTACTTCACTGGCAGATGATTGTTGTCACAGCTTAAACAAATCAAAATCAACTCAGGTCAAGATAACTCCAGAGATGTTCTGAGATTCTGCCCTTTATCTGGACAAAAGTAGCCTCATGCTCTCAAGTAATGTCAAAATCCTACTTACTGTGCCACATTCCTATACTGAAAAAAGATACTCCCTGTACTACTGGAATAGTGTCAGCTTCAGTAAACATTTTTGGTACTTGCAGAGCTAACACCAGTCATTACAGCAATTCACTATCCAACACATTCGTTCTCCTCTGAACAAAATCTTTGTGCTCGCAACAAGCATGCAGCAAGCATGAGCTGGAAGATTGATTCAAAACAAATGCCATTTGCCTTATAAAAGAACTGTTTAGTAAAGAATTACAGGAGGCTTTAGGTTGAAGGGACATCTGGAGGTCATTTAGACCAGTCATACCAATGCCACCATCAAAGTTAACACAGCTTTGAAGCATATCAAATTGCTCAGTCATACCCATTCAAGTTTTGAGTATCTGTGAGAATAGAAGCCCTCTCAGGTAACCAGGCAGCTGGGGAATAAATCACCTGCTCTTATAGGGTAGTTTCAGAAACCATTTTACACACGTCAGTTAAATTTCTGATGGCTTGTATTGGACTTTGACCTCAGGTAGATTGATCCGTTTGTCATCCTCTTCCCTAAGTAACAGTGGCTCATAAAAAAAGAGTTAGTTTTTAATGCTAAGCATCGTTAAAACATGTTTGTTGTTTTAGCACCTCATTGATTATGAATCTTGATTGAGCTTTCTTTCTTCCATGGATTTTTATAGACAGGATTTTTGTTTACTGGCACAGAATAATGAAGTTTTGCTGTGTCTGATTTTCTAGTATGATCTGAATTGGTAGACTTGTATCATAAGGCATGTATAAAAACTATCATTTTGTTAACTTCAGTGTGTTAATGATATATTCAGAAGGTTGTAATATTGCCACCTAGTGTTCATGGCTTTTGCAGAGCATCCCATGAGTAGGATAGATGCATTCCTGTTTTACACTTTCAAAACCCTATTTGAAGGATTTTGCTTTTCCTCCTCTTTTTGATTTGAGCAAACTTTTAAACCTTTCTCCATTAAAAAACAAATTTAAAGCTTGTTGTGTGTTCACCTAAATATCTGAATTGGACCGCAATGTATGACTGTAACCTTTATTATATTTCTATGGCTTTTCACAGTAACTACAAGTGTTTAATCTTTGAGGTACATTCACATAGCTGATTGTGATCGATCAAAATCGATCTTTCATGTTTCTGAAGTTTTGGTTAGGTATGCCTGTACGCTTAGGGATGATAAAATTGATAAATTGATTGCTGCTTTTTTCAAAGAAAATGCCATTTGCTATAGTACAATATAAGGGTTTCTCATCCTCTTAAGGTTTTAGAAAATGCTGTTAAATTGTAGGAGGACAGTTAAGAGAGCATCTCTGCTAATGTTCAGATCTTCTTTAGAAAACAATCTTTTACTCAAAAGCAGTTACATCATGCAGATCATCTTCAGGATCAACTAAATTTCTGTGGATATTTACTTGTTTCTAAAGAAATCTGTGGTTTTGTTGTTCTTGTGTGGATTTTTATGATGTCCTCCAAGGGAATAGTTTTAAATTTTAGTATTCAAGAGAGCAGCTCAGTGTTTTGTTTTGCAAATGCACTGCTGCTGTGCTGACACCACAGAAGATACATAATCTTTAATTTCAGAATTAGTTAAGTCAAATATAGCAAACTCAAGCAAAGAATTTTTCATACAAATAATATTGGAAATCTAGTATTAAAAGCAATTGAGAAGAATATACATACCTGCTTAAACTATGTATTAATAATGAACAAAAAACCTTCTGTCATAGAAACGCATAATTATTTTGGAGTTTAGGAGTTCAGAGTGGTTCTGCCATTCTATAAACAATTGTTTGAATTTTTTAATTTGCCTTTAATTGGTATTTTCTAAGGCAGTGATTCTTGCTTGGGAAGCATTTAAACGGTCTATCTTTTAGCACTGTATTTTACACAGATGTTACAGGAAACTTTCTTTTAGCCACTTCTGTTGATGAATGTAGTGATACAGAGCAAAGAGGAAGGATGATCCTAGAGGTATAATACTGTAGCACATGTGTGTCCCAGCAATGATAGTTCTAATATACATAATTTTGGATGGTTTTTGTTTTCACCATATCCTGGGGTTTCATCTGTAATGCAGGAAGGCACTTCTTCCTTCTAACTTTGTGAGTCTGGTCCCTATCATATACTCTTTAAGTCAGTGCCTAGTCTGGCGTGGTCCTTACCTCAGCAGGGATCTGTAAGCATAATAACCAGAATTGCTTCATTTCGTAGTGTCCATTTTAAAGAAACGCTTTATATAGACTTGCATGTATGATAGTAAGCATCTCATGTTAAGTAATGTTTATCCTTGGATACAAGAAGCTAAAGAGTCCCATCTGAAATTTCCCTTAAATAGCTTAACCAGGAAAACATCTAAAAGTAATATTGTCCTGGCAGAGACATATTCTTCAATTGCTTGCTCAAGCTGGTAATCACTTCTTTTGGTCAATCTGCTTAAGAGATCTGAGATATTGCTTCTGTTTTTTAAATAATCAGGTTCAGTTAAGTAAGGGTGTTCCCCCCTATTAGGACTACCTTTGGAATCTGTCTCCACTAGATTGTTTCAGGAATGCCCATACATTTATCACATTGAGTGCCATCACATGCCAAAGTAATGACATTTTCAGTCATGCATGGTTCACAAAATATTTTCTTAATAGTTGGTGCTAAGGGAAATGAACCCAGAAATAATCTTGGGCTTGGGTGGCAGATGCTGGTGGAAAGATAGTTTGGTTTTGTTAGCTTTTCTAAAATACTGTATAAAATATTTCTGGAGGGTTCAGAACGTGTTTGTAATGAGTTTGTGCAGCTTGAGAGATATGGACAAGCTATGCCTCCTGTACAACATAAAATACAGGTCTGAATATTAATTTCATTAATTTTTCCATGCTCTTTTAGCATTTCATCACACCTGTTTTCTTTTTTTCTGTTAAAAAAAAAATCCTGCCATAAAATTCCATGTTATATTGCTTTTTCTTTTTTAAACAGCTTTATTGGACACTCGCTGGGTAATTTAATAATCCGTTCAGTGCTCACAAGACATCGATTTAAGTATTACCTCAACAAACTTCATACCTTCCTGTCTCTGTCTGGACCACATCTTGGTACACTCTACAACAGCAGTGCTCTTGTAAATACAGGTGAAGTATTATTTTCATTAGTATAAGCTTAGGAGAAATCTTGTCTTTGAAATGCACTTAGCAATTTCATGTGGGGTGCACATTTCTGCATTAGTGTGATTTTGAGAAACTGCATATTTCACTGTCATATGCAGAAAGAAGAGTTATAAAAATAAAGTATCAATAAAAGGATGTGCAAGAGGTGATTGGTGTATTTTCCAGTATGTTTGGTTCAGATTTTCTGTTACAGCCTAAATAAACTCCAGTTTTAATCTGTTGAGCTCAATTTATTATAAACTGAACTTGAATATACTTAATCTGACAAACAGATAAGACACATTAAAATAGTTCTGAACTATTGATGTCTTTTCTCTCTCAAAAATGCCTTACAACCTGCAGAAGCCTGTGTTTCTGCAGATGTGCATGGTGAAGGAGGCAAGATTTTCTGAAAAAACAGTTAGCCACCTATTACTATTATTTGCTAGAAAAGAGAATATAGTACCATAGAAAACATTCTACTATGGTATTCCTGTGAGAAAATTCTGCTTCCTTTTTTCAAGTTACATTTAAGGACTTCATTTTAGAAATTGGAGAAGCAATGCCTGGTTTTTTTGAACATCAAAATGTTCTAATATTATATAAATTATTGAAATAGAATGTGTATATTCTGGCAAACATTATTGTATTTACACTTTCTGGAAGTTATTTTTTGTGGGCAGGCATGTACATTAGTGGAGATAAAGGCCTTCATGCTTCATTGTATAGACAAGAAAGAAAATGAAAATTTAACCGGTTTCTGAGCTTGACAATGCTTACATGAAAAGTAAAATTAATATCTGAGAGACTGTTATGAACTTTACATATTATACTTACGTTTAATTAGTTTTCATATTTTATTGTGGCTCTATACTCATGTTGTACCTAACAATGCAGGACTGTGGTTTATGCAGAAATGGAAGAAGTCTGGTTCTTTATTGCAATTGACATGTCGAGACCATTCAGATCCACGACAGACATTCTTATATAAACTTAGTAAAAAAGCAGGTAAGCTTTGTTAATTCTTCCTATCTCTTAAAGGCAACTGTGTATAAGTGTGAATAGGAAACCTAAAAAGAAAAAGAACTTATTTTCAGAAAGCACCTGTTTTAAGAGTTGCTTTAGTCCTGTATTCTTCAAGTAAAATAAACAGTAAACCATTTTTGTTGCAGAGGTAGGATATTACTTTGAGACTTTCCTTCCTAACTAATGAGCAGAACTTGAGTGTAGTCGCTATACCAACAGATAAATAAGTTTAAATTTTAATATCTATCTATGAACCACTGTGTGGCAAGTCAAGTACGTTCATACACATTTAGGATTACTTGTTTCTCTATCTGCCTTTCTTATATATATTATAAATCTAAAATTCTGCTTTAAAGTTTTTATTAAGTAGTCTTTTCTTACCTCATTAAGATGGTCAGGGAAAACAAAAACTCATTTTCATAAAGGAAGGAGAAGTTGTACTTAGCATAATAGCTAAATCCCAGATTAAATTATTCATACTATATCATTCATACAGTTTTCTTTGGGTTGAATATCCTTATTTCAACTGTTGGCCAAGAATGCATTTTGCCACTAGATGATGTGCCAGCAGGGGGGGTAGTTTCCATTAGGCATTATAAGATCATTGAGGATTCATCTGACAGGTGTTTCTGAATGTGTGTTAGTCAAGCAGTTGTGGAGCCAGAGATGCTTGTGCTGTTTTGTGAACAATCCAGGCACACTCCTACATCAAAATATTTCTAGGTTGTCAAAGCAGAAATTTTATTAAAAACAATGAAGTACAAAGATATGGGCAGGAAAAGACTGACATATAGCTCTTGAGGTGCTCGAATATAAAATTTACAGGACTTAGAAGAAGCAGCAAATAATCAGGAAGGAGCAAGAAGAAAAATCATAGATAAGATAGGAATATTGATCAAAATTTGATTTTAGAAAAACTTGCTTTTTTTTTTACCCGTCTCTTCAGAATATACTATCACAAAGTGATTTTGTTATTGATAGGGTAATGTTTAAAGCTGAACTGGTATTTAAAGGTGAACTCAATCTACTTTTGCTGTCTTTTTCAAACAAATGTTTGAATATAAACAGAACTTATGTGAGAACTTAGACACTGGATGCTGAGAAAGAATGCGGAGCCCCTGTTAAGAGATAATCAGATTAATTAATCTGGTTTAAAGTTGGCTTTAAAAAGATTCATATTCCGTGGTTTTTATGTGTATGTATCTCAACATGAGAAGAGACATTGTCATTTGAGTACTATTGTCTGTTGTAGAAATGTGACATATTTTCTGATGACAGACCATTATATGACAGATTTTTGAAAGAACTGGATCATTTCAAGAGTCATAATGTGTGTTTCAGACCTTGCTCTCCATAAATGGTAGAAGGAATATAAAAGTCTTCAGGCTCAGTTTCTGCTTTTTTCTTTCTTACCAATGAGATGGAAATTTTGGGCCAGAACTTCATACATCTTGTTTCCAGGTCCTTCAGTGAGATCAGTGTAAAGGGAGAAGGAAAGGCTGGGGGAGACAGGAGAAAGAGATGTGACAAATTCATAATTTTAGATAAGGAGAAAAGAAAGTAAGTTTTATGCTTCCCTCATAGAGAAGGAACAAAGTTTTCCTTTGAGGGGTGAGTTAATATACTGTATGTACAATGTAGGTGTTGATGCCTTTAACTCTTGATATCTGTACAAGGCCTGCTTCTGTCCTGCCATCTTTCTTCACTCAGTGGGCATGCAGCATTGGCTATGCTTGACTGTCAGGCACAAAGCAAGAGGCATTTGGGATTCACAATTCCTCTTTTCAGATTCTCAATACAAGGAATTTGTGTATTGGTCTCCACAGGGATTCTAAACAGAAGTCTTTCCACAAGTCACTTAACCCCTGAGTACATGCAGAGATTGACAACAATTAAGAAGTATAGCTATGATTTTGCAAGTTCTGTTGATTTTTGTAATCATATAGGAAAATAGAGGTCTAAGATGAAGAAACGTCTGTTAACTGCTTGATGCGGTGTCTTCTTAGGACATTGGCTTTGTATCTGGGAAAATCCCTAAGGCGGCAAAATCTAAAACCTGCTGTGGGTCCAGCAGGTGTTTTGAGGGTCAAGGTCTCAGCCACATTGTTGTACAGTGGCTTGTGATTCTAGATTTCAAATCTGCCAAAGAACATTCATGTTAAACACATCATCCTGTTGCTTAACTGGATAATGGATGAAGAATAGGTAAACAGTAAAACTCACTTATCTTATGAGATATATATTTTCTGTATATTTTCTCTGCCCCTGCTGAAGATTTTGATCACTTTTTCATAATGAAAGATTGCTGATACTTAGGTCTAAAATCTGATATTAGAAGGAGCTGTTCTAAGGCAAACTATTTTCTTAAAGTGCTCCATTGTCTTTGGCCTAAAGCAGATGGGCAGCACCAGAAATCTGATGCAGCTTTCTAGAGCAAATGTAACAATTAAATGTCTTTAAGGGCTGTAACTCTGTCATTACTGGAGGTTCCTACCTTTGATCATTCTACTATTAGCATGCTTGTCCAAGAAGTAGGAAGTCTGGGTTTGGTTATAAAAGTTTAATTATACTTCGGGTTGTGTTGGGTGGATTCTGCACCTGTGCTTGAGCTTAAGGTTAAACTTTACAGTGAGGCAGTGCATTATAGAGGCACCTGCACTAGGTGGGCTGTATCATGTATACACATTGGTGCTAGGTATGAATTCTAATGCAACTATTGTCTGAAATATCAGTGAAGACAAGGTACCATCCATGGTTCCTTAGGTTCCTTTAAGCAATGTGGAAGCTTTACTCTCTTCTGTATAGCCAGAAACCAACCACTGTATTCCTAAGAAACAAAATGAAGGTTTGAACCATACTCAGTTTAATGGGAAACTCTACCACTGAGCCATGGCCATGTGTATTCAATATGTACAGAGGAAAGGCTGCTACCAAACATCTTATTATTCTGCAGCTCTGCCTATTGTAATTGGGTTTTCTCCCTCTGTAATAAATTAGTGCCAAATATAATTTGTAAAATGTTTAATTATTCCGTAGTAATAGATCAAAGGCTTTGCTCTAAGTGATACCTTTTTTCTTGTAGGTCTTCATTACTTCAAAAACATTGTGTTAGTAGGATCTCTGCAGGATCGTTACGTTCCTTATCACTCTGCTCGCATTGAGATGTGCAAAACAGCTTTAAAGGATAAACAATCAGGTAATAAATATCCTGCAAAATAAACAAACCACTCAGTTTAAAACCTTACATGTACCAATCTACTCCCATTTAATTTTGGCTGCTTAACTAAGGCACCTCTATTATGTGCTTAGAAACTCTGGGCTTACTTGGTAGTAGTAGTAGAGAGAGAAAATCCATGTAGGGGCTGACATGCTTTCTGCATCTGTCCTGTTCTATTACATGCAGAAGGAGATGAGACTGAACAGGTTTCTAGCTGACTTTGCTGAAAGTTAGGTGAGATAGACACAGCCCTTGATGTGCTATTCCATGAACGGGGAGGACAAATAATTTTGATTTTTGGGGATATCAAATGGTAGCATCAAGCCCTGGGCTTAATGTTAGCACTGAAAGAAAAGGTAATTTTTCCACAATCAGTTAAGGTCAGTTGTTGTACTTACTGTTGAGCTATCCTAGCACAATTGCATTCTAGTATTATATATTGACCAATAATTTTTATGTGATGTAATAAATTAATAAATGTACAAATACCAAAATGCATAGCTTGAAATTATTTTTGCAACATTTCTAGAGGAAATTAAACTTTCTGTGTTCTATCTTAACAGAATCACAGCATAACACATTCCATTACTTCTCTTACTCTAGAATGTGTTCAAGTTCAAGGTCAAAGGATTGTGTTTGTTTCTGGCAATTCACAACTTTTCTTTTCCTCTACAGGACCAATTTATGCTGAAATGATCCAGAACCTGCTTCTGCCAGTTCTTCAAAATAAGGAATGTAATTTGGTTCGTTATAATGTAATTAATGCATTGCCCAATACAGCAGATTCTCTCATAGGGAGAGCTGCACACATTGCTGTTCTTGATTCAGAAATATTTTTAGAAAAATTCTTTCTTGTTGCTGCCCTAAAATATTTTCAGTAAAGAAAAGCATTGTCAGAGACTTGGTTATTACCTCATTAACAGATGAATTCAGATAATGTGTGGTGTTAAAGTATGGCTGCAGCTGTATTTTAAGAGATATTTATACTTTTTATATGGAAGATAATTTATATCATCCACACTTAGGGCTTTTTAACATCAACTTTACTTTCTAGGTAATGTGACTGTGCAATATTTTTTTATTTTGTTCTTTTTACTTTTCTATTACTTTTTCTTAATTTTGGGTACCTGATTATTTGGAGATTAAAGCACAGTGTGTACTTTTGTTTGGTTGGTTATTGGCTTTCAGACGACAGAAGTCGATGTTACTTGGCTACATTTTACAAGAGGCTCTAGATGCCAAAAATAAATTGGATTTTAAAATTCTAACAATGTCTTACGTGTTGACTTGTATTTTAGCACTGTAGGAAGTTTAACTGGAAACACAACGAGCTGCTAAAATACTGGATATTTGAAAATTACTATATCTGCTACAGCTTAGTAGTTTTCTACAAAATCATTACTGTCATTGTTAAGTATGTTAGCCTGTGGGAATATATTTTCTGCTGATCTCAAAAACATATTAGTTTACATACTCAAATTTTATTACTGGAACTTGTTTTCAGAAGCAAATAGCAACTAAGGATTTTTGAATGTTCAATGATAGCTGCCTTCAAATAATTGGGGTTTTGCAAACTGTATTAAGATGGTTCCTCAGTCTGTCAGTTCGTCAGATGAACATGGACAATTTTATGTGGACTTCCTTGTATATACTTAAAATAAGTAAATGTTATAAATTTCTGCAATACTTTTATGAATTTAAACAATTTTTTAAATATTGTTAAAATGTTTTATTGACAATAAAGTATTGTAAATATAAATCAATACATCTTCAAATGAGACAATATTGTAAACTTTACCTGTTTAGTGACACAGATAAAATGTTTTTGATATACAGAAATGTTAAAGGTCTGACTTTCTACTGGTGCTGAATTGCATTGTTTGGTTTCTTCCTTCCCTTTTCTCTGTTTCAAAAAATAATTCACTAAAGGTGGGGGGAAAGAGTTACATGTGCATTCACTAATTGTACACTAATTGTAATGACCATTTTTTGAAAAATATAAATTTGTTGTATAATGCATGTTTATTTTTAGCATTGTGTTATTGCATTTGGTGTTAATAAAATTAAGAAATTACTCTAATGAAAGCAATTAAAGAAACTGAAATGTTCTGCTAATTACCAAAATTCTGGGGAGACTTTTTGTATATAATTAATAATTTTGTACTTTTGAAATTAATATAGCAATAATAATTTATAATGAAGTGATTTTTGCATTTGATATGGAATGTTGTATAATAGTCTTTGTAATATGTGGGGATGGAGGGTTCCCTATAACTTTCAAGATGCTCAAATGAGTATCTACAGTTCAGCAACATATACACTGCAGGGTATTTTATCAGAGTTGTGTTAGGCAAGTCCTTATGACACAAAAGTATCTTTAATACATACTCACTATAACAATGCCTATTTTATTTTTAATTTTGTATTATGATGTTGCTATTAAGCTCTAAATGTTTAAATTATATTCTGGTATCTCAACTGTCTTTTATTTAACAGTATTATTAAATTTAGCTACTGGCTAAACTTTGAATAGCTGTTTAAGAGAGCTAAAGTGACAAAATATTCCTTGATTCACAAAAGACTTTATTCTTAGTAAACAAGTATTTAGTTCTGTCACTGCTGAAAAATGTCTGTCTTGCTTTCTGTGTCTGGAAATCTGAATGTGTAAAGCATGCTTTTGTGATCAGAAAAGCAGAAGTATCATGACAGAAACAGCCAGTTCTTTTTTTTCTTCCGTTTTTTTCTTTTTTTGGGGAGGTGGTTAACAGTAGATCCCATCTACTTAAGGCAGCTTGAATTAGGTTTTTTCTTTGAGGAAAATAGTGCAGGAAATCATCTGATATTTGCATCTAAATATATCAAGAAACAGGGCAAATTAAGAGAACATTAAATTCATTCTCCCTTAATTTTTATTGCCTACCACATATGTGGTCTGGTAGCCCTCCCAGTACTGTAGCTTTTAACTGTTTAACATGCCAAAGTCCCAAAGGAATGTGCTGTCTGACACTAGTGAGAGCTGTAATGACCCCGACATGTCCTTGAAGCATAGGAGGTTCATGTTGACTTACACACTGTATGGTCACTTGCAGTTGCTCTCTGAACAACACATGCAGGCTGAGATATTTTGGATAACTGGGCATGTGTTGCATGGCATGTTCCCCCTTCTCCTGCAGTTTTCTGCCTTCTCTTTCCTAGACCTAAATACAGACTTGTGGATACATAAGTCAGTGTCATCTGATGTCACCACTCTTCTGTTTGAATGAGGGCTTCAACTTCCTTTAGTGATAGTGACCTCTCCTTCAAGCAGGTAGCCTGCAGCTGCTTCAAAGAGGATTATGCTGCTTACAGAATGAGAGGTTAAAAACGGAGGTCTTAACATTCCTTTAACTGTCAGTGTCTTGTTCCCTGAAGGCAGTAGGCTGGGTACTGTTATTTCAAAAAGTTCTCAGTGATATTATTAGGAGATCACTGCATAAAATGACATAGTGTCTGAACCTCTGTTTCCATGTTGTGTATATAAATTAATTCCTTGCATTGTGTTTGAATCCTTGATACAAACTAAACTTTCTGTTCTTGTCAATCTAGGTATTGCTACTACTTTGGAAAAAGAGTTCATGTTATACTGGAAATCACCAGGATTTGCAGCAGAGCCGAGAGATTTGACATTGATGGAAAACTTACTCTGTAACCATGAAACAACCTTGTTTCCAAGCTGGTTTTATTTGCCTAGCCCTGACCAGGTGTGGTGTTCAGATAACCAAGGTTCTTGACGTGGTCTTAGAGGCAGAGGGGGCATTTAGGCAATATCAGTACACGTGCTGCCCAGGGCAGTGCTGGGTGTGGTGCTTTCCAGGTAGTCCCCAAGACCAGTACATTTGGCTTATCTGAACTGACCTGCTGCAAGCTTTGTGCTAGCTGCAAGTCTTTTATTGCCCACTTTTTAGAAGAGCAAGCTAAGTACAATATTGTTTGTGTCATCTCGCAAAGCAAGCTGCAGTGCAAGAGATAAATGATCAGTAAACAAAGGAAGGAAAACAAGAAAAGAAAATACTCCATTTAATCACAAAGTAGAAAATTCCTGTGGTGTAAGCTACATTTGTTTTTACCAATGGTAAGATTTATTACCTTCTTAGTCAAAAGATCTAGAAATAATTCAGGAGTTACAAGTGAATTTTTACAGCAATACAATAAATAAAGACAAGAAATGTTTTGAAGACAGTTAATTTTTAGGTGGATAAACAGTGCCTCATTAATCTTTCACTGCTATTTCATTCTTACCGTTTGAAATTCGACGTATGCTTGCACATAGGATGTATGCATACACATATGATTTTTCATGGATTGTGTTAAGCACTTTAGAAGCAGAGCTTACTATTACTTGGTGTCTGCAGGCAGCTTGGTACGTTTAAGGGAAGGATTTCATGTTTCTATTGTACTGAACACATAAAAAATAAGTTCTGGAACTTTGACGAGATCTGTTTAGGTTTTTTTCTTGCTGCTTTTGGGCAGAGCATCTTTTTCTGCATTCATCTTTATTCTCTTTGATCTAGAGGCCCAGCATCTTGCTTTTAAAATAAAGGAAAGGGTTTCCATTATTTTCAGCCTCTAATGTCTAATTAACCGTGGTATAAAAGGCTGATTGAGAAAATGTCACTCGTAAAGCAGTCAGTTAAATTTAATTACTTTCAGTGTGTAGGCATTGCCAGATGTAGCTCCAATAAACTCCAGGAAGTGCTGCTGCTCTTTAATTTACCGAGATTTACTTTCTTAAAGCTTTCGGATGTGAACAAACAATGTTCTTTTAGATTCAGATCTCCAAGTTATCTTCTTCAGGTATCTGCAGAATTCTGTTTGATCTGAGAACAAGGTTAGCTGGAGAAGTTTAAAGAGTGGCAAAAAGCAAAAGCTGCCATATTCAAAACATTAGTTAATTAACTGGAGCGCCACTCCATGAACACGGGTCTTACTTATCCCAGGGTTAGGTTTATACGGAGCATTAAAAGTAACTTCAGTGGCTAAACTCGGAGACTGGAACAATGCCGTCTGAAAGCACAAACACTGTCTATATAACACTGTGGTGTTAGTCAAAGCTCCTTCATGTCCTAGGCATCCTTTGTGTATTATTTGAACAATATACTATCTTTTATTATTTAACAAAAACAAAAAAACCCAAACAAACAAAAAAAACCCTAGCTGGACTGCACTACACATTGAGGGGCTTGTAGCGCTAAACTCTTCACGGCATCGAAGAAAGAAGACGTCTTTGCTCCCGGTTTGCCATGGGGTGGAGAGAAGAGTTACAGCGTATTTCTCGAGCACCTCTATGAGCCCGTAGCTGCCTTCATCGGGACCGTGGCTCCCCAGGCGCCGTTCGCCCCTGTTTACCGGAGCCGGGGAGCGGCACGGGGGCACTGCGAGGCCGCTGCAGCAGCCCCGACCGGGCCGCGGTCGCTCCCCCCCGCCTGGATCCGCCGCCTTGGGCGCCTGCGCGGCGGTGCCGGCCGCCCCGCACGGCTCCGACCCGGCCATGGCTCTGCGGCTGCTGCGCGGCGCGCCCGGGGCAGCGAGTAAGAGGCGGGCGGAGGGCGAGAGGGTCCGGGCAGTGCCGCGGAGGGGCTCCCCGGCTCCCCTGCCCTTCCTCCCGCAGGAACTGACGAGCGAGGGCACGGGGCGGGCGCCGCTCGGGGCTGGGGGGGCTGGAGAGCGCCCAAGATGGCGGCGGGTGAGGAGTGTGACGCGCCCCGCCGGCTCAGCCCCGGGGCCGTGGGATTTCACAGCTTTCCTCACACCTTCCATGTCCCTACAGTTTCCCTGCTCCTTTCCTCTCCCCTTCCCTCCCTCTCTCCCCCCCCGCCTCCAATTTGGCAATAATATTCCCCCTGTATTGCAAACCTGCTGCTCTCGGGCAAATCTGTTATTACGAAGGTTTTCTTGCCCTGTTATTGCTTCATACTTCTTAATGTCAGTAA
The DNA here is from genome assembly GCA_037013685.1 of Acridotheres tristis. NCBI lineage: Eukaryota > Metazoa > Chordata > Aves > Passeriformes > Sturnidae > Acridotheres > Acridotheres tristis. The sequence continues at coordinate 83,456,504 of CM072887.1, read as the reverse complement.
AATGTTAAACAGTGGTTTAATGTTTGGAGAATAGCTGGAGGAAACGTGCTGTGGAGCTGGAAGTTACTGGTCCGTGCCCTTCACCTGAGGAAATTCAGGTGGTTTGTTTATAGAGAAGTAAGGCAGATTGGATAACAGAGCCTGTTTCACAGGCCTCAGCTTGGGCTGTTTGTTGGGTGCTTCTCTCTCTGTCAAAAGCTGAGGTTCTGTGATGTTATTGATAAAATACTTCTAAAACAAACCAGTATGCTGTATGTTAATGGAAGAGCTGCTAAAAAATTGTTAGATATTTGTGCTCTAGCTCTGGCTGTCAGGTTCATGGCAAGATGTGGCTGATGCTCTAATCCTCTGAGCATCCCGATGTGTGCCCAGCTCCCACTGCATGGATGCATGGATGGTAGGAGACTGTGGGCTGTTCAAAAGATGGAATATTGAAGTGCAGCAACTTTCAACTTCAGGTTCAGTTATTTAATTAATAAATGAGATGACTTTGTGACACCGTGTAAAAGAGGAGGGAATCAAAGATCAGTTTGTAGAATGTGGTTTAGTAATGTTGATAGTTCATCTCATCTTTTTCAGAGATATTTAATGCTGAACTTTTTTCACCTCTGTCAAGAAGAGTGTGTTTTGGTCAAGTAAATCTATCAAGGGAAATGGATTTTGCCTCTTCTCTGGTGACGGAGATAATTAATTTTGTACTAGCACCTTAATCTGGTTTTTATTTGAATTAAGACTAGAATACCAGTTATAATTTAATTTTCTAGCTAGCTTTTTTTCCAGCTTACTGAAGAATAACGAGAAGCTTGGCAGGATTAGAAAGACCCAATGTTTGGAACAGATCAGATCCTTTACTGTAGATAGTTTGTTACATCATACTTAAAGCAAAAAAATCCAAAACAAACATACTCCTTTGAGGCATTGGCAGCAGTTGGCAGACATAATACAGTTTATGTGGCTGTAGGGTTTGAAATTACAGATGTGGTACTTTAAAATGAATGAATATGCTGATTCTGGGAATACAAGTGAGTTGTTAGTTGATGTATATTAAGGTGAGTCAAATTGACAGTGCTTGAGAAGGCTTCCTGATTCAGTCTCCTCAGGAAAGCAGAATAATAGCTCTTTCATGTACTTTGCACCCAGATGGTGGATTTCTGTTTGAATCTTGCTTCTTATGTCAGAACTGCTTTAGGCACCTGTCTACAGCCAAAATATTTTTAGTGGGTAGTTTATGCTCACTGTGGACATTTGGCTTTTTTAATCAAAATGTTAGTGGGACTTTAAAGGAAAAAAAGTTAATACTTTTAATGAAAGCATTTGCATGCAGTTACATAATTGAACTTAAACATGCTCAAGAGTTTTTCCTGCTTTTGACTACCAATTGAATTATATTACCATCCTAAGGGAAACCCAGCTATCCTGTGCCGACATTCTGGGAAACCTGTTACTAAGGGAAGGTTATATTTTTTTAAACTTTCCTTTGGGAAAGCAGAAGCTTTTTCTGACTAAAAAGCTGCTGGAAATGAGCCAAGACATGGAAATCAGCAGGTTTCTTGGAGGAGGTTAGGATTTCTCCCAGAAAACAGACTGTACTGGTCTATGGTAGCATAATTACTGTTTAAGTCTAAAGTACAAGAAAGTAACAGCAAAGATAAGTTCAAGCAGTTTAAAATACACTGTTTATATGACCTGAGTTATACAACTAACACAGTTTTGCCTACATATGTTTCTAGGGCCAAAAATAATTATCTGTGCTGATTTAGGTGCTCATGAATTGAACGTTAAATAATGTTTAGAGTTTGTTTCCCTGCCTTCCTCTCCCTCATCCCTGAAGTAGGTCTTTCTCAGAGGTGCTCTGGACAGTTACAGTGTTACTGTGCTAAACTTCCCCATTCATGCTACACGTGTCCATTTGCTTGATAGAGTCATTACTTCTTTGCCACTTGCGGAGCAGCTCCAGCGCTAAGCCAGGAGGAAGATCTGAACCTGCTAAGCAGCCACTAAAGAAACCAAAGTTACCAGTAGGTCGGTTTGATGAACCAGAAGAGTCCAGTATGGAGAAGGAACCCTTGGAAAGTAAGTAACGTTTTACAAAATTGGAAGCTGCGTTTTGAAGGCAAGACTGCAAGATGCTGTGCTGATGTCAGTTTAAGAAGGTGACAGGCATTCAGCACTCTTTAGAATAATTTTCTAAGCTTACTGGTTCTGAAAAAACAAAGCCAGAGAGACAGGGCAGTGGGCACAAATTGCAGCAAGTGGTGCACCAGGGGAGAAGAAACTTCAGAACAAAAATGGTCAAACATTGTAGCAAGTCACAGGGAGAACCTGTGCTTCCTCTGCTCTTGAAGATAACCAAATTTGGCTGGATGTCCTGACTTAGTACCAACCCTGCCTTTAGCAGGGCTGGAGCCAAGTGCTTGCCAAAGGTGCCTTCCACCACCACAAAGCACTGCATGATTCAGAGAAATATAGCTGGTATTGGTCTGTAATAGTACAGCTGTAAATGGTGCCAGTAAACTCACCAGGGCACCAGCTAGTTTCTATTTTTCAGAAGTCCTGTTTTATTTCTTAGTCCAGAAATCATTTCTGATTCATGCTGCATTTTGTAGGCTTCATTTGTGGCTGCATTTCTTAGGCTTGCAGGCAGTGTTTTGAAAAGAAACAATTGATACTGAGTTTCCTGAGCAGACCTAACAAACTGGTTATGTTCTGGTGACCTCAGTGGGACTGCATGAGAAGACTGAGGCACAGATATACCACTGCTAAACTAAAAAGGAAGATAAGGTTTTTTTTGTCAATGGGAGAAAGACAGAATCTCTTTCTTTCTTCTTTTTAATTAGCCATCTTTACTTAACTAAAAGCCATAGTCATGCTTTGTATAACCCACCACAGTGTGATGTTCTGCTACAGTTCATCAGTAGCAATAACACATGTTTATCTACTTCGAGGTCTATAAATATCCAGATGACAAAATGACTGAAAAATCATAGAATCATTGAATAGTTTTGGTTGGGAAGGCCCTTCAAGATCATCAAGTTCCAACACTCCTGCCATGGACAGGGATACCTCCCACTAGAACAGGCTGCTCAAAGCCCAGTACAGTCTGACCTTGACCATTTCCAGGGATGGGGCATCTACAGCCTCTCTGAACAACTTGTTCCAGTGCCTCACCATTCTCACAGTAAAGAATTTCTCCCTAATAGCTAATCTAAACCTACCCTCTTTTATTTTACAGCCTTTCTCCCGTGTCCTGTCACTATGTGCCCTTGTTAAAAGTACCTCTCCAGGTTTTCTACAAGCTCTCTTCAGGTACTGGAAGATTTCTAAAAGGTCTTCCAAGAGCCTTCTCTTCTGCAGGCTGACGAACCTCAGTTCTCCCAGTCTTCTCTCAGTCTGCCCTAATAGAAGAGATGCACCAGTCCTGTGATTGTCTTAATGGCCTTCTCTGGACTCGTTCCAAATGGTCCACCTCTTTTTTGTGTTGGGGACTCCACAACTGAACACAGTACTCTGGGTGGGGCTTAGGGTTTTTATTTTTTTTAAAAACAAATATTTATGATACAAGAACTTTCAAAGAGGCAATGCAAAGAATAACTTTTAACTATTTGCAGCAAATGCAACACAAATTTCTTCTGCCCAACATCTTTATGAATTAAGCATTAACAAGTTGAAATATTTTCTTCTCATATTTTATAGAGTATTTTCTGCCTTACCATGTTAACAGGAAGCCAGGTCTAAAAGCACTAATATCATGGGGAAAGGAAATAGAGATCTATAGTCTCCAAAAGGAAGGCAGCATTAGAAGCACAGTTTCCTTCATCTGTAAACTCTACTTCATGAAATCCCTCAAACACATTAACATGCCCTTTAGTGCAGTGCTGGTAATTTCTTCAATTCTTGGGATGTAGTCTTGGATAAACTCGGATAAAGTAATTTTCCAGAACTGGATGTGATACTGTCTCACGAGAGCATTGCCACTCACCTCCAGAAAATTAAAAAGTAGTTTAGCTGTCTCATCTGTCAGAGGCTCCATATTCAACATCCAAGCAAGCCAGTGCCATGCATAGTGTAGTCCATGAGGATGTGCCCCTTATTTAATTCCATAAGGCCACCAGAGTTGAATGATAGCTGCATAAAGACAAATAATTCCTTACATTCATTTAAGAAACTGATCTTATTCTTCCACCTTAAAATCCCTAATTTCATAACCAAAATCCTCAGATATTCTTCCAAAGAAGTCCCCTCTTTTTATAGAGGGTAAAGTGGCAATTTTTGTGCAGCAGAGCTAAAAAAAGGTCTCCAGGTCCAGGCCATATTACCCTGAGGCCACCACAGCCATTGGGAAAGCTGCATCTTTCACAAATTTCTCCACAGGTTTGTCATTGTGTTGTTACATTATTCTTGTATTATAGAATCATCTCCACGCAGTTTCAGATTGTGGCTCACTTGAGAACTAATTCACAGTTGGAGTTACTGTACAAGCAGCTGTTTAATTCTCTTTTTTTTTTTTTTTTTTCCCAGGAAAATCAGTGCCATCACTGCTTCATTTAAAACATGCATAATCAATATATTTTGTTATTTGCTTGGGTAGTCCAGGTTTGGAGCAAGACTCAAGGTCTCTTTAGTTGCACCTGTATTTTTTGTGTGTAACACCAGCAATAGTTTGCAAACTGCCTGTTGTATTATTACGAAAAAACTAAGAGTTGAAACTGGATTGAGAGTTCCCACTGCTCTGTAGCTATCATGGAGAAATATTTTGACCATCTGCATCCACTGTCAGCACATCAGTAATGCTTTGATATTGGGATGACGTGTACAAAATAATATCAAGTCCATTTGTACCCCTGGAACTGCCAGAGGTGCGCAGATACTGATGTTTCTTTTCCTGGTCTGCATCAGTTATGAAGCAGACATCCCAGTATGTCATCCTGTATAGCCTGTAGCTGTATGAGTTTCCTCCATCACTTTTCTTTTTGTCTGCTGTCCAGAATCTCGTTTTCAACTCTGCACCTCATTACTTGTGTTGCCCATCTGCCTAACTGGGCTTAGTTAGGGATATGACTGAGGGGCTCCCAAGTTAGGTGTATATATGGGAAGCTCTGGAGAATCAGCGTGGCACAGGGCACGTGGGGTACTGTGAGTTTCTGGGAACCCCACAGTCTAGTGCAAGATGAGACTCAGCCTAGGATGGTGCTGTGCCACAAGTACTTTGTGGCTTGATGGCCTGAGTTAACTGTTTTTAGGAGATGGCCCTGAGTAAAGGTGCACTGAGTAGTGTAAGAATGTTGGGTGAGGCACAGAAAGCTCTGTGGTGTTTAAGAAAGTAACATGAGCTGGCAGTGTGCTTCTCTTTAGTAGCAGGGTAGGGAGTTGGATGAAAAGCTGGACATGAGCCGGCAGTGTGTGATTGCAGCCCAGAAAACCAAATCCTGGACTGCATCAAAAGCAGTGTGGCCAGCACAGCAGGTCAAGGGAGGTGATTCTCCCCCTTCTCCTCATGAGACCCTACCTGGAGTGCTGCATCCAGCTGTGGAGTCTTCAGCACAAAAAAGCCATCAACCTGTTTGAATGGGTCCAGAGGAGGGACACAAAGAGGATCATAGGGCTAGAGCATCTCTCCTGCCAGGACAGGCTGAGAGAGTTGGGGCTGTTCAGCCTGAAGAAGAGAAGGCTTTGGGAAGATCTAATTGTGGCCTTCTGATGTCTAAAGGCAGTTCAGTACCTTAAGGGGGTTTATAAAATACAGGGAAGGAGTTTTCATACAAGCAGATAGTGACAGGACAAGAGGAAATGGTTCTAAACTGAAAGAAGGCAGGTTTGGATTAGATGTTAGGAAGAAACTCTTTACTCTGAGGGTGGTGAAGCATTAGAACAGGCTGCCCAGGGAAACTGTGGGTGCCCCATTCCTGGAAGTGTTCAAGGTTAGGCACCCAACCAACCTGGATGTTTTAAATACAAGTCTAACAGAATCTTGACTAAAATTCAAGCTAAAATTGAAACAGAGTGCTTAAAATTAAGAGACATAAACAGCAAGTAATCTGGGGTTTTAGATTTAGTGAATATAAGTACATAGTACCTGAATGATGCAAGTTCTGACTTGAGAAGCTGTGGTACTTTAATGGCTCTGGACATTCAGTTGCTTCTTTATTTGCATAAGTGAATATGATCATATATATTGCAGTCATAAAAATTGAAATTAATTTTGTAGGACTCTGGGAAATGTTTAGCTCAAGGTTGCCTTTCAGAACAAAAAAAAAGAATTGATTTTGTCTTTGAAAATGAAACTAAAAGGAGAACATAATAAATGATAACATCTTTATATTTGTCAACATTATAGAAATTTTAATGAACTTTCCCTGTTATTTTAGAATTCCCTGATGGAATCAATCCTACTACAAAAGAGAGGGGTGGACCTAGAGGCCCTGAACCTACACGTTTTGGAGACTGGGAGAGAAAAGGACGTTGTATAGATTTCTAATATTTAAATGTCTGTATTGCTAATAAAATACTTATGGTTGAAAAATATAATGTACAGAAAAATCTCACCTGGATTTTCATGGAGCTTCTCGTTTCTGTCGTGCCACCGCATTCTGTCATGTGATGGATTTTCTGAATAATGCAATGTAATTAAACACAGTGCTGTAGCTCAGATTATGGAGCTATTAGTGGCTCAATGTCTGCCTGATCTTTAATACTATTTACACTGTGCAAGTATAAATGCAAGTGTAGTGGTGTGAAATTGGTAGTGAAGAGCTTATTGAGATGCATAAGGGCTTGTATTTCTTCATCAATGTAAAGATTTATGTGATGTTGTAAAAGTGTTCAAAGAACTTTGCATTTCACAAACCTGGACACCATTCATCAAAAGTAGAACCAACTCTGAGAAGATCAGTAGGTTACTGTTTTGACACAGTGGTTTCCTGCTAAAAGCCCCTTTACTCAAGGACCTTCCCTCTGTCCCCATTGCAGTGGGTTGGGTGTTTCTTCCTTTTTGTAGGAAAGGGACAGTCTTGACTGAGGACTGTAAGTAGCACAATGGAAATGGAGACTTAATTTTGGAGCTCTTTAATTTTGGTCAGCTCTTGATTGCAAGTAGTGTGGAGGTGCTCTATTTGCAATTCTAGAACACTGTTCTTTATCACCTGTCTTCTTCATGCTATTTGCATTCTCTTTTCTTTTGTAAGTGGAGGTGCCCTTTTGTACATGGGCTAAATGCTGCTTGGAAAAAAATGCTCCATTACTGTCTGAAACCTTATGGTCAAAGGGGACAAATTCCTTTAGGTGATCTAATATTGTAGGTCTTAAAACTAAGTTATCTGGCATCAAACTAAATACCTTTCAGTCAGACTGAGCTCAGCTCTTCATTCAAGAACTTCTCTAGTCATAAGTACCGTAGTAGAGAGAGTAGAGTGCAAATCTTACACTTGTGTGGGTACCTACTAATGAGAGTAAATTGTCATTATCAAAATGTGTGAATGTGTGCTCTATTTCTGTGCAAGTTCTTTTTGATAGCCTGAACAAATGGATCTTCTCTAGTCACAGAATCAGAGAACTGTGGGTTTTGCATTACTCTGGCTCTGTGTGGGCTTTGCCCACCTTTGCCTTTGCATGGTTTAACTAGAGCATTAAAATGTGTTGGTCTTGTCAAAAATCTGAGCAGCCTCCCCTAAAACTCACCTGACTGGCAGCCAGTGGGGGAGCTCCTTGTTGAAATCTGACAGTGTATCCAGTGTGTGTGTTAGAGACAGTCTTAGTCTTGCTCTAGTTGCGAGTTTGGATGTTTGTGATGAGGAAATACTGAAACAAAAATACTGAACCTGTTCAGTTACAGGTTTATCAACCAAATACCTCACTGACAATTGAAATGAGATTAACAAAAACCTGTTTCTCATAAAAGGTGTTAATTAGTGGTAATTACATTTTGAACCTTTAAGTTCTGTAGCATGGCTTGGATATTGGAAAATTGTTTTGTATTTATATCCAATTCATTCTAATTTTTCTTCTGTAGAGTGACAGATCTTTCCAAAATCTCTTGACATTTTCAGTTACCTAAAGATAGGCTGGGTCAGCTGTCTTTAATATATGCTGTTTGTTAATTATTTCTTGTAATGTTTTGCCTTTTCAGTTGCTGGTGTGTTGGAAAATACTTTCTCACACAATACACCACCTTTTCACTTAGGAAGTGGAAATTTTAATTGGAAACTTCTGCTTTTTCTGCATCATTATTAATAGGCTTAACATCTTAATTTGCGAAGAGGTGGTAAAATACTGCAGTTATTTATTTTTTAATTCTAAATCTTCTCCATGGATTGTTGCATTACTTCATTATCTTCTCATACCAGGTTTTACCCTTCCCAGCACACACTCCATGAATGTTTATCTAGTTGCACTTCTTGGCATTCCTGATTTTCAAATCTAATTGCTTTCCTCAGTGTTGACTGCAGGTGCATTCCTCCCTGGATGCAGAATTACACTGTTTTGATTTAGCATACGAGGAACTAGTCTCACTTTTCCGTCATTTTCCTTACATTTCAGTTGCTTATCTTTGGTCTCCCTCAGCTCTGTGATTAAGGGCTGACCAAAGTAATGTCCAGGCCCCTGTTTGTCTTCTTTCATGCAGGTGATGACTGCTGCTGTCAGAGCCACAGGCAGGCAGTCCTTCCTGTCAGAGCTCAGGCAGGTCCTAGACACTCCCTGCCAATATCCATGAAGTACCTGGATTTGGAAGATAATTCTGAGAGCACTAGCGTCTGTACCAATAACACAGTGTATCATAAAGGCAGGGATTTTGCTTTCCTTCAAAAAAGGGAATCACAAAATATTTGAAGTTGAAATAGACCTCTGAGATCATCAAGTCCAACCATTAACCCAGCACTGCCAAGTCTGCCACTAAATCATATTCCCGAGTGCCACTTCTACACATTCTTCTAAATACCTCCAGGAATGGTGACTCAATCACTTCCCTGGGCAGTCTGTTTTAAGCTTGACAGCCCTTTCGTTGAAGAAATTTTTCCTAAAATAAAAAGGCTGTTGTTAACCCACGTTATAAATAGCTAAAAACGAATTGGTACATGGGAAATAGAGACCACTTCAGTCTTGAGCAACTTCAAGCCTTTTTTGCCATGTCACAGGCTGGTGCCAGTAACCAAGTATTTGCTTAACTTGTTTATGGAATGTGTCAGTAAGACATAGGAAACTGAACATATAAGCAAGATAATGTGTAAGAGCCAAAGAGTGAATGCCAGGGGGCCCTCTTATGTTGTCTGGCAATTTGGCATTTACCAAAAAGAGGAGCCCTGGACTCTAGTAACAGTTTAGCACAAAATCCCATGGTGCTGCAAAATTGCTTGTGGTACCTGTCAAAAGTGATGAGGGATTGAATGTAGCAAATGATACAATGATATTGTAGGGTACAAACAATCATTTCTCTTTGTTTTCTTGCAGTGCCTGCAGTTAGAAAGCAGCACTTCAGCACTTTTTTGGAGCTGTCTTCCTACTCTTCCCAGATAATTACTATTAGAAATACACTGGAACTTAGCATTAGGGTAAGAAAATGGCTAGGGGTATTAGCTATTAGAACAGCTATAGATATGGTTTTATTATAAATAATGACCAAATATTTTTGTAGCTCTTTTTGTTAGTATAAACAGTGAAGAGCAGCAGGGATTGTATCCTAAGATTTTCTGTTAACTTTCTGGGAGGCAAAAGGAAAACTGTTCTGTGTGTATAAGCAAATTCTTGCATTACTGCAGGATGCTTGCTGCTGTGTTTCGTTTTCTTTACTAAAAATCTGTATGTTATGTTTCTGCAGTAGGTCTTCTCTTTTAAACTTGTTTCTGCTACTTGGTATAGATGCATTTGGTATACTATTAAAATTATGAAACCTTTATTGTTTGAAGGAATTGCACCATAAATATATGAAGTTTCTATTTACAGTGAAAGAAAATATTTGCTATATATTGCCTTGTTTGGAAAGTATGTATTTCAGTGTTGATTTTATTACATTGAAACATAGGATACATAATAGAATCACAGTAAAATTACCTGTGATGGTAGCATATGTTTGTAAAGCACCATGGAATGTTGTTATAAATCTGTGCAATTTTTTCAGTTGACAGCAATAAATGATGACAAATTCCAGTGGTCTGTAGTGACAGATAAATTAAATGCCTTTTAATGACCCTTATTTTGGTATTTTTATTGAAAAAGCACCACACTGTCTTGTTCTGAAATGTCACAAAAAGGAGGAAAACTGTATTCATTTGTAAGAGAAGCAGTTTTAGTAGTTCTGTGGTTTTTATAACTGTTCATGAGTCAAAAATACATTATCAAGCATATCAGAGCATAAGGAAAGGGTTTGAAATGTGTTTCCATGTGCTGATGGAGATCAAAACCATGCACGTTTGTGGTCACTTTTTTGCTTTTGTAAAATGCAGTATAAAATACCTTTCCTTAACTGGTGGTCAGTGTTTCATATCAGATCAGCTGTGCAGGCTACATTCTAATGTGGGTATGGCTGTGCTCCCTCTTCCAGCTCAAAAACTGCTGTTTTTTAGGGGTAGTCATGTGTAATCTTCTAAAACACTTTTGTTGCAGAAAGAATATCCCAGTAGAAATTGAATTTTAGTTACAAAACACCAAATCCTGAGAAAAGAGCTCTATTTAAAATGAGTGCTCTGACAGGCGGAACTAACGAAGTCCTGTTTCCTATGAATGTCTTACACCCCCTGCAGATCAAGGATCTTTCTCCATGTTCCTGTGTTGATTGACATTATCTCCATTGGGCCAGAGAAGGAGCATCTTTCTGCCCATCTTTTCCCCCTGAGAGGAATTATTTGGACCTCTTTCCCAGCCACTGATTTCCACAGAGCTTTCAAGAGCTTCATTCTCCTAATGTCTCTCCTTGACACCTTTTCAGAATAGGTTGGAGTTACTGACTTTTGAAGTGCAGGGACAGTGCAGATATTGGCCTCCCATCCTTTGGAAACCAAGCTGCTGAATGATTTTGACCATATGTATTTTCTTCAGAAATACTCAGCATCTCTCTGCATTTTTTTGCTGTAAGAATGAATTTTCCTCTCAAATAACATCAGAAGTGCCAATTAAAGCTTACAGAAGGAAAGTCTTTGACGTGCATTCTCCAGGCATTAAATCTCCCACCCAGCTACACCCTTGTGCCTGTAAAAAAATCACATATTTTAATGTTGCCATTTTTAGGGTGAGAGTGTTCAAAGCTCTCTAAGGTCCTTACATTAATACATTAATTTATATTAAAGCTGACATGCATGGCTCATCAAAACACAGCTGTAATTCTCAAATGTTAGCCCCTGACAAAAGTCAGGTGAGCTATGCAGTGGTGGTCAGATTCGTTCTAGAAGCCAGATACTGAACTATAACTTACACTCTCCTAATTGATTGTTTTAAACCAGTGACTTTTGTAGCCATCTGTGCTTCCCTCCTAGTTGTAGTGCAGGGAGATGCCTCTAAAAGATAGTCTTGTCTCAGTGTGGGGAGAGTTTGTCATTACAGATGGTGAATGGAGGTGTTTTAAGGGCAACCTCCCCACTGACTTTAAAAGCTGCCTAAACAGCTGTCCTAATCGAGATGCATTAGGTGTTAGCACCCTGGTGGTGACAAGGGAAGCCAGGGTGTCCCTGAACATGAGTGTGAACTACTCACTTCCTGGGAGGAGAGGGCTGCAGTGAGGCGACAGGACCTGCAGGGCTTTTGCTGCCTGCAGCCTTCCCAAATACTGGTGGCAGGGAAGGGGATGTCCAGGGCCAGCTCTTAGACACCTTGTAAAAGGGAGTTACATTGTTTTAAAATGAGAGGGAAAAGGCTGTAGCTAGTTCTTTAAATTCCTTCTGCCTATCCACTTCCCAAGCAAATACCTACAGCATGATACAGACAGGAGGGTTACACTGAATAAACTCAGGTGACAACAAGTATCTCAAATCTAGAAATTAGTTGGGATTTTTGTCGCTAATAAGGGTGAAGTGCGTCAACCTAACTAAGCAGTCTTATCTGACGTGCTGCTGAGAGAGAGCTAACATCAAAACAAAACTGGCAGACTAGGAAAAAGTCACATATTTGCTCAGCAAACCTTTAGTATGTGTGACTTCCTTGTGAGAGAATAAAGAACAAAAGATGGTGTGTTTCCAGCTACCATTTGAAAGCTGGGGAAAATTTCACCATATCTTAAAAGACAGACAAGCAAGTGTTGCTTAGCTCGGGGTGTATCCTGCTTTTGGTTTACATTTTACCCCAGGGCTTCACTTATAAGTTCTGCAGTATGTATGTGTGATCTTTACACAGATTTTTCCCAGATGATTTTCTTGACACAGAACAGCAGTAGCTGTTTGGTCTGGTAGGCATATAGTTTCATTCTCCCTGCTTTGTTTTTTCAGCCTGATGATGACAGCTACAGCTCTCTTATTATTAATTTGCATATTATTTCACTTTTTTCCATCCTTGAAGTGTTATTTTGATAAGTTGTATCCTTAGTTTCTTTCTTTGAAGGAAATCTTGATAGGATGGGGGATTTTTGTATGTGGAGATCTTATCTACATTCAAGAAAGATAACTGGAACTTCCCAGTTTCATTTTACTCAAATTTCAAATTTAAGTTCAGTATTCTGTCAAAATCTAGCTTTTGTGGGAAGTCAAAGATGCAAAGAAGGAGAAGGAGATGCCTCTAAGAAGTAGCATCAGTATCCCTGAAAGTTTTAAACATAAACCCGAACTCATTTCAAAGTCTCCTTGGTGAAGGTCACTTAGCTGTCAGGTTATGTTATTTGGCTCCTTTAGAGCACTTTATTTGGCTGTGGTTCAGTCTGTCCAGTTGGGACATTCTGGTATATCAGGACAGTCCCAAAACAAGCTTTTATGGTTTCAAGTCTTAGTTTGCACAGAGAAATACCATGCTAAAGTAGTATACATCTGACTGGCAGGTACATTGTAGGCTCACCTATGAATGACTGCAGGCATCAAAACTATCTTTGAAATGGCAGAGAGATTTGAATAAAAGGGCTCAGAGAGCCAGGTGGTTACCTTCTGGTCCTATTGTCATCTCCATTTTGAAGATAGACTGGGATTTATTCCTCCTTAAGAACAGAAATCTCAAAAAGGTGTCTGTACCTGTCACTGTTTCAGGAGATGTGCTGCATCCTCTCATCCTCTCGCTCAGGAAGACCTCTGATGGGAGAGCAGCTGTCAGGGAGAGGCAGAATAACACTGAACAGGTTCAGGAGGCAGCAGATGTGCATTTGGGCAGTTGACCACCAGGTGGTCCTTCCTTATAAACCTGTAAAGAACTGTGGATAATACTGGGCATATGACAGAGGCCTGCTGAGCTCCACAAACCCTGTGTGAGGGAAAAAACCAAAATGCTCAGTGCATGATTTGTGCAGCTACTGTGGTGCTTTGAAGGAAGTCAGAAAGCAAAACAGCACAGGTATGCAAGGAAATAATAAGTATTTTCATTTTGCCATATTATTGAAATAAGGATGGCTGGAGAATGAGGTGCCCAGTAATGTGCTGTATTGGGGAGGGGAGGGAAGGGGAGGGGAGGGCCCTGGTCTCTGTTTCTGGAGTCTTTCCTTCCATTCTTGTATGTCAAGGTCACTGTAACATCTAACTGATCTTTTATTATAGCCTTTTCCTTGTTGCAGCAAGTCCTGCAGTGCTGGTCTGGCTGGGATTCCTGCATTTCAGAAAACCCCAGCTGACCAAGGAACCCCCTCAGCATGTCCATCAACAGGTCCCTCCTCATGTACCTCCTTTAGCCCAAAATGTTTTGAACTCTTTACTTGGCATCTTGTGGAGGTAGGCAAATATTTGTCCCTTGCTAAGAAGAATGTCCCTGACCTGCAGTGCTGCTGCATACCTTTCATGTCTGGTCATCAGCAGAAACTGGAAAACTTACTCGTTTATTTATTCCATAATAGAAATTTCAGTTCTTAGCTCTTTTTTTGTGTTCTTCCATCTCTGCTTTGACATGATTCCAATATTTTTTTCCTGCCACAGAAGTGAGTGTGTTTTTTCTTTCAGTTTATGGTAACAAAGAAATGGTTATGTCTTTTCAGATTGTGTTGAAACGAGACTAATGGCAGGGCAGGGTTTATGATGGTGCTGGCAATAGTTTAGACCATAGTGGCACTAAGAAACATGGTGTTGGTTTGTTATTTCTGAGCAAAAGAAAGAACAATTCCTTCTGGCCTTTAGGTGAAAACTTTTATGAACTATTATGAAGCTGCTTCATCATCTCGTGATTGCTGGGAGAGATACTGTAAGGTGGGGATCAGAAATTTGGCAAGAAATCCCTCTAACATTTTGTGCTGCCTCATCTGAAGGAAATTCTCATGCACCCTGATTTGGGAATAGCAGCCCAAATTTCACTTTGTAGTCCGCAGAACCCTTTCTATCTGCAGTATTTCAACAGCCAGACATATTTATAAAACTTCAGGAGTGGTCTGGATGTTGTACTGTTCTGGACACACAACAAAGATTTCCTTAAGCCTGTGTCTTGCCCATTTTTAGTTTTGTTTTTTAAAAGTTAGGCTGTCTCCAAGGAAGTTGCCTCATCAGAAGCAGTTTTAGCATGAATTTGCTGCTTTTCTAAACTCAAGGACAAGAGACCTGGATTTACTGTAGATTCTGGGAGGGGTTCCGTGTGCTGGAGACTGACTACGGATGCCTTGGTAAGTTGTTGACACTGACTGGCATGCAGGGCTTTTTCCTTAGTCCATGAGCAGTAGAACACACTGCAGTGCTTCCCTGATGGCACACGGGAAGAGCAAGATCTGTGGGATGGCAGTCAGCTGAGTTTGCTGTGGACAGTAAGGCATGGACAGTGTGACCCAGCATGTAGCTGTCACAGAGCACTCTTACACACCCTCTACACTGCATCCAATCACAAATTCATCCTTTCCTATCTCCTCACTCCCAGTACTTTCAGCTCTTTTCCCTAATTTCCTTGGCTACAAGCTGGGCAAACCAAAGCAGCTGCAGAGTGTGTGGGTGATCCTGCTTTCCTGCTGCCCTATATAGATGCAGGCTAACCCACAGTCTTGCTTAACAGCATCCCAGCTTTGTCCTCTCAGGGCAGATGGGCTCTGCAGGCTGCTAAGCCCCCGTCGTCCTGTCAGACACCGTACAGGCAGCAGTCTGGACCCTCAGCATTTCCTGCTTAGTACTTGTCATGGCTTCTCCTCTCTGGTCAATAGATGTGTGTTGTTGCTCTCCATGGAAGGAAACTGCCTCCCACGCAGACCTGAAGATGTAAATTGTAACTGTTTCTTGAACATGAATATCTACATACATTTGCATATTCTAATTCACACATTTATATATATGTATACACACACCCTTAATACAGAATAATTTGCCAATTTCATCCCCGTGTGGGAGGTTGGCACTTTATGAAACCATTTCACAATGCCTCAAAAAACTTCATACATTACAATTATAATAAAGTGTCTTATGTAGTAAAAGTACAGCTAATAGTGTTTCTTCTGAGTTTATAAATACTCTATAGATTTTTGAAAACTGAAAAAGTTACAGGCAGATCAAGACTGCTTTAAAAGGCAAATACTGATGTCTCTTCTCCACTTCTGAAAAGTTGTTAAGCAAATGCTTATTTTTGTGCCTAATAGAGAGGAATACACCGAACTGTAAAAGAACTGATTGTGTCCACTGGAACTATGGCCAAAATCGAACTAAGCCAGCATTGTTCATCTGACAAAGGTATCACCAAGTGCTTTGGTAGAAGTCCTCTCATAAAAGACATTGTGGAACATCAGTGGGACAGTTTTTTGTTTCAATCTTCTGTTATCTCTTACCATGGTCTGACAGTTTAACTTAAGTGTATGTGGTTTTTCAATACAATTATCTTTCAGACCCTGTGTTCTGAAGCAGTTCTACTTCTTGTACACAAAATAAATTGTCTAGAGACAATAGGTATAGATTAACTTTGGAAATGACTTAAGGATCATCTGATCAGTTGCTCCTTTGAAACACTTTCTAATGGTTGTTTTAATGCTGTGATTAATGCAGCATTAACTGTAATGCAGTCAAGAGGACCTGTAGTGTTTCCTAAGTGGGAAAAGAGAGTCAATAAAAAGATTAAAAAAATTTTTAAAAGTAATTTAGAGGGTGAATTTAAGATAGTAAAGACCTGAACAGCTGTACATTTCTAGTGATTTTAATGTATGTGAGACTGAATCCAGTGTGAATAAAGATATTTTCTTTCCTCAGTGCAAATATCCAGTTGAAACCACAGAAGGCATGTTGGGTATTTCTCATTTGTGATAATGACATCATTATGCTCTTAAGAGTAGTGGGAGAAGAAAACTTGAATTGATGCCAAATGCAGTTGTATTTCTCAGTGGAGAAATCTCTCTGAATATATCAGTCTTTTGCTTAGTTCTGTTTTCAAAATTTACACGCAGAAGTGAATCCTTGCCTTTGCCTATTCAATTTCATTTTCTTATTTTCACCTGAAATTCTAATATGATCAGTATCTAGTTTCTGTGATCTGTATCCTGCCTTCTAATTGCACGTGCCAAAACAAGAGGATGGAGGACTGTGTCATTCTTGGTATCTCCTCAGGTATGCACAATTTGCTGTATCCCTGTCATTAAAAACCAATTCCTGGCCAACTATAGCCCATATTTCTTACTCTTCTCATCTAGTTGAGGCTTGTGCAGCTTCTGTACCTCATGGCATTTGCTCTTCTACTTTTATTGCTGTTCTGCAATGGTCGCAGAACTGGCACAGAATACTTTCTTGGCATCATCAGTAAACAATGGGAAGCATTTGGAAAATACATGGAGCCTAAGACTTGGTAATCAACATTCTCTCAGTTTGTGGTCAGCAGTGCTCAGAGGCTGTGTCATATGAACTAAACCACATCAGTCGTGGCTGAAGTGTCTTTAAGAACTAGAAAAACAAGACTTCAATGAAGTTTGTATATGTATTTGCTATAGTTGGCTGGTGGTGGGGAATGCCAGCTACTGCACAGAGGAAGGAATTAGGGTCTGCAGAGACAGTAGTAATTAAAAAATTCTTTGGAAATATTCTTGTGTACATACCCCTTATTTCTTGAGTAAGAATCAACTCAAATATGATATATTTGGATACATTACCTTTCCAAAGTATACAGATATTAATACTCTTGGATGCTAATATGAGATACTTTTTAAGGCAGAGAACTGTGGACACTGTATGTAGCCTGAGAAAGCACCAGAACAATGAACAAAGAGCTGAAGTCCCACTCTGCTCTCCAGGCTGCTGACACCCTGTGTTACATCAACATGTCCCTCAAAGATGAAATATGTATCAGGAGAATTTCAGATAAATATTCACCCAAACCCTCACAGTAAGAAGAAAGTATTGTTTTCATTGCACATACAAGACAATACAAGCTGAAATACCTGAAGACAATCATTGATGAATACAAGCATCCTGGCATACCTAACATCAACAATTTGCTCAACTAGAGACATCTAAACAAAATTTGAGATAACACTCTTCAGCCAGGTGAAGGTCAGTCTGTTTGTGAAAGGAGTCTGCTTCTCAAACTCCCTGCCAGTCAACATCTGCAGGCTATTTCATACAGCATAGGGGCTAATGTTAGAAAAAGGTACATAACTGGGCTCCTCTGAAGGCCACAGAGGATGAAACATGGGAGGAGACCAAGAAGCTGCATCTCTTGGTTAGACTGAGGTGAAAACAAACACATACTGTCCTTGGGCAAGTGACCTCTTGAAAAAATCAGCTAACCCCTAGATTTTAACACATTAAGCCATATTTGTCACATTCGGACTGCCTACAGCATGTGCACACTTTGTCAGTTCTTACACGCCTTGCCCAGAGCAAGTACATCTGTGTGTGACCAGAATAAAACTCAGGAGCAATGTTGTCAGTGCCATCACCTTAGGCTCTTTTGTCCACTTTAAACTCATTCTTTTCTGTAATACTCAATAGGTTTTCTCAGTTTTTACCCTTCCAGGAGATACTTCGTATAGGTTTCATTAACATTAAGGTCAGTTTATTTGAAGGAAGAGAAATCCCATTTCTTCATCATTTAAATTTACTATCAAATTATTTGCTTTTGTAATAACAGTATTTTTTCATAGTGTCTATGCTACAAGTACAATTTTAACAAATTTCATCTATGGATATTGTTTATCTTTGAAAATTTAAAGGAAAAGAGTAGGACTCCTCACAACAATCATTCAATAATAGCAAAGCTTCAAATTTCATCTGATATATTTTTATATGTTTTCCTTCACCCACATTTGTATTAACAAAATACTTCAAAAATATTTATGCTCCATTTTTAATTTACTAGAAAGGAGCTTTTCCATACCAGAAAATATTACTCTCTTGTTTTGACCAGATAAAAAACGGTAACTTTAGGACTAAAACACAAGGCTGTACCTGCACCTGTAAAAACACCACAGCTAAAGCAAAGTACATAGAGCACCCAGTGCATGCATTTTCAAGCCCAACTGGTACCCATGCACTGGGCACTTCTCAGCTGAAGACCAGCTCTGCAGGCTCTTCAGTCTTCACTCTGGTTGTCTCAGGCACAAGAACTTCTAAGAAGAGTCTTCAGCTTAAGAGATATGGAATCTAAGACACATGGGACATTCAACCTCAGCCAGAAATAGAGTCAGAAGTGGGAAAACCTGCTTACTTTCCAGTTCTGTTCCCCTGATGTATATCTTGGAAGCTTCGATTCCAGGATGAGTCATTCCAGAAACTCTCCTGTAGCTAAGACATCTTAAGGCTGTAAAGGGTGAACAAAGTGAGGCATCTGCTCTCAAGTGCAGGAAGCATTTCCTTGAACCTCAAAATCCATGCTATCTTCTAAAAGCAAATGCAAAGCAGATCGATATTTCAGAAAGAACAAATGAACATCAAGCAAATACCTTCACCTTAATCCAAGCTCCAGGAATGCAGAACTTGATAAAATGTTATTTAGTAGCACTTCACCTCTATAAATCTGGTATCACATTAAAAGGAGAACAGTACATTATAAGTTCGTTGTATTAAGGGGAAACTAAGCGGTTGGAGGTGGAATGACTTGGTCAAAACTAGGTCTGGGTCTACTTGTATTGGACTGGACCCATTTTATCCAGAAAATATGCTGTCTCTGGCTACAGCCACTAGATACATCACAGGAAAGTATAAGAAAACCCACTTACATGTGTTGACAAATCTACCTGATTACATTATTGTGAGGTGCAGAAAGGAGGCTGTTGCAATTGGTTTAAGTTGGTTAAATCTTTAGAAAAAAAAAAAAAAAAAAAGGCACAGGACGAAATTATTCTTTCATATGATACAAGTAGCTTATGAAAATGCATGCTACAAAAAATATGAAAAATCTCAGAATTGTAGTTTTCATTTACACTGTCAATGTCATGCAACTCACCCTAAAATTAGAGAGCCACCTAAAGAGCTTAGTTAATCTGTCTTGTCTCTGAAGGCTGCAACTCAAAGGGCATGAAGTCTTTTAACTGTTGCAATGCAAAGTGCTAAAGTCACCAAGAATATAAGGAATTTGTATAATACTGACATGGATAAATTTCAGTACAGGAGTGACACCCAGGGAAATTTGCTGCTTGGTTATCTGAGGCTCAGGTAGAGAAATTCAGCTAAAACCAGAGGCAGCTGTGATTTGTTTGCAGTGTTTTGGCTGCCAGGACTTTAGAATCACCAGGGACGCAGAAAAACCATACTTACTTCTGATCTTGAAAGATTTCATGGAAGACAGCCCCAAACTAGAAATGAAATTAAATGTTTATTAACATCCAAGTGTAATCAAACAAAAAATCACCTCCCATGGAAATAGCAGAGGAAGACACCTGTCCATCAGATGAAATTTAAACAAAAATTTGGTCTGCATTTGTCTATTGGTTAAAAGTCATACTATCATCATAGTCTCCCCTGAGTGAGTTGAATGGGTTCAGCTATTTCAGTATTCTGATTTGGATTTCTGTGGAATAGTATGTCAAAAGGATGACATTTTACATAGCTGCATGATTACCAGAATTTAAGAACTTTTGTAGTTTGGAAAGATCTAAGATTTGTTAGAACTATAAATTAATTGACATTACTTAAAATATGCTATCATTTTATTTTAACCTTAACTGTTGTTAGTTCACTTATTAAGAGCCTTCTGCTAAGGCTAACCACTTTTACTGCCTAGTAAAGAGAATACCAAAAGTCTTACCTGGCATTAAAGAGCCATCATGGACATGAATGCTCTATGCATGGATATTAAAGACAATTCCTATCAGACTATGATAGTAAGAATACATAAAGGCTGACCTTGGGTGTGTCATTTCAACTGAAGATTCAGAGATGATCTCAGTCATCAGAGTTGTAAGAACAACATTGCTTATTACAAATTGTGCTTTAGAGAGCAAGTAATTATGTTCTGCCTAGCACTAGACTGTTATTAAGTGTGCAATGTTACAACATTTAAACAGAGCTCTGAGTCTAAATTACCCTGACACACAAAATATTCATGTGTTATGTATAGAACACCTTATTTCAATACTCTGCATGTTCCAGGTCATTCCTGTAACTGATTTGATTAATAAAGACCCTTCTGCATAACATCCAAGAAACGAGCAGGGTGTAGCAATGTACTAAAGCTATTGGTATGAAGCAGCAGTTGCTACCACATAGCATAGCTTTTTCTTGCCTTTCCTGCAGTAGGAAAGTACACCCCACTCTGTACCACAGGTTCTCTTCTGCACTTGCTGAGGAAAAGAAACAATCAGCTTTGCTGCTCCATGCACTTATACCTGCCTTCACAGAGGCAGGTACTGAAATTTAAAATTTAAAAAAAGAATGCAGTGCTTGCTTGTTAAATGATTCTCTTTAGTAGCCTCAATATTACATATAAGATGCATTATATATTTCTTTTTTAGTCTTGAATATCTCTGCTGTCTATTTTATTCATTATTTTATAGTACTCCCTTACAAGCTCCATATTTTTAAGAGACAAATACCACCCCTAAAGACTTGCAGTGCATGCTGGAACTGTGCATGGGAGTAAAGCCTGAAAATAGATCATCTTTCTGCACTTCAAAGGCCCTAGAATAATCTGGCAGACAAGTGACATTAAAGAACACAAAATGAAGATTCAGAAGCAAGAAATGAGTTGTGGAGAGTAGATCTTGATTTTGCTTTAATACAAGTGTACATTTTGTAGAACATTTTTAGAAATGAGGCATAGGACTTGTCTTGGAGTCTCTAACAGTCTTTTTTTATTACTACAAACTGGCTTTAAATCTGCCCTGTAATTCTTACAAGATCAATCTTTTCACTTTTCTCTCTGTGACTTCTGCACTTATTACCTTACTAGACTTTTTGTTCAATAACCTTCTCCTTTGACTTCCTAAATAAAAAGATCGTTTCATATTCAGTAAACTAAACACATGGCTTTCAGTGTATGTCTCAGAACAGTACACTTCAAGAAAAAGAAATATGTTTTCCAGATAAAACATCAGAATGAAATAAACACAGAAACAATGTGCCTTTGGGGAGTAAGACAACGCTCCAGGGCTGATTATATTTGCCAGAACACTGAACATGAACTAATCAGATTGATTAAGTCTGTCATAACAACGAATCGCTAAGCTATAAAAGACAAAATTCAATATTCCTTCTAAAGATAGAAGCCTATTTTTAAACTACCAAAATAGTACTGCATTTAGAAAATCCCTGTTGCTTTTCTGTACAAGTATTTTGAGCAGCACTTCGGTATCAAAGATGCTGTAGTAATAAAAGCACAGACACTGCAATGGTAATTTTTCTTTTTTACATGACGTGTATGTGTGGGTCTGTGTCAGTAAAGACAAACATGGCAGGTAAGAAGTAACAGGAAGGGAAGGGAAGGGAAGGGAAGGGAAGGGAAGGGAAGGGAAGGGAAGGGAAGGGAAGGGAAGGGAAGGGAAGGGAAGGGAAGGGAAGGGAAGGGAAGGGAAGGGAAGGGAAGGGAAGGGAAGGGAAGGGAAGGGAAGGGAAGGGAAGGGAAGGGAAGGGAAGGGAAGGGAAGGGAAGGGAAGGGAAGGGAAGGGGAAGGGAAGGGAAGGGAAGGGAAGGGAAGGGAAGGGAAGGGAAGGGAAGGGAAGGGAAGGGAAGGGAAGGGAAGGGAAGGGAAGGGAAGGGAAGGGAAGGGAAGGGAAGACCAGCATAGATTTTTTTATGGAGAGAAAACCTCCTCCTGAAAAGTAATGCAGTTATAGGGACTTTCCACAAAATATTTCCTATTCTGTGAAAACTTGATCTGATCTGGAGAAAATTCCAGAGTCAGCCTAAAGCCAGGAGTAAAAAGTTGAAGCAAACTAGTCAGCTGGGAAGAGTCCCAGTCCAGAGATTTCCTGTTCTCCTGCACATGCTGTGCAGGGCCATGCAACTCTTTGAGAGCTTCAAATTCTTGGAGTCAGAGCTCATGTTCTCCTGACATCACACTTCCTGTGCAGTGTAACTGCAAGTTTTGTACAAAACCCAAGGAAAACAACACATCAACCATCAGGGGCTTCATGCTTCTAGAGGCAGAAACACAGGAGATTTTTTTATCTGCCAGATGTAGCCACTGCCCTGGGAACACACCCAAATATGTTTCTCCTCAAGTGATAGATCACAGAGGGACTGAAGGAAGAGCTTGTTTTATTTTCTTTTGTACAGCAAATCACTTCTCTCATTTCTTGAGTATCCAATAGCTGAGGAAAAAACGTTTTCCTGCAGATATAAGCTCAGCTTGTGAGTGCTATGGACATTCTTTTCTTGATAAAAGACTCACTGATCACTAAAAATATCCAGCTTTTGAAGTAGAAATGATTTTCCTTCAGCATTTCTGGACTGCAGAGACACTCAGAAGCCAGTATGATTTGTTATAACCTGACCCCCTCAGTCTCCCCCAGTGCGAAATTATCTCAAAGGAGAAAAAGTAAAACAAAAGTATTTAAAATGTTTGTCCTCAACTTTCTCACTTTTTTGAGGATAATTCTAAGACAAAAATAGTAGAATTTGCAGGGCCACTGCAGACTTCCAAACAGATAAGATATATCACACAATTATTAATTACTCCTTATCATAAAGGGAGCTGTCAAGACAAACACTAATTTATTCACCCTAGTATTTAAAGAGCACTACAGAAAAGAGAAGGAAAAGCATAACATTATAGAGTAAAATCATCTCAAATGCTATGTATATCTAGATTCTATTTTGTCTGCAACAGTCTGAAGCTTGCTATTCATCAACTAGTCCTTAACCCACACTCTCTGCAACTCCTGACTTCAATGGAGGGAAAAAATGGATTACATGAATCACAGTTCCTATTGTTGAAGAGCTAAAATTAAGATTCGTGAAGATCAAAAACTGTCCAGCTTTAGTTTCTATTTAGTCATTTACCCACCAACAAAACATTTTTAAGCTTCAATGACTATCTTTTGCACAGTAGGACATCAAATAGTAATAACAATAGAGGTCATCTCCCCCTCTTTGTATTTTCTTTTCATATTTTTCCCTAATATTTCAAATTTGTTATTTTGCAACTGATTTCAAATCTGATTATTGCTCTTCATCTTGGCTAGATATCAACGACTGCTGATACCTAAGGCTGGTATTCTTATCCTCAAAGCCCAACTGAGCCAAATGCATGACTCACAAAGTTCCATCTAACAGTCTCTCTGTTCAGAAAACCCAGTCTTAAAATGAGATTAATTGAAATAAGAAGACACAGACCGAAACATACAAACAGCCTTAAATAACTGAAAATACACCATGAGCTTGGAAATGCAAATGCAAAGCATTTAATTTTTAAGATCACTTCCATGCTTCCACTGGAACCATATGGAGCTTACATTTCCTTATATTCCACACCTACACCATCCTACATTATAATTCACATGAGAATATAGTGGCCTAATACATGCACTAGTTTAAAACATAATAGAGCATCTTAGATCTACAGTATGGAACAGTATTTTTTGTCCTGAGCTTACACAATTATTACTGACAGCAAAGGCCATTGAAATGTATTTAGTCATCCTTCTATTTAATTGGCAGTTTCCTTCTCAGGTCCTAATTTGTGTTTACAATTAAAATTCAGATTTACTAATAACTCTCAAGAAAATAAGACTGTTGGTGAAGCGTCACAATTTCTGTCTCAATTTTCACAATTGCAGTTACATCATAATCTTTCTATTTCAGTGTATTTCAAATGCTCAGCAACTATAGAAATTAGACTGCCTTATCTGGGATGTTATAATGTCAATAATTCATCTAATACCAGATGCTTGGTCTCTGAAAAGAAGTAAAGGAAGAACCAAGAAACTGGAGGAAAGATTTACTGCCGCTAATATCTCATCTCTCCAGTCAAGTTGCTGTAGAGAAACTAGAATTCATTGAAAATGCAGCCTCACCTATAAATCTTGGTCCTTTAATACTTTTTAACCATCTTAGGAGTGACACTATC
Source organism: Acridotheres tristis (assembly GCA_037013685.1). Classification (NCBI taxonomy): domain Eukaryota; kingdom Metazoa; phylum Chordata; class Aves; order Passeriformes; family Sturnidae; genus Acridotheres; species Acridotheres tristis. Next base: position 83,432,009 of record CM072887.1, on the reverse strand, counting down.
ACTGGTTCATTGGCCAGGCAGTAAGTGCTGTAAGAACACGACTCATGCCACTCCTGGGGCAAGCCCACAACGCTTATCAACCAGAGTTCCCACTGCAGTGACCCTACAAGGCTGTCAAACACATAATACTCATTTTGGGGATGATGAGATATGATCTTGTTACTCCTGTGTACGCAGTATATTCAACTATAGTTTCATAAGTCATGTCTCTGACAACTTTTGCATTCTATAAAATTCTTTTTATTGCATCAATATATTCTGTCCAATATAGCTTAGGTTTTGTAAGGCATAAATTAATGTATTATATTCAAATATACATGTAGTTTGTATATGAACATTTAAAAAGTTTATCAAGGCAGATTTAAAATTGGGCTTTGAAAACTAAACTTTCTGATTCTCTAAGGCTAGGGTTTGTTATGTTTTGTTGAGGGTTTTTTGTAAAAAATACTGAATCTTTTAATACTATTAAATTTGTTTTCAGGGCTGTAAGTGTCTTTTTAAACAAAGAATAAAAATATGTGGAAACTCTTGGTATAGTTGTAGACTCTCTGATACAGATGTTATTGCATGTCATGTGATGTTACTGTGGCTTCCTCCTTTTTTTTTTTTCTCTGATTGAAAATACGAGCTAGAGCTGGGCAGGAATTTTCCTACATTGCTGAAAAAATCTCATTAATTAAAACCAATGCTGAGAATTCATTACTTAAGTGTCTTTTACCACTCGGGTAGGAGACAGTCACCCTCTCTACCTTTTATTCTCAATTAGGAGACACAAATGATCAAGGAAGTCATTCCCCTCCTTCTAGCACAGGCCCTTCCAGATGGTGATTGAGCTCACTCCAGTCACACACCTGTCTGAGAACATGGCAAACCACCTTCACCAATATCCGTTTCTCTCCACTGGCCATCAAGGGCAGGCACGGTGACAGGCTCATAGCTGAAGATTTTCTTAAGTTTGTGATAGAAATTGCATCTGAAGTGTTTGCTGAAACACAGTGATTATGGTAAACTTTTCAGGTTCTGCCATTCTCTGCCAGCCAAGGATCACAGGTACCACATTATCTGACCCTGTGGGCTGCCCAGACGGCAGCATGGGGAGCCAGCTTGGAAGAGCTGAGTTTCAAAAACCTTACTGAAATGTCCATTTCCCAGGAAGTTTTATATATATATATATATATATATATATATATATAAATATGTGTGTATGTATATATACAATGTGTGTGTGTGTATAACGTTTTCTTAAGAAAGTATCTGAAGCACCAAGTTTTCTTATGAATCAGGAATTTTCAACTCAACAACTCTAACTGGAAAGCCATTTATTTCTGGACTTTGATATTTGAAGATGAGGCATAAGAGAAACACAGCTATTTTAACACCTGCTTTTAATCCAGTTAATAACTTTGCACCTGATACATTCTTTCCCATTAAGTCAAATTTATGCTAATACTGTCCTGATTAGCAAATACTATTTAAAGCTGGTTTATGGGATGATTTCTGAATAAGGTAGGTGTCTAGTTTTGGTGAATTTCAGTTATCATATTATGAAGTTCACAAACTATCTCTAAGTGTCTCTGCAAAACAGTGGAATAGCCTGCAGAATGACAAGTAGTGACAATTAGGGAGAGATTTTTCTCATGCTGGGTAAATCTTTGCTTTTACCAAACACAACACAGTCTCTAGTATTGCAAACCACAGAAGTCCAGTGTTAAAGTTACTTTATGGAAAATTCAGTTAACCTTGTGAAACTCACTCAATTCTGAAGAGATAGGTCTTGAAACACAAGGCATGTACTTTAAACAATTCCAAAACTAGGTTGCATAGGCTGTGCACTACAGGGCTTAATGAAGGGTGAAGCAAAGGGCACCGAGCTGACAGGCTCAGCATGATAACTGTGTATCTTCTTTTGAAGGAGCAACATCTCTGGCCTCTCTGCACTACATGTCATGGCATGGTGTGGGCAGACCCGAACTCATTCTATAAATCATACTGTATCCTGAAAAAGATCTTTTATTCCTTTTTTCTCCCTCTGAAAAATGCTTTTAGCAATAACTTCACATCTACAACATTCTGCTGCTCTTTAGGATCTGGAAAAAGCAGCAAAGGCACAGAAGGGATAAATTTTTTCCCTCCTTTAATTCATTTGCACTCTGAGGGAAACACCTAATGATGTATTTACAGCATGCTGTTTTCAAAGCACTATCTATTCAAATATTAATAACCTATTCTCACCCTATGGTGAAACAGGTGATTTCACATTTCTACTACATTACAGAAGCAGAAGTACTTAGAAGGATAATTTTCAGAGCTGAATACAAGAAGCACATCTTCATGCTCAACAGCTAGAAGATGATATCCCACATCAATCAACACATAGCATCTAGTTTTAAGGCACTAAGGGCAAAAGCACATACTAAACAAGACAGTCTGCACTTGTGTAGGTTTTCTTCAAGCAAAGAAACTGGATCAATAGCCACTTTTCATGGGAAGCATCACTGTATTTGTTTTAGAATCAGAGAAACTGATGCACATTAAACCAATTGCTTAAAGCTATTTGGCACTCTGGCAATATGGCAGGGAGTTTCAGACTACGTGTAACCTACAGGTCAAGTCTGTCACATAGAAAAGCAACTACTATTTTCTTCTAAAATAGCAATGCTGCTGCTTACCTAGCACATGAGAATCAACTTCATGTCCTTTTCTCTCTCTACACACGGCTTTTGCCTTTCTGACAAGCATCCTGTTTCTCAGAGTCCTGGGATAACAGCAAGGAGTAGAAGCTCCCTTTCTAGCTGAAGCTGGTTTCCTCATTAAAAAAAAAAATCAAAATGCTGTAATTAAAACCCCTTTGGACTAGAAAACAGTTATACGCTTGTAGATAAAGTATTCAGCTAGAAGTCAGTCCTGGGTAATGCCATGTTTAAGCAGCCAGGACTATTGTGCTTCAATAATCGAGTCTCTAGGCAAGGGCTGATGGCAAATATTAGGATACAGTAGCATTTGTGTTACACACCTTCTGCTGCAGCAAGTCTTTCTATTTTGGCACTGTAAGGCAGCTGGAGCTCAACTTTGCTGGGCCATTCTCTATTTCTGGTTTTAACCCTTAATACCTGCTCCGAGTAGGATGCTAAACCCTCTATTAGAATCATATATTTATACTATATCCTCATTTTGCAAGCTCATACCCAGTAACTCACTGGCCAGGAGACTCCCAGTGTACAGGCAAACATTAACTCTCTATTTGAGGGAGATCGAAGCACATTTTGCCATGTTAGGTGCTAGTTTAACTACTAATTAACTTGCTGTGTAATATTTTCTTCTTTTTGTTTTTCTGTTGCAACTCTCCTACACTTAGGGGATATTTAATTCACCGTTGTGTCTGAGTAAAAGAAAGCTACAAGAGAATGATTCAGTAATTTAGTGGCTGAGAGGGAAAAGACCTGAATTTCCATCTGCCTCACATAAGCATTTTATAGGCTATATATAGGCTTCAGCTCTTTCCAGAAGGGTTGGATTAGAGGCAAAAAAATGCAGCAAGCTAGAATTGATTTGACAAAAAGGATGTTAGTGGCGAACAGACTCTTGTGACAGAGTACTCAGCAGCGGCAAAGGGACCTGATACAAAATGGAGGAAGGGGACAACAGAGACATTTTGAGGGGCAAAGTGTAGAGGTACATGCAGTCTTAGTCCCAGAAAATCAGCCTGGGCTGTGCTTTTCTGCAGGTACTTGGGATCCAACTCTGACTTCCCCAGAGCATCCCACCACCCACACAAGAATGGAAAAGCACCAGTTTCCTCATTGTAAGGTGTCTGCTGCCTGCGAAGCTTTATTTCAGACAGAAATACGTACTCTTGGAGAAAGTTCAGAAGGCAAGTTCCTGCTATGGCACTGTGCATTCAATCAAAAGCCCCTAAGAGATTTTTTTTTCTCCCCCAGCGCTGGCCTGGAGAAGGAGACAGCTGTCCAAAGGATACAGGGGATCCCAAGGATAGAGGGTGTCCATTCCCGCGGACACCGGCAGACCCCTCGGCTGTGTGCTTTGGGGTATTTACTCGGAGCAGCAAAACCACCGGCTCCAGGACACCCCGGACCCCCGGCCCCTCCGAACTGGGGCGGAGCGGGGCGGGGCGGGGCTAGGCGCGCGCACAGGTACGGCGGCTCGCGCCGAGCCCCGCCCTTCCCGCGGGCACCACCTGGGGGGCGGGGTCAGGTGCCGGCGGATGGATACATCACCTGCTGTCGCCAGGTGACCCCTTCCCGCGGGCACCGCTCCGTGACCTTCTAAAGCCAGGACGGCGTTTTGCGCTCTTTGGGAAGCGCCGCGTAGGGGCGACATCGCAGCGCGGGCTTAGGGACCGGGCGGACTATTTGTCACCCCCGGAACAAGGGACTGTCGTGGCCAGGGTGGGCGTGTGCGCGCGCCATCCCGGCGGCGGGCGGGGAGGGAGGCGGAGGCGTCCGCAAGTAGATCCGGTTGAGGAAGTCGGCGCTCGCGGCCGCCGGTTCCCGTGGCCGCGCCAGGGCAGGAGCGTTCCCGGCCCCACTTCAGCCGCGCTCCAGCCCCGCCATGGCCACCCGCTCCTGCCGGGAGAAGGCGCAGAAGCAGAACGAGCAGCACCAGGCCATCCTGGCCAAGCTGCTGCGGGAGGAGGACAACAAGTACTGTGCGGACTGCGAGGCCAAGGGTACGCGGGGCGGAGGGCGCGGGAACCCGGCCCGGGCGCGGCGCTGCCCCGGCGGGTCCCGGCTCGGGGCGGCTGCGGGCCCGGCTCGGCGCCGCGCCACGTCCGCAGGGGCGGCGGGACCGGCGGGCGGCTCCTCCTGACAGCGGGCCCGGGGCGGCAGCGGGCTCGGGGGCAGCGGCGGGGCGGGCAGACACACAGACCGACAGCCTGACCTTTCCGTGTGAGCCGCGCTCCGCTCTGCCGGGGAGCGGGCTGCGCTGCAGCCGCCTTGTCCTCCAGCGGGGAACCCCCAGCCGGGCTTTATGCAATGACTGGCCCAGCCCTTTCCTGAAGTTTCACGGCCGCGTCCGCTTCCTGCGCTGCCAGGTATCGATCCGGAGCGGGCTATGGCCTTCGGGAAGGGACTGGCCGATGATGCTGGGGTAGCTGCCAGATGAGTTGAATGTCGAGTGTCCAAAACAATGTATCCTGCCATGCTGACTCAGTCAGAATGCCAGGCTCTGTGAATCTGGGTGTCTGAGTCTGGGTGAGTGTGTCACAGATGTGGCTTTGGCGATGAATGGAATGTTAAATATTATATCACTGGCAAATCTTACAGTGCTTTAATCTGTTTTTTTTCCTGCACAAAAGTAGATATATTTGCATTTGTATTTACCTTGGATTCTGTGATGAAAAATTGTAGCATATCCCTCTTTCATATAGAGTCAATTTATTAAGCTCTTACTCTAGGTAAGGTGACTGCACCGTAAGTTATGAAGTGTAATGCTTCCTGAATAGCAATTGGGAGTTCGCACTGTATGATTAATGCCGGAGCTGCCTCGTTCAGTCCTTCTCCACATAAAGTGGAGGTGAACTGTGAGTGAGCTTCGTTTGAGCAACCAGAAATGGCGCTGCGTTTGTAAATTCTCTTCCCACCTCTGTGCAGCTACTTTTTTCACTGTGCACACAAGTCATCATCAAAAAAAAGACTATTATCCTAATATAAGCTCTTAAAAATAGATGATATGGATTACACCAAAGATAGCGGGTCTTTATGTTTTGTAAATAATTCTGCTGAGCCATTTCCTGACAGAGCTCCTCTTGCCCACTGACACCTTGGTTGCCATGCGAATGACTCTTCATAACCAGTAACTTTCTGGGAAAAGCATGTGTGTATATTTTATGTATTATTGACACTCTGTATTTCTGTGCTGAGTGGTGCTTGGTGTTGTTTGCTGATGGAATTCCATGTGTGAGTTGCTCTATAACATCGTCCTGAGGCTTGTGTCACTCAGGATTAGAGTCCAGAATTCTCTGATTACTTGTCCTGTATTCTGAGTTTTCTCTAACTCTTGCTTAGTCAAAATGTTTGTAGGTCTCTGTAGCCCTCAGTACTCCTTATCTTTTGCCCTTTCAGTTCAACAGCGCTGACACTTTCAGCTTCATTTTCCTTTTATTTGCGTTGAGTGTTTTTATTCACTGTTCTTTTCTTTGGTGCTTTCTTTTGCAAGATAAAGCTTTGGTGTATCTTGAATTTGTTTGTTTTTTTTTTCCTGTTCAGGTTCTGGAGGACCTACCAATATCTTGACCAGGCTGTCTTCTGCTAGTACATATTAACTCAGTTTCCAAATTTCTAGTGGACTATTTTACTTAGGTACCTACTAAAATCTGATGGCATTTTTGAAAGCTTCTTGCTTTTCTCTTTTGCTCAACTTCTCCTTTGCTGTCTCTGTGTATACTGGAAGCATGGTTTGCTTTCACCCTGTCCCCAGGAAAGCTGGCATGAAAATACTGGGTGATGCAATGTGAGGGACTTGTGGTTTGGTGGTTTCTTTATTTATTCTGTTCTTCCCTTCAAGTTTAATTTGCATTTGCATCATCCTGTTGTAGCAATTTTTATTTTAAATCTTGTATCATGTTAGCTTTGTGGTGCTATCTGACTTTGCCAGTACTGTGTATGTTTGGAGTTATTTTTATAGTTGGATGGAAGAGTGTGGAATTATAAATTTGCTTTAGTTGTGGCTCTTTTAAAGAGACTTGACTGAGATGTGGCCATTTGTACACGGTTTGTGGAGATTTCTTACTTGACGTTTAGAAAGTTTCCTTCTGGGAAGGAGAATTGTGTGAACAATGTTGAGATGCCTCCACTACACCCTGAAGTCTGGATTTCTGTATACTTCCAGAAGACAGCTCAGAAAAAAGGGAACGTTGTCAGTTGTTAAGTTGAAATTCAAGCTTGTCATGAGCATGCAATGCCACTACTGAACTCTTGCTTATATTAATTTGTTGAAACTTATTTACCAAAAGAAGTGAAAAGGCTGCAGCCAGCTGTTTTTTTCCGAACGTGTTTCATGTTTAATCCATGGTGTTTGAGTGCTCATGACTTGCTGGTGTCTGGCAAAGCTGTAGTTTTGCTAGTCCTGGAATGCAGAGCTGTCTGAGGCAGCAGCTATTAACGTGGCTCTGTTAACTAACTAGAGCCTGCCAGCTGTCTGGCATTCCCCAGCCTGTGAGGTCTCCTTCACCTCTTGCAACACTACCAGCATCCCTTTCATATCTGGTCATGTTTGTCATTAGTCTGGAGTTCCCTAGGGTCAGTTCCACTGGAGAGCCTCCTTATCCTGGCTTCTGCAGAAATTAACATGAAGCCATTTGTCATTAACATGACAAAATGTTTAGGGCTTCTGTTGTGTCAGTCGTAGTTCAGCATGTTTTTAGCTTTCTTAATGTAGTGTTTTGGTTTTTTTTTCTTTGAAATGTTGTCCTCTTTAGTTTCTGTTACTTTCCTCTCTTGTGTGAGCTTTGTTCCTTTGTCTGTCCTTTTCCTTTCTGTTGCTCAGTAGGACCCTCCAAGTTCTATTTTGCTTCTTTTTCTGTTCACCTAATTGTGGATAATAACATCTTCATGATTCACTCTAGTTGTTTTAACTGAGTTGCAGTTGTCTTGGATCTTATTCTGGCAGTACTTAAAAACTGTTTTCAGTATGGTCTTTCAGAGAGCTGTCGGTTCAGCATGAGCACTTAATTGAAACTAATTCCTTTCTCTCACCCTAGATATTATAGTATCTCTTAAACCTGAAGTACTATATTTACCCTAGGCTTCTTTTCAGGTAGTCACATCCGAAGGTTGTGGAGATCTTGCAGATTATACTTGTATATCTGTTTTAACTGCTATTCTTTGAGGCTCTGGGAGTTCTTAAGTAGCTAGATACAATTTAAAATCTTACAAATCTCCTTTTGACCCCCAAAAATGTAATGTGGTCCTGTTAGCATATTTACCACTCATTATTTTCATTGCATCCACTGTAATGTTACTGTTGAACTCCTCCTTCGTATCAATAAAGCTTTACTGCTGGTTTTTACTTCTTGCATCAAAAAGGTGATACGGGATCTTACTAGCATCCTGTCACTCCCAAGTTACTGTGTTAGCTTTCCTTGCCCAGGTATAGGCCTGCCATAGGCATTGCCTGAAAAGAAGTTTGAAGCATGCACCTTTCCAGTATTTATTGCATGCTTGCTCTGTGTAAGAATTAGAAGAGCTATTTCTTGGTCATCCTCAAAATTATCTTTCTGTCATTAGCAGTGGTCTTGTATCAAGAGCAAATCCATCCTTTGATTTGCCTACTTTTTCAAGTGTGAGGTATGCAGATACATTGGATGACTTTGTAAGGTGAAGAATACAGCTGAGGACGCATCTGCCAGAGTAACATTAAGTAATAATTCGGATTGCTGACCTTGGCAACAGTTTCTGAAAGTGATTTTCCTTCTGTATTTGCCTTTTGCCTGTTTAAATAGCTGCTATGAATCTGACTGTTGCTGCTAAAATGTGTTGGAAACTACCTGTTGTAGGGCCATACGGTAGTTGCCATATGTCACCTTCGAATTGTAAATCTTGCAGCTGTCAGAAAGACTAGATGAATCTTCTGTGGGGAAGAAGCCTGAAAATTAAAAGGTTCTGGAACTGTCTTTGCAATCACTGAGACTTTTGAAAAGCGAGGAGGTTGGGTTGACATTTGACAAGGCAGTTCTTGTCTGTGTACTGTCTGTTCTTTACATCCCTATCTGAATAGCTGTCTGCATAAGGCAATAGATGTCTTCCCAGTGTGAAGAAGTTACACTACTGTTTCTGATACTTGTAGGAAATAGTAGAGTATGTTGACAGTAGCTTAAGTCACCCCAAAGCTTTGAAAGAGAGGCAACTGAAATTACTTTGCATTTGAATTTTTCTTACTTTTCATTTTAGAGGTAGGGTAATGAATTTAAGTTGTCGTTTCAATACTGAGATTTGAATCCCTTAAGCAATAACACCTCTTAGAAATCTGTCAAATCAAGCCAAAATAAAAAAAAGATCCAAACTGTTAACATCAGTCAGGGACCCTTTGGCTATAGGGCTATAATTGGTTATTTCTAAGTATTTTTATAGTTAGTACCTACTTATAACGTGCTAGAAGTCTCCTAGACTTGTGTTCTTATTGCTTGGCAGCAAGGCTGGTGTTAGGATGCTGATATTAAATCCTGAATCAAGTACTTAGAAGTTGAAGTGTGTGATGAAGCACAAAAGGAGATTAGTTTCAAACATGAGTAGGAACAGTAATCAGTCGTATGTTCCCATTTACAGAGACAGTCACACTAGACCAGGACGGATGGCCTTCAGTTTACAGGCTTGCTTGCTTAGATGGACAGTCTTTTGATTCTGCTGAATATCTTGTCCGCTTCCAGGAAAAAACAATGTGAATGTTCTCTGACGTACCTTTTCTGTCTGTTGTGCTTATATTTGGATGCTGTCTTTAATACCAATGTATTGACTACTGAAGTCTGTAAATTCATCTTAAGAATAATCAAAAAGGCAATTACCTGAGCTGTAAATCAGCTGCTTTTGATTTTTTTTAAACTGTAATCAAGTTAAAATAACATAATTGGAAACTTGCAACCTTAGTGTAAACAATTGTAGATGTTTTGGGCCTTCAGAAAAGGTGACTAAATTTCTGTATCAGAGGAAGTGTTCTGGGTTTGCTTTTTGGGTTTTTTAAAAATGCTTACTTGCTTCATGCCTCATAGTGCTTGAAGCCTGTTTAAATAATCTATTACCAAAATCCTAGTACAAAGAAGCACATTGACACTGTTGCTTGTTCAACCAGATTAAAATTGGTTTACTTTGCTTATAATATTAATGTAAATGCTTTTCAGTATTTATAGTTGTACTGTACAGTCATTGAATATCTGTCTGCAACTGAAGACTTGGCCTTCTCCTCTTAAGAGTGGCAAATACAGGCACTTGAGAGTGTGGAGAGAGATTGCACAGGAAGGATTGTGGTACCAACATTTATGTAGCTAGAACTTAACTTTAGCTATACTAACAACTAACCAATCCCAAATGTGGTGTCTTACCAGTGGAGGAGACAAAAAATATAGTTTAAGTGGGCAAACTAGCTATGAAAAGAAATCTGGAGTATTCTAGATATGTTTTACAGCTGTTCAGATTCTCTTGTGTAGACATTCAAGTCTTGCATACAATCTCTTCTGTGGCTGGGAGAACAACTTAATTATTTTTGTATGACCATCACGCTTTGTGAAGCTCCTTTCCTGTTTTTGTTTGATATCTGGTCTTTTAACTGTCTTAATCTTGCCTGTATACTTTAATAGATGGTGCACTTCTTTCTTGAGCAGATGGATGACTCTTACAGCTCACTGCCCTCAGCCTGTGTGAGCCATCAGCTTTTGCCTCACTGTCAGTGTAAGAAAGCTTTGTGACAGCTCATTGAGCTTACACTAGGGCATTGGTTGCTGTACCTCCTCGGGTGAAGGTCTTTCCTGTCTTCCTCCTAAGGTGGAGAAACCCCTGAGAGGACACTAGGGGGAATAGAGCACAGTTGGATTATGCTGGAGGTCAGTTTCACACATCCTCTCTGGTGCAACTTCTAGCCCTATATTGAAGTTCAAACACAAAGTACTAGCTTATTAGTAGGTGATTGTGCTGTATTGATATTCTGTACCAGTTGTTGCAAATATCAAATGTTACTGCAGGTCACTTGATTTAAGAAATTGCTGGTATTTCTTTGTGTGTGTCTGTTGCAGGATTCACGTTGCTTCTGCAAGATAAGCTTTGTAAAGATCCTGTGAGTGTAACAGACTGAATATGAATCTTTGTATCTCCTGGAGGCCTCTGGCTGTCCAGTGAGGCTGTGCAATATCCTTCCATAAGGAATAATGAAGGCAAAGCATTTTGATTCAGGGTTGGTCTTACTTAAGCTTGGGAAGTGGAATGATAAGTCCTGAACTCTAATAATAGTAAGGAACTGTATCACTAGAAGTCCTAGTGATAATCTGGTACTTAGCTGGTAGTTTTCTGGCCTTTTTGTCAAAGTGCTTTCAGAGACCCTTAGAAACCAGACACTCACTTCAGTCTCTCTTGGGGCTGTATAAGCAGAATTTTTTTTTTCAGCTTTCCTGCTACTAAATAAAACTACCTCAACGCTCTCATTCCTTGTGCTCTCACCTGTTGCTGCCGCTGGTTGGATGAGACTGAAGCTTAGGAATTAGTTGCTGTTGCAGCTCTGAGAAGGATAATTATCTCCCCTAAGAAAAGAGCCCTTAAGACACCTCATTTGGTGGGGAAAAAAGTATGGCACCCTTAGCTTAGGACTTCTGAATGGGGTGTTGAAGTGTTGGGTGACACTAGTGGCCCCTGTAAGGTGAGGGGTTGTTTCCATCTCCTGACTCTTGCAGTGCAGAAAAATATCTTCAAGTAAGTCAAAGGAAATATGTTTAGCTTGTAATAGAACAGGGTTATTTGCAAAGTTGAAGGCTTTTTACCCAAGTGGCTGCAATCTCTGCTCTTCAGGACTTGAATGAACTTGACTGGATGAGACCCAAAGCAGCATCATGTAACTTTGAACTTAGCATTGCTTTGACAAGAGGCTGGACTAGGTGACCTTCAGAGATCCCTTTCAACCTAATTATTTCTGTGGCTACTAATAGAAATATTTGAGGGAATTGTTATTTTTTTTTATTACGTTGCAAATCTTTAGATTCTCTGAGGTGTATTATACAGATGCAGAAATCCTTACGTGCTTAGTTTGCTGCCCTACATTCAGAAGTTACTGGCAGTCTAAGCTGTTTCTGTTGTGTGGACCATGAGGATTAAAAGCGATTACTGCTATTGATGAGACAGACCATGCTCTTGCCTTTTTAAAGCGCAAAACACCCCGGTTCTTTTGGTCAGGACTACAGGTGTGTGTGTCTTAGAGTGGTCATGAAGCTGTAGTTCTGCCACTCTTCAGTGACAAGAAAAAGCTGCTGCTGGAGGATGCTGTTTATACCACTTATTCCTGAATTTCCTTTTGCCAATGGAATGATGCTGTCTTCCCTCTTTGTTCTGAATGCTACAAAGAAGAAAGAGCAACTGTGCTTAAGAGATCCTTGTACATGATACAGAGGAAGCAATTAGATATATCTATGTGAGAAGCAGACTTTTAGGGAGGTACTCTTTCCTGGGAAGTGACTCCCTCTTTAATGCATGCATTCTATAGGATTTAAAAGAGTCAATTATCAGACATTACTCAGGGAGTAGTCAGCAGTTGATTTAGCTCAAGTGTCACATTGTCTTAGACTGGCTCAGTAAGGTTCATTTGAGCGTGATTCAGCTTTACTTTAGGAACTCTAGTGCTTCATAGTGTCTCTTGTGGCTGCAGCTAAATTCTCCAAGACATAATGACTTTGCCTTGTGAACAGGTGAAGTTGTTCAGTGATATCTTATTTCCTGACACTGCCCTCGGCTCGAGTGGTCTCACACTCCTCGAGTGACCGGCTAGCCCGAGAGGGCAGCGCAAGGAGTGGCCTCTCTGCTTTACCCGTCTGGGGTCTGCAGTAGAGGTATGTGGTAGAACCACATACAAGCCTGGCCGTCTAAGGTGGGACAAAGAGGCAGGGAAAGACCTTTCACGGTTCCAAGGGTTTATTAAGGGAGCAGAGGAACGGGGTCCAGAGTCGAGGGAAGGGAACCGCAAAAGGCGGTTAGAACAGAGCTGACAGTAACTTATATACGGGGGATGACATCAAGAGGCGGTGCAGAAATTGGCCTATTGCGGAATGTCAGGGGAGGTACAACGGGCGGGGAAAGGGATACAATTAGCCAATGGGTACACTTGAGGGCGGTAACAGGGAGGCATTAACCAATGAGGAACCGAAGCGAGGGGAATCTTCCAGAAAGGGGGCACGTTTCTGGGGAGGATTGACAGCCAAAGGGGCAGGGCTTCGGGCGATGGACAGGGAAGGGTCTGGAAGGCAGGAGGGGTTTGGGGATAACAGGCATGAGAAACGGCGGGAAGGGAACAAACCATTTTACAGAACGGGGGGATAACAATAAAATCTGAACTTTGAACAACTGAACAATAAAACAAGACACAACATCTCCCCCTTTTCTTTTTTAAAGCTCGGCGGAAAACTGGGATTGAGTCTCAGTTTTCTGAGCACCACCCATATCTTCGTAATGGTCTTCATCCTCGAGGGGTGGTGCCTCTGCCCTGTTGACACTTGGGCTGGGGGAGATGCTTCTCAAAATAATTCTTTTTAAGATAACTGCAGTGATGCAAACGATAACAACAACGAGAACAACGTATATAACTGATTTAACAACGGAGGCTAGCCACTCCGAAAGTCCCCAGCCTTTAAAAGTCTTTGCCAGCCAGTCCTCGGACTCCACAGTGATGTTTTTGATCATTTCCTTAAGCTGGCTGATCTTCTTGTGGACGCTGCTGCCTTTTGATGATAGATTGAAACAGCAGAGGCCTTCAAAATCCTCACAGCCGTGACCATGCGCTAAAAGTAGGAAATCTATAGCGGCCCGATTTTGTAGGGTCGCACGCCTGGTAATCTCCTCGTCTTCGAGGAGGTCGCTAAGGGCCGACGACGTTAATCGTGCCTGTTTCGCCACCCAACACTCCAGGTGGCCCAATTCACCTAGAGCTTTGGCCGCAGCTACCCAGGGCAATAGGATGGAAGCTGCGATCCTTTTGGATTTCGACCAATGAATCACATCTGAGTCGCAATTTTCGTCCAGATTTTTCAATTCTCTCTTTTGGACGGCCAATGAGTTATTTTTGACTTTCCAATTTAAAATTTGCGTTCGATTGGGGGTGAACAGGGTCAGTCGCCCAAGTGTACACGGCCCTCCTATAAGGCGAGAGGGGATGCCGGCCCACGCCCTATCGCCGCAGATCAGGAAGACCCCCTTCTCCAACTGGAGAGGTCGTTCTGATGGGGGTCCCGAGATCTGGGCGGTCTGGTTACACCAAGACTCGGACTGGTACTCCGGGTTGGCCTGTATAACTTGGAGGTGGGAGGTGGGCTGGGACCAACTATAGTGGTTAAAAACACAAAAGGGTGCGGGGGCGGAACCCAAAAGTTCTAATTCTTGAGGCTCCTCTGATGCTTTGGGAAGTGGAATAGACCACTCCCTCCACATCCTGAGGGGGTTGGACAGGGGTTTGCCATGGGACGCCGGGTACCATCCGTGGGCGTTATACTCGGTCATCAGATGGTAAACTTGTCTCGGATATTCATCGGGCTTTAACGGGATCCCCACCAGGCAAGTTGACAGTGGATTTCCTACGGCCGATGTCGACAGGCACAGATGGTCTTGGCGCATGGCTTGAGCTAAGGTGACCCAGACATTTTTCTTCGGCTGTGGGACAATCCAGCCTTCCGAGAACTGGCTGAAGTGCACCATCGAGAAGATGATGCACCAGGCGAGGATGACGTTTGCCTTATTCATGCTGGGGCTTCGGGCGGCTAGCCAGAACTGAAGAAAAACAAAGTGGGGGCAGTTAATCAAATAGGTTGGGGAGGTCTAGGGAGAAGGGTTCACAAAGGGGGCTACCCCATCCACAAGGGGAGAAGCTGATATTGTTGGGGGGACGACGGCGACGGCGCAACGCAGCGTATTCGATGTCTTTATCGTTTGGCCTTGTCGGAGACACCCCTCTTGCGGTGTACGGTTTGACCCATCTTTGAGGGACCCACCTCAATCCTGAAGGCGTGGACACGCACGCATGTCCCCGTCCCCAGGTGACTAACTCGTGTGGGCCCTCCACCTGTCCGGTCTCCGGGTTCTTCACCATTACGGGAGGATGTTTCCTCAAACGTAATGGGGAAGCGTTCGCAAAATGCCTCACAATGGGAGGACTCAATACTTCAAAGGAGCAGTTCAGAAAGTTAATTGTAAAAAGGGCGCGGTGTAATTTGGTGTGTGGATTGTCGAATTGGGTATCGCCCTGTTGCTGCTCCAGGACTCGCTTGAGCGTTTGATGGGCACGCTCAACCATGCCCTGACCGGTAGGGGAATACGGGATGCCTGTTTTATGTTTTATTCCCCACTTCTGCAGGAATTCCCGGTAGGCCGTGGAAACATACGCCGGGCCGTTGTCCGTTTTGATCACCCTCGGGATCCCCAGGACCGAGAAGGCCTGCATTAGGTGTTTCTTAACATCTCTGGCCTTCTCCCCTGTGTGGGCAGAGGCAAAGATCGCTCCGGAGAAGGTGTCAATGGTGACATGCACATATTTCAACCTGCCGAACTGCGGGACGTGTGTGACATCCATTTGCCACAGTTCGCAACTCTCCAGGCCTCTGGGGTTTACGCCAGAGCTCACAGCTGGTACGCTGAGCTTCTGGCAATCGGGACATGTGGCCACAATGTCCCTGGCTTGGTCACGGCCCAGATGGAACTGTCGCACAAGTCCAGGGGCATTCTGGTGGAACCGCTGATGACTCAGCTTGGCTTGTTGGTAAACGTCAGGCACATTTGCCATGTGCGCTGGCGCGGCCAAGGCATCTGCCCTCTCATTGCCTTCTGCAATGAAGCCGGGCAGGTCCGTGTGCGATCTCACATGCATTACGTAATATGCATGCTCTCGGTGGGAGACAGCATAAATTAGCTTCGAGAGCAGGCGATGGAGGCTGGGATTCGAAACTTCCTTCAGAACTGAATTTTCCGCTCTAGACACTACACCTGCCACATACGCCGAATCTGTGACCAAATTAAGTGGCTCGGGGAACCTCTCAAAGGCTCTGACAACAGCGTCCAACTCAGCAATTTGAGGGGAACCCTCAACTACCTTAATATCTGCCTCCCACTGCTGAGTTTGGGGGTTCTTCCAGGTCATCACTGACTTACGAGAAGCCCCGGACGCGTCTGTAAAAACTGTCAGAGCCTTGAGCGGCACTCGGCTCAATTTTTCCTTTGGTACCAAATTGAAATTTGAGTTAAATAATTTATGTTTCTGATGGTGGATTGATGTCTGTCCGGTGTAGCTATCTAGGGCGAACAGGAGAGTTTCGTTTTCCCTGAGCAAATGCTCCAGGGCCTCCTTCGTCAACTTGCCCGATGACAAGGCAAGTGGCATACGTATGCATGCGAACTCGCACCCCGCCAGTTCTCGTAGGCGGGTCCTGGCCTTCCTAATGAGCTGAGCCATCAGTTCCTGTGGCTTGGTGACACTTTTGGACCTCTGATGACTCAGGAACACCCACTCTATGATCAAGAGGGGGTCCTTCTGGTCCTGGTCCCATTGATAAATCAGGCCATGGAGGTGCGGCAACCGTCCCATGATGATGTATTCAAACGGCAAGTTCGGCAGGTAGCGATGGGCCTGTCTAGATCCCATCGCCTTCTCTACCTTCTCCAAAGCCAGCCTGGCCTCTGGGGTCAGCACCCTAGGAGAAAGTAACTCATCTCCCCCTTTCAATAAATTGAAAAGGGGGGCTAGGTCCTCGGTGGTAAGTCCTAGCCAGGGCCTGACCCAATTTAAAGAACCACACAGCTGGTGGAAATCCGCGAGGGTCTTTGGCTTGGTGTTGATAGCCAATTTCTGAGGGACAATCGTCCTGTTGGTGATCTGGAGCCCGAGATATTTCCACGGGGGCATCCTCTGAACTTTCTCCTTTTGGAGCTCAAATCCTGCAGAAGTTAAGACCTCAATTACCTGGTCCAGGACATGTTGCAGTAGGTCGTCCGTGGGGGCACAAACTAGCACGTCATCCATATAATGCAGGATGACTGCCTCCTCCGCCTTGGCACGCACGGGAGACAGCAATGAAGACACGTACCATTGGCAAATACTAGGGCTGTTCTTCATGCCTTGAGGAAGTACTCGCCAATGGTAGCGCCTCATCGGGGCTTCTCGGTTGATGGAAGGAACCGAGAAGGCAAACCGTGGCGCGTCTTTGGGATCGAGGGGAATTTGAAAAAAGCAATCTTTTATATCGATGATGGCCAGATTCCAATTTTGAGGCAGCATTGAGGGTGATGGCATGCCTGGTTGCAGGGCCCCCATGTCTTCAATTTTCTTGTTTATTTCACGAAGGTCGTGAAGGAGCCGCCACTTGTCCTTCCCCGGCTTCTTGATTACAAACACTGGGGAATTCCAAGGGCTCATGGAAGGCTCGATGTTTCCCTTTGCCAATTGCTCCTCCACGAGTTCGTTGAGCGCCTTTAATTTTTGTTTATTGAGCGGCCACTGATCTACCCAAACTGGATCATCAGATAGCCAATTTAATTTTTGGATAGGGCGCTCCGCAGTGGCCGCTAGCAAAAATCCCGCGGGGTCTTCGGGATTTCGATTTTAACCCCCCATTGAGACATGGCGTCCCTGCCCCACAGGGGCGCTTTGTAGTCCATCACAAAGGGACGGACGTTCGCCACCTGTCCATCAGGACCCTCAATTGTGACAATATTTCTCGACTGCCTAGCCAATTTGGCCCCCCCGATTCCTTTAATTTTATAATCCACGGGTTGCAATTCCCATTGTGACGGCCAGATGTCTTCTGGAATAATCGTCACATCAGCTCCCGTGTCAAAGACTCCTTTGAGGCGCATATGGTCGTCGCCTTGCCGGAGTCTGCATACAATATTCGGTCGCTCTTCGCCTATTACTTCTGCCCAGTAGACACAGGGATCTTCCGGTCTTTCCCTAATGTTATGAGGGACTGGGATCGCCTGCGCTACAGGCTGTAATTTGGGCAAGAAGTATGGCGGTCGTATGCACCGTGCCAACAGAGTGAAACCGTCCGGACACAACGATTGTGTTTGCGGAACGATTTCAATCTCGGGCGGAGTACATTTTGTATCCCCAAGTGCGACGTACTTACAGTCGAGTCCGGCGAACAAACCCGGAGAGATGGGCTTCACCGACACTAACCGCCAGTCCGTTGTTTCGAATAGGGTGTTCTCCATCAAGGCCAAGCTCAGGGGTGGGTGTGGAACCCACTCCCTCCCTGCTGGCTGCGCTTGTGTGTCTTGATCGGTTCTATTGTCGCGTCCGGTAGAAGTGTCTAATCCAGTGTCCCCCCCCTGACTCCCCTTGTGGTCCGCCTCATTTGTTTTCACACGCGAGGCGGACCCGCGCTCCCCCACTAGTTTTTTTTTTGTAGTGTGTGTGGGTCCCCAGCCCCTCCGCCTTTTTGCCCGATGCTTAGGGCTTTCTTTTGCGGACAGAACCGCGCGATGTGCCCGTTTTGATTACAAAAGAAACACCGAACCGATGCTCCTGATGTTGCGGCTGGCAGCACGGTCGGCTTCCTTCCTCCTCCTATGTTGACTGGAGCTGCAATGATCGCTTTCATTGTGCAGGCTTCTATGATGGACCTAAGACTAGGTTTAGGATAAACCGGCAGAGAGGTTATTATTTGTTTACAGGTCTCATTCGCATTGGCTTTTATCGCCTCAATGATAACTTCTTCTAAAGCCTCTGGGCTCCTGACCTGTCGCTCAACCTGCTGTTTCAGCTTTTCAACAAAGCTGATAAAGGGTTCCGCCGGCCCCTGTTTGATGGTTAGGTAGTTCACTTGGGGCTCGGTGGTCGGCATTCTCATGAATGCCTCCGCGGCAGCGGCTTGAATCTTTACAAGGACAGGCCTTGGAATTTTTTCTGCCTGTACCTCCGCCTGCGCCCACTCACCTTCGCCGCACAAATGATTTAGTGTTATAGGTTTCTGGTCCGCGTCAACGGCGCACTCGGGGCTTTGCAAGAACTCGGGTAAGAGTTCTCCTAACATTCTCTTCCATGTGTCTTCCCACAGTCCATACTCCATGGACAGGAGGAGACACTGGAATAGGCTCTTCAAATCGCTAGGAACCAAAAGGTTGGAGGAAAAGGTGGCTTTCATTAGCCCTTTAAAATACTCGCTTTTCCTCCCAAACTCTTTCTGAGCCTTGCAAAGCTCCTTTTGGTTGGAGTATTCGAATGGTTTCCAATGAGGAATACCCCGCTTTGAATAAGAAACCGGTGCGGCAATAAGGGTGGCCTCCGGTCCCGGGTTCCAGGCCCCGGGCCTGTCACTTCCGGGTTCCAGACCGTGGGAACCGGAAGGAGGGGCGTGGGAACCGGAAGTCGGGAGCGGATGGGCGGGACCGCTGTCCGAGGAGGAGTCAAAACACTGACGCCATTCATGAGAATGGGCGGAACTTTCCGACCTAGTAGGAGGAGGGGCACGCGGCGGGAGAGGGGGAGGAGACTGGGGAGGAGCGTTCGGGGTAGGGACCTTCCCCCAGGGGGAGTGTTCAGGGGCAGGGCTGTAGGAGGGATTGTAGGAGGAGATAGGGAAAGGGGGAGGGGAGAGGAAGGGGTTGGCGAAGGGATTCGGGGGCGGAGCCACAAACGGAGGGGGAAGGAGCGGGTCTTGTACGAAGGGATTGTGGGGAGAAGAACCCGAGACACCATGAGCCGACCACGCCACGTGGCCGGCGCCATCTTGTGCCTCGGCGTTCTGGGGGCCATTTTGTGGCTCCAAGGGATCCAACTGAAATCGGACAGACTTAGGGGTGCGATTAGCAGACAGCGAGGGTGACGGTTTGGGAGTGGGGATACGGGAACGACAGCTTCTAAGGGCGGGTTTAGGAGTAGGAACCGCACTAGAACTGGGGATTGAACCTTGGGAAGCGCAACTTTGGGTAGAGGGAGCAGGAGAAGGCTCCCTGGCAGCTGGTACCGGGCTGCCAGGGCTAGGGCGTCGGGGAGACCGAGAGGAGCGAGGCGATTTGTTTGCCGGCGGCTCGTGCCGTTCTGTCCGTCTCGAGCCTCCCGACCCCAGGGAAGAGGGAGCGGGACGAGGGTAAGAGGGAGGGGGAATAACTGGGGAAAACTGCGGCGGCTGGCTCTCTCTTCCCCCTTTTCTTTTTACCAGGTCTTTAATCTGGATAAACAAGGTGTAATATTTATCGACAGAGGCGTCACCCTGTCGGCTCAGCATCAGCAGCCGCTGGCCGACCCTTTCCCAAAACGTAAGGGAATTCATGTCTCGGGGTGACGCCTCGGGGAATTGAGTAGCCAGCCACTTGATAAATGATTTTAAAACCCCCCGCGAGAACTGAACTCTCCCACCCTCAAGGGAACCCGCAACTTGGAGAAACATTTCCCTCTGAGCTGTTGAGACCCTAGCGCCCATGGTGTGCTCTCAACAGCCCTAAACTCACTCCCTTGCCGACCGGGAAGGGGAAAACTTAAAAAGAAGGACTGAAAATAAAAGAAAACTGAACTGAAAACAAGGGCTACCCACCCAGTGAGCCCCCCACCCCCCGGGGGACTAAAGGCAACGGTGCTCACCTCGGTTGATCGACAACCTGCTGGGTCCCACACCTAGACCCGCACCGTGCCCGCCTGTGGTGAGCCTCCCACACCCCCTTCGGGGAGTACTCACCTGCTCCGTCGGATGGGTAGCAGCAGTCGGCAAAGGGTCCCACCTTCAGAGGCGATCCCTGGCGCTATAGGATTGCCGCCTCTTCCCCGGGAGCGCTGCCGCGATGGCCTGCTCCAACCGGGGTAGGTGACGCCCAAGGCTTCCGATCCTCGGATCTCTGAAGCTCCTCGCGGGTCAGCTGTCCACTGCCCCACGTTGGGCGCCACTCTGACACTGCCCTCGGCTCGAGTGGTCTCACACTCCTCGAGTGACCGGCTAGCCCGAGAGGGCAGCGCAAGGAGTGGCCTCTCTGCTTTGCCCGTCTGGGGTCTGCAGTAGAGGTATGTGGCAGAACCACATGCAAGCCTGGCCGTCTAAGGTGGGACAAAGAGGCAGGGAAAGACCTTTCACGGTTCCAAGGGTTTATTAAGGGAGCGGAGGAACAGGGTCCAGAGTCAAGGGAAGGGAACCGCAAAAGGCGGTTAGAACAGAGCTGACAGTAACTTATATACGGGGGATGACATCAAGAGGCGGTACAGAAATTGGCCTATTGCGGAATGTCAGAGGAGGTACCATGGGCGGGGAAAGGGATACAATTAGCCAATGGGTACACTTGAGGGCGGTAACAGGGATACATTAACCAATGAGGAACCGAAGCGAGGGGAATCTTCCAGAAAGGGGGCACGTTTCTGGGGAGGATTGACAGCCAAAGGGGCAGGGCTTCGGGCGATGGACAGGGAAGGGTCTGGAAGGCAGGAGGGGTCTGGGGATAACAGGCATGAGAAACGGCGGGAAGGGAACAAACCATTTTACAAAACGGGGGGATAACAATAAAATCTGAACTTTGAACAACTGAACAATAAAACAAGACACAACAATTTCCACGTTGAGATTGTTCTGAAGAGTTAGGCTGATGAACCCATGACTAGTTAAATCTGTCTTCACTGTACTGTCAGCAAGTTGTTTTCAGATACTGTGGCAGAGTAAAATGAGTTAGGACTGAGCTATGATTTTTATTGGCATTGCTCAGTGGGATAGCTCACAGCTGGAGTAGTGCAATGGGTATGTACAGGTGCTTAGGAAGGGCAGGCTGGAATGGTGATAATGGAGAGTTGCCATTTGCTGTGAGAGAAGTGGGGCTGCCTGCAGCTTTATCTGGAGATGGGTGAGCCAGTTGCGAGCTTATGGGTCAGGAATAGTAATGAGGGTTTCCTCAGACAACTCAAGCCTAATGTTCACAGGCTTCCTTGCTTATAGGGTGCTTGGACCACCCTTATTATTTTTGGGGGGTAAAGCACAGTGGGGAATAAGTAATCAAGGAAGCTTCTAGAATGCACTGATGCCCATATCTCAATACAAGTGGTTGAAGATCTGTTTCTTGCAGACAAGCAATGACAGGTAGATGATGTAAAGGTTAGGAGTAGTCTTAGCTGCAGTGGTCATGAGGTAGAAGAGTTCAGGATCTGAGTTGGAGATAGCAAAGAGTAGAATTGCAACCATAATATTCAGAAAGGAAGATTTTCTTCTGCTCAAGGATCTTTTTGCAAGAATTGTTTGGAAGATGGTTCTGAGCAGAGAGCCAGGAAAGTTGGTTGGCTACTTCTTTAAGCTGTAGTGTGGCATATTGCAATAAATAGGAAATGGTACAAAGGCACCAAGGGTCCTGCTTGAATGAATGAGCTGAAAAAGCTCAGACATAAAAAGGAAGCATATAATAGGTGGAAGCAGAAACATGTGGCCCAGGGAGAGCCTGGAGACATCAAACATGCAAATGTGTCTAGGTCAGAAAGCCAGTGTGGAGGCTAGCCTTACAAGGTGTATGTGAATGGCAACAAGGGAGGCATTTACAGATAATTGACAGAGAAAAAGAGCGGTGAAAATGTAGAACTGCTGCTGAACCTGGAGTGGAAATGCTCATAAGGGATATAGAAACATCTGAGACTTTAAAGTCTTCTTCACTTTGTTCTTGGCCAGGAGCGAGACAGGGTGGCCAAGGTAATTTTGTGCTGACTCTCATTAACTAAGGTCATGGTGACTGGGGGGATGCATTTTGTGGGCTGAACTCAAGCAAGTGTCCTTACTATCTCTGAAGTGGGCCAGAAGGAACATCTAGGCAACTGCACAGTCAGCTTTGCCTCTGTTCCTGGAAAAGTGACAGACCGAATAATCCTGAAAACACATGAAGAAAAATGATGGGCAATAGTTGTTATGGATTAATCAAGAGGCTGTAGTGTGTGACCAGCCTGGTAGCAGCCTTCCACACTGAACTAAGCAAGATGACCAGCTTGGTGGATGAGAGCAATGGGTGTTTTCTTACCTTGACCTTTCATGTGGCTTTGGAAACTGTTTTGTAACTTCTTCTTTGGTAAGTTGATGAAATGCTTTCTGGATCAAGACATAGTGAGATGGATTGAAAATAGCTTAGAGGCTAAAATGCCAGGCTCAGGGCGGTGATCAAATCCTAAAGTTGAGTGGGAGGCCAGTCCCTTTTGGTGTAGCTCAGGGGTTGTTATTGAGGCCAGCAGTGTTTAACATCTTCATTAATAACCTGTGTGACAGGATAGACCCCTCCCTTGGCAAACTTGATGAGATGCAAAACTGGGAGGAGCAGTTGATAAACCAGATGGATATGCTGCTACTGGGGAGCAGGCAAGTGAACAAGTGGAAGAAATGAGCCAACAGGAATGTTATGAAGTTCAACGAAGGGAAATGCAAAGCTCTGTCCCCAAGGAGGGGGTGTTGGTGGTGCAGAAGAGATGCTGTGGATCAAATATTGGTGATGGATCAGTAATGCACCCTTGCCATGAAGAAGGCAAACAACATCTTGGACTGAATTTCCAGAAGAGAGTGGTCAGTGTCTGGGGGAGGAGATCGTTTCCTCAGCACTGCTGAGACTGATTCTGTAGTGCTGTCCTGTTCTGGGCTCCACAGAGAAACAGGGACAGACTGAAGCAAGTCTAGCAAAGTGGCATGAAGGGGTGAGTCAGTGTGCCTTACAGTATAGTAGAGGCTGAGAGCACTGAGGTTGTTTAACCTGGAGAAGGCTGCTGGGGGATTCTTATGCTTGTGTGTAAATACCTGGTGACAGAAAGTAAAGATCATGGAGGCAGACTTGTCTGTGATAACTAGTGATAGGACCAAAAGGCAATGAATACAAATTAAAACACAGAAAATTCTACTGAAAGGTAAGTTGTTTTGGTTTGAGGTTTGTTTGTTTTACTCTAGGAAAGGCTGAATAGGATCAGGTTACCTGGAGAAGCTGTGGAACGTGCATTGTGGAAGCACCAAAAATCTGACTGGGAACAGCCCTAAGCTGCCTGCTGTGTTTTCTGTGCTCAAAGCACCAGGGCTTGGACTAGCTGATCTTCCAGGGTCCCTTCCAGTCTCTGCTACTTCAGATCTATTTCAGTTGTTGAATCCCTTACAAGCTGACAGGGAAGTCCCACTGCAGATACCATGTAATTTGTTTCCTGTTTCTCCCCAGTGTGCAAGTATCAGTCTGTGTCAATTCAAAATAGATTCTTTGTTTAAAATCGAAGTCCTTTATGAGAAAGTGATTAAATAGTAATAAATGCAGACTGTAGTAGAGATTTGAATTTTCAAGAAATACAGAAGTCTTCCTGTTGTTTATGCATCCAGAGACAAAAAGGACCAAATCTAGCTATTTGAAGCAACTGGGAATTGAGATGCTATGGTGAAAGGGTTACTCATATCTTGTGTGTGACTGAAATGTTTGAGTCTAGCTAGGAGAGTATCTTCACAACTTTAACTGCTCTGTAGAGCTGGTAGAAAGTTGCTTAGAGCAAGTGTCCCTTGTGTCAGAAATTCCCTTGGACCTTGAAACTACTGGTTTGAACTCCATGTTATGACTAACAGCTATTTCTTCTGAAGACTGGGGCAAAAAAGAAACTACTACAGATTCCTGTTTTTCTTCCGTTTGGGCCTCATGTTTGATTAATGTTTGCTGAGAGCTTGAGCAATATTAGTTCTCTTAACATTTTTCTCTTGAATGGCTTCACAAAAATCCATTCAAACAAAACTGCTTTGTCTTTGTGATAACTTGGCAAATTTAAAATTTGAATGATACTTATTTATATTCATCTTTGTTTACAATAGACTCTATGTGATATATTCCTAACTCCATCTTATCTTCCACTGTCTTGTCTTGATCACTTGTTGCTTTCCATTATGCTATAAACATGTATGTTTGATTATGTATTCTCAAGGAGCTCCTGCCCAGTGTTATGAAACAACCCAGTTAAGAAAACCTGAGTTCCTGCCTTGTTTCCTGCTTGTCCAAAATACTGATGAGATTTGTCTTCCTCTGATGAGAGAAACCACATGCTTTTCTGCTCTGAGGTACCGGTCTGAAGAGGAGGAGGAGTGTGGAGGAACAGAGAATATCCCTGTGCTGCAAGTCTGTGGTATATGTGGATATAGAGAGTGCTGATGTTGTAGCTTATGTAGTTGGTGGCAGGTTTTATGGGGGAAGCTGATCTGTGTGTCTTTTGTGTTCTGCCTGTCTTGGTAGTCTTAAACTGTCAGTTGCTCCTTTCCTGTCTTCAGGAAAGGTGTTTGTTTCAGGTAGGTGATGGAGGAAAAGGAGGTAGAGACTGTAGCTCAGTGCCTGTAAGAGTGGAGCAGTGGACAGCCATGTGTGATAGTTGGAGGCAATGTTGCCAAGCAACTGACTTTGCAGGTATGGTTTGGTAAAGGAGCAGTTCTTTCTCTAAAAGCTGTGCCAGGCTATGATTTTGTGTTTAAAAAAGAAGAAGAAAAAAAGAGTAGGTAACTTTTTCTCTTGCATGGATGAGGAAAGGAATGCAATATTTCACATTCAGCTATTGATTACTCTATAGTATTCTAATGCATTTTTACTGAAGTGTTTGAATGGAAATGAATAAAGTTTCATAGTACAGGACTTCATTGATAGGATTAAAGGCAGTAGTAGTCCTGTAAGAAATTCTGTAAAAGACAATGGAAGTGGTTAATCATGTAACCTGGTATTTCTGAATGCAGCTGAATCCACTTGTAGGTGGATTCAAAACATGGCAGTGAGGGACAATCAGGAATTAGGATAATTTGAAATTAGCTCCTTGTAATGTATGCTGAAGTCATTTGGGTTTGTCATTCATAGCAATTTATAGAAGTGAGCAATGTATTGATGAGTAATGATGATTTTATAATACAGGGACTGATAGTTCCATTAAGATGTATATATACGGAGTATTTGTTCAGTTACCTGTTACATGTAGAATGACACAAATATCCCTTTAAACTTGGCAAATGGCACGCTTTATGTGCACCCTTTAGATCTTCGGAGGAAGTGTGCTTGCACACTTTGGCAGGCGTGAAACCAGAGAGACATGTCAGACACCGAGTGCAGGCTTTTTGGTCCTTGTTGCCAAGTGGTGCGTGGGTTATCCTAAAGGTTAAATGCATAGAGCTGCTTTACCGGTGTTGTCTGAGAGGGGGCAAACTTTCCACAGCAGCGCTCATGATGCTGTCCTTTGCAGCTCTAGAGGGGTGTTGATGACACTCGAGTATTTCAGCCGGTGCTGAGCAGTGCAAGTGCAGCATCAAGGCTGTCTCTTCAGCCTCCCCCCAAAGGCCACTGGACCAGAGGTGGGTGAAAGTTTGTGAGGGGATGTAGCCAAGACAGCTGATCCTAACAAACCTAAGGGATAGGCTGTAACAAGTTACACAGTAAAAGCTAAGAGAAAGCAAGGGGATGGAGAGGTTTTGTTGTTAGGGTGTTTGTCTTCCAGAGCAACCAACTGTGTACTGAGACCTTGTTTCCCAGGAAGTGGATGTCACCTGCTGATAGGAGAATAAATATTTTTCTTCTTACTTCTGCACATGGTCTTTTCTTTTCTTTGTTAAGCTGCCTTTATCTTGACCCGTGGGGTTTTTTATCTTATTTTCTCTTCTTTGGTGAGTGCATGATGACCAGACAAGGTTTATCCACCACAACTGATGAGGATTTCTTGTGTTTTCTAAGTACCAAGTAACTGTCTTTCTCATTAATAAAGACTATGAAGCCTTGGTTCAATTTTCTAGGTGTTCTGCAGCATAGAGTAAGCAACTTCTGAAAGAAGTGGTGCTAAATATCCCTTGACACTTGTCTTGTACGCTGTGATTTCTGTGGAGCTTGGGTGTTCATGGAGTCCCTGCTTAAAAAAGGTTACTCCAAAAATATATTTATAGAACAAAAGGATTCTGTCAAGTATTTGGTTATAAGTGAGAATTTAAAAAAATACAACAGATCCAAGATCTCATGCCTGAGAGTCTTGCAGAGTTTTGAGAGCATATTTGGAGAATTAATAACTTTTCAAGCAACGTTAATCCTACTTTGAACTCGTACTCACAATTCTGTATTCCAGATTGACTGCTTTGGTATCTTTTTCCATTTCTCTTCTGGCATCTGAAGAAAATTATGTTTTGAGGAAAAATACTGTACAGCCACAACTTACTTTCTACTCAAAGTACAGAAGATCATTTTGGAAAAATAACTTGCACAAAAAACCCTCCCAACTTTCTCTCTGTTTTTTTGAAACGCAAGTCTAGTTAAATCAACTGTGAAGAACACTACTTAAAAGTAAATTTGTTCTTTCCTTTCTTAGTTACATGTAGCTGATATAATGATGTCTGAGCATTGATGATTGTCTGCCATGCTGGAATGTTTAACTGTGTTAGTTTGAATTATATTTAATTTAGTGTCATCATGTAGGAGACCTGTGTAGTTTTAGGAAGCAAGAAGATGCCTTTAGAAAAATGCAAGGCACGCTTAAGCCTTGAATGTGTGGCATGATGCATTTGACTCGGATATAAATAAGCTACTTTGTGGTTTAAAAGAATACAATTTTCAAATACTGGACTGAGTTTTTCCTCAAATAGATGATGAAATATACCTTGGAGCTGTTCAAAAGAACTGAACAAAGCCCTAAGCAGCATGATCTAATTAGACCTGATTGAAACATCAGGTTAATCTAAGTGACCTCAGGAAGTCCATTTATGCCTAGATTATAGGTTTTTGTTCACTGACTGAGGAAATACAGAAGTCGTTTAACACCTGCTCTTTAAAAGATGCATCTCACAGAGCATAGATACCTTTTGTTGTGTGTGTTGGTTCTAACTCAGCTTCAGGGAGGGGTGTTGAAGCACTCCAAGGTGTGATCTGTTTGCTGAGACTTGGGCAGAGTGCAGTATTGGGGTGTAGCTACCCTGACATGCAGGTCCTGAGCATTTGTGGGAAGGGTTTGTATTATGGCACTGGAGCTTCAGGTGAAGAAAAGGTGTTATTCTGCTTGTCCTCTTCAGCCTTCTTTTCCCTGGTCTGTTAATTTAGTATCCTCAGCTCCACTGATAGTTCTAGTCTGAAGATTTATATATATATAAATAATATAATTGCAGTAAACTTGGGGGTCAAGACTAGAGTTACATTTGTAACTGTAGACCATTTCTATGCCTGAAAACTGTGATATATTAGTGTTTGAGGGTTATAGGCTCTCTGTAGGTAAGAGATGAACAGTGCAGCCTAAAAATCTACTTGACTGATCTACAATAACCTGAAGAGGAAGTGAGACAGTATGTAGAGAAGTAATGTAGGTGAATGTCTGCAATTAATGTGGATTTTGTGGATGTGGATGCCAGTGGGATGGCAGAGAGACTCAGAAGAGTAAGAGTGAGAAAACTCATGAGTTGAGATAAAGACAGGTAAAGCAAAAGCTGTGCCCACAAGCAAAGCAAAATGAGGAATTAATTCACTACTTAACATCAGCAGGTGGGTGTTCAGCCTTCTCCAGGAAAAGCAGGATTCTATCACATGTAACAGTTATGTTAGTCATTCCAGCTGTCTCCTTTCTTCTTCCTACTCCAGCTTTTATTGCTGAGCACAGTGCTGTATGCGATGTCCCTTCGGTTAGATGGGGTCAGATGTCTCAGCTCTGTCCCCTTCTGGCCTCTCACTCACCTCACTGCGAGGACAATCTGAAGAGCAGAAAAGGCCTCAATGTTATGTAAGCACTGCTCAGCAATAGCTAAAACATTGGTGTGTTATTGACACTGTTTTGGTCGCAAACTCAGAACATACCACCATATGGCTTTCTATGAAGAAAGTAAACTCCATCCCCATACAAACGAATATAGCAGAGAGGATTGGTACAAGAAGCAATCTGGCTGGTCATTATAGATTAATTCAATGTGTTTCTACTGTCTAGAACCTGAAATTTGGCACTTTGCTCCTGGCTTGAACAGGTGCCCTTTTCACTCAGTATAAACCAAGTGGCCAGGCCCAGAGTGTGATGAATGGAGTCACATCCATCTGGTCATTAGTGGGGCTCTACAGGGCTTAGTCTTTGGTCCAGTCCTGATTAATATCTCTATCAATGATGTGGATCAGTGGGTTGAGGGCACCCTCAGTCAGTTTAGAGATGATCCCAAGTTAGGTGGGACTGTTGATTTGCTGGAAGGGGGCAGGAAGGCTCCACAGAGGGATCCCAACAGACTCTATCAATGGACTGAGGTCAGTTGTATGAGCTTCAACAAGGCCAAGAGCTGGGTCCTGCACTTGGGCCACAGCAATGCCCTGCAGTGCTACAGGCTGGGGGAAGAGTGGTTGGAAAGTTGCCTGATGGAAGAGGTCCTGGAGGTGCGGTGACA
Source organism: Acridotheres tristis (assembly GCA_037013685.1). Lineage (NCBI taxonomy): Eukaryota > Metazoa > Chordata > Aves > Passeriformes > Sturnidae > Acridotheres > Acridotheres tristis. Next base: position 83,403,010 of record CM072887.1, on the reverse strand, counting down.
GCAGCTGAACATGAGCCAGTGTGTGCGCACATGGCCGAGAAGGCCAGTGGCATCCTGGCCTGTATCAACAAGATTGTCCCTCTTGGCACTGGTGGGGCTGCACCTCACATTCTGTGTCCAGTACTGGGCCCCTCACTGCAGGAAGAATTTTGAGATGCTGGAGTGAGTCCAGAGAAGGGCAGCAGAGCTGGTGGAGGATCTGGAATGCGAGTCCTGTGAGGAGCAGCTGAGGGAGCTGGGGTTGTTCAGCCTGGAAAGGAGGAGGCTCAGGGGCCCCTAATCACTCTCTACAACTCCCTGAAAAGAGGTAGCCAGGTGGAAGTTGGCCCTTTGTCCCAGGCAGCCAGTGACAGGACAGGAGGAAATGGCTTCCAATTATGCCAGTGAAGGTATAGATTAGAAACTGGGGAAGATTTCTTCACTGGAAACTTGGCCAGGCATTGGAACAGCCTGCCCAGCTCCACTGCCCGAAGTACTGAATCATCATCCCTGGAAGTATTAAAGAACAGGTAGATGTGGTACTTGGCTGTGTTTGGTTAATGGTAGAACTTCAAGATATAAGATGTGTTTTCCAGCCTTTAAGACTCTGATTCTGTGGCTGTTGGATAAAGAAACTTGAATCTCTGGTTTCTCTGCATCTTTTTTTCAAATTTTGGTTCTTGTTGGAGGGGTTATGGGGATGCATTTTGCCTTCTTTGTTATGTACAAGAAAGCACATCTGTGTAGTCACTGAGAACTGCATAGAGGTTGTACAGTTCATGGAGTGTTTAGTTAAGGATCTCTTCTGTAATATTTGAGGAAGAATGGTAAAGGGAAGCTGATTAATGCAATTGGTAGGTAATGTCTCTGGTAGAGAAAGGTTCATTCTTGTTAAGGGCAAACAGGCTACATTATAAGCCTGTCTTGCAAATAAATCTTATCTCTGAGGGTTTTGTTGTAGTTAAAGGAAGAACTTCAATTATTGACTGAAGGGTTTTTTTGAAGCAGGTGCTTATATAATCTCTATCTTTTGCCTGGGTATGCAGAGGGGCTGTTACAGCTAACAGAGTGGTGTAGATTTATACATTTCTTTTCAGCGATGCTTTTACTTAATGCTTAGCTATCAGCTTATGAGAACATTTTGTAAAAGCTCACTGTTCCCCAGTTTCCTTTTATTTCTCCATATAAAAGGAATAGAAATTGTAAACTTAAAACAGTTAAGTGTTTTAGCATTTCCTTGCTGACAAGGGAAAAATTGCAGTCAAGACCTGCTCCAGAAGCTTTTTACTAATACTGTAATATGCTACATAACCTTGTCTTTTTTAGAAAGTACCAAATGCTGCTAACAAGAAATGACAGCTTGCACACCTTATTCTTGCAGCCTGAACTCTGACACAAACAGTCTTCAGGAGTGAACAGGCAGGATAAAATGGGAGCACTACCCCTTAGCCAAATTGAAATTTTATTTCTGAAGCTGTTAGGTTATTGAATGTACCGGGGTTGGCACCCCTGTCATCTCTGATACTTGGGGCACTGACTTTACTTTCCAAAGGGTGCTTTAGCACCCACAAGGCTGGTAGGAGTGCTGTGGCTGTGTCCTGTGCACTCTGCATGTGTTTGCCTGGTAGAGTCATAGACACATGCTCAGGCTATCCAAGTGTGGTTGCCAGCCCAGGGTCAGGAGCTGCTCTTGTGACAGTTCAGAAGTTGCTTATGATTCTACTTGCCTAGGTAGTGTGAGGATGGGTGAAATCTGAGGTGTGAAGTAATTCCAAGTCAGGAATGCAAACTTTTGGAGATGGTTTTAAAGGAAGTTTCATTGCAAAACGCTGAGTTAAACTGATATTTATATTAAAAATAAGTGTTTTAATTAAGTGTTGTTTTTAAATCCTGTAATTTCATTTCTAAAATAAATAGGGGATCTTGGTGATGTCTTAGGGGACAAATCTCAAAAAAAATCATAATCTCAAATTTCTCATAATTACATGAGAAGGGATCAACTGTGTATTTCTGTACATAACTTTATGGTGAACTCTAAATATTGTATTTTATTTCACATCTTAGCTTTTATGTCCTATAATCACCTAATGTTTGGTAAAGTTACTTTATCTTGGGAAAGGAAGCTTATATTCTCACAGTCAAAAAATTTTTTTTTGCCTTATTAACAAGTAGTCAGCTACTAAAAATCATTTCACTTTGTTGCCTTAAAAGATTGCTTGTGCCAAATGGCTGTTAGACAAGAAAAAGACCTATTCATTTTAAGAATAAACTGACATTACCTGTGTATCTCTGTTAGCTGATGTAACCAACCAGTCCTCTAATTTACAAACTGCACTTTCATATTCTACACTTAATTTTCTGTATAAAGCTTTTTCTGTTTGAAATTACTTGGATGCATTCCAGAATTCAAGTTGTTATGAAGCCAGCCACTTGATTTTGTGGCTTAAGCATAGAATTGAAGGAACATTAATGTCACTGTACTTCTTTTCTAGTTGAGGCTTGATACAACCCTTGTAATTTCTTTGAAATGCTTTTAGCAGATTTTGATGCTACAGGAGCAGGTGGATAAGTGAGCTGAAGGAGTAATTGAAACTGATACGTGTTTCTTCTGCTGACTTGTAGAGGTGGGACAGGGTTGTGCAGGGGTAGAATTCCATTCATGATACTTCTATAGAGCCTATTTGGAGTTATGAATAGGCCTGCACTTCATGGATTTTTTGATGGCTTTCATGAAAAATGGTTATCCAAACCAAAAGACAAACTTGGAAGAATTTTGTCCATGGAACTCTTTACCACCTACCAGACACTGGCTAAAAAAAGCTAAGCAATGCCTCCAAGGCTTGTCTTCCTACTGTTTGTGCAGTATACCTTGAACCATATGAATCCAGCTGCTATCAAGCTGGGCTCTGGAACAGTGTACTTGATTGTCTGCCTTCAGTGCAACTTCATGCTGTTGAGATTGATTTTATTGAAAAGTATGAAAACAGGCTTTTAAAAACAGCTCTTGTTTGAACTCCCGTCATGCTTTTATAAATGTGGTAAATGTGAAGTTGTCAAATTCTGGTCTTGACTCTCCTAACACAGGCGTACTAAGCCAGCTGTAAGAGACTGCTAACACCTACCATTTATGCCCTTTGCTGCATACTTTGACACCTTAAAAGCATCTAAAGACTGAGCTTGTGTGATTTTTCCTAGTCGTGGGGTATGGCGATAAAACAAGCAAGCCTCTTCTGCTGTGAAGGAAATTATGCCTGATGTGGGGAGTGACATGAGAACATGCTTCAGGCTATTTGTTCTGTTTAATCAGAAAATAATTCAGTGGATCAAGTGATAAGTAAATAGCCCTTTATCAGCAGTCTCAAAAGACTTAAGGTTCAAGGACCCTGAAGAACATTTCATAGAATAAGAATTCTTGTACTGTTCTTGCATGATTTCCTTTGCTGCAAGATCTTTTATTCTTTCGAAGATTTGCTTAATTCACAAAGTCTGTTTCAGGGACATTAACACTGCGATTAAGCTTTTTGTGTTGGGGGTGAGTGGGTGCTGTTTTCTTGAAGGATTTGTTTCAAACTTCCCATCCAGCCCAGAATGTGAACCAGAAATGGAGATGGTGGATCTACCTTTTGTATGAAAAACTAAGCAATTGCCAATTAAATAATGTAAGAGATGGTCTTTGAACCAGCAGGATTAGACTGAAAATGCATGGTAGTAAATTATTTGTTTGGAGCACTTCAGTATTATTTTGATTAAATTGCTATCTCTAGAGTATTATGTTTTGAGGAGAGAAACTTGGAGGAATCTCTTTAAGTTCTGCCTTGTTCTTTTGTTCTTCCCTGCGTAGCCACTGAAGAAGGGACTATTTTGTGTTGACTCTGATCTTCTTGTATTGAATTACATTACATAAAATTCAACTGCTGCTTACTTATTTTCCTTTTTTTCTCTCTACCTGCTCGTAAGAGTGCTTGTCTCCTGTTTGCAGTCTTTATTTGTATCTAATCTTGGAGAAGTTGCAGATGTTTTCTAAAGATATTCTTTTCTAACTTGGTTGAAATCTTGAGTAGCAAAACACTTGAGCAGTATGAATTGGGTGTGGGAGTAATGCAGAGAGAGAGCACTGCATGGGTATGCTTGGCTTTCTGTGGCCAAAAGTGATAACTTTTGGGAACTGGCTATCAACCACTCAGGATGAGGCAGGTGTGTAGATTTTATTGTAGTTAATTCTCTGTTCCACAAGATGGAGCCAGTTCTTTGGCAAATCAAGTCTGTCAAACAGCAGCAGGATTTGGGGAAACAAATGAGAATTAAAGTAACTTCATTGTGCTTTATGGGTAAAGGATAGGCAGGGCGCTGTTGAGAGAAAAAAGGACTTGTAGTCTGTCAGAAGTCTTTCAAGATGTTTGCCCAAGATAAGTTTCCTACAGACAGTATTAGAGATGCAAAGTTAGTACTCTGTTATGTGTAATAATTTGCTTCTTTCCTTGTAGAATTTCTAACTGATAACTGTAAGAATGTAAAGTGAAAACTAACTTTGTGTTTATGTGCCTCTATCATACAGGCCTTATTTAAAGCTAATTTTTAACAAGCTTTTTCCATTTAAAACTTTGTCTCAAAACTTACTACTTTCATGGCACGCTATACATGTGTTGTAAAGGATTCAGAATTGTTTGCTGAGATATAAAACGGTTGTCTTCCTTTTGACATATGTAAAATTGAATGGCTTCATGCTTGCTTTTTTCACCCCAATTGAGACCTCTGTTCTCTCTATAACTTTACATGTTTCCTGAGAGGGGTCAGCACCTGTATTGAGCAAATGAGTGTTTCAGTATTAACTGCAGTTACAGTAAGCTGAACAGGTGGTGGTGGACTGATGGAGGGAAGAAAACTCTGAACTGCTGTAATAAGGGAAGCAACCATCATCATTCAACTTCAGAGTCAAATCTGCAGTGATCTTATTCTTGCCCCTTTGTGGAGGTCTCGCAGTTATGTCATGTTCAAATACTTTTGTTTTCTTTTACATCGTTTTAGTTTGGTCTGGTCTCCACTGCCTGATTTTCTTTTAATTTCCTTTTTTTTTTTTTTTCTAGCATGTTTGTGTGACAGGTTCTCCTGCTCCAGCCTAGTCTTGCCTGATAGTATAACATTTTTTGCTAATTTCTTAGTGCAGGTGGAAGCTGAGTAGAGGATGGAGTGCTGACTGAGATGTTTAAAACAGTTAAAAGATTTTTTTAATTAATCGAAGGAGAGCTAAAGCAATGTTTCACACTGTATTGACTGCTTGGATTCATATGCAGTTAGTATATGAGGCTTTCACATATTTTGTAACGCTGATAAAACTACTTTTTCCTCAGCATTTTAAATGAACTGTATTGTGTAAGCCTTGTTTCATGTCTGATGCAGTACTATGTGTGTGCTGATGCTCAACTTGAGCAGCTGGAGTAAAACTTAAATCTTGGACATGGAAACACTAATGTACTTTGTATTTTGTTTCCTTTGAAAATGCACTATATGGACTTCAGCATTACAATTCCCCTCATTATTCTTGCCCAAAGATGTATGTCAGCTGTAGTCACAAATAAATAGTCGTGTCATGTAGAAGTGCGTTAGGAGAGTTTGTCAGCAATGTGTGAATTTTTATTGTGGCTTCTTCAATCAGCTTCTGTCTAAAATAGTGGACCAGAACACATGGTCCTTACTCAGTGAGTTAATGGAGACAGAAAGTGGTGTTTGGGAGTATGTGCACAAACAGTAAGCACGTGTGAGGTATGAGTGCAGTTTAAATAATATGAAGGAGAAATCTGTCATCAAAATTGTATCCTGAAAAAAGAAAAGTGTGAGGGAAAAGTGGGAAAGATTTTGAAATATGTTGAGAGAGAAGCTTTCACCTCACCAGAGAATATGTAAAAATGATGCCTTTCTCACAACATTCACACTTTGATGTGCACTTTAGAATGGAAGAATGGCATGTGAGATTGGATAACTTTTTCAGCAATTTAAAAATTGGCTTGAAATCAACTTATCTGAAGACTTTTATCTAAAATTATGTAAATTGCTTTCAAGCTATCTCTTTATTGCTTAAGATTTAAACAGCTGAATTTGGTTTTTGAAATGTTCACAGCTTTTTAGTAGCTGTAGATATTTCTATGAGTAGGGAGAATGTTGGTTCTATACAATAGCTATACTAGCATGGATGTCTGCTGTAACTGGAAATAAACTCTCCAGGTTTTTTCTTAAATTTATGAGTTATCGAAATCCTCTGAAAACTTAAAGATGTAAAAGGCTACATTGTTTCTTGGTGGCTGCATATTTCATTCTTAGAGCCCATATGGTCTCTAATACTTAACCGTGACATATTTATGGCATTTAGTGGTGTTTCTATACACCTGATTGAATTCTAATACATATTTGGGATATCCCTTTGGTCAGTTGGGGTCATATGCCCCTCCTGGCCTGTTGTCTCTACCTGCTGAGTGGGGATGGGAAGTGATCCTTGACTCTGTGCAAACACTGTCCAGCTGTAACCAAAGCATTACTGTTACCAGCACTGTTGTGGTCACAAATCCACAGCACATCTCCATAGGACATGCAATGTAGCAAATTAACTCCATCCCAGCCAAGCCCAATATTGGGAAATGTTGCTTGGTGTTTTCCATTTAACATGGAATAGCCAAGACTCTAGATTAACTTTTGTGAAGCCATAGGATGGCTCAAATCCACCTTTCTGTTTGGCTCTTATAAGAAACTTGCATTTGTGCTGTGTTTAAATTTCCAGTCAAAAAGAATCACTGCTTTTTATGAAGGTAGCTGAGTTGCAGTTGTCAGTAAGACTAAATACATGCGATAAACCTTGTGGGCCTAAGAAAATAACCTCATTATTTTAAGGATTCCTGAAATTGTACATGACCTAATGCATTCATAAATAATCTTGTCGTGATTTCTCTTGAATACAACACACACCTTCACAGCCACCTGCTAAGAACTGAAATGGGAATTCAGGTCTAACCAGTAGATGATGTATAGAAATATGGAAAAGAAAGTTTTGAGTGAAGAAAAAAAAATTTGATTCTTATCTTGGAAGCAGCAATCTGTCTTAGGGTTGCTGAAGTTTTTTCCTTTGTTTAGCTGGGCAGTGTTCCAGGAACTTAACAGTATTCTAGTTATATGCTTTAGTATAAATATTGGTCATTTTTAGTCCTATGGCTTTTTTCTTAAGGTTAACTTTGGTAAAGGATGAAAGAGAATATTTTCAAGCAGTTATCTGTATCTTAGATAACTGAAGTAACTTCAAGTATACTTTTATACTGGAGTGGTGCAGCAAGCTGCTGAAGTTCACATTGGCACTTTTAGTAAAAATTCAAATGGCTTTCAGAAGAACAAAATTTCTATTAAATTCTATTATATCAAACATGGCAAGTGTTTCTTGTTATTATTGACTAAAGTTGCAGTGTATAGTGCAGTTCTTGGTAGGTAAGACAGTATTACTAATGACATCGAGGTGTTTAAAATAGTATAAAATAGCAGTCATCGAGATTCTTGATGTCTAGTCTTCATTTCTGAAGCCAAATATCCATCTTCTTAATTGACTGGCAAAATTATAGTCGTTAAACCAAGTTATTCTTGAAAATTCTTCTGAAGGAAACTGTGTCTTTAAGGACTCAACCAAAAGAAACCTGTAAATATTTCCATTAGTGCAAAATATTTCCTATATACAGAAATAAGCATCCTGACTTCATACAGAATTGACAAAACTGTAAATTTTTTATTGAATCACTCTGAATTACTGTTAAACATTTTTCACACCAAGGTTTGCAGCCTAGGCTTTAGTTGACTGATTGGTTAAATCAAGCACAGTTGGTTTGATGCACACATAGAAAATATTTTCTGACTTCTCTTGCCTAGTGCTTAACTGTGGTTGTGATTGATTTGGATTAATGAAAACGTTTTTCATTTGAAGTGTTTAATATTGCATATTGTCATTACTTGGAATTAAATTTCAAGGTTACACATGAATGTTTTTGTCTGGCCTCAGGTTTGCCTGTTATTCATTGTTTAATTTGTTCCTTTGTTGCTTAAATATATTTGATCTCCCAGATTTATTTCTAAAATAAGTACAAATTAATGAAATTTGAGCTTTTGGGAAAATATAAAACTGTTCTTTTCCATGAGAAAACTGTCTACTTCAGAAGTTGTCTTTTTCTTAACAAAGTTTCAACTGTAATATTTTAACTACAAGGTTAATAATCTCTCTCTTAATTTATTTAGACTTCAGTCATGTCAGTTCCTCCTTCCAGTCTTGTCTCATTAATGTAGAATTTGCCTATCTGGGATCTCATAGCTGAGGCAGTACCTGAAGAATAGGAAACTCACATGATGTGTAGTTGTACCAACTCATCCATGGTGAAAAGTTCATAGTGATTGTGTAAACACCCTGTAGGGATAAAAACTTGGACAGCATACAGATACTATACTTAAACACCTTCTATCCCAGTAGTAACCTGATCAAAACTGGCTCCAGTTTTTAGAAGACACATAGGTTATATTTCAGGGGAAAAACTGGAGAAGCTGTTGGGTACATAAGACTTTATCTTATCTGTTTCTAAACTGTCATGGCTAGATTAATCTTTTGCATAAACTGAGATACTTGAGCTGCCTTAGTAGAGTTGCTAAGAAGGTCTTTTTTTAAAGTTTCTTCTGGTGCACTATTTTAGCTGAAACTTGATTAATAGCTTGAGGCAAATGACCTGCAAAACTGTATCCTGGAGCACTAAAACTAAAAGTGGTATAAATTTTAAGTGAGGCCTTCATGTAATATAAATCTACCAAGAGTGAGTATCTACTACTCTGCAAGAGTGAGTATTTTGTGTGTGTAGAGTTTTATAGGGGGAGATAAAAAGGCAGATCAATAGGTTGCTAGTTATTGAAGTATTTAAGACACAGTACAAACAGTCTGATCATTCTTACCTGACTAGTAGCAGTTGTAATGTAAAATTGCCATGTGGGAAAATGTTAGTTTTGGTGAGTAAATCCTAGAGCTTTTGACCTCTGAAATCTAATTTTATGATAGTAGCACTTATTTTGAAAACTGCCAGTTATTCTAATGATTATGGTCTTAAAGGTGAAGCAGTGGACATCAAGTGCTCTGACTTTTGTGATCTTGAACAAGATGAATTAAAAGCATGGTGATTACCCAAAATATTGGCAGTATTTCCACTAGTAAGAGTAATGCTTCTTGTAGCAAATGTGAGGATCTGTGAATATGTCTTGGGATTTTCAAATACCAGTTCTAAAGAATGGAGTCCAACTGAAAGGATTTCTCCTGCTTCTTTGTTTTGGCTATTACTTGAACACCATCAGAGCTTTTCTTTTTTTTGTTCTGTTGCCCAGAGTTTAAAGGCTGAGTAGTGGGTGGGCAGGACATGCAGCTGAGATGTCTGCTGACTCTAATTAGCCATTCTGTGCCATGTGATAAAGTGCTCAAGCAACAGATGCTCAAGGAAAGGAAGAAATGACAATCTTGGTTATGGTGGTGTCCAAAACAAGTGTTGTGGGTGCTGAAGCACAGCTTTCTAGGAAGTGGCTGGACAGCTCCCTGGCCATGGGAAGTCATGAAGAAATCCTCTCTTTTCTTTTTTTCCCTCTTTTGTATGCAGTTTTTGCCTTCACTTAATAAAACTGTTACCTCAGTCTACAAGTCTTCTCACTTTCCTGCTCTTTTCTCCCTGTAGGAGAGGAGAGTGAGTGAGCAACTCTGTAGGTGTTTGCCAGGTCAAACCAGCACAATCCTAAGCTAAAGATCAGGAGAGGGAAGCGTAAAATTCTTTTGTAGGTCCCAGGAAGGTGTTCAGACATATATTGATACTGAAATGCAAACAACTGCAGTTGCAGGAGTGGTCTAGGTGCACGTCTGTTGTACAAAAGCAGAAAATAACTGCTTGGAATGTTTTCCAGCTCTTCAATATGCCTTCTTGCTTTTGATGGTAATTATTTAGTCTTTGAACTCCTTAGAGCTCAGAACTAGATGGGCTTCAAAGTAGTACTTTTAACAGTGGTGATATACAGGGCTGGAATAAAATTATGTATCTGTGTTTACTTAGAGAATGAATGAAAAATCCTAAGTGTCACTGTGGTAATTCAGGCCAGCATACTTCAACTGTCTAAACATGCCAACACAGCTGAGAAACAGTGATGGTTAATAAATCAGCCTGATTCTGTTAGCAAATCCATTTGGCTATGAATGGTAATTCAGAAATGAAGGATACTGAACATAGTGAGGTTTTCACCATTCTCAGATGGATATTTTTATCAGTTGGTTTTGCAAGTCTCTGCATAATCATATCCGAAGAGCTTGCATGTTACTGTTCTGAGATTCTGAGCTATGTGAGGTATTTGTTGCATTAATATAAGATTGCCCTGCATTTATTTTCAAGTTAAGTACAGATGCATGTCTTAAGAAGCTTTTAAATGGAGGAAAAGGAGCAACTTCTACTGGTTTCTGTTGATGCTTCATCTGAGGCATAGCCATAAAGATTATTCAAGATGCCAGAAAAATCTTTTTGCTAGTAAGCCAACTTTCTAAACTTTGTTTGTTATGTTGTTCTGGAGGTGGGGAGGTGGGCACAACATAAGAGTTTCTAGATAAATCCAACTAGTTAATATTTTGTGACATTATTTAGAAGTAGAAATCTGTGAATAAAATTGTTAACACCGGAAATGGTTAACAAAGTGATAGATATTCTAGAGAAGCAGAGGCAAGCCTTTATTCAGGCCTGTTCATTCATGTTGTTGGTATAGAATTATGCCAGAGAAAATCTTCACAGTATGTGAAGTTTTGAAAATAATTGATTTGTCTCTCTGTTCGTTTTAGGACCAAGATGGGCTTCTTGGAACACTGGTGTTTTTATCTGCATCAGATGTGCTGGAATACATCGAAATCTTGGGGTTCATATATCAAGGGTCAAGTCTGTCAACTTGGATCAATGGACACCAGAGCAAATACAGGTAAAATATCTTCAAATATGTTTCCAATTTGGAAGGGATGTCAGGAGTACTTCTGAAAGTATTTGCATTTATCATGATGCCCAGCTTACATGTTTTACAATCCTACTAGCGTGTATCATACTTGTACTGTAGTGAGCCTGAGTTTATAAAACTGACTCCAGAAGTTGATTTACGTCTTATTGCTGTATCATTTTAGAGGTATTCTACCTTGCCCCAGAGACTCTGAAGGCTATTTCTTGGTTGTATCTGTAGAAAAAGTGTTCTAAGCCTTTTCATAAGGGGCAGGATAGTAGCACTCACATATCTGTGTGATGCCAGTTGTGTTCTTTTGGTGTATCAAGCACTGGCTCTTCCAGGTATGCTCCAGTCTGAAGCCTCTTCCTGTCATCAGGCAAATTTTATTACTCTTTGTCTTCCTGGTCTGAAGAGCCATCCTGAGAGATCAAAGCTCATCTTTCCCAGGATGGGTTATTTTTCACTGCAGACAGCATCAGTGTTGCTAGCTTTGTCCATCAAGTCTGTGGTCATATCTCCCAAGACATATGGCAACAGGGAGGTCACCAAGTTCAAAACTTTTGATGTCATTTAAGCACTCCAGTGGTGTTCTGACTGTATCAGAATTTAAAGTATGGACAGGCATGAACCAGCTGTTTTCTGCCACTTTTCCCTAGTGCATGCAGGAAATGGGAAATACTAAAGCAAGACTACTCTATGAAGCTAATCTGCCAGAGAACTTCCGAAGACCTCAAACAGATCAGTATCCTTTTTGTTTTGGCTTTCACATTGAAATGACTTTTAATGCAATTGAGATGTTATGACTGTTTCAAGGAACTGCTACATTTGTCAGCTTATGTTATTTATTTCATTGATATTGTTGTATAAGAAATGACAGTGGAAGTTGAGAACAGTTCAGAAGAGATTTAAATTACTTCAGTCATAGCAAATCTACTTTGTAATGAGATTTGGCAAGCACCATTTATTTTTGCTTTCAGAAGAGGTGACTTCATAAATTCACTGTATGTAGGAAGTTAGTGATACTGGAGAGCTCTTGAATATTTTCTTTATCTTGAGTAACTGCCATCTGAAGTTTAGAAGCATTTGATCAGGAAATAATGAGCTGAATGGTAAAGTGAAATAAGCCATTGCATCTTACTCCAGTAAAGCATGGATTCATTTCTCTAGGTGACTAGCATGGAAATACATAAATAAACCCAAGCTCTCTGAGGGCCACCAGGTGTGTTTGTGTGTGATTATCACTGTGTACCTGGACAGGAAGGGTTGGAAGAAAAACTGTCTGCTGGCAATAAATAACTTTTCTCACGAAATACCTTTACTGAATCACTAGGATAATAGATAATGACATTAATTTAGATCCGGGTTTTTTTCTTGATGTAGTGAAGTTACTCCAAAGGAAAGATTTGCTTCACCAAATTTTATTGTAACTATTTAATTGTAATGAATTCCTAAACAGCTACTCTTAAGTGAGCTGAGTCTCCCCAGCTACAGGAGCTGATAAACAGACTTATTTGTAACTTGATTTAAATTTGCTATATACAAAGGTGATTCTGGTTCTTCTGTTTATTTGATACTAATCTCAATATGTTAGATTTTTTTCTTTGAAGGGTTAGACTCCTCATTGTAAAATGCACTTGAGCAAAGCAGATACTTTTTTCATATTCTATTAGCTTTTAAATTAAACATACATTCTCATAAGAAAAAAGTAACTGGAACCAGATAGCACCACAGTATTCCAGCTATAATATTCTAGAACTTTATTTTAGCCATATGATCAAAATATTTTATCTAAAATTTACTCAAAAATTAATCTTGAGGACGTATATTTAGTTTTTGCTGCAGCTAACATAAATTCACTGGTGCTACTGCAGGAGAAGTAATAATGCTTTAAGCTTGTCTTGTCAGATCAGACAAAAAGTTTAATTTTTAGACTTTCAAAATAATTCTGTTTTTCACACTGTGTGCCTTGAATTAATTATGTACCCTTTTGAATAGTTGTTAGCTTCTAACTGGTGGACTTAGTCAACTGAATATATTTCATACCCTGTGTTTTCTTTATTAACACTGTATTGCCAAGAGAGGTGATTCCAACATTTTCTGATTTTTTTTCTCAATTTTCCCATAGCTTTGGCAGCTAGTTACCTACTTGGCATTCATGACAAGCTGTTGTGTTATGTGTGTTTTGCTTTTTTTCCTTGCCCGTTGTACTGCTACCAAATCAGCTTAGTATGTCATCAGTGTTGTGCTTGTGAATATTTTTTTGTTCAGAATATTCTTTTGGATTAACAATGAAAATATTTTGCATGTGATGATCAATTTTGTGTATGTTCATCTATATTAGTGTTTAACTTCCTGTAGCACTAGAATATACTTCTAGCTTTAAGGCAGTAAAGTGGAGACACGGGAGAAATGTGTATGTGGGATCTGCCCAAAATCTCCTGCTAAAGATCCCTCCTCACTTCTGTTTCTTAATCACAAGAGTGACCTTTCTAAACATTTTTTTTCTCCCCTTGTACTCGGCAGGGATTCTGTAGTGTAGAAGCTAACTTGTAGCATCATTGTGAATTTTTTTTTTGTATGGCAGCTTTAGTTTCCTGTTGAAAAATGTTTTTTCCAACAGCAGTGAATAATTTTTTCACACTGTTAGTACTAAGATAGTTGTACCTTCAAAGTGCTCAAGATGCCTTTTACAATTTATATATATTTGGAAAGAGGTAGAAAGCAGTGTTTTGATTTTTGTAACTTATGAAACTGTCTTCAGGTGACACTTGCATGCAGTTTGAAACTATGCTTTTTTGACAATATAATTTGATGCACAGAATGAAGGGACTGAGTGCTTTGAATTCAGTGTTAATCTTAGGACATAGTATGTGGAGCTAAGGGTATCTTTCCATCAACTGAGGAAAAATTGCTTTGCAAGTTTGAGGCAATGAGTCTGAGCTTCCACAGTTGCAATATCAGTTTTTGAATGAATAATCACATTGCTGGAAAAAGTAGTTAAAATTTATTCTTCAGATCCTAGAGAGTCAGCTTTACTAAAATTAAAAAGTATTCACACTGCTTTGGATGAGCTACTTTATGAAGCTGAGAGAATAATTGAGGAAGACAACTGGCTTTCCGTTGTGCATTTGAGCTACTGAGTTGTCAGTTCTGGTTTTCTACAGCAATATGCTTGCTGCTATTTCCATCTTTGTTTCAATACCTTTTTATCACTAGCTGTTTTGGCTTTTTTCCCCCTTCCACAGGGATGTTTGTTTTAACAGGAGACTCTCATGGAGGACTTAGTGATCTCGGAGAAGTATTTATGATCAGCATTTGATAAATGGTATAACGTGCAAATAAGAGAACAGGTACATACATTTCACCTTTTTTATGAAGAGGAAGTATTTTTTTCCCAAGTTAAGATGGTAAGCTGTCATTATTTACCATAAATGGGCATCATTGTAGTACTGAAAATACTTGAACAGCTATGTAGATTATAAATACCATGTGAAAATGTCCTAATTGTGAAACACTGACTTATGCTCTGCCTTTCTTATATTGTTTTCCTCAGAGATTAAACTGATAAATTTTTTATAGTACAAAGAAACTCACTTTGGGCACTGCAGCAGTAACTGTTCTGTGTAGAGTGGTTTGTTCTGCTGTTTTAAAAATACACAATGAGATGAATCAGGTTTAGTTTTTTAATTTGAATAACCAATGAGCTTTTAGGTTGATGTTACTATTTATATGAATGCATATTTTCCTTAAAATAGCTACTTCCAGAGCTGTGGAATTTTTCATCAGGGATAAGTATGAAAAGAAGAAGTATTATGATAAAAATGCAGTTAATGCCTTCAATGTAAGTAAACACTTTAACCAAGAATTTTGTCACTTTTTTTTTTAAAGCTATGTAAGAGAAATGTTAGCAAACATTATGCATGCTAAAATGTCTTTTACAGTTGAAAAACTTTTGACTCATAGCTAAGTGCTTTCTCCTCTATCTTTTGAAGACTATTCCTAGGTTCCAGAAATTTTACGTATGTTGTCTGTTACATTTACATCAGCAAAGCATTATGATCCAACAGGTAGCTTGTTTAAGAACTTTTATACTGTGTTTTTCACTCATGGCTAGTTCTTTTATGGTATGGTTGGAATTTTTTTTGTTTATCTTTTTCCATGTTACAGGGGTAAGACAGGATTACTCTTTCTGGTGACATGGTCTTCCCTCATTCTCTGCAAACCTTGATGAGAAATCTTAGGGTGTTTTTAGCCCTTCTTCTGCTGAATTTCAGACTGTTGCTTGTGATGAGGTGCACTGTAGTAGCAAACACAGGCAGTGTGATGAGCCTGGTGTTAAATCCTGTAAATACTGTTCCTTACAGTAAACATGCTTGGTGAGTGCTTCTCTGGCAAAGGAGTTTTGAGAATTTGAACCTTTACTGAAGTTCAGAGTCTCATTAGATTTTGTTTGTTTGTTTTTTGATACATTTGTTTCTGGGATATATCATCTAGCTCATACATTTTTCTTTATATAGCTATATTTGTGCTTAAATATACACAGCTCTGTGCCTGCTTTATTTAAATATGGCCTAACACATCTTTACTACTCTGCCTTAATAGGCAGTAAGTTTTGACAGGGACAAGTGCAGGTGTAGGTTTAAAGCATGAGAGTTTATGTTGCGTTTCCCATTTGAGAAAATGGATCTTTGAATGATGATTTCATTTTAGAAGTGTAAAAAAAAAAAAAGCAAACCTGGGAAGTACAGAAGGGTATTTCATTAAGTACTGTTGAAATGGGGGAAAACTTCTTCGCTTAAGATGGAAAATACGATTGTAGTTTAAATTACAAATTGGTTACCCTTCTTTACTTTTATTCCAAAATAGAAAGTAGGAAGACAGTATAATTTTATACTTTTTAAAAAAGTTATAAAGACGTTCAAAATCTTTCTAAAAAGAGAGCCTTGGTGTCTAATGTAGCAGTTCACTCCTGCCTTAATATGTTTGAAGGAGTAATCAGATCTTGCTTTATCATATTGTAGAGTAAGATGAATCACTTGCTTTCCATAGCAGCAAGGATAGAATCCAGACAAGCTGAAGAGAAACATGTTACTTTTGAGTACTCTCTTCCTCCTTGGGCTTTTCTTTCATTTACTAGTGTAAATGGCATAATCTTTCTGGGAACAAAATCTGGTTGTACAGTATTTTAGCAATAGATAAGTTGTGCACATTCAGAGTCACCTGTGTTTCTTCAAGACCACAAGGCATCAGGTTTGAGGTGGATAATCTCGAGTCACAGTTATGACAGATCCTAAAAGTACATGCCAGTAAATGAGCTGGACTAGTGTAGCCCCTACAGTGGTTGTGTGATGCCTATGCTGGGTTATCCTCTCTGGCTCTGGCCCTAGCCCAGCTCACATGTGCCTGTCGTGCTGCAACTGGTGTTCAGTGA
Organism: Acridotheres tristis; assembly: GCA_037013685.1. Taxonomy (NCBI): domain Eukaryota; kingdom Metazoa; phylum Chordata; class Aves; order Passeriformes; family Sturnidae; genus Acridotheres; species Acridotheres tristis. Next base: position 83,386,590 of record CM072887.1, on the reverse strand, counting down.
TTGTCTTTCTGTGGGCCTGGGGCTGACAAGGAAGAAGAAAAGGTGAAGTTAGCCCTCTGTTCTGCTCGTCTGGTACTCTGCATTTCCACTTCTGGGAACTGTTGGCAGGGAAGAGGGCAGGTTACCCTATGCTTCCAGCACATGGGAGTCTGTGGGAGGTTTGAGTAGGGAGTGAGAAAGGAGTGCATGTTTCCACACCCCTGTGCAGAGGGTTGGTGACAGCTTTTTTAAAGCTTTTGTTTTGCAGTCCTAATGATATCTGAGCCACCTTCTCTCTTTCTACTCTGCTAGAAGGTGGATGAAATTCCCTGGGAACTGAGGGGCAGCTGTGGAGAAAGGGGGAGTTTCTTGCTTGTAGCCTTCAGCCCCCACCAGATGTTTTGGTAGCATCAAAGCACTTGCTAATACAATACTTAGATGAATAATAGTGAATAAAAAACACTTCTTGTGAGCTGTTCCCATGGGGTGTCAGTGCTACACCATGACAAGCTTTTCTGGAAAATTGCTTTACTGTACTTAGTTTTGCAAAGAGTACCTTGTACCCTATTTTTAATCAATATTAGCATTCTTGGTGGGACACATGAGCTTTTTAGTACACTTTATCTCCTTTGAAATGGAAATACCTTCAGCTTGGATTAGGACTAATTTAAGTTAGAGGTGCATACATATATTGTCTTTTGGTAAAATGAATCCCTTCTAGGTATAAGCAGGTGATATAGAAGTGCAGATAGAGGGTTGCAATGCCTAAGGGTCACTTTCCTTAATGTGGCAATTTCACTGAGGTGGCATGTGAAAACTTAAGGGGCTTTCCCAGATTTCATCCACCAATGCAAGTTGGTTGTGAAAAAGCTTCCCATAACATAAAAGTTGTTTTGAATAGATTTTAAAACATGCAGTACAATATTTCTCCTAGTGTGATTTTGATGGGTTCATAAGCTTTTCACGTTTGTCTACCAGTACATCTCTGTGAATGTGTTCTGTGTGTTGAAGCCCAGGAGTATGTCAAGGTTATGTTTTTGACTGTCAGGATTCATTTGTTACAATAAGTTACAAATGTCTTTTGCTGCAGATCTTTTATTTTATTATTCTTATGTATAGGAGATCTTTTGTTTTCTGAGAAGACTGTTATATTACTAAGTTTGATTTTTAGAGCTGCACTGTATAATAATAAAATTAGTGCAGAGGCCAGTAGTGCCATCAAACATGCAGACTAAAAATAGCAAATATGAAAAATTATTTTTTCATGTTTCACTGAAAAGTGATGAAGGATAAAATTGTGGGCAAAAAAAGCACCTGGGATTTTATTGGCTAGTTACATTTTAAATAGAATAATGCATTTAAGTAGAAGTCAAATATACATTAGGATAATCCAGTGCTGACTGAAAGCAACTTGACTTTAGAAATCTTTTAAATTTACTAAAATGCGTATTATCTCACAGTTTTCTGATCTGTTATTTTTGGAAAAATGTGAGATGCTTGTTCTGTGTCACTGTTCAGGACTAAATGGGTGGTACAATTTACTCAGCTGTTTTAAGTGAATTATCAGTAAATAGTTACTCTCATTTTCTTCCATAGACTCAGTGCAAGCTTGTGGCTAATTTACAGGAAGACCTGAGAGGCTGATACCCTGGAACAATATATTTTTGTTTGTCCTGTGGATAAAACATGTGATGTGGTATTGTTTATTGGAAAGAACTGGTTTTGTTCTTTGAGTAATCAGCTTAGGAGAAGCAATAGCTGTTAGTAAGTAAACATGTTTTAAATATCTTTGGTATAACACTGTTGTCCTGGAATTAATTTTCTGCCAGACCTCATTCTCGATTTTTAGGCATACATAAGCTATGAATGATGTAAAGTATTGCATAGGATCCAATAGATCCAACTTCACATAGCAGTGTAACAATTAGAGCATCTTTGTAAGTTGTGCGTCTAAGATACAGGAATAGTTTCCTGTGCAATATGCTGTGCTGTTTGATTTCATTTATTCTTGAAAGCTTCTAAAATGCAAGTGGGAGCTTGCATTGTTTTTGTAGTTAACAACAGACAGTTGCCATAGGTCAAGTAGCAGGAGGTGATTTTGTATGGTAAAACTGTCCTTCAGGTAGTACAGACATGAAACTGGGAATATCGTTCTTCCACTTTAAAATTGTACTCTGAGGCATACACAAATCCTTTTATATTTGTCATAGGGGTTTTTTGAATGCAGCAATCCTAGAACTAAAGAGTAAAGCATGCAGAACAGTTTCATCTATAACCATCTTAGTCATGAACAATGTTAAAGCTTTTGTTTGTTTTGGACTCTCATTAAACTGGTTATGCTCCTTTAGTATATTGTTTCCTGGAACAGTCTTAAAGGAGCACAGTTTACAATTATGCAAACACCTTTCAAGTCTGAACTTGTATGCTTAAGTAAATGACTTGATGGACTTTTTCAGAATGGTTGCATAAATGTAAGTGAGGCAAATATGACCCATGAGAAATGCTATGGAGTGTGGGGTTTGAAAGTAATGTCTGAACAGAGTATTCATCTTGACTGACAATCTGTATTGAGTCTCAGATGCTTACCAGAGTTATGCAACTGGTTGTATGGAGGAACAGTTGTTAATGAGGCTCATGATCTTAGATGCAGTGGCCAGGAAAAGCAGCAAATCCTGCTTGCTTTAGGTCTTGTGGTGTTAGTAAGAATCTTCCATAACTACTAGCCTAGAGGACTTCAGCATTGAAGTAGATCATTAGTTTAGCAATAAATAAAGAGGAAATGTATAATTTTTAGAACCAAGCTTCAACAAAGAATAAATCTGTCTAGAATATGCAGTAAGAAACTGCTGGGGTTACTCCTAGAGACATGGGACTGTACTAAAGAAGTTTTTTCTGGTTCACAACCCTAATAATTGAATTTGACCCTATCTATGTGCTGCTAAGTTAAAGGTTTACTAAGGTTGCACAGAGATTCAGAAAATCAGGTCTGAAGCAGTGATATTTTGCCAATAAAAAAATTAGCACCTCCTCTTTCATTTAAAAGAAAACCTATAAAAAGACAATCTTTCTTGAATTATTGTTTATTTTCTATCTAATGCAATGACCCTTATGCCATACAAGTAATGAGGAAAAGCAGTGAAGTCACTGTGTTGAGTGAGGATAAAGGTTAGCTGTATAGGTATCATCATAGACAATCTCTGCATCTTTTAATAAAAATAAATATATAGGAGAATGCATATAGGGATGACCTTATTCAGGATGGATGATCATTGAGCTGAAACAGAATTCAAATACTTTCAGTCTCAAAAATTATGAACTGGTACAATCTATTCCACTACATGAAGTGGGAATATATTATCACATCCTGACAATGTTTAGAGAATGGGAAACAGTTTCTGTATTTAAGAAAGGGTGTGAATTATGTATGGAGCAGAAGTTTCATGTAACTCTTAAGTTCACTGAAGAAAGAGAATTATGGGTCTACATTTTTCATGTTTTCCTAAGACATTGTGTATAATTTAAGAAGTATGAACCTAGGCAACTGGCTAAAATGTGATGTGCATTTAGCGATTGTGATGGCACACTTTCCAGAAAGATATCTTAAAGGAGATTAAAGCTGTAATGCATTTACTCCACAAAAATATATTAGGTAGGCATCTTAAGATGTACAAATGGGAGTATAAAGAGGCACATGAATGTTTCAATTTATAGTAGCCAGCATTCAGTTGTTATTGAGGAGGGAATGGTTACCAGTTACCCCTTCCAAAAGTGCAGTGAGTCTACTGGGGTTTTTTGTGGTCTGTTAACAACTTTGGAATCAAGTGATGGGAAATGTTTTTAAAATATGCTATTCAAGATAGGCATCAATAGGGAGCACTGAAATACCCTACAAGAATTAGGACTTGCAAGCAGGGTTAGGGAGAGGAAGGTTCATTATTTTCAGGATCATTTTGTTAGAATGGCTTAAATTATAGATTTCCAGAATAGCTAGAGTTGGAAGCAACCCTTGGACATCATCCTGCTCCAAGTAAGGATCATCTAGAACATGAGTCTCATGTATAATTTAGTTTTGAATGTGTCCAGGCCTGGAGGCTCCCTGACATCTCTGAGCAACCTGTTCCAGTATTCAACTATCTCCACAGTAAAAGAAATCAAGAAATTTATTCCTATGTTTCAATGGAGTTTCCTGTGTTTCAGTTTATGTTCAGTGCCTCTTGGTCCTGTTTCTGGATGTCACAGGCATCACAGAAAACGGTCTGTCTTTATTCCCTGCTCATTCCCCACCTCCCAGTTTTCTTTCCACCAGACTAAGCAATCTGAACTCACTAAGCAATCTGAACTCACTAAGCCTTTCCTTGTCTGAAAGGTGCTCCAGTCCTTTAATCATCTTAGTGTGTCTTTGCTGGACTTGCTTCAGTGTGCCCTTGCCTCTCTTGTACTTGTGAGCCTAGAATTGGCCATGGTACAAGCTTATGTCCAGCTTGTCCAGTCCACCAGACTTCAGGTCCTGTTCTGCAAATCTGCTTTCCATCCACTTGGTACTGAACCCATACTGGTGCATGAAGTTATTCCTCCCCAGGTGTGAGACTTGGCACTTCCCTTTGAATGTCAGGTGATTCCTGATGGCCCATCCCATCAGTGGTGCTCTGAATGGCAGTCCACCTGTACAGTACATGAACCACTTTTCCTGTTTGTACCCTTTGCAAGGCTGTACTCTTCCCCACTGCATGGGTCGTTCCTGAAGAAGTTAAATAATGTCTGCCCTAGTACCAGTGCCTGGGTGTACCACACATGACAGCCCTGCAGCAGCACTTTGCCAAGCAGTGGAATAAATGAAGGAGCTGGAGAAGCCAGACTGGATTTTCAGTAAGCCAGCTGCATTCCCAGTAGCTCCCACATGAAAGGTCTTGTTTTCCCCACTTCCTTAAGTACTTCAAGGATTACTTCACACATAGGACCTTGGACATGGATGATGTCCAAGGACTGCATGTCTAAGTAAATAAAATTTTGCCAAAGATGAAATCTCTAGTGACTACTTTGCCAGTTTATCATGGATCATGAATATGTAAATGATCTTGCATGCAGCAGAGGAGGCCACTTAGGTGAAAAGAAGGTGGTGTTCTGAAGTTCAGGGAGTCTCACCGAAGACAATTTTCCCTGGAACAAATGCAGAAAACACTGGACAGGAGGGTAATTCAGTAAGAGATTAAAAGCATCGGTTTTGTTTATCCAGTGTCAACATTTAATTAAGCCATGGTGACTCTCTGTAATACCTCACAGAGGTGGTTATTGAAAGGAGAAGATAAATAATCAAAAAGAAATGGGCAACACTAGGTGTGGATGTCCTGGGTTAAGAGTTGGGAAAAAATATTTTGTTCTCAAATCTATTAAATAAATCTGTATTTCCCAGAAAAGTGTATAATTGCAGCTGTTTGATGTAAATGTGACAAATGTCTATAGCTCTGCACATGTTCAGAACTACAACTGGCTTATGCATAAGCTTCATCTATTCCTGTAATTAGGATGGTAACTCTGAAGAGATGGAGGAGTACTGAGTATGTTCACAGTATTTACAGAAGAGCAATACTGGCTTCTTTCATAGCCAACCACTGCTCTGTTTTGTGAAACATCCGACTCTAAATCTCTCTTATGGGTGTCCAGTGTTACAGCACAGAAGAGGGGAGCGTTGTGGTTTCACCCCAGTCAGCAGCCAAGTGCTACAGAGCTGCTCGCTCACTCTGCCACCAGCGGGATTGGGAAGAGAATTGAAAAGGGAAAAGCCAGAAAACTTGTGGGTTGAGATAAAGACAGCTGAATAGGGAAAACAAAAGCTATGTACACAAGCAAAGCCAAACAAGGAATTCATTCACTGCTTCCCAAGGGCAAGTTGGTATTCAGCCATCTCGCATCTAATGGTGACTCGGGAAGACATGGCATCACTCTAAATATCCGCCTTTCTCCTTCTTCCCCACACTTTATATACTGAGCATGATGTCATATGGTCTGGAATATCCCTTTGGTCAGTTTGGGTCACCTGTCTGGACTGTGTCTCCTCCCAACTTCCCATGCATCCCCAACTTCGTCACCAGGCTGGCAGTGTGAAAAGCAGAAAAGGCCTCTGCTCTGCAAGCCCTGCTCAGCAATAACAAAAACGTCTCTATAAAATCAACTCCACCTTCAGCACAAATCCCAAACACCGCCTCATGCCAGCCACTATGAAGAAAATGAACTCTACACTCTACCCCAACCAAAATCAGCACAGGGAGACATTTTTGTAATTTAAAACATGCCTTGCCAGTTAGCCTTAAGAACTTCCAAAAATTCGTAGATAAGTGTTGTTATTAGTATATTAGTATTCTTATGTTTCTTTCACTGTTTCAAGAATAGGCCTCTTTAAAAAGTGTCAAGCAATTGATTTGTGTGTTTATATCCATTTACTAGCAGTCTATAATTGCTACTGCTTTAGGATAAATTACTGATTTTAGTATTGTCAATATTTGTTGGAGATACATACTAATAAAGTCAAAAGTCTGCTAAAATAAGAAAAAACATTTGTAGCAGCTAAACTTAAAACCTGTCAAATGAAAGCAGAATAGTCCTCTTCATTTATGCTATTTCCCTGCATATTGTGTGTGTATGAACTGGCCACTCGAGGGCACTTTTGTATTTGGTTCAGCTGTGGACTTCCTGAGTGGTTTGATAATGTGCTCATTCTTTAATGTCTTGAATCTTGGTGCTAGCATTCTGCATTTCATATTTGAATAGAAGCTTAGTGTAGGCTTATAAAGCTTCAACTTGAATCCTTTTTAATAAAAGGCTAAATAATGACAACAATGTAGGATTTTGAAAAATGACAAATAAAAGCCAGTGAAAACTTTTTATTAAGTATTTACACATTAATGACTGATAGTGTTTGTATGACGGTGTATGTTTTGTTATGTAGCATCAAAAACATGTCTGTACAAACTAAACTAAAGTAAAATCATTCTTAGTTTTTGTATGTTATGTTTTCTGATAACTTCATTTAGTTCTTGTTTAAAGCTTACTTTTTTAAACTTGGAATAGTAGTCCGGTCAACAGACCACACGAAGACATTGGGCCAACTACTATTTGCATTGTTGCTTTTACATGAACTGTTAACTTAGCATGTATTTAAGTAATGCCACCACTAAGTAATAACAGATAATACAGAAGTGTATTCTCCGTTAAGGATAGTGGGGACAGGTAACACATTTACATGTGTTAAAAGGAGTAGGAACTGGACTAATACTGTAAATCTGCAGATTCTTTCTTTTCTGATCTTAGGTTTTTTATGCACCAAAGGGTTTCTCACAAAGCACAAAACTGAAATCTTACAGTACTGTTGCATGCATATGTAATTTCTTGCTCAGCACTAAAGGTGTCAGATTCTTTAAAGGGAGTGTTGAATTTTATTTTGCAAAATGGTTATTTTTGCTGTCTCACAATTTTGAAAATGAGTCACAAAACACAAACAATGGAAGGAGATCCAAGAATTGCTAAAAATTAAATGACTGCAAGTCTTCTGGTCTGAAATGTGAACAAAATTTTGCGGAAAAATGAGAAATGTGAAAACTTAAGAAAGAGCTTGTCTTGAGGTGACTTTATGATGCTGTATCCCCAGTCGTCTGTTCTGTTGGTGTTAAATATTGAGTTCTGCAGCTTTAAGACTGGTTCCAGGAGCAAAGGGGGAGAGAAGAGGTGCAGAGTTTGTTATCAGAGACTGCACTGGCTCCTCAACATCCTTCTCACAGACTGTGTTGTCTGCACTGGACAGCAGGAGAGAGCTTTCCTTAGCTAGCCAGAAAAACTAACCAAGAGCAGAGGCAGAGAAGCTCCCTCGACTGTGGTTTTTTTCCTTTTTCTTGGAATTGTTTGAACCTGCTCTGCACTGAAAACCCAGAGGAGCACCAGGAGCTCACACCTGTATCCCACCAAGCCTGGCCTGGGCTGTGGCATTTCCCAGCACCGGAGGGACTGAGAACAGCCTGAGTGAGCCAGGCTGCAACCCACGGAAAGGACTCTGCTGAATCTGTCATCTGTTCAGAGCAGAGAGGTTTTGCTGTTTAGTATTGTTCATTTTAGTGCTGAGAAGTGCTTTGCCTGTTAAATAAACAGGTTTTTTTCCCACTTCTCCGAAGAAATGTTCTCCCCAGACCAGCTGGGAGAGGGACTGCTTGAATCTGTTTCCTCACAAATTTGCCCTAAACCAGGACACAGCTTCTTGCTGTCATTCTTTGTTTTAGGCAATTTTGAATTAATTTCTTAATCAAAAGATTTAACTACTCCTAAGTTGAAAGTTAAAATGATGTATTCATATGCTAATTGTCATTCTGCAGTGCATTGGTAATGCACACAATCTCCCACTTTTATTATTTTTCTAGTGGTATGTATGATTAATTATAGAGGTCACCATTGATTTTGTTTGATACTTTAAGGTGCCAGTAATCAAAGATGTCTTTAGTCGACTATTTTCCAGAGCATAGTGCAAATGTGTTGTCACAATGGATCAGCGTATGCTTTTTCACTTGGATTCTGGAATAGGGTTGGAAATTGCTTTTCGGATTTTGATGGAGAAATTTAGGTGGCTGTCAGCCAGCATCGCCAGATCCTTTTCCACCAGGGCAATTTTCCAGTCACTCATCCCCAAGAGTCACAAGTGCATGACCTAGAACTTCACCATGTTGAACCTTGTACTGTTGGCCTTGGGAGCTTGATTGATCAAGTTTGTCCAGATCCCTCTGTGGAGCCTTCGTGTCCTTCAGCAGATCAATACTCCTGCCCAGCTTGCTGAATGATGATGCACGCCATCCCCTCATCCAGATACTGGATAAAGAAAGATATTAAAGATATATCTTGGCCCCAGTACTAAACCCTGGGGAACCCCGCCAGTGACCGGCTACTCTTTGCTTGTGACTCCATTCACCACTGCTCCCTGGGCCCTGCCACCTAGCCCATGTGTACCTAGAGAGGAGTGCACCTGCTGAAGCCATGAGCAGCAAGTTTCTCTGGGAGAATGCTTTGGAAAATGAAGTCGGAGTCTTTGCAAAATTCTAGGTAGACAGTATTTACATGTTTAGCTTTGTCTAGGCACTCGGTTTGATTTGATTTTTTCATTCAGCTTTCCTTATCTGGTGCAGCCTGGTAGATAACAAATTCAACACGATGCAGTGATGATAAAGCTGTTCAGCAGCTCAACCTTGTACTGTTGCTTTCATTATATAAACTTAATCTGTTCTTTATACATTGTAATGCGTTTTCTCTTAAAGATTAGCTTCAGTCATATGTCTTTTGTTCTCTTGCTTAGTTGAATATTTGCATGTGTGAAGTGTGCTTTCGAGTGCTCTTTTTTGTAGTGCTGCTGGTTGTCTTTAAACATTATGCTTGAGCATTTCTCAACTTGTAAATCTTGTTCCATATCCGAGGCTAGACAGCAACTGCTTTTCACTCTGTCTCATGCTTATAGCTTGCATAACATTTCTTCAATGGTTCTATGATTCCACTACTTGATTGGCAAAACTATTAAAATTGCATTCAGGCCTTCATAGGAGGTTCTTCTAGGTTAGATAATCCTTTATATTATGAAGAGGATTTGAAGACTGAGAGCTATTATGGGAGGATGGAAATTGACAAACGCCTACAGTGCTGATTTTCTCCCTAACTCCCAAATGAAATTCTGCTTTCCTTGTTCTGTGTGGCATGTAGCAGTTACCTGCTGTTCACCTGTGAGAGCTATCCAGCTTAAATTCTCCTAAAATCTGAAGTATACAAAAGAATGAAAAAAAACTCCAAACCCAAACCAAAAATCCCACTTGTTAACAGGTTGAAGGTATACCTAAGATGATTCATTATCAGAATTTTACGCTTTTTTATCTAATTGAAAACTAAGTAAGGAGCATGATATTAGTGTACATAGTTCACTATATTATGTAGCTACCTAATAATTTTTCTGACATTATTTGGTTATAATGTGGTGCAGTCAGAATAAACAGGATCCCAATGTTCCATACCAACAGAATGCTACTGTTTGCAAAACTGCATCATTGCAGCAGGTGTATCCATAACTCTGCTAATAACCCGAGGATTTTAAAACAGTAAATTTAGAAATGCGAATTCTGTTTCATATTTCTGCAGGTAAAATTTGGTTCTATAACTAAACCTTATAAATATCATTCCCCCAGCAAAGACATAGTTTCTGACTTTGTAAAAATACTAAATATATAAATTCTATTAATATTCCAGAAGTATAAGTAAAGAAACTGGTAGGATTTTCTGTAGGAGATATGGGGTATTTAGACAGGAGATATGAATTTTTTATCAGCTTGGAGTTTCCATTTAGTGCAAGCTATTTTTTTTAAACTAGGTAAAAACATGTCATTTAAATTGCTTATTTTGGTCTAACATAATGACCTACTCTGTTATAGCTTCATTTATTTCTAAATTTTCCTTCTATATAATAGAGGTGATACAAAACAGTGTAGAAGTGTCAGCTTTATAGCTCTGAAGATCTTCTACATATTTGGAAAATGTATTTCAGTTGCATTTTTATAATAAGGGGAATAGAAAGATAATGTTTCCATTAAAGTGATCAGCTATGCATAAAAAATTGGATAGGAAGATGTATGAAATTGCCATTAGAGAAATACTATTTTTTTTGAGCAAACTGTATCTGTTGCATGTTTAACTTACACCTTTTGGAGAATTCTGGAAGTCTAGTGGTGTTAATAGCAATTTTACATACAAATTCCTAGAAAAGAAGTGTCACTTGTCTGAGATCCTTCAACCTGCTGCTAAGATGTGGCTTTATATTAAACCTAAGCTCTTTATGTGCTTGGAGTGCTCTTAGAGAAGAGTTAATTAGAACTTTAATTAATGTATAACTTTCAGAGTTAGTTTGAATTCCTCTTAATAAAAATATTCTGTTATATTGAACAAGAACAAAGGCACTCTCTTCTCTCCCACTCCTCTGGGACAGTCTGCCTTCATGCTTCAGGACATTAATATTTCAGTAGTTACACTGGAAAAAAAATTGAACAATGGATGAAACCTAATTATTTTTCTTAAGGCTTTGATATTATCTTATCCAGCTTCATTTTCTTATATTCTGTCCTAGTGAATTTCCTACCTGAAACGTTTCCTTTAAATATTCTACTCAGGAAAAAAACCAACCCTTTGTCTCCTCTTTATGTTTCTTCTATGTTGTGTAACCACTACAACCAAAATTATTGGAGAAAAAAAAAGGAATGAAAATCATGTCTCTTAACGGCCTCTGCTGCCTCCCTTCCCAGCTGTTCTTGCTTATTTTCTTTCTCGTTTCTTTCCTCTGTTTTGTACAGATATCATCTGATGCTGCTCAGCCTTTGGCATCTTCTCCTTCTCTGCAAGCTGCTGCTGAGAAGAGCAAAGCAGAGGTATATTGGTTTTGGGTGTAACTCTTATCAGGTTACTGCTTTGCACAAATGTTTACATCTCTATAGAGTAAACTCACTGAGGTCACTTGAGAGTTTGAATTGCTGTTAATACTTCACACATTTGAAATACGTCTCTCCTTCTTTCTTGGACTAGCTAAATGAAAAGAGCCAATACAACTGCAAAGTGTATGTGTGGTTGTTACCTCTTGGTGCTTATATGCCAAAATTCTGATTCTCGTCTGTTTTACTGTCACAAAACTGTGGAAAACCCATTTAATTCCCAGTTAATAGGCATGAGTGATACTGTCCTGTCTCATCAGGAATGATTTCTGATATATTTTTTTGTATTACTTGCTTGTTCCAGATTCTAAATTATCAGTATTGTTCCAGCCATTTAGTTCATTCTCCTTGGAGATAAATATAGAACTAATTTGACTCACACTGGTTTTAATATATCTTCTGGCTGGGATATGTGTGTATGCTAACACATTCACTGTTTAGATGGGTCTTTGAAAAACATAACACACAAGCAAGTAGTAGATGAGGGATCATTTATGTCAACTTTCAGTAAATGTCACAGTTTGTAACAATAATAAAATGCATTTTTAGAACGTGAATGTCCAGTGTTAGGTTCTTTTGGATACCTAACTCTAAATTGAGACTCTGCAGTATATTAAATAATTCATGATTTGAACATAAATCAAGCTTTTTCTTTCTAAATACAGAAAATTTGAATAGAAGTTATAAATTATTTTGGTTCAGCTATATTTAAACATTAATTAAAATTTAAATGACAGTGTCATGGACTAATACCACAAGCCTTGTTGAAGTGTTTTAAGTTGTACCAGGAGTAGCAGCAGCTGCTAAGAATAAAACTTGCCCTTACTTTCTTGTCCCTCTCTATTGGTGCATTCACATTTGAAAGTTCTGTGTAACTAGTATGCCATGTTAGAAGAAATGAAAAAATGGAATGGAAAAAAATTTAATAATCTTTGCTTAGAATTTAAGACCAATATAAAGTCAATTTAATTTTATTATCTTCATAGTGCTTTTTGACTGCTTTTGCAAGTAATGAAACACTTGAGTTGAAGTTCTGGCATGAATGCAACATCTGAGAAATGTTGTTATTTAGTCTGAATTCATTTTTATCTAATGGAGTTGAGGCAGAAAGCTTGAATATTGAATTCAGGAAGTGTGAAGATGAAGGACTTGTGGGTTTTCAAGTCCATAGTGAAAATTAAATGAATGAAAATAAAGTTGCTGGGAATCAAGACTGTTTCTATAGACTCTCTGAGGTGTGGAGGTAGAAACATAGGAGTACAGTTTATTTTAAGTCTTAATATATTCACTATTAAGCTTTCAGGGATTTGTTAAGGGCAACAAGAGGCGTGTATTTATATTTGGTCACCTTTATGGAGCGTTTGCTAGATGAAACTTGCTGCAAACCCTTCTTGAAGTCTTGAAAAATAAATGTTTCCAGATACTTTTTACTCCAGAAGTGAGGTTTCTTTGACAAAACATACTTTTAAAAAATGTTGAAGTCAAACTGGAAATCAGGACATACTGAAAAAATAAGAAAATTTTCACTCTGCTTTCACTTAAATGTATTCAAGGAAATTTAAGGTACTATTTTTGAATTGTAAGAGTACTTCAAGCAACCTATCCCAGGAGGAGAGGAATCAAATCATAGAATTGTGGTCATAGAATGGTTTGAGTTGGAAGGGCCCTTAAAGATCATGTAGTTCCAATCCCCTGCTATGAACAGGGACACCATCCACTATACCACGTTGCTCAAAACCCCATCCAAACTGGCCTTGAACACTTTCAGGGATAGGGGATCCACAGCCTTCCTGGGCAATCTGTTCCAGTGCCTCACATCCTCACAGTAAAGAATTTCTTCCTAGTATCTAATCTAAACCTGCCCTCTTTCAGTTTACAGCCATTCCCCCTTCTGTCACTGTCCTGATAGAGTCCTTACCCATTGTTCCTGAAGCCCCCTTTAGGTGCTGCTATAGGAAGACTTCTATAACGTGTCCCCAGAGTCTTCTTTCTTCTCCAGACTCAGACAACCACAGTTTTCTCAGCCTGTCTTCAGAGAGAGGTGCTCCAGCCCCCAGTCATTTTTGTGGCCCTTCTCTGGGCTGCAGTGGATCCATGTCCTCCTGATGTTGGGGGCCTCAGCTACAGAGGGTGGGTCTGTGAGAGCAGAGCAGAGGAGGAGAATCATGTCCCTTGACCTGCTGGTCACACTTCTTTTGATGCAGTTGTCTTAGGTTTCCATGGGAGAAGACATTATGTTTATTTAAACTTTTTAACTTGAGAAGGTTGGAGTGGGTTAGGGGAACAGAAAATGAAAGAGTTTTCAACAACTTATTGCTCTGACAGTGTAATTTTTGTATCTATTAGAATGCAGATGGGTACTAGGGTCACAGAAACAGTAGTGGAAGAAAGGCTGAGCTTCATTGAAAGGCAGGGCTATGCATTTGTGATCTTAGTTCAATAATACTGCAAGTCTAAGCTTATTATGTGACCTCAAAATAAAGTACTGCTCTATACTTGTCCTAGTCATACAGACATTTCTTGAACACCTTGCACTGCCACAGCTGAGATATAGTATTGGCAAGGCCTCTAGTTTGGATCACTTGTTCACATTTGTGTTCTTATATTCAGTGAAATCTAAGTTGCTCTCTGTTTCTTTTCATCAAAACAGATGCTCCAAATTCCCCTATTGGCATTTCATAACTGTGGTCATTGCTTTCTCTTACTTGTAAGCAGGTGCTTGGTGGGAGTCTGATTTTCCAGGAACTAAGTGTTCAGGTTAATGCCTCATGAAATAATTCACGTGGTTTAGTTGGGACTTGAGTAGCCCCCATCCATCTGGTAAATATGGTGAAAGGTTTGAAAATGGATTACTGGAAGTTTTGAAGAATGTATTACTTGGATCCCCATGTGCCCCGTCACCTCCAAAAACCCCCACACAAAAACAAACAAGAAAACTTCATCTGAGTGTTAGAATTATATTAAGTAAATGCCATGTTATAAAAAAATTAACATTGTATATACTGGATGTTAAAAAAAAAAAGAAGAAGAAAAAACCCACAAACCACACTCCTTATTGACATAAACTATTAACTGTTTATTTTTAATACTGGAGCTGCATGGGCAGATCCAGGCTCTCAACCTTCCTCCTAACATTGGGAATCTTGTAAACAGTAGTGTTTTCTGAAACAAGGCTGTTTCGAAGCTTTGAACATACAGTTACAAGTCTAATGGCTGAAAGAGCATTTAAGAGCTACTGTTTCATTGTCTTTATTACAGGTGGAACACCTTTGTTTCATCCATTCAGTGTTCAAATACACTCACTAGTACTGTGGTGTAGTTGTACGAGGTAAATGCAGGCAGGCACTTTGTCAAAGCAATTGCTGACCTAGAAAATCTATATCTTCATGTTATTGCTTAAGGAATATTTTATGCTTTGCTCCAGTCAAATAGGTCAGTAATTTTGGCACATTCATTCACTAAAAACTAAAGTGAAGAAATTTCTGTGATGTCATTATGATGCATTCAAAGTAAAGGGCTCTTTATATTTTCACTTTCTGGAACGTCATAATGTCTCATGCCTGTCAGATAGGCCAAGGCAATTTTTTTATATTCAAGAGTATTTTTTAAGACTACTGGATTCTCTTTTAAAAATTAGTACCTTTCTGCAGAAAGCAGTGTGCAATTTACCTTAGTCTAGTTCTTTGGTCAAAGCAGCTGACATCCACTGTCAATGACAGAGGCTATCAGAGTTAAAGGAGATACTTACACTTGTAGATTTTTTTTTCTCTTCAGCTCTGCTTAGCTTAGGAGAAGCAATACTGGTTCTTTCTTCCTTCTGCTTATTAAGCAGAAAAGCAGTTGAACAGGTGGAAAAGGAAACTTCTTGAATTTAATCGAAAAGTTACAGTATTTTTAGGATTAGTATTTGAGAAAAATTAGTCTCTTCTGGAAGGAGAGCATATAGAAGCATAAAGTCTGATTTAAAAGGGAGTAACTGAAGATCTCTATTTATACTCTATATGGCTGTAGACATTTGATATGTTTGCAAATTGGTTACTAGCAAAATGTTTTTTCTTTTTGCAGAAGGAGAAAGAAAAAAAGAAAGAAGAAAAAAAGAAAGAGAGAGAATCAGAAAAACCATCAAAGCAGCTGACAGCTGAAAAGGTAATAAGAGTTTCTCTTTTTTCCAGTTATTTAAAAATGCACATAGTATTAGATATGTTCAGAGATTCGGGGAAAAAATTCGTGTGAGTGTTTGTATATATGTGTATGTGAGTTAATCTACATGAATTGTTTGCTTGTGCTGTTACTTGCATACAAAGGTTGAGTGACCATACAATGAGGAATGTGTTTAGAAGAGAGAAGTAGGTTAAGCTTTGTTAAATTTTAGGCTCAGACCATAAGTCTCATTAATGTTTTTAAGATCACAGAATAGTCTTGAGTTGGAAGGGACCCACAAGGATCACCAAGTCCAGCTGTTAAGTACACAGCCCATATGGGGATTGAACCCCAATCTTAGTGTTGGTGGCACCATGCTCTGACCAGCCGAGCTAACCTCAGGGTCATGGACCACTGCTATTCTTGCACAGAAAATTGTCAGTTTTATTGAGTCCTGTATCATCTAATGCTGTCTTTGATAAATGAATCGATTTTAAACATGAACGTATAATCTGTAGAATTTAGTTAGTCTAAGTAACTTGAAAATTTGCAACTAAAATCATGTCACAAAGCATGACAAGCAAGCAACTTAAGTTGCTTCTTTCCACAGCTATGTCAAAGCATAATGAGCAGCCTTAGCAATGTAGGTGCAATTAAAATTTCATATGCACTTCTGCAGAGTTAATATTAAACAAAAATGAAATGGGTAATTTTAGTATTAAATATATTAATTTCTTTTAATACATATGCTGTCTCTTCATTCTAGTGAATCCATTAATACACTCAGGTAGTGTAGTCTTCAGAATGCATTGGAGTCTCCATCTGTTGGTTTATTCTCTGGTAGTGCTGTGTTACAGTTATGAAAAATACGTGTATGCAACAGGATTGCAGATGTATTTCTAATTCAGTTTTCAAATAGAGTATTTTTTCATTTTACATAATAAAAGAAAATACAAAAATATATACATGCATACTTGGAGGGGAAAAAATGCCCCTCCCCAATACAAATATAATTTCTCTTAAATTAGAAAGCAAGTTTGGAAAGAGTTAGTGCAGAAGCAAATTTTGTTATGACAATTTGTGAACCTTCTCTGAGTTATTGATATGGTATGAGGTTAAAGTAAGCTTATGAATGACAATAAAAACATTAGAATTGTTGATTACTGAAGCTTTATGAGGGTGTCCAGCCAAGTTAATTTTTTTATTTTGGTCCTTATAATAATATACTTCAGTTATACAGGTTAAAAATATTTCTGTGGTTTGGAAACATTAACTTTCTAGAGCCCAAAGATGTACTTCTGGACTGGGAGAGAGGGTTTCCCTTTGAAAGGATGTGTGAACCTTGTTATGTGGCTGGGAATATTTGGTTGAGGGGAAGTGACAGCAGAACATAGTTACAGCTGAGGGATTAGATTATCCTGTCACTTGAAATAAAAAACAATTCTAATGCCACTGATTAGATTTACATTTGAAAAGTCATTAGATTACCAGTTAATGATTAGGCAAATAAAAAGAAGTGTTTTGATTTTAAATGCTTATTCTATAAAATGTGGAATCTGGTAAATATATCTGTATTAGATAATAGTGCTCTTGTAACAGCTGCAAAATGTTTGGAGTACTGCACCATATTTTATTTCATCATTAATGCGTCAGCATTGTCTGCTCAAATGGAACTCATCTGTGTATCATCTTTTTAATTTAAGGCATTCTTCAAGCTTGGCCTTTTAAAGGATCATTTATTCAAAAGAAACTGCTTTTAGACTGTAAACTTTATATATTTTAAAAATCTAGTTGCTTTCTGTAATCCAAATGAAAGAGAGCTGTATCATATGTTTGTTTCTGCTGGACAGTGTTGGTGAAGTAGAAAATGAAAAAGTTTTATTTTCATACATGGAATAACACATTGCTGCATTTGTGGTGTGATTCTGCTTTAGGGAGCTGATAAACATTAGTATTTCAGTGATAATAATACACTTCACATCCAGCTAGAGACTAGCTATATGATCTTTTAAATATTACCTCCTGAATCAGCAGAGGAGTGCAGGCATCTTTACCATAGTATCTATGGTGTTTACAGCAACCACATCCAGATGGTTATTTTTCCCAGTTCCTGGAGGAGGAAACGATATGAGAAGTCTGCACACTTCATCTTTCAAGTCACTAGCTGCCTTTGCTACAGGCATGGTTTCTCTCCAGTCTAGTTATTCCAGGCTTAGAAAGTTAATAAATTAAAAATATGTGAGCAAGCAGTTGGCAGTTCTGTCACAGTTTTGAGGCCTATTTTAGATTAAGGTAATTCAAGCAGTGTTTTAGTGATCCTATAGAAGAACCAATAAAGGTGGAAAAAATTAGAGGTCTTAAACTGGTAAAAAGTTGAATTTAGAGAAAACTTCAGATCCATTCTCAAGTGTCATGTACTTCTACAAGTCTTCAGTTCCTAGTGAGTTCGATTTTATCTTTTGTTGAGATTAAATTTCTTAGCTCTTAAAACAGGACTATGCATCCCAAAAATTTAAAACTCACATTTAATTCTCATGTTCTTATCTGTGCTTCATAGAGCTGCCTAATTTGCTCCTACATCCATTTGTGAGTCTTTCTCTTGTCACTAACTAGATCTTGTCACTAACTGATCCTAAGCCTTTAGCAAGCTAAATGTCTAGCATGATTTCTTTTGCATTTTCAAGTATTACCGAAAGCTTCTAGCACTGATTTAGTAAGCTTATGGTCCCAATATTGCATTAATGTGTCAGGTAATTATGGCATAGAAGTTTCTTTGTTGATTATCATGCTTTGATAAACAAAGAACATCATATTTTAACTGACTTAATAATAGTGAGTTTTCTTACTGAAATTGCTTTTCAGTAAAGAATCAAGTGCTTGAAGTGGGTTTCAGGGGAAATATTTTTTTGTGAGCATCCACATTGGAGGGTTCAGATGCAGTGTAGAATTTCCTCAAGATCAGAGAGATCTACTGCAAATAGTGAGTAGCAAGGATAGTTGTTTTACTCTATTTTTCTGTGCTATTCACTTTTTCTGATGAAATTACTAGGTAATTTGTAATATAACAAGATTTTACTATGTCAGCTACTGATTGAGTCTAGTCCAGTGATTAACATTTTGTTGGAAGCAGCAAACAGCGAGATGTTCCACATCAGATCTGCAGAACTCTTAAAAAAACACGCCACATTGTCAAGCTACTGTCAGCTGTAAGGTTTTTTTCAGTCTAACTGAAGAAAGAAACTTCTGTAAGTTACCAGGGGTCTTTCCTCCTTCTCTCTTAATGCTATTTCCACAGTTGAAGATCTCAAGTTTCCTTAGTGCTTCTGCCTGAAAAAGCCTTATCCTTACAGTTACTTTGGAGAAACAGGGAAAATTCTGCAAGAAAACTGCTGTAACAATTAATATGTAGTTTCTCATGACATGAAAACTCGTGCCAGGTTATTTGAAGCTGACGTGTTCACTCAAAGCCCAGCTTGTTTGGAAGCAACAGAAGTGCAAATTATAGCAAGATTAAAAATGTGTTGAATTGCAGGAATAAATAATCAAAGTGAGCTAATTGTGTGCTTCATAATATTTCCTATGGGCCAACAGCAGGATAATAGCATGAGGCAGACTGTTACGTAGAGAAAGCAAGTTTTGTATGTTCTGTACAGACAATTAAGATAAAGAGATTTTAAATTGACTAAAAAAGTAAGTCTCGTGTTGTAAGAGTGCGTTTTATTAGTGGGGAGGGGAAGAAAGTCTGTCGTTTGGCCACCAATCTT
Source organism: Acridotheres tristis (assembly GCA_037013685.1). Classification (NCBI taxonomy): domain Eukaryota; kingdom Metazoa; phylum Chordata; class Aves; order Passeriformes; family Sturnidae; genus Acridotheres; species Acridotheres tristis. The sequence continues at coordinate 83,367,218 of CM072887.1, read as the reverse complement.
ACATGTTTTGTTGATAGTTACACAAGAAAATCTTTAATTTGTAGGCAGGAAAAAACAGCTAGACTTTTGCTAGCCATTTTTAAACTCCATCATCCTGCCTACCCTTTCATCAGCTGCTGAGGAGCTTCCCTTCTTGTTAATTACTCTTCTGCACAGCTGAAGGTAGTGAAATTTCCAAAATCAGCCATGATACTCTTTTATTTTTCCTTTCTTTTCTGCATAAGTTGTCTCAACGAGTTCGCTGTTCAGGAACAGATTAAACCACTGAACTCCTTTTTTATTTCTAGCATGAGTAGAATTTTTGTTCTTCCTTGATTAATTGGATGTGTTCAATTTAGAATTATTTGGTGATTTTAAAAAGAATATGTTGCATAAGTATTCTGCTTGTGTGTGAGAGTGCTCTCAAAGCTTCATAGTAGTTTTCTGAAATAAAATTTAACCTGTGTAGATAATTTAGGTAAAGTTTCTCCTTGGAGCACAGAGAAGCACTTAAGGTAAGCTCCATGCTATTCTTCATGCAGCAGGTTGGAGCAGGCTCTGTGTACACTCCATGTGCTTTGTACCTGTATTCCACTGAAAGGAAGCACAGAAAAGGAGGAGATGAGATGCATTTAGGTCATTCGGGGTGAGCATGGCTGGGACATGGCCAGTGTGTGAACTGGGGAGACTGTGTGCCCAAGGATAAACAAGAGCTGCAGAGTGAACTGAAGAATATTGTTCACAAGCTATCAGAGAGTATAAGGAATAATACTTCATTTAGTAAAGGCATTTGCTTTGCACTGTTTAGACCACAGAAGGTGGACTGAGCTGTATGAATGACTTCTTGAATTTCAGAGCAACCAGGACTGTTTAGTTTTTTCAAGACATATCTGTTTATGTACTTCTGCAGTAGAAATTCAAATAAAAAAGGCATCACTAGATATGATGCTATGAGGCTCCCAGAGTAAAGAAGAAGAAAATTGGTGTGCCTAAATGTTCAGATTTTTGTAGGGTTCAACTTTTTATGTAGTCTAATTTTTAAATAAAGAAAATGTGGTGTGCAATAGTGCTAACAACCCAGAAATTACTTGGAAAACTGTCCATAGAAAACTTGGTAAGTATTTCTAATATCCAAAATTAGAAAGTTCAGCTAAATCCATGACACTGAATGCTTTGGAAGTGTTTAGGTTCAGCGCTGTGTAGCTTTCTCCACTGTTCAGTTCAGAGGCTCCACATAAATTGAGTACTGTCATGAAAATATTGTAGTGTTTTCACTGTAAAATACTGCATGATGAGGACCATCTAAGTTATGAAAGTAAACTCCTTTAAGACAAGATTGTGTCATACTGGGACAGCAGGATATAAAGAACAAACTACTTTTTTTTCACTAAGTACTTGTGCATTTGCAAACTAATATCAACACTCAAAGATTTTTTCATTCTACTGAACATATCAGGATGATGAATGGTTCTGAAGGACTGCAGTAGTTACACTTGATTAACTGAAGTTCGATATGACACTGTGAGTTTGTTTTGTTATATTGCATTTTGAATTTGAAACTGGCTCTTGTTTTTGTATAAAATTATTTTAAGTGACAGGAATGGGTCAGTTGGAGGTTATTTTTCAATGGTAGTATATCAAATGCTGTTTTTCTTCCCCAAAATGAAGACTAAATTGGCAGATTAAACTTGGCGGTAACAGTGAGCTGCTGCCTCTCAGTCAGCTGGTACCAGGCAGCACCAGATGGCCTGTATTACAGAGGTGCAGACATCGGTTTATTTGCGTTTAAAATGTACTGGAGAACCCCTCAAAAGTGGGGGCAAGTCATACTAGCAGCTTTTCCCCTTCGTACAGGAAAAAACAATATGTCAAATACTCATTTAACCAAATAGGAAGAACTTTAATAGCTTGCTAGGATGGTGTGTTTGTTTTCCCCCAAAGACACCTAAAAATCAAAAAAATCAACCTGCCTGGACAATTGAGGCAAGAGGAACTATCAGTCCCCCTTATTTCTCTGGGATGGAATTTGCTTATCCAAAGTATTACAAGTTATCATCCTAATAATTTTGTACGAGGAGAAATTAGTTGGAGCAAATAGTGCTTTAGTGTTCTTCACTTCTTTAAAACTAGGTAACCCTGTAAGAGTGCATTGAAGAAATGAAAGCCTGCGGAATATTTGGTGTCCACCAGTTTGATGAAAGTGATCTGTTTAAGCGTTTACTTTTAACTTGTAGGAATAAGTGGATTCACAGATATTGACCTGAATGATAATTTAAATGCAGAATCCCGTTATCAATATTAGAAATGTTTTCTTTATTTCAATCCTGTATTTTTGATAATTTGCTAAATCACTTGAACAGTTGATAATAACATTTCCCTAGATGCCTTAGCATTGTTTGCCTGAGTGATTTCTTTTTAAAATATCTTTTTCTTTTGCTTTTTATATAAAATGAAATATTACTTGTAATAAAATACCAATCATTTATATCATGGGAACAGAAAAATAGAAACCTGTTTTGCTCTCTGGTTGAATACATACCTTATTTATACTCTTAGTCCTTGTGTTCATAAATTCAGACTAAGCAGATAAGAATTAAAGCTCAGGATTTAGGAGTATGTGATAAGACATAGGGCAACCTGTTTCCCTGCCTCCTACCCCCCACAAAAAGAGTGAAGAGTTTTAAGGTTTCTGCCTCTCTCAGCCTGCATTTTACGGTCTATGGACCTCTCCCAGCCTGGTTTTACATTTCTAATCATACCTTCTCAGTCTTACGGAAGAGATCAGGTTATTTTGGGTTCTTTGGTTGTTTTTAATGCTAACCCGGAGGAAAGCAAATCAAATTGGATTCTTCCCGAAACTGTGCTATTCATTCCTTTTGCTGGTAACAAAGGACGACTTCTGTTTGAGGATTGCCATGAAAAATAGCCTACTTAATGAAATTAAGCTGTCATGGCTCTTATTACATATTTGCAGTTGTAGACAAAGAAATTAAGAAATAGATATTGCAGGTAGAAGCAATGAAAGAAACCCCTTTTTGTCAGGAAAAAAAAAGTTTTTATCTTTTTAATGTTGGAAAAGGAGTCAGTGTTCAGGAAGGGGGGTATCACTTTTTTTTCTTCAGCCCAGTGTATGATTGCTATATCAGCTTGATCCTCTCAGCTCTGGTCTGCAGCAGAACAGTATTTTAATGCAATTTTTTAAAATTCTATTTGAGTAGAATCTAAAAAAATGAGAAAAAGCTTGAATAGGGGCTGCTTTGGTTAAATTTGCCCTTGTTTAACTTGCCAAACTGTTTTTAACAGGATGCTGTTTCAAGTTTGCTTAGTTTTAATTGATCCTCTGTTATACTTTTACTCCATGCAGGTTCAAAACAGAATTCTGCCTTGGTTTCAGTGGATAATACTAATTATCAGATGGCATTTTCAGCTTGTGATAAGCTTAATCTTTTTCCAGGTGACTTTGAGACAATTGAGACGACATTACATATGCTAATTTGTCTATTGAACAAAATTAAGTGGACACATTTAAACAAGCATGTACTAAAACAGCCTTCTTCATAGGTGGATGCTGTCTCAGAAAAAAGACATTCTGATACATTTGAAACCACAAGACCATGCATGATTAAAACTGCAAATATACAGTCTCATCTAAAAAGTTTATAAAAATTACAGTACTAGTTAGGCGATTGTGTACAATCATTCAGATGTGCAGGAACAAAATGCACAATGCATTTACCTAAGTGGTGCTGAAACATGGAACTGAATGTAAAGGAGGATAAGGATTAGATAAGATGAAACTGATAAGAGGAAAAAGAATTTAATTTAAATAATGTCACTCAAAATAATAATCTTATCTTGTTTTGAATAATAGAGTTCCTTTGTTTTCATCAAATAATGCAAGTACTGGAGCATGGGCAAAGCAATCAAGTGCATTTTTATGTTCTGTTTCACTTTACCATGCTTAAGCTAGAACGTGCTTAATCTCACTCCGGTGTGCGACTGTCAAATAGGGCAATAGCATAGAGGAAAATCCTGTCAGATGTGCAAATCTCACTGAAAAGATACTGACTTATTTTTCATAAAAAATTATTTTAGATATCACCAGCAAAATTAAATCTCCAACATGAGCTTAAGCTTTAAATGGATGATGATGATAATAATAATAACAGTAATAATATTAATATACCATAAGATGTATCAGCAATCTTCCGGTGTCATGCAACAACTTACTGTGTCTTCCATTTTAAATTTGTAGTTGACATAGGTATTGATTGGGTGCCTTTTTGCTAAAAAGAATATTTCTTTGGATTGTTGAATTTATTGCATTTTGATAGTTGCTTTTGACACTAGAACAGTTGCTTGGAACCTTTTCTGACTCTGGCATTCATACTGTTGCACAATTATGTCTTCACGAAGTTAACTCAAAGATAGTTGGAAAATAGCACTGTAATTGTGGTAAAGGTAGAAGCACGAGAAAGAAGCAGGGTCTTTCAACATAGTTTGAAGGAAATTGACACATTTCTCACTCTAGATAATTTTTTAAGATTATAATTATGATGCAAAATTAATTTACCAATTACCTAGTTGTTCAAATAACTGGCAGCTCTTTAATGCTAATTTCCTTACGTATATCAGTCAGAAATGTTAACCTGTCTGCCATGAATTGCCTCTTGGCTCACCTGAAAAAAATAATTGCAACTGGATGAGCTTGTGTTCCAGTTTTACTTGAAATTTTTCCTTTATAAAATTGGTACTTGCAGTTAGAAGAAGAGGAGGCAGTTCTGAGGTTAGTCCCCAGGCATGCCACTGTACTGTTGCAAAATAAATCTGTCCTGGCTCTCTGCTCAGCAAGTATTGTCTCTCATCTTGAGAATATTGTACTTCATGTCAGAGTAAGGTACTGCGGGCTCGTCTCTTGGCAGAAAGTGTATTTTACACTGTGTAGTAACATGGATGACTTCTGCACAAGAGAACATACAGATTTTTTGTCTTACCTATTTAACCCTCAGTTTACACTCTAAGTAGATATTAGTGTTTTTTTCCCCTTGGTTTAAAAGTGGTTTATTTTAGTGTAAATGAAACAGGTTGGGCTGAATCTTAGCATAAATGTTGAAATGGATGACTGAACAAACGAATCAGAGGCCTTGTAATATCGATCTGAAGGGTTAGTTTTAAAACTTCGGCGTCTTTGAAGCTGTGAGGGCTTTGAAACTGTGAAGATAAAAGCTGTAAAAGGCTTTTACATATTGTAAGTACGGCTTAAATATTCTATTTCAGAATACACAGAAATTTCATATAGATTCACATTTATTTAAACTGGAGAATTAGAAGCAGAAAAGCTTGACTTATTTCCAGTTGAAATGGAGGCTGCAGTGCTTATTGATAGTTCATATTAGAGATTATGATGGTATGAAGGATGAAGACAAAGAAAATGGAGCTTGCCCAAGTAAAGCAAAATCCATTTTGGTATTGTATATGATAGGTTAAAATTACTTTGCTTTTAAGTAATTGTTTCAAACTGATTAACTTTGAAATGAGAATAAAACTGAGGAAAAAAATATCCTGACTGGCAGAAGAAACTAATGTAGCTAATGATGCATAAGTATTTATTATGCATTTATCCCTCTCACTAAGTTCTGCATTTGTGAAACAGAATTACGTATATGTACTTGAGGATGATAAAGGACTCATCAGCTCTTTCCTACCTTCGCTAGTAGTTAAAGAAGGCAACAAGCTGATACAGAAGTAAGAAAAATTAACCTGTGGGGCTATTTCAGTCTGATTAGCTGTCACTGAGAGGGATTGAGTATCTGTGGAGCTAATTGAGAGGCTTTTTCAAATGCATCTCTAGAGAAACAGTATCCTTAGACTTCATAAACTGTTTGTAGTATACTTTTTGTGATAATGACAGAGATAATACCGGCACAGAGTATGAGTCTAAAACTGAGTAAAATGTCCTAACACAAAGGTTGTTTATATGAAACACTATTAAGTGTGATGCTGTAAGACTGACTAAAACATAAAGACTGTAAGAATCAGATGAACAACAACAGGGAGGCAAAGTGGAGTAATCTAATCAGTAAAAAGAGAGCCAGTGATCTGCTTCTACTACATCAAAGGAAAGTAGTGAAGTGTGTCAAAGGAAAAGATTCTCTCCCAGGAATACCAGGCAAGTAAGGGGTGATTGCATAATTGGATATAGGACTTTTTGTGGGATGCAGAGAGAAAAGAATTTGGGGATGGGACAGAGAATATTGTACGCAGCTTATTTTGGGATATTTAGGTGACAGAGACCAAATCAGGGAAATACAGAAATCAAGGTGAATTGGGGTGTAACAAGCATGAGGAAGCAGGGGAAAAGTGGATAAAAAGGGCCAGTCTCATACGTGCTGGTAGTTGTGCAGGTTGCTGGGGGGGCTGTAGGATTGTCTGAGCCTTCACTTGATCTCTGCAGGCTACTCTGTATTCTTGGCAAACGCTGTTTGCAACTATTGAGCGTGAGTGCATTGTCTCTGCCTTGCCTGTGTGTGAACAAACAATTGCAAACTTCAAGTTCAGCCACCAGACAAGTGTAGTGAGAGGCTGGTGCTGGCCACTGGAAAGAGGCTGCAGGCCTGAGGAATTTGAGGGTCAGCATCTGCAGAGGCCAGTGTCTAGAAGCCAGCTATTTGCATAGGCAGCGTGTGTAGGACCAGCTGCTGGAGACAGACATACTGTGATCACACTCATTTGTGTTAACAGGTAGCACATTTCATGTTGTACTAACCAGTGAGTAAGAAACAAGCACCTGGAAAGTTCTAAGGTATGAGCTGATTGCTGGCTAAGGGTGTAGGGTCTTGATATTGAATGAACTTTCACATAAAAAGCATTTTTCAGAAAAAAACTCCACGTTTTTTATAGTTAAGGAAAAGAATGAGAAGCATACCTTCATGAATAGAGCTGGAAAGCATTTCTTTTATTGTTTTTTTACTATGAGCTCAGTCAGGTGCCGTGCCTGAAACAGCTTGTTCTTGTCTGGAAATATATGAAGAAGGAATTACAAATAGATGTCCTTTGTTCTGATTGAGTACAATGATGTTGTATTATGTATTACTTGAAAGGTTTTTGAAAGTAAAGTTATAAAAGAAAATAGTTTAATGGGAAACTGGAACTAATATAGATGCATTATTGTAATCTTGCTGAGTCTAATGAGCTCAATAGAAATCAAATAAAAATGTGTAAGCTGAGTACGTATAACCAGAATGTGTGATTTGAAAACTGAAGGTGTATTTGAAATAGCTTACAAAAATACAAACCATGTTTATTGCATTTCACAGCTTGCAAACTGAGATGCATTAAAACATTTTGACCCTAACCCGATTTATAGATCTCATAACGGGACACTGGATTAGCTATAAGATGGATTTGTCTAGGTTTTCTGCTTCATAGTGAGTTCTATAAGATGCAAGCCCCAGGTTTTATTGGATTAAAAGCAGAATTCTTCCATTTTATCTAAATCAAGTTCCATGACAAGATAATACAAAATAGGAAAAGGGTTGATAAACAGCTTTTCCTCTGCCTTTTGTGTCCTTGTAAACAGATCCTTGCTTTTGGGCTTAAATGCTCTAGTTTCAAAGATGTACAGCTTCAGGAAACTCTGCTTAAGCCTTTGCCCCCAGAATCTCTGGAAAACTTGAATACCTCTGTACTCAGACTGTGTGCCTCTCCTGATCTGCAGTCTTGCCATCCCTAGCTCAGCTTCAAGTTACTGCACCTCGTTGTGTCTATTACCTAGCAATCATCTTGCTATCTTTTGATGCTTTTTCCAAGTATCAAATTTAGGAAAAAGGGCTTTTTCTCCTTTTTTTCAGACCTTATTCAGAACTTTTTCACTCTTAAGAACCTAATATATTTGAATCTGAATACATAGAACTATTATTTCAAATGTGGTTGTTATTATATAGATTTAATGCATTAATATAAGAATAAGGATTTATCTCTGATACTTTGCTGTAGTCTCAGCAGTAAGTATAAAAAGAAAGACAGCTTAATTTTAGGAAGTTGTACTTCTACGTGGTTCTTACGTGGTTTTGAGCAAGGTAAAAGGGCATCAGATTGATGCTTTAGAAAGGAGCTAAACTCAACTAAGTATAAGACAAAAGGTTTTAAGCCTTCTTGGAATACATTGACTAAAGTAAATGAGATCTGAGCCAACATTATAAATTCAGTTAAAATACAATGTTGGTATTACTTGGTGAATAAGTAAGAACAAAGGAATAGTCTTAATCCATTTTCACAGAAATGATTAGTGTGTTAGCCTAGACCCAGATAAAATCATATTAATGGAATAAGATTATGGTGCAGGGTCTGTTTTTTCTTCCATGAAGTTTTTAATTCATATGACTAAAGATATAATGCATTTTACATAATCTTGCTCAAGTATCTTGCTCTAACTGTGAAATCTAATGAAATCCACATATCTAGGATTTTTAAAGTGAAGATGTAGATCAAGGACTACTTCAAAAAGTTTTCCTTTGGGTATGTGTTTTGACTGAAGGACCTTCATGTGTACAGAATCATATTTAGCAACAGGCAATTTGTGTTTTGTTGTTTGCTTAATGTGAATGCCTTAAATAGGCTTATCCAGGTGAGTGTGACTAGTTCAGTGTCTGTGAGTGATTCACTGAAATAATCACAATAGACTCTTAAATAATAAATTTTCCCCTTGGCTTGGCTATTTGGTTCAAAGTAATTTAGTTTCGTAAATAAGAATGGTGGCTTTTTTGTTGTTGTTGACATGCAGGGTTTTTCTCTTGATTAGAAATGCATCAGAGTTTGATTGTGGAGTTGCTGTAGTCTATACAACTTCACAATGATACCACCATAGTTTTACTTGTGTTTCAATATAGTACGTTGATTTTCTGGCTTTTTTGCTAGTTAAGCAAAACAGGAGTTCTTCACTTGCTAAAAGTATCGTCAGTTCTGAAGAGTTAGTCCGATTTCTAAATTTCTTCATCTTTAGTTGCAAGTCTGAAAAAACAAGTGCTGTTTTTTTATAGGAGGGTAAACAAAATAACACATTTCATCTTTAATGCCATTTAAATTAAATATTATGAAAAGATTAGTTTTTGTTTATTTTCAGGTCAAGTATGAAAGCTATAAAAATATTCTTTAAAAATTCTAGGATGTGGCTACGTGAGTAATGCTGTAAATGGATACGGACTAAACTTCTTAGAGCGTAAGTGTCAGGAAAAATCATATCTATTGCAAGATACAGTAAATTACTAACATTATTTTCTCATATGGCAATTCTCAAATGTTTATGCTCTCCTGCAAGTTTTATTGCAAGCAGGTAATGAAGAGTGAAGGAATCCAATTACTTTATGCAGAAGGCATAGAATTCCCATATATTAAGAGCAAAGGAGAGCTTTTGTTCACTAACTGTAGAGGCATATATGGACTATAGTGAGTAAACTGGAAATTGCTTTTAAGTAAGTTAGAAGTGCTTTTCAGAAAATTATTTTATGTATCTTCAGATTTCATAATGCTTCTTGTAGTTAAGGTAGGGAATATGAGTTAGAAATGCATTGGTAATGAGATGTGTTTTAAACAGACTGAGTTCTAGATCCATACAAATTTTTCAGTGAAGTGGAAAATTGAGGAAAAAAATGTGAATGAAAATGGGAGCAGATAAGTGGACTGGACAGCTGATGAATCAGATTTTTGACAGCACCTGATATCTTGCTTGAGAGCAGGGGAGATTTTTAGATTAGTAACTTATGATTTCTCTGAATGTGTTTTTCTACTTTAGAGCAGTTAATCATGTGGCTCATGTCCTGCACTATGTATGCTACCCCTTTAAATGCTCTCACAGTGTAGATGAGAATAAGGTCAACAATAATCCTAAATGCTGGTATTGAAATCTGCTAAATTATTTACACTATCATCTTGCAGTAGTGAATTTGGCAAAAATGAGCTTGTTTTTAAAGTATTTGGTGTAGTTTACATTTTTACTGAGTGTCATATCTTTTAGAACTGTTAAACACTTAAAATCTGTACATATGGCGGTAACACGCATAAGGTTACAGAAGCAGAAGATGGAAACTTGAATATCTCATTTATAAAGAAAAATAATCACAGTATTTTCACTGTGGGCTGGCACTTTTGAACCAGGCCTTACCAAAAAGGTTTGTTCACAACTGTCAATTCCAGTGCAAAATGCCCTGAGTTGCTTGTCAGAGGAGAGTATTCTGAGGGATGTGCAGAGAAGTAGCCCATACATTTAGACCATAGGCCCTGGAATGTATGATCATATTAAACAATATTCTGAAAGGATACCAGTGTCTTCAGTCATTTAATAAACTTGTACTATTTTCCTATTTTACTACAATAATAATTAAAAAGAGGCAAACTTTTGGGTTTGACTGGAGAGCAATGTATTTGATGCTAGATCTAAATATTCTTAGTTTTATTATCCAGACTGTAACATTTTTCAGAAGCCTTCTGTTCTGTCAACCAAGCAAGCTGGTCTAAAGGTTTCTACTTCCCTTTTGTATCTCCCTGCCCATCTTGTGCACCTAATAACCATATGTGTTCAGGCACAGTGCTGAAGGTCGGGAAAGGATAAGCTTGTTTTGCAGAAGGGGAGCATCAGTTATAACACCTATAGACCTCATAGCATCCTCTTACATATATGAATTGAATTGGTGTGTGACAGTCAGTCCTGGTGGTACTGACCCTCCCTTTTGTCTTGCCCATATATATTATAACTATATCCCCTATAAGCAGCATCCTATGTGCTATAGTATAATCTTTTACAGAGGAAGGAAGAGAACTGACTTGGCAATGCTCTCATTTTTTTTCTTTTTTTTTTCTGAGGCAGAATGAATTACTCATTTAATGCTTATCTCCAAAAATAGCTGGCTGAAGAAAATTTGATGAAATACCCCTCTGATACACTGGACTTCTACAGTATGTGACTTATGCTTCAGGTTACTCAATTTTCTCCACAATTCCATCTCCTCCAGACTTGCAGTCCAAGTTTCTGTGAGAAAGCATTCTGCCCATTCCAGGGATTTTGGGTTTACCTTTGGATGAGTCAACTGCAAAACTGTAATACTCAGATTCAGATCTTCGAGGCTTGTGTATGCTGAGCTTCAGTGGGAAAACTGAATTTGGGAATTCACTGTAGTTTGTTGGATGAGGTTTGTGTACACATTGATTCACTTGGCTCACGTGCTATTTGCATCTGTTTGACAAAGTCTACAGAGTGCCTGAAAAAGGGAAGAGAAGGTGGTTGTGAAGAAAATCTACCAGTAGAGAAGCACTGCTAACTCTTAAGGGTGTATGTATGTCTCTGTGTGTGTGCAGTCCTTGAATACACTTAACAACGTGCTTGGAGGTTGGCTTGCTTAAATTAGGAGAACAAGAAATATAATTGTACAAGGCTAGTAAAACTAAAATGATGCAGTTACCAAAGTATCACCACTCAGCAATAGCTAAAACACTAGTGTATTATCAAGTGTTGTGGCCACAAATCCAAAGTATAGCATTGTATCGACTGCTGTGAAGATTGTGAACTCCATCCCAGCCGGACCTTTACAGGCAATTAGTTTGAAAAATATACCGTATAAAGTGCCTATCAGTTCCCTTGTCCGTGTCAAAGAAACATCTTTATTCACTAATAATTTGCTTTAGAGTAACATATAAGAAAGAGAAGCAAGTCAGTAAAATCAACTCTAGAACTTAAGGTGTGAATAGAATAGTTAACACTGTTACTTGCTGATTTATTTGGTTTCGTTTAACTCAAGAGAAGTATTTCGCATAAATTAGCTTGAACTAGAATGGTGTAACTAGTAGTATATTGAGGGCAGTACATTGTGAGAGCTCAATAAAGGCCAATATTGATTTCTGTAAAATGGAGCTTTCTTGTTTAATTTGAGATCTAGCAGAGACTTTTCTTTTTTCTGACCTAACCTGGTGTTCTTTCCCATTTATTAAAACTTAAACCTCAGATAACTTCTGTTGTTGCACAAAATTAGTAAAGAAAGAATAAAGGAGGGTGCCACAGTAATGCAACATTAAATGCAGGATGCTGAGTTAAAAGTTGCTTTTTCATGATGGAATGGAAAACTTTCTCATTCTGTGTAAATTGGGAAGTTTTTGACAATGGTGTTCTTTTCATCTTTAAGGTCGTAGCCAGAACTGCAGCAGAGTAAACCTCAAAACTTTGGTACAAATTTTCATAGCTCTTCCATCAAAACCTGACAGACCAGAAATTACCTTAAAATCTTAGGGCTGATATTGGATAAATGAACAGGATTGATAAGTGACTAACCCTGCCATTTTCTAATGGTAGGAAAATGAGCAAGATTAATTAAATCACAGACAGTATCTCTATGAATTACAAGAAGACTGGCTGATGCAGCTTCCACTAATAGAGGCATCATCTCAGTGTGAGATTAAAGTTGGGTTTGTGCACTTGGTTGCATTAAAAACAGGTAAGTTAGAGGTGACCTGGTCTTCTCCACTGTTGCCTGCTTTTGGATTTTGTTTGTGATGGTTTCTTAGCACAGAACATTACAGTTAGCCAAGGTGCACTGTGGAGGTATATGGAGATTACCAGCATATAAATTTCTATCCAGTAATTTGAAGCCAGTTCACTTACAGTGACAGTGTGTGGGAAATTAAATGAAGGTCCAAATATTCATTTCTGCATTTCCATTTTAATGAAGTAGGAATGAGATACTGCTTCTTATGTGTAGACATAATTTCTCAGTGGTTTGTTTTGGTAGAGGTGAAGTTATGAGGAGTTGGTAAATATTTTTAAATATTTGCTTTTTAGATACTGAAAGATGATTTATCTCATTCTGTAAGGACTACTTACAGATGTGGTATTAGCACCATACTGTCACATTATTGTTTTGTAGATGTACAGCAGACAAGATTAAGACATCGCTTGATTTGGGTATAAAATTGGAAGTCATTCATCACTGGTTACTAAGAATTAAATGAGAGCAAGAGCTTGAAGAGGAAATTGTTTCCCTGATGGCGCCTTTATCAGTTATCAACTCCATCAAAAAACCTTACTGAAGTAAAGAAAGACATCCTGTGATGCTCCACCTTTGTATGCCAAGCCTGTCATTACACTGTTAAAAGTTGTTGGTTTGGTCAAGCATGGCTTCCTCTTGATGAAGCCATGCTGATTCCTCCCATTAGCATTCTTGTCTTTCATGTGCCTGGAGCTGGCTTCCAGGTTAGTTGTTGAATCTCCTTCCTAGGTATTGAGGTGAGACTGAGCAGCCGAGTTGTCCCATGGGCCTTGCTTCTTGCTCCTGAAGAAAGGACTGACAGAAGATCATAAGAGTGGAAGGTTAAAAGGACAGCATTGGAAAATAAAACAGTGAAAGAGTATTGTATCCCAGTTACTTGTCATCTACAGGACTGCAAACATTTATAGTGCCCATATTGGATCTGGGTAATGAGTGTGTCCCTGCTCCTGAAAAGATGTGCTTTATAGGTAAAAATATTTGTAAGAAGTTGCAAGGTTAATTCTTTATTTACCTCCTTAATTTGGCCAAAGTATCTAATACCTGCTGAACAAGAGTTAATTTAAATTGTGTTTTGTGGCTCTTTTCATAACAAGTTCTCAAGGGTTTTTAGGTAAAAAATTCCAAATTGTGCTAGAAAATAAGCTCATCATGTGGAGGATGTGAAAGAATCAACTCCCTGGAAGCTTGTTCTGGCTTCACTTTCTTTCAGTGATATTTGCAAACAAACTGTTTTCAATAATCTCAGAATAATGGAAGGCAGCAAATATTGCTTGCTTTCAGTAGGTCTCACACATGAGAAGAACCCTGAAGGGTAATGTAATGGCCATTAGTGACAACTGTGAAAAATGGCCATGTAAGGCCTGCATATCAAAGATGTCTTGATGTTCTGCTGTTTGCAAGGACAGTATTTCAGAAGAATGTCCTAGCAGCATAAAAATGATTTTGAATGAGAAGCTGTTAATACATGACCTGAAGTAAATATATCTAGAAATTGCTATAACCATGTACTTAGTTCACTAAACTCACATATATTACTAAGACAATCTTGAATGTAATAAAAAATAGTAGCCCCAGTAACCTTGAAGGCTCCACCTGGAAATAAATGCACAAAATTGTGTACCTGTTCCTTCTACTTGCCTTTTCCATATCAGATTCTTAATGCTATTTTTAGTTTACTTAATGCTGCTTAGTCTGCTATTTTTAATGTGGTCGTATTCCAAAGGGCATAACAAGGAATAGGTTATCTAGTACTGCTGTCAATACTAAAAAATAATTGCTGTAGGAGTCAAGGAGACTAGTAATAGAAACTGAGATGAATCTTAGTGCAGCAAGACTCCCAAGCATTTCTCATGCAACCTTTCATCTCTACAAAATGTGGTATTTTTTAGATAAAACACAACACTAAATTAAAGAGTAAGTTTAATAAATGTCACTGCCTTGTTATGCAGGCTTTTTTCCTGTTGCACACTTCTGTGCTCACTGAGTGCAGTACTTAACATCTTGAAAGGCCACTCTCTACATAAAGCTTAGTCACGAATGAGTCCTATTGGGACAAAACTGCTAAAAAGAAATTAAACGTCACATTTCTCTTTATTATTTGAAATAAAATTTTCTAGTGACTCCAGTGTGGCATCCTTTTTGTTCTTGTCCAAAAGTTTCAGTATCTTGTTTATGCCAGAATTATATGGTCTGGAAGAGACCTCTTGAGGTTCTCTCCTCAGCCCATAAATACAGCATGATCTCTGCTGCAGAACACTGAAGTAAGCCATTGCTTTTCCTTATATCTGCTTCACGTGGACCACAGTGCAGAATCCATGGCACTGAACAGAGAACAAAACTCTCTCAAGAAGCAGCATGGTAGTGAGGGTCATTTTGGTGTTCTTAAGAGTAATTGTGTGCATGCAAGTTTCTTGTTCTAACTCATCCCAGTGGTGCCAGCCTTACTTAATTTATGCCTAAGTGCAGGTGACTAGACAAGTGAATCTGTGAATGATGGCAGACCTTAAGCACCAAACAAATGTCTTCTGGATTTGTACAGAAGTTTTCCTATATGCCATGAAGCATCTTAAACAGAAATAAAGGCATACCAAATTACAGAATTGATTGAAATCTCAGACAGGAGGATAGGAAATTCCAGGAAATGGTGCTTGTTATGGTGAGAGAATGGGGGCAGCAAAATAGTTCTGCAGGTAGAATTAAAAAGGAAGATCTTTTGTTCCAGATAGCTGCTGAATATTGCTTTGTGTGTCTGCTGTTATACATATTGGTAAATGTTAGGTGACTAACGTGTTTTTTCATTTTTCAGACTGAAGGTTAGAATGTTGGTGAAAACTGTGTAGCTGCAAAGATGTTAAATGGTGCTTTATGGAAAAAAATAATTTTGGAACTTTTCCTAAAAGTAATTAACCTTGAAGTCACCTTAAAATCTAGTAGTTTACGTACTGGCAAGGGGAGCAAACTGGGACAGAAACTTTTGATCAAGAAATAATAGTTACGATATTGGAAAAGAGCATTTTAAGGAATCATATTTTTAAAGAAATTCGTATTTTTATACCTTGTATAATCATTTCTTATTTAGATAGTGATGAAACAGAAATATGCATTTAATATTTATTGAAAATGTTTATTTGCCAGAGCAGAGGACCTAAATAGATTATTCCTCCCATATTTTTAAATTTTTAGTTTAGATAATGAGATTCATTTGCCACAGTAATAAGTACAAATAAAAGAAAGTGCTATTTGAACAATTCCTCTTTAGTTCTTATTAACGTATGCAGAAGTATTTGACTTCTGTGAAAAGTTTGCATTCAAAACTAACCTGTCAAGCTTTAAATTATTTCAAACTTGTGGGTTTAGGTAGTTATCAGAAATCTAATACAGTGTAATGAGAAATTGCACATTTAATATAATTCTAATGGTTTTCCCTTTCATTTGGAAGAAATAAATTCTAGATTCAGAATTTTTAAGCTGTTTAAGCAAAAGGAAAAAAAAGGCATTTTCATGAAATAAAGGAGCATGCCAGAAATGCTTCTTTTTACAGCATCTGTGACCCATAGTGTTTCTTGCAGAGAGGGAGAAAACTCGAATGTTCAAGGTTTTATGGCACGTTCTGTTCTGAAGTACTCACTGTTAATTCTAATTAGTGTTTATAATAATAATTTTGTTGATTTATGACATACTTGCTGAGATATCATCAGTTGCAGAAAACTTCATTTTGAATTGTCTCTTTAAAAAAAATCTTTATATGCTGTCATGGTTTACTTTCAAAAATGATACTTTTTGTGAGCTTTTGGAATCGGTATGCTGTGCTTCAGATTGTAAATGCAATGTTGAAAGTTATAATACAGTATAGAATCAGGGAATTCGTGGACTCTTTTTTCATCAGGCTCTTTCCCAAGCAGCTGGATCTTGAGCAAGATATGTAAAGTCAACCTAAGGATTTTTGGCAAGAGGGAGCAAGTATTTCTCTGAGATATTAGCAAGGGTTAGATTATTTGTGATGATACCTGTTCACAGTAGCTGCAGGAATGGAGTTTGGTTATTGGAGCTCTTTGCTGAAGGTTTTCAGTGGGGATTTGCTCATGCAAGTGGAGTATCTGTAGTGTAACAGGCTTCTGTTCACTTGGGCTGCCTTTGAATATTCTTGACTTTCCTCACTACTCTTTGCAAACACAAAGTTCCTTACTCTTTATCCCTCTTTTGCACAAGAGAAAGAAAGTAAAGGTTTACCTAAAACAGATCTTAATACAATTGTGTTGAAGTTTAAAGCTCTCCTATTGCTAGATACTAAGATTCAATGACTTCAACCACCTCAGGAGCCTCAGTGACCTGTGAAAGCCACGTTATGTATTGTCTTGGTTTGAAAGATAGTTGTTTGCTAAGAAAGGCAGGAGCCTCTTTGAAATGGAGAATGTAAACCTCTTTATTCCAAATTATTATAATTTTGATATTAAGGGGCTCTTAGGCAAAGATACAGGAATAGGAATAACAGTTCTTTACTAGGAAAATTAAAAATAGAAATACAGTATTACAAAGAACAAACCCAGAAACACTGACAGAGTCAGAATACAGCCTGATACCCCATCAGTCAGAGTGTTAGTAGCAGTCCCGTTAAGTGGTGGCTGCAGTCCTCCTGGAGTGACAGATGTGGTTCAGTTGAAGCAATGGTCCTGTAGAAGGGTACAGTTTTCCTCTGAAGGTTCAGTGATGATGTGGAAAGGTCTGGTTTTCCTCTGGAAGCCAGTGGAAAAAAGGGCTGCTTTCGTGTTTCAAATGTTACTTTTTATGTAGGTAGGAAAGGATTGGCTCCTTCCCCTGGCTGGAGCATCTCCCAGTGGGATGATGTAATTTGTTATACAGTGGAACTCAATGGCCCATTAACAGCTGATATCTTTCTGGAGGAAGGATGGGTTATGAAAAGATGACTGCCCCACCTGGTTTCAACAGATGGTGATAGAATACATACTTTTGGTCACATCCTGTATTGCAGCCTAAGACACATATGTGATAAAGGTGTGAGTGAAGCAGGTTCTCTTGGTGTCAGCCCAGTGCCCATCCTGACAGTGTCCTGCCACTGTTATTGAGTAATCTCTTCTAGTTAAAGGCTGCACTCATTGATCAACCAGTCCACTTTGGGATTTTGTGATAAGTATGGAGCAAAGGCACATTAAATGCGTGTGAAGAAATGCATTTGTCATGTCGCTATTATTAAGCAGCTGGTATTTATTTAAGAAATTGATGTTTTGATGGATTCAGGAGATCAGCCTGATACTGGTGTGAGAAGAACTATAAACAGATTAATGAAGTAATTTTCATAATCAAATTTCACATCAATACCATAATGCATTTTGAAGTCTCCAGGCAAGAAAAGACAAGGAGTTCCATTTTCAGAAGGAGAAGAATGCTGTTATTAGCATTCAGGTTTATAAAGGAAAAGGGCATGAACTCAGGTGGTGTGTATTGGTGTCAGCATCTGTAAATTCTGCATGTTCTGCAGATGTTCTTTGCAGAAAGGTAAATTGATGTCATTAGTATGCTTCTACTTTTTAAAGTTAAGCTTTTAAAAACTTCTTTTTTTTCTTTAATAATGCAGAATTGTGTATTTTGGTTGCTGAAATGAGTGGATAAATTTTAGACAGCTTTTTGCCTACTGCATGATATGCAGTGGTTCAGTTTAAGACTTTTAAGCTATCCTCAAACTTAGATTTATTTTTAAATTTACTACATACCAGTGAAAGTACAATAATAATTTTTTACAGTCATGTGCCATGTCCCTTTTGACTAGAACTGCTACATACTTTATTACAAATCAAATTCATTATGATAAACAAATATGGAAGAGGACTTTTACTTCTGATACTGAAGCAGCGTCTTTAGAGAGAATTTTTTAAGCACCGAGTCTTTTCAGACATGTTTACTTGTGTTTATTTTCTTTCACTTACAAGCCACAGAAGAAAGAGGATCAGCAGTCAGAAGCTAAAGCAAGTCCAAAAAAGTCATCAGAACCCACTATTGACCTTTTAGGACTTGGTAAGCAATACATAATTACTTGGTTTTAAATCAAACATAGATATGTAATTTTATATTGTTAACGTATTATATATTAATTATTAAAATATGCATACTTTTATTTTTTCTGTGATTGCTGAAAGATTAATTTGAAAACCATAAGATTGCATGCATCGATTAAAACTATAAAGGAAAATTCCATTGGGATGTGGGTATATCAGTATGAATGTTTTGCTAGTAAGAGTAATGAGATCCTGTGGGAAGGGGAAGTTATCGAAGTTATCAAAGATCTTCAAAGGCCTTGTAGATTGTATTATTTCATTGTTTATGGTACAAGTGTACTTTTTAATGAAAATAATGAGGTCATCTGAATTAGGTATCTGTAAAATACATTATATCACACAATTCCTATATTAGTTAAAAGAACGATAAACTGTCAGACTGCAGCTGACTAATACCTTGTAAAACTTAATATAGTGGGTATTTCAGTGTTATGTACTGACTGCAACCATCATTCATTTTTATCTAATCCACCTTTTTATTTTCTGACTGGCAGGTAACTATGCGTTTGTCCTGTAAATAAAATAGTTTATAGTAAAATAATTTAATTGGCACTGTCTGTGTGTATAGGCCATTCTCATAAAATATGTCTTTCATTTATCTAGTGTTGCTCTAAATGTGTTTTTCTATTTGATGGAATCTTAACATGGAAATGGAAGAATAAAATATTACAGTATTTTTATTTCCTTTTGAAATTCAGTGTTAGGAAAATCATCTACAAGTTGTCAGTGGATATTAAGAGTATTCACTTTCTATCAATGTAATTGTTACTCTTAATATTCTACGTAATTTCTATGTTGTATTGGAGGAGGCTAATAAGTCTTTTAAATGTAATTCTAAAAACTTCACTTTGTGGAAAAATGTTGGGGTTTTTTTATTTTTTTGTTTCAAGGTATGAATAATGTGACAAAACTTGAAATGTTTTCTGCATTTTAAAATTCACAGTCTCATCCAAAATGTGTGGTTTTATCCCTCTCATGTAGAGCTAACTGTAAAGTACCATTTTTGCATGGGTTATGTGTATATTGTCCATATCTCATTCTAAGTAGTTGCTACAATAGGCATGCAAATCTTAATTAACACCGTAGAATGAATGTAGAATGAGCCTATTAAAAAAAAAAAAGTAATTTAGACTTGATGGAAAGCTGATTCTCCTTTATTTTCCTTTAGCAGACCAACAACCTAATTAAAAACTAGAATTTAATCAATATGTGGTTTTGAGATTGCTAGGCTTCTGTATTCTTTTGGTCATGATTTGAAAAGTGTCTTGGTAACACTTTTATGATACAATAATGAGCTCATATTACATTGGCTAACTTGAGATGTAATGTGCAATGAAAATAATATTATAATTGGTGTTCAACAGCTCTGCTTGTTCAGTGAGATACAAAAAGGGCAAAGTTCATAATATGTATGTTAAAACCCCATAATTTTAGAGGAGGGAATGCTTAAAGATCTTTTAAATAACAAATTGAAAAGCAGTGTAATAGGCCAGTAGCACTTGGAATCCACTGAGCTGCAAATGAAATACATGTTAATGAGAGCAGACTTGCATATTTCATTTGAAGAGTTGTCTTTTAATTAGCATCTGCAATAGAAGACTTCAGATAGTATTATAAGAGAGGTCATGTCAAACCAATATATCATAGAACCATGGAGTAGTGCAGGCACCTCAAATGACCCTCTGGTCCAAGGAGTCCATGGGAAGGAGAGTGTAGAGATTATCGAGCATCCTATCTGGGCACAGCCTGTGGACCTCCAGCAATCTGTGGAGTTGTTCCAGTAATTGATCTCACAGTAAAAAATTTCTGTCTTATGTTGACAAGCTTGTACCTGTTGCCCTGTGTCTTCCCTGTGCGGCTCCGTGTGTTGTGGAGAGGCTGTGTCCTTTTCATAGGTGTCCTTTAAGTACTGGCATACTGGGATGAGAGTCTTCCTGAGCCTTCCCTTCTCCAGGGAGAAAAGACCAACCTCCTTCACTCTTTCCTCACAGAGCAGGTCCTGCAGCCCTTTGGCCTCTTCATGCCTTTCCTTTGGACTTGCTCCTGTCTGTCTCTGTCTTCAATTGCAGGAGCCAGAACTGGACTCGGACTCCAGGTGAAACCTGGGAAGTGCTGAGTCGAGTGGGATGATCACATCTGTGCCTCAGCAAGTAACACCCCTGTGGATACATTCCAGAATTTCACTCACCTTTTTTGCTGCAGTGATGCACTGCTGATGAAAATGTTTGATGTGTCATATCAAATAGTATTAAAATGGATATGATTGCTTAGCTCATTCTTCTTACTGAGCAGACATTTTTCTAATGAGGATTCATTCTCTTAGGACTTCATTTCTGCAAGTGAAGAATAGTAGTAGCTTTTAGTAGGGCAGCTCAAAATCACTTGTGATAGCAGATTAAGTAATTTTAATGGATCAGAATTCATGCTAGAGTAATTTTTGCTTTCAGAACTGCCCAGCTTCTTTGCAAAGTATTTTCTTGAGTAACCCTCACTGCTAGCTTTGGGAATGGTGTTGGTGTCTGGGTCATTGTTCTTTTTGTCTCGGTTTTGCAGTAATGATTTCATCAGAAGGTTAACTTCCTTAGATAGGACTTATCCTATGAAAATTGTCGCTGGGTAATTTTCTAAAAGAAAACTCTCTTTCACTTTTCTTTACAAATTGTAAAATTTTCAAGAAAATATGCCTTGGCGAATTGTACCTTTAAATCTTGTAATAGGAGAAAAGGTATAATATCCTCAGTGACAAGTACTATCATATTGTGTTTTTTCTGAGCCCTTTTAAATAGATTCTTGTGGTTACCTTGATTTCCTGATTAGAGGGTTGTTATTGAGATGCTGTTTAGAAACTCAGTTTTTGATGATGCAACAACATTTGTGGGTTTTGGTTTTTGATTTAGAATAGATTTTGTTCAGAACTCCACATACAGAAAGGTAGAGAAATGGACATACACAAGCATATTGTTATGCTCTCTACAAGCAGTAGTGTTAGTGTTCTTGCTGTGCAGCCCCAAATTCCTTCCTTCTCTTCCCAAGCAGTGGGAAATAACAGCCTATTTCTGTAGGCCAAGCCTGAAGCTGCATTTTTAGTCATCTCTACAATTATTTGGCTCTTACCCATGCTGGAAGAATGCCCTGTTGAAAATGTGTAGACCTAAAATTGACACTAAAATCAATAATACAGGATTTTATAAAATGAATTTTTAATAGGGTAATTATAGGAAACAGTCTTCAGTGTGAAAGTCACAGTGTGTAAACCACAGTTCTTCAGCACTTCAGTGATTGGCAGTGTTCTGTTTACATTTCTCTGGTGTTAACCTTATGCTCTGTGCTCTTTTCTGGTTTTTTGTTCTTACAAGGTAGATGTCTCCACTTATGCCAGATTGGTTGATGTAAATTATTTCTTAATATTTAGTAAAAAATGGTATGATAGCTGTGTACAAATACAGATGGAATATTGGAATGTTACACAGGCAGTTTGTGATCATTGTGTTTGCCAAGGTATGCCACTTAGAAATTACTTTGATATATAAAGGAAAAAATAGCATTTTTAAATTACATTATCTTACAGAATTACCAGAAAAAAGAAAAGTGCATTTTACATATTCTGCATCATCTGCCACGTTTAGATGCGCCGTTCATAAAATAAATAATTGCATATTCTGGATTAAGCGCTACAATGAATAACTAGAAGAAAACTGATTTATTATGTTGTTATTTACTGAATTTGATGTGTGGGGCATTCATCTGGCATGGTTGGAGGTAAAATATGATATGCTAAAAGCTGCTTATCTGCTTCAGCACGGGAAATATTCTCTGAAAGAGTTCTCTGAAGTTTTGAGAGGTTGATCATGATACGAAATTTAGCTGAATGTTGCATAACTGAGAAATGTACTTTTGTCAGGACTGTTGGGTAGGTACCAAAGCAGCATGGTTGGTCCTAAGTTGGAAAATTCTATTTAAGAAATAGTAAAGATACATTCATAAGTGCATAAATATCATATATGCAAACACAGATCATAGACTCCTAGAATCATACAATGGTTTGTGTTGGAAGGGACCTTTAGAGGTCATCTAGTCCAACCTCCCTGCCATAAGTAGGGGCATCTTCAATTAGATCAGGTTACTCAGAGCCCCATCCAGCCCGGCCTTGAATTTTTGCAGAGGTGGGGCAGCTACCACCTCTCAGGGCAACCTTCCACAACCCTCATTGTGAAAAAATTCTTCCTTATATCTAGTCTGAATCTATCTTGCTTTAGTTTAGAGCCATTACTCCTTGTTGTATCACTAGAGACCCTAATAAAAAATCTGTCCTGATTTTTCCTGTAGATTTTTAAGTACTGGAAGGGCCCAATAGGGTCTCCCTTGAGCCTTCTCTTCTCTAGGCTGAACATTCCCAACTATCTCAGACATTCCTTATAGGAGAAATCCCTCTGATCACCTTCATGGCCTTTCTCTGGCCCTGCTGTAGCAGGTCCATGTCTTTCCTGTGCTGGGGACCACTGAGCTGGATGCAGCACTCCAGATGGGGAGTAGAGAGCCAGAGTGGAGTAGAGAAGCAGAATCCCTTCCCTCGACCCACTGGCCATGCTGCTTTGGATGCAGCCCACAATACAGTTGAGTTTCTGGGATGCAAGCACACATTGCCTGCTCATGTCCAGATTTTCATCCTCCAGGATCCATAGGTCCTGCTCCACAGGGCTGTTCTCAATCCATTTGTTCTCAAGCCTGTATTTATAGCATGGATTGCCCTGATCCAGTGCAACCTTGCACTTGGCCTGGTTGAACCTCATGAGTTTTGCATGGCCCCACTTATTGAGCTTGTAAATATGTTAACATTTATAGTATTGCTGCAATGTTCAGATTGTGCTTAGGTAAGCAATAAATCTACCCAAAAGGAAAACATTTACAACCACTTGAGGCATTACTAGCTTTCTGGCTTTCCACATTTTATTTTCAGAAGTATTATATAGAAATTGCCTCCCTGTGAATGCTTTTTCCCTTCTGCAAAGTTTCAGCAGTAAATAAAATTTTACTAATGCATTAAATAATTCTGCAATAATTTTGGCCAGACAGACCTTGTTTGAATCTTTATCCCAGATTTTTGTTGGAACTATTGACCTATTTCTCTCAATTCTGCCTTTCTAGTAATTTGGTGCAAAAAATAATCATATGCATATTCTCTCTATTGAAAGTGTTGGTATGGCTGTCATAAATTACTGTGTATATAAAAATATGGCTGCTTAGTAACAAAATTCTTGTAAACAGTTTGGTCCATAAAAATTGATTTTCAAAAATGCAGAGTTAAAGACCAGACCTGCTTTTTCACTGTTTCCTCTCCTGCTGTCCCTTTGAAGCTCTTCTGCTGGTCCTTTCTCACTGTCAGTGCACATAAATATACCAAGGATTGATGGTGTATATGAAAGCTATGATATATATGAATGACAGAAAGCAGCATTGAATTGAAAATTGTCATGTCAGGGATTAATAAAATCTCTACAGAAGAAGAACTGTAAAGGTGAACTTCACTGGAACCCTTCACTATATTATTCAATACATCCTGGTAAATAGTTTTTGTTTCTGCTATCAAACTGAAACAATATATCTGAAATATAATCTGAAATCACAAGCATCATCTGCTGTTACAGTGTGGCAGACAGCAGTCAGATATCTGTAATTGTAATAAAGTGTATTGTTTTAAACTCATGAACTCATTGTCATAAACTGTAAGAAGAGTCATTTTGAACCACATCTAGGAGCAAGGGTGAAGAACAGCATCTACTGACTCTTCATGCTCCTTTCTCTGACTGAGCATGGGAGCTCTGCTTTGCATCTGCTCATTGCAGTGGGTTTTGCTGCATCTAATATTTTATTCCTAGCTATGGATGCATTCTCCAGAAAAGTGATGGAAGTACTGTTTCTCAAAAGCTAATTGCTTCAAAGTAATCCCGTGATGGTTGAAGCTATAAATTTCTCAAAATACTCAAACAGGCCCATGTAATTCAATCGGATGTTTACCTGTTCCCTGGAAAGGTTACAGCTGTGTTTCCTTCTGACATACACACACCACCTCTTCTAATCAGGTTTTAATGGTAGGTGGCACAAGTTGAATGAATAGTGATATACTTAGAATAAATTAAAACTGAGAACTCAGCTGAGTATCTTTCTTATATTACAGAAATATTTTAAAATGAGAAGAGAAAGGAGGAAATACATCCTAGTCCATGACCTTGTGTGTTGAAGTTGAGACTATCCATAATCTCTGTATAAGGACTGTGAATTATTAGGTTGAAAAACAAGACTGTAAATGCCTGCATGCAAATATATTTAAATGGAAACACTAATATTGCTACAAGTTAGAAACTGGAGTGAAAATGCTGTTCAGTTTTTTCTATATTCTGAAACTTAGTTCTTTCAGTAGGGAAGGGGGAAGGTTTTTGGAGTCTCTTTTTAATAGCTGTAAATATTCCAACTATTGCATTTTGAGAAATCAGTAAAACAGGATCATCTATTAATACTATTCATACAGGCTTAAAACACTGTTGTAAACAGTAATTCAGAATGTCTCGTTTCTGCACCAGTGGAGACAGGGAGGTATGTATAGAGTAAGAGATGAAAGGCATGTGCATTACCAAATAACATTCTTACAGAACAATTCTAGCAAAAATGTTTGATTTTATAATATTAGTTTATAAGCAGCATTTTAAATACTTGAAACATACTATATTTTTTCAAATGGGTTCTATCATGAATGTTCTAAATATGTGAAATGCTTGTTTCAGTAAATGATTGCATTTAAATTTTAAGTCTTCTATGTTAAATGCCTTTACATTCAGGGAATCTAAACTACATTGGAATATGACAAGAGAGATTTTTTTTTAATACATGTGCCTGACTGAGAAAATGAGAACATTAAATTATTAATTCCTGACAGTCCTTTTGCTTGAAAATTAGGCACCGTTCATTCCTAAATTTATCTGAAACAGTGAACCTTTGGGGAGATGTTTTTGGAACTGCCAGTCTGCAGAATGACCTCAAAAGAAGCTTATGCTTAAATGACCAGTACATTTATTTACACACATCTCAAAGCACTAATGTGCATCGAATGGTGCAGCAGATTATACATATGGTCATTTTGCTATCCACTGGCTTCCATTCATCAGAAATAAGGGTAGAAGGAGATCTTTGCATTAAGGTATAAGTAGCTCTGTCATAATCATAGCTGAGTTTGCAACTTTGCTTTTCAGAATCATTGCAACAGCAGTCCCCCAGCAAAGTCAGGTCACAGCAGAGTAATAAAACTGACTGAGGTGGCTACTTCACATTCCTCAAGCCACTCACTTTTTACTCAGCATAGAAGATTTCATAGTGTCAACTCATTCCCATGGCCACTTCGCCTTCATGAAAGGCAGATAGAAGTGAGAAGGCATCTGTCATGGTTTGACCTCAGTGGCAGCGAAGCTCCACACAGCCACTTGCTCACTCCCCCCATGGGATGGGGAAGAGAATTGAGAGGGCAGAAGTGAGAAAACTTATTGGTTGAGATAAAAATAGTTTAACAGGTAAAGCAAAAGCTGTGTAAGCAAAGCAAAACTAGGAATTCATCCACCACTTCCCATGGGCAGGCAGGTGTTGAGACATCCCCAGGAAATTGGGCCTTCATCATGTGTAACGGTGACTTGGGAAGACAAATGCCATTACTCCAATGGTCTTCCTCCTCCTTCTTCCCACTGCTTTATATACTGAGCATGGCATCATATTTAGGGTATGAAATATCCCTTTGGTAGTTGGGGTCACCTGTCCTGACTGTGTCCCCTCATAACTCCCTGTGCACCCCCAGCCTCCTCACTGGTGGGATGGGGTCAGAAAAGTCTTTGACACTGTGCAAGTTCTGCTTGGTGATAATGAAGACATCCCTGTGTTATCCATCTCTGTTTCCAGCACAAATCCAAAACAGAGCCTGTTTTGGCTACTGAGAAGAGCATTGACTCTATCCCAGCCAAAACCAGCACAGCATCTGTGGATAATGGCCTTCTGAGGAGATTGTTTCAGAATGCAGTCTTATGATGTTAGTAGCAGTGTACTGTTTTCAGTTTTGGAATACTGACCCTCCTGTCATGAGTAAACAACTGTGCCAGTCATGGCAATGTTACTTTTGCAGAGAAAGGTTTTACTTAATTTAGCTGGTTTGTTCTACCAGAGAAGTCTGACTTCTGCACTGAGATTGGTTAATTTTAGACTTAACATCTTCTATAGCCTATGAAAGTTTTCTTAAACTTGCTGCTGGGACTGTTCATTCATTAGAAAGTTCAGCAGAATCTAGAGTCACCTTTGTGTTTGTCAAGGTCTATGTAATGGCAACCTACTTGTGGTATGCTAAGGTAAAAATTTATAAGCCAATTCTTACCACTTCTTCTTGAGCAGCATAAAATCAAAAGATAAATGGTTACTCTGTTCCTTAAAAACACTTCTATGATATTTTTGTCCCTCTATCTTTTAAAGTACTTTATTGCAAATTCTCTTTAAAGCATAATTCTTTTTTTGTCATGCATGCATCCACTTTCACCTTGATCACTAAATGTGTTAAAATGACTTACAGACACCAAGGCTCAGAGTGAGAGCCATAGGTTCTTATGGATAATTAGCTCAGTGTGCCTGGCAGGTGTGTTCATATGGAGCTATAGAATTAAGTGTGTGCAAAGTACTTTTGAAAAAGGGGAAGAATGGATTTCTTCCCTAATGCCAAGTTTATTTATGTACTCTTGAGTAAATTAGCATATCAAGAATAACTTAATGGATTCTAAAATGCAGATTTTAATTCTGGAATACAGATAAGTGTATTTTGTCTGATACATGGCTACCAAATTTGGACCTTCTCAGTAAGATATCTATTTAAATTCATACTAAAAATGTTGGTGTGCAGAGACTCCTGAGAAACGAGTAGCATGTACTGCTAAGTTGTTGTGCTTGTCCTTATGAAAGTTTTAAGTGGGTTTTTTGTCATTGGTTGTTTTTTGTTCTTTTTCTGAAGGACATTAATGTGCCGTCTTCTGGAAAAAAGTCTTTGCAAAATCTGAACAGTCTGAAAAATATCTCAGAAATAGAGCACATCCTTGATTGTGGCAGGATAGGAGGGAATAGACAACTTTAATTTTTCTCATGGTGTTAAGATGTTAATAATTTTCACTTTAAAAGTGACTCTCTTGCTTTTTTAGATGGTCCAGCTGAAGCATCTGTTACAAATGGAGGCACTGCTGCTGTCACAGCACTGAATGATGACCTGGATATCTTTGGCCCAATGATCTCTAATCCTTTACCAGCAGCTGCAGTACCTCCTGCTCAGGTAAAATTTAATAAGTGTATTTAGTTGTATGTATGTGTAAATATGTGCACCCATACATAATGGGTAGCACTGTATTCTGGTTTTCCCCCTTTCCAGCCGTTCTGAAGCTGGAAATGATGACTTCTCTATGTAGTTACTGTGTGCTCAGGAGAAAAGAGCAGCCTGAGAAAGAAGAGAAAAGCCTTCTTTTGTTTCTATTCCATGGATCTGTGATGTGACCTGCTGGTTAAAGAATTATTTAGCTATAGAATGTCAGAAATCCAAAAGAAGTCTAAATATTTAAGAGTGAAAAAAAGCAAAGTAAGGGGTGATACCCTAGGTGATGATAACTAGTGATGGGTTAAATAATGGAGTAGCTGCTAAAGCATACTGAATTGTATGTATATATAACATTTTAAACACATTTCTGTGATAAAGATTTGGTTACTGGACCTTTTATGAGAGGAATATTTTGACATGTTGTTCATCTTTGTGCTAGTTTCTAGACTAAGTATGGTACTACTAAATTGAATTAAAAATGGTAGAAAGGGCAATACTGTCCTCAATATCGGGTATCCCGTTGTTTATATACTAGAAAGCATGAATATATTCACTTGCTGTAAACAAACCTGTCCAGATTTGTAGTAACATTTTTCTTTCTTCTGAGTGCTGTAATCAGCAAGCTTTTTTTTATCAGGCACACAGTCCTTATGGTGTATTGCAAGATTTAATTCTTGGTTATCTTCCATTTTTAATCAGAAATCTCGGAGAAAACGTAATCAGATAATCTCTACAGATAAGAGACAGGAACACTGGTAGGTAGCAAAAGATAGGTTTCTGGTGGTGATTATGTGAGTTGCTTGCTTTATCAAGTAGGGCAAAGAGAATATTACTTTGTTTTTCTTCAGAATCATCAAGACCTTGT
Source organism: Acridotheres tristis (assembly GCA_037013685.1). NCBI lineage: Eukaryota > Metazoa > Chordata > Aves > Passeriformes > Sturnidae > Acridotheres > Acridotheres tristis. The sequence continues at coordinate 83,338,394 of CM072887.1, read as the reverse complement.
ACGTATTCTGTTACAGGATGGTGTCTAGTCTGGGAACTGAGGCTGGGCAAGAGTTGCCTCTCATTTGGCAGTGCTAGGAGTATTTTGTAAGATATTTCACCTTGCAACATGGATAAAAGTTGTATAGGATTCAGAGAAGAGTTAGGAGAATACAAGATGCCTTATTATGAAAGGGTGTAAGGACTTGGTCTGTTTATAATTGCACCTCTTATTTATTTCAAGAAATATAATGTGAAAGTATTTTGTGTGAATCTGAATTGGTGAAGTGGGCATGAACTCAGATCAGCAGTTGAATAATCCTAACATTCAGTTCCTATGCTTGAAATTGGAAAATTTAAAATAGAAGTCCATAGCCAAACCTTAACTTGAACTTGTTTGAATATTTATTAACAAACCATATTGAAATTTTTCAAAATGAAGTAGAAGAAAGGGATCAGATGTGGGACAGCATGGCTTGCTTTCTCACTGAGATATTTACTATTATGTTCTGCATTGTAGGTGTGTCTGAGGTGCCACAGTGGGATTTGAGAGCTTTTCTTCTGAAAAAGAAGGGAATTTATTGGTGCTCCTCAAACTGATCTGTATGACCCTTGAGTTTTTACAAGACTTCTTTTCTTCTCCATTTTAACCTGAAAGGCAGCATTTAATACTCAATGCACTCTGCTTTATGGCACTGTGGAGCACAGAAATGTCTGTTTGAATGTTTTATTATGCGACTGACACATCATGATGTCTGCAAAACTTAGGATTTATGTCCATTGTCATAGCCAAGACATGTTTTTCAAGTGAAAAAAAGCATTTGTTTCTCCTTTTTAAATGTGACTTGAGCATTGATGATCATGAGCACTTTGACTCTGCTTTCAGATATGTGTCTTTATCACAGTTTTCAAAAACCTTTAAAATGTTTCTTCCCGCTGTTCTTTATAGCTGGATGCTGATGCAAACTGTTGAATTTGTAAAAGACTGGTAAAGAACAATATGTGACAGAGTAATTTTTTTTAATAGAATTTTGCCTATTAGCAAACTCAGGAGAGTTTAAGAAGAGTTACCTTAAGGAGCTCCTATGGTAGAACTAGATAAAAGGCATATGCTATAAAATATGCATTATTCATGGCCACAGAAAGGAAAGCAGAACGTTTCATATGTTTAATGATGTTTTTTCGTGTGAAGTGGGCATAGCTAAATTATAGGTATTAGAATAGGGCTTGTTGCCAGACATTGTATAGGAACTGAGTAAGGGTCTGTAATTTTTACCTATACTTAAAACAATTTCCTAAATTGTTTTAGCCAGATGTTAATTTCAAATTTTGTATTATATGTCTTCCAGCAAAAGTGTGATTTTCATTCTTCAGTGAAATTTGTAGGGAGGAAGAGAAGGAAAGAACTGGGAGGTATTAAGTTTGGAAGTATTAATTCAGTGAAATATTTATTATAAGTCTTTCTCCAAGGAGGATACTAAAATCTAGTCAACTTAAAACTTTTTTGGATTTTGTGTGTGTGTGTGTGTGTCTGTGGGCCTGATTTGAATTGTATAGTATTGGGAGTTGAGAATCAATTTAATGGCTACAAAAGTGTATTTTCCTGGAAATGGTGTATGTTTTTCATGATTCATATCTGAAAAACATTGCTGGCATATTTTAGATAAAGAGATATTCATAAATACTCGTCTTTCTCTGAGGTCAGGTGTATGTACCTAATATGGTTGCTTTAGATTGGCCAATAAGCTTCAACTTATTAATCAGTTTGGGTGATGTTAATGTGTCCAAGTCCTCAGATTTTATGTAAAAATGCATTGTTTCAGAAGTTTGCTTTATCATGAGTATTATTTAAGCAGAGTCTTACTGGGGAGCTATTTAGTCCTATTCCAGTATGATCAGTTGAAATGTTTATAGCTTCTGCTTATACTTATTTTATCCCTGTCTGTACTTTCAGGTATTTCAGGTTTTTGCTTTCAAGCAAAAGTTTCATTCCTTCAAATGGAATTAGAGTAATTCCAAAAGTGACTACAAGCTGGGCAGTAAATGGGTTGAAGGAAGTGCTCAGAAGCACTTGGGGCACTGGTGGATGCAGATCTGAATATGAGCTGGCAATGTGTATTTTCAGCCCAACAGTAAACGCAACAGTATCCTGGGCTACATCAGGAGAAGTGTGACCAGCAGGATCACCAGGAGGTGATTCCCCACCTCTGTTCCACTCTCATGAGACCCCCACCTGCAGTGCTGCATCCAGCTCTGTGGCTCCCAGCATAGGAAGGACATGGACTTGTTGGAGCAGGTCCAGAGGGGGGCCACAAAGATGCTCAGAGGGATGGAGCACTGATCCTGTGAAGTGAGGTTGAGACAGCTGGGGTTGTTCAACCTGGAAAAGAGAGAAGACTCTGGAGACATGCTAGTGACCTTTCAGTATTTGAAGCTGGACTACAGGAAAGATGGGGAGGGACACTTTCAGGGAGTCTAGTGACAGGACAAGGGAAAATGGCTTCCAACTGAAGAGGGGTAGTTTTAGATTAAATATTAGGAATAAATTCTTTACTGTTTAGGTGGTGAGACTCTGAAACAGGTTGCCCTGAGAAGTTGTGGATGCCCCCATCCTTGGAAGTGTTCAAGGCCAGACTGAACAGGACTCTGAGCAGCCTGATCTGGTGAAAGGTGACCTGCCCATGTCAGGGGGTTGGAACTTGATGACTTTTAAGCTCCCTTCCAATCCAAACCATTTATGAACCCATAATTATACTCTCTTCAATTGTTCAAATGCCTTAGGTGGAGCACAGTGGAAGAGCTGGCATCATACTCCAGAATCAGAAGGAGTCAGCTAAACATTCTAGATGAACAGAAATTTGAGTTCTAGAGAAAGGAAATCTGAAGAAGGAGTTAGAAGTGGGACTGCAGGGAAGATAAATATTTTCATCCTTATTTTAGGTAAGGATGATTGCAAAGGAAACACTGTGTTGCTTGTTGTGAGTACTGGACATACATCAAAAAATAAAGTTGAATTTTTAATCATAAGGTTAATTATGTTCTTGGATGTGATCTGAGAAAGTGATAGAAATCTTAATCTGACTTTTTCAGATGTTGCTGATAATTCCAAAAAGCAAGAGAAGAGATGAGATGTTTTTCTTAGTGAACTGAATATAGTTGAGTGCTCATTTCCTCACCAGTTATTACCAGGAAATAACAGTTGATTATTTTTAATGGAACTGGGTAGATGTCTAGAAAACAAAATATGCAAAATCAAAACCAGGAAGATTTGAAATAAACATCAAGTCCATTTACAGTGCTAAGATAGAAAGATAGAAAGAGTAAACATTGTATACAGAATTTAAGACCTTAATGATGTACTTAGTACCTTGCTTACATAAGAATAATGATGTGCTAGGCTCTGTTTTCCCTATGCAGGTAGCTCTTGCAGTCAAGAGGGAGAAATTGAAAATGTTGTGTGGGGCCATTATTTACCACCATACAAATGGAAAACAGTAGAGGCCTTTTCTACAGGCCATCCCTGCTTTCCTAGATACCAGCCAGAGCCAGAGACGTGCAGGTAGCAGCAAAGTGCACATGTGCTTTTTTCTCTCCTGCAGTCCTCTCAACTCCATGTGTCCCACTGTCCACTTCCTTCTTTCATTTCCTCTGTTGCCACCTCTCTTTCAATTTTTAGGAAAAATTCTGTTGCACTGATATAATGAAACTGCTTATCAGTATGATACTTAAGCACCTGATGAACATTTAGGTTTAGCATAATGAGTGTCTGAGAGTGCCGTGTGTAGGAAAATTATTATATGAATGCCAGGTGTGTTTTTACAGAGGTCTTGGGTAGCATGACAGTGTTAGAGATACAAAAATCATATCAATGTTGGTTGTTTTTTAACTTGGATGCCACCTGCTGTTTTCTTGCCATGTATTTTGCATTACCTTCCATTTATTCAGCTCATGAACACTTCAGGGAGTGCTTTTCTGGTGCTTTGGCTCCTTTGAGGATCTTCCAAAACCAAACTGAATGAAGAGACATTAAATGAACATTTAATCTTAGGTTGTAAACGTAGCAGGATCAGACCTCCAGGTTTCCAGCTCTGCCTTCTAGAGAAAAGCAAACACCTTCCTTGCTGCCTGCTGGTTTTTTCTCTTCCTTTTGTATAGCAGTTTTGGAAATTTTTCACCATCAACAGTGTGAATGCACTCCTTTCTCTTGCTGGTTTCTGGCAAATTTAGCTGGTAACAGAATTGTTTGTTCTGTGTTGTTTTTTTTAACCTCTAATTGATGGCACTGCTTTGTTCTACAGCACTTCAGAAGTCACACAGTTCACGTGTTTTTTGAAGCTGGATATTGAACATTTCTATTTGTGGTGTTCGTAACAAATCCATTATGACCATAGTGGACTTTTCAGGGCTTAGTCAGTAGCAAAAGCAGCAGATCACAGATAGTTGCTTTAAGGAAGATTACAGGAGTGTTCCATATCTGTGTATTTTGTGGTGTCCTCTTGTCTGTCTGATAAACTTGGGTACGGGATCTCAATAAACAGACCTGATGACATGTTGAGTTCATTGACAGTGGTATTCCAAGGAAGATTTTGCTTTGGTGTGGAAAAGAGCTGAAATTCACACAAGCTGTCGGTGCAGTAGGTATATGCTAAGCGGGTGGGGATCATTTAGCTGGACTAAAATAAGGCCATTGTTTAAGTATGATTTGCAGTCCTGGCCCTTTTTTCTCTGTGCATGCAGTTAATTTGCATTAAAAGTTCCCACTGGTAACAAGATGAGTTGTGTATTTTAAGGAATATAACAAGAACCTGTGTATTGCCTGGTTCCCCGAGAAGGCCCCCATACGGAACTATTATGGGTATGAGCAGCAATGTAACAGCACTGAGAGACACCTGGATGTAATTTGTTTACAAAACATTCTATTGCAAGAGCAGTACAAAGCCTGCCAGCCTGCCGTTATTTTAGTTTTTCAGTTACAGACTGCAGTAAGTTTTAGATAATTATGCTTTCTCAATAAGTGAAACGTGCTTAAAGAACTCTAAGCCAATTATAAACAATGTATTTTAGAATTTCATTACTTGAAGTAGATAACTAAAATTTTGCCTTTTCTCCAAAGATACATTTCAAATCACTAAATCTTTTGTTTTAGCTCTTCTCTAATCTATTCTGAGAGGATTAATGAGAGGATTAATGAGATGTGAATTTTAATCTCCTTATTGATTTCCTAATTATTTTTCATAATCTAACTCCAGCTCTTGATTTATGCTTCTCACTGATGAAAAATGTAGAAGCAACAGGAATGAATAATCTGTATGTGTACACCCTGAAGCTGATTGAGGATTTGTTTTCTTTGTTTTGTAACCTTTATCTGGTCTGATGGTCTTTCCATACTGCCTGTACTGCTTTTTCTGTCTTTAGTCATACCACATATCATAAAATTTTCATTCACTTAGTTTCTGTAAATTAATGAGGTTTTATTAAGTTGAGGGGCAAGGCTGTACAGTAAATATTTAACATCATCTTTTGCTGGTTTCTTTCAGTAGTCTGTCTTGTCTTTTATTTCCCAGAGCACTTCCACTAAACCAGCAGCTGCCACCTTGTCTGGAGCAGCCGGGGATCTTGATCTATTTACTGAGCAAACAACAAAATCCGAAGAGTCAGCGAAGAAACAGCTCTCCAAAGACTCCATTTTATCACTGTATGGCACAGGAACAATGCAGCAGCAAAATGCTCCGGGTAAATAATGTTCTGAAGGTTTCTGTGCAGTCCTATTTTAATCTTTATCTAGAAAAGTTATCTTCTACAAGTATAAACCTAAGGTTGGATACCTGCTAACTATATTCGAATGAAGGTTTCTATTTTCAGCTTTCATAAAACTGAGAAAAATTACTGAAGTGTAGTAAGAATGCTAAAGAAAAACATAGATGTGATTTTAATTTATTTATAGCTGTTCAAATTATCAAGTGTAAAATTTACTGAAAAATTTGTGAAGTCTGCTTCTGTCATGTAATTCATCAGTGAGCGTCTCTGTGCAGCATCTGAGTGTGCAGCCAGCAGGCTGTCAGGATACCTACAGAACTGTCAGAGCTTTGGTTAGCTGTGTTTGTGTGAACACAGAGACCTCCAATACAGCAATTGAAAGATTCTGGTTCACCACAGGGATGCCAAACATTTCTTGGCAGTTAATCTCACGGCAATTAATTTCACCCTTTCCTTTGAGAGTTTTAAAGTAATTTTTTGCTTTTACCAGAAGCTAAATTGGCAGCACTGACATACAGATATACAAAGTTATCTTTACAGTTATTTTGGTGCACTTCTGACTTACAGGAGGGGGAGGAAAATCACAAGACACTTCTGCTGAAATCTTTCCTTCTCTGGTACAGGTATGTTCATGGGATCATCTTCTATGCCATTCACCACACAACCATCAACTCACTTTCAAGGCTTTCCAGCCATGGGAGTTCCTGTGCCAGCAGCAACTGGGATGATGGGAAACATGATGGGACAATCAGTGCCAGTCATGGGACAAAGCACAGGCGTGATGGTAGGAGTGGGAATGCCCAATGGATTTACTGGTACTGCACCAACTGGTGTGATGGGACTTCCTCAAACTGTCGTTGGACCTCAAGGTGGAATGGTGGGACAGATGGTCACACCACCACAAAATAAGTATGGATTGCAACAAAACCAACAAGCTCAATGGAACCTCTCTCAGGTAAAGACTGGCCATTCCCAGGCAAGAGTGCTTTAGGAAGGATGATGCTTTTCTAATATAAAATATGTAGGAGGAAGGTCAAGTTAAAGAGTACTGGACTGTGAACTGCTCAGACACACATGTTAACAAACCAGTGAATAGTTCAATGAAAGGTAACTACTATGAAAGCAGAGAATAATTTTGCCAAGGTAGACCAAACTCAGTTCTCTGCTTCCATAGCTCTTCTCATCCTGTCATCTGAGCCAGCCAGGTAAAAAACCTAGCTCAACTAGAGTTACAAAGTTCTGAAATGTAAACACAGCCTTTTAACTAAAAGCAGAATTTAACTGCTTGAAGATAGCCATTAACAATGAATACTTTCATTCACAGATTTCAGGATAAATTTTGGTGGAATGTGAAGTGCTTTGTGCTCTTGACATTTTCCTGTAGATAATTTGCTTAGTTGCATCTGTTATTTACCTGTAGCATTTCCATCCTATTTTTTAACATGTTTAAAAGGTTCTCTAGAAGGGTTAATGTACATGTAGTACTGCATTTTTACATTTTCCAAGGAAACATCTTAAAATCAGGTATTTGAGCATTTATTCGGGCAGGGTGAGGCAGAAGGATCAGACCTAAATTATTCCCTTGGAGTTCAGCATGGATGATAGCAACTGTTTTTTTCATGCTGTTGTTTGCATTATGATAACCATAAAATAATTCTATGCTGCTTACTTAGTAATGCAGGAAGAGAACCTTAGTGACTGACTTAAATTTGATGATATGAATTTACTTTTCTACTCCGTCTTATGGTGTGAACATTTATGAAGGTAAACAGCATTTGCTCCGTGGATAAAACAGCCCCTGTTTGAAAATACAGGCTGTCATTCTGCTTTGAAAAGTAATTCTTAAAGGTGAGAATTTCAAAATGTCAGATCAAAAAATACCTGTGGATATACTGGTGGCAGTCTTTTCCTAGGTAGCTAGCTTTGAAAAGACCTATGTCAGCTTTGAAATTAAAATCTTGCCTCTTATCAATTACATGCTAAAAGTTGGCTCCTAGAACAAGCTCTTCACATGTTCCTGTACCCCTTGCACATCAGATGTAGTCAGTATGATGACATTCCACAGTCTGCAGAACTCTGATCTAAACTCTGACTTTAGTTGAAAGGGGGAAAGCTTGCTTTACCAGACTAATGTGTTTTATACAGTCTGCTGCTTAAGAATTCTACTCCAGAAGAGATGAACCACTGGGTAAAGCATGTTTTCATCAGCTTTTTTCTATTTTCAGGTTCAGTGGTGGCTTGTTTTCTGCAGATACACAGTTCTCTGTGAAAGTACACAGAACTTAATTTTACCCTGAAACACTAGTTTGCAATTTACTTAAAATTTTCACCAGTGTTTCAGTTTCATTTTGCAACCTGGTATTGTTTGCTCATGTTTAAATGAACTTTGACTTTAACCTAGTACTGCCTTTAGGTTGAATCAAATGTTACTTATCCAACATCTCTGTTCATTGGCTCTGATTATTAATTGCTCCAAATGCTCTTTTGTTCTCAAACTCATTTTGACATTGAGCACTTAAAATTACAGTGACTAGGTATTTGTAAAGACTACAAATAATTTTGCAACAGCCCTGAAATGAATGTGCTGAATTTTGAATTCCTTCCCACCTTTAACTAGATGTTAAATTCATGTGAATTTTATTTCATGTGGATTATTTTACTCGTTTTTTTTAAGGAATTACAGTGTCTGGAGTAGATTTTTTTAGCAAGGATGGCTAAATAATACTCAAGTTTATAAATCCACATCATTCTTTGTTGATTTTCGCCTAAATGGACAATTTCTGTAAAAACCAGTGTAGTCAAGATTATGAAGTCTCCAAAGAAATGTTGCTGGAAAAAAAATAAATCTGGAGCTTCAAGTGCAGACAAGACTATATTACTGGCTTTGGTGTTTCTCTATCGCAGTTACTACAATTTTGTTCATTAGCTTTAAAACTGTGAAAGCAAACTTTTATCAACCAGCCACATGGGCCACCTCCTTCACATGCTGTCAATTCTCATGTGACACATGCACCAAGTGCTGCAGCCCATCAGGTGATGTATGTTGGTGGTTGAAGGACTCCAGAAAAGCTGGTAGTGTGAGAAAAAGCTTAGAAACTTAGATGGAGTCTATATTTTTACTTAATGAGAAATATTTTTAGGAAAGTGTTACAGGGTGACTGGTTGGAGGCAGGACTTCTTTTGGCTAGCAGCATGCTGTGTTTCAGTGCCAGTGCTGACCAGGCTTGTGTGTGTGTGTGCTTTGCAGATGAATCAGCAAATGGCTGGAATGAACCTCAGCAGTTCCAGCAACGTGATGGGCTTTGGCCAGCCCCCCAGCACAGCCGCAGGATGGACTGGAAGCTCCTCTGGCCAGACTCTCAGCACACAACTGTGGAAATGAAAGTTGCAATAGAAATCTTTCCCAGAACAGCCACCTAACATTCCTTGTTCAAATACATTTACTTTTGCTGTTCCTTCCATGTACATATATATTCTTTTTCTTTTTCCCCAGCTGTTCAGATTAAGAATATAACTGACTGACCGTGTTGTGGTCTATATTGATTTAAATTTGATGTAGTGAAAAGCAGATCAAGAATATATTTATACATCATTGGAAGCATTTTCATACAATGCGTATGATTTCATAGACCATATTAAGAAGCTGCTTAACCACATACTGATTTTTTTCCCTCAAAATTCTAGATCAAATGTTTGCATATAAGGGATGTAGCTATCATGTTAGTAATATCCAAAAATATGAACCCCCCAACTCCCCAAAATTACCCAGTAATCCTGTAGAAGGTACTGTATGAACAAATGTTTAATCATATATAAATAGAATGTAAATGTATCACTGAGCAATGTTTTCTAGTGTATCAAACAAATTTTGTTTCATCATACATTTCACTGTGATGTTGTTATGGTGTGCATAACAGGGAATGTGGTTATTGAAAGAAAGATAAACCTGGATGTTACTGTAGTTCTACAAATCAATAGTTTATTCTTTTAAAGATGAGCATTTGATGCATTTGAGTTTCCTGTGGTAAGGTCTCCGACCTGGCTCAGGAGGCAGGCGCACAGTGTTAAAGCTGAGAACTGACAGCACAATATGCATTCAAGGTAACTCAGTGTGAACAGATATATTTTGTCTTGCAGAGATCCAGGTTTATGACAGTGATTGTGTTTACATTTTATGGTGCCTCGTAATGATAAAATGTTATTTCCCTATATTAAAAGGATAAATCCGTAAATTACTTTTGTGGGGTTTTTATTTAATATCATATGACCTGTTTGACCACTACTTTTAATGAAGTAAAACATGTTCAGTTTGAAGGATCCATTTATACAGATATTTAGACCAACAGTTCGTGAGTTAAAATCAGTTTATAATTACACCATTATGCTGGATAAATACAAAAGGTATATACATAAATAATGATTTTGAAAATACTCCATTGCAGCCATGTTTCTTTATGTGGAAACAGCGTTAAAACAAAGGTAAGTGTCAGTTTATTAAGCTGAGAGTTCAGAAATGCATGCAGATAAGTTAGAACAAAGCACACCCACTTGATTTGCTTGTTAGAGTCTCTGAAAGCTTCCTTTTGTTTCCACAGAAGTCTGTCAAGCCTCAGGCAGAAGCAGGTGATTTTAGCTGTCTGAACTGGAACACGCACTGGCGCGTCCATTGTCCTGCCCTTGCCGTGGGACTGTCCCCCCACGTCATACCTCAATATTGACTGTGTCCAGGTGGTACTTTGGCTCGTTAGCTAGATTCACTTTCTCTGTTCGGGTGTGCCATACAAGAACCTAGAAAATAACATGTGTGTCAGTAAAGTCATCTACACAGATAACACAAAAGCTTCTCTCAGTGTGTGGCAATCAGTACCTTTGTGCAGTTGTTTGCTTTTGGCTCCAGTTCCTCCACTGTTGTTATCTGTTTCAGAAAATCAGATTCTTGCATTCCTGGTTGAGAACCACGACGCTTGAATACGGCTTTGGGATGCGACAGGATCACTTGGAGACTCACAGCAAATCCTTGGAGAGAGGAAGACAGGGGAAAAGGTTGAGAAAAACCTTTAGGCCTTAGATTTTTGTGCAGTTATACTTATGTTCTTTTTAAAAATATATACATTTGATTCTGTGGATAGACAGTAATTAGTAGGTTTGTACATCCTGTATTGTATTGGTTTTTTTTGCCCTTAAGATAAAGGTTTTTTTAATTGCACCATATTTTCAACATGTTTAATCTATTTCCCATCATGTAGGTAATACATGCTTTCTTGCCTGAAAAGTCAGGTATTGCTAAAATCTTGGGTTATTCTTTCTATTTTTAATTAAGAAATGAAACTCAATTATAAGTAAAATAAAATGTATTAAATTTATATTGTACAAACCATTCTACACATCAAGGTGAGAGTCAGGAAAAACGGTTAAAATATGTTACAAATGTGATATTTAGATAGCTTTAGCCTGTATATTTTTAACATCCTTGTTGAGGAAAGACAAGTCATACTAATGTTCTGCCTTGGGAATGGCTTTTAGCACCAGTGATCTGCCAGGCAGTCTCAGCTGGTCTGAGCCTGGCACAGCTCAGCTCAAAGGATTTATTCAATGTACACACTTCTCTGCAGTTATTTTCTCTACTAATGTGCATCAGGTTCCTTGAAGGGAGACTGCAAACTGAGAAATCACTGGTTTGAACAAACTCACCCTCTCTGGAGAAGCTCCCATTAATCTCTAATTTGCCATTATTTATAGAACTCTCCCATTTTCCTTCAGCAGTCTGAGTTATATGTATGCTTCCTTAACTATGACTCAAAAACTACACTGATAGACTTGTAAAGAAAAACTACATTTGTAATTAACTCCTTTTGTCTGATTGCTAAGCCTACCAAGGAAATCCTTTTTTCATCAGTTCAGAGTGGTTCCAGCTGTCCCTTTATGACACAAGTAGTAACAGTTTTGACATCAGTTCTGGAAAACTCCAATAACATTTAATTCTAAAGCCAGTATTAAAATTTTATCAGTTTAAAAATGAGTATAACTTTCTATAACTTAATGTAATTCTGACCCCTTTTTAGTAGAAATGTCTTGCTACTGTATTTTCCTTGAAAGTATCTGTGACTTTTATGGGAGCCTTTTGAGGAAGAAAGTATAAGGAAGTAATTGCTACATCACATGAAAAGAAAGGCACACTGAAACCACTTTATCATGCTTTTGCTTCTAGGAAAGCAAAGGAAGACACCAGAAAGTTTGTTTTGTTTTCAATAAGGATTTAGACCCTTATGAAGACTACGGGTTGGATGTAAACTGAGGTCCCAGTTCACTGATGGACACAGAAAACTTTTATACATGATATCTTTTATGTAGCTTTATACATCCTGTCCTGCCTGAGGTAGAGAATAGGTGTCTGCATGGACAGGGCTTCCCCACACCCTGCAGTGCAGTCTTGCTTCTTACTGCTTGTAGCCTGCCATGATGGAGCACAAGGTGGGCTCTATGCCAGTGCTCTTGGTTGCCAAGGGTAATCATTTGGGAAGAGCTGAGGGTGAGAGTTTAAACTCCCTCAGCTACAGCCAGCTTGCTGCACCTCGAAAAGGGTCCAGAGACTTAGTACTGATGAACAAAATTATCTGCTTCAGTTTAGTGGTTTTGGTTAGGTTTTGTTGGCCTTTTTTCCTCAAAAACTATAAATTTTGGAGGCAACTGGGCTTTAATAATTTTGAGTACCAAAAAAAGAAAAAAAGTTCTTTTGCATGAGAAGGCATTTTTGGAACCCTGATCAGCTGTGTGAGCTGCTCTTTTCTTTTTAAATATATTTAAGATTCAAGCAGCCCATGCATAAAGAAGAAAATGAAGTAAACACCAAAATTAGTGTCCTAGATTTTAGTGCACAGGAAGAATCCTAAGCAGAAGATGGAGATGTTCTCCTGTTTATCTTTGCAGTGTCAGTGTGGCTCCCTGGACCCAAAGCCTATACTTATCCATTCATTGATTTCTCATAATTCCTCTTGTTGCAAGGCTTGCTCTTCTGTTGAGAAAATTGCACTGAGTTCTGAGGGTGGATTTCTCCTGCACTCAGATGTTCAAGTGGGCTGTGGCCCTCCATGTGACACGTGCCCTTGCTACCATGCCATTGCAAATTGTCATTTGAGGGTGCTGTCAAAACAGCCATCAAGTAAAAGTTAAATTATAAACTGAGTGTTGGAGGTGGCAAGGACGTGCACTGACTGGCCTGAGGTTTGTTTCCTTGGTCAGGGTCCAGGCAGTCTTCGTTTGTTAAAAGAATCCCATAAAGCAGCAACTTGAAGAGATAAAATAATTCAAGGAGACTTATCTCCTGGCTCTCTAGTTCTTCAGCTCTGCTTTGTAACAGCTTTATTTTCACATGTATGACATTTTGTAAAATGGACTTGGGAGAAAACCACTTTCTAGTGACAACTTTTAAGTTGGCGTTATCAGATGTTTCATTTTGGTGTCAGAAATAGAAGAGACAGCTCAGGTTTTGACCAGATTGGCACTAATTATTTCTCTCGGTAGATAATGACCCTGTGGTAATAGATTAAAAGGCACTGTTGTTTTGACTTCTATCACTAAACAGGGATTTGTCTGGGATTACTGTCTCCAGTGTAGCATAACTGAAGAGTGGTTACATGCATACAGTTATTGTACTTAGTCATTATTCCTACAAGGTCATGCTGGGCATAATTTCACATTAAATGCCACAAGACAATTTCATAGCTGGAGTGTGAAGAGGTGTTTCGGGGGTTTTTTGGTGTTTAATGCTAGATTGTAAATTAAATCTAATTGGCTGAAGAGCCACCTAGGTAAGAATTAATTTGTTGGAGGACAAGATACCTGGAAGACATAGCAGATATTACATCTGTTCTTTTTTCAATGTAAGCTGTTTCTGTTAATTCGCACCTTGACTTGCATTAGATCAATGGCTTCTGTTAAAAGACAGAACTGTTTTTCTTCATCCAGTTAAACTTGACCCAGGATTTAATGGTTTGTTGCCATGGTTAATGCCATTGCTTCCTGGATGCTCTAGATAGGATAGTAGCTGAAGGCAAGTTGGAAACTTGAGTGTTTATCATTTCTGGAGTGCACAAATGCTAATGCTCAGTGTGGATGTTGAACCAGATGTGCTGGTTTCCACATAGATCAAGGTCCTACCTTTGGCTTGGGCTCTGTGGCTTTCAAGTTCTGTTCTCCCTGTGGTGTACTTTTCAGGTTGCAATAAGGCAGAGATGTCTAACCAGGAGATTTTGTAGTTAGGAACAAAGGCAGCTGCTGACATTAATTCTTCATGAAAGAGGCACTTGATTATAAACTCAATGTTTAAAATATTATTTATCCTTGGATAAGAGGGGAGGTTGGTGTTTTGTTTTGCTTTTGGGGGGGTTTTGAGTGCTGGCTGCCATAGCCACTTAAAATTTTTTTTGTTTGTGACTTCCAGTAGTGGCTCTTTCAGATTCAGTCAAAATATGCCATGTTTTGCAGTGCTGTGAATAGACTGGCATTTTGCTCAGGGAGCCCTAAGAAAGATGAGATGTACTGTTGGTCTCATGACTATAGCAATTTTTTTTTTTTTTTAATTTAATAAAAAAGATGGTTGCTCAGGCCCTAGCAGAGGTGCTAAGGCATAGTAGATGAGCTCTGGACCCTAAGTCCAAAATCTGCTGGCCTACAGACTTAGTTACAGTCACATATTAATCTCTGTGACTGAAGTAGCTCCTGGAATGCTAATGCAAAGCAAGCATCTGCCATCTTGAACAACCTTCACATAAGAAGAATCACAGTCTAACTTTTCTTCCTGAGTGATCCAAAATTCTGGCCTTAGGAACAGGCCAGAAGTGAAACAACATTTAATATAGAAGACTTGAAATCAGATCCATACTAAATAACACAGTGCCTACCTCAGTGTCACCTTTTTGCTTTCCACCACCTCTCTCACTTTTCTTCCCTGCGGGTGAACAAGTCTGTGTCAAACTCTAGAACCCACCTCAATTAAGAACTGAAGCAGAACTCTGGAAATGCCTGAACTAATTCGTATGGCGTGTTGGTTGCCAGGCAAGAAGCAACACAGGAAACGGATACTTTGCTTTTTTTGGAATCCAGTTTAGCATTGGAGAATAGCAGTATCAGGCACAAATTTCTCAAATAACCAATGTTTAATGAACTGACCTAATGTGATTGCCGTATGCAAGTGTGTTTCAAAGAATCTGTGGAGATGGGCCAGCTAGTCTTACTTGCAGTCATTTGAATTTGGTCTTGCATTTTGCTGTCTAGAATAAGAAGTTTATGCGCTTAAAGTCAAGGATGTGCTTCCTCTGAACAGCCGCAAGTTAAATGAGTGATCCCAAACCTTTTAAGCTGTCACTCTGTTCATACCCAGCCTCATGAACAAATTCTTGTGAAAATCAGTGTGACAGATTGTTCACTAAAGCAAAGGGAGCCTCCTTACCAGTGCACTGGGACATGAGCATAGAACTTTAACTGTAGACTTCTGGTAGGTCTCCATATCAGTATTACTGTATGCACCTGTACTGTTTGCATGGCAATATTTTTAAAAGAGATCCTTATGTGCAGCATTTATTATAACTTAACTTGCTTGTATATGTAAAAATGGAAAAATGCCAGCGATGGACTACAGCAGGTTTGGTGGCAAGTCCCTGCAGGTGTGTTGGGAAGTCAGGAGAGAAGGGCGAGTGTAGGAAACTGCATATTGACAGGCATCCTGTAGCCTGCACCTGCTCAGACACCTATAGAGTTCTGGATTTGCAGTTCTGTTTGTGCCCTGCCACTGTATTCCTGAGGGGAATGAAGATGCAAATTTCACATCATTTTTAGCAGTGTACACTGCATCCATTTCTCTCTTAGCTGAAATTAAAAATGAAATTCAATCTCTTCAGTATTTCTTGAAGACTAATAAAAGTTCTCTCACAAAGTAGTAACTCTTTGTGGTTGTGCAATAACTTACTGTACTCTAAAAGTTTAGGGAGTTTTTTTGTCTCTATTACCTTCCCTTACATGACTTTGGTCAAAGCACAAGCAAGTAATGCTCCTAATGGAGCTGCTTTTCCCTCATGCCAGGGATTCAGCCAGCATCTGCAAGGTGAACAACTTAAGAACTTTCCATGTATATCTTCATGTCTGGGTTAGAGTCCCTTGGCTGATGTTGTGTAATGGCTTTCTGCCTGCTGCTAATGAATTATGAACCACGCTCTCACCTTTATAATGCCATCAGTAATCCCTTCTAGAGTACAGTATCAATATGTATCTGCAAATCCACAGGGACTGTTAAACTGCACAGCTGCAGTCCTCAACACGCTGCATGGTTTTGGGCATTGAATAGCTGCTTCACCGCTGAGGAATGCCTTCATTGGCATTCACTTGGGAATACCCAAGTACTTATTTTTATGCCAAGTGGTACTATTGAATTGAAATGCCTCTACAGTACAGAAAAATTCACCTGGTAACCTTTTTGTCTTTGAGGTGTTAACAACTCTTAGTCCTCCTTTATTTATTCTTTTTAACCAGTTCACCTGCAAATACTTATTTTTATAAATCATTTCAATTAATATACAGTACTCTGTAAAGATGAGAAAAAACTATACACTGTCCTTTTCTCTCTCCCAAAACATAAGGGTATCAGAATGAAGAAAAAAAAGGTGGCTATTTCTATCCCATTCTTGCCCTTGTATTCCTGCTTTTCCCTCTTGAGTACAGTCTAAGTGCAAATACCACATCATTTGCTAGGAAACTAGCTTGTGCTATATCAGAAATTGGACCTCTGCACAGTGGTGATTCATGTGGCAGTTGTGAATGTATACAAAAGATTGTCTAAGCATGGACTGTCAGTAAGACAGAGCTGTGTGGTGTGCAAACTTCACTGCAGAAGATTGATTAGATCCATTGAAGCTTTTCTGCCTTCATCTACCAGGCGACAGCTGTCAGTGATTTTTCCCCTAAGCCCAGTGTTTCAAACTATATCCATCTACAGTTATCACTGTCATTCCGAATAACCAGTGCAACATGAATAATTTTGTAGCATTTTACAGCATGAGGTCTAAGAAGGTCTGCATTTATGCTGCCTGGTTTAGATTGATGACAAAATGACAGGCAGGTACTCCTTGCAAGAATTGCTAGAATGAACTAATTTACAATTAACTTGTTTCAGACAGACAATTCATGCAACATAAAAGCCAAGTTGCCACATAAAAACAAAAACAAATTAAAATAAGTTCAGATGCCACCAAGCAGCAAATTAATTAGACAAGATGTATAAGCTCAGACTTCCAGGATAGTTAGTGCCAAAGGGCTGCACACTCTGCCAGCACTTCAGAAGTTTAAGAAACTGCTCCAATTGAGAAATGGAAACATTGATGTATCATAAATGATCCTCACCTGCCATGTCAATGGCAAAGGGCCTGTCAGCTCTCCAGCCCGTGTACCAGCCGACCACCTTGCCGTTCTCCACCACCGGGCGCTCGTAGCGCCGGCCCCCCACCAGCCCCACGGGCCACACCGACACCTTGCGCGTCGTCCGCATCTGCAAGAGGCAGGGACAGCGTCACACCAGAGCAGCGCTCCCAGCCGGCTTTCCCTGAGTGCTGCTGGAAACCCACGGGAATCACCAAGATTAGGAGCTCAAATGCAATTCTAGCTCATAGAGCTGCACGTGCCCACTCATTTTCTGTGAAATCTCCACCTCTTCAGTCCACAGGCATCTCAATTCTACTTTGATACCCTATTCAAAATATCTTTCATACCAAGAGATTTTAGAGCTGTGAAAAAAATGGAGGTTTTTTTCCTTGTTTGTTTGGGTTTTCAAAGGCATAGTAGATCTTTTTTATCTGCAAGACTACAGCATTCTGGCAGTGGGCTTCTGTCTATAGATTGCTGAGATACTGTAGAAACCCAGCGAGAGAAAATGTTATAATAATGATTAATACACACTTCACTAGGACAAGTATAATTAGTTTGGGACTTGTTAAAAATGCACTGAATAGAGGAAATTATGACACGCAACTTTTTCCTACCTTCAGCTGACCTGAGATGCAGCTCAGCTGTATTAAGGATTAATGAAAATAGATTGCTAGGGCTAAGTCTTTTTAACTTCTATATTTTCCCTTTAAAAGCTCTGATAAATTTCTGAGAAGGACAAAAAGCAGGCCAGGCAGGATGCTTATTATCACCAGCAGCAGTTTTTTCCAGTGATGTAAATTAACTAAATGCAAAACTGTAAATGCAATCCTTATCTACCATAGAAGAATCTGTAGGTATGAAAAAATGACTGTAGCAAGTGTCTATGACTGAGAGTCACTTCAGGAAGGGCATTGAGGTGCTGGGGCATGTCCAGAGAAGGGCAGCAAAACTGGGGAAGGGTCTAGAAAGTGAGTCCTGTAAGGAGCAGCTGAGGGTGTTTAGCCTGAATGACAGCAGGATACAACTGTCTGAAGGCAGGGTGGAGCCTGAAAGCAGGTGGGGGTCAGCCTCTTCTCCCAGGTAACATTAGGAAACAGCCTCAAGCTGTGACAGAGAAGGTTCAGGTTGGCATCAGGAAAAAACTCCTCACTGAAGGGGTTGTCAGCCACTGGAATAGGCCGGCCAGAGAACTGATGAAGTGACCATCCCTGCAAGCGTTCAATAACCTGGATATGGCACTTAGTGCTACGGTTTAATTTATGTGGTGGTCAGGTAAAAGCTGGACGCGACCTTGGAGGGCTTTTCTAACCATAAAGATTAAGAGTCTGATTCAGTGAATTCAGATAACTGGTTCATTGGTCCATTTTCTTCAGTAAACAGGAGATCATATGACACAAATCTTGACACACTGCTCCCCATGGGAAAATCAGACTGGCGTGAGAACTCGAGCAAGTGACACAGTGCACAGTGACTTGCACAACGTAATCTCACTGGTTCAAAAGCCAATGTTATAACTACTGTGCTTTAAATATGGTTCTATTTAAACAAGTATTAAACTATTTCAGTGTAATGTGGGCTTAATTTGATCTATACTAAAAACAGTCTCATCCTTTGTTGTAGTTGAGACTTATTCCTTGGGGAAAGGTTATCCCTTTTTCCTTCCAAGCACTCCTCTCAGCAAAAACAAACACAGTTTTACATATTTGCAACTGCAGTCCCCTATCGATGGATGCTGAAGTAAAAGACAACCTTGGTTAAATATTAAACACTTCCCTCTCTCTCTGCCAAGGTGAAAGATTTATCATGCGTATCATCAAGACTCACAGGAGTTGCACCAGAAAAAACAAAGACATCACGTCAGCGTGGTTCACATTTCTAAGCTAGAAACATTAGCAGATTCTTAGAACTTTCATATATAGTATAAAATACGTATTTAAAAATCCACAAAAATGTAGGCACACACAGAAGAGAGACATGCGCCTTCTCTCCCTCCAATTATTTGTGTATCTTCAGATTTGTTTATCAAAAATTTCTCTCTTCCCCCTAATAACTATTGCAGCAAGCTAGAACACCTCACTCAGTGGCAGCAGCCCATAGCACACAAGAGCAGGGTATGTATTCAGCTGGCAGTATAGGTAATTCTTGTGATAAGAATTCTGTCCAAGCCATTGCCTGGTTAATTGCCAGTGAGAGACTGCCATGAATCTTTCTAAGGTTATTGATAAACGTATTTACCTGCAACTGTTCTACCTGCTTAAGTTTAGCTTTCCAATCTCTCCCACTCCTCTGTGTAGGAAATGCAGAGTTAGTGATTAGCTGTTTGGATATGGACATCAGCCCAACCTTCTCATGAAGATCTTTTAGCTCTGCTTTTAATGACACAACTCTTTTGCTTATTTTGCCAACAGCATATTTATATTAACATCCAAACATACCAGACATGGACAGAGGGAATCATCCTGTTAGGCATGTCTACACAGCACCATCAACCATTCACCCAACTGTGCTACACCAGTAAATACTACAGGATAAACAGACGTGGTGCCATTAATACCTCCTGGAGGGTGTGGATACATGAACAAATTATTAGTGTTCAGAATTGCAGTACTTTGGCCATCCTGTGCCAACTGTCTGTACCTAAACTCAAAATGCCACAAGACAATGGCAGACACACTCTGACTGCAAGAGAGTGGCCAGAGCACAGTGCACCCATGCTCTGCCTGTGTGCACAGTAAAAGTTTGGGCAGCTGTACTGCAAAACGAGCCAGGTTACACAGGACTTCTGAACTGGGCCAATTGTGGCCTCAGCATCTATGCTGGCAGAACCAGATGGATTTCTATTAATAATCTGTGATACACAGTGTGTTGGAAAACCTTGTCAATGAAAACTATCTCACTCATCTTGTAAAACCAGCATGAAATGACCCAAGAAGTTTTAAATTAATAATCTTGGGTGAATCTCAGTGTCTGTGAGTTATGTCAGTAAAGCCACCACACATCAGAAGCAAGTAATCCCTTACAGAGCTCCTACTTTTGTCCTTGGGTGACTTTATTCTCACAGGTTACATTTTTGAAGAATGAAATAAGCAGGTGTCAAGAATACAGCAATTCCTTTAAGTAGAAACTGAAAGAACACATCTAGCCTGGTATTTATGCAAATTCTGAAATTCCTCACAGCCTTGGGATATGCTAGGCAGATGAAAGTAGGAATATTTCTTTTAATCTTCTGAGAATAGCATTACTGCAGTTAACATACTGATATGTGAAGGCTCTATTTATGTACGATGGGGAAAAAGCTATTATTTGGATTAAAAGGCCAGCTTGCACCTGGAATTTTATGCTGCTAATCATCAGCACACAAAAAAGTAATTCAAAAATGTGTTAATTCTGAATAGCTTTAGTGCCATGGGTTAAACAACTGCCAAAAATCCTAGGACTTACAAACAGCTTCCTAAATGACTCTTCTGTCATTGTAATGACAGCGGTAGCACAAGCTGTGTTAACACTCAGCATTTTAAGTCCTGGTAGCTTACATGAATGGTATTCATCTTATTTACACTTCACTCTCTGCAAGTTAAGCATCTGCTCTGTCCTAGTTAGACTTCTGTAGTTAAGGAGCAGAGATAGGACCCCACTGGCAAGATTCATCCTGCCTGGCTTGGACAGCTCTCTTAAGGTAGAAATGCTTTTGTCCTCTATTTACTTTTTGAAAAGGGGTCTTGGGCATAGGAGGAGAGTGATGTACTGGGTGGGGAAGATGGTAGAACAAACCTGAATGAAGTAGGAGGGGGAGGAGAATTGGGAAGGAGTGGGCAATGAAAGTGGGACAGGAGAGATGAGTAACAATTGACCAAAGAAATGCCAGTGAGGTGACAGGCATGCAACAGTAAATACAGTAACAACAGAGTAATCACCGAGGAAGAGCAAGTAAAATGCAGGAAATGGAGCTGAGCAATAAAGACAGTGATAAAAGCATTGCTAAATTTAGCATCTCATTAGTCAATCAAGAAAAGCTGCTTAATGGGATGCGCTGGACTGATGGATAGGGAAGATACCAAGCCAGTAACAAAATATAAAAGCCCAAGAGGAATGAAGGCAAATATCAGAGGAAAGGAAACATGGCTGTACTTCCTACAGTGAGAAGGCTTCCAGACTGGAGCAACCATCCCGGTGTTTTTGCAGCATCATGTCAATGTGTTTGTTTGGGATTCAAAGCCCTCTGCGAGGGCAAACCTGCTGCCACACCTTGTAAGCTTTTTTCTCCCCATCATTTCAACTCCAGTGTGATTTGTGATCTGTCCTGGTCAGGCTACAGGTTCACATCCAAGCTCACCATCCTACCCCACACCCCTGCCCACCACAGTGATACTCCAGCAGATTTCTATGCAAAATTCCAATTTATTATTACCAAAGACAGAATCTAGAGCTCCTTCACTACAACATTTCTTCAGGACAAAATTTTATGGGTTAAAGCATAAGCATAGCCAGGTTTCCTGTCAGTTCTCAGACAGTACTCTGCATTACTCATAGGCCATTTAAAGCCAAATTCTGCTTCAACAAAACTTATGTGAGAGCACTACAGCTCAGCAACGATGCTGTGCCTATTTACTGAGGCTTTGGACAGAGCTCCTGCCCCTACTTACCATCATTTCAAAGGAGGTGCTGAGGCATAGAAAACCTGTACCAGTGGGTTTTGTGCTTCAGGGACTGGCATGCTTAGGGGTTAGGAACTGCAAAAGGCAAGTTTGTTGTTGGCAAATTTGACTGTGAAGGGTATTCTCCATGGGAACACTTGTAGATAGGATCTACAAATCAAAAAAATTGTCATTCATTGATGCAGCCTCCTCTGCAGCTCTCACGGGTGATCTGCTTCACCATCGTCTCTGCTAGAAAGCTTTCTTTCCAAGCATCTGCTCTAAACCTCCTCTGCTGATTTGTACACAATCTACATTGCTGAGGGAGGATAGATTAATTCCCCCTTTGCACCAGCAACATTTTATATATAAGGTACAATGATTAATGTTTCTAAATTTTACCAGCATCCTTGGGGACAAATGTCAGTATTGCTTCCTTGCAGAAGAAAACTGTACCAAATTTAACTAAAGCAGTTAGCAGCCAATTTCTGCAGATTGGGACAACTTCCAAAGGACTTTCCACTCGTTTTACTTCTGGGCCCTTCTGTTTACTACTTGTCTCATTCTACTCCCTGTCGTTCTACTGGGTTGTGCTCACTGTACCTCTGAAGAGCTGCTGACCCTGTGTAATTAATTTCACAGTAACAGTATCAGTTTCACAGGTAAGGCTGCTGCTGCCAGCACAGAAACAGAGTGCTTGGTACTTGGTAACCGAGCATAGACCTGTTTCAAACAGCTTTTCTTTTTTTTTTTTTTTTGTCACTGTTTCCTCTCATTTTTAAGCTATTTCATTCTCTGCCAGTCTTTTCTAATCCAGCCTCTTTAGCATAGGTATTACATGTCTATGTGGAAGAAAAATGTCACTGTGCATTTAAAATCTGTCATGTACTCCTAAATCATTTATATACTAGAAAGGTATTTAATGCACTGCTAACTCATATTTGGTTCACTTTTTATTCTGAAGAAAATAACTAATGACTGCCAGCTAATATTTAATTCTGTCTAGACTACTTGATGTTATTTTTAAGACTATTATAAAAAATCTGATTTTTCCAAACAGCTCCAAGAGATACAACAAAAGATTTTCAAGTTATCAAAGATTAAGAGATTCACATATATTACTTTTAAATCTTTTGCATAAATATAGCCATTAAAAAATACACAGAACTTAGCTTAATACAGTATATAAAGATTAGGACAGTTATGCAAGTGTTATTGAAGGAACACTAACCTTTCCCGAATCAAAGCTGGAATAAATAGTAAACATTCACCTCTCCTATAATATATTTTTTGAGTTCCCCTCAAAATATTTTACAAAGATGATCACAGGAAAACTGAAGCCTGTGTGACATGCAATGCCTGTAAGTGTTTCTGTTCTATTTTAAAAAACAAATAATTATTT
Source organism: Acridotheres tristis (assembly GCA_037013685.1). Lineage (NCBI taxonomy): Eukaryota > Metazoa > Chordata > Aves > Passeriformes > Sturnidae > Acridotheres > Acridotheres tristis. The sequence continues at coordinate 83,315,211 of CM072887.1, read as the reverse complement.
TTGTAGGGTACTGAAATGGCTGTTATAAGCCATTAGAATATCTGCCACCTTCATATGCACCTTTTGATAGGGAAGGGCAGGGACACAAGAAAATTCTTTCAGTCCTAATCTGTGGCTCTTTGAATCTTAAGCTACCTGTAAAGACTACCTCATCTTAGGGAGAGCAGGATGAGCTCTGTCCTTTCATACCGCCTTTCCAGCTTCAGCTCTACCATCCTATTCAGGGCACTCTTGTGCAGGCAACAGCTACAGCAAACTGAATTCTGGTCCACAACTCAGTGGGCAATAGGACTAACTGCTAAGCTACTGAAGTTTGGGTTGGGTTTTTTTATCCCTTAGAAACGACAATTAGGGCTGTGAACTACTCTGAGTTCCGTGCTGCGAGGTGTATCCACATCACACCTTAGAGTGTGGATTTCTCTACGGAGACCCAGTCTGCAAATCTTCTCCTTACACTCAGACAAGACAATGGAATGTGCCACACTTGCATGCTCTAGGCACCCAGCAAACATTGCTATGAAATTCTGGACATTTATGACCAGAAGCCTGGGGTTGGCCGGGAGAACATCATTTTAGATATGAGCATTTTAATTTCAAATATATCTCAGTTAAGGTGTCTAACAAAACATAAGCAAAAGTGGCAGAAATAACCTAGACAAGAATCTCTAAAACTCAATGCATTTTTGAATGCAGCAATCTCACTTTCAGACAGATACTGAAGACCTTTACTCCTCTTGTACTCCTCATGCTGCTCACCCCTCACCTTCAAAGGTTTCAGGGCAGTATTCACAATCAGCAGCAGAATGGATCTCCAACACGAATTCCTCCAATTTGCATACATATCCAAACGTGGACCATGGAAGTGGTGGCCTTGGGCCAACTACTCAAAACATGGGAAGATCAGAGAAAATGCCTGAGACATAGAAACAGGAATTCTGTGAAGAGTTAAGGGAAGTGGAACTTAGCTGCCTATCTTCAATTTCCAATGCTTAGGTTAATCCTGTTTTTAAAATTTCTCTGTGAAGGTGGAATGCCAGTATTATCTAAGGTTTTTTTCTCTGGAAGCTTAAAAATGTGAAATCAGCAGTTGCTAGGCATCAGTCACAATATTACAATAACTTGCATTCAGGAATAAGATGAAGCACAAATGCACCAAAAACTGTAAGAGTCACTCCAAAATGAACAGCCTGTGGTAAAAAATAGAAGCTATGGTGAGTCATGTAGAAACATTTGTAAAACATCTTAAATATAATAGTTGGAATTTCAGCCTTCTCAGTGGCTTTTTAATGAATGCAGGCTGACTTTTAACTTAACAGGTATTTTTGGAAAGCAGACTTGGTTTTGATGGAGAGATGTACAAGGACACCTTCAGATGAATAGATCATTCCTGAGCAGAAAATACATAAATTATTTCTGAGGTCTGGATCCCAAAATAATAAATGACAAAATACAATATGTCAGAACCATAGGCATGAAAGTAAAAGCATGATTTTTCACCTGATCACCACTACACTCTCAAGCAGAAAGAGTTCAGAATAACTTAAAAGCCACACCTCTACTCCTGGAAACTTCTTCATCATTCATCATCATGCAGCCCATCTCATACTCTAAAGAATTTCACAATCACTGAACAGGTTGGTTCCTTCCCTGCAGCCCTTCCATGGAAGGTGAACCTTTCCTAACAAAATGCTAAGCTGAGCCAATGCTGTAGCAGCAGAAAGACAAACCAGGCTCTCTACCTCATTCTAGAAAGGACAACTAAAACTGTTTAGACTCTGCCCAGTTTGACTCTGAGGACATAGTTTCACTAGTCAAAAGATGACCTATCCACCCACATGCCATTGTAGGTTTTAGAAAAAAAGATAATTATAAATAGCACCCAAAAGTTCCAGATTTACTACTGAAGGTGAAATTTTCCAGGCTACTGTAAGCTGGGGGATTTTTTCCTGATTACCATGAAATACACTTAGCCTAGGTCTATTGGGCCCTCCTCATTCCACATCAAATATAAAGTACTCATTCCTATAAGCACCGAGCAAAAGTACTTTGGACAGAGATTAAAATTTCTTCATCAAAAGCTCTCAGAAGTATGCCATGGCATTCCATGTCAAAGCATGCTCCTTTTGACCTCATGGTTTATACACTACAACTCTCAGTACAGCCTTTGCTGATCTTGCTTTGTTAAAAGACTCCATCTCCTGTAAGGACACCAGGGAAACACACAGCGAAAGAGCTGCCTTAAACACAATCGTTCACAATGTGCAGTTCCCTTGCTCGCCTTCTGCTCCACAGTCCTGCTTGTTTGACCTCTGAGCAAAACACATCCCTAACGCAAATGTTCCTCTCATGTTGCCTTTATAGTCCTACTAGCCTTGGTTCCCATCTCCCCAAGGCCTCGCTGCTGCTGTTGGAGCCAGCTTTGACTCAGCAGTAAGCCATGACAAAGAGGGCAGACCTGCTACTTCATAAACCAGCAAATGTGCACACCTGCCTGCACACACCCCGTGCCCATGTCAGTGACATGCTGGAAGTCACACAGCCAGCACAGGATGGGCTAGGATGAGAATTCAGAGCTCCTGCCTCATCCTCTGACATTGAAACTACTCCCTCCTAGTGAGCAGAGTACAGTTTATCAGACCTTCTTTGGTAAAGCAGCTGCTGGTCTGGAGAATCGTTCCTGACAGGGCAACAAACTGAAAAAACTCCCTCTCAGGTATAGTTACCATAATTTTCAGAACAGGAATTACTATCAGATTTTATCTGCAAACAATGCATTCTGAAGCTGTTCTCTTAATGCTTGGAGAAGACAAGTATAATTTGCGCTCATAAATCAATCAATTCCTGAAGGAGAGATCAGGATTTACCACAGAGCTGTCAGACCAGAATCCATGAATACATAGATATTTTTTTTTTAATCGAGTCAAAAAGCAACGAGCCCTCTAGCAGTGTCTCGACTGAAAAATCAGGCTCCTGGCTCATTCCAAATGTAACCTCCCACACGTAAATGCTCATCCCGCTGGCAAAGGCTGCCAATGGACTTCCATTCACTCTGCCAGGTCGGCAAGGCATTCCCCGTGGTACTACCAGTGGCATCCCAGAGACCCTGCCAACAGCTCCTTAGTGACCCCGAAAAACAGTCACAGGAACTTGCAGCAGCAGCTGAAGCAAAAGCTCCTTCTCTGCTCCTGTATCTGAGCTTTCCAAGCTCCCCATTTCTCAGGGAAAACTCATTCATGCATGCGTGTCTGCCTGCAGACACAAGGCTCAGAGCAAACAGCTCTTTCCCAGCAGCTGAACACAGGGGAAAGGGAAGCCTTAGGGCTGCAGAGGTTCATGCTGGAGGTTACAATTCTTTTTAGCAAGAGGAAACACAGGTTGCCTGTTATGCTTGCAATATTCTTAACCCTTCAGACGGCTTTATCCCTTCACTTTCCTGCATTTCCTAGCTAATTAGAGAGGTAATTTGTACCTTTCTGTTTCAAAATTCACAGCAATTAGTAGAATAATAATAGAAATTTCAAAGGAATAAATGTGACTGAACGTGACTATTCTTTTCAATAGCTGTGGAGCACTCAAGAGAAACGCCAGCCAATACTGTTCCTTTAGCTTGTCCCTAATGTTGGTACTCAACAACAAAAAACAAAAAAAAACCCAAACAAACATTAGGTATTTTTCTCCAAATATCTTTTGTCCCCCATTACTTATTGTTCCAAACTGTGTTTTCTGTTTCAATTAACAGACTCCCTAAGATTCAGTCAAATTAGCCTTATTTCTACAAATACAAGTGAACACTCTCATAACATCAAAGATGGGTATGTGAAATTACTCTGCATTATAATGCACTGAGCACAGCTATGAGAATTTTTAAAAATCAATTGCAACAAAGGTTTAGCCTCTAGGCATAGGTCCTTAAATTAGCAGCTTCAATGCTGAATGCCAAGTGAGCAAAAGAAGTAGGGCATCGCTGCTGAATGGGGACCCTGCACCTGCCCACACACTGGAAATGGAACGGGATGCATTACGAACCTAAACACAAACGAACTTAAGCATTTCTTAACCAGCTTTCTCTAGGGAATTGCATGTGCTTCGCATTCGTGTGTATCACGTTCACTTTAACTCACTGACTGTGAAGCACGCGAGGAAGAGCACAGCTCGGCAGCCAGCGGCAGAGAATGGGTGCTCACCTCGAGCTGCAGCTCTGTCCACGGGCAGAACGCACAGAGAGCAGCATGTCCCAAGTCCTGTGCTGCCAGCTTACTTTCCTGTTTCCCTCCCTCATTTCCCTGCCAAAGTTACTCTCCCAGCTGTCACAGAAGATGTACATGATCTTGCTTCTACTGTTTTATGTCCACTTATTAAACACCCTCCTTCCTGCCAGGAGGAACCCAGAAAGAAAGCTGGATATCCTCTGCCCCGAGCGCTTGCCAATTCCCACCAAAATGAAACAAAGCCCTTCACCAAGGCGAGGCAATGAAGACAAAAACAGGTCCCTTCATAAAAGAGACTCCTGAAAGGGAGCTCAGTCGTTACACAAGTGATTTGGTGCTTTTAAGAGCGAAAGGCTTCAAAAAGGCAGCTCCACGTGAAGAAGCCGGCTCTGGCTTAATTCATTAGCGCCAAGTAAAAAACTGTGAAGGATGGAGACTCCTGATGCGAGTTTGCCCTACAGGGAGAGGGATGCAGCCTGAGAAAAACAAACCAAAGAGCGCTTTTCAACCCAGTTTTAACAAAAACACAGGATCCCTTACATAAACCTTGAACTTGCCTCACTCGGCAGCAAAGTGAGAAAACAGCAGGAAAAAGTTGGGGGAGTATGGAGAGGAGGGACAAGAGACATACAATCAAGAGAGCGGTGATCACAAGAGGCAGCCCCGGGGAGCCCCGGTGGGGGACGGGCACTGCAAGGTGTCCGGGCAGGGGGCGGGCTTGACTCCCCTCTGACCGGAGTTTTTGGGTAAGGGCCACAGAGTGCAGCGCAAAGCAGGGATGGGGCACAGTCCCGAGGGAACGGCAGGAGCCAGAGGAGAGGCGGGAGCGGCGGGGAGCGGGGATGGGGACGCGGCGGGCGGTGCGGGGAGCGGCGGAGCGTGGCGGCCGAGCGCACCCCCCTGTCCCGCACGCACCTCCTGGAACAGCTCCAGGCTGTAGGTGTTGTCGTCGTCGGCGAAGAAGAGCACCCCGGGCTGCGGGGGCGGCAGGTGCTGGTGCCGCTGGCGCAGCCAGGCCAGGCCGGCGTTGCGCTGCTCGGTGGCGCGGGGCAGCCCCGGGCGCTTGTAGCGGCGCGGCGTGGGGACGTGCAGGTGCGTGCAGGGCAGCCCGGCGCCCGCCACGAAGCGGGTCACCAGCTCGCTGCGCGCCGCCGCGTCCTCCACCAGGATCCAGTGGAGCCGCGACACCTGCCGGAAGGTGTTGGCCAGGCGGGTGAGCTCGGCCTTCTGCACCGGGCGGCTGTAGGTGGGCGTGATGGCATAGATGGTGGGCAGCGCAGCCTCGGGCCGCCGCCGCGGGGCGGGCGGCCGCGCCCCGCCGCTACCGCCCTCGGCGCCGCCGCGGGGGGACAGCGCGGGCAGCGGCGCCCGGCTGCTGTCGATGTCCAGCACGATGATGACGATGAGCACCCAGGGCAGCAGCAGGAGGAAGCGGCTGAAGAGCAGGGACTTCATGCTGCCCCCGGCGCCCTCCCGCCGCGCCGCCGCTCAGTGCCGCCCCATAGACGGGCGCGGCGGGGCTGCCCCACCGCGCTGCTCCGCGGGCAGCCCGGGCGGCGAAGGCGGCGGCCGGGGCGGGCGCCGGGCGCTCCCTCCCTCCGTACCCCCCGCGGGCGCGGGGGCCGCTGGCGGCGCGGCGCGGGGCGGGTGGGGTCGGGAGCCCCGCGGTGCCTGCGGCAGCCCGGCGGGGCAGCTGCCGGCCCCGCTCCCGCCGCGCCTCTATTCCGCGAGCGGCCGCCCTTCCTCCTCCTCTTCTTCCTCCCGCTTCACCCTCGGCATCGCCGGACCGGGGCTCGGCGGGCGGCTCTAGGGAGACGCTCCTTCTCCTCCGCTTCCCCGGGCGGCTCTGGCGGTGCGCGGGGGCGGGGAGGGGAGGGAGGGCGGGGAGGCGGGAGGGAGGGTCCCCGCGGGCGGGGGCCGGGGGGGCTCCCGCCCCGCCCCGCTCCGGCTGCCGGCCCCGGGAGCCGGGAGAGGGGGCGGTAGCTCGGGGAGCTCCGCGCTCGGCGCCCTCGGGGAGCGATGCCGGGCTCGGGCCGGCGCGGGGGAGGACTCGGGTGGCTACGGGGCGCTGCTTCTCTCCGCGGCGGGCGACAACTTCGGCCAGTGGCCGGGACGCCTTCCCCGGGACAGTGCCGGCCGCCGATGGCCGGGCAGGGCTGGGGCAGGCGGACGGGTCCGTGCCCGACGAGTACTTACCCCTCGGAGCGACAGAGAGGCGCTCGCTTCATTTCTGCTTCGGTTTGGGTTTGGGTGTTTTTGTTCCCACCTTGGCCGAAGTAAGAAGTTGTAAATAAGGCGGAGGTTTTCCACAGCTCTCCTCGGTGCCCATCAGTCGGTGCCGCCTCCTGCATCGCCCGCGCTCCCTGGACCGCATCTCCCCGCTGTTCGGGCGTGCAACTTCCCCAGAGCTCACATGGACTTGAGAGCTCTTTCTTAAAAAGCATACGTTTATCAGAATTTCATAATAATCTGCCTGTCTTTATATTGAGAAAAAGGCATTCATCAGGTGCTGCTATATACATGAAATGCACAATCTGAAACGTCTTACAAATCCTTTCCTCACAGGGAAGTTTCCGATGCATTTTTCAACACTCCCTGCTGTCATAACTAAACACTTCCTTACAGCTGGAATTATGCTTTTGAAACTTCATGCTGCACAAGAACACAGAAGCACAGCAGTAGAGTTTGCAAATTACTGAATTTTCCACGATTCTCTGATTAAAACATAGAGATCGAATGAAGTTCTCACTGGCTTATTTGAGATAAGGAATAGAATGATTCGTCACTGATATTTTGATTTTGGTAGGAATAGCATGGCTTGCAGAAGTCGGGGATGCCTGCACGCCAGCCTCCTGGGCTTATACCACTGCTTTCTTTCCTGTTTTATATTAATCCTTCACATTTGCATGTGTATGACAAATGTAGATAATGTGGACACTATGTCCATCTATCATTCATATCTGTCCTCAATCGATTTGTTATTTAAAAGAACACACACAGAGAGGACATCGACCTGATGTAATGTAAGCTGAAATTCATGACTAAGTGAGGGCGACACCTGGCCAGGCACTGAACATCTGAATGAAGAAACATCTGTGTAGCAGAGAGCTAATTAGAGTTAGCATGTCTAGTGGAGGAGTGGAAGGGTTGTTACGTGATTAATGAAATAATATGGAGGAATGGAGCAAGCATAAATAGTTCAATACATTCAAATCAAGAACATCTCAGACACAAAATTACAGTTGCCAGTTTTATGCTGATACAGTTTATCTAGAGGACGATCACTTAAACTGTGTCTCTCCAGTGACTGAGCACACCATTGTTTTCTCATTTCCAGTACAATTCTATTTACAGAGATAATTCGTTCAAATAATGCAAACATGTGTATCAAAGCAACATACCAAGAAGATATTGCTTGTTCTCATTTGAAAGTCAGCCATCATTTGGAGAAGTTAATTCTAAGCTTGCCACTTCTAGATACTCTATGATACCATGTCAGAATTCTTAAAAACTTATTGGGGCAGAACCTAAAACCTAAGGGTTACAAATGAATGTGTTTAATAGGCATTCTTTACAGCCAAACATATAAAAAAAATTAAATACAGTGGTTTTTTTCCCATTATATTACCTTTCATCCAACAATATTATCTTTAGCTAACTTGTGTCTTGTATTCAGAGCCTATAGAGGATACTTAATAGTTTATGGCTGTAAGTCCTCAATAAGGGCAGCAATAGGAATAGCTGAATGTAATTGCAGCAGTTTAGGAAGGAGCACAAACAGCACTAGGGAGGTATCCCGATGAACTGTGTGGTGATCTTCCATCTCTTTAATTGTATTCCTGAAAGCTGGCAACTCTGTGTCTCCACACTTGCTAGCAAATACTTACTTCCTTTACTACTATCAGGGCTGCTGTAAGAGCAATATGAGACGTAGTGGTTATTTGATAACAAATTGCAACGACATTTTCCCCTCAGAACAGTTGTAACATTTTCAGGTGCCACAGAACAGGCTGGGAGGTCATGAGCCACATACATTTGGTATGATATCAAATAATGCAGCAGCATTTTCTGTTAGCTTCACGTGGAGATTATTTTGGATAGAATGGTAAATCATAATGAAGACACTACATACAAGCCAACTGATATCTATTAAATTGTTGCTTCTCGATAAGCAAAGCAAAACGTTCTTCCTCTGGAAATTGGAAGAACCCAGTCAAATTACCACTCTATTTGTGGGGGAAAACTGTCTACAGAGATAGTTTTTTCAGCTGAACACCTTAGCACTGGTTATTATAAAAATTGTCACATTTGATTTGAGGCCTCAGGTGCAACTCTGAAACAAAGGATGAGTTTCTAACTTGTGATGGATGGTACCAATCTCTGTGTGACTCAGGCTGTTCCTATGGTTTCACACATAGTATGCAGCACAGTGCATATTCTGGGTAGTATGAGAGTGTGTGGGCAGGCATTTCTCTTTAGGATCTGGTCCAGAATTGTTTGTTTGCAGTTTGGCTCATCTATTATGGTGGTGTGATTGCTGCCCCTGTTCTCCAAATATTTTTTTCAGAGACGTGTCAGGACTTGGCATCCAATTTTTCTTTTGTTTACACAAACAGCTACCTGTGCCTCAGTTTCTTGTGCTTCTTACCAGCAGAGGATGCCTGACTCTGGCAGGAGAATGCTTAACACAGTCCTAGAAAGCAGCTCGTGTGTGCAAATGTGCATATGCACACCCATACAAAAAGAAATCCCATCCCTACAGGCTCTCTACAGGCCCATGGAGGCTGCCTGTTTCAAACAGGAGCACACAGCAGATGCTGGCTGGATACAGTCACAAGGGGTTGTGTAATGCTAGCCAGCAGCTGGGTGCCGTGGCTCCTTTCTTCTTCATTGCTTTCAGTCTTTACAACGTCTGCAGAAAAGGATAGATGTGGCAGGAGAGTGGCCTTAGCTGTGCAATAGATGTACTGTTCCACCATTCTTAAAACAATTCGGCTCATTTTGCCTTTCTCCCCCTCCTGACTCAGGGTCACTCACCCATCAGGCAGTTCTGTGTAGAGACTTCTGCTGCAACCCAGCACTCCCATCCAGACTCTCAGTTGGGCATGCCTGGCAAGGGACAAACTGGCCAAGCCTTTTGCTTGCTCCATTTGAATTTCCCCAGTTTCTGAACATCAGGATTTGCTAAAGCCAGGTACATTAAGAATTATGTTTTTTGGGGTTTTTTTCACAGTTATTGTAAAGTTGGTCTGAGTTATAGCATTTGAAATAAAGCTATTAAAATTTATTGTTTCATAGGTTCTGCAGCTGATAGAACTATTACAGTCTCATGGGAAGCAGAAGCAAAATCAGTTGGATAAACATATAAAAATGTGCAATTATTTTTAACTAGTGGATGAAACACTGCAGAGAAATAGTTTCTATTTCACATGGATGTAATTGAATAGATTAAACCCAAGGATGGTTCATTTCTTTGGGCTGTTTCATATTTTTCTTTCAAGAGCAATGACTGCTGGTGACTGGAGGTGGGTAATTAGCTCTGGCATGCAAAGGGGGCTCATCAACCTGGTTTCTGTGATGGGTAAATCCAGATGCCAGGCGACTCAAATCACAGCAGGCAAAAGAGTAGCCTGCCTGTCTGAATGAAATATAGGCAGTGTAGTTTCTAGTGTTTTGCAGTTACACCTTTTGGCATTGCTCAGTCAATCAAAATGTGTAATTAGCCAAAAAAAAAGGCACTGAGGCTGCATCCAACAGGAGCATCAGAGGACATCCACTGTGTACTACACACTCAAGGGCACAAGCCTGATCTCAGTGGAGTCACAGTGTATCCAGGGATTCAAATGAGAACAGATTTATTACACATTAGTGAAGGTCCAAAAGACCAATGTGTAAGCCAGGCATCCTACAGAGAAGGTGATATTCTGCCATCTGACAGGCACAGATCACACTCTAAGTGTCTGCACAGAGCTATCCTGGCATCAGCAAGGGGCAAAAATGTACAAAAAAATGAAGCCGTAGCACAGGATACAGCAAAAGCATAATTTCTTCTGTCCTCTTCTGCTCCTTTACACTTATTTCAGCCTCATTAGACCACCTAACAGTTTTTCTAAGAAAGCACATTTTCCTATCCAGTTATGGGAGCCTCTGAGAAGTTTAATCATCCAGCTCAGAAGAGAAAGCCCAGACCCTCATACAGGACACAGTGTGTCAGAAAACACAGGCAGTGGAGACTGGGCTGGACTTGCTAAAATAACATATAAGGGGTCTCTGCTGCTCCAGAAACAGGAAACCACCTGCCCATGCTGACAATGAGAAGTGAGATTGCACGTTTATCCATGCATGTAGACCATTTTGAAATAATTTTCTCTAGTTCTTTGTTGCTTTTCCTAATAAGCCAACTTGTTTATCACTATAGCAACCAGTGACAGATTCTTGGAAAGAAGAGCTGCAAATGCCCATTTGGACCTCAGTGGTCATGGGTGGTTGGTACAAGCAAGGTATCACACCTGTCCCCCAGAGCTCTGAAATGCCATGCAGGGAAAGAGCAGGGTGAGGCAGGCACGACAGGGTGTGACACAGTGCGAGGGGGATGAGCAAGTGAACAGGGCTAAGCACAGCTGGATGGAAGCCATAACAAAACTAAACATTTTTGTCTTGAATAAAAATAAAGCCGTTATACACAAGGCAAAGTAAGTTTGAAGTGCAGAGCTGAAGCCTGAACTGAAAAGATTCAATTACCCTTCTGTGATGTGAGCTCTGGTGATGAGGAATGGAAGAGGTGGGCAATGGATGTACAAATAACCTGCTCAGAGGAGGTCCTGCAGGCACGGGTGTGGATGGAAATCAGCGCTCTCACCAAACATCTGCTGACAACAAACACGTCTGAAACCTGTGCCAGTGACCTTTGTGCTGGCGCTGAGCCACATTCCAGGTGACAACTACAGCATTTGTTCAAGTGGCAAAGGTTTGTGGAGCTGAGCAAAACGTGATGTCCAGAGACAACCCTCAGGGGCAACGAAGTTACACAAAAATTAAAGTGTTTCTTCGCTTTTCAATCTAGAAAAGTTAATGCACAAACCATTCCCCCAACCTTCCCTCCCTCTACTCCCCCACCTCTCCCTGGTTACAAGAATATTAGCAGAAATGCAAACCCTTCATCTTCTTTTAAATCTGCCTTTTTGGATAATAGCAAGGAGGACTATTCTTATGCTGTTTGCCTGCCCTTCCCCTGTGTTCACATAATTCGTATCACAAACCCCTGAGCTGTCCTCATGTTCTGGTATCAACTCAGTTTGCTTATATTTTGAGTAGGTCCTGGTATAAAGAGATGAAAGTTAAAAGCTGTATGGTTGAAAAATGCTACTTGACCCTTGGTCTTCATATGAAGAAGGCTGAATGTTTTATTCCATGTTTTGGTTTGTTTTTTTTTGTGTAATGTAATGTTATATTAATGAGGTAATGTTGTTGTAGCACCAGTGTCCTAGCAAATGTCAAGAGAACTTTTAAGAAGACATATCTTCTGGTAGACTGCATGATACAATGATACAGTAAAAAAAGAACCCAAGCAGACTAGTGTTCAGGCATACAAATTTTTCTTTGGGTTTCAAAGAACCCTCAAAAAAAAAGTCCTCAAAAAGGAACAGTTTCAGGATACTCTATGGAATTAATCCTCACGAAGAAAATGTTTTCCTTCACTGTGTTGTGATTTTTTCTAAGGACCTCAAGTTGATGATTTGTGTTTTGGTTTGATTTGGCTTGGTTTCGTTTGTTTTTTGTCCTTGAGAAGTCAAGGATTCCGCTCCAGTTTCTCTTGAAATCACAAAGGAACCTCCCTCATCTTTATGTTTCAGACCTACTTGAGGCTTTATTGACAGAATAAATAGTTTTAGCATAACCAGGCACGGACTTAAACCAGCACTGCCAGATGCAAGCAAACTTCTCGGCAAGCATGATTCTCTCTACCTGAAGACTAAATCAGTGCTGCATGAGTCTCTTATCTTCCATCTCACTGTTCAAAACCGGATCTGGGGTGACAGCAGTAACACTGAGACAGCTTGCAATCACCATGGTAAGTGGGTATTATATGACAAGACTTTCAAGCTCTCTTGCAAGGCAGCTGGGTGACACCTCACGTTGTGAAACCGCAGATAGGAAAGTTTCTTGTCTTGGCCAGATTTCATCACATAATATTTATTTCGGGGTTGGCCCTTACCATAAGGAAAAAACTGGCTGACATTGCTGTGTTTTTTATAAAGATGTGTTTTGAAAATGGATATTGAGGCTGTATCTCTGAGGTGATAAGTGGTTTATGGCATCTCTGAGTGATTTATGGCACTGTAGTGTTTGAGCAGTTGGACACTGTCACATCATTTCAAAGATGTAGGGCATACACCTGGCTCCCCAAACATGAAGTTTGGGGAGCTAGTTGGCAAAACTGGGATATCTCTTTATTTTATACTCTTATGTGCCTTGTATAAGTTATTGTATCAGATCCTGGGAGGCATTAGGCAGGTAACGTGAAAAGGCACATAGGAAGGTGTGATCTCTGTCCAATAACCCTATAGTCCCAAAACAGCCAAGGATTTATTATGGCTAGGGAAGAGCAAGCACCTTTTCAAATCATCTCCTCCATAAGCTCCCATTTTTCTCCTCTAGACAGGCTTGCCTGTACAAAATACAAATAAGTAAGAGGAGTTTGCTGCCTCCTGGTGCAGACTGTGAATGGTGGTGCTTCTAAGGCAGTGAAGATGGCATCCTCGTCTTGGATAAGACAGGCCATGAAAAAAGGGTCACACTATATCAACACCAAGCAGAACTCATGAGCTAGGAGTGTTACTTGAAACTCTTCCTCTTTTTTCCTCTCAAATACTCTAGATGAAAAAGAAGGGACAGCTGGTCTTGGTCAGCACCCAGTTGGCCTGTATGCTTTGTCAATATGGCTGCAGAGTACTGCTGCCTTTCCATCTGTTCATGGCATCTTCTCCCACACCGAAATCCTCATTGAACCCTAGCAGTGGCCATGATACTGTAAATATAAAAGTTACACTGTACCCTTGCTCTGAGCTCACACACTCAGCTGGAGATTAGCTGGGTTTAGTGGCGCTGGGGAACAGGCTCTGTGTTGGTGGCATTTGCAGCACTGCCACTGAGCCACAGAGATAATATATTGTTCTTTCCCCCTTCACTCACCTTCCCAGTATTTCTTCTCTGTCCCAGCAGGATGTCCCTGGAGCCTTCCAGCTTGTCAAGCACAGCACACTGCTCTGCGCTTGAAAGCATATGGCCAACAAAATAAAGAGCTTGCAGCTGGAATTTGAATGTAGCACAAACTGAATTGCTTTAAAAATCAAGGTATGTCTCTAGGAAGAAGCAAATTGTAAAGATGCCAGACACAAAAGGAAATGTAGACAACCACTGGTCTCAAGCCAGGAGCAATTGTCTAAATTTTCCATGATAATAATCCAGCCATCTCCTGATGCAGTATCTAACCATGCTGATGGTAAGAAAGTTCTCCTGATATTTTACACAGGTCTTACTGCTACTCTATGCTCATTGGTTACTGTCTCCTTGCAAATCAAAACTAACTGGCCACTTTTCCATTTATAGCAACATTTTTGACAACTAGCACCAATACCTCCCCTTCATATCTGCTTCTCTGCAAAACACATTTTTTTCCCTATAAATTATTTTTTAAATTCATAATAAATAAAGGTCTTTTCACTACATCTGTATATTTCTTAAAATGTGGACTTCAACACAAGAAATATTGCTCTGGCCAAGATCTAATCAGTGCCATGTCAAGGACAATAGTTAGCATCCATGCCTTTCATAGAATAATTGGAAGAGTTAGATTATTTTTGTTATCTGTTATAGGTCCATTTCTATGGTACTCTTCCATAGCCAGGTGTTCTACACATAATCCTACTCCCTCCTTTCCAACGTGACCATATGGCTGTGTTCCTCAGGATTTTTCTTGTTCAAGTCCTTTTTCCTTAGACTTTTCCCCTTTCCTCACTAACTCACAAAATATTCTGTGATTTTTTCACAGGAAAAGCAATCTGAATAATTTCAGCTCATCCAAGTATTCCTTAAAAGATTATTTTCTTATTCCTAGCCTGTTCTTTTGTTATTAAATTTAAAGATTGATAGCCAATAGATCACAGTTGATACCTTTAGGAAAGATTAATTCAGTCCTATTTAGGCCATCATTTTTGAAAAATCTATCTTTAATATTTGTGTTAATTTAATGGAATTTTAAGGTTTTCTAAATTCTCCCTTTCGGTACCTCTAAACTGTGGAAAACAAGTTATCGCCTTTCTCCTCCTCAAAAAGTTCTGATTTTAGAAACTTGTTCTAAGCTGACAGTCACTCTGAAATATGATCAACAAATTCCCCACAGGATCATCACAGAAGGTGTGGTGGAACATTTTTCACTAAAAGCTGGGATAAAATACAGCAGCAGAGACATTTTCTGTAGGCTGCTGATAGGCTCATACACTCACTTCCTTGGTGGTTTGATTTGCCTTTGTGCTTGCAGTTGATACATGAGTGAAGGAAAAGTGGGAATAATACTTTAGTCAGGATGCAGGAATGCTCATTGGATGAAACAGCAGACCAGGGATGGGAGAGCTCTCACAATCTCCCAAACCTGTGGTACCTGGGATGTAATGTAGGAGGAAATTCCTGCCCAGATCCCCCCAAAAGAACTGCCGAAGGCCTGTGACAGATTAGTGATGCAGATTCTGGCTTTCCAAAGGTGAGAGGATGTCTGGGAAGCTGTGGGCAAACGTAGGTCACATAGATGTGAAAAGGCTCAGGATAGCTTCAGGGGGTGGGGAATGGGAAGAAAAGGCTCTTCATCCCTAGGCAAAGGATGAGGACATGCTATTATTCCCAGGAGTTATTTTTCCAAGGACAATTTGCCCTCAGGCACTTTTGTTAATAAGGATGCAGCCAAGCTAAGCAATTTTCTCTAAGTCATTGTGTGCATTTCTTTCTCAAACCATGTCCATGGCAAATTATGTATAATTGGTCTGTAAGGCTCTCTGTGTCCTGCTTAATCTGCTGTTTACTGATATGGTCTTTATCAACACTGACAGATTTTTCATGATGATTTTGTCACCTCTAACAGAATGCAAACAGTGATTATGTAAACAGCTTACACTCTCGTTCACCATGTTCGAACACTTTGATTTCTTATCTTTTTAAGGGTGAGGACTGTATACAGAAATGTGGTAGCACTTACTGCAGTTTATTGCAGGCTGGATGAAAGCACAGTCCTGTGTTAGGGATGGGCCACCCTTGCTGTGCTCTGCAGGACTTGCATGTAGGGCTGCAACTTTAGATGGCACTTGGGGTATATTGTCAGACAGATCATTCCCTGCTTCAGAGCACAGATCTGTGCTAGATATTGGCATGCTAGGGGACTTCTCTGATAGGCACAAGAAGCAGGTTCCAAATAAAAATATACCCTCATCCAACTCCACATGCCAGTGTAATGATACCAAAGTTTTCAGAGATGTGAAGTCCCAAAGCATGAAAATCATGTATTTCCATACAGATCTCTTGCCCTGCAGCTTGCATTTCAGTACATATAATTGAGATACTATATGCAGAAACTTTGGGTGTTTTTTCTTCCCTGGTGCGTGGAACTTTGTGTTTTAAGGAATATCATTCTTTTAGAAATCCTTAACCAGTTTTGGCATTTGAGAACAAAAAAGCATTTCATCCTTTTTGTGAAAACAAGGCAAAGTTGTATCCATCACAACCTTCCTCTCAAATTACTGTTTGTAATTCTCAAGTAATCCAGTTTAACATAGTTCAGCTATTTGCCTGAATTTTTCCCTAAAGATGAGACACAGTGTAATTCTCAAATAGTACAGTTTAACACACCAGCTCTTCTAAATTGCAATGATATTCTGTTATGTATAGTATAAAAAGAAAAGTCTCATGAACTTGCTCTATCAATACTGGATACTGGAACTGCATCAATTTTAATCTATTTTTTGTTCTTCTGTATTTCTGTTAGTCCTGCTGTTGTTCCAAAGAGGAGTGAAATTATTCCACTACTTTATAGAAATCTCTGTAGTGTAAGGTTGAAAATTACCTCAAGAAATCATTTCATCTAGTGATTACCACATGTTTTTAGCCAGTAGGGGACAACTTCATCTCAATTCTATAGCCAGTTATGGACAACTAACTCCAGGCTCATGGGCCACCAAGTATGCCAAGATCTCAATATAGGAATCTTGAGACCAGGAACATCTGCTTATCACCTCCTCTTGCAGATTTGGATGTATCCTGCTGCCACCTTTGCAATTTGTACGACTTGTTCTTGGCTCCTTCATTTTCGAGGTGATCCTTGAGGAGAGAAAGAGCTCTGAGCAGACAAAGAGCACTGGCCACAGCCTGCTCCCAACCAACACCCTTATTAAATGGCTCTGGTCCTTCCTTGGTCAGGGAAGATGACATTCACCCACCATATCAGAGATTTTTCTATGCAGCTGTGAGCTGGTCAGAGGCTGCCACACCCAAAGGTTCAGCCAGGTCTCGCTGGCTTCTGGCAGGCAACGCACCGCTATCTAAGTAATCTACGAGTGGTCATCAGAACAAGCATCCCTGATTTCTATCCCCATCCTGGAGGCAAAATTGAACAGATTCCCACCATCCTCATCTGCTCTTAAAACCATTCAGTGTAGAGGATGCTGGTCACCTCTGCAGTAACCGATGCTCAGCTGCCCTTTCAATTAAAAGCACAATGTCTAGTCTATATTACCTTCCCTCAGCAAATGAGATTATTTGTTTTCCTGATGATTTTGGAGAAAGAGCACGTATTTCATGCATGTGAAGATTCACATCATCCTTCTCTTTCTAGAATACAGGTTCAATTCTTTCAGCCATTCCCAAGAAGTTGCATGTCTTACGATACATGTTGCCCACGTCGGAGCTCTGTGATTCATGGAGCTACATTCTTCTAAAAATACCTAGCCCAAAAATGGACACAGTTTTCCAGTTGAGGTCACTAATGCCAAGCTGAGTAAAAGAACAAGTTCCTATATTTTATACCTATTAATGCATCCCAGAAGGGCATTTGAATGTCTTGCAGCAGCACTATATTTAGCACCAATTGCAATCTATTGTCATCTTCTGAACCTTTTTCTGCAGCAGAAAAGAATGAACACATCAGGACAAACTTCTACAGGGCCCTGCCTCTTGACTCATCACATTTAAAAGAACACACTGAATGACAAACTCAAACAGTAATTTCCAATCAGTTGTACATACACCTCACAATTTTATCTGAATCATTTTTCTTCAGCTTGCTTCTGAAAATATTGTGTGGGATTATCAAAAGCTGTGGTACAGCCAATATAAATTGTAGTTCCTCAAGGTTTTGCTATCCACGTTTTAGATTTTTTTAGGATGGTATCATGTAATTTGCTCTTTAAAAACCTATATATTTTCTGTTTTATTGGTTATTAAGTGACTGCTCAGTGAGAGCATTTCCAGGTACTGAAGTTAAACTCATCTGTCATTGAATGTGCCATAGATTTCTTTCTAGCCTTGCTCTAAATTTAGGGTTTTTTTCACTTTTCACAGGAGCAAAAAGCTCCTTGTCCACCTGCAATTTTCAGAAATTATCATTAACAGTTGAGAGGTTGCTCAGGATAAATCCTGAAATACTTTTGGAGAAATTTCCTCAGAACCAGCTCACACGAATACAGCTAGCCTGTCTAGATAATCTGTCTTGTGATCTTGTTGAAATTAATTCCATGGATGCACCTGGTCAAAATTAACTTTATTTTGTGATTAATAAAGGAAAAAAGGAACTCCATGGAGTATCCATCAATCATATTGCTTTTTAAATAGTATGCATATTTAAGTAGATTTTCAGAAAACCTCATCTACAATGCAGACCCCCATGGACAAACACAATTCAGTGATTTCAAATTCCACCCTGAACTCTGTCTGATAAATATGTTAATTTCACTATTATAACTATATTGCAATGTAGAGATGGAGTCACAGTCACCAAATTCATTCCATGAGACTAGTCCTTCTTAGATTACTATTTAAAGTTTGAATTATTTCTCTTTCTCAGAATCCTTTAAAGGATTAAGTATTAATTTATATATATTATTTTAAGAGCTGTGTTTGCCAGTTCTTTCCTCATAATTCATTGCCTTCACTTCTACCTGTATTTATAGTGTGAATGAATGAAGCTTGAAAGCAAGATTAAAATACTTTTGAAAATTAGTTAATCTCTGCTTGGATGTGTCAAATAGCAATGATAATTCCTATTTTTTGATTCTTTTTTGTTTTTTGTTCTTTTGAGGTGTTTTGTGACTGATGTAAATTTTATGAAAATTATACTTTTATGCTGTTTTTTTTTAATTATTATTTTTGTTTTTAAACACAGCTCCTCCTTCCTATGCCAGAGGGTTTTTTATGTGATAGATGCAAAACATCACCTAGGCATGCTCCTTTTGCTCACACACAGGTTCTCCATGCAGGTGCATATTCACAATGTCAGGTCAGGTGCAAAGAGTAATTTTAATTTCTAAATGAAATTTTTGCCATTTGGTAGCTTGGTGGGAGCATTGCCACTGACTTTAACATTGTCTGACCACCAGCCACTGTTCGTGCAAAACCTTCCATGTAACATTCATATCGTGTCATTCATAGGAGTACAGGGTAAATAGAGGCATTTATCCTCACTTGCTCACTATTTCTTTTCAGGAAACAAGAAGTCACAGAATGCACCAGGATGAAGGTCTCATAGCACTGGTTGCACATAAAGAAGCTCCAGTCACAGCATAATCTAATTTCAGAGACAATAATTTACTTTAGCACAGAAGTAGAAAACTAAAGGGATCTTGAGAAGTTTTTACAGATAAGTACAAAAAAGGAAGATATTTCCCTTAATGCTAAATAGGCTTTTTTGTGTGTTTGTTTAACAGATCTTTTCTCCTCAAAAAGGAGCTATGTGCTTTTTATACCTTCTAGGAACTGCTGCTCTAGACAGAAATGCAATAAACCAGGCATTTTCATTATTAAAACCTTTTCTTCAGCTGCTTATGGCTTTCTGGAAATAAAACTTGTGTGATTTTTTACACAATTAGGAACAAACAAACAAAAAAGAAGCAGACTCTAAAGTTATATAAGGAAGATGTAAAATATTTAATAAGCAGAAGAACCCCAGAAGTAAAGGTTGTCCAGTCTCTCAGATTTCAAAATATAAAGATTAAGTAAAGTAAATTTAGGGACAGTGATACCACTTGTCTGACAGGAGGCTTCTTTGCAGAAGATTGCATGAGGTTAAATTACCTACCTGGTACGTCCTGAAAAAATTGAACAGCAATGGCTCAGAGTACAACTCAGAAACCCAGGAGACCAAATTACTTTATCTGACTCCCCTTAATGAGCAACTCTTCCCCAGTCATAGAAAAAATAAATATTCAAAGACAAACCCCAAAACTTTGCAGGGATTTGCCTGCTTCTTGCCTCTCGCCTCCTTCAGTGAGCCCTGGCCCAAGGGGTGTTCCTCAGCCAGGGCTGCAGTGCTAGTCCCAGCTGTGCTGTCCTTTGCTTTGTCACTGCTGGTAACTCAAGAGGTGACACCTGAGTGCAGAGCACTCAGACACACACACAGCCCTGCCTAAGGGATACCTTTCCAAGGAGAAGCTTCATCCTTTGCAATTCCCTGTTCTTGTTCTCCTGAGGTCTCATTTTCGAACTTTCCCAAAACAGTCGTGCTCAGTGCTCTTGTCTAATGGAGAGTATAAAAGGAAAATAGAATTTTATTAACCCCAAATTTAAAATGCATCTGCACTTAAGCAAGAGCAGCCCTACTAGTCTTACAAAAACAACAAGCAAGTGGGTCCGAAGCAATCCCGTTTTCTTCTCCTCCAGCTTTCAGCAGAGGCTGGCAAAGAGCTCCCTTCTCTGTAGGTACTTCTGTACCCTGCAGCTCCTCAGAGCTCTACTCCTTCCAACAGAAGAGGACTCTGTCAGGTAACTGACAGGCTCCCTGCATCAACTTGCAGAGGGTTTGACCTTACATGGATTCATTGGTCCATAAATGCAGACAGTCTTTTACATCCACGCAAGGTTCACTGTAAGGCTGGGGCCAAAGTAATTCACATCCTCACTGTGTGCCATAGTCAGACTCAGTTACTCATTCCAGCCTCACACCAGAAAATGGTCTAGGGGTGAAACCAGGAGGAAGAAAATCAAATTAAGCATCCATAATAATACAATTTTCTTCCATTATTTTCTCCATGTTTCTATTCTCTATCTTCCCCAAGCCACTTTTGTCAAATGCCCTATCTGATTGGTATAGGATTGTTTGGCATGAACGTAGTCTGAAAAACAAACTTCACCCCCTGGAGAATTTTGCTGAGAATAATAGATCTGTGTGAAGGTCTAAATCAATAGAAGTCTTTCTGAATGCATTTCTAGGAAACCTAGAAATATTACCAGTGACTTTGACTAAAATACAAGGTGCTACTATTTGGAAAGCAATTTATAGTTAAGTAATTTAAATTTCATAGCAAAGACAGCCATATAGTGAGAACTTCACCCAAAACAGGAGAGGGAAGATGGAGCTATTCAGGGACTGCAAATACTAGCACAATTTGGGTTTGAGAGTTTTTTGGGTTTTTTGTTTTGTTTTTTTTGCAAGTATGACTTCAGGATCCTAGTTCAATCCCAAAGGAATACCCTTTTCTGTCTCACTTGAATTTAAGTTTTCTATCTTTTTTCTCCCTAAAGTTTATTTTCTGTCAGAGGATTATTTTCCCCTCTATTAAAAGCTTCTTTATCAGAGTACGTGTTTAAGATCTGCATTCTGTCACTTCTTATTTACATGTTTTTAAGTGTTTCCCATAAAGCTTAAGTTTTACTGAATGAGAAGTAAATGTAGAGGCTATGCTACCATAGACTCAGTTGAAATGCACACCAGAGATTCTTCCTCTTTTTCCACTATTAGGACCAGCATTTATGAAAGAGCTGATTCTCTTGACCTCAATTTTGTTATCCAGTGCCACCCATAAACCTTTCTTTTGAGCTTCAGCACCATCTTGCTGACACCTAAAGTGGGGATGTATCCCCATGTGCCAGTTCCAGGATTCAATTAACCTGTTCTTGAATCTCTTTGACTGAGTAGCTCAGCAATTACCTCCAGTCCTAACCCAGCTGTGGTGCCTTAAGCCTACCTTTGTCACCCTCCAGAAGCATGTCTTCTCCATGAGGATATATGCTAGTCATGCCAGAAACGAAGGGAAGAAGGAAATTGTGGTTTCTATAGACTGACTGAAGTGATGCCAGCAGGTGGATGGCAGTGAGGGCAGGACTCACAGGGCCAGAGAGGGAGGAGAAAGGCATTTCATATCACCTGGTGCTCCCACCTGATATGATGGGAAGTGTTGTTCATAGCTCTCCCAGGTTGTGGAGGTGCTGACCCTGCATTTCTCTCTTTCTTTCTAAAGCTGAGGTTTCACTGATCACCAGGGTATTAAATAAAATATGGGATCTGCTTTCTCCAGACATTTTAGTTCTTTCCCTTAGTTTATGAACGAGTATTTATAGTATTTCTCTTGGGGGACAGCCCACATGTCTACAGTGTGTTTAAAAGGAGGCACCCTGTGTCTCCATATCCCTGCCCATTTCTCTGTGACCAGCCTTTCGAGGGGCTGGGCTGGCCAGGAGCACAGCAGAGGAAGAGGGTGACCACAGCACTGGCTAAGGGCCCACTGCTAGTACCAGGACCCCTGTGGTCAACACGACTTGATGGCATCCTTGTACTCCATGAAGGGGCTCAGTTAGGCCATCCCTACAGCAAAGTGTGTGTTGATGTCTTTAAGCGTTAATTACACTTCCTTTTGTCCAGGTTTGATTGATACAAATTCATTTTCTTGATACAAACTCATTTGCTTCCAGGGATCTCTTACTGGGGGCCATGGCAGCCTTGAAAACCTTAGAAAGAAATTCAAAGAGTGAAAACCCATTGCAGCAGCAGAGAAAACAATTTGCAGGAAAACAGAGAACAGCAGCAATAAAAGCAGGCAAGGGGAAGGGATGCAGCTCTCCAAGACTCCCCCAGGGCACAGTGAGCTAAAAATCAAAAGAGAAAACAGCATGCAAGACCAGATCCTGCCAGTGGCAAGTCCAACAAACAGCTGGAGCAAAAGGCAGCTCTTGGAAACAAAGCTGCTGCTTACTCTCACCCCTCCTGTGTAAGTATCCCCCACATGAGAAACAAGATTCTTTGAAACATTAGACAGTTTTGCTCCCATGAATTTCTCCCTCACTTTTCTCTTGTCTCTGACTGTTTTTTTAACCTTTGGCAGCCTCCTCATCAGACCTGCTCTGCTGGAGCTGGGACACCAGTGGAGTATGCAAGTCCATGCTCCCTCAGCAGCATGGACAGGGATGAAGGTAAAAGCACTGGGGAGGTCACAGCTCCAGCTGGCTTTCCACATCTTTATACTCAGATTTCTTTCTCTCTTCAGGATAGGAAAGGCAACTGGAGAGAGAATATTACACATCTGGTGTTCATGAAATAGTTTATGTTGGAAGGGATCTTCAGTGATCCTGCCCTCCTGCTATGGGAAGGGACACCTTCCACTAGACTGTGTTGCTCAAAGCCCCACGTAGCCTGGTCTTGAGCAATTCCAATGATGAAACATCTTTGTACTTGGTCTTGTTGAACTTCATGAGGTTTGCATGGGTCACCTCTCAAGCCTGTCAAGGTCCCTCTGGGTGCTATCCCTTCCCTGCAGTGAGTCAACTGCACCACTCAACATGGCACCATCTTCAGACTTGCTGAGGAGGCATTCAATCCCACTGTCCATGTGCTAAGTTACCCATTTTCACATTGAATGTAGTATTCCATTCATATATATATAATATTTACATATATATATTCATATAAATGGAACCCCTCTTCAAAGCTTTGTGCTGGTTTTGGCTGGGGTAGAGTTAGTTTTCTTTACAATAGCCAGTATAGAGCTGTGTTTTGGATTTGTGCTGGATACAGAGTTGATAACACAGGGATGTTTTCATTATTGCCAAGAAGTGCTTGCACAGACTCAAGGCCTCTTCTGACCCCACCCCATCCATGGGCCAGGACAGGTGAGCCCAACTATCAAAGGGATATTCCATACCCTACACGTGATGTCATGCTATATATAAAGTAGTTGAAAGAAAAAGGCAAGGCAGGACTTTCAGAGGGATGGGGTTTATCTTCCCAAGTCACTGTTACACATGATGGAGCCCTGATTTCCCAGGGATGTCTGAACACTTGCCTTCCCATGGGAAGTGGTGGATCAATTCCTGGTTTTGCTTTGGTTGCATGCGTGGCTTTTGCTTTACCTGTTAAACTGTCTTTATCTCAACTCGTGAGTTTTCTCACTTTTACTCTTCCAATTGTTTCCCGCATCCCACTGAGGTGAGGGGGCAGACCAAGCAGCTGTGTGGAACTTAGTTGCTGACTGGGCTTAAACCATAACATTTATTTTCGGTGCCCATCATGGGGCTCAAAGTGTCCATGATAATGACAGATTTGATTAGAATGTGCTGGATTGAATTTGTAGCTGTTTTTGCTGTTTAGCTATTAATGGACAGGCTTCTGTGCTTGCCATGAGGCTCGCTTGCCTGTCGGTGTATCAGAGCCGAGTGCTCGTTAGTGGCTGCTTTCTGCTCTCACTGCTTGCTGTGCTGCTTATCATCTTATTCTGCTGTGCTTGGGAACATTTTGATAACAGCCTGGGCTGGCTGATGGCCAGGCCATCGCTGCTGTTTCTGTGCCGCTACATTGGACAGGCTGGAATTCTGGTGACAGCTTGAGTTGAAGAGACTCTGACCAGTGGATGAGTCAGTGTGGGAGCAGGACACCCGAAATATCTGTGTACAGTAGTTGTACCTCTGAAGGGATGTGGCCTAAGGATGATGCCACACTGGAGAAGGTACACCTCGGAGTGTCGCTGGTTGTGACCAGTGAGGTCATGCTTGAACACCTCAAAGCATGTGGCCATGAATAAGCCCATGACATTATTCACCACGTGAAAGTACAGAATGGTATAGCAGATAAACATGGAGGCAGTAGTTTTCCACATCTAGAAAGTGCAAAGAATGTGAGAATCTCCTGCTCAAAGCAGATGCACTTTTCACAGCATTGAACAAGGTTTTGGAAGGGCTATGAAGGTCATTGGGAATGGTGCACTCAGCCCTAACTCTGTATTTTTAAACCTCCCTGGGTGCTTAACATTTGGGTTTAAAGCAATTTGAAGATTACTTGTCATTTGGCAATGTAGCTATATTGTTTTAAAACATTATTGTAATGGTAAAAAAAAAAGATGAAATTTTGCACTGATATCCTTACCTTGGAAATTTGTAGTTGGAGAATTACACCTAAGGATTACAAGCTCCCAATATGAATGCATATTTGAGTGTGTGCTTATAATATATACCCACAGAGGAATACATGGAAACAACATCTATTTTGGCAACCCTTGCACTTTTCAAATTAGATGCAGAAGAGTTATTCTAATTATTTAAAGGTCTCTGAGCCTCAGCAAATTGTATTGACAGAGCTTTCGCTTTCAATAAAAAACAGACCTGAAATGTTTTTGTAAATGTGTTGTTTTCATCAAAATTTTTATTTCACTGTTATTGAATTTTATATTGGGCAAAAGCTGTGCAGGCAACCACATTTATGCACATTGCCATCCTTAGTCCCCTTCTTGCCTACCACAAGGTTCTTGATTTCTCCAGTCTATTAACATCTCCAACTCCTGACACAAGGTGATCCAGCTGCACAAGGAGCCAAGTGCATTGGGTTAGCTTCTAAGTAAAGGCAGAGACAGGGAAAAATAAACTTTAGAAGAGGATTTGGGAGCACAAAGCATGAAACTGGGACAGGCAATATGAAGAGAGCTGAGCACTGGTGAAGCAGGAATCAGATGAACCAGGCTGATTGAAGCAGAGAGGAGCAAAGATTTTGCTACAGATTGTCCTGTCATGAAATTGAAATATAGTGCTTTAAATTGCAAGGTAGGTGAGGCAGAATGAGATAAAAGGAAGCCAAGAGAGTAGTACTGAGCTATAAGCTGTGCTTGTGATGCACACGCACCATAAGTGCATAAACCAATTAATGAAAATATTGCATTAGCATCTGCAGCAGGCTCATCCTTTCTTTACATTTATGTAGAGCTCTCCTAGACATGGCTGCCTCTTACCAACTGGGTGTTGCTCACGCCTATCTAAATTTTCCATTAAAAGGAGTGGTACTGCTCTGGTTTTAACGAGTTTCCTAATAAAGAGATGATGACTGGCAGTGTAATTTCCCTTCTACACTTTGTGCTTTCATGACAGGAGTTTATTATTAACCTTACTACTACATTTTCTGTTATTTTACTCTGGTGGTTTAATTGTATTTCCACCTCAGTCATGTGTATTCATTTTCTAATAGTCTGCTTTCCCAGACTGCTTTCATGTGAGCAGCAGGATTTTTCAGTTAAGTACTCTGTGATGGTTTTAGTATGCATTTCTTTTTGGTTTAATCTTTCTCTTTTTTCCTCTCTGTCTGTGTATTAGTCATCCTTAATGGGGTACAGCACCTTGTGCTCTCTGACATGGAAAACAGGGACAGTGTAAGCAAACATCAAGGACAAAACATAAAAATAACAGAAGCAGTCTCTGTAAAAGGGGAATTAATGACTCAGGCAACTGGATGCCGCATGTAAGTAATTTTAAGAAAAGAAAGCATCAGCCATGCTTAGAAATGCAGATGTATTTATCGCCTTTCAGCCCCCCTATTTAGCTGTTACTAATGGCGTATTGAAAGGGAACAAAGGAAATTTCTGAATGCAGAAGCAAGGATGCCTTAGCAGGTGGTCCGGGGTAATGGAAATTTAGGGCACAAGGAGCAGATCTGATTCGTATTTTATTAATGCTGACATAAATCAGACATGCGTATCCACTGAAGGAGTGAAAGAAGTTATACCAAGGTAGGATTGGAGAGAAGTCGGTCAGGTCTCCCATATCCAATCTAATACAGAGCAGCAGCCTCCTCAGGAAGTGCACCTTTGCTCTCACTAAATAAGACAAGATGGAAATAAATCTTTGTATTTCACTATAAATACTTGGATGTGTGCACAGACAACTCTTGGTGTGTGAGTGCCAGTCTAACAATGCAAAGGAACAGAAGTGCAGTAACCCTAGAGGTACGGTCTGTGGTTTGATATTCAGTCAATAAAAATAATTGAGAGTCATCTCTTATCTACAGTTTGGCCCCTTTCCAACACCAGCATTTTAGGGGAGCTGTACATTGGATCTAAATGAAACGTAATTTGACAGAGTTAGTTAAAGGTCTCCAATGTGGACAGGAATCAGGACCTTTGATTTTACATCTTGATGCATGTTTCCATTTGTCATGTTACACACTAAACCTATTTGCAAGAAGTGAGGGCAGTCACATTCATTTGCTGAAAAATCGTAAGCAGTGCAGAAGGCTTCATGAAGCAGAAACAAAGCTCCAAGGGATTGCTCTGTGGCACAGGACAAGCCTTCCTGCTGATGGGGTTGTGAGAAAGATCCAGAGCTGTCTTATAAATACCTTCATGAGAAGAAAATTCCGGGTGCTAAAGAGCTCTTTGAACTACAGGAGAAAAGTATTATAGGAACCACAGGCAGGTGGATAAAATGTAAGAAAATCAAATATAAAAAGAAGCATGTCTGAAATGGCAAAGCCGAATAACCTTATGTTGATGTGGGTTGATAGATGTGGGTTGTGAACTCTCCATTTCTGGTTCTATGCTGGATACCTTGCAAGAAAACATACTTTAGCAAGTGACATCTTTAGAGTTCAGAAGAGGAAGCCCTCAGCAATTAAATTAAAGGGCTCATAATAAAAAAATATTTGATTAGATGGTCTAACAGCCTTGACTTTAACCCCGTGAGCCATTTGCTCCGGCTGTCCATCACTCTAGGATGCTCTAGAGCCAGGCGGGGAGCGCTTGTGCATGCAGCCTCCAGCCTCCGTGTGCCCGGCTGTCTCGGCGTGGGCAGGCTCTTCCCAAAGCGGGGCTAATGAGATCCTGCCACAGAGCTTTGCACAGCGCCGAGCTCCATAGGGTTGGCTGCCCGAAGAGCTCCTCAGCCTCTGAACACACAAACCCGCTGCGCTGCTCAGAGCTGCAGGACGCCGGAGCACTTGGCCAGCATCTTTGCCAGGCCCTGGGCGCTGCTATGATGAAAGAGAAGCGCCAGTTCCCACTTTTCAGATGGTGCATGGAACGCCAGAGCCCACATCGCCTGGCCTGAGGTCTTAGGCATTATCTGCCACAGCATCCTCTTCCCTTGACCACCTCCCCGGGAAGCCTGACCGGGAGATGCCCTGCAGCTTCCTGGAGTTACTGACAGCCCCTTCCTCACGCCTACAGCGAGATGAAACAGATGGGAACATAAATAAAATGGCTCAAAATAGAACCCTGTCCGCAAGCGCCCCGCGGAGTGCTCTGTGGCGGAGCGGCCGGGCCGGGCCGGGGTCCCTCAGCCCTCAGCCCTCAGCCCCGGGCCGGGGTGAGGCGCAAAGGGCGGGCGGCAGCGCCACCTGGCGGCCGCAGCGGGGCCGGCAGGGCGGGGGAGCGGCGCGGTTCCTGCAGCTCCTGCAAATCCTGCAGTTCCCGCAATTCCTGCAGTTCCTGCAATTCCTGAAATCCCCGCAGTTCCTGCAGATCCTGCAATTATTGCAGTTCCTGCAAATACTGCAGTTCCCGCGAATACTGCAATCCCCGCAGTTCCTGCAATTCTTGTAGTTCCTGCAGTTCCCACAGTTTCTGCAAATCTTGCAATTCCTGCAAATCCTGAAGCTCCTGTGCTCCTGGAACTCTGCTGCGGGAACGGAAGCGCCAAGGTGAAGAGAGATGGGAGAGAAAGGAAGGACTCCAGGAAGGATTCCAGGATACGAGGGAGGGAGGGGGAGGGAGGAATGGAGGGAGGGAGGAAGGGAGGAAGGGAGGAAGGAAGGAAGGAAGGAGGGAGGAAGGAAGGAAGGAAGGAGGGAGGGAGGGAGGGAGGGAGGGAGGGACGAAGGAAGGAAGGAAGGAAGGAAGGAAGGAAGGAAGGAAGGAAGGAAGGAAGGAAGGAAGGAAGGAAGGAAGGAAGGAAGGAAGGAAGGAAGGAAGGAAGGAAGGAAGGAAGGAAGGAAGGAAGGAAGGAAGGAAGGAAGGAAGGAAGGAAGGAAGGAAGGAAGGAAGGAAGGAAGGAAGGAAGGAAGGAAGGAAGGAAGGAAGGAAGGAAGGAAGGAATTTTCAGTTCTGTCACATTAAGAGTGGAGTGGCAGCCATGCATGACCTGTGTCGCCTGCTACAGTGGGGCCAATGCTGCATTTTGGTCAGTGGAAAAATCAGTTATTAATCAGCAAAGAACTATTGATTTTCCAGTGGCTCTTTCCATAGGATAGGAAGTCAGCCGTTGCAGCTGGCAAGCGTTGAGCTGTGAAGTGCCACCGGGAGCACCTCTGGCCCAAAGGAGCGAGTCGATCCATGTTGGAGCTACGGGATGTTCTGGGGTCACTGCTTAAACAGAGCAGCTCCCAGTTTGCAGGAGACATGGAAGTACATTTCATGTTTGTAATTAACAAATTAGGGCAAATTCTCTGTTGAACTGGGAAGCAGAGTGGAAGATGTGGCACACTTCAACTCCATGTAAAAATGTATTTTTGATGGATGTTGGTAGTTTTCCAGACAATTCATAGTGGTCCTGAGAAAGACATCATTTTCCTCTGATAGAATTCAGTTAGCAAAACAAGCTTTTATATATATATATATATATATATATATATATATATATATATATATATATATAAATGCAGTAGAAATATTCATAAGGTGTTCAGTGAGATATAGTCTTCTGATTGCTTTTATTCTATGTATAGATCAATTGTGATAGTTCACTCAGGCAAACGTGCTGATCTGGATCATACAGTTCTGCCTATTTATTTTAGTTGGGTCAGTAATGGAGATTTTTATCACCAGCTACTGGGATTTGGGATTCTTTTTGTGAAACCTGACCAGAAATATAACATTCTGAGACCTGAAATTCTTCTTTTGTAGTATTTTTCCTAAATTCCCTGAGTAATATACTCAATAACATCATTGAAATATGTCCACAATGCAGAGCTTATACTGACATTTACCCAGGAGAGTGTCAGCATCAGCAGTCTATCGTGCTGCATAATAGGAACAGGGCAGTATTCTTTGACACTTTTTGGTATGAAAATGATAATGTCATGATCTAGAAGATGTCTTGATTTGGATCAGAGTTTTAGCTGGCCAGCAGTCAGCAGAGAGTGAGGGCTGGCTTGCATCTGTTTTAGGTACCTTGACAATATGCACACAGTCCCTGTTACTCTGCATTTCACTGCATTTCTCCAACAGATCAAATTGTGGTTGTTTCTTCAGTCATGGTCCAGCAACACAATGACAGTAGCAAAGATGTGAGCTCTCATAGCTGTCATTAAGAATCACAAGTTCATTTACTCACTGCTGAAACTTTTATCTGAAATAATCCAATACTGTGCAACTGCTCCAGGAAACTGGAAAGAGACAAAATGTCTTTTTGTAACCTGAGCTATGAAAGAATTACCCTGGAACTTGACACGAAGAGCACTGTGCACAGTTCTATTCTAGTGATCACCATCAGGAGAACATTGGAAGGTAGGTTAGATGCTAAAATTGCTTAAAGAAGTTAATGTTCCCAGAGTCACAATTAGTGCTGCCACCATAGTGTAAACAGTCCTGGCTTCATATAGCACCAATGGCACATGCATCCCTACTGCATGGAAAAACTGGTCAGCTTACATGGTTTAAGTACAACTGAAATTAAAGCAATCTATTGGTTTATTAGCAGTGCATATTTAACCTGTTATCAGACACATCATATAAAACACAGTACTAGACGCTTGCAAAATGTTAATAAATGCCTGCAGATTTCTAAGCATGCCCTTACAGACCCAACATTTAAGAGCCCCCCTCCCAGGCAGTGTGCATTACACCCCACATGCTTGGTGTGTGGGTGCAGATGCCCATGTGCAGCCCCTCTTGGGGAGCAGAGGGTGCACCCGCTGTGCCCACACCAGAGCTGCTGCCTCTCCCTGCCCGGGGCAGTGCCCCTCATGTCCCCATGTGCACCCTGAGGAGTGGCACACCCCCTGTGCCACCCCGTACTCTGGGACACGGGCTGTTGCTGCTGGGGATGCTGCGGGTGATGCCTGGCAGTGCCTCAACAAGGTCACTCCTCCTTCCCCTGTTCGAAGGTATCTACCATTGTACCATAGATGTCTCTGTCATTCCATGATTAGTGATTAATCAGGATAGTCATCTCTCTGGTTAGCGCTACCAGGATCAGGCACTCACTCTCAGGTGGTTTTGGGTGTCCCAAAAAGCTGCTTAAATGGGGGTGCTGTGGGGTACCCCAGCTGGAGATATGCTCCTGGGTTTCCATGGCTACCTGTCCCTGTGTAAGCTAGACAAGCTCACAGCTGACACTGCCCTTGTTTCTGGGTGCTGAAGCTGATACTATTTCCTTTCCTGGTGTGTCTCTGCTGGGAAGGGCCCTCACTTCTGGCATGGGGTCTCCCTGTCTGCTCCTCGTCCACTCCATGCTCCTCCCAGCTGACTTCCCCATGGCAAAACCTTTAGAGACATAAACCCTTTGTTTTGCTCTGTTAGAAGAGTTTGCAATACAGCTAAAAAGGTCCAAGTTTACTGGTGGTTGGTTATATGGCCCTGGCCTGGAAGGCTATATAAGCTTCAGATCCTTTCTGAATGCAGCTTCCTAGAGAACTGGGGGCTTGTTGCAACCATTTCTCTCTGTCCCCTATAGTGATATACTTTCTGTTTACATAGTAGTAATCTATATTTCTAGATATGCTTATTTGTTTTCAATCCAATATTTCTGTGCTTTTTCTTCTTTTTGTATTTTTTAATTTTTTTTCCCTTAAACATGTTTTCAGGACAGTGTTCTGCTTTTATGTGAATCATTCCTTTTCCATGCAGTTTCTCTGAAACGCTTTCTTCCTCTGCTGCTTTCCAAACTGTGTCAGCGCCTCTTCAGCTTGATATTACTAATTTTGGCTTGTTTTGTTTTTTTTTTTTTTTTTTTCACTTATTTCTTAGAGATTTCAGCTATCGGGTCTCAGTCATTGCCCAAAAGCATCCAAGAGTGTTCCCAGTGGTGCTGGGGAGCTGGAGTGCTTTGTGCAGTCACACCATGTGTGCTCCTCGGGGCTATGCTGGAGCTGATCTCAGCATCTCCTGCTAGTCTATAATAGTGCAAAATAATGTTGTGACTCTCAGTGTGCAGATGTTTGCATTTGACCAGGACATGGAAAAAGAAACAGTAATTTGGGAGAACATTTTTTCCCATTTTTTTTTTCCATCTGAAGAACAGCAAGTGGTCCAAATTTAGCCAGCTGTGGCACGGTGGCTCCGCAGCTAGATCAACAGGAAAACTGGGAATTGTAGAGAAAAATAAGTAGCAGTAGTGGTATTTTCAGATGTGAGAAGATCCTTATGACTGTAGGGGTTCACTGTTCTCTGGCTCAGACAGCATTGAATTGTCCTTTAGAGAGGAAAAAAAAAGACAAAGGATAAAAACAATCTCTTCTGGGTCCTTTCTTATATTTCATGTGCACTCACATCTCAGTTTTACAGACTGAACCAGATGGAACCAAGTCTTGTGTCAACTTCTTCTACCCTTTGAAAGATGCAAAATGCAAAGCCTGAACAAATCAATGAAATTAGATAAGAATCATGCTTGCAAAGTTGTATCTACAGTGCAACTTCTTTGCCTCATTCACTGCAGCCCCCCTGCTCTTCCATTTATGCTCTGTGTGAAGCTTTATAAAGCTGATATTTGGGATTTATCCCTGGAGGATTATCTTTGAAGCAACATGCCACTTCTTAGTACTAAATATTTCTTTTAACATCCTGCATTCATAATTCTAAGACACAAATAATACCATCAATATTAATGCACTGAAGACATTTCCTTCTGTACCTGAGGATATGTTACTACCCACAGAGATAAGTAGAATTCCATAAACAGATACAAAAATCTTAACTTTTGTTATCATGGCGTCTTCAGAGCTGTAATTGTAATAACATTCCAGAGCACAGTATTGTTACTAGCTGCCACAGAGCCAGAAGTTACCTCTCCAGGAAAAATTAACTGAATTGAATCACACATCTCTACTCATGCTGAGAAGATACTGAACATACACACACACACACGCACACGCATCTAAGTATAAATAAATAAATAAATAAATAAATAAGTATTGAAGTGTGGTTATTCATTTCAGTAAAAATAATTTCCTCTTTAAAAAAATATTTTACTTTCTGTGAATATAATAATAATAATGTAATTTAGGAAGAAATAATTAAATAGTTGTGTAAGGGTGTGTTTAGGCTTCTAGCAGAATAAAGATTTTGTAGGTACTCCTTCTGGATTTAGAAGGTACCATTTATTCCTCTGCCTGGAGAAGAATATTGCCATTGTTTTGTGTCTACACACCCCTATGAAAGTGGTGAATTACCATTCTGAATTCCTTGATTTGAAACAGATCTACTGAAATCCCTAGAAAATTTTGAATAAAGGTGAAAGAGGGACATTTAAATACATTCATGGAAAACTCACATGAAGGAAATACCCTTAATTTAATTATTTTCTGTTGAAAATAGTGGTTCTCATTCTTGGATGTAAAACTGGAGCTTCTTCACCAACCCTGCTAAAACAGTTCTATATTACAATAAATAAGAAATGCTGAAAGAATTAGGTTGCTCATGCTTACAACAGAAGAAAAATATTTTAGAGGGCTAAACACAGTCAGTGGTGATAAACAGTTCTTAGTTATTCTTGTACACCTCTTTCTGTCCAAGAAGGTTGATCTGAAAGAGGAGTTTGCAGTTTCTGGATAGCTTTATGTGCTGCAAATACAACAGGGATATTGTACTGTTGTCCATTGATTAAGAGTTGGGTAGGATGCTCTAATTATTTCCCTAATACTGAAGAAAATCCTAATGCCCCTTGCAACAGAGTGCTATTTATGCTTCCTTTATCTCTTCATAATTTTGTGTAATGTTTGCTGTGGAATCCTCAAGACTTTTCTTCAATATGATTGTTAAATAGTAAGTATAGTTTTTATTAGTTGTCTAATTTTCTTCTAGATATCACATAGAAATTAGTTAACAAGGATACTTGACAGAGATATTTTTCATTTTGACTATAAAACAAAAATAATCATGTACTGATTATTTATTTATATATATTTCAAACAGGCAGCAGCAGGATTAAAGAGGACACGTTTAATAGCCTTATTAGGGGTCCTAGGCAACAGATTTCTTCCTGTAATATATTTTAGTATGCTAACTGATTTATGGATAATATAGCTGCATGAGATATTTGCAATGGAATTAGGGTCACTTGAGATTTACCTTGGTATCATCACATAATGAAGCACTCTTCACCTAGACATCACCAGCTATAACCACTAATCCTGTGCAATGGGCTGCTGAGTCCATGACATTCCTATGTGTACAATCCAGAAAGGTTGTCTGCCTTGTCTCCTCCCTCGAGACTGCCTTGGCCTCACTTTGTGGCTTTTACTGGCTCCAGTGGTCAGAAACAACCTCCTGATTTCCAGTCTCATTTCTCTTGGTTGGTTCGTGCCTTTTGTTGTTGTTGTACCATGTTGTATTTTATCTGAAATAGCTTTCCCTTTCCAGAGTTTACTCATCTGAGGTAGAGGACCCTTGTCCTTCCTGCAGGTCTTGCTCAGTGAAGCAAACCATGTTGTCTTAGTCCTCTCTACTAAACGCAGTGAGTATCTCTATTCATCCTAAAATCTCTCTCCTGAGCCTAGTCCAGTTTAAATTCAGCTTTCTTGTGCGTAGGTGGCTGGAACTGTGTGATACCCCAAGGACAATGTGTGGTTTGCTGGAGTCACTACAACTTTTCAATTGCCTTTTCATGGCTGCAAGGTGTGGAGACATCTGTGAGTACACACGTTCCTGTGTGTATGTACAAGTGTACATGTTCATGTAAGCACTCCTGTGCATCCACACACATGCTACACATTGTTTGTTGCCAGCTGAGGAACTCTCAGACTGCAGTGCACTTATTTATCGCTATTGCTGAAGTGCATGTCCTTGTGTGTTATGGTAATCTGTTGGGATTCCTCCTGTCCTCATGACTCCCTCTCTGTGTGTGACAGTCTCCTCCATACTAAGGATAGTGTACTTGGCAAGTTTTGTTACCACTTGTCCACTTCTCATATTATTAATATTGCTAAAACTAAGCCAGATCTAGTTCTTGAAAAACTTTGCTCATCTTCCAGCCCATCACGTTGACATTCTCCCTTCAAAGCATCCTTACGCTACATGTCTTGTACTTGTTCTGCTCAAAATAAAATTATCTCATGTGTGGCTGTGTAGCAGATGTTTCACAGATGTTTAGATAAATGAAAAATCGGTCTTAGTATTGCATAGTAATTATAGTTAAAAATATCAATTATAGTTTCTAAGAAAGATGCTAGGCTCATCTGACATATGTTGCATTGCTCTTCCATCCATCTTCACAGATTTAATTAATTTTTCTTTGAAAATTATTCCAAGTTCTCGCCTCTTTTGTTTAAGTTTGCTTAAGATCTCTACTCTCAAACTTGTGACTGTATGAGTCCAGTCTAGCATGGACTAACTCTGGTTCTGACTGTCCTTCTGATACTGAGATGATGGCTACTTCCCTCCCTGTATGTGATTTACAGTATGCAAGAGCATATCCCTAATGTGCCTGTTGTTCATTAAAGAACAAGCAAGTCTCTCGATGTGGCCAAGGACTTATATTTGTTTGTGGAGAAGCTGGAAAAAGCCCTGATGAAGGCAGCTCTTTCTGCAGGCAGGCAATGAAAGCTGGAAGTAATGGAAGTTGGGATGGACAAACCACATCTATAATTTCTGTCATTAAGTTTGTCACATTAAACCTGAAATGAAAATACCTCTTTCCTATGGTCCCCATCCCAAAGGAGTTGGCAGGTAGCTCTTCTATGACTGTGCCTATGTTTGGTTACAACCAGTGCTCTGGCTCTGTTCATCACCCCTCTGCATACAGCCTGTGCTCACGACGTAGGACAAGGATGGAAGCTGGTGCTATGGTGCAGGCAACACGACTACCACTGATGAAGTAGCAAACATTGCTGCTGAAGCAGTCTTCAGGCTCAGAGCAGGACAGGAGCTGCTCAGACTCTTTGTGGAAGGTCAGGGGAACATGTCTTTGCCCTGTTTTGCTGTTGGACCTGGACAGAAAGTGGAAGCATTTGTTTCTAATGGGGATTGCAGCAGTCAGACGGGGGATGGGATGCAGGATCTCACCTGGTGGAGAGGATCCCTGCACCCACGTGAAGTTGTGTGGGATCCTTAGAGAAAATCTCCATAATGGTATCCCAAAAAGGGAAATGAAAGTGTATCGGGAAATTTAAAAACACACACAGCTGCTTCAAAAGATGTTATACCTTACTTTCAGCATATCCCACAGTATCAGTTATGGTATTAGGTCTGTCTGAACTTTCATTTCCCTGTTGCAGTGTAATGATGGTTTGCTCCCCCAGTCAGCTAATTTTTAATCCTTTTTTTTTTTTTTGAGCTGGGCAAGTCTTTTAAATTTTTTTTATAGTGCTTAATAATCATGTATGCTCAGTCCCCTAGGTGGTATGTTAATTATTTTCTTTCATCTACTTAATTAGAAGATTTTGTTCTGCATAAAATATATGAGGCAGCTGGGGCAGGGTCTTATGAACTGGTAAGCATCCAATAGCTATATTAAGCAGTTTCTTAAGGCTTTGAAATTGTCTTCAGATGGTAGCTGTTGACAAACCCTGAAGTGAAGCACTACTTGAATATTCACATTAAAACCGCCATTGCAGTTAAGTTAGCGATGCATGATTAATCGTCTTAAAAGCAATGGATTCATATGGAGTAAAATGCCTCTATGAAAATCAATAACCTGACTACCATTAGCAAGAACATTACTTTGAAGATATTAAGGGCCACAAATCAAATTTGTTAGCTGAAGAGTAACAGTGGCTATATGTACAAACAAAAGGCAGTTGTGTCTGCAACACAGCATGTGGGGTTTATGGTTCTTTCACATATTCTCTCTCTTCTCTTAATAGTCACAGCGATGGGATAGCATGGTAGTTACTCAAGGCAATAAAACAGAGACAAAAGTGCTACTTTGCTTCTACTCACCAGGTTTGGCCAGAACCTCCTAGTCCCTGGCACATGCAGGTGTGCAGGACTCGATTCTGTCACCCAAGACTGGTTCCCTGCTCTTTGCCATCCATATTCACACCCATTTTACCTGGTGGTGTCAGCCTGGGCCAGCCCCACCACTGACACATGGGCAACTCCATAGTTTCACAGGAGTCTTGCTCATCTGTCTAAAAATTTAAAGGATTTTTTTTATTATTATTAAATAAGAATTATAAATACTGCTCCTCTCTTCTTGCATCCCCTCAAACTCCCTTTGATGCTGTTGCATAAAAAGCCTCATCAGGACTGAGAGTCATTTGATTCCATAGGCAAATGAAATACTGTATTGTGGCCATGTTTAGAGAGGTACCCAGGGAAATGGTACAGATTTCAGAGACCTCCTAGGGTATGTGCCCAGAATTTAAAAAGAAACCTAAACCGACCAAACAAAAAACCCACTCCACTTGGGTGCACTTTTATGTCTTTTACTCACAAAAATATGCTGAGTGTCTGATTCTGTGTATCACTGCAAGAAGTAGAAAGCTGCCTGTCAGCTGGGGCACTATCCTCTTGGCTCAAAGCTGACATAAATGATGATAAAAATTTTAACTTGGAAAAGAAGGGAGCTGGATGGAAGAGACTTCCTTTATCTCCTTGCCTGAGGATCTAATGTAAAAAAAGGGAAAAATCAAATAAACAACAGTATGACAATTTAGAATGGAAGTACAAAAGATGAGAGGTTGGACAGTATAAAGAGGAAAAGTGCTAATACTAAGGAGAACAGTGGGGATAAACTGCTGTATATACCTAAATATAAAATAACCTCAGACATAAAGCAACCATCACTCTTTAAGGAACAGAACAAAATATTGATGCTCTTCTTAAAAAAATTAGGAAATACCTAATTAAGTAAATTATCAAAAAACATATGTACTATAGAAATATTAAATTGGGACAGAGGTTCATGAATGATCCTTAAAACTAACAGTAAGAGGGTTTTTCTGAAGTTTGTGGGTGACAAGATGGTGGGAGGCATCCTTGATATGAGAAGATGAGGATATTGGGCAGAAGAAAATGCCTGTCCCAAAGAGGCAAACAATGTGATAAACATCAGTGGAATGAAGGGCAATGTCATTTAAAGACTAGTGTGGAGAATTTGCACTAAAAGACTGGGACTTTATCAACTGTAAATGGAAATGAGTAGAATGCACTGGGTCACTGAGCCAGTCAGGATGAATATTGTCATCGATGTGATCCAACCATGAAGGGCAAACCCAGGCTGAGGATATCCCTGATGACTGTTTCCAGTGGAGTGGAAGTAGCATTCAGGCTGGTGGCATCCCCATTCATGAAGGATGGAGGAGCTGCAGAGGACGGCCTGTGTGATAGATGTGGTAGGGAAAAGCAAGGGCCTTCTTTTTAGAAGAATTATTCCCTGCAAGCACATCATGATGCTAAAGTCTGGAGAAATAGGAAAAGAAAAGCTATATAAGTCAAAGAATGCAATTTGCATAAAAACAACTGGAAATACACTTAAGCAGGATTTCATAAAATATTTTTCCTTATCAGTGTACTGAGGATCTGGAATAGGATAGCGGTGATGTAAAACCTGGTCATCATTAAAAAAAAAGTTTTGTTAGCTCATTAAATATTTTGACCAGCGTATTTGGCAAATTACTGGTATTTCAGGCTCGGGAGCTCCTTTGCAGGTTTATATTCCTCTGACTGGCACTTCATAAAGCTAGGAAGAGATAGAGTCTCATATCCCAGAAGAGTCAATGCTGCTGGTCTGTAACATCAGGTCCAGGCTTGTTGGTTAAAACTCAGCCATCCTGGTCTTCTTCCTTGGAGCTGAGCTTGCTATGGGAATTGGAAGAGAAGCAGAATTGGTTCAGTCTCATTTATCCACAACCCAGCTGCTGCTTATCCCTCTGAGACAAGTTCCAAGTACCTCTATTCCAGAGCTGCAGTAGTCTGGTACTTTTATCCTCTGCTGTGTCTCTGCTGTGATGCAAGTAGCTAGTGGGCTTTCTGTGGAGCATGTGCTGTACACATCATCCCAGCATATTAAACATCCCAGAAATAACCCAATAAAATTGTCCTGGAGACAGATGTAAGATTCAGATCTGGAATCTCTTCTCCCTCATTGCTGGATCTCCCCATCCCAGAGTCAGCTCTTTTGGCAACACTACAGCTTGGCTGGCCAAGTATTCACCTGCAGGGAGAGGGAGGAAGAGACCATAGACTCCCCACAGTGCTGCATGTGCCTGGCCTTTCCTCTGCAAGGCAGTATCACCTCAGACTGTCATAATTCATACTTGACGTCTTGCATCTTGGGAGTGTAGAGACAGACAGGTTGCAGTCTGCTGCAGACATCCTTTCTGCCTTCCTGGCACTCCTCCCTTCAGCCCCAACCCATGCCACTGTCACTTGTTAACAAAACCTGTCCTGCTATTTAGTTGTCCTGATTTTGGTGACATAAGTGAAGGAGGAAACAGATTTCAAATTATAGAGGAGTGGTTTTTTTCGACCTCTTCTGAGTGAATTGCTGCACCACAGGACTCAAGAAGTGCAGCCATCAGGCTGGCAGTGATGCCACAGCATTGTGCTTCTGAGCACCTTTTTTGAAAAAAAACCCAGTCATTATTGAATCCTGGGGAGGAGGGAGGGAAGGCAGATTTAATAAATTTTTTGTCTCCTAAAAAAAGTGTGATTTGTTATCTGAAGGCAGTAATTCTAACTGGTGTTATTGGTATGCGGCACGCAGGGATCTTAGTGCTAGCACATCTTTATTAATGTTGTTATAAAAGCTTCTACTGGGATCCTAGTTATCAAATGACTCTGACAGCAATTCATCCACAAAGCCCTGTGTTTTAATTTCTCACTATCTGAAAAGAAATGGGCTGGGTGGGTGGATAGACTCCTATTTTCAGCTGCTTTGTCCTTTGCTTTAAAGCCTGGCACATTGCAAACGTAAAGGAGGAACATGTAGGATTATAGCCAGAGGAATGCATCTTTGAAAAATAAATATCCTGCCATAAAAAGCATGTTACAAAGTGACAGGTACCATCTATTGATAAAATGGAGTCTTTGATTCCCATAGTACCAGCCATTATAAGAAGCTGTACACAAGGCTGTGAGCCAGAGCCTTGAAAACCTCGTTGAATAACAGCAGAGCCACAAATAGCAGCAAGGGATTTAATGGTAAAACACTTTACAAAGATTTTGCTGTGTGCACTGTGAAACAATAGAGACTTAATGAATTACTGGAACCAACAAATGTTTCCTTTGATACAAATCAAAGACTGATCAGGGAAGCAGCTAATTTCTAGGAGTTTTTCCCTCTTCAGTTCACTCTTTAGTCATGACTATAAATAATTGCACAGGAGGTCCAGACCCAGAAGAATTTGTGAGCAAAAATTATCAATCCAAGTAAGTGAAAAAACCCCAATTTTAAAAATAATTTCTCATGGCAAGGCTCAAAGCTTTTCCAAATGCATGATGTTACAGTAGAGCATCATGTGAATGTAGCAAAGTGAGTGCTGCATGAATTATGCATGAAAGTGGAAATGGGGAATGGTCTTGGTTGTTCTCAGAAAACATAGGCACGTGTATGTCTGAGCTTTCCTTCTTCAGCTCATTTGCTCAGCATTTGTCCAGGCAAATCTGTCCTTGCATCTCTTTTATCAAACCCTGGAAGGACAATGGATTTTCTAGATTATAGCTTTGGGGGCCAAGCCTCTCCCACATGGATCTTTTTGTTTGGCTGAAAAATGCGATTTCAGCAACACTGTGGTGTGATGGCCCTTGTTTCTGAGGAAGATGTATTGTTGCTTGTCTGCATCCTGGGAGGATAACTCTCTTTTATTAAAGATGCAGGATGATGCAATCTTTCAAAAGGCCCTTCGCCTATTTAGAGGTGAAGGAGGTGGTTAGTTGTGGGCTGTGTGAGACTGGCTCTAATTGCATGACCAACACATAAAACATATCTGCAAGGATGCTTTCTCCAGACAGAATTTTTTTCTTACACTGTCCTCTCTCAAACCCTTTTCCTTTCCAAAATGATACTAAACCCTCTAAGTTTTCTCTGTCACAAATGAAAAGTCTTTTAAATTATGTTCTAATAAATGATGGCTTTTTTTGTGGCTTCGGTTTGATAAGAACAAGATATAGGTGTCAGGACTGAGGCCAAGCTGGGGTCCTGTCACAATGTGAGTTATAAATATATATGTGTCTGTGCCAGCATTTCGACACTTAGGTCAAGAAGTCTTCTGCTGGCCATTGCATTAGGAGGCAGGTTTTTAATCCAGGAACTTTCATGACTTAACTCTGTAAACAAGATTGCCAAAGCTGACTCAGGATTCTACATAGACAAACCATTTTGGAGTTCCTGTTTGATTGTCCCTAGTGTTCTCTTCTTTTACCTAGCTCCTTGTGAAGCCAAGGTTTCTGCTGAGGTTTGGCACAGACATTTCTGCCATGGGTGACAGGAAGCTGAAGCACTCACAGGATCCCTTGTCTGGGAGTGTGGGATCCCCTCCAGCCCTCCTTTTCCTGCTGGCTCCTCTCCTAGATCCTTTAACAGAGTCACAAAATGGGTCATGTTGGAAGAGATTACAGTGGGTCACATGGTCCAAATTCCCTGCTCAAGCAGGGTCATCCTAGAGCACATGGCACAGAATTATGTCCAGATGGCTCTTGAATAGCTCCAGTGAGGAAGACTCCACACTCTCTCTGGGCAGTCTGTGCCAGTGCAAGGTCACCTGCACTGCAAAGAAATATTTCCTCTTATTCAGGTAGACTTCCTGTGCATCAGTTTTTGCCCTTTACCTCTTGTCCTATTGCTTAGGACTACTGGGAAAAGCCTGGAAACATCCTCTTGGGACGCTTTCTTCAGATACTGATAGACATTGATGAGATCCTCTCAGGCATCTCTTCTCGATGCCAAACAGGCCCAGCTCCCTCAGCCTCTCCTTGTAACAGAGACACTCCAATGCCTTAGTCATCTTTGCTGCCCTCCCCTGGACCTGATCCAGGAGCTCCTTGTCTGTCTCATCCTGAGGAGCCCAGAACTGGACACAGCACTCCAGATGTGGCCTCACCAGGGCTGGGTAGAGGGCAGGATCACATCCCTAGACCTGCTGGCAATGTTCTTCACAAAGCACTCCAGGACACCATTGGACTTCTTGGCCACAAGGACACTGCTGGCTCATGGAGAGCTTGTTGTCCACCAGGATCTGCAGGGAAATAGAACTTCAATAGAACTTCATAATGAATATGGATTCCACTTCAGCCCTATATCGATCATAGGGAGATTGAGAAGCTCCTGGGTGGATGGGCTTGTGTTCAGGCTGAAACCAGCCATGGTGCAGAGTTTGGAGAGCAAAAACCTCTTTGGAGGAGGATTTTAGCTTGGAGGGCTGAGGCTCAGGTGTCCTGCATAACACTAAGCATATTCCCAGTATTTAACAACCTAAGAAATAATTACTAGCTGTCTGCAGGGAGGGAGTAAATAAGGACCAAAGGGCAGCAACACTACAACAGTTTTGTTCAACAGCTCTCTACTATTAAATCCCCCTGTACAAAGGGAAAGCAAGACAACTGGAAATGAGATAGTGAGTTAGGATCTCTGCAGTGAGCAATGCTTTAGAAATCACAGACAACCAGTCACTATGGAAACCTTACACTATCCTAACAGGAATAAATAATTTAGGAAAGACCCATATTAAAGACTGAATTTCTCTCCTGGGCTCAGACAGATAGATGGACTTCTTCCCTTGGGTAGATAATTTCTGTCTTGTTTAACAAAGTGCAGCCCCATCCAGCATTTCAGCAAAAAGTAGCACCAGACTCACAGAGCTTTTCGTCTTTTCAGCAGCCAGTGCTTCACCCACACAATATAAAGATAATATTGAATTAACCTCATCTGTCGTAGAGCATGTGCAAGCATGCTTTAACTGCCTGGCTAGAGAAAAATGAAGTATTTTTTTGAGGATAAAAATATATCTAGTAAAACAAGTGCACTAGCTTGTACCTTGCTATTGGTTACATGGCAGCCCAGTTGAAGTCCCTCAAACTTGAGAGGATGAGGATGGGCACTGAGGCATTGCTGAGGGCTGTGCCTGGCTCCAGGGCTCTGCTCCCGGCACTATAGGATAGTTGTAGTGGGGAAGGGGAGAAGAGGCTGCTGCTCTCAGGGGGTTAATATTTCATTTCTTGTGGGAGAGCTGGTGTCCAAGGCACAGGCCAATGCCCACCCTGTGCTGTCACTAATGCATAGCAGAGCATGACCAGCAGTGCAGTTTCTTTCCCAAAGGTTCTGTCTCTCTACGACACAATAGACTTACAAGCTACTTTTTTGCAGCTGAATTGTTTTTCCTGGACTACATGCATTACTAGTGATGCCTTGGGTTTTAGCTTTTATAGTTTTCAGACTCTCTGCTGCTTAACGTGTAACTCTGAAACTTCATATTATATGTTGATAAGTTCTCTTCACAGGATAGTTAAAAAAAACCCATCCCTTTCCAGCTAGAGAATCAAGGACAACCAGTACCCAACAAGCATAAACAACAGTGAGGGAAAGGGGGCAAGCCAGGGGGCTGAGACTTCATAGCCTGGGGCTGTGGTTGGATAATTGACCCCAGTATGTAGATGAACCAAAACTTATAAAAGTGTAAAGACTCATGACTGGGATCCATCTTGGATTAGATTTGGGTGTAGCCCTGGCTGGGCTGTTGCACTGCCCAAGGTATATCCTTCCAATAAATACCTATATTACTGCTTTTACTCTGTCTAGTCTCTGTTCCAGGTCAGCCCTTTCAGGCATCAGCAGCTTCACTTTGTGCTGCCAAATGAAGAGACTGGGGGAAAAAACCCTGTGAATGCCAAGCAATCCATCTTAAAAAGCCACCTGCATATAGGAAACAAAGGATCCAGGAGTGCCTGAAAGCTAAATTTTACCCAAGGAGAAGGCAACATGTAGAGTTCCAGCAATTTCTTGCCTCTGTCCTGATTATCTTTTCTCTTTACTTGAATTGCCTTTATATCCCTTTCTACCTGCCCTTTTCTATAATTTTCCTTTTCCCCTTCACATTTGCATTCTTAAAGTAACAAGCCTGGTGACAATAAGAGCGAAAATGAGAGGAAGAGAGGTAGTTCTGGAAGAAGGGTGCATTTGATTCATCCTGTAGCTCATTGACACGTTCTGCACTGGCCTGGGCTTCTCCAGCTGGATGGTTGCTGGAGCAGGATGCTGCTAGCACTGGCCAGCTGCACTGAATTGTCCCCTTTTCTAGGTTTTAAGGCACTGCTGTGTTTTATGTATTACCTCTCTCCAATTTCCAGTACACCCCATCCCAAAGGTTCAGCTTCCATTCCTCTGGGAAGTCAAATCCACAACGACCATCATTGGACAATAAGCAGAAGCCATGGGTTACTCAGGCTCCTGGGAAAGCAAGGAAGGGAGCAGAGGCACTGTGGGTTAAACAGATGAAGGCAGTGGGAACACGTACAGTAGAAGGTTGCTTGGCCTTGGGGGCTGGTTTCTGCAGGCCATTTTGAGGTAATGATCTCAAGTTGCTTAAATGGGAACAGCTGTCAGACAGTTCCTCATCCCAGAGATTTGCCTGCAGTGTTAGACTGAATTCCTTGATTAGCAAGTCCATCACTGTGAAGGGACTATCTGGGAGCTTACATCGTATTTTTATTACTTGCAAATAGCTGTTAAAACATTTCCTCCTGCAATTCCAATTTGTTCAAAATTTTCAATATTCTCTCTTGAAGTAGATTGAACTGCATATAGAGTCCTTAAAAATCAAACATTGGGTAGTTTCCAAAGAGCCATAAAGCTAAGGTTGCAGGATGATAACAGTCATTTGTAAAAGTAAATATGATAAAATGAACAGCTGCTTGCATGAAGTAGCACCACAGACTTCCTAATGACTAGATCAGTTCATTTGGGGTTTCAAAATAATTTGAGTTCTGCTTGTCTGAGTGCTGTTAATTGATCAGAAAGTAAAGCTTAACACTGCTTGTTTTTCCCATGACATATATGCTTTAATAAATTATTGCTTGCAACTCTTGCAGTGTTACTCATTATTGACTTCAGATACATCAGCTCGATGGATGGAAAAGACTGCTTACCAGAACCATTAATATCATACTGAGGTTTTCTGAGGTTCTCTGAGGTTCTGTGCAGGACCTTTCCTGTATGACAAACTCCCATCAATGACCCAGAAGTTTTAAGAAAAGTGCCAAAATGTTTTTGATTATAATTATGCTGCAGGAAGCTCTTCCTAATAGAAGAATTTTCATATTTTAGACACATTTTGTTGGCTATAGGTAACCAATAAATATATATCCTT
Source organism: Acridotheres tristis (assembly GCA_037013685.1). NCBI lineage: Eukaryota > Metazoa > Chordata > Aves > Passeriformes > Sturnidae > Acridotheres > Acridotheres tristis. The sequence continues at coordinate 83,270,325 of CM072887.1, read as the reverse complement.
GGATTTCAGGAGCTGGTAAAGACTTACTACATTATTTAAAAAGAACACTTGTATGCAACATTGGTGTGTCTGAAACCATTAACTTCTGGTTTCTGGACTTTCTCAGCACCTCTGCTCTTGTGGCAGCTTCCAGAGAAAAGGCGATTGACTTAGAAAACCCTCTCTTCTTGGAAGAGTCTCATTCGAGTTTGGAAAACTTGTTTGAAAACTTGCAGAAAACATATTTTTCTAAACTTCTATGACACTCAAGAAACTGTTGGATGGGAGACTGGGGGAGGATGGGATGAAATAAGAACAAGGAGAAAGGAAAAAGAAAAAGAGGCACTTAAAAAGAGAGGTAGGGGAAAAACTGCTGGAAAGGAAATGAGATAAGAAAATATGAAAGGAAAGCAGAAGGAGATGAAAAAATAAGTAGCACATATGTTTATTTTATAGGAAGTTGGCTGACAGGTTGCATTTCTGGTCTGGTCAGGGAATCAAAATTATAGTGGGGTCTGGATGAAAAGGGAATAGCAAATATTTTAAATTAAGAACTCGAGAGACTGAAATCTGTTTGTAAAACTGTTTTGGAACAACAAAATACCATATTTTAAGACTGAAGTTTGTTGACAAATAATTTGCAAGCAGAAAGCAGGCTAAATGTCTTGCATAAGAAAATACTTGCTCAGAAACACTGATGAAGTGAAAGTCATCTTTGGTTATCAACTCTCCTCATTTTGCATTTCATTTGAAATAATGAGATAAATAATTTTATGCCATTAAAAATGATATTAGATTTTCCTCTCCTGAAAGCAACTGTACAGATCTTTTTGTGGCTGGTGCTGATTTACATGATCCTTGTGAATTTCTTGCATGACAAAGTCATTTTTCAGGGGTGAGTTCAGCTTCACTTGTGATGGGAATGTGAGGATGGGGTAATAAGAGGAAGAGCTGTGTGGAAATGAGGGTTGGTACCTGGGAATCTTGGGTAGTACCACTCTGAGGCTTACTGACCTTATGCTCACTGGAAACATGACATCTTGGAAGCACCATACAACTACAGCAACATTTATTCAGAAGACGTGGTCTTTCCAAAATGCATCAGCAGAACTATTGTGATTTTCTAATAAGAGGGGATGTTTGAAGACAAAAGAGGATGAGTATTTTATTTGATAGCAACATCAATCTTAAAACAAATAATTGACTCTGCTGTTATCATCTTGGCATGAAAAGCATCTTTTAGAGTCTTGACAAAAAAAAAAAGAATGCTGGTTTTAAAATTGGCTATTTTTGTCATTCAAAATTTATCAGGGGGGATCCTAAAAATGGGAGAATCTGTCAGGACACTGAATTTACCCATTGATGTGTTTGCAGTCAGGCAGGTGATGTTACAGGGAGCTGGGGAGCTGGTGATGTTGAGGCCAAGCCACCAGTGGACACTGGACACAGGGCCAGTCCGTCCCATACCTGGGTGCAGCCCAGCCATGGCACTGTGGGGCAGCTCAGCCCATTGGTGTATGACAGTATCTGAATTTGGGAGGGATAAAAACTGCCCCATGGAGCTCTTTCAAAAGGATACTGCAACCATAACACCTCAGAAACTCTTATCTATTGTATATCTATTGCCTCTTATCTTTTACCTTACTGTTGGTAATGGTAAGATAGTGCTAGGCTTTCCTACACTGGATATAGATTGAGTGCAGCAGGGAGGAATTTTCACACTAAAATTAATCTAGGATAATTCCTGGGCCTCTCTCATTGAAAACCTCTTCCCCCGATTTTAGCCATTTTTATTCTATCAGCTTCAAAAGAGATGTGCAGTCCTGACTGGCATCACTGGCTCTAGAGCAGAAATGCACCCCTCATTTCTAACAGAATGGTCTCCATATTTCATCCTAAAGTCTTCTATTAGGAAACTGATTGCTTGCATGATAGCACTGTGAATTATAAAAAACTGTGAGAAGGGGTATCTGTCAGAACAGATCCGTGCCTTTTTTCTTAATCTATAAATCAAGCAAAGCAGTGAGGAGGTGAAGAAAAGCTTTAACTCAGTATGATGTTTCCACAGAAATAGAAAAATTCAGCACTGTAAACCACAAACTAATCTAGTATGTGCAGTGTGCCAGGCTTTGTTACAAGGTGGGTTAGATCTCCTACACATCTCTGGATCATGATAGAGACAGGTAACCACTCTGCCATACTTCAGAGAAGTTTCATATGTCAGTGGTGAGAAGGCGGCTAAAATAACAGCAATCTGCTTTAAAGACTGATCTGTGCTGCCATCCAGATCAAAGGTGTATTCAGAGCAAATGGTAGGGGTGGTGTTTAACTGGTTACCTTTTGTGAAGTCTTCATGTCTTTGCAAGAAACTGCAGGTAGAGCAGAGGCACTCAGAGAGAAGGAAGCAGTATTGGTCCAGCAAGGGAAGCTCTGACACAAATTTATCAGGAGAATAAGAGAAAAAACAGCAGGGGGTGATCATTAACTGCCAGGGCGTTCCATGCATTACTTTGGAGCTCACAGGAACAGAACTTAGCTAGGTCTTGGTGAGGAAACAAAGTTGTATTGAAGCCATCTGACTCTATCACAATATTTTCTCTTTGATGATGCTAACGCAGTCTGGAGTCTGGTCAACAGATTGGTTGAAAAAGTTGTAAAACCTCAAAAGATCAAAAACATAAACAGAGTGTGAAGAAGTAATTGAGAATCAGATATCTTGGATTCTCACCATTAGCAGGACATTGCAGTTCATGGATGGTTTTGAAAGCACTGCTGAATTCACAAAAACAGAGAGCTGTTGAAGTTGGAAGGGACCTCTGCCAACAACTTTGTCCAACTTCCTGTTCATGCAGGGCCACCTAGAGCCAGTTTCCAAGAACTGTGCCCAGAATTTCCAAGGAGACTTCTCAGCCTCTCTGAGCAACCTGTGCCATTCTCACAGAGAAAAAGTTCTCCCTGACATTCAGATGGAATTGTCTGTGTTTTGGGCCTTTGCCTCACCAACCACCATTGGAAAGAGCCTGCCTCTGAGCGCTTTGCACCCTCCCTTCAGATATTCATAAACGTTGATGACATCCTCCCTGAACTCTCTCCTCCAGGATGAACAGTCCCAGCTATTTCAGCCCTTTCTTGTGACAGAGATGCTTCTGTCCCTTAGTGACCATTTGTTGGAGTCTCTCCAGCATGTGCATGTCTCTTGTGCAGTGGGCAGCCCAGAACTGGACACAGCACTCCATGTGGAGCCTCACTAATGCTGAGCAGAGGGGAAGGATCACCTCCCTCAACCTCCTAATGCAGCCCAGGATACCATGAGCTGTCTTTGCAGCAAGGGCATGCTGCTGTTTGTTTGGTGTCCACCACGTGCCACTGGTCCCTCTTTTTTCTGCAAAGACAACTCTATCCTAAAACAAGAGAAAGGCAATGCTGAGTGGCTAAGGCTGGGCTAGTGGTGGTCACTTACAGAAACTTGCAGAAACACTAGCACTGCAGTATGGGCTAACATGGATAGGCTGCCATCTGCTACACTGCAAGGTAGGGACATAAATTCAATGTGTCTGAAAAATAAGTTAAAGCTCAAGAGTTGCATGTCACAGTAGTGTAACAGTGTGCACCATGAAGAATTTCTGCCTCTTACAGTCATTAATTTCATGCATGGAAATCTAGGTCTTGCCAGAACAGGAGAAGAGCTGGAATTATGATTCAGCCAGAGTCTGTGTTCTAGTATTTCCTTATGTTCTATTATTACCAAAATATAGAACCTGCTCTGGAATCAAAACTGTTCCTGTGCATCTGGATGGAGATAAATAATCAGGGGAGAAAGAGTAGGTATATAGGTATTTTTCTAAATTCTGTTAATACTGTTTCTTCAGAAAGAATTCTTAAACCTTTAACATCTTATATTCATGAAAAGATTACCACCAGCATGTAACTGAGATATATAAAATCTTAATCATTTTATCATTTATAAATATGATTTGAGATTTTCATTGCACAAAAATTCATAAAATACGGGTGAACAGTTTATCACTTACATGATGCACCAAGAAATGGAGATTTCAAAGTGAATTGCAAAATCTAAATTTATTTGGACTTTTTAAATATAAAGAAACATTTTAACATATGATCCTGAGTTCTTTTTGATATTCAAAAACAGAAAAACTGAGTTGACTAATTGGATTGGAGCTGAGAGAGGAAAGGGGAAATACTGACACTGGTCTCAAGTTAGTGTTAGGGTTAGTGTTCAGGGAACCACAAAAACTACAGCTCCAGGGGCTGGGGCTGGAAAAGGTATATCAAGGAGAGCACAACACTGCAGAAAGAGTGATCTCCACATCTATCTAAACCGGGCCACCCATGGCACCTGGGGCTTCAGCCTGCAAATTAGGGTTAGGGTTAGGGTAAAGGTTAGGTTTCAGAGAACTACAAAACCTGTGTCTCTAGGGACACTGGGTCTGCAAAAGGTATGACACAGAGATCATGGCACTGCACCAACATTTATCTCTCCGCATCTTTCCCTTCTAGGCCGCCCATGGAACCTCAGCATCTGTCTGAAGCTGCCGTTGGGGTTTAGGGTTCAGGTGCAAGGAGGGACCCATCTGCCTAGTAAGGGTGCATCTTTATTGTATGAGCTTCTGTGAGCAGACGGCGGTGCCTTTGATTTGTCACTGTCTGTTCCCAGACAGATTGTCTATCAACTTACAGCAGCAATCTGCAGAATATCAAACAGAAGAGACAACCTAATGGCTTTCCTTCATTTCATCAAAGTCTTTGGTCTGATCTGGTTAGGCTTTCAGGAAAGGGAAGTGTACATTACCTATTAATGAATTTTTTCATGGGAACATGTGCAGTATAAACAAGGTGTACATAGTACAGCCAGCTTTTAAACCATTACTGATCTAAGTAGAACTTGATTACCAAAATAAAATTTTAACCTAAAAGATAAGGAGGCAGGTTTGTAATGGCTCTGTGTTTCATAAGTGTATGACTGTAGTTTATTTACCCAGATTTTTAATCTGATCAATATATTTCTTGCTAAAGGTGACATTTACTCTAAGACATCCCAAGTAAGCTCCTTTAGAGACACAAAGGGAGAGCAGTAAGGGCAGTGGGTGCTACTCCAGACCGTGGTGGGACTCCTCATTAGACCTTCCTGAAAGGGGATGTGACCTTCATACAAAGGCTTTGTCTCCTACTAGGGCAGGAAACAAAGTAGTTTTTAGGTGGAAGTTGGTTCGGGCTGAAGACTGGGGAGACTGAACTCCAGGAGTCACTGCTAATACCAGTAACCATGGATATTTACATGGTCTCTCGTGTGTTATTTCCCTAGCTGCTGTGCCTCCTTGAGTTTCATTTGCAATGCTGCAGATCCCATTTCACTGTCTTTGGGAAAGTCTGTGACCCATGTCCTCTGGGACACAAAGACTGCTTGATTTCTGACCTGACTTTGCATGTTGCTTCTTTTGAAGAAGAAGGGCTGCAAAGTGGTGTACTCTGAAAATAGCTCTTGAATTTTTGCATTTCATAGGAATTTGAGATGTGTACATACGCGGTAGGGTTTGATTGACCACATTTCTGGCAGTCTCCAAGGTGTGGGGTGGAGATGAGTTCTCTCATCTTAGTAACTTATGACTTGGTAAGTACCCAAGGTACTTACAGAGTGAGAAGGGAAATCCTGCTTCAAGAGGCAAAAGAAATGTATCTATTTGAACTAGCTTTAATTTGTTGCTCTTAGGTCTTTACAGCACAAAAGGAAATGCTCATTTAGGCACTCAATATTTATAGGAAGATTGCAAAGTCTATTGAATCGTTTCTGTGCTAAATTAAGATGGACCAATGTGCAGTGTCAATTTTTTTTTTGTTGTTTTTTATATTTAATGAATTCTTTATTTATCTGTTTAGTTCTGTTTCTTGATTGTTCAGTGAGTGCATTAGGGAACTGTATGAAATGTATTAATGGCAAACATCCATCTCTGACAAAATGTTATCATATCAATTCGTAGCTTCTCCCTTTCTTGGAACTGAGACATCTCTCATTTTCTTCACATAATAAGTAAATAAGAAGCAAAAATAAAGAAAATATTATTTACAAATTATCAAATCACATTTCCTCTAAATTCAGCTATGTGAAACTACTCATATACTTAAAATCAGTTGCATAGTCAAGAATGCATCTAAACTTAGGTCTAGAAAATATGTGCACTCCAAAACTCTCCCAAACCTGGTGCTGTCTTTGCAGTCTGTCTGGTGCCCAGCTCCTGTCCTTTCCTTTCTTCTGCCTTCCCCCTCAGGAACTTCTCCCAGCTGTGCAAGCTCATGTGCTCACAGGGGCCTCCTCTGTAGCAGTGTAGCAACCTGTCAAATAGGGAGTGGGTAAATGGGAGAAATCTTGCCCAGCCTTGTATCCCACTACAAGCTTTGTAGCCCACTATTGGGACAGAAGGACACAACCTCCCATCCTACCAGGAAGATATTGCAGGTGAGTTACTCTTTTGTAATTTGAATTTGCCTCTCTGAAGCCATGGGAATGCCGTGTCATGACCATTCATGCATGTAGATATCCTTGTCCTTGTCCTTGTTCCCATGGGGTAAGGTCTGCTCTGATTTCCCTTTGCAGCATCCAGCTTAATTCCTGTATCTCTGTGGGGAAAGGTGACTCTGCTTCCCATCCCACAAATATGCTTCTGGGAGCACAATTCTAATAATAAAACACACATCTGAACAAATCAACAGTCTTCCACATCCCCCTTTCTCTTCTATTTCATTCTAGTAATATCAGCTGATCCTAGGGTAACTAATTCACATGAAGACACCTCCTCTTTATCCACAGCTACAAATTCCTGTTTGGCTGTATGCCATGAACAACCTGGTTCAGCTTTGATGGGGAGTAGGCAGGAGCAAAACACCCTAATACACAAGTTTTCAAAATAAACATAGTGGGGCTGGGACCTGTTGGAGCTGCTCATGGTGCTTGCACCATAAGTGACTGTTTTGTGGTTCTCCAGCTGCAAAGGCAGGTGTGTAAGAGAGGGGAATGCATGCCTTTCCAGAAGCCAAGCTTCTTGCAGGAGCCATGTTTACCACAGCTGATGGAGATATTATGCCTGGCATAGTCCTCCACTGCACATTGTAGACATTCCTCTGACTGCACCTCAGGCTGCAAGAAAAGGGAGCAGCTCATGAATCCCTCACCTCCTTCCTCTTTCTGCAAGGTCAGTGATCCTCAGAACAGCCTTTTTTAGTGGAGAAGGTCAAATTCCAACTAGAGCAGTATGACTGCTCCTCAGTAATTTTGCAAGTAGTACCAAAAGTCTCTCTTTAGGACTAGAACACCCTTGAGATATTTCTTCTGAGAGCAAAAGAAGAGACTACTGCCCAGCTCCTGTCCTTTCCTTCATTCTGCCTTCTCCACAGGAAATTCTCCCAGCTGTGGAGGTTCATAGGCTCCTGTCCTGAATTACGCCCCAGCTTATTGAATTAGAAACCCAGGAAGTAGCTCAGCATTTTGGTGGGTAATGCCTATTTGCAATGGGAAAACATAATCTCAAAACATTTTCCCCAGTACGATTTTTCCATGTTTGCAGTGGATTCAGTCATCATGTGAAGGATTTTCTCTAAGGGAGGATTAGACATGTCAAGAAGCAAGTATGAACTGGAGGGCCACATTAAAAATTTGTGGTGCTGAAAATAACTCCAGGATTTAGAAACTGGAAATACCCCTAACATCTACCGCTAGGATGCAATCTGAGCTGAGAGGAGGTCTTTCTTTAAAGTAGGAAACAATGATGAACTGCATCTCTACCAAATACTATTATTATTTTTCCACATTGAGATACCATATTGCCTCCCAACAAGAATGACTGATTAAAAAAAAAGTGGGATTTATTTTTGTCTCCAGTTTCGAAACAAATCAATTCTGGACTCATTCTTTTTTTTTAACTTCTCTTTGTAGGCTTGCTATTTAAAAGGAGGTGAATGGATTAAACTTGGCAATTATTTCCAATTTGTCATGCCTGCTGATTTGAGAAATACTATTTCCTTGCAGAAAGAAAATAATCTTTCTGATCTAAGGGAAAAGTATTCTGTTTCTTTAACTGCAGTTTCCACTGACTCCTTTTATTCTGAGGTGTGCTGAAGATAATCAGCATTTTGTAAGAAGACATCAGCATTTTACACAATTAGACAATGTCTTGGTTCATCAAGAAGGTAGAGGTCTCAAACCTCTATGCTTATTCTGATATATTTTTGAAGTATTTGGCTAGTCCTGGTTGTGTATTTTGTGTATAATCCTTACTGTATGCATAATAAGAATATGTAAAAAAATTGCACATTTAGAGGTTCTGAACTTAAATATTGCTTCTCTTAGTCAGGCCTAATCAAAAGCTACTATTTGACATCTTCTCTTTCTTCCTCTCCTCCCTGTGGCTTTCATAATTAGAAGTGTTTTTAAAAGTGGAATGTGCACTTTCAGACAATGTTTCTTAAATTATGCATGTATTGATGTTGCTTACGTCCTCCTTTCCTGTTTGTTTCTGAATATTCAACTTAACTGCAAGTTTCCTCTTTCTCCTGTGCTTATGTTGTTTTTGCTTCCCAATCTCTATTGAAAACTATGTATCCTGGAAAACCTTTTTTTAATAGTATGCACTGACATAAGTATCATAGATTTATAGATGAGTACCTGCCTACAAACTTACAATATGTTCATCAGTTTTGCTTCATCTGAGACATTTAAGTAGGTATTCAGAAATTCTGAATAACCCATATGACTTTGGGTAGATGCCCTGAGGATGCATATCCAAATAGCTGTGCTTTTGCTTATGCCACCTCAAGCAAGTCACAGAAAGAATCTTAATATTAATAATAAAGCAAAGTTAGAAATCAGTGTCAGCCCTCAGTGAGACCTTGCTTGAGCAGTGAAGCCCTGTCGTGAATTTCCTGAGGGCATTCTCCTCGGCAACAGCGAGGTGAGTGTGGCAGCACCAGCTCTGGAGGACACCAGGGATGGGTCACCAAGCTGAAGGTGCTTGACAGTGCAGGCATGGGGGGACCTGGCTGGCACCCTCTGCATGCTGGGGCCGGTGCTCTGCCACCAGGTTTGGGCTCTGGCTCTGCACCATCTGCCTGCACCCCTTGGTGGTTTGCTACAATTTGGGAGGAAAGCTCTGAATGGGGTCCCTCTCGGAAACAGATTCAAGCAGTCCCTCTCCCAACTGGTTGGGGGAAATATTTCCTGGGTGGCCTGGGCTGGAAAGTGGAAACAAAGCCTGTTTATTTAACAGGCAAAGCACTTCTCAGCACTAAAATGAACAATACTAAACAGCAAAACCTCTCTGCTCTGAACAGATGACAGATTCAGCAGAGTCCCTTCCGTGGGTTGCAGCCTGGCTCACTCAGGCTGTTCTCAGTCCCCCCGGTGCTGGGAAATGCCACAGCCCAGGCCAGGCTTGGTGGGATACAGGTGTGAGCTCCTGGTGCTCCTCTGGGTTTTCAGTGCAGAGCAGGTTCAAACAATTCCAAGAAAAAGGAAAAAAACCACAGTCGAGGGAGCTTCTCTGCCTCAGCTAGCCAGAAAAACTAACCAAGAGCAAAGGAGAGCTCTCTCCTGCTGTCCAGTGCAGACAACACAGTCTGTGAGAAGGATGTTGAGGAGCCAGTGCAGTCTCTGATAACAAACTCTGCACCTCTTCTCTCCCCCTTCGCTCCTGGAACCAGTCTTAAAGCTGCAGAACTCAATATTTAACACCAACAGAACAGATGACTGGGGATACAGCATCATAAAGTCACCCCAAGACATTCGGACAGTGCAGCCTCTCTTGCTAGGGGAAGATCCTACCATGAGTTGTGGGTTCCTGTCCTGGGCCAGGCTGCCTGGCAGGGCAGGCAGAAGGAGATTCAGGTACAAGTTTTTCCTCGGGGCACAAACTTCCCACAAACGCCAGCACTTGGAGCATCTCCAGGTGGCTGCCATGGCACCAGTTGCCCCACAAATACCAGGTGTCCTAAAAATGCTATAGCCATGTCCACTCCCTGGGTTAAGCTGGGTGTGGGAAGCTCCACAGTCTCCTCATCTGTGGGGACATGGATCCTGAAGCCACACTCTTTGAGAAACTTTCTGCTTTGCCCTGGATCAGCAGGTTTCCCAGATGCAGCCAGCAGCTCTCAGCAGCCTCTCCCTAGTTTTGAAAGGAACCCGAACAACAATCTTTAATCATTTCCCTTTCCACTCTTCTCCTTATCAGCTGTCTCACACATCAATCCCTCCTGAACTTTTGTCCTCTATTTTATCACATACAGTATTTGTCTTGACTTATGTAGAGTGCAGGCTGTCTCAGGAAGGGAATGTGTTTTATCTGCTTGAAAGAAATGGCCGTGGAAATGTATGGCACCATATAAATGCTTTGTAATACTAATAACACAAAATGTGTGTGAAGTTTGTGTGGTTTATGGTTAGTAGATTTCATGGTGAATAAGTTCTTTCTATCACTTGAGATGACAAACACTGTTCTTAATGCTCTCAAATCATCTCAAACCCCTCCTTCAGCTTTTTGCATTTTCATAGGAAGATAAGGCAATGCATGTTTTTTTCTTTTTCTTTTTTTTAGTGTGGGAGGCCTGGGGGGAGGACAAAGTGTTGCATCTGAGCTGAATGTATCAGCAAAAATCACCCAGCAGCATTTTTAAATGTTAGTGATGAGAAAGATAGAAATCACGAGACAAAAGGCCTGAGGTCATGTTTTATTTATCCCACTGTAAATTAGGAATCAATTTTCTAGTGAAAAATTGTCCAGCACAAAGTGTTATGAGGCTGAGGCCCATAAAGACCTGAACTGTAGGCAAAGCTTGCAAAGGGCAATAAGGAAGAACAGGGAATTGTAGGAGAAAGAAAAGAAATATGAAATATCTATTACAATGAGGATTGCTGGAAATGTATGTAATAAGACTAATGAATTGGAGCTGTATCTGTGCAGGAGGGGTACTGTATCTTTGATATTGCCAAAGCATAACACAGCCAAGAAAGTTATGGACTTAAAAGTAGAACTTAAGGAAAGATAGGCCAGGTAATGTGGAAGCATTATTTAACCAAAGAATAATCTTATGTTTGATGAAAGAATATTAGAGTTTTATATGCCACGGAAGACACTGACCAAAGTTGTGATAAGAAGGAGGGACACATTAAATTTAGTTTCAACAGATTCTTAACAGAAACTTATGTGAAATTATCGCACCTCCACAAGCTTTAGCAAATCGCTGCCTCAGGCCATTTTTCAGTCATTCTTCTGCATAATAATTTCCGCATAATGCAGCAGTAATTGAAATAATTTCTCCACTTACTGAAGTATCCTCACTCTCATGTATTTTTTGTAATGAAAAGACAGGCTGCCCGTGTCAATAGGTAGATGTCCTTTATAATACAGTTTAGTATTCTTTAGGTACCCCTGCAAAAAGCTGATAAAATAAAAGCAGTAACATGGAACATTTCTTCCAGAATATATCTTCTCTATGCCTCAATATCAAGAGCTTATTTTTCTAGTATTTTGTGCTAAAATTCATCAACCAGATGTTTAAAAATATGATGAGTTTAAATTTTATGTTTCACACTTCCCAATGATTAATTATTGCTGTATCCCTGGTTTTGCTAGCAATTCTCCAAAAGCTCTGACTGACAGCACTAGAAATGTCAACTGCATATTTAAAATCACATTTATTATAGGTAGAAAGTATGAAAATTTGCCTCTTAATCTATTCTATACCTGTTCAGTTATGTGTTTATCTCTTAAGGTACAATTTCTCTGTTAAGGTGCAGTTTTCATTTTCCATCTATTGAGCCTTTGGCCACTTCTTGGAGTCAGCAAACAACAGAGCCTACATGAAACACTAAACTGAGACAGTAATCTAATTCTTCAACAGACAGTAGTGATCTTTGCTACTGGCATTCTCAGAATCAGTGACTCTCTGGCAGGAGACACTAGGCTCAAAATACAGTCCTATTATCAGTCCCCTGAGCCAGACACTCCACTAACAATTTTTATTAATTTATGTCTGCATTATGCTACTACTGCTAATTATAGGGTCTACAAATTGTGGTTTTACTATCACTTTTCCCCCTTTACTACCTGCAATTTTCAGCCTGTCCATAACTCTTCCTGACTCCTATTCTAAACTGGCTTTAACACAAGACCCTTTTCACATACTGGCTCAAATTTTCCAGTTGTATGGGCAAAATTTCTTGGGCATTTTTCCGGTAACAGATTTATTTGCCTGTAGCACCTGATATATCAAAAATGCAGAGGAGGATTTACATGGACACTTACCCTTGCATGCTTAAAATTAGTGTTTATGAACTAGGATTTTGCAGGGCTAATTAGATAAGGAGTAAGACATACAGGCACTTGAAACCAAGGATAAGATTCAAATTGAATGAATCATCTGTGACTTCTTTTGGACCATGACTTTGAGAGATTTTCATCCAAACTGATCCTTAGGAGAAAATAGAGAGTGTACCTCCAAGCAGGCAAATCTCTACCTGTAATAATTGAATGGATACTCTCTCTAAATATGCACCCTGTAGATAGACACACACCACAGCTCAAATAAATCAAGGGAAAGTAGAAAGCTGACAGGCCATCAGAAAACACAACATCAGTCTCCCAAGGGGTATATTTGTAATAAACCTTTTCCTCAGGTCCTGTCTATCGGGAAAGCAAATGGAGAATTCTGTTCATTCACTGCCAGCACAGAGGAAAACTTACCTTAATCTTTGGGAAAGTGTTTTTATATACCAGTCTAATCCATTGTTGTCTCTCTGCCCCTATAGTGCAGCTTGTATCAATACATCAAGAAGATTTTTTCCTCCTACAGCTCTGAAAGCAAGCTTCTGCTTGCTTCTGTGCACACTGCATGTTGATCTGAGGGGAATGACTGTTCCAGGAGGTTAGGACATTTTAAAATATTTTTTACTTACTCCTATTCAGAGCAGTGGCAAAATGTTTTTTGTCCCTGGGGAGTTAAGGTGAAGCCCCAGTATTTCTGGTAAAGAAGTTAATAACATAGAAATTAAATGAATCATAAACTGTAAATTTCCCTCCAGTGATAATTTTCTTGAGAAATGACGTACTATGCCTGGCCCATTCTTCCATATGTTTTACATGAACAGAAATGTCCACTGTCATCATCCAAATCGTACAGACAGGTGTCAGTATATGTAACAGTCTTAATCCAAAAGGGGTGAATTATCACTGGGTAATAGAAAGCATGTGAGTGGGGGTGTTTTTTTAGCATTATTGCTACAATCAGATTTCCTCTAGGCCTGAGCAGCTTGGATATATATATCCATATGTATATCATGTCAACCCTGGATTTTGTCTATGATCCTCTGCTGGTGCTTTCTCCATGGTTTTGGTTGTTCCCTGGCAGAGCCTCACTGCCTGCTCTTTGGGGCTCTAGGGACCTCATACTTCTCTGCTGCTCTGGTGCTGCAGTTCAAAGTCACTCTGCTGAGGAATCTGGGTCTCTGGTACACCACCCTAATTCTTACTGTTCTGTCACAGCACAGTGTTATCAAAGCAGGGATTTTCTGTGCCTAGCAAAGAAGACACGAACTGTGGTCATTAGCTCTATCAGTATACTAAAGCAAGAAAAGGAGTGCAGAACTACAAAGAGTGTTTGTTTTTCTGTATCGGACCATTATGATAAAATATGCATCCTCAGTTATTAGATAGCTCATGAATAAATATATTATTCTGCTAGGCATCACAAGCTTGCTCTGTTAAATGCAGTCTTCAAGTTATTGTTCTTAAGACCACGAGTTTCAAGTTATGAGGTGGTTTTATGCAGAATCAGCTTAGAGGGAGAGGGAATTGCATGAGCAGCAGAATGCTTTGCTCTCTGCTAGAGGTGCTGATTTGCATCTGTCCCTAAAACAAAGTTGACCTCTGGGAAATAGGGATTTTCTTTTTGGTACAATTCCTGCAAGAAGAATTGCCTTGCATGCCTTCTGGCTACTTCTTCTCAAGATCAGGGATATGTGTAAACAAAGTGAGTCAAACTATATCCACAGTGCAGTTTGCATTGTAATGTAGAGATACTTCAGTAAGCCTTAAAAAAACTAGCACAGTTCCTGAAAGCTGTCTGCTGCAGTTTAATCTGGTTGTCAGCTCTGTAGAGATCTGCTGTGGGTAACAAACAGACCTGGCCTGGAGCTGAAATGCAGATTAAGCCAGGGCAAGAGGGAATGTTTCCAGGACTTGGGGTAGCATCATGGTGCTTATTCTTGATGGAAACTCTGCACCTCTGACATCTTCACTCCTTAGAGACTGCCTGCATTGTGATTCTGCTTGGAAGCAAAGGCACAATGCCTCGGCAAGACACCTGAGACTTAGGGAGAGATGGCTGCATGTTAAGGTTTAGCTCTGTTACTTGTGCCTTCTTCCTTTTAGGCCCAGGAGCACTGGCGCATCAAAACAAGAGAGGGCGAAATGCATGTAAATAAAGTAGGACAAAGTGGTTAACACAGAGAGAAGGAATTCATGTACAAGCAAGACAATAACAAAAATTAAAAAGCCATGTGAAGTGGAGTACCTTTCATCAGGGTTCATGTTTTTCCATTTTTTAACACATGATGTTTTTGTTTCTCCCATGCTTTTCGAAGAACTGCAAAATTATTATCATCTTTTGTGAAGTCCTGCTTAAAAATTCTCCTTTGCCTCTGCATGGTATCAGGGCAGCAAATTGGTATTGCTATTTTCTTGGATTGAATTATATGTTTGCTGTCTGTACTAGCCTTAGGAGGCTTTGTGAGTTATTTGCAACAAAATGTGTAATTTCATACTTCCTAATTCTTTCCCTTTGGGGCTGGAAAAAGGTAACAATCATTTCTCCACAATATGGTCAGCAAACCTCACAGATGATGGGGAGACTGCTGTTCCCTGTGATCCCTAGTTCCCACAGAGGTTCTGCACAGTTTTGTTCTGAGGAAGGCATGGGCTTTTCTGGGATTTCAAGTCATAGCCACATTTTCCTTTTGCATTTTATTTCTTCAGGTTCCTTGCAGCTCTGGCATTGGTTTCCAACTGGCATGTATCCTTGTTTTCAGTTTTCTGTTGACTGAAACACAAGAGAGGACAACTTGTTCTTCCCTGCTGCTGCTCAGAAGTATAGCCATAAGTAGGCACTGGATTCTGACTATTCTGCTCTGCTCCCTGAGGCTACTCCATGGGAAAGGCTCTGTGCCCAGCCTGAATGAGTGGCAGTTTTGTTTCTCACTTTCCCTTGAATCGGGGCATAACAGAGATTTCTTGTTATTTCTAAAAATTGCAATTATTCTGGGTTTTTGCTTTGTCTCTAACCTGTGGCCCAAGCAGCTAGTACTGACTAGTGAGCCCTAGCAGAAACAGAGGGGAGCAGTTCTTGGACAACTGGGTTATACTTTTCCAAAACATAAGTAAATGTACTTTGCACAAAGGACTTGATTTTTTTTTTTCCAGTGTTACCAATCCAGGATTTAATACATGCCTTGACCTCTTGTCTTGGGCACACGCAATAAACTTAAGCAACTCCTCCTATGCTGCTGTTCATCTAAGATGGATATGAAAGATGGCAATAATTACTTTCGCATTTTCCTCAAAAAATTATTTTATAATACCTTAACCTTGCCATTCTGTTGCCTTCATCCCAAATTCTGTCTCCTTTTCAAGGCTTCTTTTTATACTGATAAAAAGTCTGGGAATGTGCCACTCCAGGCACCTGCTAAAAGCCTTAATCACCCTCTGTAGTTTCATCCTACAACAGCTCTGGCAACCAGCAATCATGTTTTGGCTGGGACCAGACAGGTTTGGGGACTTTTTAAAAGAAATCTGATTGACTTGAGCATTGTCTGGCTCAAGTGTTGGCTCCGCTGCATTTCTGTCAAGCCCTTTACAACTGTGTCCGTCTTTCCTAAATCCTCCCTAATTTACATTCTATTTGTGTAAGAATTTTCCTACCCCAGGAAGTCAGAGCAGCCACCAACCAGTCTACCCTCCTGCCTCCAGAAACACATTTTGCCAAAACCTTCAGGGATGCTGCATATTTTTTCACAGTGTGTGTTGGAGTGCCCCTCACTATACATATTTCAGTAACACGAAGAATATCTTAACATAGATGAATGCATAGAAGTGCAATTTCTCCAGAGTCTGGCTGCCCTCTTCCCCTCACCCTGTCGCTGTTCATGCTCCTTTTAAAGCCCTATGCAGTCAGCCATACAGGGAAACAAAAAGATACACCCTGTACCTGTCAACCCTGGAGTTATTTTTGTGGCCGTTTATTTTCATGCCTCTAGGAAAGCATCACTGAACACCTCCAAGGGGTGGTGATGCTGTCAGACATGCTCCGTTCAGCACTCTCCTCCTGTCACTTCCCACTGAACCTCTGACCCCAGCTGGTCCACCTGGGCTTTATTCTCCAATTCAATGAGATCTCACTGTTTCCAGGCTAGACGTTAGCTCATCCTTCCATGGCAATTCAGCGAGGATGATGAAATACAGCGACTGTGAAGAGAAAAGGCAGCAGGGAGGTGTGTTCCTTTCCCTTGACATGTCCTGCCAGCTTCTAGCAGCTGGCAGCTTAGTGACATCCTGGGCTGGAGCTTGTGTCTGAGTTATGATGTTTAACAGGCAACAATAGGGAAAACCCCCAAGTGTTCTGGAAGCAGAGCAGGGACAGAGCATATGGATGTGGCTGTAGGTATTCCATACCTGTTCTGTACCACCCGCATCACTGCTGGGGGCGGGGCTTCAGGGTTACAAGCTGGACATGGGATGCTCATCACGAGAATGGTCAAACACTGCACCATGTTGCATGGCAAAGTTGTGGAGTCTCTATCCTTGCAGATTTCAGGGAGGGTGAAGAAGAGCTGAGCTCACCCCTGGAAGTCTGTCATTTTGCTTCCCTCTCTTCCTCCAAAGTATAGCAGGGATCAGCACCTAGAGACTCTCCCCTCTCTCATCACTGCCTGTGCCTTCCTGGCATCTTGGAGAATGAAAACAGCAAACTCTGTTGTTTGGTGAATGTGTCCACCATCTTGTCTTTGTTTGGTAGCCATGAGGAACTAAGTTGAGGTAGTAAACCCCTTTTTGTGGGTAAAGCACCTTCTCTTTTTGTATACTTTTGTTATAAACACTGTTGCTGGCACTGTGCATTCTTATTCCACTGCTGCTTGCTCTCAGTAATTGTTATCTCAGCCCAAGGTCTCTGCCTTTGTCCTTTTCTGACCTGAAGGGGAAGAGGAAAGGGGAATGGCTTATTTGGACCTGTATTTGGCTGATGTTAAACTACTTCTCCATTCACCTTTTTAAAGGAAATTTATATTTCTATTTTATAAATATTTTTATATATTATATGTTATATATATTTTTATAAATATTTTATTATTTTATATTTTCTAAAATAGATTGTAGTGTTTAGTTCCACAGTTATGTTGTGTGGCTTGTGAAAAAGAACTTCCTTCTGCTTGCATTAATGCATCTGCAGGAGCATTACAATGCTGCTCTCTTATTGAGTGTGGTAATGGATACAGCACACTTTAACCAACAGTCAGCCAGCACGTCAAGGGAGCTGATCCTTCACCTCTTCTCAGAACTGCTGATGCCACACCAGGAATGCTGTGTCCTGTGCTGGGCTCCACAGTAGAAGGGAGAAATGGACAAAGTGGAAAGAGTCAAATGAAGGGTCATTAAGGTGTTTAAGGGAGCGAAGCATCTGTGACGTGAAGAAGAGATGTGAGAAGTGGGGCTGTACCACCTGGAGAAGGCTTAGAGGGAACTCATCAAACCTGATGGAAGGGTTCAGAAGACAGAGTCTTTTGGAAAGTTCAGGGTAACAAGTCAGGAGGCAATGGTTAAAAGCTGGAACATGGGATGTTCATCATGAGTGTGGTCAAACACTGGACCACATTGCACAGCAAAGTTGTGGAGTCTCCATCCTTGGAGGTTTCAGCTCTTAACTGGGAAACTCCCTGAAAACATTGTCTGTCTCGACCTGCTTTGACCAAGGACTTGGACTTGATGATCTTTAGAAATCCCTTCCAACCTTAGCTATTCTGATTCTATGAATGATCATTTCCTTTTCAAGTCCTCAACTACATTCATGATTCCAGGAGTTCTTGGTTGTTTAATTGCCCCTCCTGTGGAAGTCACTTGGTACCTTCCTGCCCATTTTTGTATAATTTCTAGTTCTCCTTCTCTGATATGGGTGATGTGCAGCCAAAAGTACGTTAGTTCTGGAGAAAAATTAATCCCTTTTTCCTCAGATCTTGAGCTGGTGTTGGTATCTTTTTGGTACTGGCACTGCTTATGATCAGTTTCAGCAACAAGTGGCTCACATAAAAAAGACATGAAAACTTACAGAAAAAATCCAAGACCTCCTCCTTGAACATGTCAACAGCCTATTTTTGGCAGAACTTACAGCACATTAACCACCAGTCTTCAGGTTTGACCTCACAGCTGCAAGAGGATGTGAAAATATTCTGCATGGAGGCATCCATGTACAACTTTCTGTCACTTTCCAGTTCTCAATTCTTCCATCATCTTCTTTCACTTTTCTTGAGAAGCTGCACATCACAGCCATCACACACATGCACACTTATAGGACTTAAAAAACACAATTCCCTGTCTCAAACACTGTCAAGGCTGCAGAAGGAACTTGCCATAAGATAAGCCACTACAGTGGGAACCTGAGATAAGCACAGAAGGGAGGAACTTGTGACAAGAGAGCACTAATTCCAGGCCTGACAGAGGTGAATCTGTTTAGCACAACCTGCATCTGGACAAAAATTCCCACTGACTAAACAGTGGAGAAGGAAGCAACTGCTTATACACATTATCACCAGTCAAAGATCATCCCAGGTTATGGGAATGGCATCTGAGACCACTCTGTGGATACCCAGAACTTGGGCTGCATAAAGGTGATACCTGCAGAAGAACAGCTCCAGGAAACCCACCACTGAGAAGCCCAGGGTATAGCAGAATAAATAAGATGCTGCTGGATCCATGGGTGGTGACTGTCTTTTGCTTGGTCTCTCTCCCTCTCTCTCTCTCTCCCCCCTCTTCGTTCTATTTCTTTCTATCTCTCTGCCTCACATTTATTTTTTAAAAAATCCCTATTGCCGATTTTGGCAAATGGTCTCTTTTTCACCTTGATTCAGGCAGAGGCATTTCTCACTGATTGGATGTTAACAACACTGGCAGTCATCTAGGGCTGAGTTAGGCTGGGTGTCCACATTTGTTTCACCACTCAGAGGAACCATGACATGTTCCCTGTCCTGTAAAGTCATTTTACTAGACATGGTCTTAAATGCCTTTGAGCTTCCCACACATCTTATTGTGTTTCCATTTTCCCCATATATGTTACATATAGGACACCAAGGGCAGAACATAACTCAAGGCTACAACATCAAAGTGCAGATGTCTGCATGAGTGTGTTCCCAGGCACAGTAAATGTCCAAGTCCCAGAGAGACATTGAAGGGCTCAGTACAGTGGCCTGCTCATGAGTGTTAAATGCCATTTGGGAATTCCTGTCATAGCCCACTAAGTGCATCCAGAAGCTGCTCCTCTGGTGTGAGACATCACTGAAAGCTTGTGTTATTTTGAACAACCTTATGCAGATGGACCAGATGCCCTGAGGCATCTCAGATATTACTCAGTACTTGTGTGTTACCTACTATCTCAAGCTTTCTGGCTACATTGACTACTTTTACTAGTGGCTTGTTCAATTTTTCCACAGACAGGCACCAAGGGATGCTGGAGACTCATTGGCTTTGACTGGCAGTCCAGTGAGGATGCCTAGTGAGAAAATGCCACTGTCCTGACACTTGAAGCATAGGCAAATACCTGCCATTTCTTTCAGCTGTTCCAGAGTTATAGCTGGGGGAAAACTTTTGTGCACATGCTGATTTAAATCCTTCTGATACCATGCATCAATGAAGAATTATGTCTTTTTACATATATTCGTCATTATAATTCTGATTCTTCAGCTCTGAGGTCTCCAGAGTAATGAAAGCATCCTCTTTTCTTACTTTTACCTTATGTAAGAATAATATCCTTAAAGGTAGGAATCATATGGCAGATGTTCCTTCCAGGTTTGCCCTGTACTCTGCTAGCAGATCCCTTCTTCCCTGGAATACATTCCCACATCTCTTCGTGTCTCTGGTTCCCAGCTTCTCAAATGAGAGCATGCTTTTAAAGAGTCCCAGGGACAGACATGTTTCCATCAGAGGAATGCAGACATTTCCCTTGTGTGTAAGCCTTTTTCTAACTGTTTTTTCACCTGTGGCTTTCATCTCACTTCAGAGATGCTTGACTTCTCAATCTCCATCCTGAACTTTAGCCATTTGCCTTCTATTCCCCCTATTTTTTTTAATGTTAGCATCAATGCTTTTAGCACCATGCTGGTTTTACTCAGTAAAAAAGGGTTAAAACTCCATTTGCTTTCAAGCTCCATCTCCCTGCATTGTGTCCATTGTAAAAAGGTTTGTGTGTTGCTTTTTAATTTCCATATAGCCTGTACACCCTTATAGAAGCTTTCTGTAAACTCTCACTGAAGAATATACTCTGCCATAATTCTTGCATTACTTTCCAGAGGTCAGACCTTGTCATAGCTTGTGGCCTCGGCTAAAGGACATCCAGATTTCTGAAGCTTCCAGCTTCAAGATTTGTTTCCTTTTTATTAACGTGTGTGACTCTTGGCTGTCAAGGAGGAAGCACATTTTGGAGGCTTCATGCCAGATTGGACTTCAATTTTACTTAGAAAATCTAAGCTTATTCTGTTGAGGACGAATCCTGTGCCTTGCTGGAATTTTGCTTTAAATCGTGTGTTCCAGTTCCCCATCCTAATATCTTCCTTCAGGAATATAAATTGCTAAAATTATAAGATGTGATCACAAGTCTGACATAAAGTCTGTTTTGTACTCTGTAAGCAAATCTGACACTTCATTTCACCACTCTTCCTCTTTTTTTAATGTAGTAACACAATTTCATTATCAGTCTAAGTTAATTGCAAGCTATTAAAACCAGAAAAGGCTTCAGAACCAGCAAAAGTCACAACTGTAGTCTTTTAGTCTCTTAGCATCTGTAGTCTTTTTCTGCATCAGATACCAAAGTCAAACCTTCTCCAGTCGTTTTCCACATTTCTGGAGAATTCCACCATCATTTTTTTTAATCTGTTCCATTCTTCTTCTGGGAAATGTTCTTAGTTAGTTTTGGTTTTGTACACACACTGTACCCATTTTGTTTGAAGCTGCAGAAGACAGCAGAACAGTTTCATTTGGTATTTAAACTTTGTCTGATCATGATTTCACCTCATGAACCTCTGCTTAATGAAGGACCTGGCCCTTGCCAGCATCTGCCGAGGTGTGGTTCCACACAGCCTTCCTCCCTGCTGCTCCTAGAAGAGGGATAATAACAGATTAATACAACCATGGATGTTTAGGAGACCACAGGAAGACAATTTATAGACTTAATATGTTACCTCCAGAGTTACAGATCATTGCACATCTGCATTGTTGCCATAAGCGTTACTTCTTCTGCCTTCCCTAAATGTAATGGATTTTTTCTGCTAAATGAGTCCATCAGTTTATGCCAGGAGACAAATGACTTTCTCCTCCTATGGCTGTGAGTGCTGTGGAGCCCAAAAACTGGTACAAAGCAAGAATTCGGCAGTGTATAGAGAAAGGCAGATGAGGTATATGTAGGACATGAAGTCATGAGCTGTCTCCTTCATGGAATTCAGGCTGTAATGTTATTTGTAGTGGGGAACTGAAAAGGATAAACTTTGAATTAAAAAAAAACCCACCTTATGTGACCATTTCTTCTTCAGTTGTATGTTTTACTTTAATGTATCCCTGTTGGTGACCAAGTCAAGGAGCAAAGACATGACTCGCTCACACTTTATGCTGCAGACCTATTATTTTACCAGTGGGAAATAAGGCTTTTGCAGTCTATTATGGGTAGCAAAATTGCTTCATCCTCAGGAATCTAAGTATTTCATGAGCTAGCAATAGGGAGCCCATACAAAGCTATAATTTGCAATCTGAATCTAATTTCAAACTTCATCTCACCAAAAATGAAAATTAATGTGTGAAGGGACTCCTTGTATCACAAGTACTCTCTTTCTGAATTCTATTATCTTCTGAGTTAACCCATAATTTAGGTTTTTTAAACAAATTAAATTGAAATTGATGGATGCTTTAAAGTTTATAGTTTAATTTCTTTGTGTACTGTATCTTAACAAATTACAGTCAGCTTCAGCTATAACCAAGTGTACCTAATATGAAATAATCTTGTCAGGAAGCCTACTTGCTTAGGCTGCAGAGTTTTCAAATCTTCTTAGCATAAAGGAGAACTATTGATAGACCATATCCAGGTGTGTTGAGATCATGTAGTCCTGCAAATCTCCTGGAAATAGATGGTAGGGACGAATAATCACCATCTTAAACATGGCTTAAACCTCTAATTCAATGCATACATAATATATATCCTTCTGATCTGAAGAACACTGCCTTGGAGAAGACAGGCTAGACACAGCTTGTCTTAGCAGGAGTGACAAGAACAATTTTGAGGCACTGGAAAGGTGATGTTTCCCAAGTTGTTATAGGACAGGCAGCTATGCTTCTGTGCAGATGGGAGCCATTTGAATGCCATCTTTACAATGAACCCATGTACAAGGGGGTTTCTGTTACCAGCAGGAGCCTGCATGGGCTGTGCCAAGGCAGGGGCCCTCTTGTACAGGAGGCCCACAGCCTGGAGGCACCTCACTGGAGACCTGGAAACAGATCCAAGCATAGGAAAGGGCTGCATGTCAACACACGTGGGCAAGGAGTGAAGGCATGCCCTGCAATAAGAGCAACCCTGAACTATCTCTGATTACCAAAGAACCAGATCTTATTTACTTGCAAATCAGCCATGACATTTTTCATGTCATCCAGCAGCCCCATTCTACCTTTTTGGCTTAAAAAAAAAATACACTTCAATTGTTCCAAGAGTAAACTCATTGTAAACACTAAGGAAAGTAAATAAATGATCCTAAGCAGTTTCTTGACAAGGTCTTTCTCGCTTTCTGGCAGACACTTGGGGTCTGGCGTCTGATCACACACGTGCCATTCTCTGTCCCTGTGAAAGCTTCCTTGAGTGTGCACCAAGTGTCAGACACGTGGGAAGCTCTCCCCATGGGTGCTCATGGAAGATTTACCAGCCCTCAGCAGCAAAGACCTCTGAGAGCCTGCTGGCAGCAGGCAGGGTGTGCTCCCTCCACGCTGCCGTGCCCTGCCAGTGGCTGTTCAGAGCTGGCCAGGGGCTGGGGGGCACTTAGAGCAGCTGAGGTAGCCACCAGTACACTCCCCGGGGATGTCTGAGATCAACGGAGAAGGCAGAAATGCAAAGAAATACTCAGAATTATGCAACAGCCCTAATTCAGTCCCTGACACATACATATTCCTTAACTTTGGGGACCTGGCATTGAAACCTTATCATCGAGTGTCATTTCTTACCCACAACAAAGATAATGCAGCTTCCATGTCTTACATTTCCATAGGAATTTCAATGAGCATGGATTTTCTCACGTTTGTTTTGTTTTGCTGTTACTTAGGTGCTTTCACTTTTCAGGTGAAACTGGAAAAACAGTCTGTCTAATACGGATTAATGAGTCTATGTCTCTGTGGAGGAGGAATAATCACATGAAACATGAGTTATTGTTTTATTATTGCTTCCAAGAGTCAGGTGTTAAATTTTTTTCTGTCTTGCATTACCAATTGCTTCAATTTAACTTGTAAGGACTGAGGAGCTCACATTCTCACTCTTCATGCATTCCCATAACTGAGCTCTCAGACCTTTACCAGCAGAATAATGACATGATCCAGTATAAATCAGGATAGACAAACGCAAATTATATATAAAAGTCATGGTATATACTTATGGTAAAGAAACTGATTATTGAGGAGTGAATCAAACTGACCTAAGTAATTTTCCAGAATCCTTTAATATTCGACTGGACAACATGTGATGTTCTTAAATACAGAGAAGAAGCCACGTGAGCAGAGAGCAGGAATTTATATGAAAAAAATAATTCTCTTGGAAAGCCATGAAAGCACCAGTTTACAAGACATCTATTGGGGCCTGTCATTTATTTAGGGTGGTCCTAAGCAGAGCAGATCTAGTCCTTTGAACATTATATTTTTATGTGAATGTGTAGATAATTGTATAGTATATTGGTCTTGTCTACTTTTATAAACAACATTTTTATTGTACCATTAACAAATATTTTTCAGAAGCAAAGGAAAGAATGCACAAACGTACCTGATGCACTTTTCTTATTTATGCACATGTATTAATGCTAAATAATGCATGTTATTTGGCACTGGAAAGTTATTCTTGTGCCTATTGACATAAGTATTGCTGTTTCTGCAAACAGGTTTCTCATACATATTCATTACCTTGCTCTGCTTGACACAGACCCAGGTAAGCAATCATCATTCAGTATTTCATTGTGTGAAATGGCAATAAAGAGTCTTGCAGCACCCACTACCTTCGCAGCCACTGGCTCAGACATTTAAACACTACCGTTTTAAACATTGTTTCCAAGAGGCTTAAAGTCTGGAGAAAGCAGGTCCAGGAGCAGAAGTTCAGCTCTGAAGCAGGGGGTGAAGTGGTGCAGGTCACTCGGAGCCCATCCATACATGTTCCTTCCTTCCCCTGGGGGGCAGCAGAATATTGCTGTTAAGGGCAGTTCACTTCATGTTAAACCCTTGGGACTAACAAGCACAGCTGCCTTAGCTATGCTGAATTTTCCTGCCATGTACTCCTGCCATCCTGGAAATAATCTGTCGTGCTGCTGGATGGGAAGAACATTACCAGGGGAGGAGGGTTGGTTGAAATAAGACACTTTTACTGAAAGCATTAAGTGAGACAAATTTCTAACCTGTAGGTACATTCAGATTGTAATTTGCCTCTCGCATGCTTTAAATTCTACATCAGCTCTAGGAAGGGTCATGTCTGGGATGCTGAATTGCCTTATTGAAGGTGTTACTTTGGCAGGGATGGCAAATAAATTCTGGATTGCCGCAAAGGCAGACCTGGACCTACAGACACTCCAAGAAGTCTCTGCATCCTCTTTGTGCTGCAAAATTAGCTTGTCCTTTCATGGGCAGGTGCAGTGCAGGTTGTGCTGCTTATCCCAGGATCCCCAAAGCATCAAATACTCCACTTGTTTTGGGAGCAGCATGAATGTTATTCTCACAGAGCACCTATGGCTCAAGCTGTTCAGCACAAGTTTTCCACACTGCTTTGCCAATGCCTTTCTCTTTATTCACCTGATCTACAAGCACCACCCTTGAAAGAAAAGTGTCTCCATACTTTTCTCCTCCCATATTATGCTGTAATGTTCAGAAACAAAAGCAGTCTCCTAAAGCAGTTACACTACCTGGCAAACTACTAAAATTTTGAAACTGTTACACATTTGAACATTTCTTTGTTATTCATCATTTCTGGGACCATATTTTATTTTATTATAAAGAACCAACCAAACCAGAGGGTACTTCCATTTGCACTGTACAAAGCTCTACAACAGGCTGCATGCATAGCCCTTCTCATCTTCACCTGCTGCCTCTTTGCTCAGGCTGCAGCATAACTCTGCCCATTGCAGTGGCAGGTATTTCTGCAGTAAATATCAGGCCTTAAGAAAACGAAGGTGAGCACATTTCACATAGTTTTTCCAGTCAGAGTGGTCTCAAGAGTGTTGGTGGCAAGCTGTCAGCTTGGAAGTGAAGGATGCCATATCCCATTATCAGTCTCACCACATCCTCCCTTTCAATCACTCTTTGAAGAAGCCCAAGGCAATTGAGAGGATATTGAATCACTTCTGTTAAAGTTGGACTTCCTAAAGCTGACTGTGGTTTATTAAAAAAAATAGCACTGGAAGAGATTTAAAGAAAGCATAAATCCTATTACCTTGGAAAGTACTGGAAAGAGTGTTGAGGTCCCGCAAGGGCATATAGTGTAATGTATTAAATATGGTATCCTACCACAAGCAAGGCTTTCTTTGGCTGTAGGAGATATGATGAAAAATAGGGCTAAAAGAAGGTTAAGAGGCTCTGGATTCTCAATTACTTTGTAACAAAAGTGTCTTGGGATGATTTATGAGAGATTCAGGACTTTTGTTTCTTCTGGGAAATGATTTTTTTTATGGGAAACTATTCAGAGTGCCATGAAGCCCCATTTTTTTCTAACTTAATGTATTTTGTACCTCCAAGTACCATATGGCAAAATTAATGCTAATAATAATAATGATAACAACAACAACAACAACAGATCGGATGAAAAGCCTCATTTCTGTTGGACAAAATATCTGCAGGAGAGGCCTCAGCACCGTGTGGTGGTTCAGGAAGGCAGCAAGATGGTTTCTGCATGTGGGGATGCTTTGCCACGAGAGGTGTCCTGCACTCCCAAGGGCTGCAGTGCCTGGCTCCCCACAGTAGCAGAACTCCACACAAGGACAGGTTGCTCTCCATGAAGCTTCCTCTCCCCAGGATGAAGGCAACCTTTCACAATACCCATGTGCTGTAGCCAAAGAGGATGACATAACAACGTGACAGTCATTAGCCTTACCCTGCTTTGAAAAGCAACTGTATACAATAACCACATACACAGCCCATTTTAAGGCTCATCAATGCTTCCTGGAGTGTTAAAACTACTTTTGTTTTCTACAGTTTCATTCCTGTTACCCCAAAAGATCCGGCATCATGATGGGATATTAGCCGGATGCTTTTCATTGTGAAACATCATCAACTGAGTCATTTACTGAATCCCAACATTTTTGCATCTGGGCTGCAAGAAAACAGATGTACACAAGTGACTCTGAGGACTGAAATGACTCACAGCACTTTGTGACCAGACATGCCAAGTGAGAAGGCAAGATGGCAGCTCAAACCACAAGGCCCAGTGTGAGCCCACGGGGCTGGAAACATTTTATTTGTAACTGGAGCACATTTCTTATGGAAGCTGCTGAATGATGGTTAACTCTAATGCTGTGTGCCACTTTCATACAAAGGCATTTCACCCTGTGTAAGGGCATCATAAGAGCAATATAATTTCTTAGATGTGCAGTGTGGCTCCTGACTCTAATATTGTCTTTTCTGTATATCAGTGGGAGTTCTCAGCATATAAAAGTATCGTACCAGAAGCAAAATTTCATTTGCAGGTTGGGAGCATAAATTTTGTTCTAAGATTGATTAGAAATGAAATTTAAAAGATCCAGAGATTTACTGGTTCAGCCTACAGTCAAACTGCTAAATGCTGCAGTGCCAAAGAGAGTCAACTACTCTCAACCTTTTGCTTATCCTCTTAGAGCACCAAAATCAATCCCTGAAATGAAGTAAACATAGCTGCATTGATCTGGCAATGACCTAATTTTTGAAAGTCACTAAGAGGCTATAATGGCATTTTCATAAAATACAGCATTTGTTGGAGTGCTGACATGCAGGCAGTGGGAGGGTTAAGTGATTGCTCTGATAAGTCTCATCACCGGAGAGCAAACAGTAGCAGGAATTCCCCAGGGTGCAGAAGAGAGACAAGATCATTAAAAAACCTCAAGTGCTGTTCAATTAAATTTGACAGTTTTGATAGTGGTATGATTTTTCTGGATAACTTTGACATCAGAGCAAAAAGATGTATTGCTTTCCTCTTGCAGAAAACTTAAAAGAACAGTGCCCTCTTTGTTTGGACAGCCTATTTATTTGCCCTCGGCAGCTTTCTTGAACTGAGACTCACTGAGCCTGATGAGGGCAAACCTATGTCAGGTGACCCTGTTGGATTTGCTCTGTACCATGGGTGAGGTGTTCCTAATTGCCAGAGACACCTGCACACACTTTCACTGAGGCTCCTGCATGAACACAAGGGCTGGTGTCACCTCTTAGCAACTGCTGGAGATGCAGAATGTGGTGGCCTGAGACTCCTTGGGTGTCCTCAGGAGATCCATGCACACACAGCAGATGCAGTACAGGACTTACAAGACTTTCCATGGAGAAGGGGAGGGAAAGCTTAAGGCATGCTCATGGTGCAAATGTTTATGCTCAACCAATTGAAGTGAACAATAAATGTTCTTCTGCAAAGTCCCCAGAGAGTCCTGCTGCCTGCTCTTGGGTGTTTATAGAAACGCTTGTGGTAAAATTAGATACTCCTTGAGGCAAAGAGCAGGAATAACTCTGTAACACAGTGGCTAGGACACTCACAGAAATGCCAGCCCCTGTAGATATCCGTCTAGGTGTGGACAGAAACTTGGTGTCTCCAGGTAAATTTCTCACCACTTTACCTACAGATTAATGTTGATTCGTATTTCATCTCACTCTCCCCTATTTCTTTTTTTTTCCATTCTTTCAGCCTTTTCTCTCTAGTCACGCACTCATATTCCCTCTCCCTTTCCTGCAAAGGGTGGTTCAGGCAATCAGCACAGTAGTTCCAGCTGGGAATCCAGATTGGAGACTACAGGCTCAAGGTGACAAAGCCAGATACACATGCACCTTTCTTCAGCTACCTCCCTTTTGGCTGACTCTTTGCTTGGCTTTTGGGCCTTTTCAGATTTTCTGCCCTAGATAAGGTGCCCAGAAGCTCCTTAGGAGCTGTGCATGTGTGGAGATAACACTCATGAGGCTCTTCTTCAGCTTCATAGTGCTTCTGCTTCTGCACATGGCCTAAATGTGCCCCTCCCCATTTTCAAGTCTTTACCTTTCAGCAGTTCTTTTGGGTCATACAAAAGATTTTAGGGTGAGCATGTGAACCAAGTACTTAAAGGATGTAAGTTCAGCAAAGCACTCAAGTTGATGAAACTGACTCCATCATATATCTCTAATTATAGTGTACAGTAGATTATGTCCCTAGAAATCAGTATTTAGCTAAGAAGCCATTATTTTTGCTTTCCTATAGTATTCATTGTTTAGCTTTTAAAATTTCTATTTCTAAGACAAACTTTCTGATTTACTGTTACTTCAGATGTGTAAACAACTTCTTTCCAGTGCTAAAGGTTGTTGTAGCCCTCTGTTACTATAACACATTTTGTGTTTTACCAGATTGTGCTTGGAGCACCTGGTTGCAGTGCCTCAGCAGAGTGCCTTGGAAAATAATCCCTTCAGTTCTCTGTTTAAATGACTCCATCTCTAACAATCCAGATTTAGTAAAACACTTTTTTTTCAAAAGTTGCTTTATTTTGGCTACCCAAAACAACTCATGCTCTTTCTTTGGTATTACCTTCTGGATACCTTACTCTGCCTCTTTGGAGTTGCTTTTCTTTGCTGGCTTTCTATGTCCTGCATTAGGCTTATTCTATTTTGTCCTGGAGGCCATGGGTCTACTTTGTAATTATAGGTCTTTGTTGTCTTTCTTGGAGTTTTTTTCCAATGTAGCAATACCTCCTTATTTTTAATTGACTTGGCAGAGAAAAGATGTGAGCCTGAAATGCACCACGGATTACAAGAACGTTATTTTTTCAAGTTTTGCCTGAACAAGAACAAGGTAGATTTTTGCTCAACTGGCCAAAGCTAGGATTACCTTCCAAGTCTGATCAAGAGCACTGCCTCCTCTCTGAAAAAAAAATTCCAAAAAATTTGGAAAGTGAGGCAGACACAAACTCTATAATTCCTCCTCCAAGGATGAACATGGGCTTCTGCAAAGTCAAAGGAAGCCAAAGGACTCTATGTCTGTATAATCCTAGAATCACAGAATCATTTGAGTTGGGAGGGAGCTTAAAAATCATCCAGTTCCAACCCCTTGCCATAGGAGTAGGACCATGAACTTGGACTTGCTCCAACAGCTTCATGTCTTTGTTGTACTGGGGGTTCCAGAGCTGGATACAGTACTCCAGGTGGGATCTCACAAGTGCAGAGTGGGAGAGAATCACCTCCCTTGACCTGCTGGTCACACTTCTTCACCCAGGATGTGTTTAGCTTTCTAGGCCATGAACTCACATTGCTGTATCATGTTGAATTTATTGTCAGCCAACATTTCCAAGTCCTTCTCCTCAGGGCTGCTCTCAATCCATTCTCTGCCCAGCCTGAATTTGTGTTTAGAATTGCCCTGATCCAGGTGCAGGACCTTGCACTTGGCTTTGTTGAATTTCCTGGGGTTCACACGGTTCATCTCTCAAGCATGTCAAGGTTCCTCTCGATGACATCCCTTCCCTCCAATGTGTCAATGGCACCAGAGAGCTTGGTGTCATCAGCAAACTTGCTGAGGGTGTGGTCAATCCCATCGTACATGCTGCTGACAAAGATAAATAGTGCCTGACCCAATACTGATCCCTGGGGAGCACCACTCATCACTGTACTCCACTTGGACATTGAACTCTTGCCTGCAACTCTTTCAGTGTGACCATTCAGCCAATTCCTTCTTCACCAAATGGTCCATCAATCCAATCCATGTCTCTCCAGTTTAGAAACAAAGATATCATGCAGGACAGTGCCAAATGCTTTGCACAAGTCCCATGGACATTTTGCACTTTCAGGTTACCTAGATGGTCTCAAACGTGATCTTCTGCAGTGGGCAGTTTTTCTCTCTCCTGGTTCCCACCTTTGCCCTCTGCAACCTGGAGAGCATGGCTGGAGCATTTGTCAGTGAAGACTGAGGGGAAAAAAGTCATTGAGTACCTCAGCCTTCTCCACATCCCAGGTAACCAACCGACTCTCCCATTGTCTTCTGGAGAGGGCCCACAATTTTCTGAGTTTCCCTTTTATCACTGACACACCTATAGAAGATTTATTTTGTTGCCTTTGATATCCTGGCTGGATTTAATTCTATCAGGATTTTCTCTTTCCCAATCTGATCCCTGTCTGCTCAGGCAATCTCTCTGTATTCCTCCAAGGCTAACTGCCCTTGTTTCACTGTATGACCTGTCCTTGTTTCCACCCTCTGTAGACTTCCTTTTAATGTTTGAATTTGCCCAGGGGCTCCTTTGTTCAACCATGCAGGCCTCCTTGGGGGTTTTGCCTCACTTCCTCTTTGCTGGAATGCATGACTTCTGAACTTAGAGGAAGTGATCCTTGAATACTGACAAGCTTTATTGGGCACCTTCTCCTCTAGGGCTTTATCCTATGGCACTCTACTAAGCAGATCTCTGAAAAGGGCAAAGTCTGCTCTCCAGAAGTCCAGGCTAATAAGCTTGTGCTGCACACTTCTCCCTGCCCTAAGGCTTTTTAAAACTCCACCATTTAATGGTCACTGCAGCCAAGGCTGCCCTTTTGCAATTCACGTTCCCTACCAACCTCTCCTTGTTGAGAACAAGGTCCATATTAGCACCTCTCGTTGTTAGCTCCTCTGTCATTCAGAGAAGGAAATTATCATCAATGTGTTCCAGGATCCTCCTGGATTGCTTATGCTCTGCTGTGTTGTCCCTCCAACAGATATTGGGGTCCCAACCACAGGGTGGTTGAAGTTTACCATGAGGAATGAGGAACTTGCATGTGAGGCTGCTCCTATCTGTCTACAAAGGGTTTAATTAGTTAGAAATTCAAGTAATTAAAATCTAGCAAAAGAGCGAATGAATTTTAATAAGTTACACTTGAAACAGAAAATATATTATTATTGGACATTCCTGTAAACTATTTTTTTATTGATTATAATGCATCCTATTCCTACATTTACTTGTCTTTGCTTTTATTTTAATCTCAGTGATTAAAAATGAAGGACATAAAAATGCATCAATGCAGTTGCAATTTCTAGGAAGTTACTTATAGTAAAAAATACTGGATCATCCTAATAGTTTTACAGAATAACATGAAAGCCACACTTGCAGTTGATTAGCTCTTTTTACTCAAATGGGGGGGGAGGATGGATGCATGGATGGATGCATGGATGGATGGATGAAAATAGGTACAAAACCCTTTATGCACTAGTGTGGATGCACCTATCAGCATACACCCCTCCTATAAAAATACAGCAGACCCATGTTTAATAGTCTGCCAGACAGTGGTTACCAGAGCATATAGTGTTTCTACATAATATAAATGTATTGGAATGATGTGACTTTTATCACCTACAAAATAAAACTCTTTTCACTCTGTGTGCAGGCTGAAGAGATGCTCTCATTAAAAATGCAAACTCACTGCTATGCTCTTCTCTGCTCACCTGCACAGCCTGCACCCCTGTGGAACTGATCCTGCAGAAGCTGAGCAATCTGCTGGGATCAATAATGCTCTAAAATACAAGCTTATGGCTTAACCATGCAAATTATTCCTCTGAACCTGAAGCACAAGTTAAGTGCTTAAAACTAGGGCAAGTCTTGGGGGAACCAGAACTGGGGTGCCCTGCCCCTTGCAGGAGCACACTTGCTCTGTGGTGGTACTCCCACAGGTGGCAGTGGGTGTATGCAGGGCTGGATCCTGTATTTGTTTGACCATTGATCATGTTATTCATCACGGTAAGAGTCCACTCAACAAAAGAGCAGATTGGCTGCATGAAACACAAATGTATTTTGGGAGCATTTTTGGAAGGTAAAAATTATTCAAACTATATAGGCAAGAGGCCAAATGAAGAACTGAGCTTGTTAAATTGAGCTGCTTTTCAGTTGGCACTGCCAGCCAGAGCCTGGTACAACATCTTTCAGGCACATGCCCTAATTTGCACTAGCTTGGATTATTGTTGTTCATTTAATAACATTTGATGATAGTCTAGAAAATCTTTGTGCCTACAAGAGCAGTGTGAGATGGTGGTAGAAAAGACTGCCAAGAGCATCAACTTGGTGTAGGATGATCTGTATTCTGGAGATGAGAGACTTGCTGGCATTGAGGAAAACCATTTGTGGTGGAGCATGTTGGACCTGTGCTGGCTTTGGGGTACCACATACATATCCTGGTCAACAACACAAACATCCCCATTTGAGTTTTCTTTTTTTCTTTTTAATCCCACACAAAGAACTTGTAAATAAGATGTCAAGATTGCAGTGGACCAGTGGACTAACACAGAGACAGCTGTGGGAAATGAACTGCACAAAGCTTTACCATGTGTGTGCTGTCTTAATGAGTGCAGGAGAGTTAACAAATGCAGCTTTTCAAGCAACAACACAAATGAATAAGGACTGGGAAGTTTGCATTTGAAATAAAAATATGGTTTTTACTTTAAAAATACATATTTGTTTCCAAAGGAGGAATAGTTCTGCTGCTTGTCTGCTCTTTTCTGCTTAAGTAGGAATTGTAACAGTAAATAATTTTACTGTAGAAAGTAACATTCGTTACCAGTCAATGATCTAATTTGCTCAACAAGTAAAGGGAAAAAGATCCTGATTTTCGTTTACCAAGGCAGGAGGTGGTCACCAACACAGAAAATGTTAATATTCTACTCTTCACAGATAGGTTATGTCGATCTATCAGTGTATTTCTAAGTACCCAATCATTGTCACATCTCCCTGGGTACATTACAAAATCAGATAAACCATGGCAACTGAATAATAATGTGGCTTGAAAGAAAAAGCCATTAACAAAAAGAAATGCATTCTCCCCCTCTAGTTCCTTAATTTAAAATTCACACCAGGCTCCAGCAATCTGAATATTAGATAAAAAATTTCAAAGAGAATACACAATGACTAAGTGGTTATATATTCCTATCCCCTCCCAGAAGAATAAATGACAACTGTGCTTGGCAGAAACCTGAGGAGCTGCACTATATGCAATCAGACCAATTGTATCCAGGGGTTTTTTTGCCTCCAGGCATGGCCAGCAGCAAACTGTTTTTGCACAGCATGTTTAGTCTTAAGCTTTGTAGCTCCAAAAGGAAGGCTAAGCAACCCCTGTTCTTCAGCGCGAGCCATGGAGAAGAAGCAGGCAGCATGTTTGCCTCGTGCATTTTCCATCTTGGCCAACACGGCAACAGTTAATCTCATGAAGGCTGCTGGCAGCTGTAGTGTGTCAGGGACTGTGATATAACTGCACAGCCCTTCCCCATCATGTGGCAGTGCATCAGAGACTGATACAGCCCACTTGCTCTATTAGGCACACGAGTATCTAACTGTGGCTAAGCTTTCAAGAGTGGTTTGTGGTGGCGAATGCCGCATGACAGTTGTATAATAAACAAACAAGAATTATCTTTGAGCAATTTCTGATATCTACAAGGGTGGTGTCCTTTCTTAAGTTTGAAAGCATGGATACTAGACTTCAATTTCTACCCTATTTTATTTTCTGCATTATATGCTTGCTCATTTTCCCGTCTTAACTTTCAAAAGCTCTCTCGTATAGAAGAAAGCATTCCATGCATATTTTTAATATTATCCTTTTCTCTATAGTGAAAAAGCCTTTTCAACTATAGTGTTTTTAGCTGGAGTATTTGAAACTATACACCCTAGAGACCTCCTTCTACATTAGTTAATAGAGCTCCAGTGCATTTGCTGTTCTTTTGATTAGGCACTATTCTTTGTCCCCTTCTTATTACAGCTTAACTTTCATTTGATCTGCTATCTTATTTCCTGTTGAAACTTTTTCAACGAAATATCCATGGTGGTGTTCGTGTTCTTTCTTATGATTTATTTGATTTAGAATACTGTAGTGCTGAGGTAGAGAGAGTTGCCTTCCACCTTGCATTTCTATCAGTTAATTTAACAGTAGCTATCTGTCCTATATTCAATTTCATCTTTCATTATGTGATGTCTTAACAATGTTGTGAGATTATTTGGAAAGTCTACAGCCTCCTGGTTTTTTATTATGAACTTGTGTCATCCTGAAATGATGTCATTTCATTCACTTCACTTCAGACTCTTTTTTGGGTATTATAACCCACGTCTGTGGATGTTCCTCTGCTTACACCCCTTCTTTTTATTGAATATTGGTTATATAGACTCTTCTTTTGCTGACAAATTTTCATGTTCTTCTAAGGCCAGTAAACAATGGTTCCCTACATCAGGTTTTGATTCCATCAGTGACAAGAATATTTAGAAACTTTGTATGAATAAATGAATAATTTTATTTTTATTGTATATTAAGGGAAGAATAAAAGTAAACATGGAGTTAGATTAAGGTCACATTTATTTTGAAATAAATATTGAAATATGCAAAATCTATAAAAATTATAACCATAAGCAATCAAAGTAGATATCTTGTTGCTACAGAGTAACAGGCACAGCTTTTTTAATGGACTATACCTACAATGTGCCATCAAGAAGGAAGCTAACAAAGCAGGCTTTGTATACTCTATATAATTAGAGTGATTAGTAAGAATACTTGTGTATCAGGAGAAGCAAATATTAGATTAAGGGCAAAAAAAGGTTTTTCTTAACAGCTTCAGCCCCAAGAGATAAGGTAATCCTGCATGTCAAACACACACCATAAACTGATCCACAAATAGTATCGGCTATCTGCTAAAAAGTATAAAGCAAGTCATTCATTTACAAGAACCTGCTCAGGACGATAAATCCTCAAAGGCTAATGAAGTAAAGGGCTCTGAGCAAGGATTTAGCTAGGTCTGTGTGCAGGGGAAAGATGCTCTTTCAGCACACATCCATCCCCCTGATCAGCTCACAGATGGCCTTTGAGGTTTGAGGACAAACAAGCACACATCCTGGTGGTTTTGTCCCCAGCTGCCTGTGTAGCCTTACCACCAACAAGCCTCGTGGGGCTCCCCAAAACCCCACAGGGTCACCAAGCTTCTGCAGGCTTTTCTGAATGCAGACACATGAATATAAAAAACAGGTTGTACAGCCTTGTATTTCTGCTGCACTGACAAACATAGGTATATCTGATTTTCCCAAACCCTGATTTCAGCACATCCAACAATTAATATGCTTGTATCAGTCCTGGGAGCATGTTTCCAGAGTATCCTTGAGCCCAGGGTCTTGAGAACTACAAGGCTCACTGGTGAATCACAGCTTCACTATCTCCTTTCAAAAAATCTGCAGCCTCACTGTCCAAATCATTGTTGGATATATAGTGTTTACATATAAAATTTTAGGGTTACTTATTCCATAATTTAAAATAGAAGAAGGGGTGAGAACTTCAACACAAGATACACACATGCACACAAGGATATGTATATGTATATGTATATGTATATGTATATGTATGTGTATGTGTATGTGTATGTGTATGTGTATGTGTATGTGTATGTGTATGTGTGTATATGTGTATATGTGTATATGTGTATATGTATATGTGTATATGTGTATGTGTATATGTAAAAAGTGAGTTGATAAAAATTAAACCCAAACCTTCAGCTATCAGCTTCAGCCTTAGGAAAAGAAGCTGTATGCCCAGAGGACTGGTACATCTCTCTTCTGGCAAAGCAGAAAGGGAGAGGAGATGTTCTACAGCCAAAACCCCCTTGACTGAAATGGGATTTCAGGTCCCCTGGAGACACACCTCAAACACAGCAAAACAGCAGCTGCTTGCGCAGATCCCTCCACATGCAATATGATCTAGGGGAACTGATAAAAACAAAGTTGCAAATTTTTTTAGGACTTAATATATTAAGTGCCGTCATGGCTATTTCGGGCAGTATTCTACCAGCTCCCAGGAAATTCCTGAGCACTGTTACTCCTGTCTACTTGGCACCATGTTGCACTTGGTGACAGGGCAGGCACAAGCCTGCGCTTATTTCTACAAAGCAGCAAAGTGTCATGAGAAGTGGCTGCTCCAAGTCAGCTTTGGTGGAGAAAATCACAGGTTTCTGAGGCCAAATGCGTTTGAGACTGGACAAGTTGATTCTTCTGAATGTATAGTACATAGATAAAGAATTTTCATTCTTTGCAACCAAGTTGTCTTTGATATCATATAATTAAAGAATGGCTTGGATTGGAAGGGACCCTAAAGATCATTTAGTTCCAACACTCCTACTACAGGCAGGGACACCTTCCACTAGACCAGGTGGTTCAAAACACCATCCAACCTGGCCTTGAATGCTTCAAGAGATGGGGCATCCACAACTTCTCTGGGTTACCTGTTACAGTGCCTCACCAGCGTCATATATTAGGAAAAAAATTTCCTACTAGCTAGCATGTTGCAAGATGGTTTGTTGTTCGTTACTGAATTATTGTGTCTGCTGGAGGTTCTTTCTGGAATTACTCACATTATATTTTGAATTTGACTGCAGACGAAGTTTGATGCTCTGTCACAGTGCAGGAGTCCTGTGTAGTCTCCTACTATATACTGTGCATGATCCAGACCCTCCTTGTGCCAGGGACACCAGCAAGCCAATTATCTGCAAAACTGTACAGTGGACATTTGCACTTTGGTGGCTGCTTATGCAGTTTTTAATAACCTTGAAATCTCAGCCAAGACCATGCTTGGCAGGACAAACAGAGTTTTGTCCTGTGTCTGGACTGTGCCTTGCCAGAAGTGCCTCTGCCAAGATGCAGCTCTAACAGGATTAATCTGGAGCAGGTGATGAACCTAGGGAGTTGGTGTAATGAAAAAAGATGGCTTTTTTTTTACTTGATGTGATTAGTAGATGAAATATGACTGTTTAACAGCACCAGATAAACATTCTAGCTCTCTTTAAGTAGTATAATGGACCATTAGCAGTTCTAACAGGCGTTAGCTCAACCCAGCTTTGTCTGATACGAATACCAGCAGCTGCTCTCTAGCAGGAGCCAAGTAGCAGGGATCACATCATATTTTTTCTGAAGACAGCTTACAGCTCTGCCTTTTACTGTTACTAAAGCAGAGATATTTTGAACTGGGCCCCTGAAAACCCCATTAGAGTCAGCAGGATTTCCAAAACTGTGTTCATCCAGAGCCCTAAATCAAAGCATCTTTTATTAGAAATATGGTGGCAATGTATCTGTTTGGAAAAGAATTATTCAGAAGGAAATTATTATGAAGTTCACATTTAAAAATGGAAGTAGACTATCTGGAGAAGCTTCCCAAAAGTCATACAATTGTAACACTGAGAGACATTTTAAAACAATTCCAGAGCCAAACTCATGCTTTAGAGCAGAACCAAGTATTTTCGTACAACCCATGAGACATGTCTAATCTCTACTTAAATGTCCAGTGAATGTGATGTAGAACCTGTCCTCAAAATTCCAGTGCCGTACGGAAAGCTGGAAAATGCCTCATGATATAGAACATAGTTTTGCATTACTGCAAATCTAGCTGTCCTCTTGTTTTCAATAGACAAGAAATACAGTTAAACACTATCCAATTTTTCTTTGGTATTTCAGGACCATTATTATATTTCCTCTAGCTTCCATTTTCTAAAGAAAACAATAATATATTTGAGCCTTTCCTTAGAAGTCAGGGTGTCTGAAATGCATTGCTTTCTTTCTGTGGTTCTTTTCTCAAAGGAGAGAACGAAACTGGACAGACTGTTTCAACAACACCAAAAATTGCCAAATTTTATTAACTCCTTTTAAATATTAACTTCTATATCTTATCTGACACTTCTGACAATGCATCTCATGACATTTTTCTTTCTGAGCAGCAGACTACTACTTTTGTCTCTTGTTAAAATGGTGATTCATTGTAATTCTAGATCCTTTTCTGAGAGTAATCCCAGATCCTCTCTGTATATATGCTCAAGCTTGTATTTGCGCATTTGATTTTTTCCTCTCTAAGTGCAGTACTCTGTGCTTGTCTTTATTTCAGTTCATCTGATTGATTTCAGGCTATTTCTCCAATTTGTCAAGACCATTTCAAATTCTAAACTTGTCCTCCACAGGGTTTGCAACCCCTCCCAGTTGGTGTCATCAGCAAATTAGTATACATGCTTTTCCATCTTTTAAACTGCTAATGAAATTATTGAACAGAACTGGCCCAAGATAGCCCCCCACAGGAGCCCATATAAAATGCTTGTCTGATTTGATAGTGTTGATAAGAATGTGAATCATCCTGACTATGCTTTTTCAAGCAACATATCCATTGTACAGTAAATTCAACGAGGCTGTCTCCCACTGTGCTGTGAAATGTTGGAGAACATTATACAGAGCAGGGTCAAAAGCCCTACTGAAGTCATCACAGTGACTGCTCTCCTGCAGGCTTGTAAAGAGAGGAAATCAGATAGGTTTAACATGACTAATTTTTCACAAACCCATGCTGTTTCTTATCACCTTGTTATTCTCTATGTGCCCATATAATACATGTAATAATGTAATCATGTAATAATTTGTTCCAGGATCTTTTCAGTTATTGAAATTATGCTGACTTCTCCAAAATTTTCGAGGGCTTCCTTTATTCCCTTTCTGAAGACAAACCATATTGGTCATTTTCTGTCCTCCGAAATGTCTTCTGCACTCCATGTGCTCTCAAAGATACACTCTTCAGATTGTCTCTGTTGGCTTCTTCTGGCTCCAATTCACCCTGACCCAAGTCTGTGTCTCTGCAATGGCCCTCCAAGGCTGTCCATGGCCTTCCCCACAGCCCTGGTGCTGTGCCACAGCTCTTGCAGGTGAGGGAGGCATCCCTGGCTTTTTCCCTCTGGAGCTCCCTCTCTCCCACAGTTCTGGGGCTCCCACAGCAATCCAGCCCTGTGCTTCCTGTCAGGGGGTATTACTGGGTTCAGGAGATCCACTGCTAGGAAGAATTTAGTATTGAGCAAGTGAATTATTACAGGCCTTAAATTCTGAGAGACAATTTTAGCTTTTTAGCCTTCTAGCAAGGCTTCTTGGATAAAGTCTTACTATATCCTATGATTCTATATATTCAGCCTAGTATGCTAGGCAGGAGAGTATTTCAACATGACATTAAAGCTTGAATTTGACTAATCATTGTTTAAAACACTTTTTCCTTGGCTCAGTGTATCTCTCGCTCTCTCTCTTTTTTTTTAATTAATACTTATTAGTTTCTGGAAACAATTGCATTTGTGAGAACCACAGCCAAAAAAAAGAAAAGACATTAATATATCAGCCTTCAATGTGTCATTTGTTGCATGCTCTCCTTCTGTTAAGTATAAGTAAGTTTCTGTAAGTTTCTT
This sequence comes from Acridotheres tristis, assembly GCA_037013685.1. Taxonomy (NCBI): domain Eukaryota; kingdom Metazoa; phylum Chordata; class Aves; order Passeriformes; family Sturnidae; genus Acridotheres; species Acridotheres tristis. The sequence continues at coordinate 83,230,449 of CM072887.1, read as the reverse complement.
TCACCTCCATCTGCCTTCTAATGAAATTTGGAAGTAAAAAAAAAATCAAAACCCTAGAAAAAGTACAAAAGAGCACAAAATCCGAACTTTTCTATTGCTTACTTTTTCAAAGTGCAAAAAAACAGAGACAATTTTCCTGGAAGAGTTGATAGGGCTTCTTGGGACAATTATATCAGTAATATGGAAAACATGGTAGGTGTCCTACATAGTAGGTGTCTCTGTAGAAAAGGCAAGATTACAATCTAATGTGAGTTCTCCTTCCCCCTCCAATCCATATTATTATTTGATCAGAAGAAGGAACATTCTGGTAAAACCAGAATACGGTTAATTAGGTTCTACGACAGCTAAGGAACTTTATTTTCAGACGTAAACTTCTTACAGGGTTCTTTCTGTTCTGAAGTCCTGCCGTGGTGTTTCTCCTGTTTCTCAGTCAAGAGCTGACGAGCATCTGCACTTGCAGAGTGCCAGCCAGGCTGCATTGTGTGCTGGAAAGGGTGCTGACTTAGCAGGGAGAGGAGCACAGAGTTCACTGAGAGACTGTCTGTAACATCCACCAAACAAAGAGGGAGCTAAGATGATGTGTTCCTTCCTCATATGCGGACCTGAATACAGCCAAATCAACAGCTTTCATATTGGCGCCGTAGTAGACATGACATTTTCAAGGTTTAATGCCAAGTGCTTTTCCTCTGCATTTCTGTTTTCACACTGAGAGGTGATCAGCATATTGATGCAAAGCACACAGCTCCACTTTTCCTCTAGCTTTGCACTAAATATTTGAAAGCTGGCAACGTGGAGTCATAGGTGCAGGGAAACATTGCTTTCAGGAGGAGCCATTGCACTTGACAGCCTTGACTGCAGATGTTTTTCTTAGGGAACTTTTCATTACCAGATTTTATATACACTTACACATAGATCATAAGGTATTAATCAATTCCCCAGAGAATCTGCACTTGGTGTAGTACATGAGTGTAATACTTTTAGCTTTGAACATGACTTTCATTATTGCAGCTGAGCATGGATAGACCTCCAAGAAGTCACAGTTCTTCCTCAACCAAGATCTCCAGCACATCTGCCACATGAAACTAAAAATAAACGCACTCTCTTCCATTTGAAATACATGGAATTTTTCAAAGTTTATTTTCATCTTATGCTGGGACAAAAAGTTGAACACTTTCTTCTTTTTTTTTTTTTTTTTTGATAGAAAAACATATATTGTTTATACTGATACCGTCATTTATGATTTAACATATCCCAAAGGTAAACTTAATTATTTTGTTTTCACATAATATTTTTGAAAACCTTAGTTCATCACCTCAAAGTATTTCAGTGTGAGTGAGAGACTTGTGCACATTTTCAACTTCTAAATACTTATGACCTTTTTTTACCCACCTCAGATAACTCAAGAGCAGATACCACCAGTATCTGGCTACCTCACACTTTTTAATGAATTCACTTTCACAGGTTCCATTTTTATTAAGGAATTGGCATTACTGCTTCTATACATACAGGGGAAGTAATAACTCGAGGAGAGAGGAAAACAGTGTCTTTGAGGTCCAGTTAAAATGCTCTTTCTGACACATCCCATATACACTTTTAGCTCCAAATATCAAGCCATAGACTCAGACAACTGCAGATAACCTGCATCCTGCTCTTTCTCCACCCTTTTTGCCTACTGCAAACTCCCAACCTGATTCCTCAGCAACACCTGTGAGGGCAGCATAGCTCTGGCACAGAACTTAATTCTCTTCTCTTTGTCATTCTTGAATAGATATATCTCATACTGAAACCAGGGACCTGTGCAAAGCTGTGACAGGTTCAACAGTCCTCAAAGCTCACACAGCACCTGCAGGTCTGAGCTGTCAGCCCATCTGTCCCAGCTGTGCCTTGTTGTTACTGACTGGGAAATGAGGTGATGCTGCTGGAGAATGCAACAACTCAGTTGTACTCGGCACCTTAGGGGTGAAATATCCTAGCACAGAATTGCAAAACAGAGATATGTCACACAGAGAAATGGCCTATAGTCTTTCATTAGATGTTGCAAAAACGCCATATCTTAGGCACAGTCATCTAGGAGTTGTCTCACATTGCACGTGTAGCTATGCACTGTTTGCTTCTCAAACCATTTATGTCATTTATAGTGATTGGGCAGTGATTTACCACTCTGTAGTAAATATTAGTTGTTGGTGGTGAACCTCAGGTCTCAAGTGTTTGTTTATCATGAAAACAGAAAAGTTTTCATCACTAAATTGTTCAAATTTATAGGTTGTGACTTGTGTCTATCCCTTTCTTCTTCAACAGCTATAGGAAAGAGATATTCAGAAAAGTTCCCTTGCTCTGTACAAGCCTTACTTTTCTCCCTAGGAGAATTAATTTCTATTTAACAGGTGGAAACATTTATAAAATCCCACAGCGAGGTAAAAATAACATCATTTGTGCCATCGACACAGAACCCCCCCCACGGCTTTTGCAGGAGGATTTGCCCTAAGGAAATACTGCTGCAGCAAGTATCATTACAGCAGGCTAATACATACTGGAGAGCCAGGTTCTAGCAGCTTTATCACACACTGCCTTACACCACTAAATCAGTTTTACTACATGTTTTACTGAATATTTTCCTTAGAAAGTGAGGAGATTGTGACACAGCTTCTATCAACTAATCTCACTCCTATGGACAATTCAATAGATTGATATTGACTGGGAGACTGATATCTTGGGAGATTCAAATGTATTCTTTAATACTCACCAAGCTTCTCTTCTTTTTCTGCCCATTTTTTGGTAAGATTTAAAACAGTCCTTCCATCTCATTATCCATTTGCTTACTCTCATCATCCTTATTGACACCATGTTGTCTTGTGCAGATGCTGCACATGACAGTGGAGAGTACTGTTTTGTTGTGAGTTTTGGTATCCTCTTTGAATCTTCTCTTTTTCTAGTTATACATCGGATACTGCAGGGTTATTCCTCCCCTAAACTTCCCCCTGCCCAAGCCCTAGGTAATACCTGGGGCTCAGTTTCTGTGTTTGTCCTCCCAAGTACACAGTGGAGCCTTAAAATGGCAACTTGCACCTGCTTTTCACTAAATGCTCTTCCAGTTCCTGGCATCTTCATTTTAACAATGTCCTGCAAGGATGAGCCACCTCTCCTCACCCACTTAAAGCAAAACTCTACACATCCCCCAACGAAGTGGAACTGCAGTTTTTATCAAAGGTGTTTTATTTATCATCATTTTCAGCAGCAGAATGTAAAACCCCTTCTAGGGGAAGGTGGCCAGAGCCATGTTCTGTGCTATGTAGGTGCATGTGTGTGTGTGGCTTTGGCTGTGTTCCCTCCCCACTCCCCTCAGCTGCCTAGCAATGCCAGGGCACCTTCCCTGTCCATGCGAAAAAGTGTGGCAGAAGTCCTGTCCTTCCCTTCTGCCATGAAGGAGCCCAAGCAGACTTTTGGTAGTAAATTCCTTTTACATTTTCCTGTCCCAATTTCACTGTACTGTGTACTTTTGACTGAGACCATGTATGTGCATAGTAAGAGGTTTAACCAAGGGTTTTCCATGGTCAGGAACTGCATCAGGTGGATTTCAGATGAGCTTTCAGCTTTTAGGGGCTGTTTTGTTACGGGAAAGAACAGGACAGCATCTTTCCTTCCCCCAGCTGTACATTTGGGAGCCTTCTGCTGTCCTGCAGCTGCCCCTGGTGCCTGCAGGGCTGGGGCCAGCTCAGGGAGGCTGAAGGCAAGTGCCCTGAGCTCCCAGAGGTTCTTGCCCTGCACCTTGGTCCTGCTTGCAGATACAGGTAGAAAGCATTTTTATAGTAGGCACTTTTATATCTAATTCCAAGTTGATGCAGTAATCAGAATCTGGATTTTCCTAATCAAAGTAGGAATAATCACCTGCGTGTTACTTCTGTTAAGCACAGAATGAAACTCCAGGAGACAGTCACCTTCCAGCAGCACCCAGCTGGTCCTTGGCAGAGAGTGCCAAAGAGTGCTTCTAAAATCCCAAGTTACAGTACTCTAGGGCAATTAGAGGAGATTGGAAAAATGTGCAGTATTGTTGAAGATTACAAGAGAGAGTGAAGAAGCACTTCTTACTATTGAATAACCCCTTGGAACTTCTACTTTTCCCCATATCTAACTTTGTTTGGTGCATTGAAGGATATTCATGACGTAAGGCTGTTTCAGGTGGCAACTTGTACTGAGATCCTTTACTTTTCTCTGAAATTCAACAAGCCACAATAGACAAGGAAACGAGGCTTCCTGTCTTTATTTTCTTCCTACTAATTATGATGGTCTGTGTAAAATCACTGCCCAGTCAAAGATCAGGGTTCAATTGTGCTAAATCTTCGCAGAAAGATTTTAAAAATATTTTTCCCTTCCAGTGGAGAGGGGATTTTTAACTCCAGGTGCAATGATTCATTATGACAGAGATGATCAAAGATGGACTGGCTGTCTCAGAAAAGGAAAACAAGTACCAGGGCCCCAAATAATGTAGTTAATGAGCCAAAATGAATGACTGGATAGGGGGATTTTTTCAGGAGTTTTCTTCCAATTTAAAATCAGTGGGTTAATCCACTTTAATGAAGATCAGAATGGCTGTTCCTGGTGGAGATCAAGGGCTCAACTTGCCCGGTATCCTGTCTCAGTTACAAGTGAATGCCAGAGAATCTGGGGACAGGACAGGAGAATTCTATACCTTGAGTAATCTCCTGTTCCACAACTATTTTCAGCTTAGAGAGTTTTCTGAGCCTGATGTGTTTTCTGTATTGAGTGATCCAAAGTAGATCTCTCCTCCACAAGGGTTTGTTCATCCTCTCCCTAAACCTATACAAACACTTTGCACTTATGGCTTCCACTGGCAGGAGGTGTCCCAAGCCTACCATCACAACTTTTCCTGGTTTTGTTTTGCACCAAGTTCCTGTTAGCTCTATTTGTAAGCTCCTACTTCTTTTACTGGAAGAAGCAATTGCTTCTTCTTCACTTTCTTTTTGCCATCAGGATTTCACACATCCAGATTAGTTCTTCTTACTCCTATTTTATCTTTTCAGAGGGATGATCTTTCCCTGCTTGTTCTTTCAGCCAAAGCTATGGGAGATATCCCCAGATTTGGTCCTCATGATAATCTTTCCTGAACCTCCCCCAAAACAGGGGATCAAGAAACACAATAATGCATCATTTTAATATCTTCCCCTGTCTGCTGATGATATCTCTTTGTAGACTGCTGATCTTGTTGTCATGATATTAAAATAGACAAAGGATGGCTGGTCAGACTAGGGAACAGCTAAGATGCTTAATTAAAAACAGTAAATCTAAGGTTTTAATGGTAGTTGGAGTAAATTATGAAGTTTTACTAACTCTTCTCTCCAAACTTTAACCACATTTTTCATTTGAATTTACAAGTTGAATTATCATTGGATATAATTCTTGTCTGTAATGTGCTTTATTAAACCACACAGCCAGGTTTATCCCAGTGGGATAATCTGCTTGGTAAGAAAAATTGAGCTGATTAAATGATGCCCACTTTATCCTTATTACAAAGGTCTTTCAGTATAATAAAGTGCAGCCATGTCACAGCTCCTGGCTATTTGCAACACACATTATTATCCTTATTACACCTCTTCATAATTTGTTTCAAGCATTTACTGACATTTATTAACGTATGTGTGTTCTGATTGCAAAGTGTCCATCTCAGGATTTACAGCCAGAACAGGCTCAAGCAGTGCATCTAAACCCATCCACCAGGCATCTGACCTATACCTGTATGTCAGGGAAAAGGCATTTATCATCTGACATTTCGACAATCCCAGAGTTCAGAGCACCTTTCTGCTCCAGGTATGCTGCCACACATGCCAGAAAATGCTCCTGGTGTGGGCATAGCTTCATACTGATAAAAAATCAGCTCAAATTTTTTCACAAATTATTTTCTATGGTCCTTCAGGCTGATATAAGCTTGCTTAAAACTGCTCCAAACCACTTTTTCCAGTTAACTGAGCATCTGCTGGAGTGTGAGTGGATGCCCATGGTACTTTTATGTTATTCAGAGATTTAATTTAATTATGAGGCACGTTATCCAAAAGAAAGACTGCAATCCAAATGTACAAGGGAATGGAGAGTTCCTTCTGATATTTCACTCCAGAAAACACTACACTCAAACCCAGGAGGGTAGAGTATTAGAAAATTAACCTAGAAATAGTTGCAAATAACTACTGTGCCTGCACACATGAACATATTCCAACAAGAGGGCAACTGGATGAAAAGTGGTATAAATGAAAAATCAGAATTCTCAAAAGCTAGTAAGAAAAAGAAAACCAAACATGGATGAATCAGTGGCCAGGTAAGGTGAAGACACAGGAAAGTCATTTTCTAAACACAGTAGGAGTAAAAGGACCAGTCATTGTTCATTACTAAATTAGTATGAAATAAGTTTCTGTTTAGCAAGGATGTAGTAGTACTCAGATCCTGCCCTGTTTGACTTAACTTTTTCATCAGTGATCTAGAGACAGATATGTCCTTATTGCTAAAAAATATTCAGGTGATAGAAACATAAAATGTTGATACATGACTAAAAAAAATCCCACAAAAGGACAGTAGTTAGAGATCTGGATTTCTTACAAAGGAGAACAAAAATACCCTCGATGTAATTTGCTGTGGACAAGTTGAAATAATGTTTCAGCATAAAAAGAATGGAGGAGTGTGAGATTTATATGTGGAGGTCACAGGTTCTGAAAAATGGGTTGTGATTGTTAGCAAGTTGACTGCAGGCCATGTCTTTAGGTGTGGTACCAATACACACTTGGGATGTAGAAAGGAAGGCATACCAAGGAGAACCTGAAAAAATATGTCTGACAGTAATTAAATTTCTTCTAGGCATCTTTACTTGAATAGAAACACTGAGAAATTGGACATAACTCAGAGAAGAAAGTTCTGAGAATGATTACAGGATTGAAAGATACCCTTTGTAGTAAGCCACTCAAAATGTCAATATATTTGGATTATCAAAGGGCAGGTTAAGGAAATGTCTGTTTTCAGTTCAGAAGTACCTACAAAAGGAAGAAAATGTTGCTAATGGAGGATCTTCAAAGTTAGTATAAGGAAACAGGGCTGAAATTTGAGGTAAAAGAAATTCACAAGAGAAATAAGTTTAAAAATTTAGCAGACAAGATAATTAGATCTGGTATAACACACAGAAGTGCTAGAGCATCTCTAGGTATTTCTTCCTAAAAAGTTTGATCTTTACCAACTGATACCAGATGGAGATAAGCAAGAAATAGTAATGTGCTCTTGGAAGTCGTCTTTTATTGTAGCAAGTCAGATTAGAGGGTCAAAATAATTTTTCATGGCTTTTGAAAATCAGTAGAAGAGTTGTGAATTACTGAAATACAGATAAATATATTTTACACACTGTTTATGAAAAGACTACATTTTTAGAATTTGATAACAACCTTTAAAAATTCTCAAAAACAATGGGCATTTTAATTCTGCAATATTTCCATCAGAATACCCCAAATTTCTCATCCACTTATTTTTTCATCAAACCCTAGAATCTCAATGATTACTTCCTTATTTTTACCATTTCTCCTTCCCTTCTTTTTCTAATATTCAATATATTGTTTCAGGAAGAAGAGAAGTGAATTAATATTGACACCACAAATCTTTGTGTAAAAAATAAAAAAGTCTCTAATTAAAACATATTTTATCTGTGGAGGTTTTTTTTTCATATTGAACATAAATCATTATCCAGTATGTCTAGCAATTGCTCATCTGATGAGCCTTGACCTGGAACTCTGATGAAAGCATTAAGGGATTTAACGAAACCACAAAATTTGTTCCAGGAATTAGCCATTACATGGAGGAGGGAAAATGCAGATAGCGGTGCAAGACTTTGTAGTTCTCCCTGTTACACTGCAGGAAAGTAATCTGGTTTTAGAATGACAGCTCAGCCATAGGATAATTGTACTCTTTAATACACAGAAATGCAGTGCACCTTGCCTAGAAAGAGAAAATTTCATAACAGTTTAGTCATAGCTATTTTCAGTGACTCAGAGTGTGCAACGACATCCATAAAAAATCCTGCAAACTTGGAATCAGCTGTGGGGTTGCTGATGAGCTGAGCTGTGGAGACTTGCACCTCACTGCTACCTGTTTGCCTTGATATGCCATGAAAATTCCTCCAGACTGCAGGAGCACTAATATTCATACTGTGAGCAGAATGACCCATGTAATTATATGTGGGCTGTGCTTGACATCAATCTGACAGCTGTTTGGGACTTATTAGTTAAAGAATTAAATGTTGACAGTATAATTAATGCTGGTAAAGCATGGGAAATAGGCTCAGTCAAGCACAATTTCCACTTTGACATGTTTGCAAATTTAGTGATTTAAGATACCACCTACCCGTAATCCATCCAGGCTCCTTAGTAAAAGACACCATTAGGGTAAAAAATATGGATTGCAGAATACTGCAAGATACATTTTAGAATGGATTTTAAGTTGTCTAGCAATCCATTTTTAAACAATTTTCAATGGAAAATGGCGAATATTCTGCAGGCTTTGCCTGTAGACTAAATACTACCAAAGGTTTTGCAAAGATCTGAAGACAATCCAGAGATCATTCCTGACAGAAACTTTGGATGATCCCACTTAAGTGGCAAATATTGAGGAAGTTTTTGAGAATGAGTCCGAATAACTCAATATGTAAGCCCATTCATAAAGCAAATATTTCATTCATTTAATACATCCTAATATACAGCAACAGAAACTTTAGCCCATACCAAGAAAATGGGTATTTATTGGGCAAATAATGAACTCCTTAGGGATTAGGAAGAGTGAAAAGGTGAAAGAAGGCCACTATGAAGAAAAATGCCAATCTTAGTGTTAAGAGAGGACACTGAGCAGTGGCAAAGAGATACTTTTACATCAGGGACAAGTGAGCCTGGTAAAGGGCTGCTGCACATATATAGCAAGATGTTTTGGCACAATGTTGAAATATTAGAGAATGCGCATAAAAGTTTCTCAGTAATGACTGAGAGTGGGAGCAAATGCTTCTTGGAAAAGAGATTTTCAGTATTTTACAGTCTAGTTACTGCACAGAGCTTTGTGTCACAGTTCCTGTAGCTTGACCTGATTCTTCAAAAGGTCTCTCTGTGTTGTGTATCAAAAAGGAACTTGAGAAGCAAATTAACTGCAAAGTGTACATCCCTTATTAGGAAAAAATACTGAGGGCTACATCTTCAGCCATTCTGGGAAAGTCATGCCAGGAACCAAGGCAGACAAATTTAAATGGGGAACAAGACAGATTCTTAATGATGAGTCTGCTTGGCCATTGCTAAAAATTCTCAGTGGTGGTTTTCCTTCTCTCATTGTATTCACATCAGGTCTTGAAGGCATTTAGGAAAATCACGATATTAAAAATGAGCTATTTGGCTTACTGTAAAATGCAGTGGGGAGAAAGCCTTCATCCTGGTCACACAGGAGGCCACTCTAACAATGTAATGCTCGCTCTGGCCTCAAATTTGGTGCAGTACTGCTACTGATTTAAGCTGTTTGAAAAAGGAACGATCTGGATGCAGTATCAGAGAAACTGTGTTTTCCGTGATGGGCTAATGAGGATATAAAATTCCCTTGTGTTGTCAGACTGTTATGTCTAGCAGTTATTTTTGAACTCTTGCTAATAGACAAGAAAAGATATAGGGGATTAATCAGAGGAAATTCAGGAGGCTCTTATTATTTCCTCTCCTTTTTATTCCCATAGCAATGACAAAGATGAAGCATCCTCTATAAAAATGCCAAAACTGCTAAATCAGGACTCATGTGAACACATTTTTGCTTAGTGCTGCCCTTGTGATTCTCATGCTGTTTGTGTGGCTTTTATAATTGAAATGATATTGTTGAAATCATAACTAGCACAAGAGCTTCATGTTTATTCTTTCTCCAGAAGACTTTGATCTCAGCCTTTTCTGATAAATGATATGAAGCAGTACATTCTCTTCCAGCTATGCAAACACTCATTCTTCCACACATCCCCAGACACAGCCATTCACACCATCCCCAGGGCCCTGGTCTGTCTTCATTTGTTTGCATCATTAAAAGAAGAGACAGAAGCAGCACCCAAATCAATGGGAGGAGTGCAAATACAAACACATCAAATGACACAGAATATTTTAGAGCAAACTTGAAAGTGCTAATACAGAGTTTATAACCCCTACCATGCTCTTTCTCTTCTGTCTAGACCTCTGGCAATCTCTGACTGGTTAGAGGGAACATTCTCTGGTCTGTAGGATTTCTGCCACCAAGGTATTAATGTGTTCAGTCCATTTATTCTAGAGTAGGACTTTATAGGTTGCCTAGGTTCAAAATTGAACTTGTGGAACACCTTCCTCCAACTACTGTCTTCATATTTCATATACAATTTCTGCCCTTTCTTCCACTTAGTGAAGCAAGTGGGAATGCACTGGTAGTGTTGCTCAATCTTCCCATCCACCCAACATTTTGACAATTTTTAAATGAAGGAAAATCAAAGTCTTACTCATGGTCACACAGCATGTCCACGTCAGGTTCAGTCAGGAACTCATGACTTCCCAAAATGTCAGGCATGACAGACACACAGTCTACCATACACTTTTTTCTATTCCTAATTTCCCACTCAAGTATTGCACAGAACTCAGCTAGTGAGAAGTTTCGTTTTGAAATTTAAATTAACTCCAGCACCGGTGGTGTGTCCTGTTGCATTTTTGTCACCTTCTTTGTGCATTTGATTTTGACTCTGTTGTCGAAATCAAGCACCTGAGGTGATACAGGTTTTCTGGGCAAGTATAAACATAAATATGATAACAAGAATTGACCATTCCCATTGAGTCCAAATGCCCTCAATTTCCATTGAAATCAGGGATTCTCAGGATTTACAAGACTGAGTTCTGTATGTCCACACTACATTCCATAGTTCGTTATACAAAATATCAAATTAATCTTGGGGCAACAATGAATGACCACTTAGCTCAGAATTTAAAGACCTGCTTCAGTTTAATAGATAATAGAGAAATATAAACATATAAAAACTCTTACTTTCTGATGTAAATAGATCCATGTAAAAAGACTATAGGAAGGAGATTTTACTGTAGTTTTGTTAATGCACAATGTGTTTTGTTTCATTTATGTCATGCTTGCTTTTTTGTTTGAATCATCTCTTATTAAGTGGTGCAGAAATAAAAACTGCAGAAGATATTTAACAGACCTGATAAGTGAAGTTACAGTGTTGGAATTTATAACCAGATTTAAAAAAATATATAGTACTTTATTAGGATCCAAAATTGCATTATCCAAGACCAAACCATTTTCCTTCCCAGAACCTCTCTCAGATGACAATGTCATGTTGAGCTGATTTTCCTTGGCACATCAATTTCCATTTTGGTGAAAAGAAATTTAGTGGTTGCACCTTGGATCCACTGAAAATTAATCCTATTTTGAAAAAATCCACTTGACTATGTCTGGTCTGTAACATAGCAGGAAAGGAAAAATTAACAGTTGCAAAAATACGTTTCCATTTGCCTCAGTAACAGATATGCAACAGTATCTTGAACACTTCTAGTGTATTAAAGAGATAATAAATGAGCACTGAGCAGTGCTTGTCACCAGGAGAGCAAAGTACTTGCAAGGAAACACCAGAAAAAGAGATTTTTCCTGATCTTTTCACAAAAGCCCACTTCTCTGTAATTGTGATAAGGATGTGATGCTTTTGTAAATGTTGTATTTCAGATGACATATGTGAGTCCTGACCAGCTGCATATAGGAGTTGGGAAAGGAATCAGAGGAGAAGTTATTAGCCAGAAAACCAGGACAGATTCCATCTTGGGTAATTTCTCTATGTTTAGAAGAACTTTCAGGAAATGACTTTGCTCTTTTTCACTTCCTGTTCTAAAATAACAAGCTGCCTTAAAAAATTGTTGGTGTGGAGCTGGATCATGCTCCTCCAGAAAAAGATTACTTTCCAAGAACAAGTCCCTTGTATAAAGATATCCTTTCATTTAATGTATTTTCCACTGAGCTTTTTACTCCTCTGGCAGCCAGGCTGGGGGGTGTCCAGGAACGATCAGAGATGTGCCTGCCTCGTCCTGGGGTTTTGCTCAGCATGGAGCAGCAGTGTGCCTTGTCCCCCTGCATTTACACACTCCCTGAGCAAAGCTGACACTGAATGCAGGAATTAATACAGAAAACTCACTCTGTGAGGAAGGAAATGTCATATTAGATCCATATTAGGTCTGGCTTTTGATAGGGAAGGATCATGAAAAATGGCATGAGAAATGAGGAAAGAATGAGAGTGAAGGAAAGGAAAATCAGTGGGTACTCAGGAATGGGGAAAATGGGTAAAAAACCAGTGAAGCTGAAGTAATTTGAAGATGTGAGATGGAGAGCTTGCACTCAGGGCTAGGCAAAATTACACTATGTTTTTTGATTGGCCATTGATTTCCTTTCTGCTCACTGTGGAGATTTTGCAAGTACTGTTGCTACCTTGTCCAACTGTAAAAAGCTCAAAATGAAACCCTTAAAGGAATACATTTACAGGGTAGTATCCAAGACATTTTGGGAGCTTTTAAATTGAAGAGCTCTACATTAAAACTAGGTTATTAGCAATAATTACATGTTAAAATCTTGCAAACCTCTTGTTTCTTCATTCTCATTGCCAAAGCTTTTTCTATCACAAGGTTTTTATTAATTTAATTATAGCCTTATGCTAAACTTGTTCTGCATTTTATCTAGCTTTGGTTTCTGGAACAATAGCTTATCCTTTTAACTACGTAGCTTTCACATTCCATTGTAGCATGAGGGAAAGATGAAGATGCTGAGTTGATTCACAATAATTATATTGTTCCGTTGTAAAGAATCACAAAGCACTCTCATTGAGTTCCTAAACAAAGACCTATATGTAATTAGTAGGACCTATTGAAACAGTCAACCTGAAAGCTGGTATCCCCACAAAAATACCTATATTTGACCTCCGCTTTGATCACTATTATATTAGATGCTTACTATGCAAATTAATAAATTTTCTTTCTGAAATATTGTCCTACTTTAAGCTTGCCATGATCAGCCAGAATGGTGAATTTACAGCCAAATTCACTTTAGCTTTTTCCCTCTGCAGTTCACTGCAATTCATAACTACCTCTTCCATTACTGACTTTCACCAGACTCTGAAATTTGGTCTATATTCAACAGCTCCCCTTAGAGATATCTAATCACGGGGAAAAACAAAACTCCTTTTCCCTGTCGAATTCTCAAACTCTCATTATCTACAATTGCTGCCACTGCCACTGTTCTCATATTGCTTTGGACTCTAGATGCTTCATTTTCCTCGTTTCTCCAAACATGTAGACCACATTGAAATCCAGCAGAATCTCCTTCTAAAGCAATCACTGTTGGTGCTTTGCACATTGCCATTCAGACCCTCCTCACCTCCCACAACAGTAAACCCTACAGTAACACATTTGGTTCCCTTGCCAATATTACTTTCAAACTATAAAAAGGTAAGACAAAAGCCTTGTGTTTCTGATGCAGCAGCCCAGCTCTCCCACCCTGCTGAAAGTCTTCACAAGTTCCCTTTTCCTGCTGCTGAACTTAGGGTATTACACTGAGGTTTTGCACAATTTTATCTTGTCCTACTTTACTGATTTTGCCTTTGAACATGTTGCCCTTATGGCTTTCATTATCATACTAACAGCACTGAAGGCTTCCTTCCCTGTCTCACTCACAAAAGGCTGTGATCTTTGCACATCTCTCCTTTTACATGTACAAGGCCATGATCCTGCTTAAACCCTCCTCAAGACATCACTGCCTCCTGCAGTCCTCAAGAAACTGGTCATCCATTGATAGCCAATACACACTGAAGCTGATATTCTTGGGGTTTTCTTATACTATACTTATAGATTCAGACTTAGTCACCCTGGAAGCACACATATGCTTATGTGATTTATGTAACCACAGCATTGTGATTATTTAGCTCACCACTGTGCTCATCTTTCGTCTGGTTCTTCATCCTTATAACTTGTTTTGAATTCCATTTTAAAATTTTGGGACACAGACAATGTCTTCACATGTATCCATAGTCTTTTCAATTCTAGGGAGACCTTGTTCCCAGTTGACATAAGACTTTGGATGCCATCACATATCAAATTATATAAAAAAATAACAGTCACAGTGATTATGTTCCAGAGTAAGAAAGTAAATAAAAGGATAAGTAGCAAACAAGACTGAAGTCTGAAGTGTGTTTCTGTATAAACAGAATAAAGTCCTAGTTTTCTTATTCATAGTTAGTAAAAATATTCCAGGATAAGTGATATCCCACAGCTGCTTTCTCAGCAGTGGTCAAAGTACCTAGAACAGAGAGACAGACATATGACTGTACAGTGGTCATAAGGCTAGGCACATTTTAGTAGTGAATTTCCAAGTGAATTGTTCCAGTTATGATCATCTTTTCATACTCGTTAAGGTACTTCAGATGATGTTAGGAAGCTGAACTTTAGGAGACCAAATAATACTGAAGCTATGCTACCTTATGCTTAAAGGTAGAGCATTTTTATGTGTTTTTAAAAAACAAAACTACTCTAACTAGGTTCTGTGCAGATTTGTTCATGGGAGTAGACAACTTCCATACAGATAAATATGCAGCCCTGTGTGGCACTTGAGAGGGCACATGTTGTGAGTCAGTGGGATGTCCTGTGGCACTGAGGGACAGCCTCAAGCAAAGAGCATCTCTTGCAGCTTTGTCTGCTGGATATGTAAGGGACTAAAATTGCACTGAAAACAGCACAATTGGGATCTAAAACTGTCATTTTGGCCTAGGCTGTAGCACAGCTGTAGCAGATTGGAAGGGTAGCCTACAGTTGTGCTACCATAACCAAATGGGCAGACATGTGGTGATAGAGGAAAGACCATGCTGGCACGACATGCAAATGCCAGCAACTGCTTTAAAGGGCAACAGATAAACAGATATGCTGCTGAATGTGAGATACAAGTCTGCTTTTCTTTCAGGAGAGGTAGTCATGTCTGATGGTTTTAGGTTCTGAAGGCTCTGCTTGCTGCTAGAAGCTGGGGCAGAAGTCACATGCATCTTCACAGGCAGTCCCCTGAAAGGAGAGTTCGTCTGTCCTTAAGTTGAAGTATTAGATTTATACCTGAAAATGGTATTTAATCCTGCTTTTCAAGATATTATAGAAGGAAACTAAAGGTTTCAGGTGGACTTTTGGCAAGAGGAACTCCTTTTGAATGGCACCAACATCAGAGTTTAGTTTTGCCTTTTTACAGAGCTGCTGTTGTCATTGGATGGAGAGTTGTGAGCATTTTCCCAGACATATTATTCCTTATTAAAATATAGAATATAGAAAATGCCGAGTTGGAAGGGACACATCAGCACCATGGAATCCAACTCCTGACCTTGCGCAGAACAGCACAGGACAGCCCCAAGAGTCACACCATGTACTGAGCACATTGTCCAAACACTTCTTGAGCTCTGTCAGGCTTGGTGCTGTGACCACTTCCCTGGGGAGCCTGTTCCAGTGCCCAAACACCCTCTGGGAAAAGAACCCAACCTAAACCTCTCCTGACACAACTTTGGATCATTCTCTCAGGTCCTGTCACTGGTCACCACAGAGAAAAGATCAGCTCCTCCTCTTCCCCTCGCAAGGAACTGTAGTGAGTTATCCCCTCAACCTCCTCCAAGTCAAACAATCCAAGTGCTCTCAGTTCCTCCTCCTGCAGCTTCCCTTCAAGGCCCTTCCCCATCCTCATGGCTCTCCTTTGGACTGTCTCTAACAGCTCAATGTCTTTTTCACATTGTGATGCCCAAAACTGCACACAGGACTGAGGTGAAGCCTCCCCGGTGCAGAGCAGACTGCAGAGTGTTAAGACTAATCCTTCTGCTTTTTCTTCCAATGAGTTTGCATGCAAATGGTAAAGTAAACAGAGATTTCCAACCACTCCCTGTGACTAAGTAAAGCACAGTTTGTAGGGAAATGTCTCTTTCATTATGGAAACTGATATAGTTGAGGAAAAATTAGCTGGCCAAGTTTGCCAGCAAGTTTTTTCTCAGGTCATGAAGGGTTAGAGGATTCAGGGAGCCCTGAAAGGAGAGTTAGGCTAGTAAACAGCTTTGGAGAGGGTTTAGTGAGGTGAGAAAATTCTGGAGAAGTTATGAAAAGGAGCTTCTGTTTGTTCTTGCCATCCACACAATGAGCTCCTAAACCTCCCCAATCTCTCTAGAGTGCAGATGCTGCTTTGTGAGCTTTCTACTTTAACTGTAGCCCAGTGATAATTTCTGATGGTACTTGCTCAGCTTGCTAAGATTTGACCTTTATTGCAGATAAAAGTGGTGACGAATGTAATTTTTAAATCCTATGGTCATTTACTTTAATGATAAAACATACATCCGAAAATAAAATCCTAACTAACCAAATATCAATAGAATGCAATTATTTAGAGCAACTAAAATTATATCTGGAAGGGAGTCCAGGGTAAATATTCTTTATTTTTAAAAAATTGTCTTGGTGGGCTTTGTTCTGAAACACGTAATTTATTCAATCATGTCCTATCACTTGTTATTATAGGCAAAATCATTAGCCTAGGGACAAACTTTTTACAAGACTGTGCATACTGCGTGGAAATTTATTGCTCAATAATAATGAGAGGTAAGAAGCAACTATTTTATAATGTTACCTTTAAAGGCCCCTTACCCAATATTTGCTGACATTGTATTTATATCCCATAAATGTATTGCTTATATTTGTAATAAAAGCAAAATTTAAAGAAGATCCTGAATCGCTGGTGCCCATGTTAAGAAGTAGCTTTCTTTGGCATCATCAGAAAAAGTAATAGTCATGCCAGTGTCCCTTTTATACAGACATGTGGGGTAGAATTCACTTCTAAGTGGTGGCAACTCTGGTGACTCAGCTGGAATTCAGTAGTGGCATCCCTCTGGGTGCAGTGAATGAAGAGAAGCACAGAGCTCAGTGAGCAAATTTGGCTCCGACTGAGAGCTCCACCCGGGCCACCTCCTCCCACTGTACCAATGTGGGCAAAGGCATTTATGTCCACACAGAAGTCTTGCCTAGCAATTCACATCCTCCTCTGCTGAGGGTTATTCACGTGCCCTTTCTTCCAAGAAAGTTCCTACAGTTCTCAACCCAGGTGAGATCAGGCTGCTTATTCCTGGTTGAGATATGATATATACAGGAAGAGGCCCCAGCTAAAACCTGTCTCTATCGTGCAAAAATAGCAAATGTGCTTGCCTTCCCCAGACAGAGAATCTCACAGCCTAACTAGCAATATAGGACACATTTACATCTCCCCAAAGAAATCCCTTTGCTCCTTGTGTCAGAGGTTATTTCATCTCAGCTGAAGGATTACAGGCTCAGCTGATTAAAAAATCTCTCCCACAATTCCATTAATTCAAGTAATTCTTCAAATTACTTGAAGAGCTCCCTGTCCTTGCTGCACAGCAGGACTAGTGACCAACTTCGAGACGAGTGCATGAGCTGCTCACAGGCCTCCTGCATATTCCCAGGAGTTGTACAAAAGAAAACTCCATGTTTTACTCCTGTGCAGGTGTAGATATAATTCAGATAGGAAGATTTCTCTCCAGAGATACTCCTGTTCCAACATAGATGATTTAGCTGTATGTTGACTAATCCTGCTGCTGTTGCCTCAGTGAAAGCTCAGCAGAACCTGGAAGAAAGATGATGCTTTTGCTTTTCTCTTTCTGGTGGACAATACCAAATTATCCTGTCCAGTATTTAGTTCCGCTGTTTGTTTGTATGTTTGGTTTTTGGATTTTGTAGCTGAATTGTGCAGATTAACCCTGCAAAATGCATGAGATTACTCTGAGATCCATAAACAGGGTGTCTGGCTTGGTTGGGATGTTTTGTTAACCCCACACATTCCCCTTAGAGCAAGCAGCAGAAGCTAATGAAGAGATGTGTGGGTTTGGATCTCTTTGTGTGATTCATGTATGATGGGAAGAAAAAGGGCAAAGAACAAGCCTGTGGAAGCTGCCAAGGTTGCCAAATTGTGCAGTGGCCAAGGCAACATGGGGCTGCCGAATTGCAGAGTGCTGCATGCACCCTGCCCAAATCTGTGTTGTGTGGAGGCAACAGGAGTGTTGTGCTATTCTTTCTGCATCACATCCAGTGGGTAAAATCACTTAGCCATGTGCCTCCCAATGCATTTTTATTACTGCTTTGAGTCCAGCAATGTTTCTGACACTGCCTTTATGCAGTGCCTCTCTTTGTATAAGGCTCTCTCCTTTTAGCTGTTGCTGGACATATAATATTTTTAATACATATCATAAAGACAGAAATAGTGGGGGTTTTACACATAATAGGAGAAAAAACAGCAGACAGCAAATACTAAAAGTAAAGCAGAAGGCTGCCCATCATTCTTTCTATGTATTTCATTTTAGACTAGGAATTGTAATTTATAATAAAGCAGTAAATTTTTATGAATTCTGGTGGTTTTGTTTCACTACGTATTCAAACTTTTGAAATATGCTTAGTAAAAAGAGAAACAGAGAAGACAAGAATCTATACAAGTGCTAGAAATAGGAGCATAGGGGAGCAGTTTGAAGCTCTACTTCCAGCTGTGCAAAGATGTGGTTTCTGCTACTGCTTTAAATTGGTCATGGTTGCAGGGCTCAATTCACAGACTGGACCTGGATGCCAATCCTCAGTCTTGGTTTTATAAACAATTTAAGTTTAACTCTCTGTGTTCTCTGCTCTTTTCATCTTTCTACTACCATAAGTCTCGCTGCCTCGTGTTGTCCTCCCCTCCCACTCATATAGGACCATCTTTCCTTCTGCCTAAAACGGTTTTGTCAGTGCTTTCAGGTCTTCCAAATTTCTTTGGAAAATCCCTTTCCCAATTTTGCCAAACACCTGTCTTAGCAACTGCTCTCATCCCTCGTGTCTCCTCCACTCTTATCTCATAATCAACATTACTCACTGGATTGTGCCAAATACAGATTTGAGCTCTTGGCAGGATCTCTGCCTTTACATGTTTGTTTGAGGAGTGTAGTATGCACTTGACAGCTTAAAAAATAAAACAGGTGAACCATATTAATCTATTAAAGCACAAGAACAGAGGGTTGGGAATTTCTCCAAAGCTCTGTGGATTTTACAGGCCACTCTCAACCATAAATCTCATACAGCTCTCACAGGGATCCCCCTTTGTGTCTGGGGCAGGGCTGAGGGTGTAGCCCACAGGAAACCTGCAGTAAATTCAGGAGAGGTCTGGGTGCTAGGAGGCAGCCTCTTCCATTTTAGAGAATTCATTTCAAAAGCAGAAACTCTTGAAAACTGCTTTTTAGACAGCCAAAGGCATGGGATTTCCTCCAGGGAGTGACCCAGCAAGGCAGGGTGCCTCCAGCAATGGGTCTCATTGCTTGAAGTCACCTCCAGATATAATCAAAAAGCTTTAGCAAATCTGGAATAGGATCTACTCTGACAGAAAAAAAAGCCAAAACAAACACTGACCTTGTAAAAGAAGTCTTGTTTTTATCATGAATATGAAGATGGACCCTTGCTGAACACAGGAGCGAAGAAAAGGATGACATGCTGGATGGCAGCAGGGGATGTACCCATGCTGATAAAGTATCTAAAACATCTTTTAAACCTTGGCAGCAAAGAGGTGAAGAGTTTAATTAACAAACCCAAACCTATTCTCTTGAGGCAATGGTGAATTTGATATTAAAAATGGAAAAGGTCTCTAGCTTCTTTTGCACTTTCTTGCCATCCCAGAGAATGCTTTGATATTTCAATTCTCCATTTTGACTAAAAGGCCAAAGCCCTCAGTGGTATGTTCAAAGAAGCTGCAAGAATGAAAGATCAATTACAGCATCAACATTTTGGTCCAAAACCGAATCTTTACCCTGTTTCTCTGTAACATCTGTGTGTCAAGTGCAGAGATGTTCACTCATCTCTGCTAATCTTGATCAAACACTTTGAGATTTTAAAAAGTACTGGGTTTTAATTTGTGCTAATTTTTGGATAAGCTCTGATAAATCCAAACTGATTTCAAATTACAAAGATGATTCAAATTTTGAAAGTACTCTAAAATACTCTGCAATAAATAATTCCATTTCCTCTACTGAGGAGGAAACCTCTGGCCTAAGCCCCCAGGGTCTGTGCAATAACGACTCCTTTATTCAATCTGCTTCATCCTTCAATGGAGCAGATTAATTTAGGAATCTTAATATAGGGAATTGTATTTCTTACTAGCCCCTACAAGTTGGAGCTCTCAGTACATAGACCCCATACACTGACAAATTGAAAGTTCATTCAAAAGCAGAGCAATGGAAAGATCAAGGGAAATCACGACACTCATCAGTTCCTGTGGTAGCTCTGCTGCTCTCTGCACTCAGCAGAGCAGACAAGGGGTCAGATGTGAAGGCATCATTCTCTCAGACAGACCGAAATGTGCAGGGAAGCTGAAGACATTGAAGCACTGTGAACTCTTCCTTTGGACATACTGTAAGGGGAAAACAATTGAATTAGTCTGAGGACTGGCTGATGTTGACATTTTCAGTGAAAGGAGTCAACTTAGAAGTTTCTGCAACCTTCAGCACTTGCTGACATGAAGTAGTGGTTTGCTCCTTGCAGTATTTTAGTCACTTAACATTCCAGATACACTGTTTGAAGTACCTTGGGATCAAAACCACTCCCTAGATAAGCATAGGCTCCTAACACAGATAGATACTATTTACTAGTGGTGCCCTTTCTTCCAGCCCCACTTTAAAATGAGATGCCTGTTGGTAAGAATCCACCAGACTGACAGCTTTATAGACTGCAGCTCTTACCCACATGACAAAAATACTCCAAATTGCAGGATCTCAGTCATCCTTCTTGCCACGCTGTCCAAACAAGTGCTTTCCAGGAAGGAGCTGCCTCACTGGAGAAAAGGTCACTCATTGCAACACTCACTCAATTTATAATTGGCTTTTTAAAGGTGTTAACTGGTATCCTAAGGTAAGCAACAAGTTACAATGAGACTGGATTGGAGCACAAAAATGCTGAGGAGAGCACTGGTATCGTATATATCTTACCTAATTTGAAACACCTTCACCATAGACATAAGCTACTTGTCCAGAAGCCCTGCACAGTATAGGGACTAAGCAGAACTCTCTAGAAGGATTTGTGTCAGGTAAATTGGATCTTACATGCCCTGTTTACATGCAGATACCTACATTACAAGAACTTGAGTTTGGACTGATAAATCCAATTCCAAATGACATTTGGATAGACAGATTTTTTTTTTTTTTTTAATAGTTTTGCTGGTCTATGTCAAATTCAAAGTTATAATTACAAAGGAAGAAAAAATAGTGTGCTGCAATTAAACTGTGCTTTTGAGAAATGCTGTTAGTCCACGTGAAATGCTAAGCTGCCACTTGAGAATAGATAATAATAAAAAGCAAAAGGGAATATATTTTGCAGATAGAGTGTTCAGTTTTCAGAATCTTAAACTAGTATTAATATTACTTATTCTAATTTTACCTGCATAGCACAAGTAATGTTCATGCAACTTCATAGACAAATAAAGGTGACAAGCCTTGACTTCAGAGCTTAAAATATAAATGAGACTAAACATAGAAAATGTTGACAAGAGATGAAGGATAAAGTGGGGCATGGAAGAAATAGGCCACAACAGTGTAACAACATGAGAGAGGCACTTTTTGGGGTGGCTACACCTCTTTATTTCTGCTTTGGCTCCTCCAGCTACTTTGTGTGAAGACAGTGACAGGAAGAAAAGTCAAAGACCTTACCCAGGAAAAAAGAATGCCAGAACTGGGACCATCAGTTTCAAGAGTTCACCAGTCTCACCTCAAGTCACTGTACCAAATTACTTTCTGAAGAGCTCACAACAGTGGAACAAGTAAAACTCTGAAAGCATATTGAAGTAAACAATTCACTCTTCCTCTTCTTATTGAAAGAGGTTAAAGCAACTTAAACAGAATTTCAATCAATCATTCCCATCCTGACGGACAAATTTCAGTCCAATTTAATTGGAAATGGCAGTTGAAAAATCTTGATAAAAGAGATTTAGATGAGAATGCTAACAAAGAGCAGTAAAAACTGGCATGTCTAATGCAAGATTGTTTTTCCTTTTATCTCCACAGTAATTTTCTAACTCAACTATTGAATTTCTCATAATATCCTGAGGGATGCTGTGAAACCTGCTATTCAGCTGCTCTAAAGGAATCCTTATTGTCTGAAACAAGGAGACACATTCAGTTCATGAACCCAAACCAAGTTTCTTTTTTCACTTCCAAGATTTTTTGGACAATGTTTTCCACCTATAATTTCAAATTACAGATCCATTTCACCTCAGGCTTACAACTATGGTTTCAGGATGTTCTGGGAGAAGATGATTGATTAGGTGCCTGACAGAACACATGCTGAATTAAGCAGGACCATCCAACCCTTTCACAGTTAATTATGGTGTCTTCTGGGATGATTTGTTGATGACTCCCCTCACACAGCATGAAAATCCTCTCTTCAAGTCTTTAAGATCACCAGCATTTGTGACCCTTCTATACTAATACCCCTTTAAATGACCCAGGACCATTTTGAAGGAATCACACATATAACTTTCAATGGGGGGTGACAGCATAGGATTGCAGATACAGCTTCAATCAAAGGATGCACAACAGCCTGTGTAATAAGCCAGAGTATTTTTCTACAGCTTTATTAGCTAGACAGCCACAGGAAGCAGCAAAGAGGGCAATAGCTGTGTATGAACTGACCATGTACTGGTGACAGCAGCTGAATGTGAACCAGTGTGTGCCCAGGTGGCCAAGAAGGCAAACAGCATCCTGGCCTGTGTCAGCAATAGTGTGGCCAGCAGGACCAGGGCAGTGATTGTCCCTCTGTACCCAGCACTGCTGAGGTCACACCTTGAGTGCTGTGTCCAGTTCTGGGCCCCTCACTGCAGGAAGGACATTGAGGGGCTGGAGCGAGTCTGGGGAAGGGCAGTGGAGCTGATGGAGGATCTGGAGCACAAGTCCTGTGAGGAGCAGCTGAGGGAGCTGGGGTGTTTATGCTGGAGAAAAGGAGGCTCAGGGAAAACTTTTCCCTCTCTACAACTGCCTGGCTTAGCCAGGTGGAGGTCAGTCTTTTCTCTCAGGCAACCTGTGACAGGACAAGAGGACATGGCCTCAAGCTGCACCAGGGAAGATTTAGTTTGGAAACCAGGAAGAATTTATTCATGGAAAGGGTTATTAAGCATTGCAATGGACTTCCCAGGGAGGTGATGGAGTCATCTTCCTTGGAGGTGTCCAAGAAATAACCAGATGTCACACTCAGTGCCATGGTTTATTTGACACGGTGTTGTTCGGTCATAGGTTGGACTCAAGGATCTTTTCTGACCTAAATGGTCCTGTGATTCTGTGATATGTGCAAACTGAGATATGTTGTAGTGAGAAGATAGGTGACAGGAGAGATGATGTGATTGAAGTATAAAGTATATGTGTATACCATGCTTCCATATACCACATGGAAAACTTATTATTTCTATGAAGTAGCAGAAATAATGTCTACACTTTTAAGGAGTGAGTGAACAGTAACAATACATTATAAAGTGAAACACTACAGCATAAAGCAGAGAGACGGTCATTAATTCTATTTCTTTATATCTTACATGTTAAAATAAAAACTAATCAGTGAAATCTGAAACCAAAGCAGCCCACATTGCACTGAATTTCTGTTGCTAGGCATCATTTGTTCATACTGTGATGCGAGGTGTTTTACTTCTAGTGTAAAAAAAGGTGGTAAGATTCTCCCACCTTGTAAATATTTAATCAGGCAGTAGAAGAGATAAGCAAGTGCTGAAAAGAAAACTGACTAGATTCATCTTCCTTTTAAATTCCAGGAGAATTCTGTAATCCTATCGTGTGAAACGGAC
This sequence comes from Acridotheres tristis, assembly GCA_037013685.1. Classification (NCBI taxonomy): domain Eukaryota; kingdom Metazoa; phylum Chordata; class Aves; order Passeriformes; family Sturnidae; genus Acridotheres; species Acridotheres tristis. The sequence continues at coordinate 83,206,524 of CM072887.1, read as the reverse complement.
AGTTCCCTGTGATCCTGTTCATGCCTTTATGCTACTGGCTTTATTCTCAAGCTAGCAGCCTGACTCCTATCCACTTAACCTTGTTTTTAGCACAGTAGATTGGATTTCACTGTAGTAGGTTGTTGTGGTTTAATCCCAGCCAGCAATAGCTGCTTGCCCATTCCCCCTTAGTGGGATGGGGAGAAAATGGGAAGGGTGAAAGTGAGAAAACTCATGGGTTGAGATAAAGGCAGCTCAATAGAACTGCATGCAATAAAGCTGCAATAAAGCCATGTATGCAAGCAAAACAAATCAAGGGATTCATTCACCTATCCTGATGGGCAGACAGATGTTCAGACATCTCCAGGAAATCAAGGCACCACCACATGTAATGTGACATGGGCAGAAAACATGATCACTCCAAAGGTCCCTTCCCTTCCTTCCTGTTCTCCCAGATTTATTTGCTGAGCATGACATCAATAGTGTGGGATAACCTTCTGATCAGCTGTGGGCAACTCTTCTGGCTGTGTCCCCTCCCAACTCCCTGTGCACCTCCTCCTCACTGGGGGGGTGGTGTGAGGAGCAGAAAAGGCCTTGACTCTGCTTAAGCACTGCTCAGCAATAACTAAAACATCCCTCCTATTAACACTGTTTCCAGCACAAATCCAAAACACAGCCCCATAGCAGCTGAAGAAAATAACTCTCTCCCAGCAAAGCCCAGCAAGCATGTACTTCAGCAAGTCATTAGCTCCAACCTGAATGTGCCAAGAAATGGAGAAGACACCATTTCCCTGAAAGTTGTTCCCAAATTATTCATTCAGATTGCTTACAAAACTGAGGGTGACTCACTCGAGGTTCCAGCTACCTGTTCCTTCCACCTTCTCTTTCTCCTCAGTAAAAGATCTTTTAATATCTAATCTATTCCCTTATATAATTACACTCTAATCCTCTTATTTTGAGTGTCTCTTGGGTAAACTAAATTCATTAAGCTCTGTGTGTATATGATGAAAGGCTTTTCCAGTAGTTGCAAAATAATTTTTGTAGGATCTCCAGTATGTAAACATCCTTTAGGAAATGTGGACATTGCAAATAGAATTCAGATAATATAAATTTAGTTGTCTAAAACACAGATGTCTTGTTTACTGTAATAGTTCTGACTCTATCCAGTCAAAAAAGTGAAACAGACAGTGCCAGGAGACAATTATTCCCACCTCTGTCAGGCACCTAGGAAGGCCGGATGCCCTATGAAGGTGTCTAATTGAATGCACAGGATGTCTGAACAGCTAGTTTATACTATATTCCTTTCTGTTAAATCATGAGAGCTAGTTAAGATGTGTTGCAACAACTGTACAAATTCTCATATCAAGCAGAGAAGATATCACCACCCACTCATTCTACTACTAATACACCTATCAACAGAAGTAGATTTTTCCACTTGGAATTTATATTCAATCTGTCCTTTGCTACAAGCACAAAATCCACTTTTAGAGTCACGTTTACAGCATACATTCACACATTCTGTAAATATGTCGATGTCCTCCCAGCTGCTGGATGTGGGTGGCTGTTTTTTAATTGAGTTGTTACAAAAATTCATGCTGTGTAAAGAAAATCAGTTTCTCAGACAGCTCCATGAAGACTCCCTTACCACTGTGTCCTTCTTATTGTCATCATACATGTTTTGCAACTCTTCATGCTGCTCTGGGCCTAGAAATGCAACATACACAAGGATGCAGGGTGCTGCCCATCACATTCACAGTGATGTCCCAAATCTCTATGAGAGGATTTAAATGGGGATGTAGTAGTCTCAGATCAGTTGGAATGATGTCCATGGTAGGATGGCTTTTCTTAATCCAAAGTTTCATACAGCAAGATCACACTTGTTATGGTCTTGCCCAGACAAAACATCTGCTGAGATAACTCCAGCTTTTCACATAATCCCAGCAGTTAAGGCAGAAAATGCCAGAAGCAGCTGCTGTTAAAAATATGCTCTATACAAATCAAGTGGCTTGCAGAACTGTGGCTCCTTTTAAATAATACAGAGGACTAATATTAATCTGGCTGCAGCTCCTCACAGATAAGCCTGGAAAAGCTCCTACATTACCACACCAAACTGAAGCTCATTTTGATATGGAAGAAATATAACAAAAGTGTGCAGAAATGCCACTTCTTAAGTCAGCATTCTCAGATATCTGTGTTGAACATCACCACACTCAATGGTGACATTGTCAAAACTCGAAAGAACGCTACTGAGACACTCCTCATGATTTTTAAAAGCAGTCTCCTCCTCACTGAAAGGATTAAAATTATTTAGATGAACCATCTCTGCTGGAGCAGAGATTATAAGATGTATCTTTATTTACTAGACAGAGAACAGTTTTATATTATAAAACTTTTTGATGGCAGCTCTTTTTCACAGGTTACAGAATCACTTTAAGAAAACAGCTTGTCTTTCAAAATTAAATTTGCCACTGGGGGAGTGTTTTCCTGTGGATTCGAAAGTTGTTTCTGGAGAATAGACCTGAAACCGAATTCAAGTGAAAACAATTCAATTCAATTTTTTAATGGGGCCAGAAATACTGTTGTTTACATAAACTGCCAAATTGAAAATATGAATACTTAGATGTCTGAGCTAAAAGGTTTAATCCACAGTTTAATATTGGGTTCAGTTTTACTGTTGTACTCCAGAGTAGAACAGACATTGCACTTCATGAAAATATCTAATGTGACAGGCACAAAGTGACTCTGGAAAAATGCAAAATTATCTCAGGCCCTAGTATCACAAGCCTCTGCTCCCTGCAGCCACTCCCATGCCAGACATAATTAAAAGAATGTTTGCAGTCCTTACCCATTCCTGTGCAAATTCTACGTTTTTCATTTCACAGCAGATCAATTTGGTTTGGAATAAACTGGTGGATTTTGTTTTAAAGTGGATTTGGCTGAAAAAGAACAGCCTTCTTCTGTAGAAATTAGAGAATTTCTTACAGATTCTAAGTGGCTCTGTGCGTCCTGGGAAAAGTATAATGGACAAATGAATTCATCACAGCTTTTGTTGTGGTATGTAAGTAAAATTACCACTAACTGCCAAATCTTTGGGTGTTATAAGTGGAAACAACCCTACTGGCTACCATTTAATCTACCCTGTGATTCTGCATCCCTGTCTGTGCATAGCAGTATTTGCTGTTACATGTTGGTCTTCATGACCATGTCAGAGCTAACAAATAATATGGGCAAAGGGCTCTTTAAAAAATGCTCTTTTGACCCAAAGCAGGGTGACTTCATCCAGTGTGTGGGATTTACCCTGGATGGGCACCAGATGCTCACCAGGTGCTCTATCACTTCTCTCCTGAGGTGGACTGGAGAAAATATAACAAAAGATTCATGGGTCATGATACAGTCAGGGAGAGAACACTAATCAATTCCTGTTACAGGCAACACAAACTTGGCTTGGGGAATTTAATTTAATTTCTTGTAAGTCAAATTAGAGTAGGGTAATGTGAAAGAAAACCAAATCTTAAAAAATACTTTCCATTCCCTGCCCTCCCCCTCTTCTTCCCAGACTCAACTTTGTTCCTGATTTCTCTACCTCCTCTTTCCCAGTGGTGCAGGGGGACAGGAGATGGGGACTCTGCTCAGTTTATCACTCCTCAGGTGGAAGATTCCTCACATTTCTTCCCCTGTCCCAGCATGGGGTCTCTCCCTTGGGAGACAGTCATCCATGAGCTTTTCCAATGTGCTTCCTAAAGGCTGCAGTCCTTCATGAATGGCTTCAGTGGGGTTCCCCCATGGGATCACAAGTCCTGACAACAAAACTGCTCCAGCATATGCTCCTCTCTCCATGGGGCCACAGATCCTGCCAGGAGCCTGTTCCTGCAAGAGCTTCCCATGGATCACAGCCTCTTTTGTGCCTCTTCCTGCCCCGGTGTGGGTCCCTTCCGTGGGCTGAGAGTGGATCTCTGCACCCCGTGGTTCTCCCTGGGCAGCAGGTGAATCCCTGCTGCCTCACCATGGGCTGCACCATGGGCTGCAGAATCTCAGCTCTGGCATCAGCAACTCCTCCTCCTCCTCCTTCACTTTTGGGGTCTGCAGGGTTATTGCCCTTGCATATTCTCACTCCTATCTCTAGCTGCAATTCTGCAGAAATTTTTTTGCCCCTTATCAAATGCCTTATTCCAGAGGTGCTACCACTGTCACTGATGGCCTTGGCCTTGGCCAGCAGTGGGTCCCATCTCAGAGCTGGCTCTCATTGGCTCTGTTGGACAAGGGGTAAGTTTCTGGCATCTTCTCACAGCAGCCAACTCTGCAGCAGTCCCACTACCAAAACCTTACCATGCAAACCAGGTACACCCAGAATGCCCACTGGGATCCTTGTCTGTGTGGTTTGAATGAGCTGAAGCTGTTCCATGAAGCATGCTTAATAACTAAATAACAGAGATGGTGCTCTGGGGGATGTTCAATTCCCCTGTGTCTGGCTGTGTTTGGCACTGTAGATGTAGCCTGGAGGACCTGAAAAGCAAAATTTCTCCCTGCTGAGCAAAGCTGGATGAAAGGACAAGTACATAACCTGTGGCATGGCTTGACATCTGCTCCCTTAGAAAATCTGGGTTCTAATTTTACTTCCATTAAAATCTATTCAGTCTTACAGAGGACATGTTTTTCATTAAGCCATTTATTAATGTTATTGATTTTGAAGTTCTTAGCTGTTTGAAGGTACTGTCCTAGTCTGTTCACAAATAACAGAGACAATACAGTGGAGCATTCACTTTTATATTGAACTTTTATATTAACTACAGAGACATTCAGATTATATAGATGTGTACCTATGGGGATGCCGAATAAAATTATCAGACAATATTCTATCCCTCCTGTTCTATGTTCTAGCTGTAGAGCAAAGGAGTTGTATTTAATATTGATAACATGGTATTAAAAAGTCTGGTTTTAGTGGCTTCAGCATGTGTTTCTTAAAAATTAAATCTTGTTTTATTTTTAGGACACAATGAAGAAATAGCAGACTGTCCTGGTTTTGGCTAAGGTAGAGTTAATTTTCTTCAGCGTAGCTGCTATGGGGCTGTGTTTTGGATTTGTGCTGGAAACAGTGTTAATAGCAGGGATGTTTTAGTTATTGCTGAGCAGTGCTTAAGCAGAGTCAAGGCCTTTTCTGCTCCTCACACCACCCCCCATGAGGAGGCTGAGGATGCACAAGGACTCAGGAGGGGACACAGCCAGGACAGGTGACGCCATCTACCACAGAGCCATCCCATACCACATGGCATCATGCTCAGCATATAAAGCTGGGGGAAGAACAAGGAAGGGAAGGGACCTTTGGAGTGATGGGGTTTGTCTTCCCAAGTCACTGTTACATGTGATGGTTCCTACTCTCCTGAGGATGCCTGAAGACCTGCCTGCCCATGGGAATTGATGTGTGAATTCTTCAGTTTGCTCTGCTTGCATGTGAGCCTTTTTCTTTACCTGTTAGCCTGTCTCTATCTCATCCTACGAGTTTTCTCACTTTTAGTCTTCTAATTCTCTTCCCCATCCCACTGGGGAAAAGTGAGTGATTGGATGTGGGGATTTGTTGCCAGCTGGAGTTAAACCACAACACAGTGACAAAGAAAATATCCCTAGGGAAGCATGTGCATGAAATTCCAGATGGAATTGAGAAAGGCAAAATGCAGCTGTCCCAGTCTCACACAAAGGGACCTGATATGGTGATATATTCTCATCTTGGCAGCTATTTCCAGACTTCACTTTGTTCCTCTACACAATTTGTTTCTCCTAGAAATCCCAGGCATGCAGCAGAGCAGCTATTGTGCCAACACAGAACAGAAAGACTGTTTATGCCAAGGAGTTGAAGATGAGATCTAAAATATATGCATCTATTTATTTAGGCAGGATGTAAAGAGGCAAACCACAAATGCCTGCTTTTCCTTGCAAACACTTCCTTAGGGACCCAAAGCTGGCTGAGGCACACCTCTGACCTGTATTACATGCTTTTACAAACTGGCTGATAAATATTAGCCATAAACACTTCAGCTCTTCTTGCTACATCTCCACAACAAGACCTTGTTTTTCATGCTATTCAACAGCTAATACATGCCCTTCCTGCCCCTAAATTGGCTTTACTCAGTTAGTCACTTTCATTATGAAAAGCTAAGCATGGTATTTTTTTCATGTTAAATCTATGCATTCACTTGTGAGGTGGGTCAACAACAAAAGAAAGTGATGCATGTACAGCAATTCGTTTTTGCAGGTTAGTTGTGCCCTTGATTTTGTTCTGAATACAGATTTTACTTCAAATATTTTGCTCAGATTCCTTTGTGCTTTTTTCTGCTACCTACTGTAAGAGTTAAAAACTCAAATTTCCTTTGATTTAAGCTGTAAACAGACAGGTTAGAATAAAGGAAAGCATTGGGAGACACCAAATGAGCCAGCTTTCTGTCATTCTTTTCATGCTGATTACAAGTCTCACACTGTGCTATGCACTCTTGGAGTATTTTACAAAAAGATTTAAAATCCATTGAAAAGGTAAATGAAATTCATCCAGAAAAAAAAAGAAAAAGAACAAAAGGAAAAGAAAGGAACAATTTTTTTTACAGTCTTTGTTCTACCCAGATAAAGTACTGCTTTGGAATCATTTACAGTCTCCATGCATAGTGAAGCAGGCTGGCATTCCAAATGGCTTTAATACAGTATCACTGTACTTGGGAGGCATCCTAGCCTGCAGCAGGCTTTGCCATGTTGGATTCACCCTCCTCTTCAAATGGTTGTTTCTGCTTAGTGATTAAAAATTTTAAAAAGCCATTTTTTCAGCCTTCCCACAAAGCATGTATATTATTGTATGAAAAGTATCATTAAAAATAGGACTTTAACTTTCATTTGCCGGAGTTTAAGACTAAAAAATAACAGGAGTGCTACAACTGTGTTAGTACAAGTTTAATCTCTGGTTTCTTTTATCTTCCACACATCTGAGGTAGAATTGCTTCTCCTGAAGAATAACGCATTCAAATACATATTTTGTGTTTTCCCTGCTGTGTTAATGAAACTGGGCAGTTTATAAGGAAATTTAATTAGTCTCCTCTTTAAATATTCATTAATTTAAACAGAAGGACTGGAAAATTGGTCACTAGCTATTCAGTAAATAGCACTCTCAAATTGGCTGTCCCTATAATTGCTACGATTTTTTAAAATAACATTGATTTCTTTATACAGTGAAACAACATATTGATACAAGCACATTCAGACCATTAGTATGATTATTGTTCAGCTGTCTCCTGTAGGGCTCATGATTAAAAAAAGGATAGCTTGATATGACCTTGTGCATATTTTGAGAAGATATTAAATAATATTTCTCTATCACACTAGTGGCAAACCTCAGGGAGCCCACAACCATAAACACTGTAAAGTTTAAAACACAATGTAAGCACTTTGGGAAGACATACACTAAATCCTATTTTGATGAAACAAACTCTTGAATGTATGATTCTTGACTATGGCCTTATGCTGTTATTTAGTTGCTTTTTAAAATATGACTTATATTGAATATACCTATATCATGGACCAGACATATTTCTGTCCTGGAGTTCCTGGACAGAAGTTTATGCACAGAGTCTGCAGTGGCCAGGGTGTAACCCAGCCTGCCACACATCTACTGCTCAAGTGACAAGCATTTGCAGGGCAAGTCTGAGGACTCCTCCATGTGCTGGGTTTACTGAGGAAGCACTAACCATCTGTCCAAAAAAATGACCTGTATTATCTGGCTCCTCACTTTTCAAGCACCAAAGAGCTGAGCTGTGTATGTGTAAAGACACCTATGAGCAATTTGGGGAGGATTGGAGAGGTGCCTGTCCATTTTTTACTTAGCTGGCTCTTTGTTGGTCACTGGCTGATTTCATACAATGATGAATGATACTGTCCAGTGTGTTAAAGGGAAATTTCCGAAGACAAATGAGAAAGACAAATATAAGTTAGAAAAATAATCCTATTTCCTAACCTTTACAAGAACACACATATTTACTAGTGAAAAGAAAGGAAACAGAAATGTGTACATTCCATTATTACATTTTATGGTCAGCTGCATCTACCCAGAACAACTTCTTCAAGTTCCGGCATAGGAGTGTGAACCTTCTTTAATGGCAGCTTTGAACAAGTTGGGAATGGAGGAGAGAAGTTGAAGCTGAGAAGAAGGTGGAGATTTTGGATGGTTTAGGTTTTGTCTTTGTTTATCATCATCCAACTCGATTGTGGCTGGCAATAACTTAAATTAATATTCCCTATGTTCAGTATGTTTTGCCATGATGGTAATTGGTGAGCAATTTCCCTGTCCTTATCTCATCCCATGAGCATTACTTTCCCTCCTATCTTGAGCATGGGGAGTAAGAGAGTGGCTAGTTGGGTATCTAGCAGCTGTCCAAGGTCAACCCATCAGATGGGGTGTGGAGAAAATACAGGATCTTCACTCAGCTATTGACCACGGGATAAAAACATCCCCTAACAACTCCATCTCTTTTTAACTAATTCTCCCAATCCCTTGCCTCACTTCACCTACATGTTTGGTTATGTTTATGGAGTCAGTGGTTCCATAGATATTCATTTCCTTCTTGTGCTTGGGGTTCTGTTGATGAAGACACATAGCCTGGTAATGCTTTGAGATGCCACCCTCTGCCTCAGCTAGAGAACACTGCTGCAAAGCAATGTGGAACCTGAAGGTAAGCCAAAGCTTCCCAGGTATCTGTGGAAACAGGCAAACCAAGGGGACAATTCATTCCCACAAGCACAAGGCAATTACCCGAGGCTGGAACTCAGGTAAATGTAGTAGGTTATGGCATTTTGTTCAGTGGGTGAAAACACTTAACAAAAACTTCTTCCTTGCTGCTCAGGGCTTTCCATGTGATAGGCTGCCCACATAGCTATAGATAAAACGCCAGTGCTTTAGGAGCCTGTGAAGATTTAGAATGCTGCATTTTTGCAACATCTAGCACAAGCATAGGCTAGGTGATTTCTTTCCTCTTTGGAACTGTCCAAGTATAGTTTGAAGCATTTGCAGACTCCTACAATGTTTTTTCATTCCATTTGTCTTCTTTCGGTTAACAGTGTGAGTGTGTTTACTATTTCTTTACAAGTTATATTTTTAGCCATCTCAGCACTCTTGCTGCTCCACATCCTCACAAAGCTGAGTACAAAACCTTGGCTTGAGACCTCTAGGTTATCCTTTCAGCATTATTCAGTTACTAAGCTTCAGTTACTGTAGCTCTACAAATTTCTTCATACAACCTATCACTAAATTACCTGTGCTCACAGTTTCCTTCATGCTTCTATGAAGGTAGATCTGCTTATTTTTGTTTGTCCTCATATCATAGATTCATGGAATAATTCCATTTAGAAGGGACCTTGGGGCTGTTCAGCCTCTGCAAAGAGCCTGTCCATCTCTTGCTCACTCGTCCTGACAGTGTGCAGCTGCTCACCTCCTCTGCAACTCCTTTGCTTGCCAAAGTTCCTGCTACATGTCCTGCCACAAGGACACTGTCACTGTCCCCTACCTGAGCCCCAGGGCAGCAACCAGGCACTGCCTGGTGCAGTGCCTGAGATTGGCATCCTTGGTTCTGTGGCATCCTCCCACATAACTCTACCTGGAATGAGGTCTCCAGCATGCTGAGGGCCAGGCTTCCTGCCAGGTAGGACACCATGTCCCATGGGGCCTCACCACTGTCTTGGGATCATGACTATAAAGATTTTTTGGTTTTGGCTGTATATACATACCATTCATATATATTTTGGTTCTTCCAGTTGTCTGAAGAAGGCTTTTTCTACTTCTTCCTGCTCAGGTGGTCTGTACAGACATCCATCACAATGTCATCCAGGATGATCTACCTTCTAACCCTGACCCACAAGCTCTCAGCTCATTGCCCTCCCCAAGGCAGAAACAGCTGCACCCTCCTTGCTCTCTCATATAAAGGCAACTCTCAGTTGTTCTGATTTCCCAGAAAAATGTATGAGGTCTTGCCCCACCATGCTGTCATGTAGACTGACCTTATTTGTGTGTGTACCATTAGAATGGCCCCATTTCTTCTCCTTTCTGCCTTATGTTGGGTATAAGGTCTCTTGTCTGTATCACCCCCCACATCCCTTCCTTGCCAATCACTTCCTCACTTGATAGTAGGTCATCAGTGCCTCTCTCCTCCACCACTTGTAGTGTAAAACTTCTTCCCAGGTTGGCCAGCACATTGGCAGAGACATTTTTTCCTTGTTTGGCCAGAGGAATCCAATCTCTTCCCAGAAGTTCTGATCATCAGAAAGGCTTCCAAGGTCTTGAAGACAAATCTTCGTTGTTGCCACCAGCTGTGTGATCCCTTGTTGTCACACAGGATTCCTCCACTCTGCCTCAAGATCTTCCCCTCATTGATGGTACCAAGCATACACTGCTTTGTGAATACTCTGTGCCCTTGGCTACCACTCTTGGATCCATGTAGTCATGCTTGATATGCTCCCTGTCTCCCCTGACCTCACTGCTGCCCCCATGGAAGAGCAGCAGCAGATAAAAGTCCCAAAGTTGACAAGACTTGGGAGCCTCTCCACAACATCCCAGATCAAAAAGTCCCCAACAAACCTCCTCTAATTAACTTGCAGCTTTATCTCCAGGGACCTCCCAGGAGTCTCCCTAAGAGCCCAGGATTTCACAGATCTTGAAGCTGAAGGCAGCACCTGCTGTTGGCTGCCCGTGTTACCTGTGCCATTGGGTATCTCCTCTGCTCTGGGGCCCCATCTTTGCCCCAGACCAGAGGAAGAGCCAGACCCCATATGAAAGGAGAAGAGTTGAGGGCGTTTTTGTGAGCCTTTTCTTTCAATTTCATGACCTTTTTTGAATAAAAAGTTATGGGTTTTGTTCTTCAGTACAATTTTGTTTTGAATGGTTGGCAATCTTTTTTTTGGTACTTGCCTAAGGAAAAGGATACCCTGATGGGGAAGGGAAGTGCTTCAATAAGAAGCTCATGTGCCATCATGCCCAATAGGCTTTATATCTTGTACAAATGTAGGTGAGAAGCTCCTGCCTTTGAGGCCTGACTGAAATCAGAAAAGAAAACTGAAAAACTCAAAAACTGTGAAAAACACTTTTCACAATAGAATTGAAAGAACAGATGAAGAACATGTGCGTAACATAGCTCAAAGTTTTGAAAAGAGGTAAACAAACCAGAAAAATGTGGGGGAGATAATTCTGGACTTAATGCCTTTAAGTACAGGCTCTGTTTGGGATGCGTTGGTACACCACTGGTCTCAGAAGGCCTGTTTAGCAAAATGAAACACAGCCAGCCAAGTGTTTGGCTTAGCCTCTGTACTTCTCAAAACACCAGGAGGTATCTCAAGCAAACAAAAATTCAATCAGTGGCTTTCCTACAACCTAGAAAAAATTTTTTAAAATATGACAATTCTGAAAACCTGGATGCAGAAAGCCCTGGGCTGGCTGTTGGTCTGTGAGTTAGTTATGATAGTATTGCCTGATTCAGACATAAACAGTTGAAGAGATGACCTTATTTTTATGTTGAAAAAATTGTATCAGATATGACTAATTGGAGACTAGAGGCAGGGAAGAGCTTAGAGGCACAGTAATTGTTCTTCTCTGATCAGAAGGATCAAAAAAGAATCCCTTAGAGAGATAAATTTAAAAATGAGATTTTTATGGCATGTTGATCATAAGACTGATTTTTTCTGGACATGCCTGGACAATATGCTGAATATGTTTAAAAACAATCTTGTTACCAAGGATCTGAAGGATTTGTTCTCTTTACTACACATCTTGTTCTATATAATGGTCATGTTTCCATTTGTCTGTTCAACAGCAGCACTTAAAAAAAATACAACTCTTCTATTTCAGGAATAGTGGATGTGCTATCTGGCTGTAGAATATTTGCATTTCTAGGAATTTCAGTGTTATGGATCTGAGCAAATGATTGCTAACAATAATTTTCAATAGAATAATTTTGTTTCACGACCACATTGAACCTCTATTTAATGGCTGAGGACACATAAAGACCCACTCACTCAGACACTGAGTCTCCTGTGGCATCAAGCCCAGACTACTGAGGCCAAAGAGTGGGAGACCTTTGGGAAGCCTAGCACAGCTGGCTGGGCCAGCACCAGCCTGCCCTCTTCATCCTCTGAAACCTGTCACCAGTTAGGACTTGTGCCTGGGAATGTCTGAGCTGCTGCTGGAAGCTGGGGCTCTGGGTAAGCTCGTCTGACCAGGAAAAAGAGAAGATGCTGCTGTCCACTTTATCTTTCCCTCCGTCTGCACATGCCAGCATTTCTGAAACAGGACCATTTTTTCCCTCCTGCCACAAAACGCAATACAAAGTGAATAAATTCAGAGTTTTGTTGTGGAGCACTGTTCAAAATGTCCTTGGGAAATTCATCATAAAAGAACTTCTTTAGTATTATACAGCCTCATTCAGGAAAAGCCTCTGGGAGGGACAGATCCTGGTGTACACACATGCATTCAGAGTGGGAGGTGTCCTGTGCCCAGGAAGAACTGGGATTCCCTTCTTTAATGTGTGCCATGAGATATGCTATATTTTCAGCTACAATGAGATTTTACCAGAGTGACATAAAAACTGGTAAAATGGATGAAGTCAATGTCAGGCTGAAAATTCCCAGTCCTTCATCCTGAAGTAGAAAAGTGATATCACTTGATAAAGGAAGAGAGATTTGAAAATGCTTTGTCTCTACGAGGTTTCCTTCCCAGCACTCCTGCTCTGTCAGGGCTCTTCTATCACCTTGAGAAAGGGGCGCTGAATATGTGCCTACACGAAGCACTCATTTCTACAGAGCATTTCTCTCTCACAATCGTTTTCAAATCTTCTATTGTGCACGCAGCTGCTTTGAGTGGCGGAACCTCTCTGAACTTTGTTCAGGATCCAGTCTTCTCCACATGCCTTCCCAGCTGCACAGATGCTTTTCAGAGACAAACCCTGATCCTGGAGAACAGAACAGGGCATTCCAGAGCGGGACCATCCCAGGCACAGTTTGGTTTTGCTCAGGAGAACAGTGAATGTTTCACATAGGCTGTGCCTTCTGACCCTCTTGCTGTTCCTCCAGCTGAACTCTCCCTTTTCCATGGATGCACACAGCCACCTCACACCATGCTGAGAGCTGACAGAAACAGATGAGTTTCCATCTTTGCTTCTTGCTTTAAATTCACCGTGGTGCCTGAGTTAGATACACAAACTTGGTCTTCTCCTCAGTGTCTTTTAAACATACTGAGCAGTCTCAATGTTGAAGATATTTCTGTCTCCATTGCAGCTTTTCTAGAGGGGTATCTTGTTAGCATAAACTGGTCAGTGCAAGATCTTTTCATTCCTCTCTGCTGTTGCCTTTGTTATCCATTTCTGCTAAGGACAGCAAAGCTAGCACCACTCTCTGTCCTTCTGAGGCATTGCAATCAGCCCAAGCAGGACATAAGATGTATTTTTGTCTGCAGCTTAGCTAGGCACTCCATCTTCTCTGGCATTCATGTCTCACTACACTATTCCTCAGCCTAACAGGTGTTGTAAATTGATGTACTACAAATACTAGTGAATCCCAGAAAAGAGAAGAAAGGAAGGAAAGGAAAGAAGGAGAGGAAGGAAGGAAGGAAGGAAGGAAGGAAGGAAGGAAGGAAGGAAGGAAGGAAGGAAGGAAGGAAGGAAGGAAGGAAGGAAGGAAGGAAGGAAGGAAGGAAGGAAGGAAGGAAGGAAGGAAGGAAGGAAGGAAGGAAGGAAGGAAGGAAGGAAGGAAGGAAGGAAGGAAGGAAGGAAGGAAGGAAGGAAGGAAGGAAGGAAGGAAGGAAGGAAGGAAGGAAGGAAGGAAGGAAGGAAGGAAGGAAGGAAGGAAGGAAGGAAGGAAGGCTCCAAGTGTTAAGCTTTTCTAATGCCCCTCCAGAAGTAAACACATTTGAAAGTAAAAGTAAGGCCGATTGAACTTTCATATAATTACCAGATTGTGGTATGAGAAGAATAATTTATCCTTTGGCTGATCTGAAGAAAGAAAAAAACATGTTATCCCATTTCACAGATGAAGAACAGAAACATAAAAGCCTAAACACTTCTTGTCCCAGTTTGAGCTTCCAACTGGGACAGGTATGCTAGGAGCCTCAGTCTTCCTTTTGGCATTAATGGAGTAAAACAGGCACCTCAGAGAACATATGAACATTCCTAAGGCAGCAATCACACTATTTACACAAATATGGTCAACACTGACAACTCACTGTTTTCACAATCACATATAAGAATCCCCAAAATACAAACTGTGTCATATCAGAAGACTTAAGAAAATGCACTCAGGGGATCTTCCATTTTCTGCAGCTGTTAGGAAGAGGTGGGTCACAGATTTTTTAACCGTAAGACTCAAAAAGAAATTATTCAGTGATAAGATTCTGGAGTCATCTGACATCTACTGACGTTAGGAGTTTCAGGAAATAATGATGCACCTTTCACAAACGTTGTGCAAGACTAAAGATGGAGAGCTGGCAACTTTATATCTCCCCTCTCCAAATGATAGATTTGAAAAGCCAATTTTCCAGCAGGGTTTCCCTTGCCTGACTGAAAATGTTTCTGTTGTTGTTTCACGTAGCCAGCCTGACCAATGAAGTGGTAATGCATGGCTGGCTGGCTGGTATCAGATGCTCCCCCTGCCATGTGTTCCTGCCAAGGCTCCACACACAATTCACTCTATTGAAAAGCCAGCTCATTTCCACTTGCAGCCAGCTCTATTCATATTCCTCTCAGAGTTAGTGACAATAAATATTATAAAATCACACAAATCCAGATGGTGTGGGTTGGAGTTGCCAGCTGTTCTACCACTTGTGAATTGCCTCTCTCATCCTGCAGCTTGGCTTCCAGAGAAAGCATCTCATCAGTTTCCTGTGGCCTCATTGCATTTCTTTACAAGCCATCCCTATCCTGAGATATTTTCAACTTTTACTGTAGATATATATAACAGAGAGAGAGGCAAAGCAAATTGGAGACAGAAAATCAAAGAATCCTTTATCTCAGAAATTGAGGATTATTTTTCAAATAATGACCTTAACCTCTCAACAGCTTCCCAGTTTTCAACCATGAAAAGAGACCACTTCAAGGGTTCAGCTGATTTTTACTAATTCTTTTTCACAGGACACTTACATCTAAAAGAGAAGCAAGTGTTCTCTTATCTTGCCCATAGTTATCCTTGCAAAATCAGGAGGAAAACAGTGCCAAACGAACACAGAAATTGAAATGCTGATGTGACCTGTGTGAACAGCACTGTATAAATCCAAAATATTGTGACAATTACCTTGTTTTCCTGCTCTGAGTTTTCCCATGAGTTTTGACTCTCTGAGCCTGGGGTGGTATCTGCAGGCCTGATGCAGGCTGCAGTTGAGTGGAGCCACCATCTAAATGATTACCAGGACTGGGAGAAGGGATGTAGCAGAGCTGTGGTTAACAGAACTGCCACTAACACAGATGTAAACGTATGTGAGTGCCACAAGTTCCATCCTCGTATTGGGCTGTCTCCTGAGACTTTCTGTTGAAAAGGAATGCAAACAAGAGTGAGTGGAAGACAAGGGAGGTGGGACAAGTCCACAGTCAAGAACAAGGAAAGCAGCTGCTCAAAGCAGCAAGAACAAGGGAAACCCAAAGTTTCCCAGTAAGAATGGGGAAAGAGAAAGCCTGAGGCCAGAAGTGAAAGTAAATTCACTAGCCATGGGCCACGATGTAAGTCAGCAGGCTCTGGGGCTCCAGTGTCAGAAGGGAGCAGGCACCAGCAGTGATGTAGATGCTCACAGCTGCTGCTCTTGCTGGTGCCATTGTCTGGGACTGTGGTGATGGGACAAGGGTGTTTGAGGAGGAAAAAGTGTTCTCAGGGACTCTTCAGGCTGGTGTCTGAGGCATCAGTGTTTTACCAACATTCTATCTCATTACATTTGCAGCAAACGTTATTCAATTTCTTTGTTTAATTTCCTCTTTCCCTTGTCTAGTCTCCAAATTAAAAAAAAAAAAAAAAAAACCAATAATGAAAAGGCAGGTCCAGACAACCAGACAAACCATGAGCCAAGCCATCTGGTTAGGTTCAGTGAGGAGCATGGTTGGGCACTGGCGAAGCCCAGGAATCTGTGCCTGAGCTTAATCCCAGCTCCAGTGGAGGTGCCCAGTGAGGGGTGTCATGGTTTTCTCCCACAGCTCTTTTCACAGTGGTGTGATCACACATTACACTACAAGGGGTCAGGGCTGCACCTGAGCACAGACAACCAAACCCCTCATGCAGAGGGGTTGCAGAGACTGTTGGTGCGTTCAGGACCAAAAAAAATGAAGAATCATAAGGATCGTTGTTCCACTAGGGTTTACAAGTTTCCACCGTTGCAGAAATCCTGCTCAAGGTAGGCTCAGGACTTTTGAATAAAGCTTTTAGTTCCTGTTACAGGAAGGTAAAATTATAGTTGCAGATCCATAAATGCATCAGCTACTGAATGCAACATAAGCCTCTTTTGAAACACTCATCATTTCTACTCATCTCCATGTTAGTGACATCCAGTCACTTCTGGATCAGAAAGAGTAGGAGAGAAGGGGAGTGCCCACCTCTAGTCTATACACACCTCATCTCACAATGGCATGAAAGCTCCTCTTCTCACTCTCAAGCCATTACTTAAAAAATATCCTTGGGTCAGAAACTCTACAATTCAATGTACTCTTTTCTGTGTCTGCTCTTTCAGCATCCCTCTGTGCAGAACCCTGTAATGTTTCATTAATTCCCAGCTGACTCCTGACGCTGGAATTTTACCATCAGAGACTGCCCACAAGTAGGATATCAGGGATGCTGGAAACATTTCAATTAATAGATAAGACAATTTAGGGTTAGGTAACCATGAAACTGGGTTATCTGGTCACAAATTTCACATTTGATATGATATTTTAAAATTCTATATTATTATTTTATACCAAAGGATTTCATCAGCAAAATCCTATTTTTACCTTTGATAAACACTGGGATTTGTATCACTTCCCAAATTATATCTGAAAAAAAGTGTATGATGCTCACTGGGATTTACTCAGGTGCCAATGGGAGAGTCATCTCTAACACAGTTTTCATCCTGTTGTGGCTTGTCATTTTTCCTCGTTATGGCCTTGTTTCCCCTTTTGTTAAAATGATTCGTCCCAATGTTGCAACCTCTGTTTGGTTTGTTCCAGGTTGCGCTTCTTCCCGCCAAGACCCCCTCAATTACTCCTAAGCTCGTCCCCGTCTTCCAGACCCTTCCCTGCCCATCACCTCAGACCCAACCCTCCAAGGTGTCAATCCTCCCTGGCCACACCTGTTATTCTAGAAAGTTCACTATCAGTTGTAAGTTATATATTATGTGATTGGACCTTGTATGTTGAACCCCTCCTACATTCCCCCTTATTGATTTGCTGTAGTTGAAGTCCCTCCCTATGTCACTCTCCCAGGTTTCCCTGACTGGTTTCTGTACTGTACTGTCCCATGGGGGAGGGCCCTTATTTAAGTTCATGTACAGCTGCTCTCCTCGCCTTTCTTGGTATCCCTTTCCTGACTCTGGTTGTCCCCCTACCCGCTCCTCTAATAAACCTCTTGGAACCTCGAAAGGACCCTCTCCGACTCTTTGCCTTTCCCCGGACTCTGACAACTGCTATAAAGGCTCTGAGCCTTACCCTCATCCCGGGCTCCAAGAGACTCTGGAAGAGGGCCACTCTTGGCATCTCCCCCACCTCAAGAGCTGGCTGCGTGGGTTGAGACTGAGTGGACAGAGGTGGGCAGCGCCATCATCTACATTTAATTTCAACAAACACGTCCCAGAGGAGAGAGATTCTCTCCAGCAAAGATCCTTGAACGACAGCATGACTTTTATTATCTAAATTTATCATTCTTTTGAGTTTATACTAAAAGATCTTTGCAAAGTTCTGTCCAAACTCTGTCTTGAATTTACCTGGTAGGAGCCCTATTATCTTAGTAGCAGTGCAGCAAGTGAGTCAGCAGAGAATGTGCCCCTGGGTTTGTTACTCAATCACTCACATCTGTTCAGGGACACATCTGAAACAGGCAGCAGCATTTCCAGCCCTGCCCCAGGGAAGCTCTTACACTAAGCCGGTGTGACTCAGCAACATTTCTTAATTATCTGATGGTTGCAGGAGACTTCAAGATTGAAATGTTGTCAGTAGCATTATATCCAAAGTGGCGAAAAGCTTTACTCTTGCCAGCTTTATAGCACTGGGTGTCCATTACCATAAACAAACTGATACCTGAGTGTGGCCTTCTGGGAAATTTCATATAAAGCCACAGGAAGGCTCATCTTTGCAACCTCCTACGCCTCTGTCCTTAAAAGCAATGCTATTCCCCGTGTAGGCTGGGCTCTCCATTTCCCAAGAGATTGTGACCTTCTCTTGCTGCTCCCCAGTGTTGGCAAGGCTGAGCTGCCTTGGCACAGGGGTCATGGGTTTGTCACCATCTCTCTGGGTGAGTGGAGCTTGGCACCAGGTGTCGGCAAGTTCTGAAGGTAGGTAACAGCAAAGACCTTGAAAATATGGACAGTGATTGAGTAAAGAGGTCCCAAAACATGTAACAATGCACAGATGGGCTACTAGCTATTGTTTAAACAGGGCAGTGTGGAAAGCTGGAAGAAGCAGCTTCTGCTCTGGAAAAGAGAGCAGCAGCTGAGCAAGGAAAGAATAGTAAGCAACAGGTACCTGCTGCAGCCTGGAATGCAGGTCCTTTCCAGGACCAGCCAGTGTGTAGCCTTGGAGGAGGTCAAGTGCTGGGTTGCCTCCAAATTCAACCTTATAAAAGGGTCAAATTTGGGGAGGAGGAGTTAGAAACAGATGCTTACCGTAGATACAGCTTTCCTTATTGAAGAGCTGGGTGTGATCACCTCC
Source organism: Acridotheres tristis (assembly GCA_037013685.1). Taxonomy (NCBI): domain Eukaryota; kingdom Metazoa; phylum Chordata; class Aves; order Passeriformes; family Sturnidae; genus Acridotheres; species Acridotheres tristis. Next base: position 83,187,664 of record CM072887.1, on the reverse strand, counting down.
ACAGCAGTGCCCGAGGCCATGCAGGACCATGGCCAGCAGTGCCACTTACACAGGTTGACACGGTTCACCTTTTGCCCACTCAGATTAGGGCAGCTTCGCTAGCCCTGGGGTGAACCTGTGCCAAGAGTGGCCTCTTCCCAAGATCTGGGAAACTCGGGATAGAGGTAGAGCTCCAAGCTCTTGCTGTGGCGGCAATAGTCCGAAGGAGAGTAAAGAGCGCGGGAGAGTCCTTTTGTAGATCCGAGGGTAAGGTTTATTGGAAAGGGATAGAAAACCAACTGGGGCTGGGAAGGAGGAACCACAAAAGGCAGGGAGAACGCTTGTGCAACAACTTAAATAGGGGTTTGTACCCATGGGAGGGTACAACTTGCCAACAAATCAGAGTAGCCCAGGGGTGTAACACAAGGCGGGGCTACAACTGCACTTAACCAATAAGGGAAGAACATAGGCAGAGACCACACATAGTCAATGGTATGCATAGGATGGGATGATGAACACTGAATATTCTGGAAGAAAGGGAGGGGCCAAAGGGGATTGACATCTGCGTGGGATGGGATTAGGGTGACAGGCAGGGAAGAATCTGGAACTATAGGAGGGGTTTGGGGATAACAGACAAGGGTGGAGATGGGAAGGGGAGAGACTAAAACATGTTAAACCAGGGGGGTACAACCTAGGAATGAACCATTGTGAAATTGGGTATAACCTGGATTAATTAATCATTTTGAATAGGGCAACAGAGATTAAAAATAGGATCAGTAACACCAACAAAACGGTTTTGACAACTGACACCAACCATCCCTAGAGTCCCCAGCCTCTAAACAGGTTGTCCAATCATCCTTCGGACTCTTTCTTGATGTTGGTGACAAGTTCTTGCAATTGTTTAATCCTTGAGTGGATACTTTGACCGCTGGATGATAGGTTGAAACAACACAGTCCTTTGAAGTCCTCGCAGCCATGGCCATGAACCAGTAGAAGAAAATCGATGGCATCCCTATTCTGAAGGGTCATCTTCCTGGTGATTTCATCATCTTCGAGGAGGTCACTGAGGGTGGTTGATGTAAGGTTCGCCTGTTTCGCCACCCAACACTCTAGGTGGCCCAATTCTCCTAGAGATTTGGCCGCCAATACCCACGGCAAAAAGACAGATACCATGACCCTTTTTGGCTTGGCCCAATGGAAGATTTCTGAATCACAGTTTTCATCCAAATTTTTCAGTTCTCTTTTTTGGACTGCCAATGTATTGGTTTTTAGCTTCCAATTCGCAATTTGGGTTCTGTTGGGTGAGAACAGGATCAATCACCAGATTGTACATGGCCCTCCGAGAAGATGAGAAGGGATGCCATTAACACCATGTCCTTACCATAAAAAAAGGAGAAAAATAGAAAGAAACTTATTTTAATTAAAGAGCTAAAATATGGGGTTCCATAATAATCTTCTCAAATCTGACTGAATAACTAAATTGCTCCTGATGCAGAGAAAGCCTTCACAGACTTCCTGAGAGCACCTATTAAGTATCAGCATTAGGTGCTTTCTAGTTTTGAATTCTACTAAATTGTTGCATTTTCAGTTAACGAAGTACTACGGATCTGCCTACAACAGACAGAGGGCCCCAGGTAGGACTAAAGATTCCAAGTCCTAGTTCTTAGAAGTAATTCAAGGCTCTAATTTCAGCTGCCAGTTTGGATGCTGAGAATTCAAGGTTTCCTTGTGTAAGTCTTCAGAGGAACTTGGAGAAGTGAAAATGTGAGGGGTTTTTTTCCTGCTTTATTCTGAAATTTGAAACAGCTGTCACAAAATGTTTATAACCATACCTAGTGCTCAATAAATGTCTAAACCTAGAAAGAACTATGCATGAATTATGTCTGATTTATACATTAAATAAAAATAGAAAGAGCCAGTTGAATTTTAAAAATTCCCCCACATTCAGTAAGGCTTGAAATTACAATGTCTATAGAATATTTCCTGCAAAAATGTGTAATGCATTGCATATACAATATAAAAAAAATATTTTAATAGCTTTCTGCAGGTTTATCAGACAAGGTAAGTACTTGGGCCTAATTATACCTTCTTAAACTGGCTTTTCATAGTGAAAAATAGTTTTATTTTTAATCTCACCCCATAAAGTGCAGTCCAAGATTAAACATAAGGAAAGATCTGAGCTGCCATTAATTGCTGCAAGTTATTGCTCTTGGATAGATAAATAAACGCAAAGGGCCTTCAGGAATCAGATCCCAGGGGTAAGGCAGGACAATGCTCACCCCAGCCATGGATCCCGACCAGATCTGAGGCAGCTCTGAGGTCAAATCTTCAGCTTATATCCTTTTGGGGCAATGAAGCATGTTGGGTTACAGCATCTGTGGAGAGGTGGTTGCAGAGCCACGTTGTGACCCTGGTCCCAGATTCTGCCTGTGCCTTCCAGGAGTGACAGCCTCCCAAGGTGCAGACAAAACAGGGCACACTAGTGTTTCTAAACATGCAATCTATCTGTCCTGACTGAAGAGACACGTTTTAAAGAACAAGTTTAATGGAGCTGAAGCTCCAGTTCCATTATAGGTACAAATAAAGTCATACTGAAGTTTTGCCTATGATGTAATGCAACTCAGAAGATACGTGAATCTAACATCCAAAAATCACTGCCATGACATGTCTTTATTTAGTTGCAAAATACTTTGGTAGACACTTCTACTGCTTCTTTGGAGGATTATTTTTAAACTGTAGATACTCTCGAGTCATACTTACTGATTTAACTTTGCAGGGATAATACTTAGCCTGATTAACCCCAGGGAATGAAGATATTTAATATTTTTTCTTCCAGTTTATTAGCCATTCCTGGCAAACAAAGCAAAATAAATCAATTAAAATGTAATTTAAAAAAGAGTATTCCCAGGTTTGTTTCGTTAAATCACATCTTTGTAATTAATGTGGTCTTTATAAATGATTTAGACCTTTCTCAAGATCATCTGCATGGATCAAAATAGAGCAATCTCATCCCTGTTTTATTTTATAGCACAACAGTGCTAGAAAAATATTTCAGTGGAATAATTTCAAAACAAAACTTTGTGGTTTAGCTCCCAAAACCACAGAGGTAGTTGCCATTTATTTTGGCTGTCTCCATCTTGGCTCAGTGCATAATGGAAGGGCACAAACACTTCAGTCCTTCCTTGTGCGCTTTCCCCTCCAGTGCAGAAGTGAGCTCTGTGTGTCGCCACCACCCTAGCAGCTGGAAATTTCCCAGATTTTATCCCCCAAAATAGAGCAAGGCAGGTGAATGGATGCCCTGAGAGAGCCAGGTGGGAGGGACAGAGCAGCATTTCCCCTCCTGAGCTGGAGCCCTGACAGGCTGTGCCTGCCCTTGGGCCAGGGAAGGCAGTGGGCAAGGCACAGGGTGCTTCACTTATCAGCCCCTTGTTGCACATCCTCCAGAAGCTGGGCAGTCTTAATTTAACTAAGGTTAAATCCCAGCTACATTTGGGATATCACTTTAGGCTCTTACTCTTGGAATGAGCACCAATAGAACTGCACAACTGGCTCTGGCACCCATGAGGGTCTGTGCTTACACAGGAGCCGTATTTTTATTCCAGACATGCTCTAAGTCTGGAGTTGCAGATGTTTCAGCCAGCAACATCAGTGTTTCCACAGAGGCCCTGGCCCTTTTTGGGGCAGTTTACACTCCCAGGGCAGAGGAGGGTGACTGCCTGACAGACAGTCTTTGCCAAGGGGCAGATGAGCCACAGCAGTTGCCTCAGGGAGCTGTAACTGAGTTTCCTGGGGAGACCAACCCGCTGACACATCATGGTATTGGCTACGAGGTCAGTGCCATCCCTGGGTGACAATCCCATTCCCTGGCAACAAGGAAGTAGGTTGACAGAGCCATCTTAACACCAAGCTTGATTTGAGACACAGACCCCATGGGAAGTCCTCCTTCAGTGTGAGGAGAACTTGTTTCTCCTCTTTAAGAAGAAACATGTGAGATGAGGAAACTCTTTCCAAATGCGATGGGCCCTTTATAGAGCTTTATACATCTACAGTCACACCATGTGAATAACAGCTTGCTACAAAACCAGAGCTGAAGCCATCCAATCCTACAGCTTCAGCACAGGATAAATAAAACCAGCAGGTGAAATGTTTCCCTGCTACACTTAAGCAGCAATAGCCTGGTTGTGACACTGCTCCAGACGGTTTATGCCTGCATGATCATAGTGGATATCTTACTCTTTAATGGTAACAGTGTTTTCATAGTATACATTTTTCTTACATTAAAAAATAAACCACGGACTTTTCTAAAAGCTGACTCCGAGCCTTCCCTCATTTCTCTACTATCCATGGTCATTTTACCACTGACAACAAAAAAAGGAGGACCAGAGCCTTTAATTCCCTACTTTTAAGTATTAATATATTTACAGACTACTATACAAACAAGCACCAAACAGCAATTGCACGTTAATTAGAGTTACACAATATTTGTACATGTTGCTAAAACAATGCTGCTAAATGAAGAAGCTTTATTAGTTCAGAGTTTTTGGCTGCTGTTATTAAAAATATATTTACCTGAAAGGAAATCCAAGTATTTAATTTTACAAACGATTTAAAATATAGCAGTAAGCAACATAAACTATTGCTTTTTATGTTTCTACAATTTTTTTTTTTTTTTTGGCATAACACTGCCATACAGATACAGAATTATAAAGTATCTCTTTATAGTGCATTACAAATCCAGAAACTGGTTACCACTCCTACCAAATACATATGGTATTGGTACTACCAAACATGCATGGCATTCTGTAATTTAACACTGCAAAGGAATACAGAGAAGAGAGCAGGACCATTCATAAACAGACATAGATCTGTTCCATTTTGCAAGTAAAAATTTTTGGGCTTTGGGGTTTTTTCTTTTTACAGCACATTTTTCTTAGAATACATTTGAACAATGAAGTCTTTGATATTTTCAAATTTTATCAGTGCAAAACTACACTTCATCATCTGTTGCCAAAATCAAACTGCATAAAGGGCAAACAACCATGGGATACGTTAAAACACAGGGAAAAAAAAGAGCAACTAATGATTAGCAAACATGCTTCAGCAGATCCCAGAAATGTAAGTGCCATAACCTCTTTTACTGCAAAACAATAATTTTCACATGGTTAGCCACAATAGTAAGTACATTCAGTATATTTCACAATAAACTTTAGTTGATGAAAACACCACTGAACTTGTAAGTGTGGTAGAACTGAAGAGCCACATTTCTAAGAAGAGACTTCTTTCAGAACAATTTGCCAATTCTCACACTTTTTAATCTTACAGCAAACAGCATAATGTTTCTGAAAATAAATGTAGAAGTGATTACAAGTGTAAAGCCAGACGAGGTCTCTATTGAATTGATGTCTATAGCTTTTGAATTACGTTTTAGGAGTCCATTACATACAGCACGTAATACACCTATTCTTTAAAGTAAATTCTTGCTTTCACCAAAGGTCTTAACTCAGTGTACTTAAGAACAAGGGTTGGAAAGGGAACATGGCTTTCAGGAAAAGAAACAGTTCACAGCCAATATTAAGCACAAAGATGTTACAGAGACACTATGTGCACTCCCCTTGGAGAACTGCATCTAAATATCTTCAAGTAGTGAACCTGTGGTGTTGACCGTAATGTGAATTAAGGGGGGTTGTATATGCTTAGGCCTTTTTTGACCCATCCCTCATTTTCAGACTCTGATAGCCATAAAAAATACCTTTTGATCAGTTACTCCAATTACAACTGGAACTGTGAACATGTATCAAAAAAATTACCAAAATGCAGAATGATGAGTATGGTTCTCAACAAACCCCAGACAGTATTTCCATCTTTTACATGATCGCAATGTTAGATTTATTGATGCTGGTTGCTCCATAACCAGAGGTAGCTCACTCATATGTGGGCTAGGAATAGGTTTTCCGTTTGACTGATTTTGCTTTTATACCAGTAAGAAAAAATAAATCAACCCTGTTCTGCAGTTGGAATCTGACTTATAACACTTAATCTACACTTTTAACACTAGTCTACAAAAGTATTTATGTGCAAAAATGTATTTAGAAGGAATAAGTAAGGTTGCATTGTCATCAACTTAGGACAAGTTTCTGCCTGAGCAGACATCTTCTGCCTAAGAACAGAAGAAACATGGGACATTTTCTGCCTGAACAGGTATTTTGTCATTAGACTCTCCCATGACGTTTAACAACTGATTTGAAGTGGATTACTCTTCATCTTACAATGTTTTTAGTACTGTGTTCAAATGCAGTAGCAATTCTTGAATAAACATATCTGCGACAAATAAGAGAGCACCTTCTCCACAGAAAACATTATTAAAACATGGAACTCACAGCCACAAGGGATTGTAAAGGCTGAAAGAAACCACGAGTTCAAAACCAAAAAATTCCTGAAGAAAAACGGGATCCCTGTATAATTTCTTTGTTTCACAGCATCTTTTGGTGGCCATTGATGGAGGCAGGACTAGGCAAGGCTAGAAACATCTTTGGTTCTGATCCCCACTGGCAATTCTGAGGACAACATACATCATCAGCATGATATTGTCACACTTTTATTAATGGCAAAACTTGCTTCACATACTTGCATCTTATTCATAAATACAGCTTTTACAAGGAAATTCAATATGATATGTTTTCTGCAAAAGTGTAGTGTAAAAAATTTACATTTTCACTTAAACATATATAACTATAAATTGTGATCAGTACTATCACAACAGTCAGGAGAAAGGTGTAAAATAACCTCTCAATTAAACAGATAGACGCAAGTTTTATTTAAAAGCAAACAAGAGCTGTTTTCCATTTAAATCCTTTAAAACTGATGTGCTTCTGCAATAAATAACTTTATAGCAACTATTAACTTCCTTGGCTTTTTTTAAAAAAAACAATAAGCCCAACAGTATAGGTGCCCTAGAGGCACCCGGAGGTTTGCTAAACCTCACATCACTTGTCTTACCTCATTGGATCATCCATCAACGCTGTACAAAGCTTCTAAGATCTGTAAACCTTCTGTTTATAGTACAGATATAAGCAAATACAGATTATTAGAATTATCCTGGAATAGTTCAGGGAGGCTTACACTAGTTTACATGAAATATTAACAATGATTATACAAATACCTAATACATTAGAGTGCTGCAATCTTAGAGCAGGAAACTGAGGAGCTGACCCAAACCAGGGAACAACCCTCAAAGGATTATTGCACTTATTTTTAGCATCCTTCAGGATTTTATTCGAGCAACACAAACACAAAGATCTCAGACCTGCTCCTAGATACGTGGACACATGTAACTATTCTGCTCTGAATGGTCTGTGCTGCACACCTCATGTACCCGAGCCTTCAGTCCCTACACCAACACAGTATCAGGTAGTGAGGCACACTTGTGTCTGGCATAGTGGGGCACAGAGCTGTAACTAGGCTTAAAGTGCTGCATTTTTGCATGATTTGTATGATCGCCTTGTGTGTACTCATCTGTGTACTCATTGTTTCGAGTTGCACATTCATATCCCCTCACCATAAGATCCCTAACATCAAATTCACAGGTATGTGCATGTACACACTACTCCCACCTAACAGTACCAGAGGCTACTCAGATGTACTTACTTGGAAAGAACCTCATATGGAAGGTTCTGTCCAATTAACATATGAACAGCTCAGATTCTAGTCTAACACTGGGCCAAAATACACTATTGTAATAAGTACACAGAAATCCCTGAATACTTAAGCATATAGCAACACAAAAAGAAATTTAACAGTAAGCAAATTACTTGACTTTCTTTGCATACCCTCAGTTCCTGAAGTAATGGTTAAACAACTATGTACTGGCATCTATGAGAATACAATCATTTCAGCACACATATATATATACTATATATACACTGTAAACCAATACTTAGAAGCTTCAAGCACGGGGTGCTTCTGGTTGCTAAGGCCATGATTCTGTAACAAAAATGCATACAGTGCACCCACTTGATCCTTGCACATCTCTGTGGGACGCTACGCTGTATGATTGCCCTGCAAGAAATCCTTCTTTTCAGTACTTGCAAAATCAGAAGAAACAATTCCTCCATGAAAAGAATGATGCACTGTCACGTTTTACATAGAGAATTTGTTAGTTAAAGCTGAAGTATCTCATGGGTGTAATTCTGTTGATAAAGCTGTAAAACAAGGATTAGAGAGAGTAGGAGCCCACCTGACACAAAATCCCTCACTTACATAGTCCCCATAGTTCTTTGCAGGCAACTGATATGCCACTACTCTTCTGTAAAAACAGAAAGAAATATATTGAGTTTCAGATAAAAAAAAAAATTGCAGAGTTAATACAGGTGTAAGTACCAAAGTTCTTGACAATATTTTCAGATACCTTGGCCCCTTAATGTAGACAGCTCTGTCATTGAAAATATTTTAAGCACTTAATTATGAACATCAAACCAGTAAGCATGTTTAAGTGAGAGATGTGTCATGATAACAGAATACTGCAGAGTAATCTCCTGGATGCACATCTCAAGAACTTTGTTGAAAATCAGATCAAGATTTCTCTTTTTTTTGTTCAGTAGACAAAAGATCTCCTGAGTCATTGACGTTCAATCAAATTACACTATTAATATAATAACACCTCCGGCATCCCTTATTTCATTTCCATACTCTGCATTTTTTGTAAAGCGCTTAAAATTAATACTAAAGTTCATAAATTGAAGCCTCTGTATAGCTTCTTATGCTATAGTTATGTTCCTTATACAAAGGGTATCAATTTTCCCTATGGTACTCAAAAAATAACTATGTAAGAACAACTCCATGAAGTTTGCACAGTTAGGCACTCAAGACTGAAAAAGTCATAGGCAAAAAATGAAGTGTTGTCCCTTTGCACACGTGGAGGGGCAGAGTCCTTAACTACACAGACAAGTTTTATCACAGCACTTCCTTCCCCTTCTATTCTGAAGGTCAGAGGCAAACACGAACAAGAGGATCCCAGTTCGTGTCCAGGGAGTTGTGAAAGGCTTCTCAGGATCTTTCTGGCCTTAAAAAGGTGGTGGCTGGAATTCTTTGAGGCATTTATGCTCAGTCAGACCTAATGACCACTTGAATGCTCCAGGTTACTCTAAAAAAAATTCCATGTATACAAGTTCCTTTCCTCACAAGTCAGCACAGAAGGAGAAATATATCCTTTCTTGTCTGCTTCATTAGGATGGAAAGAGCCTAATCTTTTTCCATAGGTACAAAGATCCCTAACTGCCACTCTATTTGATCCCAAGAACCAGCACTACCTGAAGAAAAAAAATAGATGATGCATTGCCATGATGGGCATTAGCAAAACAGAATACAAGATATTTTTTCTATGCTGTGAAATCCCTGAAAACTTCATCATTTAGAGTTTTAAGATTTGAATAAAGTCCTGTAGCATTTTGACACTCAAACTGTAGTCAGCCTCTTGTCTCGTAACATTTAATCAGAATTACATTAAAGGCAATGGATAATATGTACACTTTTAAACAGAAAATACATACAGAAATTTTAGAGTATTTTAGGACTGTAGGAAGTGTGAATTTTATCTGCATTATTTTAAAATTCATATTCTGCACAACTAACTTGCCTGTCATTTGACTTCAACAGCAGAAAATCAGAAGCAGCTAATCAGGGAGAGCAGACAGATCTTAATAGTGAAATTCCTACTTGTTGGGCTCTAGCCCAGCCAATAGAGTGGCCTGCCTTAAGTTACCACTGATTATCAAAGTAACACAAAACTGTGAGAGACTTATGATATAGAGCAAAGAGAGGAAACAGACAGTTGGAAAGAAGCATCAGGACTGCCTTTGTATCTGAGACCAGCAACAGGTGACTGCATTGTACAGATTCTACCCAAAACTGGCCAAGAAACATCGAGGTTCACTTAAAACCCAACATGACATGGGTGGTGACCTTTTCTCTGAGTGCTCTGTGGTAAAGACACTGCTTTCCAGCTGTCCAGAGGCTTCCCAGGTGCTGAACCCAGCTGGGGGAGTTGTCTTATTGCAGCTGATCACAGAGAGCTTTCAAACAGACCAAATTTGAGAGAGCAAAGACATCCTTCCCACGCTGATTAGTTGTAACAAATGAGTCAAGAGAAGGGAGAATTTAACAGGGACTAAAGAAGTGTAAAGTGCAACTTCCCTTGTATCCAAAAGCTATGGATACAGTTTCTTTGTAAGTTAAAACTTTTATTCAATGTACAGTGATTCCCAGCTGTACAGGACATGATATATGCTATCCATGGTTAAGTGCCTCCAAAAAAAATGCCAATCTAAGGTAAAGATACTGTGCAAATACTGCTATTAATCGTGAACATACTTCCTGAAACAATAACCACTAGGGTAACAAACTGTGTTTTTGAAATAATTTCTAGTAATTTCCTAAATGGAAAACAAAACTTAAAACTTAAAGGAAACTTAAAATTTTTGATGTTCCAAAGCTTTTTAGTTGTTACACTTTATTTTTGCATTTTTTTAAATTCTGGATGAATTTTAAAAAGTAGATAAGCTTTTCTGTGCAATCTGTCTGAAAAAGATAATGAATTTCTTAGCTTTCAATATGCACAACTGTTTTAAAGAGACACACCTGGCTGACTGCTGATAAACTGAGGTTGAAAAAAAATTCATTAACCTAACAGAAGCCTAATCTGATGCATTTGCAGCAAGCATCGCCTCGTGAACTTACGCTAGCTGGAAATTTCAACCAAAATGAAGAAGCAATGAATAATTTGCTTCATTCAAAGTTAAACAATGATTCTTAAAATCTCAGACTCATGGTTTGAGCTCATCCTTAGCTTTTGTGGTAGTCCCTCCTGAAAATGTACCCTTATCAAGGTTATCTTGTTGGTCTGCTGATGTGTCTTCTGAAGAATTCTCAGTGTTACATAAATCTTCCTCTATAACGCCTGGGTGATTTCCACAGTCATTGTTCAGATTTTCATCATCTTTTTTGGAATGAGAATCGTCCTCCTTTCTGTCTGAATTATCATGAATTTCTTCTGATTTTGAAAGCTGACCGGTATCAGTGTCACTGTTCTTTTCACTGTTGCTCTGCCTAACAGAATCACAGTTCACTTCTTGTTCATCCTGATGATTTTCTTCCCCATTTTTTGTGAATTCTACCTTTCTTTCTTCAGTTATTTTACCAGCTGAGCTTCCACTTGCCGATGCATTCTTAGATTCTTTCGGTTTCTTATGCTTAGAAATATGACTACTGGGAATAGAAACTGGAGATGCTGGCTTTTTATTTGCTTTGCTTCCCTCTGACTTCTGTTTTCTTGGGGGTCCCCAGATAAAATGCTCTGAGGGCGTATAATGTTGCTGGGCAAACCTCAGCAGTTTCCTCCTTTCTCTTCGGTCTCTAATAGTATACACAAAATATTCCAGAGCACTTTGCTTAATGTTGGGAATGGTATCTTCCACAAGAGCTTCATGCAGAATAAATTTTACCAGGGGAGATTTGAAACTCTCATATCCAAGTTCACCAAGACTTTTCAGAATTCGAGTGATTCTCAAGTAGTTATGTTGAGACCTTTGAAAGAAATGGGTAAAAGAACTCTATTGAATCAGGAAAAAAAACACTTCACAAATACAGAACTGGAACTGCAATTAATCAGTCCTTTTTATCACTTCAGGTATGTACTTCAGACTTCCTGTATTTTAATTTCTCAAAGCTGCTGAAGCTTACCAGCACCTTCTTTGCTAGGATGTTGTGAGTGAAAATTAGTGTTTGTAAAAAGCACTCGGGGTGAGGGCTGAGAGAAAATAAAATCAAACATGTACTGATTTTTCCTTCTGCTGTATGAGAAGGGCAACAAGGCTGGTGAAGGGTCTGGAACCCCTAAGTCCTATGAGGAGCAGCTAAAGGTAATGTTTTTTTTTATTCTGGAGCAACAAAGGCTCAGGGGAGACCTTATTGTTCCCCAAAACTGCCTGAAAGGAGGCTGTGACAAGGGGGGGGGTCGGTTTCTTGTCCAAGGCAACAAGTGACAGGACAAGGGGAAGTGGCCTCAGGCTGCACCAAGTGAAGGTTCAGGTTGAATATTAGGAAAAATCTCTTCCCTGAAAGAGTGGTTAAGCATTGGAACAGGCTGCCCAGGGACGTGGTGGAATCACCATCCCTGGAAGTGTTCAAAAGATGAGTAAATATGGCACTTAGTGCTATGGTTTAGTTGATACAGTGGTGTAAGGTCAAAGATTGTACTCAATGATCTCAGAGATTTTTTTCTAACCTTAATGATTCTATGCTGTTCTCTTTCTGGGGAGAAAACACAGTTGCTTTGTAAACAAAAGGGTTTGTATTGTATTTATGGTGCAGCTACAGACAAGGTTCATTGTACTTCATTCAAGTAATTTAAAAGCTGGGTCTCCAGACAGACTAGCAGCTGCACTACTGATACAGTCATTGCTGGGGGAAAAACAGGCACCTCTGGAGAGTAAGTCCCACTGTTGTAGGAAATATCTAAGAGAAAATGAACAAATTGTCTTCTGGAAGTGCTTGTGAAAAGGTCTTTCCCTCGTAAAGCACACTTTAGTATGCAGTAAAACTTTTAAGTATGAATTTTAGATGGATAAAATTAGGCAAAGAGAGTCTCAAATTCTGACTTAAAACTGTAGCTACTCAATGGATAGAACAGCAGTGAAAACATGCAGTAACATTTGGGCTTCCTGAAAACCTGTTTTATCTGTGGCTTGAGTCTGAGCCCACATCCATATTGGCTCATATAATGCTAAAGTAAAATTATTAACAAATTATTCCCACTGTTCACCTGGAATCCATCAGCAATTGTACCTACAAGCTTTTATCATGACAGGAGAACAAAATGCTGCAAGAAAACAATCTGCAACTCTAAGGTCAGAGATATTAGGAAAGTGAGCACAAGATTTGAAAAGAGCTTTTGGCATAATTAATCTGTATGAGATAAAATTCTCATACTTAGGATCCACACAATACCAATTAAAAGCAACTGATACAATTTGCTGAACATTGGGCCACGGTTTGACGTAACATGCTTAAACCTTTCCAGATCACCATTTCAATTAAAAATATTGAAATACTAACTATTTCATTTTTTGAGGAGGGAGGGAGGGAAATCTTGTTGCTTAACTTCATAGAGCTGTGGAGAATTTGATCTTTCTCAAAAAGAAATGTAAAATATAAAGATAAGCCACTTGTTTTTTATCATTAGCACTTTGGGACTGGGTGAAAACAAATTCAGTACCATGACAAACCAGTTTGGAGCTGGGATCTTCTTCAGCACTATCTAAAGTTGTATTTTCAAGGAATTCAATAATATCAGTCCAACTGGTAATGGGTGAGAAGAACAATCAAAAAAGGGGAAGGAGGAACATACAGATAGAGGTGCAAACCAGGCATCAACTATTTATTTTTCCCTTTTTTCTCCTGGCAGTCTTTGGAAAAAATATCTTTGCTTTCTCTAGAAAACAAAAGGATAAAGAGATTCTATAGCAATTCTAGCAAGTGAAGTGCATGTTATTACTTACTCATTCAAATGCTGAAATCTTTCTTGCCAGTTAGCAGCTCGTGCTACGTTTCCAGTTTTATCAATTAATTTTATTCCAAAAAACTCCAACATCATTTTGTAAGCCAAAAGGAATCTTCTAATTGCTTCTTTTGTTTTCTTGAATTCCTAATGGACAAAGAATATGTCCGAAATTCTAAGTGGCACTAAAGCAAGTACTTCTGCATTTGTATAAGACAACTCTACATAACAAAAAAGCAGTTATATATTAAAATTACTGTGATGGTTTGTATGGAGCTCAATTTGTATTACCTCAATTTCATATGTAGTTAATTCTTTAGCATAGAAGTTCAGACCTTGTTCCCTCAGTGGAAAAAGCCTGTTAAAAGAAGAGGTGCATTATGGCTCAGTATAAGAACACACAATCAAATTAATGCTTTGAAACAGAAATAGGTAATAATTGACCAACCACTGTATGTAAGTATGGTTATGTTCCAATTTTTCATAGTCTCCTTTCCATTTATTTAGGACTTCTTCAATATAGACTCCTGCACAAAAATAATTTGAAAAATTGTCAGGTAGCTATCAAAACCAGCACTCAGCTACATAAAGTATATGCATGTTAAAATAATGATAGAACACATACTTTAATTGTCTTTCACATACTATGTGATATTAGGTCTATGGCAGACATAAATAATTTTAATTTAAAGCTAATTTAGTTACTAAAACTTAATTAAAAAATAAGATACTTATAAAATGTCAATATAAACAAAACCAACTGACTTATACTGGGTTACTAACAAGTGAAGGTATGTGACAGCAATCTATGTAAAATATATCCAAGAGTTCTCATGTCAGAGATCCCTTTATCACACTGACTGGGAATTAACAAACTGCTTCCATAAAATACTGCAGTGTGAATCACCTGTCATTGCTTTTGCAAGACAAAACTCTGCAGCTATCCACCTATCTATCTGTCCATCCATCTGTCCATCCATCCATCCATCCAATCTTCACAGAACAAAGCCTCAACTCTCCCATACCAGGAATCTCTCCAGCTGCAAATACCATTGTGTTTGGGCAATCTTTCTTAATTAATGGTAACTAAGCATCACACTGAGACTGCACTCATGAAATTCAGTCATGGGCCAGGGCACTTTTCCAGGTACTACACAGATACACAAGGTACATAAAAAGGATGATCCTTGTTACCAAAGCTGTACAATATCCTTCCATGAATGAGCACTGTGTTTGTTTCTATTCTGAAGCCAACAACAGTTTTCTATTCTGAAACCAACAACAGCTGCACAGCATCTCCCAAAGTCAAATAGCACTGGAACAGCCAAAAAACCCAAAGCCCCATGTACATAGTCTCCTATTATACATTTAAAATGCCTCTTCACCTTTTGAAAACGAAAACTTCCATTTGGGTCTCAATGGCAAAGGAGGACACATTTGATACTTTTATTTATGAAGTGAAGAAAGCAGCTAGTCTAAGGGACTGCTAAGTACTTGGGGTTTCAAGTGTAGGCAAAGCTGGAAAAGGACCTTGGAAAGAGGACCTTCACCATCACTGCATTGTATCCAACCTATATTTCAAGTATTGGAAAATTTGCTGCTTGGTCCCAGGGCAGAGAGACAAAGAGGCCAGCTCTGATCCAGAACCACATGCTAATCTGTAGGTCATGGAACTAAACTTCAGATCTAGTATTGCACTAGAAATGTTTTGGGTTTTTTTTTAACAACATTCTCCAGTATTTTAGTCCTTAAGTTGGTAGCTGAGACTCCCTCCAAACACTCTCACAGATCCAGACTTGGGTCAAGGTGGTGGTTACTCTTTTCCATTCTCAATGCAAACTTCTGCATAACCAGAGCTCACAGCCAACACCACTTGAGACTCCATGGCTTATCAACTGCCTTTGACATTACTCATTGTGATTTTTTCCTAGAATACTAAGAGAAATGTTATTTTTTACAAATTTTGGGAGGGAAGCCCTCCTATAGCTTCCACAACTATCTCTTCTTGTAGCTAATCCTTGAACTGCTCCTTCATTTTGGACTTTAGAGGAGTTCTTCCCCGCAATCTTTTCTGTCTTTCAGTTTCACAGCCATATGGTCCCCAGGTTCACACAGACCTCAGTGCCCTTCGCTTTCTTTCTATATCTGTTCTCTGGGTAACATCTCCCAAATCTGCTACTTTATTTGCAATTCACAGACCCACCTTTTCTTGCAGTCGAGCTAAAACTGACTAAAAGGATCTGCCTATGGGTATCTAGATAAAGCTCAAGCCGGTTACAGCAAAACTCTTATCTTTCTTTCACAACCTGAGTTACTTTCTCACTTGCTAAGGGTATTACCACTATCTTGTCTATAACAGTTCTCATCTTCAACTTTCCTATATATACATTTTTACAACCTTCTGTGTAACATTCCTTTCCATCCAGCTTCCTATCTGAACTCTCACACTATGCATCTCAACTTTTTTTTTCCTGACCTTGAAAAGTGCTTTCTTGTCATGCTTACACCTACTCTGAATGTTGCTGAATGCAGCTACCCTGAATTCTGGGAAGATCATCTTTATAGACTGTTACTTTTTTATGCTGACCCGTTTTTTTTGCTTTGTATTCTTCCATTGTGAAGCCCTACTCAGTAACATCAAAAAAAAAAAAACTATACACTTTCACTTCCAAAGCCTTTGTGACCTGTCCCTTGCTTCCTTATCAGAACCCGTTTGTTGCTATGAGACTGATCCTGCTTCCAACAGGATCCTGCCTCAGAGGAAGCCTACACATCTCACTCCTTCTGCACTTCACTATTTCCTACCAAGCTGCTCTCACACTGAGAGGATCTTTCTGCAAATACCTTCAAAGTAACCTTGTCATCATTCTTTTAAAACTCAGAAAATCTTATTTTTTGCCTTCAGTTTATTGTTTTATTTTTTACTAATGGCTAAGCTCTCTTGTGCTGAGACTCCTCTCTGTCACCCTTACCAAGATTACTTTATTGCCTCCCCCTGCATTCTGATTTGTCTGCTCTCCTATTGTCTCTCATACATCGACTGCAAACTCTCTAGAGCAGGGCTTGTCGTCTTTCAGCTTCTCCTGTGTTTGTGCAGAATGCTGCATACAAGGTTCCTGCTCCACTACCAGAACCACCAGGGACACTGAGAAATTACTTTATTATTGTTATTACAATAGTCTCACCCAAGATAACAGCACATTTTTTTCCTCTTACACAGTTCTAGGGATAACACCCACAGATCGCTGCCACTCCTAATCAAACAGCAAATTTGTGCAATATAGTGAAAGAACTTTATCTTTGTTGAACAAAAGGTACTGCCACGAAACAGTGGTACTAACAACACCTTGCACTACTTCATGCTGATAATGTCTAAGAAAAGCACCACCTTCCTAGAGTGAAAGCTAACTCTGCTTAAGCACAAACTGCTCTTGTGTTATCAATGTGCTACTCCAACATGGGAGGCTTATGTTCAACAATACATTACTACAAATCTTTAATTTGCCTCAATTATCACCACTGTTTCAATTTGCTACTATTATTAGTGAGAATTCCTTTGCCATCACCATTATGGTTGCAGATTACTCACCATCAGGTTTAAATGGGATTTTATTTTTGTAAAACCGGAGATTGCACAAGTCATTTTGATACCGAAGATCTTTAAAGTTCTGCTAAAAGAAAGGAAATAGGACATTATTAGCCTACAAAAACCTACCAAGACTATCCAGAAAGTGATATTGGGCTCTTTTAATAATTTAAGGACAAAAAAATATCAGAGTTTTAGGAACCACAGAGTTCTACTCATGCACTAAAAGACTCAGTTTAAGGATCTGAAAGTTCTTTCTGGATGATGCCTTCTCCTACTGAGGCAGCAGCAAGCAGGGCGGCACCCTCCCTTCAGTTTCAAGGAACTTGAGAGACAAATAATCAGTCAGGAAAACTCTACAATCTATCACCTTTGATATCCAAGGCACAGGTGTCTTCCTAGGCTCCTATCACAGTTCCCAAGCTTACACATATCATGTGTTTGCATGTTTGCCTGGGATGAAAAGACATTGCTTCTCTCCCACTCACATATGTTGTGCCTCTGTATCAGCTTTTTTGCTTCTCATTTCTTGTACTTATTGGACAACACAAAGGTTTAAGAATGCTTTTTACTGAAAAGGCAATTTTAAACCATAAAATATTCTTACTGGATACTGGTGTCGGTACTTGTATAAATCTCGTGCTGCATAGAAGCTTCTCTTTGGCTTGGCTGTCAGCTCAGTTCCATCACCACTCTGAAACAGTTAGAAAGCAGATATTCATCATATACCAACCCCCTAAATAGCATATTTGTATAATATTAAAAGAATTATTTTTTATTATGCAATTCTGCAATATAAACACACATAAGTGCATGTATTTGCCTACTGTTTGGTCAAACACTGAAAATCTGTATTAGATATAAGATTAAATAAGTAACTGAACTTGAAAATGCAGAGAGACCACCAATTTTGAGGAGGAAATTACACTAGTTGCAAAAAAAAGAAAAAGTCATGTGTACATAGACTTAATTGCTATTATTGCACCCTGTGGAAGAAAAGGAAGAGTTATTTAAAAAATGTCATTCTACTCCTTGCAATACACGTGTAATAGTTAAAGCCAAGTTTAAAACGAGAAGTTCTCTGGGACTACACTGAGTATGTGCTGTTCTTATTGCCCATCTCGTGGCTTATCAGCTGCACTTTAATGACAAACAAGCGACTATGTTCATTCCTCCTTTCACAAGACAGCTTTGACCATACCTGCAGACAAAACACACTTGCTTGAACAAGAAACACCCCTTGACACTTGGTTATCCGGCACTAGTATCACCATGGAACAAACAAAAAGGGAAACACGCTTAGGCTAACTTAATTTTGTATGGTCCCTGAACCAAAACACGATATATCTAGCAACCTAAAAAAAGACCCAGCTGTTCCACTCTACATGGTATTCTAACTCTTTGTCAAAAGAACACTTTATTTCTTTAAGCTTGGTATTTACAAAGCTTCCTAAAGAAGAGAAACACTCTGAAAATTCATCACACCTACCGAGGAGTCACAATGCCATTGCCACATAGGATCAAATATTCAGATTTTTATCCCGCTTAATGAAGAGGCCACGTTAAATGTTCCATTTAATTTAAAACACAGCCTTCCCTGGTAACATCAGCAGCGGGAACGTCAACGACACCAAGGCCTCGTTTTTTTCCCAATAATGCCAGGGGAGGGGTGGGGAGAGATGCAAACGGGCTCGTCCTTAGTGGAGACGCAGCCGCTCCGGGCGCTGGCAGGTGCCGCCGGCAGCAGCCCGGGCCCGCCAGTGCCGCAGAGCAGCGGAGCGGGGCTGTCCGGACCGCGGCTCCGCTCGGCTCGGGTCCGCCCGGCCCCGCTCGGCCGCCAGGCAGGGCAGGGCAGGGCAGGGCAGGACAGGGGGAGGCGGGGCCGCGTCCAGCACTGCCGGTACCTGCTCGGGGCTGGCGGCGTCCGCCTCTGCCCGCTCCGCGTCCTCCTGCGCCGGCGGGGTCGGCGGCGGCTCCCGGGGCCGGCAGTCGGCGGCGGGCGGCTCGGGCGGCTCTTCCCCGCCTCCCGCGGCGGAGCACACCCCCTCCTGCCGCCGCGGCTCCGCCGCCTCGGGCTCCGAGTCGGTCTCCCAGGTGGAGTCGCAGTCCTCTACCGTGGTGGGCTCCTTGAAGCTGACCCCGCTCAGCAGGCTGCCCATCGGCCCGGAGGCCGCGGAGGCCGAGGGCTGGGAGCGGCCGCGGGCTGCCTACGGCTGCGGCATGGCGGGGCGGGGCGGCGGCGGCCGGGGCTGCTCCCCCGCCCGGCCCCAGCCCACGGACACGCGCGGGGCGGAGCTGGAGCCTCCGGGATTGCCACAAGAAACACGCGCCCGGCCCTGGCGGCGGGCACCGGGCACGCCCGGCCGCCGGCACCGCGGGCTCGGGCGGGGCGGCTCAAGGCCCGCCCCGGCACCGGGCAAGCCGTGCTCGACGGGAGAGTGGGAGTCTGCCCTCCGAGGAGGTGCGGGCATGTCACTCCCCGGAGGTTTCGCGGTGTCCCCTGAAGGCTTACGAGAAAAGCAAGAGAGTGCGGGTGTTCATCGAGAGGAGTGGGGATAGCGGCTGCCCAAGAGCAGTGCTCGGGGGAGGTGATGCTCTGAGTGGCAGAAGTGATCCTGCCACCTGCAGTGTGCAAGCTCCGGCTGTCCCCTGGGCATGGTTGTGGTGAGGTAGACCCCAAGGAGGATACAGGTACAAAAGAATGCATAATGGAGGGGGCAGTACTGGGGGCAACCAGCCAGTTTTGGCTGCTTCTAAAATTCCTGCGAGTTTGGGGGTGAAACTGACCTGATGTTCAAGGATGTTCAAATTTGAAGAAGCAGTGACAGCGTATTTTGTATTTGGCTAGTACGTGCCTTTTGGACAGTAGTGAAGACCTGATGAGTTGACAGCACATTGTTCCAGTGCCTACTCTCACCCTCATGTGTCATTATTTCTAACCAGGGTTGGTAGGCTTCAGTTCACACTCAGGGATTTCTGCCTTCTCCTTAAAGTCAATTCTGTGGTGTCTGGTGACCACTCCTAAAGATGTGTATTATTATCAAGTCATCTAAGTCCTCTTCTTGGTAAACCAGACAGGTTGAGCTTCTTCAGCCTTTCATCATAAATTCCCTTTAACATTCCCTCGCTCCAAGTAGTACCTTTTTTATCTGCTGCGTTGAATGTTTTAGCATCTGTTTCAAGTGCAGGTACCAACAATTTAACTGGATGTCAGGGTCATCAGTATAGAGGTGGTTTCTTCTATATATTCTTGTTTCCCTATCCACTCTCTATAAACTGAAGGATCATTTAAAGTCAAGTTGCCACAGTGTCATGCTTAGATGCAGTCATGTCACTCTTGTACATAACCCTCCTTCGGGTTCATTTGAAGCATGTTAGCTGCACACACTGACACCAAACAGGAAATTAGTGGGAACGCCCTGGTTTGTCAGACCTTGTTTCAGGCCAGGGTATTTGCAGTAGCATCTCACCTAGATACAGTCACAGCTGCACGGCTGAGCCATGAGCCTGTGATACAGCCCAGTCTATCCCTGCTGCCTCCCACCATCACCTGCCTTGGCCAAGAAATGTCTCCTCCTGTTCTCTTCATGGAGATCAATGAAGCCCACTCAGCCTTCCCAATACCCCTTAGTCACCATCATGCCAGCTGCTTCCTTCCTCAGGATGCAGCTACTCCCACTCAGTCCAAGATCAAAGCCAGGGGCCCAAGCCAAGACATCCCCTCCACCACCAGCCCTGCAGGTTTTCAAGGTCTACTGGAACTTCTTTGATCTGTGATATTAAGGAATGCATGTAGCACACAAGAAAGTTCAGTCTCATTTTTGCCAGTGGACATCATTTTAATAAAGAATAAAAAATCCCCATCAAGCAGGCACAAGAAAGGTTGTAAGAGGGCAAGCAGTTAAGACTAGATGCTAGGGCTGCAGTTGGGGGAGCAGAGTTTTATAACACTCATGCATATGTATCACATTTTTGGAGAGTTCCCTCTTCTTTGACCTCATTTAGGGGAAAGGATTTCTTTCCTGCTTCCACAATATCTCCTCTCATGTTGTTGGCATAGTTTGAAGGAACTGACTTAAGAAATTCTGATGTCTGGAACGTATATTTCTTGACAACCTGCTGACAAGCTGTGTCCATTGACCAACATCTGCTGGCCCAGTATAGACCAGTTCTGCTTCCTCTCCCCTGCTACAGCTTTTGTCAGTGTTGCCTCACTGGGATTGTGTTTATACTATGGACAGTGGAGCCTCAAAAGCATGCCTTGCACGTGCATCAAAAATCAGGGGAAGGTTTTGATAACATTCAGTTTGCATGGCAGTTAATCCCACAAACTGAAGATCTTCCTGCAAGAAAGCTCAATTTCTTGTGCAAATAACTGCACCTTATTACAGAAAGCTCAGTTTTACCTGAAGAGCAAGGCTGTCAGCCAAGTCTCAAAGCTGTCGACTGAATCTCATAACAGAATTTTAGGTGGATTTTTAAAAGATCTGGATCTCAGAGCACTGATAAGAACTGGGAGTCAAATGAACTGGTGGGAGAGCTCACCAAGCCACTTCCTATCATTTACCATCAGTCCTGGTTAAACAGGGGGGTCCCAGATGACTGGAGGTTAATCAATATGATGCCTGTGGAGACGCCCAGCTACAAGATGGTTGTCTTGAGGTGATTTTATAATGAGTAGTCTATTCCCTTATCATCTGCTGTATGCCCAGAAATGGGCTGTAGCTTTAAGGTGGATCGAGGGGAGAGGGGAGCCTTGGGACTCTTCCGACGGCTTTTTCAAAGCCTCACTCCCCAGGCATCCTTGGTGCTGTGTGGACTGCATCCTTTTTATTTGCTTAGCTAGCTTGGTTTTTGTTAGCTTAGGCAAGAAGGTTTTTTTTTTTACTTTCCACAGTCTTGGAGAGGCTGCTGCAGCAATCCTTGGGTGGCTTTTTTTCCAAAGTGAACTGTATGGTTGGGTTTTGGTCTGAGATCCGAGAGAACAACTAGCAGGAGAAGAATTGGCTGGGGGCTGCTCCATTTCGGCACCAGACCTTGGAAAAGCTGAGCCAGTGAGAGAAAGGACACTAAATCCACCTGCTTCCCCTGCTGTGAAGAGGGGACCAACACCAGAGATTCACCAGGTTCCCATCTGTTTTGCTGGAGCTGCTGTGTGAACATTTTGTTTTGGCTTTTTTTTTTTCCTTGAGACAGGAGCTGGTGCCATTTTTTCTCCCCACCAAGTTGCAGCCATGGTGGGTTTTTTTCCTTTTTTCTTTCCCTGGCATTTTGGGCTCTTTGTTCTGGTGTGGGGGGGATCTGCCCCTTGCCAGGTGTACGTATTTTTCCTCTGAACAATGTCTTCAGAGTTGCGGCTTATTGCTGGTTCTGGTTGTGAACTGTTGGGATTCATGAAGAGGCTCTAGCACCTTAAGTAGTTTTGTAGGGTGGTATTTGTGAGCTTGAACAGATTCCCACAGATATATCTTAATTAGAAAAAATTAAATTCCACTACTTCACAGTTGTAACTGGTAGAAATTTTTGCAAAGGTAGTGAATTTACGGCACTTGAGTTCACTAAAGTATTCCTTTAATCCAATGGAAGATGACTAGGTGCTAAAGCGAGGAGGACGGGTTTCAATCAAGTAGTTTGACTGTCACATAACACAGGTGAAAAACAACAGAAGGGGGACTAGGGGACTGCAAACCACTGTATATCAAACACAGACTTTCGTAACACTTATAAAAAATAAGCACTTCACTTCTGATTGTATACATTTATATACATTTTAATCAGCATAGATTAGTCAAAGCTCCATTTTTTTCTTTGATGAGGACATGGTTTTATGACGACTTCGAAGTGGAAACCAAGTTGCTTTCTCAAAGCTAATGCTGCATGTATATCGTATGATAACTGTTTAAAATTATTTTAAATGAGGTAATTGTAATACTTTATCATTATCTTGGGAGGATACTTTAAATAGGATACCAGAAAGGTCAATTAACGACTGTGGTGAGACTTACCAACCTAATATTAAGGTGATATAAAGCTGGGAGGGATTATGCATCCGTAGAGGACTACAAAACCACTTTGATAAATGACAGAGGAGAGTAAAATAAATAACATTGGTAAAATGAAATTTAGTCGTGCTAATGTAAAATGATTCATAGTAGATATTTAAACATACAAAGGTAGATGTAGGAAATGCAGAAAGGCATTGATATGACAGAAATGTCTGTGAGCTACAGTATTATTTATGTACATTCAGACAAGGGTCCAAATATATTTGGACACCAACATATATTCAGGAAAACTTTCAAAGTCATACAGGTATGACAGTGTTTTGTATGCAGTAGCTGTAGCTGGCTGGTATTTTAATGGGGTTTATTACCTCATTTGCTTAGTTTTTTACTATGGTGAATTTTAATTCTCTTCTAGTCCAGTAATGCCCCAGATTGATAAACGCTAAGCCTGATGTAGTAGCCATGTAAGGTGAATCTAATTTATAAAGTTCTCCATAATTTCTCTCTAGTGAGTGTCGTTGGAAATTATTAACTAACTATAAACTCAGAAGTCAGGTTGCATATTTGCCTAAATTTGTTTCTACTGAGATCTGAAATTCATTTACAGAGAAGAAAAGACTTCACATAAATCATGTTAGACGTGACAGATCAGTATATTAAGCTCAGTAAAACCAGTGGAAGCTCTCTCATTTTTGCTGGGTTATGACTATAACCTGAAGACCTTAACTAAAGCCCTGTTTATTGGAGTGTCTTGCACTACAAGGCTGTAAAAGGTCACTTCAAAACAAATTAATAGAAGAGTGTTTTACTTTAAGATGATCTATGAGGCAGTTTCAGTGTAGTCCTTAAGCCTCTAAGATTCTGCTTGTTGTCTTTCAGATAGAGTGTAAGACTGCAGCCAGTTTCTTGAGAGGAAACTGATCCAGTTCCAGGATGCAACATGGTCCAAATGAATTGCTGTGCAGAAACCCTTAATTTATAGCTGGAGTCCTACATCACCTTTGTGATGAAATGGAACCAGCTACCCTTGTGGGCACTACCAGCTCTTCTGTAGTGGGCTTGTCTATGGTGCATCAGCAGGTCAGCTGCCTGACATCACTGATAAGAAATGACATTCACTTGCCAGAAATTCACACAGGATTAGGTGATGCCATTAAGTTTTGCTGAAGAGCTCCTGGACTGCACCATGCAAGTAATTTTGGCAGTGGAACCCAGTAAGAAATTCTTCTCCCTGAAAGACAAACTGAGAGTGTGATGCAGAAGCCCAGATGCAGGCGCCCAAGTGCCTTTGGAGATCCCTTAGTGTATCCATCTTCTGATGCAGAAGGGTATTGGTGCTCCAAAGGCTCAGGAGGTCCCATGGTATAGCTGCCAGCCCCATGAAGACATTTTGGCTACTCTAGGTAATCTCCAAGGAAATGATGCACCTACTATGTGTATGCTTATCTCATATATAGGCATACAGCTACGTCTGTATGTGACTGGTTGGTTGGTTGAATCACTTTGAAAGCTGCTAGTCTGTATTGACCAGAGCTCTGTTTATCTAATGGACTACTACACCCCTTGTTATCTTTTGGCATACATCTCTGTGTAAACAGCTAAATTTAGGTGTTTCTTTACAAACTTGATCCTGCCCCTAATGTCCCTGAGCATCCATATTTCTGTTGGGAAGGTGTGCTACAGACTGCCTCTGACAACTGATGTTAAGTGGACATTTCTGACCCGACAGTACACAGTAACTATTGTCTTGAACTTCTAGAACTGCTAAACGAGGCACTTGTTCTCGATGTAGGACATGACTTAGTGTACTCAGAATAGGCACAATCCCCCAAAGCAGTGTAATTTTCTCCTCTGGGTCATTAAACAGAGACTGACATCTTTCTGAAGCCTGAGAAGGCTTCTCATTTGGGGAGTTTATGTCATGAGGCGTCTGACCTGTAAACGCTAAGCCTGAGCTAATCACACAGTACTCCTTGTGTAGTCCATTAGTGAAAAATAGGAACCTCCAGAGGATAATCCCTATCATCCTAGAACATGCATTTTAAATATGTAAGCTAAATCACAATATTGTTTGTTTCTACTGATTATAAAGGAAGCCAAGATCTAGTCAAACCCAGGTTTAGACATCAGATTTTCAAGCTGTAAATATTACATTATATGACCCAGCCCCACACTCTTGAGGTTTCCTGAAAATACTGAATTTTGAGTACTCAGCTCCCATAGGAACAGAGAGAGCATCCAATTGAGTTGGTGGTGAGCATCCCTTTCCCTGGCATGAAGAATATCTGTAATCAGGTCATATCATGTAATACATTTCCAGTGAGAGGCTGAGAGGACTCTTGTTTCAGAGTGTCTGTTGCTAGGTATGCAGAACTCAAGAGTACAAATCTCTTTAGGAAGAGACAGAGCTTTAACCTTCCTGTCACATCCTATTGAATTTCTTATGCGTAAGATCAAAACGATAAGGAGATGAACAAGAAAACTGCCTCCTCCTTGGTCTCTGAATGAATAGCCAGCCTTTGGCTCTCTGATGAACAGAGAAGTATGAAAGGCTATAAGGAGGTCAGAGCATCACACTACCCTGGTATGTCATTTGCTGTGATTTATTTCCTCACCTAAACACAGCAGAAGTCATGCAGAGCCCCTTCTCCATCCTTAATGAACAATAAATAATGAATCCCATTCCACTCTGCGTGGGTTAAAGGGCCTCACTTTAGGGTGACAAAGTCAGAGCACCCCCTGGGTGTGCAGCCAAGCAGTACCAACGCAGAGCCATCACGTTTGACCCACCTCTGTCAGCTGAAAGTGGAGCATGCACAAGCAGTAACACTTCGGTTGGACTAGATTAGGAGCTCATGCTGTCCCTGGAAAAGGTGTTGCCAAAAACCACTGTTTCAAGACCATAGACTCTGCTCATTCTTTCTTAGCTGACTTTTTATATGACTGTGTGAATTTATGTAGTCGTGATGGTGCAGCATAGCTATTTCAAAGATCTAATTGACGTCAAGATTGATGTGATTCATGGGAGTCATAGGATCCCTACCAGTGAAAAAATGTCCAGATTAAATGGTATGCATTTGTGCAGTTCTATAGTTTGGTTCTTGGCAGGTGATTGTGGATTTTATACACTTCATCAAGGATAATTTGAAAGTGCCTAAAGTCATTGATCTTCAACAAACTGCTCAGCAGTTAGTTCCAGCCAGAGGCTGGCACAAGACCAAATTACACAAATGGGATGACTGCAGGCTCTGACTCTGCCACCACCTGCTTTTCATCCTTTTTCATATCATGCTTATTACATCATCTGTAGAAAGCCTATATAAATACATGAGCTAGGGAAGAAGTTCATCAGGGAAGCCATTTTTAATTAGGTCACTGATGCTCCACTGGTGCTATATTTTTAGCTTGTGATTAAGGCAAAGACACATCGACTGAGATACAAAAGCAAGCAAACACACACAGCCAGAAACTGAAACCACTAACAATGCTGGCTTTCATGTATTTATTGCAGGCCCAACCCTTTTGGGTTAGTTCACTTAGTTAAACTATTCTGCACAGCTTTAAAGCACAGGTCCATGTCAATCCTGCCTGTTAGTCTTTGATGGCACCTCAAAGCAACCCTTCCCCATGCCTGCCAATCTCTGTGTGACTTCAGGGTGGCCAGGCTGGAGGGAGATGATGGCAGAGTTGAGGAATTCAACTGCTTTGGAGTGATGAGGAGCAAGACATGGCCCACAGTCTGTAATTTGAGATGGGTCTGAAGCATGTTCTACTTTACACAATGTGATCCTCACAGGAAACCCTGTTAGCAGTTGGTGCACACATATTCTGGACTTAAAGGAGTGATTTTTTTTTCCCCCTACCTATCTTGTTGCCCCTTTAATATTCCCTATCACAGATTTCCTTAGATAACCACAATAGATCAGCCTTATCATAATGCTATTGTGTTCTTCTGTTCTGAAGAAAACATGTTAGTATAGCCTGCAAAAGCCTTTCCCTGTTCATCTCTGTGGTGCCATCAGTACATTAAGTGTACTTGCCATCCCAACAGAGCATGCAAGATGGTAAATTTAAAGAGATTAAATTCTGCTTCTTGTGACACAGGAGAGCTAAGAAGGGATCGGGATTCTCTTTTCTTGATCCGAGTTATATGTTAACAAATAACATAACAAACATCCACTTCAGGAATGTGTTGCAGTGAACAAAATTGTCAGAGTACAGTGAGCACGTGCACTATTGCAGAACCAGCCTGTTTCATTTTGTAACGTGCCCTATTACAGCATGAAGCTGCCTGGCAGCTGGAATACAAGCAGCCTTTGACGGGCTCAGGAAAGACATTGCCACGCTTTCACACTGTTGTTTGACCAGGCTGAATGAACCATCCAAATGGGCTCACTTCTGTCCTGACGAAAAGACGAGTAAATTAGTACATCAACATCCTTTTGCATGTGGCAAAATATTGCTGGTAATGTGCTAAAATACAATGCATGCTTTGCACTTTTAGGTTTACTGCTCTCTATGAACTCTGTATGTTTCCTCATGTCATAACTAGGGGGCTGCTTGCAGCTGTGTTTGGGAGGAATCAATTTTTCAAAATGAAAAAAAAACACCTAGGTGAGCTGGGAATTCCAAGATTTGGGGAAGGACAGAGGAGTACAAATTACATGATAATTAATATGATGATCAGTAGCATTGTTAAAAAATACTAAAAGCAAAACTAAAAATGCCCATATTGTTACCATAATTACAGATGAAATCAGAACAGTGGATAAAGCTGTTAAGATACTTTGTCAAACATTACATTTGTTACATTAGAGGTCACGACATAGCAAAACACAACCAGGGCATAGGCAAAAGAGCACAGCCAAATTCAGATTCAGCAGGCAGAGCTGAGAACAGACAAAAAAAGAAAAGGACTGATCCAGGCTAGGGACTGGAAGGAAGGAGCAGTTTCCTTGCAGGGTAAATGCAGCTTGGTCAGGGGACAGGAGGATCCTTACCAAGAGGCTAAGAACAACTAAAGAATATATACTTGTCACTATTATCGTAACGAAAAGAAAAAAAATCCCCACACTACAACAAATGTATGGCTAAAAAGAAAAGGGGCAATTTTTCTTCTTGATATCGATGCTGAAAAGGACAAAGCCCTATTGTTTTTTCTTAGCACCATTAAAGCAATGGTATTTGCTGGCTTGTGATGTTTGTGGTGGTATTTCCTTGTGACAGGAGGCTACAAATTAAGAACAGGAAATACTGTTAACATTGTATGGAACACAGGAGAAAAAAATGCACATTTGTGTTCATTAAATGAATTCTTCAAAAGAAACCAGATAAAAATAAAGTTTGCCAGCCTTGCATGAGTAACAATATTGAATGCTGTGGATGGGTTTTTTGGTTCAAACTCTGACACAAGCAATTCACTCTCATGCAGGTGCTTGCTCTTTCTAGAATGCAATGATCATCTCCCAGTTCTGCTTCAGATGAAAACAATGATTCATTTCTGTATTACATTTCTATGAAATTTGTCACCCTCTGACACCACTCATAGGTACCCTTAAGCAGGGAAATACTTGACAGGTCTGAGGGTGTGACAGAGTGAAAAAATAAAGCACCTATGGTAATGTAAACATCATGTTACAGCTAAAAAGGTAGAATAGGAACAGCCCATTTCAGCACCATGTGTCTGAGCAGACAGCGGTTGGACATGTATCTAACTGCTTTGCTGTGTTCTTTCATTTACATTACAAAGGGATGTTTTTGGCAGAAAGTCAGTGTAAGCAGCATTCATTATTCCTTTAAGGGGCTTGATAATTCAGTATGGTAATACGCTGCAGGCTGACAATGCTGTCAGCCATCCACCAAGAGATAAATTAAACTTTGTTCCAGCATCAGTATTTCTAGATGCAGTCCTGAGATTAAATGGGATTGGAGATCTGACCATGGGGTGAGAACTAGTGACGACTGATACGTTTGTGAGAAATTTTGGGTAAGGCAAAAACCACCAGGAACTGAATAAAACATATGTGAAAGGAGTCATCATTTGCTCAGGGTGTATGAAAATCACAGAAAATTAGAAAAGTGATTTAATCTGACAAAAAAACCAACCCAAAACAACACAACAAAACCCACCAAAAACAATGACAAAAAGAACCAAACACAAACCAACCCTCAAGTATATATTTGAAGTCTGGCTCAAATATGGAAAGGAGAAGTGGGTTTCTCATGCAGCTTTGGGTATATCTAAATGGTTGCTCAGAGTACCCTTGCAGTCAGGGCCGAAAAAGTGAAACTTTTAGGTAACAAAACATTTAATCCTTAAGTAGCCATTTAAACTAGGTCTGATGAAGTAGCTCTTTCTTTGTCTACTCTATGAAGGGAGCACAACTTACTTACATGCATACAAAGAGAAACACTGAAGATATCTAAAGTCACCCAAGAAGTGATTAATTTTCAGCACCTAGAAACATTTTAATTTACATGAGTTTATTCAGCTTGGCCATCTTATGAATGACTGACAAACTGGCTGCTTTAAAAGACTCTTGAAAATCTCGGTCTTGCCAGGAAGGAAGGTCCACACTACAGTGGTGTTACATGGAAATCACAGCATAAATCTCAGCACACAACTTTTCTGCAGGGAAGTAGCTGCTGAGTCTCCCCAGATTTGCTCTATGGGAAGTGAAGAAAGGAGGAGACTACTACAGCAAGAAATTCAGAACTGTAATCTGACATCAGTGCTTTGAGGCTACATCTATATTAGTGTTTTAGCCTGGATCAGAAGAGAGCATAGCTTTTAAGATAAATTCCCAATTCTTCCCCCTTCTGGGCTTTGATTCATATTACTCGTTCACACAGTCTCAGGGAACATAAACTTTATTTGGTTCAGATCAAATAAATTGGAAGATGGAGATCAGGAGTGTACCCAATACACTCCAAATGCAATGGGCATTCAGCCCATGGGACCAGATTAGGATTATTAGGAGTATAAGAAAAAAAAAATCACTAAGTTTAGTAGTGTGGGCATTAGATTCTCAGCACTGACTCTTGTTCTTCAGGTCTGCCACTGGCTTGCACTACTTGTTAATGTATCCCAAAGTGACAAGGATCCTGGAAGAATCCATTGCTTCATTAACCACTGGAGGAGTTTAGAATGATGAGATAGCTGAATTAGTGTACTCAAAAGTGAATTAAACAAATAACCACCAAATTAACAGTACGCTAGGTTTCTAAAATTCAGTATTTTAACAAAGGAAACATCCATTAAACAAAGGCAGAAACAAGTATGGCACAAGGCATAAGGTAGTGAATTAACTGAGGATGTAAAATACCTGTTGATTACCTCTACCTATCAGATATGATCAGTAAATTCAAAATACAAATTGGGCTTTTGTTTAGAGCAGTAGCTTCAGGGCTTCATTCAAGCATAAACTACAGTAAACTAACCATCATTTTCTTACCTATCAGTTAACTTTTAATGGCTGCAAAAGAACAGAGCAAACTGCAAAACAAAGCACCAAGACCATTTCCAACACTATCAACCTAGCTGCCTTATCCACAGACTGCAGGTTGTACCTGCTCCAAAATGGAGCCTTATCTATAAATTACAGTCTCTTCAGGGTTGTACCTACTGTGGCATAGACCTATCCATGGTCACAGTCCTTCAGAAGAAACCTTCTCCAACATAGCCTAACCCATGGTTCATAACAGGGTTCTCCAGAGACTAGGAGGCAGTGATGCAAGGGCAAATACCAGGCTTGGCCTCAGGACAGTGCTTTTACCATAGGTTTCCCAGGCAAGGCAAAACAAAGTGACAACACAGAAAGCAGCAAAAGCAGAAAGGAGCCATTGACTTGCCCTGGAATTCAATGTACAGCAAGAAAGGGAGAAAGTAACGGAGCAGGTAAGGGAGTAAATATGCCATCATCAGAGCTAGGAAGAGCAAGTACTAGGCTGCCAAGTAACAGCTAAGTATCTGTAACAGCTGTAAGCTCAGTCTAGCACATTCTGATCAAATCTGTCATCTTAAACCCCTCAAGCTCCACATCAGGTGCCAAAAAAGACTGTGGTGGGCTGACCCTGGCCAGCAACCAAGCACCCACATAGCTGCTTGCTCACTCCGCCACTGCAGAAGGGCAGAGGGAGAAAACAGGAAGAACAAAACTGAGACAACTCATGAGCTGAGATAAAGATTGTTTAAAAGGTAAAGAAAAAACCAAAAAAACCTCACACAACCAAAGGAAGTTAGTCTGTCACAACCTGCCATAGGTAGACTGATGCCCAGCCAGTCTCTGTACACTGGCCACATAGGAAGCCACCCCCTGTCCTTTCTTCTCCCTCTACCCCACTTTTAATTACTGAGCAAGATGCTATATAGTGTAGAACATCCCTTTAGCCAATTTGTGTCGGCTGTCCTGGCTGTGTCCCCCATCTCCTCACTGGTGGACAGATGGGAAAAAGAAAACCTTCAGGCTGGGCAAGCACTGCTAATCAATGACCCACTGAAGTGTCACCAACACAGCCTTAGCCACAAATCTGAAACATTGTGCCACGTGAAGTGCTAAGAATTAACTCCATCCCAGCTACTGCTCCAAGTGATCATTACAAGAATTACTTTATATGACATCTATGAGTGCCTTCATTGCTTCACCACGTTTAAGGTTTTTCTCATGCAATCTATTTGCATGCTTTTGGGGAAGTTACAAAACCCTTTATCCTTCCTGTTAACAAATACTCACTTTTATTCTAGGGAGGAAAAAATTAATATTTAGCATAGCTAGTTCTTTCAGCATCTTTATTCAGGCACTGAAACAGGCTAGCCAAGGAAGTGGCTGAGTCACCATCCCTGGAGGTGTTTAAAAGATGTGCAGATGTGGCATTGAGGGACACGGTTTAGTGGTGGACTTGGCAGTGCTGGGTTAATGGCTGGATTACCTTAGAGGCCTTTTCCAAGTGAAATGATTCTAATAATTCTGATTTTTAAGAATTGATTTGGCATGTTTCCATAGTTACATTGATGTGGGGGGTTTTTTAAATATAAGTAAACTCTTTCAATCCTTCACAGTTTAATCCAAGTATGTGTTAAAACTGAGTTTTCCTCAGTAGGATACCTGAGTTAAATTCTAGCAAAGTTGCTACTAAAGGATCAAAATATCTTTTACTTAAAAAAACTCAAAAACCTAACAAAACATGCAAATCCAACCAAAAAACAAAACAAAACAAAAATCCCCAAACCAAACCAAAAAAACAACCAGAAACCCAAACAACAACACAACTTTTCTGAACTATACTTGAACAAAGCTATCTCATTAGTGGTTTGCTCTGTAAAACAGGCATATCAAGGAAAAAATTGTAGAACAATCCAACTTTATAACTGTAAAATAGAAACTTTGTTGAACTGATTTTCTGACAGAGCATAAAAACACCAAAAAGGCTAAATGTAGCCTTCTACATGGAACAACAAAAATTTAAATTTTGCATATTCTCTACAAGACTATGGGGACACAATGCAATACATCTCTTAATAACTAATCTTCTTTAAAACCTAAAAGTTAAAATCAGTCATTGTGATTTTTGTTCCAAATTATTCCTAATTTCCTCAAATATAATCAGACAGTAATATTCTTGTATTTTCTCTGCATGGTAATAGAGACAGTTCTGGTCCTCCGTGGGTATCTCTGCTTATAATACAGCTTCACACACTAAAGTAATACTGCTTATTCATTCTCTAACTCTTCCTATTCATTTGCAAAGGAAGTATACATTAAAATAACCAATAATTTTTTTACTGAAAGCATTTATTTTACCCAAGAGTGGAGACAGATAAAAAAACCTAAGTGATACAACAATTTAGAAAAATCATACAGGTTCTGCTGTGAACAAAAGTTACATCCTTGCTCATGTCTACTTTTCATAACAGCAGCATCAGTCCCATTCTCCCTGTAAATGAACCAGTCATTGCTTGCATTAAACTAGCATTCAGAGGTTTCAATCAAGGACTTATTGTTCCATATCCCTGTACAAAGCCATGGCAGGCAACTTCCCTTACCTTGAGTGATACACTTGGGATCTCAGCTCATGTAGGCACTGCTGCAAGTCACACAGCATATGGCAGTACAACTGTTCACCTGCAAAACTGCTCAAAACTAAGACAAAATGCCACCAAGTGATGTGAAAATTGAACATAAAGAGCATGGGAGGGTGGATGAGATGGGTAATGCTGAGAAAGCAATGTGCCTTCACTTTGGTGGGCTGCAAGCAGGTGGTGCAGGACTCAGGGATGGATAACTTGGTTTTCTAGCCCCAAGGTTTACCTTGGGTTCCCATCAGGCAGAGGTCTGTGAAATAGCATCGTCCATCCTCTGCAAGGCTATTCCCCTGCAGCACATCAGTACCAGAGGCCTGTCCTGAGGGTACAGAGTCTGGCAGTAGAGCTGACTCCCTACTTCTCCAGATGCAGGTGGGACTGCCTGCTGCCAAGGCAGAAGGTTTGCACCCAGGCTGACACCAGCACAGGCTACAGAAATGCCCACAGCACTGCCCCTTGAGGGGTAGCTCCCTCTGTACCTATTCCCTGCAAAGCTGTGTCGCTGGTTACAAAGGGCAAAGACAGTGTTCAGCTTGATGTGACACAGCCGATGAGGCATTCAAAACAAGAATACTGCACTGACAAGCTGTGCAGGTAAATGGTAACCTAAAGAATTTAACTGAGAATGTGCTGCGTGGGATCTCTGCCTACTCAGCCCAACTAGTGAAAATCAGTTTTCTTCCACTCCTATATCGAGTTCTTTGTCCCCAGTGTGATGTCAGCTCTGCATGTATCTAGGCTGAGCATGCCTCCAACACGAAGCCATTTTTTCAGCTGCTACTCTTAAGCCAACACTTGAGGTTACACAAATGAAGATTGTACACCATGTGTGCATGCTCTGATGAGACATCTTCAATGTTAGTGGGGAAGAGGGCTGTGATTCAGTTGCCTGAGCTCAGGTGTCTGGTGACATTCACACAAGAACTACACTGCAAATAGGTATCAAAAGAATAAAGGAAATCTAACCTTTCCTTACATATTAGAAATGTTACAAAACAGTGTTTTTTTATTTTTTAATGACAGCACAATGACAGTGTTTGCATTGTATCTCCATAGTGAAATGTTCCAAAGTCATAAAGCCTCAAAAATTCAACTGAAGTTAGACAGTTGCTAAGCTAGGGTTGGCATTATCCTGACCCAGGCTGACTGTATTCCCCGATGCATCTATACCCATCTGCTATTTTCCTTCTGTTGTGCCAAGATTATCCATCATTTGGGGCAGGGGAATACCTTTTATTTTGTGTCTGTTCAGGACTAAGGAATAGGTGCTGCAAGAATACAAATCATCAGTACCACAATGCCTGTGATGATTTATTCTCCCCCCTGGCTTGCCTTGTCTGCAGGAAACCTGAAATCTTTGCATGCTTTTTATGAAAGGGCTTGTACTTTTTTAACACTTGCATCTCCAATAGCTAGTGAAAGCAATTCAGGATAATCAATCTATTAAGATTTATGGTTAAACATCAACATACTCTGCAGAAACAGAACTACTGGTTATTTTCTTTAGAGCAGGGTCTGGTGGTCAGCTGCTCCTGTCAACCAAAACTAGGTTAAAGAGGTGACAGGTATATGATGGAACAAAATCAGGGGCAGACTGCTCATAACTTGAAGCAGGCATGCCATAAAACAGGCTGAAGCAGTAGAAGAAACAGGACTTCTATTGCAGAAGCTTTCTGCTGGTATTTGTAATTACATCAGTAATTCTGCAAGAAGGAATCTCTCACAAATCTGTTCTTGCTAAGGAAAGTGCAGTAGCTATGGTTACCCAGCAAACAGGGAGAGGAGGCAAAGCTGAACCACTGCTCTGGGCACTGTACACCATTTTTAACATCAAAAGCCTAGTTTTAGCTTTCCAAATAG
The DNA here is from genome assembly GCA_037013685.1 of Acridotheres tristis. NCBI lineage: Eukaryota > Metazoa > Chordata > Aves > Passeriformes > Sturnidae > Acridotheres > Acridotheres tristis. Next base: position 83,152,604 of record CM072887.1, on the reverse strand, counting down.
AACTATGAGAACAGCCACCCACGTTCCCCATTACAGTGTGTTTGCATATATAACTGTATGGCTGTGCATGTGTGGGTATATATATATAGATCTATAGTAGGATGACAGGATGACAAAGAGAACAAAAAAGGAGTCAGCTTTTAGATCATGATGCAACTATGAAGTTAGCAACATACTCAAAGACTACAATCTTGCACACTTGGTTAGGACCAGCACCACAGGACTTTCCCTGGCAAACTTCCTTCCCTGCCACAGGGAGATCTTCAAGTGTCTTCATTTGCCTCTGAGGATTGCGAGGCTTGCTCAAGGCCTTCAGAAAATTCCCTGGAAAGGAATTATGTCCACACTGTAGACTTAATGCAATCATTCTAGAAAAGTGCATAAATACTACTGTAGTGTAGAAGCAGCACTGTGGAACTTAGCATATGCCATGGCCTGCCCTAAGACTCTGGGTAAATACTTAAGCAAATAGTCCACGCTGAATTTCACTTAAAATGGCTTCACATAGTCATCAAGCTCATTAATGGGTGTTTGAGAGAGGGTGGGGATGGTTCAGTGGGCTGTAGCCCTACTCAAAAAGGAGATTCCCCAGGCATGGATTCAGACCTGGCTAGCTACCCTCATATCTTCAATGGAAACGTCACAAAGCCTTACCTGTCTACCTGCTAGGAGTCTCTTCCTAAGCAGCCAGGAGCAGGGCAAGCTTCACCTCCTTCTCCCTTGCTGTCCCACAGACAGTGCCTAGACACTTGCTGTGGTGCAGTCCCCGACACAGCAACAGACAAAGCACCCTAGACACTTGAATTTCTGGGCTGTTCTGGTGCCTGGCTGTACCTTAGAGCATAGCTGCAGGCTAATCATGGCTTCATTAGCAGACCACGTAGGTGTACACTCCATGGCTACCGTTCAAATTAGCCATCCAGGTTTGTTCTTCAGCCATGAGGAAGAAGTAAGCACCATCATCTCACTCGGCTCAGGCCTCTCCTCATCACAAATCCCTTGTCATATTAACAAGCTAGTTGTCTAGACTCCTTCTGTAGACTAGATAAATGTTTGATCTCTAAAGTGAGGTGAAATTAATCCCATCCCTTACTACATGCAACTTCCTGAATGTGGAACAGGCTGCTACTAGTTCATCTCTATGGGCCTCTTCAAAAGGACAACAGGACAGCTGTGGTTGTTTGGTAACAGAGAGAGCAGAGCCCTCTGCCTTGACACCAGTGTCTAATACTTCTGAGACATTCTGGAGTTCAGACAAGGCTTGCAGATGACATGAGACTTCTGTGAGACCAGTGTCTTTTTGGAACATTGACTAGGAAGCAGGAGGACAGCACATGGGAATCTTGGCTAGCACTGGACACAATCACGTCTACCTGAGAGCTGGAGGTGTGAACTACTTGTGAAGTAAAGGCAGACACAGTCAAAGACCCTGGAGACTGATTCAGCTTGATCCACAACAGACACCATTGTAATCTGAACACCCACACAAGGCTGGTAGGCAGGACACAGGATTCAACAGAATCTTCTGGAGCAGCAGCTGGAGGCTAGGCAGGATTTGTAGTAAAAAACTGTGAGGATCTGAACTGAACCTAGAGATTCTTGTTGCTTCTGTAGGCTAGTACTGGAAAGTCACAGTAATTAGAAGAAATTAAACCAGAATCTGTATCAACTTTCATCCACCCATTTCCAAGAAAGAGTAAAATTTAGTCTTCTAATTTTTTTCTTCTATAAGGTCTTTCCAGACATTAGAGGCAGTCTTAAGTGTAGTTACAAATACACGATGGGCTGATCAGTGTGACACAGGAGTCATGAGATACCTGTGCCCTTTTGAACCAGAAGAAAAAAGCCAGACAGAACAGGGGCCGTATTTGCTTGTGCTGAACAAGCAAGACACCTTTTTGTCATGGGTAGGATGAATACAGTTTTAATACTTAAAGACATGAGACTTAAATTACTTGAATTTGAAAATTTAGATTAAAAAAACATACATTTAGTTTTAGGGCAGGAAATTTTCCCAGAGGAATTCGTTTCTAGCTTCTTTCAACACGATCACTAAGGCTGAACTTAGTTGTAGTACAAACAGAATTACAGGAATTCAAACCCTGTTTCTTTCCACCTACGAAAAGAATAAGGCTTCCTATATCCATACCAGTACAGACACCTTCTGCACTCATATAGAAACTTCTTCTATGCTATAAGTAGTTTTAAATCAAACTGAAGATTTAAGACAACACTACAGACACTGATAAGGAGTCTCAACCAACAGAGCCCAAGAAAAATGATTTGCAGAAATTCTCTCATCCTGAGAAATTTATGCATTTTATAATTCCCAATGGAAACAGTCACATCAGATAAAAATCTTCAGACTAAAATTAAAAAGAATAAAGCTGACAGAACTGCCTGAAATACATATTTTAGCAGAGAGTTATTAGAAAGTCAGCATAAATTGCCTCTTAATAATACTCATCATGCATCTATTTTCAGTATATCCATGTAACCCTGGTTTTATTTACCTCTGTAGACTTTGTTTTATTGCTTACTTGCTTAGTAAATTTAAACTAGGTATATTGGCAATGTGTTTAGACTGTCACCTGAAAAATGTAAACTTCCATCACTCATTATAAGCCTGCTTTAAAATATCCAGTGTTGGAGCTAAAGGCATGAGTGTGCAAAGCTCAAATTATTGGTCAAAATATTCAAAAGATCTATCTTCAGAATATTTTTTAGTCACGTTGCAGGTGTCTCAGTAACTCTGCCTCAAAGTGCACTTAGAAGTTTTAACCAGGGATAGTCAAGATCTTAGTGAGGAAGCAGTGATAAATCTTTAATCCTCATCACTTTCACTTTTAATTTCAAGAGAGTATCTACAAATCTGAGCTGAACGCAAGATCTATATACACTACGAGATAATGACTTAGCAATATTGTATGTAAAAATTATAGTGAACAAATTCAAATAGGCAAAAATGTATTATTGAGCTAAGAGATAATTTCTGTCAGATTCTAGTTGTTACATCTTTGTTAACTTCTATTTACCTTTTTTCAGGAGAGAATATCCACAGAAAACCTGCAGGATACCATTTCCTAGAGTTACAGAATAACCTGAGCTGGAAGAGACCCACAAGGATCATGGAAGTCGAACTCCGGCCCTGCAGAGCTCTGTCAGGCTTGGGGCTGTGACCGTTTCTCAGAGGAGCCTGTTCCAGTGCCCAGCCACCGTCTGGGTGAAGAATCTTTTCCTGATATCCAACCTAAACCTCCCCTGACACAGCTCCAGGCCCTTCCCTTGGGTGCTGTCACTGTCCCCACAGAGCAGAGATCAGTGCCTGCCCCTCCTCTTCCCCTCCTGAGGAAGTTGTACCTGCACTGAGCTCTCCCCTCAGTCTCCTCCAGGCTGAACAGACCAAGTGCCCTCAGCTGCTCCTCACACGGCTTCCCCTCAAGGCCCTTCCCCATCTTTGTGCCCTCCTTTGGACACTCTCTAATAGTTTAATGTCTTTCTCACATTGTGGTGCCCAGAAGTGTCCCCAGCACTGGAGGTGAGGCTGCCCCAGCTCAGGGCAGAGCAGGACAATCCCCTCCCTTGCCCGGCTGGCAGTGCTGTGCCTGATGCCCCCAGGACAGGGTTGGCTCTCCTGGCTCCAGGGCACTGCTGGCTCATGGTCAACTTGCCATCAGCCAGGACCCCCAAATCCCTTTAAACTGCTCTCCAGCAGCTTGTTCCCCAGCACAAAAGCACATCCCGGATTACCCCAGACCAAGAGCAGATGTTGAAACTTTACACAGTGGTTGACTGCCCATGTCTCTCATTTGTCAAGGTCTCCCTGCAAGGCCTCTCTGCCTCCAAGTCAACAGTTCTTTCCAATTCTGTTTTGTCAGCAAATTTACTTAGTATTCCTTCAAGTCCTGCATCCATTTGGTATACAAATTGTACATAAGAGACTTTGCAAATATATTTAGTATATAAACTTTTCAGTCACTAGCAATTCAAACAAATGCTTTAGAAGTTTAGAATCTCTGAATCCCATAATCCCCTGGATCCTACAGTTCCCTCAGGAATACATGGATAAGCCTGGACTTCTTCCCAGCCCCATTCTTTCTAAAGAATGAATAGCATTAACATTGCCAGAGTAGGATGTGAGGAAACATGCAATACCTTCCATCAGGCATTATGAAATCCAATGTCAAATGTCACAAAATTTTCCAAGCTATTTCACAGTGTTTTAACAAGCAAAAGAAAAATTAATTCAGTGTTTAAAAATTAAACACTCAAGTAGTCATTGTAATTAGTATTAAAATGGGATGGAGAATTCAAGTAAAATCTGACAATAGGGTTTTACGCAGTAAATTACTTTAAAAAGACAGTTATTATTTCAAATGTTCAAAAATTTCTGACAAGGGATTAATTAATTACACTGTATTGCAGGTCTTAGTAAAATGGACACTATTGTCTTCTAAAGCCTAATTTTGAAATTATTGTGAAATCTCGGATGCACTATGTTGCCTGATTTAAACTATATTTAACACTGCTTTGTTATTTAAAAATACAATTTGAAAGTAAGATAACAAGAACTAAATTTATTTGGCCTAAAGGGAAAATAATTAAAGGAAAGAGCTAAATAACTACATAAATATTCACAGGAAAAAAATGGTTGAAAGGAAGAGAAATATTTTCACTGGGATTAGTTGCACTAGTGTCAGAGGGTGAAGCTGAAACAAAAAAGAATAATTTCAGTTCTGTATTAGATAAATGCAATTTTGAAGACACTAAGATTGGCTGGACAGACAGGAAACTAACTGCTTTTCAACTGAATCAGCTTTGTCCCCTTCCTTTCCTCTCTACTAGGTAGCTAGAGTGGTTTCTCAAAGAGAAACAGTTGATGCCCCTTATCTTTTCATGAGTCACTAAAGTTATTTGAATTGTCAAAAAAACATTACAAGATAAAAAATTCTCAAGAGCTTTTCTCCTCTAGTTTCACCCACTTCACGGACACCACTAACCAATGGAGAGAGGACATCCTAGCTTCTAGATAACCTGCAGGAAGGTGTGCAGTCAGATGAGGAACATAATGGAATCACTATGTGGTGCCTACAAATATTCTTGCCCAGTGCCAACTCTGAACCTACATGACAGAAGGCAGGAAGTATCCTGCACATCAGAGCCATTAAGGTACTACTGTAGAGGAGGTTCTGAGAAAACAAATCATCACTGGACATGACTATCAACTCAGTCCCTAAGTGGTGGGGAGATATTCAAGATGGCACAATATTGGAACTATTCTTTAGATTATATAGAAACACCCACAGTTAGTCCTCAGGGCATTTGTTTTCATTTTCTGAGATTGTGCCTGCATATATGGCTACAAATTAATAATTGGGTCATTCTCTGAAAAACACAACAGAGTAAAATCTGTTGCATTCATTTATTTGTTTTGACTGAATACTATATTACTAGAAGGTCCATGGAGAAAACAGAAAATACTGCATACATAATGACTTGATTTTTTTTTCTCTTTTCTGAGAGTCTCCTGATTTCAGAAGAAAGGGGAAGGGGAAGGGAGGAAGAAAGACTTCATGAAAACGTTTCTTTTACCTTGTAACCTTTGTTAATTCTGTTAAAATTTGTGCTAGGTCTTACATAGGGTCTTATTTTAAGTTGGCTTCAGCTGTGGTCAGATGACTTTGCAAGACTTTGCTGTTCCTGTTGACGGTGGGCTTTTTTTTTTGGTGGGCTTTGTTTGTTTTGTTTCATTTGGGAGTTTGTCATTTTGTTTGTTAAAGTTGTTATAGTGACACACACACACCCTCCTGGATGGGTATTATCACCTGGCACTAGTGGCCTGGTTGCAAACTTCTGAGCACACCTAATCCTTGCATTCCCTTCCTTGCCTCGCACAGGTATCCAGATCTATAAATACTCTCAAAGGCTGCTTAAAAGAAAGGGATGTCTCATAAAATGTGCTGTGCTGGCTGAGGGGTTGGCAGCAGTTACCTCCAGCAGCAGGCTAGGGATAACAACCAACAAGTAGGCAAGGCAGATCTCGGCATCACAGTGATTTCCACACTGACTTGGATCACCAGAATCCCCATGCCCAAAGTGGTTTGTATTATCAGAAATCAGATGTGGAGATTCATGCAATTAGTCAAGCTCTTGTATATGGATAGGTATTGAATCCTCAATGAGTGTTGGTGGATTTTTATGCTTCTCTTCTCCTGCTTCCTTAACTATTTTAAGCATGATGTTTTGCTTGGGTTTCTTTGGTTTGTTTCTCATAGAACTTGTGCTTACCATAAGCAGAAATAAGGACTGTGCAGCAAGTTGTTGCCTACTCACTGGAGAGAAAAGCAAGCCTCATTCAATAAAAAGTAAAATTAAAACCCAAGTCTGTTCCTCCAGAGTTATTAAATAAATGTTTTGAACTGTGACTTTTGACAAAAGAGGAATGAAAACATCTTTCTTAATGGAGACAACCAAAACACAGTTAAGTGGTGGCTGAGCTAGAGCAGTAAACATATATTAAAGCAGTAAATCAATTTTTATTCAAAATTCACCCTTTCTACTTACACTAGCTAGATTGAACTGCACACCAAAATCACTGTATGTTTTGTGTATTCTCTGAAGACTTCATAGGCCAAAAATCTAAACATCACTAAGCTTCCTTTATAATGAATATTCTTTTGGGGAACATGCTTGAACAAGCTTTTTAGAATTACAAGGAAATCACTACTTTCCCTGAACTTTGGATCAGGTCAAGACTACCTTGGCCAAGATGTAACACCAAATGACTTGGCTCTCAACACAATCTTACAGCAAGGACCTGCAACAAAGATTTCCATCTAAACCCACACAGACTTCTATGGCATGTGACATGATTGCTCCCACAGGGAGACGCTACTTCCAAGATGTGCTATCAAGAAATATTCCCTGCCTTTGGCATAATTGTTCAGAAATATGCATTTTGTGTATGGAATAAAACAGAAATGCTGATGGGCCAGCTTTTATGGTTGCTGACACAAACTTTTTGAGCATAGCTGTATAAGATCTGCTGACACAAACCTTCTCCTTCAGAACAGCTGCAACTGCCTGCTGCTTTGGGGAGGGGATGAAGAGTTCTTTTCTCCCTTTTTCTGCCTCCTGTGGTGAACTCCAAAATGCTAGCTGTGCTGATAGGGATGAAGTATCTACCAATAGGTGATTATGATATAGATGCCAACAAAAAAAAGACAAAGTCAGTTCCCCTCCTGGCTTCATCCTCCATTTGTCTTTCAGATTATTTAATAATCCCATGGTCAGCAGTATTTGAATAAGATGGAGAGTCATCAAAAGTGTTCCAGTTAAAGCTGAATGCAGTATTATGCCTATTCCTCTAAACTGATAAGCACTTGGGATAGGCAAAATTCCCACAAAGCATCAGATGCAAAGCAAGTTACTTGAAGGTTAGTGAGCATATTCACAGAAGACAAGTGCAACTTGAGAGAGGGAAAGGCAGCAGCATCTCAGGCTCTGCATTTCAGGGCACAGCTAGCATTTAAGTGTTTTAAAAGATACTCAAGAAGCCTCCCATCTCCCTGGTTCAGCACAAATAATTAAGAGCTTATGTCTCCTCTCATCAACAACAAAATGCTTAAGGATATTCTTAAAAGTATTTTGCTGATTTAGGGCCTCAGTGGCTTGTTTGTGAGGATCTCAATGCTGACAACTCCCCCTTGAATCTAAAAGTGCATTTGGGTCTTGAAGGAGCTGATGTACATTGCAAAGTCTTACATAGCAGTTGCCACCACAGAAGCCTCATTGCTTAATTTAGATATCCTACAGCAATTACCGCCAAGCTGTGTCTGGGTTGATACAGCAAGCATTTTGCAATTCCAGATTTTCTTGACTTGTGAATGCTCATTGTAGTGGTCCTACAGTTGCCTTAACATAGCACAAGGCTAATCTTCTGATTTCTAACCACCCTCTTACTTATATGTGTTTCAAGCTCACAGCTCAAGCAGAGCTGATCACTCCCTCAGTAAGTCCATACTCAGGTGTGAAGGCCTAAAGTGCAGCACTCACCAGAAAAGTTTGATCCTTGATTCAAGCAAAAGCTTGAAGCTTCCTGTTAGAGAAATTAAAAAATAAAACAAACTCCAGAAGTCCAACTAAACAAACAAAAATCCCACTACGATCATGAGTTACAAGTAAAAAAAAAAAAAAAATCAGTATTTGTAAGACACACTAAGACCAGGGCACTAAGCCTGAGACAAATGTGCTGTCCCAATAGCTGCCAGAGAAGTTGTGTGCCAGCAGACATGAGGCACACACACAGAACTGCATTTCTACTTTCCTCCCCTCTGCCCTCATTCAAACGAAAAAGATAATTGGACTTTAAATAGCATAGTCTCTGTCCAGTGAAACCCTCTGTGTTGCAGGCAGAAACCAACATAACCACACTGCTCAACTCAGTTGCTGACAGAAAGCCTAAGCAGATGGATGAAGTACTGACTGCACTGACAGACAAGGCAGCACACTGTGCCTTCTTCTAACATAAATTAAAAATCCTGACCTTTTCTTGTAAGAAGTATAAAAAGTGAAGCCATCCACAGATCTCCAGCACTCTTTGTTGCCCAATTATATATAGAAATCTTGATAGAAAAATTTATCCTGAACTTCAGCAAGGTGAAAATGGGAAAGAAACTGTTACTGAAAGCTCCAGGCTTAAGAGTTGTCCTCTACTTTTCCTCAAATAAAACATTTCTCTTTCCTGCACCAAAGGAATTATTTGGAGTCTCACATCATTCTTTGAAAGCCATCTCATATATACCATCAGATGGTATAATGCTATCATCTTGTACTTTGTTGTCTTTCCTCAAAGAATTTTTCCAGAATGTAGTGGGACAGAGAAGGTAGTACTCGTGAGATGACAAAAATAAATTGAAAAAAGGTAGCAAGAGTTATGGTGTGACCATTGTTAACTGTGCAGCTGGAGCTTCATCTGAAAACAATCAAGTTTTGTGCTTTCACCAGGCTGGAAGGTCTTACCCCTCCGTACCTCCAGAAACAGGGAGACAAGTGGCAAAAAAGAAGTTCCTGAAACCTATGGACCAAATAACAGCAACAATGAGTTACACAGATGCTGGCACATTAAAGAGAATTTTACAAAAGCAAGTCTTGTCCTTTCTGCAAGCTGTTGTAAGCATCTCTGCCTCAAAACTCTCCAAAAATAGGCCAAATCTGCTATAATTTACAGACTAGCTAGCTAAAAAAAAAAAAAAAATTCAGACTGTCTTAACTATCTATTGCCTAAGTCCTAAATGAGCAAGGAGACAAAGCAGAGTACAGCATTCACCTTGAAGCAAATAACTTTTCTTGTCCTGAAACAGAGAACAGGAAAACGGGAGTTATTAAGCTACGCCATGTCCCTGCTCATTAAAACTCGACCTTTATTACTAAATGATTACTTCCAATTATTGCTGGTTTCTCCTCAAGGCAGTGTAAGGCAGTTTCCTCTTGTATTTGAACCAAAGGATGAGTCCCTTGGCAGGTTGTGTGGTAGCTGGGCAATGGCAGAGGTGGCTGTCTGCCTGTACCTGACCATGCCTTGAGACAACAGGTCCCACAGACGACTGAGGAAACAATTTATTCCTTTCAATTCCAAGGAAAAAGATGGTTTTCAGCTGAATGGAGAACAGTGCTGAGGAGAGTAGCAAATTTGTGTCCTACCAAACCAGTAGCAGCACTGAAGACTGGTTTATTATTAGTATTTTTTAACATTCCAGAGGCAGCAGGGGCAGGACCTGCATCTGTCAGTCCTACAGCCTCCAGTGATATAAAAAAACCCCCAAACATAGATCCATGTTATTAAACTTATTTTCTGCTCTGGTCTCACAGCCCTGCCTCTGGTCCCTTTGCATCAGCCACCCCAGGGACACAGACAGCTTCTGTCCTATACCACAGCACTGGATGAACCTTACAGAGCTACCTCCAAAGTACTACTCCAGAGGAGGACAAAGTTTAAAGGCACAATATCAGAAGGGTATAGACCCATCTGCTGAATGTTGATCTCCACATGTCTGTCAGCATCAGCAAGGATCAAGGTGCACCTTTTGGCCTTTTGAAACATGCCTCTCTACTTTGTGCATGACTAGCCCTTGATAGACTCTTTCCTCAGCCTTCCTTTCCCACAAAAATTATATCCCAAATGTAACTGGATGCTTCTATATTTAAAGAAATTAAGATGACTTGATTTGAAAAATATACCCTCAAGTGGGCTGAATGTCAAGGACTTCATAGTGTACAAGAACTTTATTTGATTTCAAGACTTGCTTTCATTTTTGAATCAAGTAAGAGACATGCATTTCAGTCTCACACATCCCACTTGAGTCCCCGTGCCTTTACTGCAGGTCTGCCCTCTCTGTTCACACACAAACCAGTCTGCATCCAAACACATTTCTCAAAAATTCTTTCAAAATAGAAAATATTTTCACAAAAAGACTTTGTTTTCAACAAACTGTCAAGAACTTGTCTCTGCCTACAGTCTGTTAGTATTAAAGCAGAGTGCATTTCAAATACAATGGATGATACAAATATGAAACTGTATTTCAAAGCCCCTGTTCTCTACTCACAAAGACATCGTGGAGAGCTATTCAGAATCAGCCCAAGTATAGGCAAGTCCTCAGAGCCAGGCCACAAAAAAGCCAATGTTCCTGCCTGAAAAAGTAAAGCTTTCTCCCCTGTTCACCTTTTTAAGTCTCAGTTCAAATTCTCTTTAGAAAAAGCAGACAACTAAAAAACCTCAGATTGCTAAACCACATGAACTATCCCTACTGGTGACAGCCACATACATTTTTCTATCTTTCTGGTTGATCTGAAGAGAAATTAATCTGGACAGTCCTGTGAAGTTTCTTTAAAGTTTAGCAGGGGTATCAGAGGGAAAGGCTGAGAGGAAGCAGAGCCCAGTCTACTGCTGCTGCCTTGCTGGATCTTGCTCTGTACAATCCTCAGAGCACACAGTCCATGACTCATTCTCTCACATACTGCAGAACTAATTTGCTGGTTTAGTACCCACCCACAAAAGCCTGCAAAGGCCTCACCAAAAACCTCTGCAAAGCACAGGAATCTTCACTCAAATGGACAGCAGCAAAATCCTTTCTCTTCCTGCTTCCCTAGGCACAAATACAGACTAGAAAGAAGGGAAGGGAGTAAAACCAGCCTAATGCTGTTTTAATTATTCCAGCAACATCAAATATCAAAAGAACAGCATGATCTACTAAAAAAGGAAAAAAACATAAAACATCCAAACACCCAAACACAAAACCAAAATATAAAAAACCCACCCAACAAACCAAAACCCAGAACTACTTCCCACAGCAATCAAGAAATCATTGTGAACTTTTGTGCACCTAAAATCCACATATATTTTTAAGATTGCTCAAACTGGGGGATGATAGCATCATCTACCTTTCCTATAATTTCAGATTGAAGTGTCAAACAGAAATGGCATTTTTGTTAAAATACTCAGAATAAGTATTGTTTTTAAGTTGCAGAAGCAATCGGAAGTAGGACTATATTATATTCCTTTAAAGGTAATTACCTTGCTTACTGTAAACAGTGCATTTGGCATACTACATTTGAGCATGCAGAAATACTCAAACCAAATCCATGTATACATATTTTCAAGTACAAAGCAACATTTCTCATCTCCCACCTCTGCATTTTCACAAATTTGTTCTATTGTAGGTATAAAAACCTTACTTACCCCTGAAAGACTTTAAATCAACTTAGTTCAAGTCTCTGAGCCAGACCTCTTTCTTTTTCTGCCAAGAACCTGAAGTTTCTTTTCTGGCTGCAAATAATTATTCTGTTCCTGTAGACAAGCATGTAAATCCATGCTGTTCTCCATTTAGATTTGTCTTTAGAAATTCCATGGGGACCTTAGGGGAAAACTTTCCATTCAGTTTATCTCTGGAGTTTCATGAACTGACAGTTCAGACATCGATTTATCTTTAATACTCCTAATTTTTGATCTTTTTTCTCCCCCACTCAGAAAAGCTCAGCAATTCATAGAAAAATCTTACTAGGTATTTTCAATCCAACTACTTTTGTCCTCTGAGTTTCAGTCCTGCTCCTCTCCTATTCTAAGCCATGTGACATGGCACGTTCATACAGCTCTAACCAAATCTCCAAACTAAAGGACAGCAAAGCCCCACTAAAGAGCATTCCCCCACACTCTGCAGGAGAGGAAAAGACCTTTAACTATAGGTGAAAAGGCACTGTTGGAATAAGATTTGCCACTGGAAGTATCAGAAAATAGATCTGTCTTACCAGTAGAGCTTGTCTCTCAAGGTACAGTCACAAAGCTCCCCTCTGGCTACCTGCTAAGTCTATTTAGAGCATGCAAACTTCAGCAAGGCTAATCACAAATCACAGCAGATAGTTCTCACTTTCAACAAGGAAAGTAGGTTAATAAATACACTCTGGAGAGCCCTGTCCTGGGATCCGAAGGGACAGGGTCCCCAGGAGTCAACATGACAGGCTTCTAGCCATGGACACGAGTAGCTGTGGGACTTTTCATGAACGTCAGGACTTCACCAAAAAACAAACAAGTTTGGTCACTCCTGCTTTTGCAAATCTATACACTGTGACACACACCTGCTCTGAGCAGCAACAGAGACTACCGGGTTTGTCTCCTTTAATTTAAAAGCTTTATGCTACACACAATTACCCCAAGGCAGTAAAACATGATCTATTTCAATTTAGATTTGATCCGCTCTTTCATGCAGGCACAAAGCATATTGTAGCTTTTCATCAGAGTCCTAGGATCATTGAATTATTTAGGTTGGAAAGGCCTTTAATATCATCAAGTCCAACCATAAACCTAACACTGCCAATTCCACTACTAAACCATGTCTCCAAGTGCCACATCTACAGATCTTTTAAATACTTCACATTAAACTGAGCACAGTCAAGCAGCAAGATCTTAATTAGCAGCTCCATTAATATCTGTGCTGTATGGTCACATACAAGAAAAAAAATTACCACTGTGCATATTTCATCTGTACTTTGTGTACTAAGCATAAAATCTGGTGTCATCCCAACGTCCTTCAACAACTTTGCAAGTTAGGCAAGTTGTACAAAGTCCATCTATTTACAAAGCTCATAGCTGTACAGAGCCATCTATTTCTAGCCAAGCTACAGAACATAAATTTCACATATCCTGAAATTATTTTATTTGTCAACATCAACCTACTCTTTGCCCATCAGAGCTGAGTTACTTTAGCAGCACATTTTCAGATTACCTGAGCCAGCAGATGCTCTAGGCTATACAGGAACAACTGGAGAAATATAGCCTTCAAATGATGGAAAGCCCAGAAATCCTTGGCTGGTGACAATACCCAATGTATTTCTCATAAACCGAATAATGAAACAAGGTCAGCTAGACACTCTCATAGCTAAAAATACAGCCAGAATCTCAAAGAGGGGTGAGGATGGCTTGGAGCCGGATTTCCATGGTGCCACAACTGGGCAGATCTCACTCCCTCAGTCGGCCACGTACTGTGGCTGCCCTACAAGCACACACTTAAAACCACCAGAAGTTCTGTATGTCCTCTTCTCATCCACGGGAGGACAGCATCACAACAGAAGCACAAGGAGGAGCTCTCAGCAGCCTTTACAATAACCCTGCATTAAGTCTGTAACATCCTTTCTGCTCCTGCAGCAATGCAAGCAGGCAATGCAATCCAAATCACAAGAAAGGCTGGAACACAATGAGACAAACCAGCTTCTGATGGCATGATTTTAGAAAGCATGTTTTATTGCAATTGAGACTCATGAAAAAAACGTGGGGTTCCACATTTACAGAGCAAGTGTGATCTTTTTCACAATGGAGAAAGCAGAGTCTGTCCAAAACCAGGATTAGAGCACAGCTCTCTGCAGCATTATTTTAACAGCTTAATAACAGCACCAAGGCAGCAAACAAAAATCCCCTATTAACTTAAGCAGGAACAAAACTGAATCTTCTTGTAAAGTCAGCATTGCAAACATAAGGCTTATGCAACACAGTCTAACTCTTTTCTCCTTTTGGAAGAGTTAAATAAGGTATAATTTAGCTATCATATTACACTTTTTAAAATAAGCAAGTCCTCAGCTTTGTAGTTATAGACTGTACTGCTCAGCTGAAGATTGCTTATTCTATAAAGTGTTTGCTAGAAAAGCGTAATTCCATTTAATTCATGCTAACATCTTTAAAACCAAAGGTGAAAAACAAGGAAACAATAGCTTAACTGTAGCTAAGTAGGTCTTGGATGGAACCCAGAGATGACAAGAACCAAAATCTTCATAAGAGTAACAGAAACTTCAGCTTTTGCATTCTATTTAATTAAACATGATTTTTATGAGAATCAGTTTATATAAAAATATGTTTTAAAAACATAAGCTAATTTTGAATAAAACCTGAATCGAACAAAGTGTTTGATCAGATTTTAAGTTAATGTATTTTTAAGCTGTAAAAACATTTGTTTGCATATGAATGAATATTTGTACTGCAGATGTTCCACACCTGTTTGCACTTTGCAGAAGGACAGTTGCTTTTACATGTTTTTATCTCAATCACAGCACAGAGAAAACTCAGATCTAGAACTCCATCTCTCATTTCAGGGCAATTATGACTGAAGCCCACATAAGGTGGTTTTCTTTTTCTTCATTCAGAGCAAATTCTCTTTTCTTTTTCAATTTCAGTACAGATCTTCTAAGTAGAATAGCTTGCCATAGACTTTTAAATTCTCCTGTACTGAATTAAAATCAGTGGCAGTGAGATTTATTGCATAAAACAGAACTTGACTTTTGTATAAGCATTAAGGGAAATCACTGTGTTCTTTCACTGCATCGTTAAGGAAGTGTTTACACTTATAATCAACATACTACTTTCACCCTTTAGATGACAAGTCAATGACCTCTTGTCCCCTTTCACCTCTCATTTCCCTCACCAGCAGCTCTTAGAAACTTTTAATAAAATATTTTTCTAATATTCCACTTGTAAACTTCAAGCTCAGGCTGCAATCTCAGTACAAGTAACAGCTCTGCCTGAGTACTCCCACACATTCTTTCTTCCTTACCATGGTCAGTCCCTATATTACCAAATGCAATGGAGGTTTGACAATTACCTTGAAAGACTACATAATCAAAAATGTAGCTTAAAAAACCCAAACAAACCAAGTCCAAACGAAGTTTAGAAATTAAGAAACATGATAATAAGAACTGTCCTTTTCCTCAAAACAACAACAACAACAAAAAAATAGAAACACAATCAATGTAGCACGTTGACCATAACAGGCAGGAATAATATTGTCCAGGGTGGTGCCAAGAATCACTTGGAACAAGTAATTTTTGCATCTTGGAAGAACCACCCTTCAAGAAAAAAGGCCATGCCTACAATCAACAATTTCCCAGAGATGACTTGCAGTGGTAGCTATCCAGATTACCTCTCCATGGACCCAATCCAAAACTCATTACTGGCAACAGGCTTTTGAAACAGCCCTGTTACATTTTTTTCCACAATGGAAAAACTCTGTTTAATTGATAGACTGGAAAGAATCTTCAACTCTTTGAAGTCTGGGATTAACAACAGAAAAGGACATAATGTTTGCCTTTGGCTTGGCAAGCAATACCTTGGGGGGGACAAAAACTCTGATCTAAAAATGATGCAATTTATGCAGTGCTCAGTATGGTGCAGGTACATCAGAAGATACCTCTACAATTAAAGGTCTGGACATAGCAAAACTACCAGTTGCTTCCTTTTAGCAACACAATTTATTTAGACTTTACCAACAAATCTTTTAAGGAGAAGCATAAATGATATTCAAAAAGTGAAACATTTTAATTAAAACTATTTAATCTGAATTTATTTTAGCACCATACTTGCAATTGTGTTCAGACAGCATCAACAATAATTTAATATCAAATAAAATATTCAGAATCCTGTAATTTCACTATTTTACTGTTTTAGGACTACATAAGCTAGTCAAAATAAACACTGTTTCTCTTCTTCAGGAAAGTGGTTATATTTGAAGGAATTAGGACTTTCAGTAGAATTTCAGGCCACAGGACAGTGGTGGAATAGCAGCTGATCCACATAAAAGCTATTTTGCTTATTTAGTTTTCAGTGGGGTCAAGCCACTGAATTAGTTTGCAGTGTAAACAAATCATGTGAGTACAAAGCCAGGAAAAGTGTGGGCCAGGAAAAATGTACGACAAAGTTGGGACTACTGGAGTCTTACATTGATGAAACTGAAGATGGAATTTCACTATTAAATGCACAAGTAAGTAATATTAAATATAGGGAAGTATTTTTAATTGACACAAAATAATGACTCCAAACCCAAAGCATGTCTAAATAAAAATAATACACAAACCCACATTTCAGGAATTCAGGGAGTTGTCTCCTTCAGGAGGTTGTCTTTCCTGGACAGCACAGTCTACAATCAGTACTGTCATGCAGTAGAAGAAGTAGCTGTGCTCCATCATCCCCAGAAATCTCTTTGCCAAGGGAACCATGTGTATTAGGAAATGCTACCCCC
Organism: Acridotheres tristis; assembly: GCA_037013685.1. Classification (NCBI taxonomy): domain Eukaryota; kingdom Metazoa; phylum Chordata; class Aves; order Passeriformes; family Sturnidae; genus Acridotheres; species Acridotheres tristis. The sequence goes on along the minus strand of CM072887.1, from coordinate 83,136,051 downwards.
TATCGTCTGACTAGTCTGAACAGCTAACATCTCCTTAAAAAGATCATTTTCAGAGGTTAACTCTGCGTTTCTTGGAAATTACTATAAAGATCATAAGCCTTCTTTTAACTCATCAACTTAGTCCTTCACTACAGCACTGTGACCCTGGCTTTCCCTCTTACTGCTTCTTCCAACAGGAAAGCAAGCCAGAGCCTGAAAAATAATTATTACTTCAAATAACTGACTTTTTTAAAGTTCTGCATAAAAGTTTGAATTCCTTTTTGTCCATTTTGTGCAAGTACTACTTCAAATCCTTACACATTCTTTTACCTTTTGTCTTTCCACTCCCATCCCTTTCCAAACTCTGAAAACTAAACTCTTCTAAAAGCCCTTATTTAAAAGATTTTATATTTAAATGCCTTTTCTAAAAAGCTGAAGCAGTAGGATCTGATTACATAAGAACACTATTGCAAAAGAAACTAGACAGTGATCTTCGAATTCAACTATATTATAAAAAATTTCTTAAAGATCACACAAAAATTGTGTCTCTTCCCCATAAACAGGGAAAAACAGAAAAGAGGGAAACAATATTCTTTCTGCCAGAGTCCCTGCTTAAGAAAAGCTGCAAAACTCACTTTAAGACTATTTTAGGACCATGGCAGCAGGACATTAGATTTAAAAGTAATTTTTTTTTCCCAGCTTACTCTACATTTAAACTGAGAAGTTTTACTTGGCTTACAGCATACAGAATGAAAGACAAGGAGGAAGAGAAAGATTGCCAGGACAAAGCACAAAGTATAATACAAACTGGGGAGCAAGTGGTAGGGAACACCAAGTGGATAAGACCTCTGTATTCTAATTTAATTCAGAGTTGGAGTTGATGTTGACACCTCTGATTTTCTTTGAAAAGAAACAGAAATTTGAATTCCTCTGGAACCCTTCTGCTTTCTAACCTCTGTCTCTAGCTCTTTTGCGTAGAAAACGAGAATTGAGTGGATCTTAGAAAACGAGTACCAACCATTTAAGAGTGATTTTGATTAAATACAATAATGATGTGTCAACTTGAGGATGTCCACACTGCAACTTGTATGCATCACTGCCTATAAACAAATGGTGTGACAGGTCTTTTTTAATCATTGCTTAAGGATGGAAGTATTGCAGTGTATTATTGCTACTATTTAAGTTTCCCTCAAGCCAGCAGTACAGCTAAAGCATATCACAAGGCCCTTCTGACCTTGGTCTGAACACTAGACACCGAAGATATGATGTAATGACATAATTTGTTTACTGACACCATAATGTAAAGCATGAAATACAGGCTGTCAGATACACAATCAACATAATATTCCATCCTTGCTCTCCAGACGATTTCCAAGGCAGGGAGAGTAAACAGCCTTCTCCCAGCTTTCTTAGTTTCCACAGCTGAGAGTGTAGGATGTTTACAATACCTGTCACTCAGAGCTCCCACGAATAGACCAAATGTCAGCAGATCTAGTACTGACTTCATTGCTGACTGCTGGAAACATGCAGATGTCAAGTAATGGGAGGAAGAAATCCATACCCATGACCATATGAATCCAAATCAGTGTTAAGTTCTTTGTGAACAAGTTGGAGGGTCTAAGAAAGAAGTTCAAAGTAAGGCTGAGCTTCAGCATCTTCAGAGGACATACAGTGTTATTGCCACCATGGTACTGCAAGGGTTACTGCCAGTTCACTCCAAAGTACTCTTCACGTTCTGAAGTTGTGCCTGCAGAAAACAGAGAATTCACCATTTTAATGAATGCACATAGCAGAAAAATGGTCTTTGCATTCTACAAGTAAGAGCTGTCATGCAACTTCCAAAGGACTGTAAGTTTTTAACATGATTTAAAGGTGATATTTAGAGTGCTGGCTCACAGAATGCCTACACTATCTAGCTTATTTTTAATTAACAGAGGAATGACGCTTTGGGGACACTTTTGAATACTGTGAGGTAAAGAATACTTTTAAAGATACAGCTTGGTAGATTGAAGTGTTTGGTTAACTAACTTGTGGCTGTTAACAGTAGTCTAGGTACATTTGAGATTGTACTTTTTTCTCAAACATTTTAAGTATTTGGTTTCCGTGAAGGTATCACCTCTAAGAGGAAAAAAAAAAAATCCCAGATTTTTTAAAAAAGAGAAATCTAATCAGAAAAAAGAAAAAAGAAATTCTCATGTAGAAGAAAAGTCAAAGTTCTCAGAAGAGGAAAAAAATTCCACAGGTTTCAGAACAATGTAAGAAAAACTTTAGGACAAGGTTATTAATAGTTTCTGCTTTAAAAAACAATGCATGTGCAAAAAAAAAAACATGTTCAAGTGACCAGGGACCTGAATTGTGTTACAGAATCAAAGCAATGTACTTTAAAAAAAATAAAAAAATTAATCTGCTATCAAAAAAGTAGAGGAGCTTTTGCTGAGAGCATAACCCATAGAAGGGTTGCCACAATAGTAGTACAGTACTTAGCATCATACAAACACCATTTATAGCACAGTATACTGGCCAGCTTTCTGAGGAAACAGCTGCTCTGTGGGCATGAAGTATGCTTCATTTGGACCAAAGTAACTATACAGTTTTCTCCTCCACCATTACCTACATCTCAGTCCAGTACTTCTAAAATTCAGGATAGATATCTATAAGTCAGTGCCTGGAGGGAATCCCTTTGGTCAGGAAACAAGAGCAGCAGCAGGAGGGGAAAGAGGGGGACTGTGTAACTGTCCATTGCTTGACCATTCATAAGGAAGCCTAGAGATTTGAGGGAGGCTCAAAAGCTGAAAAAGATCTGAAGGCACAGACCATCTTTACCTTCTAGTCTGCTAAAAATCTGAACTACAAAGGCGGCACAAATTGTAAGAATTAAAAGTTTTCTTTCTCGAGCTGTCTGTCCTCAATAAATGATCTCTCTGGTCAGCAGTTAAGCAACCTATACTAGTTCTTCACTAAGAAGAACTATTTTCTCCTAAAACACTCCTTCTACTTCACATTTCAGTGGAGTCTGTGGGTTGGATCTCTTTCTAGGGCATACTACAGAAGAGGAAAATCCCTGTCTTCAATTAAGCAGCCACATCAATCAGATTGCCAGGTAGCCCTGCAAGAAACAGCCTGGCATTGACTCAACAATGAATCCAGCATAGAAACAAAAGCATAAAGTGCAGAAATAAAGTCATGGAGCTGCTCTCTCAGAGCAAGGAAAAGGAGTAAATCTTAAAATAATCCAGGTGTAAGCATCTCAGTAGGTAATCTAGTCCCAGGTCCTCCTGGAGGCAGAGCCAGTTTTAAAATCTCACACGAACTGCTGCAAGAGACCTTACATTTCTCATTCAAGGTTTGGCAGATTAAGTAAGATTTGCAGAAGGCACTTTAGCCCTTTACAAGAGAAAGCTGAAAAATAATATTGTGGTAGTCTCTGATTTACCACAGTATGCTCAATCTTTATGTGCAATCTTTAGCATAGGTGTCTGATATTTCTGTCGCTAACAGATCCTATTTTGATCCTGTAAGAGCTATGATGATTTTTTTTTAATATATAAAACATCAATCATGGTATCATCTTGATGTACATCTTTTATTACCACTGGTTAAAATTGCTATTTACAATTACGTTTTCAGTACAATTCAAATTTCAGGGCTTAAAATCAGACAGTTGACTTAGAAAATATTAACTTACTTTACACTCTAACATTAAAACAGTTCTTTCAAGTTTAAAACATGGAATAAAAAAATGACGCCTCTTCCAATAACCTAGTATGTCCCTAATACAAAAAACCCCACACAACTATGTAAATTCAAAAAGCATTGATACTGTATTTGCTAAAAAGTAAGTAGAAGGAAAAAAACTCCAAATCTTCTATAGCAGGAAAAAATTCTGCTTTCAAAATAAGCCTATAAAGTACTGGAGCTGTGGGCCTTATATCTAAGAAAATTGTGAAAGCCAGTGCTGTAACAGGCAACATCCTGTCAGCACACAGAGAAGAAAACTTGTCAAGGCAAATGATGCAGTGACAAGGAAATACTCGAAACACATGAAGCAAAAGGAATCTGGAGTTTCCGAATAAGAAAAATCAGAATAAAAACTAAGTAACATATTACGGTCTCACAGAATCCCAAATACTTTTGAGACTTCTTATATAACCTTCAGTTTTAGCATTTAAATTAATGACCCAAGTGACTTAGGACTTTAAAAGTCAGTTTTACATATATATTTCAGATGTGCTTCTGAAAGGTGTACCAAATAACTTCAAACAATTTAAGAAAATCTTCTGGCAAGAACTTCATTCATACTCAACACAGTAATTCCTATTCTAAAGGAACTACAGTCAAAACAAATGACAGAAGAACATGACAGCAATTAAATGATGACTTTAAGCACAGGTCTATTGTATTTGTACTGCTTCTCTACTTTGACTTCCAAATTGTTTCAGGTGGCTATTCTCTTTTCTACTAATATTTATGTAGTCTAAGATGTGTCTAAGGTGACATACTTGGGCAGAATAAGAAGCTACATATATCATACTCCCTTGCCAAGAGAGATGCCTACCACTTGCCAGGCACAGTTCCTCATCTATGTCTAGGTACCCAGATACCAATCTGCCTGGCCCAGCTCCCATTGCAAAGCATGTCCTTCTCTGGGTGTCTAAGAAATGCAGCTGGTGATTTGCCAGCAAGCCTTGCACAAAGCTAGGTTAAAATCCTTCCCCTGAAGGATCTAAGGGAAGGCCCTACCTGCACCAACAGCCACACAAGTGATCATAGTCTCAGCAAAGATATTACAAAACGATTAAGTACTGCAAAAAACCCCAGATCTCCAAGTGGCAAGGTGTTAGTGACATAATTATTTACCTGATCCTAAAACCTGCTCTCCCTCCCTTAGCTTCACTCTCCTACACTTGAAGGATATGACTGTAAAATGCAGTACGGAGATTCACCTAAGAAGCGGCTGCTAAAAGAATGCAGTGCAAACAACAAACTAACAACCCAAAACTAAAGCACTGCTCTGCCATCATCTGGAAAGAAGAGACTGTGACTTGCTCAGTGAATGCCACACTATAAAGAAACCGTGATCACTAATTTGCTTTCATTTTACAACTAAGCACAAAATGGAAGGACTGAAAACTGACTCTGTAGCAAGTTAGATTAGTTTAATTTCTGGTAATGATTATAAACTGGGTGTCAACATGCATAAATTACTCATTGCTCACTTCAGAGAATACTTGTTATAGCCAGAACCACTCAATTATATCACCCAATAGCAGAGGACCATAAAATAAAGAGAAAATATCCTGTTTGCAAACAGGGAGAAAATTATATATAGTGTAAGGTCTAACTCCCTTACAGACTTGAAAGATGAGCTGATTTTATGTTACCTTCTGTGTACTCACAGCTCTCTAAGAAAGCTAATTTTTCTGCTCTGCATCAATACACACCATTAAAATAGGGGCAAATATCACTGCACATTATAAATATTACAACATTAGTAAAACTAATGAAGCATTTTTATATAAGAAGGCCTCTTACATTGCCTTTTACAAAAATTCAAAACTGTCTCAAAACTTTCCTCAAAATCCCTAATACACACAAGGAAGGATAACCTGCCTACATAGAGGCTTACTTGACCCACCTGCAGTGACCCACTTGAGGGGTGAAATATTTGTATTGAATCCCCCCTCTGAATACAGACAGCTTAAAAAGCAGCAAGCCCAGGAAGACTGCAAGCTATTTAAAACTCTTCCTTCTTTGCCCAGTGGAATCCTGGAGATTGTGTGGTCTTTACATCTGGAGATATTCTCAACTTACCTCCTTCACTGATCAGCCACCCCTCAAAAAGCAGCTAGTACAGAGTGTAACAGCCATGTCAGTTTGAAGTTAGAATTGAGATTTGGACTTGGGAAGGAGCAATCACAGTGTCAGGCATCCTTAGAGCTTAGCTAGAGTCTGGTGGGTCCCCCTTTCTATGTCTCCATCTCTGTATGGTAACCACAAAAACTACAAACCTCTCACTATTGCTGTTCTCCTACGTGAAGGACAATTTCTCTCAAAATGGCCAAGTTTTCTTTCTCACCTGCCTGCTCCTGCAAGGCCACACAGTTTCAGTGAACACCTTGTGATCCTGGCAACAATGATTTGCCATAAACTTTCTCAAAAAAAGCCTGGCATGTTTCTAAGATTACTTCAAGCCCACGGCAACAAATTCTGGTTTTTCCCCATCTTAAACATTCTACATTCCACTTTAGAGACACATATTTATATATAAGGGTATGTAAAGAGGAACCCCGGAGTCTCTGTCTGATGGGGAAGATCTAAAAATGTAGGTGGATCTCAGGGCTCTCCTTTCAGCTTCAAAGAAAGAAAATTATCCCAGTGCCTTGCAATTATTTGAAGGGGGGAAAAAAAAGTTGTTTTTTCTGTGTCTTATAGTAGTTATATGGAAAAGGAAATCTAAAAACAAGGTCAATGCATTTTTAAACTAGGTAAAAGAAATATTAGTTTCAACAATTTTAAACTTTTTGCCTCTGAGAGTCAGAGCAAAACAGTGAGAAAAGAACAGCCACCACACACAAGCCACAAAATAAGGTGGAACAGCCCAAAATACATAAGCAGGCATATTCTAGACATGGAATTAATTGGCCTACCGTTGAATGAAAAATATTTTAAATACTATATAAATATATAAACTGCCACCAGATGTCAGTACAGCCTAGAAAATTGCTAGTACAACTCCCTACTCCAGGCTGATAAGAATATTTATTTAACATTCCTCCCAACTGTCCAGGTACACAAATCCAGCCCTTCCTCAAATCCTGAATGAAAAAAATCACATACAATGGATCTCATTTGCACATTATCAACATGAACAAAACCCAACAAAGGTGTGAGAATAGGCTTAAACTTCTACTGACTCAAGACAACAAGAACCAGCTTGATACTAAATAATCTATTATTAAGGTTCAATGCCCTCCACTCTCATGCTCATCAGATTCTCTAGCAATGAGTCTTGGCCCCACACATTCACATTCCCTCTCCTCCTAAATAGCTTTAGTCTCCTCAGATTATGCTGCAAAGTGACATGGAATATTTAGCAATGAGGTTGCTAAGCTAAATAAAGCTTTTCTGCAAAACAAGCATTATCATGTCTGTCCTTGTGCTACAGCACAGGCTCTCCCCACACTCTCCTCATCTCTGATTTTTTGTAAGAGCTGCAAAGGAAAGCGTTTCCAGAGCATCCCCAGCTTAGGTGATTTTGCTTTGAAATTTCTAACAGCAGACTTTATCTAAATTCTTCACACAAATAAATATGCAAATCTATGATTTCTTGATGGTAGAAATTAGTGTCAACAAGACATGTGGCATACAAACATTTTTTCTGCTCCACGTCCAAATTCAGTTACAAACTTGGTTACTAAAGCTATTAACTAGAGAGTTTTCTCAGGCTACTTCAAGAGCAAGCCTTACTTCAGAGCATTAGTGCACAGGTTAAAAAAAAAAATCAAAAAAGGAAAGAAACCACTCTCTCATGCAAAACATAATCTATATTATTTAGTCTCAGCTAGTATTTTAAACTTTGTAAGTTTATAGATTGAGCTTCTTGTCCTACCACAATCAACAAATCTTACTTTGAAGCAAAAATATGTATTAAGAGAACACCAGAAACTGTAGAAACCAAGAAGATAATTGTTAAGTGATTAAGAAACCTAACTTAAAATTTTTGCTTGGCATAGAACTACTCGATGTTAGTGATATCGTGACTTCTATTTTGTGAGCAATATTCAGCTAAGCAAAGCAACATACATTAACCTGTGGAAACTTATATCAGGAAAACTTGCTTACATTAGAGTAACATAACAAACGTTTATAGTTTTAATACTGGCTTATTGCACGGTCTTACAAAATTTTTTATATTCTTATTAAATGCAATCAACTCAATGCATGTACCTTCTTAAGTCCAATGCAAACAACTTCAAAATATATAATTAAAAGAAACTTGGTGAGTTAAAAACCATGAAAAAAAATTTCAACTTTTTAGGCCAGTGCTTTTGAAAAGATCTTACTGAAGTATCTGTCTTGCCTTACAGGACCATTTCAGCACAGCTCTGAGGTTGTAGCTTCAGTTTTAACCCTACCAAACTTCTGGATTTCCTTTCTACAGTTTCGTATCTCAGGTTGAATAAAATTGAGAGAGCAATAGAAATACAAATACACAGAGATTTTTTTCTGAGCATTTATGTTTTCTTAACATAGACAGCTTGATATCTTAGGATATTAATATGAAAAAGAAAAAAAATTAAATGCAGAGAGGCAGCATCCTGAAAGTCATATAATTTTGACGGGGAGAAGGAGTACAAACTGCCTGTAAGTCTGTAAGTTGAGTAGCAGCAAATGCAAAAAATAAAATGTTAAGTAAATCGCTTCACAGGAAACCCTCAAACCACTTAAAGTAGAGCACCTCTTACTTTCATACCTAAACTAAGCCTTGAAACCTCCCTTCAATTCAGGTGAGCTTTGTAGTTTCAGAAGTTTCTCCTGGAGCAGCCTAATCACTGACTCAAGAGGAAAGGCAACGTTTGTTACAAACCTGACTAAGTGCTTAATTAAATAGAAAAACTATAAGCATGTTTCACCTTGCTTTTGAATTTCATTAGGAAACCTTTCACAATTCCTATTTTGTGCCATACAACTGCACGTCTTTGTCAGGTTAAAACAAGAGGTAATTTATGTGCACTCTCTAAACTGGAATTTTTAATTCCTGAGTCTTGGCTCTAATTGTAACAAGGACCCTTGAGGCTCATAGTTTCTCTGTTAACTTCCCTCCCTTAAATTCCCTACACGTAAACACTTGTTTCTACAACGGCTCTTCTACAAGTCATTTTCCCCCCACTTTTTGCACATTCAAAACATGCAAAAACCAAACCCAAGAACCCAAGCATCTCAGTTTTTCACGTGCCACTTGCTCAGATCAAGTTCACTATGTCCAGATGATAAGTACTATTCCAGTTACTGTCTATTCAGGAAATCTCAAGAACGTTACCAGCATTGAGAGTACATGACTCAACAGCCAGATTGCACACTGTATCAGAATAACAGAATAGCTGTCTCCTTTCACCCAAGAAATCTAACTCCTTCAAATCAAAGTCAAGAACACAAACAATTTCAGATTCTGTAGAAGCAAAACTGCAAAGATGCACTTAAAAGTTACTTAAAGTTCACATCAGCAGCAAAACTCGAGTGGAAAGAAGCTTACAGTCAGTTACTATTTAGCACAACTTAATTTCCTAAAATCTTTTAAAGTTCACCCCTGAGTGTCAAAGGGGTTTCTGGATTCTTCTCTACATTACCTACATTATGTGCAGCCATCTTCTTGCCCACCAAGCAGTTAGCTCTGCTGCTGAATGCCCTATGGCAAATGGCATTCAAGCTGTGAGACTTTGAAAGAGGCTGGCATGTCAATAGTTACGTGGCAGTATTGGCATGCCCATGCAGATGGAGAACGGTGGACACTTTTTTTTCCTCAGTGAAAAAAGTTCGAGTTAAAGATGCTTTTAAAAAAGGGAAATTGCCAGCCTGAAATGCTGTCATTTCTACATGGACGAGTAGGAATAATATTTGGCACTATGCTTGAAATACTTGTACATTTAATTTTTCTTGCCAGTGCTGGCTTAGAAGTTCTATTATAGTCACAAATAAGAATTAAGCAATGCAGGAAACATATCCTATTCCTAGTGTCTTATGATTACTATAACCACGTTAAAATAGTTATGTTGGTTCATTTGTTTTTAAAGATATCCCCTTTTCAAGGACTTACAAATAAGTTTAATGGCAAAGTATGCCTTATTAGGGAATTTTCATCCTTTAATTATTTCGCCTCTCTTAGATGACTCAATTCTTCTTTAAATACCCAGCTTTCTATTTCTTCTTTAAGCACAGTCGTTGCCTTAAGTTTCACTTTCCTATTTCCATCCCAGATCTTCTTCAGGTTAACTTGGCAAACAGTGTTCTTGCCAAAGTCCAGAGTTATTTGCTCTATCCCATCCTTGTGTATTTTGAGTTGCCAATCTTTTCTGTGACAATCCAGAACTAGGTCTTCTATTCTGCTACCCCCTCCTTCCTTCCTTATCAGAAGAGATTCTATTTGTTTTTAGAGAAGAGATTCTTAAAAGCTCTTATGCATGTTCAATCTGGCTGATTTACTTTGCAATTAAAAAAACCCCATTCCCCTCTGTTAACACGGGCCAGAAAACTGTCTCTACTCTGTGTCCAATGTAACACATGAAATCTTTCTTCATCTCTCCCAACACTTCAAGAAAAAATATACCTGCTAACTCTAACACATAATTAATACTTGCAACTCCACAGACCTAGCCAAACATCAGGTTTGCAGATTATTTATGCACAAAATCTAAACTGAAGTCCTTTCAACTAATCCTTACATTTCCAGCCCATCCAGCAACTCCTCATCTTCCAGGTTCACTTTTACACGACATTCTCCAGTGAAGGAAAGGCAAAAATCTTGCTGTGACCAGAATAGATTCAGAAAATTCCTGCCAGAAAGAATACTCTAAGAAATCTTTATATCCTCTTAGGGCCACCTGTCCCTTCTCAGTTGAATCAAAGAGCAGCTATTGTCACGGTCTAGGCCTATCAAGATCTGCAACCTTCCCTGCCCTCAGTAAGCCTTCTTCTCTACCTCCAGTATCACAAGAGGACAGACTTGGCACTCCACATTACAGTTTCTATTACAGCTCATTCATGCTTTCTTCTTCACTGTGTCTTAACAGAAATACAATTTCCACCCCCACAGCCTCCCTCAGAGTGCTCCTCTTCACACTGTCCACACCCACCAGTGCTGCCTCGTACCCACTGCAGTCCAGAACTGTGCCAGCGACTTCACAGAAGTCACGGTGTTCAGCACCGCCACGTGCTGCACTCACACTGAACATCTGACTGACAATTTATGAAGTCATTTAACCTATTTTTGGCTAAGGCTGACTAATTAGCAATGTCAAAGAAAAATCTGCGAAAAAAGAATAGGCATTACTTGAAGCAGCAATGCTGAAACTGAAAAAATCATGTTTTTAGCAATAAAATCACCACTTGACCATGAACACAATAAAAAAATCCCCTCACCTGAACATACTTTATTTTGTCCTAAATAGACAGTAAACTTAAAACTTCTTTTGTAGTATTTCAGTAAGGCTCATCACTATGGTATGTGAGCAACCCAAAGAAGATCAAGTTGCTCATCTGTATTAAACAACAGTTGCTGCAGGTTGAAAACAAGCAGGGCTTCAGTTGTACAGAAACTCAGCTGAGGTTTCTGTTTGGCAAAGATGATGTATTTGAAACAAGGCATGGACCCAGATTCCATTTGATATGGTTCTTCCTGATGCATAGATTTCAGGTAAATTCAATAGCTCCTCTCCTTCCCCTCCACGGAACAAAAAACTTTTCCCTCTGTGTGCTAACAGGATTAAGTGTCCCATTTAAATTTCATCAAACTCCACTTTGTTCTCTAACCCCTTCTCTGAACTAGCAGACCGCTGCAGAAGCAGGCACAGCTTCTCCTACTCGTTAACATCATGGACACGCTGTGGCAGGGATCCAAGCTCTGTTTTCCTGCAGAGGATATAGCTTCTGTGGAAGTGAACAATCCCCAGCGAAAGCTTAACACATCGTCCCATTTCCTCTGTTGGAAGGGAGTCTCCCAGCTCACGCTCTGAACAAACACAGTCCTGGAGCCAGCCCATGGACAGTGTTTACAGAAACAGCAACGTCACCGATAGGACAGATTCGGATACTTTGGAACAAAAATAGTTTGAAAGAAAAGAGAAACAGCAGTATTTTTTTCCCCATGAAAAAGTAGTAAATTAAGCGTTAGTCAAATGCTGATACATTTTTTTAGCTATTTCATATGGAGGCTTCCTGAAAAAACGTATCCTATTTTACTGCGGTTAAAGTAAATCTTATGCTGAACAAAGGAACTGAGAGGTACCAATTTAGCAGCAGTTCTATATTTCCATCCCCACCTGTCCTCTCGCTGCCTAACTTCCACATATGCACGTGAGGGGCCAAAGTCATACCAGTATAAAATAAAGGAACACTTTTTTCCTTGTGGGATTTAATTTTTTTAAACGCACTGAAAAACTTTAGACTACCCAAATTTTGTCAAAATATGAAGGCAGAGTACCTTAACTATTCACAAAGGTTCTGGACCATCTGTAATTCTTCATACATGGACTTTGACAGCCTTATTTAATTAGTACCAACTTTTCACCCCTTAGCAGGCTGCTAAGTATTAGTCTATTTTTATTTTATTTATTTTAAGGAAGTGGAACAATACAGTGATCACCAGAAATAGTACATCAAAATAGTACATGCTGTACCCTGTACTTAAACAAATAAATACAGAAAACTATAATCCAAGGGTAGGATATATAAATATAAACTCTAATTTTCACAGAGTTCATGAGAATTATAACCTTTGGAAAACCCAGTCCATCTGGTAATTGAAGTGGTTTCAATCTCACAGTTACTAACACAGGAATGGAGCAAAAAGCTGCTCTCAGCATTCATTTTGCCAACGAATCAAACATAACATCATATGGTCAAATGTGTAACACAAGGCAAACGGGCACAAGAGAAAAAGGTACCACATTTTTTTTTCTTGTTTCTACCTCACTTCCAGTCCTACAACCAGCCTGGTGACTATGAGAGATACAGCTGACATAAAGCAAGAAGCAAAGAAGTGTCAGAGAAAATGTGAAACTCCAGGCTTCATCCAAGAAGCAGGAAGGAAGAAACTCAAGGGTCAGCTGCAGAAGATAAGGGCAGAGACAGGCTCCAGCATATGAATTTTTTAAGCAAATGGCTTGGCAACAGAAATAATATCTTTAAAAGTTTCTGTGCCCAATGCTTCCCACATTGAAGCTGCACAATCTCATCATGTTCCCCTCTTCAGGGCTGTGAATCATGCTAACATGGAATGGTGCTACTCATGTCCAGAGCTTCTCTCTGTACAAAACTACTGAGCTGGGTACTTCTCAGAAAACCTAATTTGCAAGAAAAGTCTTCTAGACCCAGTCAAAGAGTGGACAGAGGCTTCATTTTCTTTCACAAATCTTAAACCACCAGGAAATCTAAATTGCTGCAAAGGAAAATAATAAGGTAAAATACAATTTAAATAAATAAAGCAACTGCATACAGTTCCGCCTGTGCCCTTTCTGGCTAAAGATGAGGGTAAGCAGTTATTTCAGACAGACCCCATATTAACTTCCTGACCAAGCTAAGTGAAAGCCTGCCAAGTATTAAAGGGAGAAGAAAGGGATGTAAGCAGCTCGGGTACTTCCTTTCCAGAGATATTTTTTACCAGCACTGCAATTCTACAGTTCTTACTGAGGGAACTGATGTGTTAGGTAGAGTTCAGCAACATTCTGATTTTACCTTCTGTGCTGAACACAAACCCAGAGAGGGCTGCTGGCAAGTGGTTGTTTGTTAGGAGGCTATGTAAAATAGTGAGAACACCTCGTGATGGTGATTAAACAGTCATGATAACTACTTTCCCTCCTAGCCTGACTTATGTTTCTAGCTAGACATACTCTACCTTCTCTTTGAGGCTGCAGCAACTGACCTCTGCCTGCTCACAGCCATGACAGGCTGCACAAACTGCACCGAGGTTACCACAGGATGGTATCAGAAATGATTCTGTCATCACCATTAGAAACCTCAGAAAAGGCCAAAACCCAAATTTTAGAAGCACAGTAGTATATACACCCTCTTCATAACAAAAAATCTTTCCTGATTGCTGCTCATGCCAGTGCAAGGAAACTTTGTTCCCTAGAGCTCAGCAAAGTGACACCTCTCGCCAACACAAGAGCAATGCCAAGACAAGCTAAAAAGGGAACGAAAGAGGAAACTGGAAGTTAAGTTGGGTTCAGATTTAAATTTTTTCAAAAAGTCCATTCTGAAGTGATAAATGTGGAAGCGAGGATTAAATTATGATCAATTTTATGTCACGTGTCTTCGAATTCTTTGGAGAGGTAGAAAGTTGACACAAATCTTCTGCATTAGAAATTATTGCAACAACACTAATTTCTGTGAGATCTGAAAGCACACACCTCGTTTTCTAAAATGCAAATATTTTGCTCCTTGTTTAAAGTGTCTGAAGGCTTAAAATAAGAGCAGATATAAAGCACAGTTCAAACCTGTCACATACATTAGCCGCCCAGCATAACTGCATTCAAGATACATTAGTTACATTTTTGGTCAGCTCAAATAAATGTTTTTCCCACCAGCTGATATTTCCCTCCTAAGAGGAGAACACTGGTTCTACAAATCTATAACAGCAAATTAAAGAGTATTAGCAACCTAAGCCAAAATGCAATCAAATAAAAGTAATGATTTATTGCTTATAATGAAAACTAGAGGACATATATCTTCAGATTTATTTTCAGTAAAAAACTGATATTCCACAAAATATTCCATAAGAGAGTTCAAGAAATTCAGTGCAAACTATTTCTCAATATATGATGGATGTCACAACTCTGATTTTAGTTCATGATGCAATTTTAGCACATTCTGTTTCTACTCATATACTTCACACAACATAACAGACTTGCTGCAACCACAGAAACATCTTCGAAAAGTTAAAAATTAATTCTAAGGTAAAGTGGTTTATCTGTACATATTCTACTAGGAGCTCTGAATCTCTAGGAACAAAGATACCTCACCAGTATCCAAAACAGCAGACATTCCACAATGCAATTAGGAGCATTTTCTTGTTCTATAGCTTTCATGGAGGAGAATGCATATGACACTACCTTTAAGTCAATACACCCAGCAAGTGTAGTCTGCCAGCAGTTCAGGAAACTGCACGAAAAGCAGTGACAATGATATAACCAAGTCTAATCACTCGTGTCCCATGACGTCAGAGAGTAAGCACCAGAAGTTTGAAGGACTCAAAGCATCAATACCCTTTCTAGGCATACTTTAAATCTGTTTTAGCTATGAGTAAATGAGTACTCTTACATAGTCAAGAGGAGCTGTAGACAATAAGCACTTGTGAACATAAGGCAAACTGTGTGCATCTCAAGGAGAGTAGCCAGGCAGGGATATCTAAGCTTCAGCCCCGATGTGCAAGCACCTTCACAAACATCAAACATTCAGCTGGCAGTGGAGAAAACTGCAGAAAAATGGTAGACAGGCTTAGACCTGGGTCCAGACAACACTAGTGCAAGGAAAATGATTTTCATATCTTTATTTCATGCTTGCAGCTTTTTGCCTGTATCTTAAGAGAAGCACTTATACCTTCTTCTCCTCAATGCATGTCCACTCGGCAGTATAAGGGCTAAACCCGTCTTACATCAGTGATATTGACAGAAGATTCTAAACATTCCAAAACAACACTGTTCTCATAAGCAGCAATTACAAAATGCCTGAGGCAAAAATGTGTCAAGATCCAAATTTTAATTATTCAAACCCTGTACTGAAACACTCATGTTCTCTTTTTCCTAAAGCTACCATTTTGATTCCAATTTACTAATGCGAAAAACTTGCAGATCTTCTTCATAAGGAGGAGAATGCTCAGATTAGGAAACTTGCAAGCTTTTTTCACTATGGGTTTGCATCTCCTTTACAATCCGATTTTCAGCTCAGCACACTGAAATGGAAGGAAATGTAACAGAAAAAAAAAAAAAGATCTTTTAACAAAGCTGCTATCTGCAGTCAGTTCCTCTCAGGAATGAAACACCCAACTTTCTAGGAGAGCACCAGATATATTTGTATAAAATATCTTTGTGATAGAAATGAACAAAAGAACAACAAGGCTCCTTTACAGATTTCCTCATACAAGACATGAAATCCTTCTGTGTAGATAGTTGCTATGGTGCAGACTTAAGGGGAAAAAGAGGGGAGATCAGACTTCTTGTTTACAGGTTTCCAATATGCTCCACTTGATCCATCTTGAAATTGAAACCCTTTAGCTTCCTGTCTTAAGGCTGTCAGATGGTAGAGAACAAACAGTGTTAGCAACTTTACAAAGCCCCCACATGTTCTGCACAGAGCTACAGAAAAACATCCACATGGATTAGGCAACAGACAGGAGGGACAATATAGTTTCAAAGAGAATAAAAGCGATACTAAATCCTGAAGGACTTATTCAAGGGAAAAGAGACTTACTCTGGGAATGAAACGCCAGATTATCTCTGAACATTGTCAACACTTCACCACAATATAACACTGCATGGATCTATTAAAAAATGCACCATTTTGACATTCTCAGGTAAAATCCTGATTCTTCTGCGAACTTCTTACACAGGTTTTATCCCAACAGGTATGCCTGTCTATTTACAGATTCAAGAAAAGTAAGACAAAGACACTTAGGGTAGGATTAAACTCATAGTAAGACACCTAAACCATGCAGTCCTCTACAGTCAAAAAGCCTACAGAGAGATTCAGCTGACTCTACAGCAGACATTTGTGTCTAATTCAGGTAAGTGCTGTCAGTTTAAATGTCCTGGCAGTTTCACCTCAGTGCCACTTGCCTCTCCTGTAAACCTTGTATCCATCAGCATTAACGCAACTTTTACCAACGCTTTAGTGATCCTAGCTGGCATCTAGTTCAGGCAGGTGACCAGAGGGCTACTATCCAGGCCCCACTTACTGTACCAAGGACATTTTTTTCAGCTATGAAGACAGATAGCACAGAAACTTGGTGCAAAAGTATAAAATTTAAATGTGCTTCATTAGTCATGAACAGAATGCATCCTTTATTCTTTCGACAATTGCTAAGAATATAGTTATCACTTATTGAATACTCAGGCTGTTATTTATTGTGGTTTGGGGGGCTATGCAAGAGATTTGGCCTTTGCAGTTACCTCTTTAGGGCCGCATGTTTCAAAGAAGCTGCCAAATGTAATTTCCTCCCTAGATCCCTTAGTCACTTGCCAGAAGATTAGACCAGAACCTTTTTGTCAAAAGCTTCTATTTAACCTATTTGCATGAACTGCCTTAACCAACTTATTTTCAGTATACCCAGTATACTCACTCATATAGGACAGGTTAGTTCTCCTATTCAGTCAGTGACCAGTCTGGTTCTGTCATATATTGTGCTTCCACTAAACATTCAGGGTGAGGTAGAAGCAACCACCTGATCCAGGATAATTTCAAGGTTTAGGAACTAAATGATGCAGTCTTTCAAAAAAAAAATGTACCAAATTCCCTGCATGGACAGAGATGCCTTTAAAGACCTCCAGAGGGAGATCCTGTCTAATTTTTAGCATTTAAATTGCTTTGCACATCCATCTTAGGCATCATCAGTGACACCACCAGCATCTTGCTACAGCCTGAATATTCAGCTCAGTCAGCTCAGGAATTCAAAACTCAAAAACAAATAGAAAATAAAATAAGGCCTGTGACAACTTTCAAATTCTATGGCAGTTTTCTTGCTCTCTTTAGACTGCCATTTATTTATCTCCTGCCCTCAGAGCTTCTGTTTGCCTAAATCTATTTCTCTTTTTTTACCTGCTTACTGTTTGCACAAAGTGTAAAAATATTATTTTCCATATTGTCACATATGCCTGGAAAATTTAACTAATGCCCCAAACCATTTACTTCTCACTGTTAGCAAACAGCCTAAACTGAAACAGTAACATCTAATCTGTATTTGTGCTACCACAAGCACTACTAGAAAGTTGAAGAAGAGAAAAATAATACACTGGAGGGTACTGATCTAGACTTCTTTCCATTATTTTTTGGTTATTCCATCTTCTGGGATTTGTTTCCATGGGATATTAATCTACTGGCTGTCAACCCAGAAACCCTCCTGTGTTCTGCTGACAAAAATCAGACCTTCACTAAGGCCAGACTGGGACAAAACAACTACTAAGTTTTAAACACTTGAGAAAGCATTACCCCTTCATGTTTACAGGCATACTTTCCCATTTATTTAACAAGCATCAGAATAATTCTGCTAATGCAGCTATAACCCATTTCTCACATCTTAGAGATAAGGATACTGTGCAAGAAAGGCATCCAGTGCTTCTATAGCTATACTCCTTACACACAACCCACCCAGTAGTAAGAATATTTAAGAGAGTCACATAGTTCCCATGGAGAGAGAGCTGAATCTTGCCGGATTTTATTCCAAATCTACTGAAAACAGAAGAGCTTTTGCCAAGTCAATGTTGGCAAGTGTTTCCAGCATTATCCTGTCTTGCTAAACTGCATTTAGATTTTGCTGGACTTATTTACTTGTTCAGTATGCTCAGAGAAGTGGAACTATTTGTTGCTGTAGAGAATTTGGCTTACTTTGAAGACCTGGAACAACATTTAAAAGATGAATCAGAAACTGACTAACTTAGGAATTTGATCTGTTAACCTCAGCTCATAGCAATAGAGCATGCTCAGTGTTAGAAGTAATCCATAGTGCAGCTACTTCAGGTCTGAGACCAGCCAACTCTCTGAACTCTCAAATGACACTTCTAACTTGCCGTTTTTATGTAGCCAAGTTCTGTCCCTCTCAAAAATACCATCCAACGCAAGCTGTAAGATGATGCTGATGATCCTCTTTAGAGGTCAAAACATCACAACCATGTTTTATGAAAAAAAAAAAAACAAACCAAAAACCATCAGCATTCTTTGCTGACTGCATGGAAATTAATCCTCTGAAGGCTTGACTTTAAGAAGACATCAAGCATCCAGCCTCTCTCTCTCTCAAACACAAAGGTACATCTCTTTTAGGACACCCTGAGTTAAAGGCTGATCCGTCTCACTCTTGAGCTGTTGTCCACACCCTCACTCCCCACAGAGCCGGTCAGTTCTCTGCTTCCACCCTGACAGTGAGGCACGCAGGAATGCTTTTGATCAGATGCATCAGAGGTACACTGGTGACATATTTTGCCTGACAGACTCATGCTCTACTGCTCAACACAAAAAACGGACTGAAAATATTTAAGTATTTCAAAAATGTTATCTGCAGCACTTGTTTTCAAGCTTTTGGTACTGTTTCTCCCATGCTTGTCCATTCCACATTTTCAGCTTTACTAGCGTGCTTTTTCTCTTTTTTTTTCTTCGCTAAGCCAGACATTGATTCTTCATGCTTCCCTCTATTCCCCCAACTCCTGGCACTGCCCACTGCCTTGCAATAGACAGCAACCCTGCCTTCCCTTTTCCAACACAGAAGCTATGTACTAGGTTGTGCCATAGCCACGGTCCACCTATCCTCAAAGCACATGCCTTGAAAAAAGTACAAAATACCACTTAGGCTCACACAGTGTGACTCTTCTAACTCCTCATTGCTATAAATTCAGCCTGATAGAAGTGTAAACATACCCTACACTTCTAGTTTCTAAATGTGCGCATGTATGTACTTTGATTGCATTCAAGGTGAACAGTACCACCTTGCTTCCTAAGAGTTACAAGCAACCTACCACATGACCCATTCCCATCTTCCTTGTACCTTTCCATATTTAATTCACTTGCAACCTAACAGGAATACCTGAGGATTTCTTTAGAGAAAAAAGCAAACCAAGAGAAAATGAAGAATCAAAGCCTACCACTCCCCACCCCAGGGAAACATACCACTCAGTGTCTATTCTTCATCAATAGTTTTAAATCTGTTCACCAGATGCATCATATCTAGACTTTTTACTATTTCAATTTTTTCTATTAGAATGTTTGGGCCTCCAAATCCAATATCATGGGATATATCATAAAGGCTAGTGTTTGTATGAGGCTATGAATCTGCCTGATTTAACAGGAAATAAAATAAATAGACAATGTAGCAAGTGAGTTCCATTTCCCTGGTAGGATCTACTCAACTTAACTACTTTGGTCCAAGTCCCATTTCAGTATTTCTGTCCAAAACCACATCAAGCTGACAGTCTATAAGCAGTCGTAAACTCTACTCACCCAGTTAAGCCCTGGCACAATTTAGTTTCTATCTGTAATCTGGAGTACACTAATTTTAGATTAGCAATCCACAGAGTTTTTTAATGTTACTGCTCTCCAATTCCTTGATACAAGTTATTGGCATCTAAGCGATGTCCTATTTTAATAGCTGTTGTTAAACATCCTCCTGGCTTGCTAAAGTTCAACATTTCTATCTGACTACGCCCCAGCTTTTTAATCGCAAGCCTGACAAGTTTATAGAGTATTGTCTTTAAGCACTACTATATAATTTTGACTTCTACCTGATCATGAGCACCAACATTAAAATCCTTTTCTGTCTAATAAAAGTCTTTCTTTCTCTCTCTGTCCAGCTGTCCTCCCTCCATCCATGACATTTTCTTACTAATTTTATACATTGCTTCATTATCTGCTAATTTATATTCAAGGAATAAAAGCTGACAGACATCTATTTAGGGATTCCTTGTGGCAGGAGGAAGGGAAAGAATATTTTAAAGCACCATTTCCACCTCTATTCTCAGACATTTTATCTTTGCTATCTCCCTTGATTATGGATTTTTCCATGACTAGTAAGATTTTTGTAATCCATTCAAAAGTGCTACACTTTTTCAGTTCGTATTTCATCTTTTCCCTTGTGTTGTTAAAAAGCTTTCTACCTTTTGAATTTCTTCCTTTGAGGAAAAAATACTGAATTCGTCTGACTACAAACGGACTTCTATAAGCAAAGATATGTACACCTGAGGTAGTTATCCCAGACTGACTTTGAAGCTAAAGGAGAGAAACAAGCAGGGCAACTGGGGACAAGTCATCCCATTCCTAAATACATATCTGAAATAAAACATATAAAATTGTCACGTAAAAGGGCCTCTCCTTATTAATTAATGTAAGCCTAGAACAACTATACTAAGTTCAGCAATATGAATGTTTATCATAGTATTTCCTACCAATTCTCATGAACAATTAGAATCCCAAAGAGTATTCAAAGGTAATGATAACCACACTGTGGGACAGAGAAATTATATTTCCAGTGGATTTCCACCTGAAGACATAACTACATTATTTTCAGAATGTTAATAATTCCTATTAGACTCTTTGTGAAGAAGCTTATGTATTCATAAAATAAGCACTTATGAGATACTTCACTGATTCACAGATACCTGTATTACTGACCAGTCAATACTAAAGCTGCCACCTTTGCTCAGAACTGTACAACTGCAGGGTCATAGCCCTGGGCCTCATCTAAAAAGCTTGGCAGAATTAATACAGACATTTCAAGTAAGTCTGCCCTGTGTCTTTTAAGTATTTCTGAAGATGCTTCTGTACATGCAAGTTTCTCTAAGAAGAGCTGGAGAAGGTTTAGCAGACAGGACATTGTGCCAACTCTGCAGAGCCATGTGAGTGTTGCTTCATACGCTTTTCCCTCTGCTCCTAGTTGTGTCTTGCCCTGTAAATTTAGGACCTAAGCCACTTTGCTTCCTTTCACTGCTTTCCATGCATTACATAGAAGCTCCAATTACTGGCTGGAGTGTCTTAAGGGACATCACTACTCAAACAAAAGACCAAAATATATCATAGCAAGTATGATTTCATGGAGACAGCAAGTAAATGTCTCACATAGGCTTTCTGCCATTTCATCACTGTTTAGTTTAAGCTGTCAAAAACCCCTCTGTATGTTTTGAAAACATTTTGGGATGTTAATGAGGAACATTTATAGTTAGAGAATTAATCATTGCTATGAATCCCAGAATTACATCAGGTATCTAGAAAGGCTTTCAGGTTACATAGCTTTTAACAATCAAAATAGAGGAACTTCACAGATCATTCTAGCCTCCATAAATTAAATTGCTGACACACTAATAAGATCCTTGCTCTAATGGAACAGAATGGAACAGCAGCATTTGTACCTAATGCAGGTAGACTAAGTATTCAACTTTATTTTTTTAAGCCACTAATATCTGAGCAAGCGCTTCAGATAAGCACACATTCCACTGAATAATGTCATAAACTACAGCAAAATGCTAGCAACTAATTTCATTAAGAAATTGTAGAATACAAGGCTGGTTTACTTCACACAGCATGCACATCTAGGCAAGGGGCAGGAAAAAAACCAAGCCATTTGCACATCTTCCTTTGCTTTCTTCTCCTTCTTCCCTGATACAGATGTGTGTGTGTATATACACATATTTACACACACTAATAAAAATACAAGGTAGAGTACATCAGCCTTGTATAGTGGAACTCCTTAATACAATTAGTTTCAAGCATACATGTATAGAAATATATATAAAGAAACATTAAGGATATACAAGTTGTTATGCAGAATGGTGAAAACCTTTCTGGAGGAAGTAAAATGTTTTCACTGTTCTGCACAGAACAAAGCAGACAGCTACCCCAGAAATAGCAGCTATCAACTCTGCAAACTATCAACTCTGCAAAGTCAACACTGCAATATGAAAATATTAATCCTATTCGCTAAATATACAGAAGGTGAAGAGGGAAAAAGGAAAAAGAGTACTATAAACATTACTGTAAGAACATCTCTTAACAGCCTATGGCCCTCAGCAGAGTGCACAAATTCATCCCAAAGCTTTTACTACAGCAAAGTAGTTAAAAAGGTTGTTGACTGATTAACCTTTTCTTTCTGAGACCAAGGAAAAAGGGTTGAAAAGGATTGAAAAAGTTCAGGTCCATAAAAGAGAATAATAGCATTACAGAACAACTGGATGTGGGAGTTATCTCGTGTACAGGCTGTGATGAAGACAAAAGCAAGCAGTTAAAGTTGCATCTAATGAATAAAGGTGAGTCAAGGAAAGGCAAAGAAATGAGTGATATGGTGAAAGCAAAGAGACAAGAGAACTCTGCACAGCATCCTGGAGAGCTAAAAGCCCTCTGTCCTCACACAAGAAGTGCTACAAAAGGAGTGCAGTGAAGAAGACAGAACGGCTCAGAGGTCGACGCTCAAAGACCTACTATTGACTGAAATACACCTGGATGCCCAAAGGAGACTGCAAAAAAACCTCCTCTGAGCAATATCCCTCTCTTCCACTGATAGTCTTCCCTTGCTACAGGCAGAAGTTCTTGAATTAATTTTCTATGCTCTGCACTATGAAAGGAGGTATGTATTTATTCAAAGGATGTACAAAGAAGGGGGGAAGAAAAAATAACTTCAGCAACACAAGACAAAGTAACAGAAAGTATTTCCAATTTATTCACCAAAAAAAATCCAAGTGCCAATAACAGGAAGCCTGAATTGGAGGAAAATGCTGGCTATCCATATTAAATTAAGAGATGTATTGTTAAATAAAAGCAGCTACGTTGACATCCACAGTTAAAAAGATGCCTCAAGCTATCATCTGGAAAAACACTATGTCACTGCATGGCACGTGGCTTCCTTCCCATATCCTTTGTTCATTTATTTGTTTCATAATAACTATTTGAAGCTTTAGGCAAAAACCAAAACAGACTGTATATGTCAACAGAAAAAAAAAAAACAGCACTCATGCATCTTGGTCTATAAATTACTGCTTAAAGGGAAAAAAGTTATATCCCAAATTCAACTCCATTCACTTCAACTCAAAAGAATCATCCTTTCTAATTCAGATTTTTTTAATGATACAGGTTTAGTTCACCTTCTTTTATTCTGTTTCTAAACTACACAAGCACATTGTTTAATGACTATTTCACATATAATTAACAGAGACCTTCCCAAGAAATAGGGTGATTAAACACTCACTTTTCAAGCAGAGTTAAGGCATATATCTGAACAATATATGGTTTTGAGTGCAGCTTGAGTAGGAACAGCAACTCAGTACTGAAAGCTTTCCATTCACATCATTACCTGCATTTTCTTCATAACAAGTGCATATGTAGGTAGATGGATTGGGCCATTTCCAACAGTTGCCCTGTCATTTTAAAGACTATTTCCATAAACAGCATGTGGATGTAAATAGTGCTGGTTGACTTTCCTTGTTAGGTCCCTCCTTCCTGGTTGGCAGACACAACTTCTGCAGAGTCAAAACCAAAACTCTTCAGACAAGACCTGTTCTTTGCTTTCAAACAGGGCTGGGGAGCAAAGAAGCTTTTTAAGACTGCATTGTTAATTCCGTAGATGCATGAAGATGGCTTGACTTGACCTATCCAAATCTGAAAGCCAGGGCCTGAAAACAACACCCTGCCTCCTCAGGGAGATGGTGACCTCAACAAGTACCAGGTAAGACAACATACACCAATATTTAAGGTAAGACAAAGCTAGCATCCAGTTGCTATTTAGACAGAAAATAAGGGCCACTGCTCTAACACTCTTGTAATGGGTTTGCATGCCCAGGTTTTGGTAGCAGTGGAAACTACAAAGGTGGCTTCTGTGAGATGCTGCCAAAGGCTTTCCCTGTGTCTGGCAGAGCCAAGGACACCCATCTGTGAGACGAACTCACTTCTGCCCAAGACCAACCCAGTCTGAGAAGGCAGTAGTGCCACATGATAGCATATTTAAGAAGGAAAAGAAGTTATTGTGCAAAAATAATTTGGGTCAAAGAAGAGAGAAGTGAGAGTATGTGAGAGGAACACTACTCAAACATCAAAGTCAGTGGAGGATAGGGAGGAGGTGCTCTAGGCATTGGAGCAGAGATTCCCCTGCACTCTGTGGGGATGCAGAGATCCACCTGCAGCCCATGGAGGAGGCCCACACCTGAGCAGGTGGAAGCCCAAAAGATGCTGTAATCCTGCTGGAAGTCTGTGCTAGAGCAGGCTCCTGGCAGGGACCCACAGACCCATGGAGACAGGAGCCCATGCTGGAGCAAGTTTCCTGGTAGGACTTGTGACCCTGTGGGGGGATCCACACTGGATCAGGCTGTCCCTGAAGGACAGCACCCTGTGGAAGAGTGACTCAAGTTCTTCATGAACTGCTCCAACATAAGTCCATGGGAAGGATTCACATTGGAGAAGTTCCTGAAGAACTGTCTCCCAAGGGAGGGATCCCACGCTTGAGAAGGGGAAAGACTCCTCTCCCTGAGCACCATCAGGAACAATCTGTGATGAACTGATTGTAGCCACCATTCTCCATCTCCCTTTGCCACTGTGGGGGAGGAGGTAGAGGATGGAAGAGTGGGGAAAAGGTGCTTTTAAGCTTTGTTTTACTTCTCATTATTCTGCTCTACTTTTTGAATGGTAATAAATTCAATTAATATCCCCAAGTCAAGTCTGTTTTGCCCTTGACGATATTTGGTGAGTGATCTCTTTCTGTCCTTATTTCAATTCATGAACCTTTTGTTTTATTTTCTTTTCCTGTCCAGTTGTGGAAGGCAGTGATAGAGTGGCTTTCACGGGTGACTGGCATACAGCCAGGGTCAAACCACCATAAACTCTTCTGAAGTTTAGACCTAGCAGTTTTTAAGAGGTAGTTGGCAGAAGAGCAGGTTACGTGTCTGGAGCAGCTTTTTACGAAGAAAACTCATGTGCATGTAGTGTGATTGGAGGCTGAGGAAAACAGTCCCAACATATTACTACATTTTCCAAGAGGAAACATGCTGAACTTTGAGACAGTACGTAATTCAGGAAGAAGAGTAATAGAATGGGTATTGAAAGAATTTCCTGCCAAAGAACAAATATTATCAATATGTAAATCTTCACAGGAGGTATTTAATGCTTTTGATATTAAATACTCTGCCTATGCAAGTCCTTTCCTATTGCTCAATCCTCTTCAAAATTATTGCGAAGCTTTCCAGATGAGGAGATTATGTCAAGAATCCTCTGCCTAGATGGCATTTCTCAAGTGCATCCAACTCTCATAAATTTCATTACAAGTTCACTTAGAAAATGGTTGTCAATAAAGCCAGTTTTAAGCCCAGAAAGACTCCTCTAAGCACTTGCTACTTGTTAAACCATAACTCTGTTCATTACTGTTCTACTTTGTCACCAGTAACATCCACTTCTATCATTTTCAAATGTAACCTGACTGTTGCCTGTAATAAATACCAAGAATTCAGCTACTTCTACAACCCATGCAAGCCATACCCTGAACAACTACCTTGGCCCTGAATTAAACTGGCAATCATTTCAAGTCAAATGCTGTATTTGTTGAATTTTTTTTTCTGAGTTCACTACAAGCTTTTCAGAGTCACTTAGATCTGCAAGAAAAGGCTTTTGGAAACCTCTGTCCATTTCACCTGCTCCATCTGCACAGAAAAAAATCACCAACCTAAAATCACAGCTTCATCAGTGTCTATCCTAATTTCAAATCCATATACTATCCAACTTAACTGTCATCTTCCATGATATTTACAGCCAAATAAATAACTGGCTAAGAAGATATGTCTTCTATCTTCTTATATTTTAATTAGCAAGCAATTCAAAGCCACTAAAAATTCCCATCCTTCTGCCCTCCTCCTCTCAGTCTTCTCATGTGACTCCTGCCCACATCATCTAAATTCTGCTTTGATGCCACTAGTCTTGAATCAGACTGTAAATCCTTTTTGGGACACCTCATACCTTACTGTGAACAAGAAGTGTGCAAGATGATGTATAATGCTAATCCTAATAGGACCTTCAAGCACTACTAAAATACAGTATAATTTGAACCTGAGAAGTATATGAATCTTCATTGAATGCTATTGCAAAACACAGATTAGTGAAGTTTCTCAAATACAAAATATGGGGATTTTGACATTGCAGATACTGTTTTACCTCCCTACATGACAATAACGTTTTGTAAGAACTCTGACCAGGATACTAACGCCTTAAGTCACATAGTCTAGAAAGTCTTAGGGTATCTATATCTCATGTGAAATGTAAAGGGACATTAATGTTTAGCTTATGTCCTCTCATACTTTTATACAAACACGCACACAAACATATTTGAGAAAAAAGGATACTGACTAAAAGAAAAAGCAATTAACAACACAACTCGCTTTACCAAAAGCATAGATATTTAACACATGTACCAAGCAGATGCATATCTTCTCTGTTCTCTCAAGAAGGAATTCACTAGTGCTTTCAGTATCAACTTAAATCAGTTATGTGCTACAAACTCACTGCTCTTTTTCTGGTATGACAGCAATCACCCTTGTGTCCCAATCACATAAATTCTTCTCTATGTCTTATGGTCATTATTTTAGCAACAAGATCCACCCACACATATTATTAGTTGGCAGGACTGGAATCTTGAAATTGCCTCAATTGACTTTAGAAAAGCATGGAAAGTATGAATCAACTTTTAGCACTTCCTCCTTTTTTGGGAGGTTTTTTTTTTGTTTGTTTTTTGTTGTTGTTGTTGTTGCAAGGGAGGGTGAAGGGGAAGATCACTGAACCTCAAACAGCTGAGATGCTATGATACATCTGAGGTAAACTCAGACACATGAAACCTCCCTGACCCCCCCATCATTTTTCAGGGTTTGGCCTCTTCCAGGAAAAATAAATTTTTAATACTTCTCCCCCAAGTTTTGCTCACTGGTGAATTCCAGAAGTCCTTTAAGTGATTACTTCCTACAAGGTTTAGGATTTCAAATTCTAAATGAACCACTGAAGAGATGATAAAAATGTGAAATTATCTTGTGAAAACTTTCTAGCAGAGTCTAAAAACAAAGCCAAGCAACCTGTACAAACAAGCAACTCTGAAAACTTAGAACTGAGTTTGCAGTTAAAAATATAGCCTCATTCCATTTCTAGTTCTTCCTAACAGAGATTGGATGATTTCTAGATATTAAGACACAGACATCACAAGAAAAATTAAGCAGTATATAGAAAAGTTTGGCCTAATTCGTATGCCCATGATAAATGAAATAAAAGTTTTAAATGGACAGCTATGTTTTAGGTGTCAAACATTTCTTGACGTCTGTGGCAGTTGGCAGCTGCAAACATCCGACTGAAAGCCCCATCTGCTGCTTCACAGCTTCCAGTCGAGGATGTTTACAGTCGCTCACTGTCAACAGCAACACACATTCCTTGGCTGTTTATTTTATATTATTAACATGCAGAAGCCTCCAAGCAAGTTAGTTAAGATCACTACAACTTCTGTTGCTGTGTTGCTGCCTGCAGATGTACATTGGACTGGTTTTATAGTATTTACTAACGAAAAGAAGTACAACTTCTAGATGAACATTTGCAAACACCAGGCATATTTTCTATGCAAGCATTAAACTTCTAGTATTATGTTACCTGTTCTACACTCAGTAAGAATTAAATAAAGACGTACAAAGAGAAACTTGCTTCCACTTTTGTATTCGTTTTTGTTCTCCAAGAGACTCGACCAATCCTGTCATATTCATACAAAAACTGCATTACTCTACAACAAAGTTCACTTATCAGCACAGCAACTAAAGATAGTAACCAGCACAAAAATAGAACCAAATCCTTCCTAAGGGTATTTTGCTACTGTCTGGGATGGCTTCCTTTCACTCAGAAAAATGGGTGCAAGAAAATTTTATTATATTAGAAGTTTAGCTTATGCAATATTTGCTTCTAAATAAACCATAGAAAAAAACACCACCCAGCCCAGAGGGGACTGTGGGGAAGAGGGAAGAAGTTGTATAGCAAGCTCTGCAAAGGCTTCAATAAAGTTCCAAGTTTCTATGAATTATCTGAGCTAATCAGTTGCTGCTACACTTCACATAGAGTTCGCAGAATGGCATCTCTCACCAAACAAAAAAGCCAAAAAGATTTGGCATAACAACGTCTCAGTTGTACAGTTCTGTTGTTTGTTTTTTCTTCAATCTCCCATTTCCTTATTAAGCTAATGATGGGGAAAATTAAAGATTAATCATTCAACTATTTTTCTGAAGTCATATGAAACCGCAGCAGGCAAGCAGAGTGATTATATCACTCTAATTAGAAGGTGTTTTTCCTTGAAACTTTCTTACCCCCAAATGAAATTACCGCACTGTAAACTGAGAAGCTTATGAAAAGACTGTAGCTGGAACGCAAAAGCCTGTGGCGTATTTACTCAAACTGATAAGTGTGAAGGATCTCTATAAATCACTTTCAAAACTCAGGGTTATATTTTCTATATGAAGGTTAAGAAAATTAATCTTTCAGGCAACAGGTGAAAACAAGCAGAATTATGCAAGGGCCTTTCTCTTTATTCAATATAAACTTTGAGCTACTAAACCTTCCTAGG
Organism: Acridotheres tristis; assembly: GCA_037013685.1. NCBI lineage: Eukaryota > Metazoa > Chordata > Aves > Passeriformes > Sturnidae > Acridotheres > Acridotheres tristis. The sequence continues at coordinate 83,107,055 of CM072887.1, read as the reverse complement.
GAATCACATTTTCTCAATGGGCCAAGTCACTAAGGAAACAAAGCAAACTTTATCAGTGCTGCACAACTCTACATTCCAGGAATTCCTAGCACTTGGCATCTATATACCACACCAGAGCCACAGGATCCACTCACCCTCTTCTTAGGAGAGCTATCATGACAAGTTATGAAACTCCCAGTAAAGTCCCCAACTTATCATAAAGTTGGCAAAATGAGGAGGTAATGGCGTTTCCTGTGTGAGGTCCACTGAAGAGCATGACAGTAAGAAAATATATTTACTATAACAATACTTTGGGAAAAAAGGAAAAGAGCTCCTCTCTTGGCAAGTTCCATCTTATTTATCACAAGCCAGCTAAGAAATACTCTTAAATCACCTTGTAAAACAATCTCCATAGATAGTTACAAAAAAACAAAACCCCACCAAAAACCCCTCAAATGCAAAACACTGACTGCAAAATTGAAGTATTTCAACCTAATTACACCTACTCATGACATTAAATATATAATTTCATTTGTAAATATACTGTCCTAATATCTACACCTTAAAAGGGGAAAATGTAGAAAGGCTATAAAATGGAATAAATTAGATGAAGGACATTATATCAGCAACTATATGCAATTCCACTCCATATATGGATACCTTTCCATTTTAAAAACACAAACAGATTATATCTGTATGAAAGTCAAAAGAAAGTCAATCTAAAACTGTGAGGCACTTTGTCACACAGTATGGATTATGCAGGAGAAGGCAACGAGTTGTCTTTACCTCTCTGATATTTAATTTGTAAAGTATTCTTACAGAGGTGTTTAGTAAGAAAGTGTCCAAGACTCAAATAGCAATCAACAGGGCTATCTATACATGCTAATCTTTATAAGGTGAAACATACCTGAACAGGTAAAATACAGGTAAGACAAAAGGAATAACATTTTAACTTTTCAATGTCTTCATGTTTCTAAGTCAGATGAATGGATTATTGGTGACAAAGAAAGAACTACAAAAACAAACAAAGCAACTAAACTAAAACTTGCCAAGTGCTCTTGGAATTCAAAAATAGGGCCTCTACCTTTTCTGTAACCTTCCATATACACGAGGTGATAGGGTAACTCAGACATGTAAATTAGTTTTTAATCATATCAGATTAACACTGGAATATCAACAGATGAAAATGTAAATTAAAAGTTTTTGCAAGTTCTGTGTAGCTTAACTCATGGCAATTATTTCCTAAGTTGCTTTAAAGTTTACATTTTCAAATTTGCTTGTCAAAAACTTTAAGATCATCATTAAATATGGGAAGATATTATTCCTCCTCTTCCTGTCACTGACAGCACAGGAAGATTAAGCACACATTACTTATATGAACTCAAGTTCACAGCTGTTATGATACAGCATGAGTATCTCCAACTGTTACAGATGAATCCAATTCTCCCAACTACATTTGAGCTCTAAAATGCCTGAAGCAGCAGGCTCCCCCTGCACTAAGCAGGCAGTTGCAGACAAGCAGTTGAAATTACGCACCAAAGGAGACACAAAACATCCAAATATTTGGGAACGAGATATCAAAACTCTTGGTAAAATCATGAGCAACACATAGTGCCTAGTTTTCTCGGGTCGCTTCCCAAAATTCTCTCCTCAATGTATAATTATTAGAGACTTTAATCAGCTTCTAATCCACCTAAGTGAATGACTACTACAGTGCACCTCACTAGCAATATATCTGGTGAAAAAAGCCCAAGAACTTACTTCTTGGATATCAGCTGGTCCTACTTCAGTCCCCTTCATAAGAGATACCCACACCTCCGGGGAGAATTACATTCTTCGTCTCCCAAAGTCTGCTCCTCAAATTTCCAGGAATCTGTATCACATACATGAACAGAAGTTATTGTAATTCCAGAAGTTCAGCAGTTCAGATCACATAGTTCTTATTATTAGGACTGTCTGCAAGAAGTCAGATAGCTTTTAACAACCCTGATTACAACTGTGTCCTTTTCGGGTACTGTCATTTAAAACTTAGAATGTGTTTAAAGTGACACATTATTCCTGAAGGCAGCTGTCTCTCAATTCGTGTAGATAAAGGTCAACTGCTAAGGATCATAAGTATTCAGAAACAACACAAAAGAATTTAAATTTCCCACCAGAGGTAGGTATAATGACTTCTCATTTATTATATTAAGAAACGTACAGATTACACAACCAAAACAAACCACATAATCAGATTTAACATCATTTCAGAAAAACAAAATCCCCAGAGCCTTTAAGATGAAGAATTTATTCATGCAATCATTCTAGAAGAAGGACATAGAGAACTCCTGTGAAGATGGATGAGCAAACAGACACACAAGAGAAAACTACAATATCAGGCAAAACCCAAAGAAAGAGAGATTGAGAAGAGCATAGAAAAACCAAAATAAGGAGAACTGTAGTAAACCAACCTAAACAGAGGGAGAAAACACACTTGACAGTTCTGAAATCTAAGTTATGAGCACACAACAAAGGCAAAAGCAGTTCAGGACACAGCACTTATTAACTGAAATGTATACACTCAAAACATAATATTTATCAACTTCCACCTTTTGAAGGTACTTGAACCCATTCTTGATGTGCCACATGAAACAAAGATGCCTTTGATAACCACATCTCCACCAACCAGCTGCAGCAACAAGTGAAAGCTAAAGAGGAATATGAACACTATTTATGCTCTGCTATAGCATCACTGAACTGATGTGTGAACTCATCATTGAACAGTGCTGTTTACTCCTCTCCATTTCAATGTCATGAGGGAATCACTGTGAAGCCTGCACACCTTAAGTACTGGCCAGAAAGGAAGATGCAACAGGTTCAACTGTTCTTTGGTACAAGCTGGCAGAAGTGGGCGACACCCAGGTGGTGTGAAGCATTTCTCTGTCCTTGTCAGCAGAGCTAAGTGCCAGTTGCTGTTCCATGAGTGGTGCAGTATCTAGCCTGAAACTATGCCAAACTATACATTGCTACATCATCTCCCAGTGCAGAACTACTAAGTTTGTGGCTTCTCATGTCAATAAATACAAAGACTACATACTGGGTCAGCACAAGAATACAGAATATATATTAGACCAGAAAACAGTCTCCAATGGTACTAACTTCATAGTTTTATGGGAGGAGCATTGTCCAAGGGAGCATAGCATAACAGAACCTGAGCTTAGCAACGAACATTTACTTAAACAGTGTACAAAATACCTACAGCATTTACAACTCATTCAGCTGCACTGTCCATTTCAAAGACAAAATACAGCTGCAGTGATAAGCCTCTGGCACACAGGGGACACATTACAGTTATGGCACATACTGAGACCCCTGCACACAGGAGCAGACATATGCTGGGCTGAACAGAACCATGTTCAAACACAAAATTCTGCCCCAACATCCTCCAAGAACTTCTAGAACACTTTCATCCTGTATTTTGAAAACTGTCTCCTAACTCACATTTCTTATTTCCTTTTTCAGGACATGTAATTTGTGAGTAAGTCACATCTCTGGGGAACTATTTTATACTCTGCTGTACTTCTGAGAAAAGCACACACTTTAACTCTGATCCAGCCCAGTGACTAACACCTCATATGCTGTAAGCTTACCCTCATATTTCCAATTTCTGGGTCAGGTTGTTAATGCAGGAATAATTTCTGCTTGCCTATAGGTAGAACACTGCAGCCATCCCAGACTCCCTGCAAATACAGGGAAGGCCATTTCTTTACTTCCCATCACTCCTTTCCCCATTTAGAGTTCAAACACAAAACTGGGACATAAAGAGTCTAAAAATAATTAGCACAAATATAATCTCCAGCAGATCAAAACAAATACAGGCTCTGACCACAACACTATTGCAATTTAACACATTCCACAGTGAACTGCACAAGCCCCAGATGTTGCAGAAGAGTCTGCAAGGCTTACACATCCTTACCCATGAGGTTGTGCAATGCATTGATTACTCTTGTCCCAAAGGTACTTGAACATTACCAGAAATTAGTTCTAGATGAAAGAGAACTGCTGGGTACTATGTGGAGCAAAACATTCACTAGAAGTGTGCAGAAAGCAACTTTATTAAGAATAGCATGTTCTAAAGTAATTTAGAAAATAATTGTTTATTCATAGCAGTACACAAGAGAAACAGAACAGCAACATTTAAAGAACAAAACTGGAGTTCATGTGCAGCAAATGCACTATCCTTTGCACACATACCGACTGGGGCAATACACCTACTCAAGTCCCATTTATTCCAACCTTCATTTATTTCCAACCTCCCCTTTTCTTGGGTGTGACCAGGCTTATGAAATAAGGGAACAGAATGAGGCTTAACATCAGTAGTTAAACACTTGCTTGTTCCCACAGTTTGAAATTAAACATTCTGACCTATCAAATAAAATGCTGACATCATATTGACAAGGGCCATGAACCTGAATCTTGTTAATGTTAACCTGTATCCTCATCACTGTGAAAAGGTCCTTCCTTCCAACTTTTCAGAAGCAGAAGTTACAAGAGACTAACAGGCACATGACAAAAAAAAATGCCCACCAAGTTAAAAGAGAGACACAATTCAGTCGTACAAAACAAGGAGAAAGCATTAGACTGACCAGTGAAGCAAGAGGAGAGAGGGCTTACCAGCTAAGAAACTGGGGAAGCTCCAAAGTGCTCAAAAAACTACAGCAATTAACATTGACATGCCAAAGAATGCACACACTACAGAGCTCTGCAAGAGGAAAAGGCAGAGTGAGCCCTTCTGGAACAGCTAAAATAGAGCAGCATGTGAGAAATGACAGGTAGGAGGAGGGCACGAAGTGAGAAGAAACCCCTACTGATTAACTTCAGACATTGGGAATTTAGAATTATCCTTCTTCCTCACCTTCATTCCAAAGTTTTCAGTACAAATCACAAAGAGTTATTCTAAATGCTGCCCCTACACAGCTTTCCACAGATGCAAACAGGTTGTGTTACTGCACTGCCCAGAGATTACAGAAAAGAAACAGAAGAAGAAACAGGACACATATGAAACCTTTTTCTATTAAAACCCCCCCCACACTTTTCTGATGGTCAGTAAGGAGAAAAATCCCTGGTGTATAAATATAGATTTAGTAGTCAGCTAAAAATTAGAGCTATGAGTACATCCCTTGACAGCTCCAAGAACAGCTCTCAGTTGCTTAGACTCAGAAAGTTTATAATCAACTTGCTGCAAATGCTTTAATTTAGAACATGTGTCACTTAGAAAAAACACTGAAACGAGATCTGCTTTATTTTTCAAATGTCTTAACAACTAATCCCCTTGGGATTATGTCAGGCATGTCACATTAGGATGGCTTGGGCTCACCTTGACCAGCAAGTATGTTAAAATGCAACTAAACCTGTCTCTGTATGCACTCTAAAGGGTTACAGAAGAAAAGCATCTGTGGATCCAACACTGATCAAGAACACATTATCATGTGTTTTATTCAACATGTAGTGTCATAGACAGAAGCAGTCTAACAGATTAATGTTAAACTTATTTTCTACACATCTGAACTTAAAAGTGATGGGGAAACTTTTCTGCACAAAAATCTCTTTGCTATGGTAGGCTGCTATTGTAAAAGGTATATTTATACAGTACAAGTTTTTGGTACAAAGGATTACATATGCAAATGGCTGAGTTAATAAACTAGAGCTGAGAATGAGTTTTTCCTGTTCCTGTTAATTTATGGCCCAGTGCTGCATTCCTTTCACGCAATGCCATAATCTTCAGAAAATGACTTCACGTTATTCTCCTCAGAGTAATCTAGGAATGCAGATAGAAAGAACATCAACCATAATCTTCATAAGACTCTCCCTTTTAACCCTCAAGGGTTTAGGTGCCTGATAAAGTTTTAGATATCATTAAAACTTTAAACATCCGTTCTTGGCTGCTACTACCCTCCAAGTACACAGCTTCCTGCCAGTGGGTACTTGTACCAACACCGAAACCTTCATAACACTGACTGAACCAATACTGCACATCCAAACCACCACGTGGTTCTCAAACCTCCTGCTCACTCTGTCACTCCTCAACTGCTCAAGTGCAAGAATGTGCAACTTCCAGATCTGTCCTCCAGCCTAACAATAAAATAAGGAGTTTGGAATACACTGGCTGTGTAAGAAACCTTTTTGTACAATACAAACACTAGGATAAGAAGAGTTCAGGTTTAAATCTCCCTCTAGGCCTGTCTCAAGCACAACTCAATATTTGGCTTTCACAGCCCCGCTTGAATGCCTGTGCCCGTATGTGGTGATGCTATCCATGATTTGACCACTGCTTTCAACAAGAGAGGCTCGATCCAAGAGCTTCTGCCATTCTGCCACCCAGGAGAGCCACCACATTCAAATCACTTCCCCAAATCAGTAAGATGATCCCTTTGAAAAAGGGGATCGTGCTCAGGCATATCATTCCAGGGCAGTGTTTGCAACTGCAAATAACAAATGGATTGACACTCTCACCTAGCTAGACCCAAGACTTAAGCCTCTATAAAAGCTAAGCTGCAGAACAGATCTTTCTCTGCATGTCCTGCTGGTCCCCAAGGCTCTGATCGTTGTCCTCTGATGTGACAGAGGACACCTTGCATAGTCTTTTCCTGCAAGTCCCACAGACGAAGCGAGTGCCAACTCTGCGCTACGGGCATCAGGGCAGCTGCAGGTCAGACATCTGCACACTCCAGCCCTTAAGCCACCCTGGATGTTTTGCCTCCTCCTTCTGTCAACTGTACAGAATGTACAGACAAACTCCTGGCACATTTATCTTCACTCAGCTTTCTAAAGATCCAGTGAAATGAATCAGTGTGGTACTTGTATCTATTCTACTAAAATAAACAAAACTCAACTACAGGACCACTTTTTAGTATTCAAAGCACTCATATGCTGGTGACACAGCCCTGATGAAAATACTTGCTCAGATGACAACCTCTCCCTCTATGGGCTTTAACAAGTCCTAACCCAACACAGTGTCAGGGCAGTTACTTGGCTGCAAATGCACCTTGAACATCACATCTGTCTTCATAGTTAGGGGAAGGGGATTCCAGTACAAAAGCAGTATTGACAAAATACCTTAGAAAACTATAACAGTGCCAGATCTCTAACTTTGTAAGTAGATTTATGACTAAGAGATATTAATTAGTTTTCAATGGTAACAGCAAAGAGCTAATGATGTATTAGGAATCACTGACACTGCATTAACATTTAGTATTTTCCTCATTTCTCACGAGGCAACGGACAGTCTTACAAATCTATGATATGACCCAAGAGGTCTCAACACACAAAAACTATTACTAACTATATTAACCTCATCGGGAAATCCTTCCAGAAAGTGAACCCAGTAAAAATTAATCTTTACCCAGACCTTTTGACAGTGAGGTTATAAGTAATGCTTCCATTCCCTGTATCTGTCTGAGTTTGAGTTACAACAAAGCTATGGACAACAGTCATAAAAAGGTAGCATGCATATTAACATAGGTATATTAGGTTTGACTTTAAGAGCCAAGTTTTTGAGGGGGAGAGGGGAGTTATCTTCTGCAATCAACCTTTTAAAACTCAGCCTTCTCCATTCAAACAGCTGGCATATAGAAGAGCTTAAAACATAAAAAGCTAAGTGACCTATTGTGTTTTTACTCAAAGTAGATACAGAAGTAACCTTCAAGGTTACCTTGCCCTATGTGCGGCCTCAGGAAGGAAAAAACCACAGTTTCAGCAAAGGAATTTCTTGCCTGGCTGGAGGCCACACCCGCCACAACAACTGATGGCAGGAAAGCATTTGGATTCACAACTCTACCCGTAGCACCCAGCCGGAGGCAAAGCAAAACTTTCTCATTTTCGGAGAAGAAAAGAAACTCTTGCTCAATAAGTAGCAATTATGCTGCAGAATTTATATGCTGAGCACGGCTGAATGTACGAGCACCAGATCAGTCAACCATAGCTTTAGTGCTTTGAGTATGATTAACAGAATGAACTTTCAAAGGTCAATTAAATGTCAACACATTTTAAAGAGATATTCTTCTTAAGCTGGGGCAATGTGTAACAGTACCTTCCAGAGCTGCTGTGCACTTTCATCTTAAAATTTTACCCATCTTTACCCACGTGCAAAATATAAAGATGATAACTAATTAACCTTTGATAGAAAATAATGGCTATTTAGGCTCTTGGCTTTTCTATCGCTAAGCTGTCTTTATTACTTGTGTCTAAGCAAGTACACTGAGACACTTGCCTCAAAATTTCATTTCAATTGTTGATGGTGTGAGCAAAGTGAGAAGAAAAGGCGCAAGAACAGTTTGAAAGCCTAATAACTTACTAAATGAAAATGAGAAGCAGCTTTTGATATGCAATTGAGCTGCCTCGATGTGAATCTGGGGGAGGATGGGGGGGAAGCAGGACCGTAACTGAATTAATTATGAACGCATTAATCATGACTTTAAGTAGCCCAGTGATTTATCTCTTCACTTCTAAACATTTCTGAAAATTCAAACTTAAGCTAACTAGCTCAGGACAGCTTAAATCAAACGCCAAAAAGTTGAATGCTTAGTACGATTAATTTAAGTTACCCCTCAAACCGGATGCTCAAAGCATTAGTTAGTTAAAAAAAAAACACAAAAAACAAAGTCTCCATCTCAGCACAAACTAAAAGGATCAAAATCCCGACCAAGGCCTCTCAACCGTACCATAATCATTCTGACATGAGCAATATTTATTCAAGACCAGAGCTAAAGAATAATTTGAGAGTTGAGAAAAACCAGCAGAGAGCCGCACTCTGTGCAGACGCCAGAAGAAAACGGGTTGGAGAGTTTTCCTTTCACAAGGGCAGCGGTCACGGCACATCTCCACAGGTAGGACTGCAACTCCACGCAATTTTAGGTAGAGGTTTTTAGGAGGTTCCCGCTCCGCTCTGATAGTCCCGCCAGGTTTTGGACCAGGTGCTGCGGGGTAGCACACGGCGACGGCTCTCCCCAGACAGGGAGACAACCAGGACGGACAACCTTCCAAGTTCCTAAAAGTTTCCAGACGCGGGGGCTGCCTGACCCCCCCCGGTTCGGCAGGGCCCGCCGGGCACGGCCGGCCCGTTCTGCCGCACCTGCGGCCCCAGCCGGAGCCCCAGGAGCTGCGGGCGGAACGGGAGCGCGGCCCGGCCCGCAGGTGTCCCGGGACCCCCGCCCGCTTCTTACCTGGACGGGTCCTGCCCAACTTTCCCACTCCCGGCGAAACTTGCGGCAGACAGCGGACTCACTCCCGACGGCCACCTCCAGTCCAGTCCAGTCCAGTTCAGCCCGTCCCGTCCCGTTCCGTTCCGCCCCAGCCCCCCGCCAGCCCGGCCACAAGGGCGGGGAAAGGGGGCGGAGGGAAGCGAGCCCGCCCCGCGGCGGGCATTGTACGCCCCCGGAGCGCCCTTCCCAGCGGTTGAGGCGGCGTAAGCTCCTCCTCCCCTCGCCATGTTCTTTGTTTCTCTGGCTTTTCCCGGCCGTTCCCGGGGACGTCACGGCCGCCCCGGCGGGGCCGGCAGAGCGGAGCGGGGCCGCCCCGGCCGCAGGTGACCGAGCGGCCACCCCCGCCCGAGCGCCGCCCCCCCGCCGGAGGGGATCCCGGCCCGCTCCGCCAATCGGCTGGGGGCAAGGGGCGCCCCGGCCAATGAGGCACCGGGGAGCGCGGAGAGTCCCGCGCGGAGCCAATGGGGCGGCACGGCGGGCGGGCCCGCCTCCCCCGCGCGGCGCGCGGCGGCCGGCGGGGGCAGCGCGCGGGGCCGCCCGGGGCGTGCAGGGCTCGGTCTGGGCTGCGCGTCCGTGAGGGCCCCGGCGGCACGGCACGGCACGGCACGGCACGGCACGGCACGGCACGGCACCGCACGGCACGGCACCGCACGGCACGGCACGGCACGGCACCGCACCGCACCGCACCGCACCGCCTGTCTGCCCACAAGGCTCGCTCGGAGAGGCAGCAGGGGTGGAAGGGAAGAAGGACTTGCGAAGAAGATAAGTGACGTCCCCGGCTAGGGTTCCGGAGAGAGGAGTTGGTGGAGACCAAAAGCCTCTCTTGAGTCGTCCTTAGGTCAGTTTTGGACTTTAGGGAACACCGAGTCCCTTATATACCCAAGGAATGAGCAGAAGAAATCGTCATGATAACTCAGAGGTGAAAACTGCCACGTTGGGGTCTCACTGGCTTTCTCTAGGCTATTATGGAATTACCGCGATTTGAGATCACCCAGTCCGACTGTCCACCTGGCACTGCCGCTGTAACCCTAAACCACATCACCCAGCGGCACATCCAGACACTTTTTGGGCACTTCCAGGGATGGTGACTCCACTACTCCACTACCACTCATGGGCAGCTTTTCCAGTGCCTGATCACCCTAATAGTGAAAAGTCTTATCTAATCTGAATTTCACTTGTCTCACGTTAAAGCCACTTCCTCCAATCCTCTCACTATATTATGCTCATTTGGTGACCCACAAGTATGCACCACTCAGTCATACTCTGTAAGTCACAGTTAAGCACCTCAAAACTGGATATGTTTATTGTTTATTCTAAAAATACATACTGTTGTTGAATGGTGCTTGAACTTCTGTCATTATTCCAGTGCTCAAGTTCAGGCAAACCCATTTCCAGGCTATCCTGATCTTTCTCCTGGCTGTTCCTCCCAGCCACACCATCAAGAAATGTCTCTGGTACAGTCCATAATTTAGTGCATGGATGGACCTGTTACACTTTAGATAGGTGCAGTGCCTGATCCTCCTGGAGCTTTTTTCCGTGAGGGAGCATTTCCTCTGTGGCATCTCTTTTTAGCCAACTTTTTATCCGTGCTGCAGCATCTCACCAACCCCTGTAAAAGCTTTCTGTGAAATCCTATACCCAACGCCGACTGAGGTCTAGTCATGCTGAATCTCTCCTGCCTTCTCCTTATTCAGGAACCTTCCTCTACTCACAGAGGATTCTGGGTTTGCTTCACAAAATATACCTTTGGCAAAGTCCTGTTGCATTTTATCCCACTTAACGCTCGGACCTATTTAATTGTATTTTCCTTACATATTTACTCTCACTCCTTGGTGAGTAATGGCAGCAGACAAGTAGCCTGCAGTTGTTGATTCTGATTATGAATGCTGGCAGTAAAAGCTCACTGATGAGTACCCCATGTGGGCTTTCTTCTGGGAAGAACATCTCTTGCCCTTTGATGATGATTGCCATGATAGGAGTCCCACACCATAGATATCAGAGTAACAGAGGCTAATTCCTGTTTATATGCCATACACTGTGTCTTGTGGCTGTGGAAGACTCATCAATATTATGATTAACAAAAATAGATTTGGCTAACTTGGATTTTTCTCCTGCACATGGCATGACAGTCTTTCTTTCTCAGCCTTTAGTCTTAAAATATGAGTATCAGTGTGCAAGCACCCATCCTGTGCATCCCAAAACAGAGCCTGGGCTTAGATTTTTTTGCAACATTTGTTTCTCATTAAAGATCTGACCTACTGATCTGATTTCTTACTTTTCTGGTGTCTGGATATTTTAGCACTGAGGTTCAGGCGTTATTATTGTTTACAAGGCTTGCATTTTCATCACAGCCAGGGACAGAGCCTTGCCATGCCATTGTGTTACAAATGTCTCTTCAAGGATAAACCTGCCACCAACAACCCACAGCTCAAGTTTGACAAGGTATAAGGGATGCTGAAGGACCACTGACATCTAGTATTTTTCCTGGAGTAGTTACCTAAGGATTAAACCAAATCTCAGCAGTGGAACAGGGCAAAAATTTTGGAATTATTCGTACTCATAGTGCACAAATTCCTCCTGCAAAAGCCCAGCTTCACAAAATGTGGGTGAAGTAAGACAGTGGCCACAGCAGATACCTAATGATTTACATTGCCTTTATGATCTACCTCTGACTGACCCAGGGTAATTGGCCGCGTTCGTCATAAACAGTTTCAAATGTTTCAAAAACCTTTCCTAAGCTGCTTTTACAGGGGAAGAGGGTTGTGTAAGTGACATATATGTAAGTGACATACTGCCATGGACTAAAGGCAGGCATGTGCACTGCTGCTTGGCTGACATCTGGTAATCCCGTCAGAAGTGAACTCTCACCAGGCTTTAACACCCGTATGGATCAATCAGAAGGCTGGCTTAGCCCAATCTTGCTGGCCTTTGAAGACCTGAACATTTTACTGGTTTACACTTAAAGTAGATTGGTAAACTTAAAATTCAGTCGTATATTTAAGATGTGCAAGCTTGTATTTTATTACCTTTTTTCACTCACGGTTTATTATTGTAATATCTGTGAGTGAAAGCAATTAGGCCACCTAATAAAATGTTGAGTTAGAAAAAAATTGTGTGTACTTTGTTAGGCACATGTCTCTTACAAACATGGTAAGTCAATGGTGCTCTTGTAGTGATTAATGGAGAAGCCATTCAGAGTTCTTGGGGTGGAGGGGGTTGGGGTTTTTTAATTACCAAGATAACCACCTCATCAAATCCATTGCTTAAAGACAAAACAACTGTGTTTTACTCAGTTTCAGTGCTGTAGTAAAATGAAAAAGTGGTGATATATTCTCCCCAGAGGTCATCATAGATGCAAATAAGGTTGAGGATCTAATATATATACACAGACTGGTGGACAAAACGTGGAGTTTATTTTCCTGTAAGAGAAACTGAACAGAAGGGAAGGAGGAGATTAAACAAGGCATTTGGAAAGAAGAGATACCTACCCTACATGGCATCTGATTTGCAGCAGAGCTACTGGATGGGAGGCTGGAAGGAAGAAAAAGCACAGTCATTTCATTTTATTTTTTAATGAAGGACAAACACACTGCAACATTAAGGGCAAAACCAGTAATATCTTCTTGCCTCTTCTGATCCAAACTCAAAAAATGTGTTTCACATCCCTTTTGAGCCAATACTCATGGTCTCACATATTATTTCCACCAGAAAACCAAGTCAAGGGTAGAGTTAGGAGTAGCTCCCACCCTTCCCTTGCAGCTCTGTCCACTTGTCTCTACCTCTTATCAGGCTTTTCCCAGTCATAAACAAGCAACACATTCTGGCTGATGTTCTGTTTCTATGTAGCATGGCCTATATAATCTGAGGTTTTGGGTGAAATTAATGTTACACCATTTTTCTTACTCTAAAAATGTTTGTACTAAAAAAGTGATGAAGCTAGGCACCCCTCCAAACAACACATTTCAGCAGTACAAAATTATTTTCTGCATAGTCCAACTTTCAGAGCAGCTCTTGGTTTTATAATGTCTAGCACAAGAGAATCTGATGTGGGTTGGCTGATAAATACAACCATGATGAATCTGCCTAATGAATAATACTAAGATTGGGCAGTTCTGCCACTTCATTTCTGACTGAAACAATAATTCAGAAAAATACACTGTTCCAAAATTAATTTTCTTCTTCATTGTAAGGACGGTTTTTCATCTGCAGGAGATGCAATGTGAATATATAACATTTGGACCAGAGAGGTTACATCTTTGCCCTCCACTATTGTCTTTAGTGCTGGAACACAGCAATGGGTTTCTTTGAAAGCACACCAGACAGCTTTTTAAAGTGGCCTCTCTGGTAAAGAGGACAGCAGCAGATGTCCAATTCAGTACTTCTATCATGCACTTGGTGAGATACAATTAGGGAGAGGTATGTAGTCTTTGACCTTCAAAACACATGATCAGAGTAACTGGAATATTGTCTTGCATCTGAATTTCAAAGTAAAATTAACACAGCTTAGAAAATACTTAGAAAATAATATTTTACAACTTAAACAAAGGTGATTTTTAGACTTTAGATCTCAGCTATGAAGACATATTAATCTGTACTGATAGGGTTCAATTTAGTGCCTCATAGAGATGCACATGATATATACCCCTCCTATTACCAGTTACTCTCTTCTCCATAATTATTAATACCAAAATTTACCTCCATATAGCATAGTAGAAGTATGTGCTAACAAAAAATACCTGAGTTCCCTAAGAAAATGATATTATGTATTGACCATGACAGCATACACTTGTCATTTCTGGTGAGCTTCATGGGACAATGTAATAGTTAATTCCAGAGAAATGCTGTGGTTGAAAAACATAAAATTAAATCAAATTAAATTAAATACCATAGCCGATTTTCAGAAGATGCAGAAGCTCTATCTGTTTTCAATCCTTGTTATCAAACCATTTGCAACTTGCATTTGAAACAACAAAACCCTAAAGAATACTGAGTAAGTTGAAGTACAGATATGTGCTGTAGAGCTTCAATGCATGTGTTTGCTTCACAGTAGGTGGTGTCACAGCTCTTCTTTTACCCTAACCTAGTAGCTTTGGAAGAGGGTAGGGATTTTTCCACTAGCTGTTTTGAATTGTGTTCTGCTGTTGTCTGATAGCATCACTAGCTGAAACCTTAGCCATGAAGTCAAAGGGAAGCCAGGCATGAGAAAAATCTTTAGTACTGAAGCCAACAATAAGGGCAACGTGACTTTGAATCGTTGTTTAAAGAATGAAGGGCCTGGTTTCGCCCTTCTGATATCACAGGAATTTTCTCCTTAAGCTGTCTTGCTAAAGACAACAGGACTATTTGGTTAGTGCCACTTGATATTAGCAAAAAGCAAAAAAAAATCTAGTTGTAAAAGGCAAACAATTACAATTATAAATATTTCTAATAAATGTCTGGAGAAAAAAAAAAACAGTTCTCCTGGTATAAGATATTACATAATTATTTAAATTTAAAGCAATTTATAATTGTAATACTTTAAGAGAACAGTAAATGTCTGTAGCTCTTCACATCTTCCACCAGGAATAGACCAGAAAATATGAAATGTATAGTTCCCTAACAAATTAAAATTTGGAGTAGAGGCGAATACAGAAACAAGAGATGGGAAAACCTGAAATACTGTATTGCAGGAGCTATGATTTACTCTTTTTTGGACAGTCCTGTGGTGGTAAATGTGTGTAACATGAACAGATGCACTATGCATGAGCTTGTAAAGGGCCCTGTGTACATTGGGGAGATGCCATCAAACAGCATGAACTAACAATTTTGGTTTGCAAACTACTGCTACTATCATATGAGTTTTGTAAGGCTCCTCTTCTCTAGCTGAATGTGTGGGACAAGAAAAAAAGTATTTAGTCCATATTCTTTCTGTTTTCCTGAGATAATTTTTATCATTGGCTTGAAGTCTTTTTTTTTTCCTCAAAAGATACTTTCAAGCTTCAGGTCTTCAGTGCTGTTCACTAAAACATTTGTACAGTAATGCAGTATAAGGAGCAAACAAGTAATGCCCCAATATTTTATCACACTGTTACTTGGCAATATTAAATCATTGAACATGTCATACATTATAGTATTATTTGCTATAGTAAATTACCAGGAAAAGTAAACATCAGCATTTTTCTTAAAAGTGTAGTTGGTGAAGTTAAAGATTGTATCATGCAGGAACAAAGAATTAAAGAGCATAACTGTGATTCTTACATTAAAATGAGTGCTTGATTTTGTGGCTTTCTTTTAGTGTAGCTTTTAACTTTCTTTGAAAATTGGAGGAAGAAACCTCTGAAGCATCATTACATTGGCACATTAGGGCTGAAATGTTTGGGCTCCCCATAGAAAGCACACCTGCCTGAAGCAACATTTGTTCGGTTTTAGCAGTAGCTTATTCTCTTTAGGAGGACCAGCACAAGAACAGGTCTGCTCAGTGGGTTTCAGCAATAGTGGCAGCCAGAGGATTCAGGGAGCTTGGCTATGCCTCCAGAACCTGCCACCCTGTTTTCACAGGAGAGCTCTTCCATCTGCTCCTCTGAAGAGTGATCCATTGATCAACAGTGCTTCCCTAATCAACTGCCCCTGCCAACTGCCCCAAATCTGCCTCATTCCTTCAATTTATTTTCATTTTGTAAAGTTTTTGGAGATCTGCTGATGCAAAACAATGCTGGAGAGGCAGGTGCTTTCCCCAAACACTGCCTGTGAAACAGATTGGAACAAAGGAAGAGTGAACCAGAAATAGGGCCAAATCTGCCTGATCAAGTGACGAGCACCAAGAACAAGTGAAACCACAGAAAGGAGATCATATCCTCCCATTACACCCATAGAACAGGTAACGAACCTGTTTTTCAGGTCTTGGAAGTTGCAACAGTAGAGATGCTGAATTTCTGTGTGTTCTTCAGCTGTCTGCAGCAGCAAATTGATTTTGTGGGTGATTGCATGTTTCCAAGCTAATCAGGAAAGTTCTGGAGCACACTGTTGATTTCCTACAGAGATGCTTTTTAATTTAGCCCTGGTACTGGATGGCTCTCAAACACTAAAGGGCATAGAGATCCACTGTGGAGAGGCAAGGCTGTGTGTCTGCCGAGAGAAAGGTGTTTGGTGAAAGAGCCTTTTCACATGAGCTGCGTGTCTGTCCAGGCATGCTCATCCCACCCTCATCTTCGCATCCTACTCTCTCCTCCAAATCCCACCATGCTTCTGCATGCTGCCCTCATCTCTGCATCCCACCCTTTGTCTCTACATCTCACTCTTGTCTCTACATCCTGCCCTCATTTTCAGCCACTCAACTTTTCATTTTGCTGGGTATTTCACCTGGAACAGCTACAGAATGATAAGCTTGATTCTCATTATTGCCATAATTGTTTCATAGCAAGTTTCAAAAGTGCATTAAACTGACAGCACTGTTGTGCTGAAATAGCTGGAAAATTTCTGTATTAAGGCATATAGCACTGCCTTAGCTTGCACTCCCATTCTCCTAAAAGCCAGTTTTGTTAAAATACAACTCAAAAACTGAAGTCTAGTAACATCATAGTACATATAGTTTGAATAAAATCTGCATTTTTTTCCATCAGCTGAATGATTTAATACATGTTTGTATTCAGCAAGGTTGCAAATGAGCTGCTGTAGCAGTAACTTAATGATGGTAAGCTCTGACCGCCAGACAGTGCTTTTTATAGCAGGTCATTGTGTCTTCAGTGTTTGAGACAAATACTGGATTCATTGGGAGATCTTTCAGCAGAAGGATAATATGTTGAAAAGCAGCTCTGTCAAAGTGACTTTGCTGCTAAACATTTTGTAGTAGTCACAGAATCTGAAATCTGATTTATTAATTAAATCCTATCAGCACATGCTCTAAAGAAACCAGCATGGCTGAACTATGCCCTTCTTAAGTGAGATTAAAGGACATGACAAAAGTTTGTAATAGCATGCCTCAGCCCACATTTCCTGTAAAGGATATAGCTTGTTATTTTTCAAAATATGCTGAATATATTTTCTTTATATCTTGGTTTATTATGACCCGTGGGAGCAATCATAAAACTGAAGCATGCAAAAACTAAGTGAAAAGAAAACAAACTGGATTACATAGGAGGAGCTGGCATATCCTGACTATTATTCTCCTGCAAAGGAAAAGAAAGGTATTCGGCCAGATTTTCTACAAAAGGGACAAAAACTTTGAAAGAATCTTAACTTAAACATTCGTTGAGTAATTCTTCAACTAAATTTATCGAGCTAAATGACACATTGAGAGAAATAGAGCATATCTTACCATGAACAAAGGAATAAAGGAAACCCTATTAATTAATGTAGCTGAGAGTGTCATCCTATGACATGGGATTGCTGTAAATAGCGCCTGGTCCCACAGCATGAGACAAACATCTTGCAGTCTTCTGTGTGTTGGATAATTACAATGCACTGAGCCTGTATGTTCAAATTTGTCCTTGACAGGAAAACAATTCCCTGAGCCCCAGCAGGTTACTCTGTAACCGGACATAGGCAGCTTGGTGCCAGTCTCCCCTAGGCACACCTCTCCCGTCTTTCATATTTTTTTGCTGCTGTTCTGTTTTTGCACCAGTCTGTGCTTCTTCCTGTAATCTGGGGTGGTTAATGTGCAGAGCTGCTTCCCCACTGGCAGACTTCTAGCCTTTGAATTTCATTTGAATTCTTCATGTGCTGGCAGCAAGACACACGGATAGCAGTGGGTTGATGCTTTCTGAGGGAGGTGAAGTGTTGGCCAAAGCTGCTTTTTGCCCTTGCTGATCTGCACCTCTCTAAACACCCAGCCTGGCCAGAGAGACATCCTCCAGTGTGGAGCAGGCTGGAGGCTGGAGGCACCTCTGCTCTGCTGTGACTCTGCTGGGATGGGAGCACCCTTCCTGAGTGCTGTGTTCTCCCAGGGCTCCCAGGAACCCTGTGCCCACCACAGCCTCACTGTGCCCACCTTCATCCCAGAATCTTACCGTGCCTTTCCAGTTTCACAGAGACAGGGACAGTCCTTAACCTCTAGCCAAGGTGACAGCAGATTGGAAAGCACTGCACGCAGAACAGCAACATGGAGACTAGTTGAATAAATCCTGAGTTACTCATTTTGGAAGTAACATGTCACAAAATCAGCAGTTTGGTAGTGCAGTTTACTAGGTGTTACTGTGGCACCAGGGTACTGCCTGTCCCACTAACCCAGCCTATATAATTACTCTTGGAGGAGGACTTGTGGGCAGCCCTGTGCCACCTTTCCTCTGCTAGAGAGCATTTTCTGGGCTTTTCTTACACCTTTTTCCGATCCTTTTATGCTACACAAAAAAAAAAAAAAAAAAAAAAAATGCAGGGACCTTTTTCTGAGTACTCCTTTCTTATGTCAAGGCATTGTCTGGGAGCAGCCAGTTGTCTTTGGTTTCACCACCACTGCTATTCCAAGTACCTACTTCACACAGCCTGAGTAATGCAGTACTTCGGGCTTATGGCATCATTTGCTAAGCCTCCTGATGGCAGAAAGCCCACCTCCATGTTGCACCATCTCCGTGGTGCCATCGGAGCCATGACCCAGCTGCTGCTTGCTTGCTCCCCCATGGGAAGCACAGGCCTGTTTTTTCTGCTCTTTGTTCCCTGTGTGGAACAGGTGTCCCATATCCAGAAAGGCTCGTTGCAGTTGTTCACCACAGTTGTGTTTGTTTTGCTTCAGCTGCCCCTGTTTCTGATCATGTCTGACTTTGGCTATGAGGGTGTTATCAAAAATTGGTTTGAATGTCACCCCCTTGGGCATAGAATCAGTGACAGAGGCTGCTGCCATGTACAGAGAACAGTCCATTTGCATCTTTTCTCAAGCATCCTCATGACAGTCCACCCACAGGAATATTGCAGAGCAGTTGAATAGCTCCTGGCATTAAACATGAGCATGCTTGGTATGACATTTTGCCAAGGGTGGATTGGGATTTCATACAACAACTCACCGCAGGTACTTTCACACTCTGTTGGACATGAATGCTTGGCTAGACAATACGTTTTGCCTTGGAGGAACCGGCATAAAGCACCGATGAGCCAGCACCTGTGGGAGCAGATGGCTTGCCTATTTTCCTCCAGACATTAAGGCTCCAAATCCACAGCACATCTCTTTCTCAGATTCACAGAAAGCTGCAGAGGAACTGTCTCCTGTCAAATTTCTTCCTCTGCCTGGTGGGACCAGCTCCAAACTCAGCTATTCACATTGCATTGTTCATTTTTGAAAACTTATGCTCTAGAGGTTAAAACTAAAAGCTGAAAGTGATGGGGAAAACCCAAGCAAACCACGGCATGTGTGACTAAAAGTGAGATGATAATCAGTGGTCCTTGAGGCCTAAACCCTTGTCTGTGAATCACCAGGGACTTGAATACAGACCCCATCAGTGGGCAGCAAAGCAACAGGATGTGTATGGGTGGTCCAGCAACACGGAATCTTGGGAGAACTGTAATATCAGAACTTACCTTGACTTTCTGAAATCTAAGACAGTCTGTCACACATCGTAATACAGAAAGTATGCTGAGTGACCATTTCCAGCTCCAACAGGAATTTTCTCTGACCTTCTGACAACTACCTGCTGTATCACGTCCCTAGCTAAAAAAAAGAGAGAATAGTTCCCTAACTCAGTAGACAGCTCAGGTTTAAATTTAGTAGCTACTTTTAGAAAATACCTCAGGATTCTTGGACAGGCAGCTTTGTGCAAGCACTTCTGGCTATCACTGCTGTCTCCTCAGGGATGAGAAAAGGCTGCACTAAATAGGATAAGAATAGCAACAGAGGACTGATACTGCTTTTGTGTGCGGGATGGGTGAGATGAATGCCATGTTCCTCTTATTTGCCTTCATAAATCACCTCCCTGTCTCTCTTTTTTTTTTTCCCCTTAGCAGTGTTGATTTTCACCTTTAATTTAATGGGCAAGATGTCATCAGGGAAGTCCAGCTATTATAACAAGCTGGTAAGAATTTTCATGCTCCTATTTCCTGACAACCAAAAAGACTTTGGATTTTATGCATAATAAAAGTTTTGGTCACAATGGCAAGAAACTGACTTATGTTCTATATATTTGTTGATGTGGCATTACATAGTTCTGCTTTCAAGAAGCACTTTCCTGTACGTATAAACACACAGAATCTCTAGAGAAGAACATCTAAAGAGAAATATAATTTTACCTTAATAAATAGGTAAGATAAATTTGGCATTTAGCGGATCCTTGCCGAGCCATGCAGGAACACTGCGGGTGTTTGGAATTCACTCCTATTGTCTCCAGGCTGAATTGCTTTGAAAAAGGTCACATGAGGAGGAAAGGAAGTTTTGACTTTCACATGCCTGTTATTGCTAAGGAAACCACTTCCTTGGTATTCACATATTCAGCATGTCTCCAGTTTTGGTGCTCTGAAAAATGACATCATGCTGCTGCATCAAGTAACAAAGAAGGGTGGAGAAGACTATTAGACAACTTGATGTGTTTGAAACACCAGTATAGCTTTTGTAGGACTGTCAAACTTCAAGTAGGCTTTGTGTGAGTAAGCAGGGTCCTTTGTTAGCTGCTGATGGGATACCTGGAGTTTAGAAATGGAAAAAAAGGTTCTAGCCTACACCTCAGCAAGCTCAGGTGTAGTTTGGAAGTTTCCTGGGTTGTAGCGATGGCAATATTCTTACATCTCTGTGGATACCCAGAGACAAATTTTCTGATGCCTATATACCTCTGTTATTCTCTGTGTAAAATTTATTTCAGTTTTCAAGTACATGCTTGCCTTTTCTTTGGCATTTGTATATCAGGAACTGAGTATCCTTGGTATGTGGTGATTTCAAAAGTACTTGGATTTGAACTTTGGGTATGTAGGACTTTTCCCATTTTTCTGACTTCTTAATAAATTAGAAAGAGTGACAAGATACTATTGGTGAGGACTGAAAATTTCTATCGATGTGGGGAATTTTGTAAAGAGGGCTGAAGCAAAATTTCTTTGAAGTTTTATGTGCAAATCTCAATCTGACAAGAGGAAAATATATTGTAATCAGGCTTATTTCTACTCAGTATGCCTCAGGATGCAAGTGGGCTTCACTGTAAATATACAATAGCTACTGACATTACTGGGACCAAGTGTGAGGCATGCACAAATCACAGGAACTGAACATCTAAAACCCTGCTCAATTTACTGAGAGGCTACTGAGATTTTGATATGTCAAGATCTATTTGTCTAAATGTTATCTGTAAAGACAACATAATGTAGTGAACTGAGCCTGGGACTCAGGAAGCCAGAAATCAATATTCTAATCCTGGCCCTACCTCAGATGCATTTGGTAGCTTCAGAGTAGTTGCTTAATCTCTCTGCATGCTTGCCAGAGATAAAATAGTTCAAATATAATGAACTCCACTGAATTGCTGTGCAGATCAGTTCACAGCTTCTGTATACTTCTTTGAAGAACTGAATTGTTATATAAATATTACCATTACATGCAGGACTTCTGGATGTTTGTCTCTGGAAAATAAAAAGTATCTTTGGATTTGAAAATTCATGTCTGTTTTCTAGCAGATGCCCTTGCCCCATAGATGCTTGAAGCACAGCCTGGTGGCAGCCCACAAGGTTGCAATGGCGTCTGGCATGATAAAATATTTTTCCCCCTCCTTTTTCACATGTTTTCTCCCAGAGAGTATCCTCATTTTCATTCTGACCATGGCCAGAGTAGACCACACCTCAACAGAATTTGCTTAATGCAGAAATAACAGAAAGAAAGACCTATGGCCTGTTTATTTAGGCCTTATGACTAGAAAATAGTTGTGATTTCTTCTGGGTTAAAATACTTGAAAACCTGCTACTCATGTCCCCCAGTATAGTAATTTCTGAGTGATCATCTTACTAGAGGCTTAGCTGAGCTGTATTTGTGTCTGAAGATCTCAGAACGGTTAGCTGAGGTGAAAAAAAGATAAGTAAAGTCACAATAACCTTCTTCAGATTTAAGAAATAAAACCAACACAACAAATAAAGAAATTAACCAACCAACGACACCACAGATTACTTTCTATAAGATAGGAAAGAAGAGATTTACCGGCTGTATCTCTCTTCCATGCAGGAAATTAGTTCCACCTACAGAGGACAAGAGCACCCATATCCTAGCAAATTGTGCACTTTTCCAGCCCAAAAGAGCAGTGGTTTATGAATTGTTCTTGAAACTATGGGTTTTTTAAATTTTGAAATTTCTAAGGAAAAACAAGTGCTAAACCAATCGGGTTTACATTTACTGGTAGGTATATTTGTTTTACAGCCTTTACTACTTGCAGAAGGGGGTCGAGCACCTCTAACAGTCCGGGGTTTTGTCTCCTGTCAGACTCAGCCCTCATGATGCTGTTAAAATACACAGGCTGTGGCTGGCAGGTGGTAGTTGCACCCAAATCTTGGCAAAGTTTTGTTCCAGGAAAAGCTGGAAATATCTGCTATATTCAGTGGTGAGGCAGTGGGGAAGGCAGTGCTTGGGGGCAATCACTCAGGGCAGCCGAGGTTGCTAAGCACACAGCCTGCTATGCTGCTAAGCAGGCAGGACCAGGCAGAGCCATTAAGTCTGGAAGAGGCTGAGTATTTAATAAGCTGCATGCTACCATGCATTTACATAGCTTAAGTTGTAGTAAAGCCCTAGCAGGAAAGGGTCAAAAGTGCAGGGCTGGAGGGCTAAAGCCCACGCAGACTGCATTATAACCCATCCTGCCTCCAGCGGAAAAGAACTTAGGGAGGAACCACAAGAAAACAGCCTCATTCCAAGCAAGGAGAACTTTAAAGGCCAAAAGGCAAGAATTTAAAAAATGTAAATTTAAAAAATAATTGAAATTATAGCACATGTGACCAGGTCTGTCAAAACTCAATTACACAGAGGTTGCAGGGTATCTACATGCCCCCAAAAAACCTAGCGTAAGGAGTGCAGTGGAAAGGAAAATGAGATTCCCGTCCTTTGTGGTTTACATGTCTAAAACAAAATGAATCTTTGCTCACCCTGTGTGCTCTTAAGACACTTTCAAGTGAATCATTTGACACTTATTTATTTCCCAGTATGCATATTTAACCATTTCCCTGGGCATCATCTTTACCCTGAAACTGCCAGAGACGAGAGTCCCGTTTCAGGCAGTGACTGCCCGCAGCAGGCCCTCTGTCCTCTCTATTCTCTTCCCTCATTAGCAAAAGCTGTTTCAATACAGAGCTACTGACTTCGGACAGGAGAGCCCATGTCTGATTTCACTTCCTTTAGCATATTCACAGACTTCAGTGACTGTGCTTTTTGCTTTTCATTTATACTGACGTAATTGAGATTGAAATCTGTCCCATAGCAAATATTTATCAGAGCATATCAAAGGAAAAGCAGACCAGAAGAGAAACAAGCACAACAGAGTGCCATTAAACTTTGCCAAGTTAGATTTCAAAGTCAATGAAAACCACCACGGAGACAAAGAACTAAAATGTAGGACAAATTAGAGCACTGAAAAAAATTAGTTTCCAAACACTGGTGTCCTACAGAACAGGTTTTGATTACTTGTAACTTGCAAAGATTATGAAGCAAAACCTACACAGAACTAACAATATGAGAACAAAGTCAAGGGTCACCACCCTGGTGCTTTTGTTAACATCTTTGCTTTGATATGTAGACGCATCACACCTATCTGTGCATGTCAGGGACCCTTTCTACAAAGTACTAAGAAAGCAACAGAACAACATTCACAACTGGCTTTATAAATGATATAAAATAACGGGATGCCTCACTTTAATTAGATAATTAAAACTGTTTCTGCTTTGCTAGATGCCAAGGACACCCAGTTTCTTGGCAACAAATCTCTAATTTTCTTTCTTTGATATCCAGGTCACAGCCATTTGGATTACAGGCTCATTTCCAGCAGCAGTGCACAGCAGGGGCACACAGCTTCCTGTCCTGCTGGTGGTGTCCCCCCTAAGTTCAGCATCTTGCAACTACATTTCTAAAAGCTGTTAAATGTTAAAGCCCTTATAAAGGGAGGTTTCTCAATATTCAGAAAGGTCAGGGGACATGTAAGCATATTATAAAATTAGGCAGTCCTGTGAAACACCAGCAACCTGTTACATATTTTGCAACAAAGTCTCACCCTGTTCTATCTAAAGAACATGACTGAAAGGGCTAAAGCAAGAGAGAGTAAACCTCTTCCATCCCCAGCTCTCAAGATTCTTTGAAAGTAAGGTCTACCACATCCCTGGCCATTTGCTGCCATTCCCCCTTAAGTGGGAGAGGAACAGTCCCATAAGAGGTCCACCTGCTATCCAGATCAGGTGAGGAAATCTCATACCTTTACTGAGTGTTGATCAGCTACCTGGAAGAAAAGCATACAGCCCTGAATGCCTGGACCAGTGCTTTGCCTGCACTGACATCATTTGAACTGTGGAGCAAACGACATTCTGAAGATTATCAAATGCCATCAATCCATATGTAAGGCACAGAAAGTCATTCCCAGCCCT
Source organism: Acridotheres tristis (assembly GCA_037013685.1). Taxonomy (NCBI): domain Eukaryota; kingdom Metazoa; phylum Chordata; class Aves; order Passeriformes; family Sturnidae; genus Acridotheres; species Acridotheres tristis. The sequence goes on along the minus strand of CM072887.1, from coordinate 83,082,351 downwards.
ATATGAATTGGAACGGTATAACTGATGCCTGAAGATTTTCAGCTTTTTCATGTATTTGTAGCTTTGTAGATATTAAATTTACAGTTGTACAGTTTCTAGTACTTTTCTTGCCATTTCTCACATTTTAGAACAATAAGCTAACTCTTTCTAACACATTCTTGAAATTCTGTTTAGTGTTATTCTTAGGAAGAGAATTTCTGACAGGAATATCTGGTTCTCCACCAGAAGTTGAGACATAACAAATAGGGCGAAGAAGCCCCTGGACCAACTCCAAGGGGTTAAGCCAAGGGTAGGTTACTGGGACGTACTATTGGATTTACCTGCTAGATATACTAATTAATTAACCTTATAAAAACTGTAGAAATCCTTTATCACATGTGCAGGTAGCCATGTCTCTGCATCTGAAATCTTCCATTAAGATCTTTTTATCAGTTTTAAGTTTTTGTCTTCTGACAGCCCATGCATATTTTTGAAAACCAGAGTTTTTATAGGAAAGGAATATAGAGCATGGTACCAAGGGGTGTGCTAGACAGAAGAAATCATACAGAGCAGATGGTAGCCACAGCACTTAACACACTGTTGGAAGGTGCCCAGCAACTCTAGTTATGAGTGGCAGAAGAACCTATAGAGGATAATGACTTTGTCAAGTGCCAGCAATTTATTACACCGTATTCCTGAGAACAGCTGAGGTGACTTAACCATAGTAGCCATTTACTGTTGCTTCTGACATCCCTTAGATCCTGTGTGTAGTGCTGCTAAGGTTGCTGGTGCCTTTTGGGTCGATGTGAACTTGTTCAAAGCTAACCCAAAACCAAGTGGTGGGGTTAGCATAGCACCAATCCTCGCCAATCAACCACCCAGCAGGTGTATCAGCTTATGCTTGCTGCTACACTAACCAGCTCTTGGGTTTTGGTCAGCTTGGAACCTGACCAGAACAAAGAATGTTAAGACACAAACAGCTTTACAAAGAAGGTACACCAGGTGTTATGGCAGTAATGGGTAAACATGTCTCCCTCCAGCTACTTAAAGCAAAAGATTATGAGGAGTGTGCCTTCTATGCGCTCTCTCATCTGACAAAGCCAGTATATATGACAAGATATTTGTATTCTTGTGTACAGCCTACATCCGTGCCTATATGCATCACCATTTAGTTCTACAAACCATACTTCAAGCTGGATTATTTTTCATTAAAAAAGCCCATTGAGCAATTAAATACTTTGGATGTATTTTGCAAATGAAGCTGCCTTTTTTTACCCTCGGAGAACACCCTGGCCCTGTAGAATTGGTATCTCATGTGCAGAAGGGGAAATGAATTAATTTTTACTCAGTAGAAGGCTACTTTTTCCTACCAATGAGCACATCAGAATTACTGTTACTGTTTTATGAACTTCTGATGATCAGGTAGCAGCCATTTTCAACATGATCTTCCGTTGAAAAAAGTGCATAAGTACTCCATGGTTATGTTTTGCATCCACCATCTTCTCTTGAACCATCACCGTCCACATCCAATCATCTGCAACATCCAAGAAACCATGGATCAAAGCATAGAGCAAGTTAAGACAGTCTTGGCAACCTTACTATTCTGTATGTGCCAACTGAGTAAGACAGCTTAGTGTAGTTGGGACACAGGTATGAGTAGTTTTGAACCATGATTTAAGATTTTTTTTATATTTATTACGGCTGTCTTGTGAAGGGAACATTCCACAGAATGATGGTATGCAAGAGAAAATCTAGTCACCACCTGAAATGCATAAAATTATTACAGTCCTTAACACAAAAAAAATTATATAGTTGAGAGTCAGAAAATAAAAAAGAAATTTTTCTCTTTCTTTTAAAAATACAAAATCTTAATGAAGAAAATGTATTAGAATACAGAATATAATTTTTTTAAAAAAAGAGAATCTCTGCAGACAATGTTTCAGACTTCACACAAGAAGCTTGTTAACAGGCAGTTTTATTTTAGTACAACTTGCTTTGATCACTTACTTTCAAATAATTATTTTTCCAGTTAATCAGCATCACTGTCTCATGTTTTGACTTAAAAGGTGCCTATCACCTTTACATTTGAGTAGTAAAGACTGATGTTATTTTTATTGAAATCACCACTTTCTTTATTACTACCCTAAATACTACTGTCAATAGCATCTTTCCTGTTAACCGACCAGGTACAGTTTGAAATATTGTAGCCAACTTTGTTGTGATTTCCCGTCTGATGTCAATGAATGGAATCAGAGCTCCTTAGCATCATCTTTTCCTTCTCTGGAGAAAGTTACTTTCTTTACTTCTTTATATCCTGTGACAAGTTACCTCATGCCTGTGACAATGATTTTAATCTTAACTCTTCCCTGCTCTTTGGTGTTATTTCACTGACAGTTAGCAAGTTATCACGAGATGGCTGCTCTGGACTTATAAAATTCAGCTTTTAATTAATAGGTATTTATCTCTCAATCATCCTGGCAGCAGTCTCTAAGAATGTACACAGAAAGGAATTCCTCTAATACTGAAACTCGGACTCTCTTTAATGTAAGATTAAAGCATGCTAACCAAGGAACCTACAGACCATTCTCTTTGTTATCTAAAAAAGGAGGATCTGCCTTCACAAAGGTATTAGAAGACTACACATATATACATATCCACTAAAGAACTATGTCCAGAATTTGTTTTGATTGTAAATGTGGTAATGCCTGTGAACCAAAAGATCTCTCAGAAAGACAAAATCAGCTGTCACTGTCCTCCAACAAAAACTGGAGACCTTAATTCTTCTGTCAGTCAACTTTCTTCATTCTTAGAGTCCCCCCCTTTCAGATGCAAGTGCTTCATCGACAGGTTTTGTCTGCTTCTCCCCAGTATAAATCCCATAATGCAGGTTGTCATCCTTTACAGTAGCCCAGGACATCTGCTTGGTGGAGAACCTTGCTGCCCACTCTCCTGCCTTGTTGACAACAATGACACCCCCCAAACCCCCGACTCGTGTCTTCATGTAGTCTAATGCAGTGTCCGCTGCTACTTCCGGTGACATTCCTGAAAAGAAAAATAAAACCATTTCATAGTACCTGTCTTGACAGTTTTAAAATTCTCTTAAAATTTCACCCCTCCCCATGGAACCAGTAAAATCTAACTTCTCTTTCAACTAAATTGGCAAGAAATTTCCAGTGCAACAAAGGAGACATTTTTGGAAAGGCTCCGGACAGTTGCAAAGAGCTGCAATGGTGTGGCATTGCTCCAAGTATTTATTTACATAGCTTCAGATTTTATTCAGTTTCAGTGTTTAATACAAACTAACTCACAAGCTTTATGTTCAAGACACACCATTTCTTATGCCATCGTTTGACTGGAAAAAAAATGACAATCTGCAAGGTTTTCATCAAAGGTGTGTGACAAGCTAGATCTAAAGCATTTACAATTTGAAAAAAACACATATCAAAACAGTCAAAAATTTCAGTCATCATCTCTGTTCTAGTTCCACTGGCTGCAACAGAGCTCAAAGCACGTACTACACATTGTCATAATTTATCAAAAGAAGACATCAGCATGACTCTTCCTGAAACTTCTGAAACCATCAGGCAAAATGAGGTCTCAATGTACTAGACATCAGACAAAGGACCAGCAATGCAACTTCAGCTTTTCACTACTTGATTCGTATTAACAGGAGTATTTTCTAAAGAAATCAAATTTACTAGGTACATCATACACATAGACCTGCAATAGCTGCAAAATATTTGTTCACTACAAGTTTAAATATACATTCAGGAATGCAGCTGGCTTGGCCTAATTATCCTAAGATATAGACCCTCAGTAATGTTATGCAGCTTAGGTTATAGGACAAAACCTGACCTCCTGCCTTCCCTGCAAATTTTGAGTTAAAACCAAATAAAACCATCCAAGTCAGAATTATCCACAGCACTGGTGACTGACAGGATAAAGCTCCTTACTGTGACACATGGGTGACACTGTGACTATTCAAGTCAGTGGCACTTGTCTTCAAAAGGGTCAGTATTTCAATGTTTGATTTTTCACCAAGACAACAGCTGCCACCAGAAGACTGAAATTCCAACAGCTGTTAAGACTGGCAAAGCAATTCACTCCTGAAATACAGAAGTAAATTTTGCAGCATTTGTCCAAAAGAGAGTATTTAGTATGCGAATTACCAAATAGCTGAATAGAATTATGAGGGCTCTACAGTTCTTACATATGCAGCTTCAGCTCACTGTTCAAGGACTCAAAAAGCTGTAATAACTTGAGGGTTTGTTTTCAGTGCCTTCATGGAAACATGCTGGGAGGAGGGGCTGGGGGAATCTAATTGCTGACATGTTTGCCTAGCAGCTGAGTTATACTTCTGGGCAGGATGAATGAAGGTAAAGCAAGCATGGGCAGGGTGAACAAGTGCAAACCAATTAGACATGAATACGTATGGGTTCATTTTCTTTTTCTCTTTTTCCAATAAATATTTGAGACTCATTTGCCTTTCAAACTGATTAATTACAAGCCAGATAACTGCTATCAATGCATGAGTCTTGCAATGCAGTTAACTTCAAGCCAGAGAAGAAACTGGTTTACATAGTTTAGACAAGAGCTTAGAAAGCTGTTCACAAATTGAATACTTAGAGATGCAATTTAGAGAGTAAAGGGAGAGCATAATGTGTTAAGAGCTTTGGGAAATAATCTGTAGGTTGTATTTTATGCTGAAACTGTCACATCAGCTATGAGATTTAGAGAAATGCACCCATTATATGCAAACAGCTCTATAAAGCACAACAAAAATATTTGCAGCTGTTACTTGTCTCTCTACTTACTGCTTCTCCAATGAAAATGTAAATTGAATGTTTTCCAACTATTTCCACTTTGGTCGATCTCAAAGCAAGTTACATTGTACTGCCCCAAAGCTACAGCTTTCTAAAAATAATGGTGATATGTATATTAATGATTCTTGAACTGCATGCAACACAAGTATGTTGTCTGTTTACAGGCTGTAACATAATCAAGGGTTTAGATGACAGACTAAGTCATGAAGGTAAAGCTACAAAGGGTCATCCCACAGTCAGATTGTATTACAGTCACATAAGACATACTGTGTCAGCTGTTTACCACATACCCACCCCGTCAGTTTAGTACATTTTCCAAAACAAAATGTAAATTGAAATCATGGTTAAAAAGTCTTAAAATAATTTCGATATCCTATACTTTCAGCTCCAGTCATCTGTTTCCAGCCCATTCTTACTGCTCCTCTAAATATATTTTATTTTTATTTGTTTTCTTTTTCTTGTTCACAGAATTTTAGTTTATAATTGGGAAAAAAATTATTTCATGGAAGTTCTCTTTAATAAAGTACACAGTAATGTCTTTCAATGTACACTAATCTAAAGCATGATTCAGTATCAGGAAGCAGAGATAATTCTGTTTGCCTCAGCTGTTTTAGCTTTATTAATACTTTGTTCTGTTTTTGAAGTTTTTGTTTTAACCCATCCACATACCCCTGAGAGCAACTCTTCTGACAGCTGTTCTAGGATGAAGGTATATACAGTGAAACCTGTGATTAGGCAGTGTTTCCTGTCCTCATTATTTCAGATTACAGAAAGTCTGGAATATACCTTGCTCCATGTGATAGAGAATCAGTCGGGCTAAGACCACTTTCATAATGCTCTCCCCATGTCCTGTCGTTGAAGTGGCACCAGAACGGTTGTCAGCATAACCTCCACTTCCTTTCCAAGGGGAAAAAAAAAAGAAGGCAATATTCTGTAATACCATTTAAAAGCCCTGCATTGTTTAAAATAGGTACCAAACATTTCTTCCTTTAGGTCCATTAGCTCTGTGCACTTCTGAGAGCAAAGTGTCAGAAAAGCCTTTTTCTCATTTTCTGCCACAATTTGAAAAGTAAAATATATGAAAGAGATGAACAACAGTTGGAGCAAGTCAGTTGCCAAGCTGAGAGAGAAGACTAGTGATCTGTTTGTGTACAAGAGGCTGAAGCAGGCCAACACTCCACAGGAACGGGCAAAAATATTTTCCAGAACAGCAAGGGAGGCTATATTGAAGAGCAGCAAGATCGGGTTGGGATGCAGAATGCCAGGTCATATCAATTAAGAAGATATGAAGGCAAATCTAGTGAGGACATTGGTGAGTTGACCAGTTTGAGAACTTACCCTCCACAGCATGTAAGAGATTTCAAGAGCATGGCCTCTCTTAAAACTTCACAAAGCACCCCTGAAGAATCTTCAAAGTCCTCACCACAAGCAGAGTGTTTCTTCGGTTGAACTCCCCTTCTCCCCCCCTTTTTTCTTTCTCCCATCCTTGTTTTGCTGGCACATTCCACACCCTGTTCTCTACCAAGCTTCTGCTTGCTCAATACCCATATTTCTAGCACATCTCCTAAGAAAAATATTTCCCAGGAGCTAGGAAGAAACATACCACAGTATTATAAACAAGGTACTGGGGGAGGGGAAAGAGGGCTTAGAAGAGCAATGAAAGTTTCTTCCCTTCTGTACTTTCTTGATTAGACCCTTTTAATGGACTCTGAGTAACGTGGAAAAACACTGCCATATTAAGTCAATGCCCCTTCTACCAAAGCCTCTGATGTTTAAAAGCACAGCTGACATCTCACTATCAAATCCTGAAGATGCCTAGCAAGACCAAAAGTTGCAAGCAGTATGCTCAAAAAGTGCCCAATTTCACTTGTCCTTCATAAACCCTTGTCCCAAACTATAAGAACATTGAACATGATCTACACAAGAGGAGGGTATCTGCAGTCAGAAGGCTGCAGTGAGACACAAAACTAAAAACCATAGCCAAAACCCAGAGGATACCAAAACGTCAGCAACTTTGTATGCAAAAGAAAGACAGTTTTATAATAATCATATACTGCCAACAGCAATGCTATTTGAGTTTGGAACATGTTTTACTAAAAATAATTATTTTCCAAATCCCAGCTGTATGGTAGAACCCTGAAGCAATCAAATGTTAAGCCTCTTTCATGAGAGGAAGAAGTCTGTGGAAAGGATTTCAAGTGTCTCTTTACACTTGGATAAGAGATCTCTTTAAATATTTCCTTTATTCCACACCATATCTATTAGGTTCTGAGACAGTCTTATCGGGGCTCTCTAAGAGTCACTTTATAATTCTTGCTCATGGATACAACAAACGGTAATTGTAATTACATGTACTTCCTTATGTATCAAGGAAACAGCATCTTAATATGGAGCAGGCTACATTTTTGACTTAGTGGAAAGCAGAGCCATAAAAACAGAGAATCAACAGAAAGGAAACACAGGTGTTAGCATTGAAGAAAGGACAGAAAAAAACTCCCATCCCCATTTTCCACACAGAACTCCCAATTCTTTCTTGCAAATCTCCATGCTATAAGAAGCTTTAGCTAGCTAGCTAGATTTGAATGTTAGACCTGAGTTTCAGATGGATTAGTATTTATGTTTTGTTTCACTAATGAAAAGGAGAACTGTAATATTTTTTTTCTTTCTTTCTTTAAATGAGATACCCCCAAAAAGTGAAAGGCAAGATCCCACGCCCCATACCTACGCATGCTGTGTCACCAACACGGCCAATCAGTTTATTAGAGAGTCCTCCTGTGGATGTTGCACAAGCTACATTGCCTTCACTGTCTATAGCAACAGCACCGACTGTTCCAAGGTCTCTGCCAAGAAAAACAGTTCACAAAATTAGACAGAATTAAAGCATACCTGCCAAAGCATGTTGCTTTTATTTCCCAGGTAGCTTTAAAGAAGATTTCTACAACTGAATTAGTGCTCATCATAAAGCTATTTTTGCCATGCTTCTCATTACAAAAATAACAAGAAACATGCAACAATTCTCAAAAGCTTTGTATTTAACAGAGTAGAAAACACTTTTTAAAAAAATCTTTCCACCATGACTTGTTTACTTTCATAGCATGGAAACTTGGGGAGGAAAAAAACCCGCAAAACAAAAGCACACAGGGCAGAAATACTTCTAGTCATTATAGTTCTGGAGTAGTTTTTTGGCTGACACACAAACTGACACACAACTTTCCCCTAAATGGCAACTCAAAGATGCAACAATTGGCTCCACTGTCTCAACAGGAGGTTAACCGGAATTATTAATGACAATGCACATAAATGAGTGAATACAGAAAGGACAGTAATGTTATGCATGCACTGAATCATTTCCTTCCTGTTCCCCCTCTTTCCTTTTCCTTACTCCCCTTAATGTTTGAATGCTGTTAAAAAAAAAAAAAGCTTATTTATTTTTCTTTCAACTAGTATTGCTCACAATGCATCATTAAGACATACTTTAGTCTTTGTACTCTGTAGCTATGTAACCTTGAGGTTTAAATCACTTGGCCAGTAGACTCTGCTGAAATTGCACATTAGTTTAAAAGTCTTCAGGCACTGAAGAAAACAGAAGTTTCAACTGTATCTTTATTTCTTCAACACAGAAAAGACATATACAATAGCCTGCTCAAAATATACATGTGTAGTTGTTTATGGGAAAAAAAAAAAAGCCTGTCGTGACTTACTGTAACAGTTGCTGCACTGAGAAGTGAGACATTACTGAGAAGCAACAGTTTAAATATCCATATATTCCAGTCTTAGCAACTCACGTAGGAACATAAACCAGTATGTGACTAGGAGAAGTATACCGAACCCCAAAAATAATCTAAATTCCTCCACATAGGAAAATAATTTGTAACAATCCTCCACAGAACTACCCAACAGGGAACTGGAAAAGGAATACCTTTCGAGTTTACCTGGGCATTGGTGAGGGTTTCTCTACAGCTCTGCAAAATCTCATCTAATTAAGTCAGACAAAATCTTTGTGTACCTTGAAACCCCCAGTTTCTCAGAGACCCAACTTCCTGTTCCCTCCTGCTTATGTAAAATATCATACTGTCAGTCTCTACACTTCATTCACAGCAATTCAAAGTTGACTGATGAATCACAGGCCTTATAAGCTGCTCTGACATTTATGTAGAGACGGACCTCATCTCAAACTGATATGATGGTGCAGATGGGCTTCCCACCCATCCATCTGTTACAAATGATTTGCTGAAAAGAACATTAGTAAATTCAGTACTCCCTTGCACATTCATGTAGCACCCTTCAACCAACTAAAGTTAGATCCTCCTGAGAAATTAATAAAGATGTATCCAGATGTATATTTTTCTTAGGTAAGTGTTTACCTTAAGCAACTGTGAAAATAAAAGCACACAGATTACACAGGCAGTAATTACCTGTTTTGGTATGAGAGCACAACTGGAAATAAATAAAAAAGTTAATGTGTCCAACACACCTCATCTGTAGTGGAGCAAATAGACAACTATACCTAATTTCTTACAGTCCCTTTTTTTACTGCTTCAGTGTAACCTTTCCTTCGATCATCTTCAGAACAAAGGCAAAGAGGATACAAATAAATTTTTTTGCATGGCTAGTTGACTCCAAAACATTAACAAGGAAGACAAAACTGCGATCAAATTATAACCATCTCTCTATTTTTAGTTATTGACAGTAGCAAGAACCTCAACAAGTACCTGTGGTATACCAGAGAATGGTATTAGGGATTTTTTCAATCAAGAATTATTCCTATATACTGCATATACTGTGATACAGAATGCATTATTTGGATTTGTTCATTCCCTTTTGTCTAAATCTTTCATTATCCAATACTCATGAAGCGACATGCACTTACACTATCCCCATCTAACTAATGAGTTACCTGCTGTTTTGTCTCTCAGCCCTGCATCAGTAGTGAGGTTTTCTGTTTATTGTTGTTGAGGTCCTTGTTAGTTAATACCTCTTCAAGTTACTCTAGCAATGTGATTCACAGTGGGGCTAGGAGCCCATTTCCTACCTTACAGCCAGACTCAACACCCTTTCTGTGGGATTCTCAGGCAAACTCCAGTAATTCTTAACAAGGGTATTGCTAGAGTCTTTACAGTGTGAGACTGCAGATAAATCAAATCACGCCTTGTTCTTGGCAAAAGGCGTGCAAGATGGAATGTTGTACATGCAATGGAATCCTAAGCTTTCAGCGTAAGTCAATGCAGGCTCCTAACCAGCAGAGGAGAAAGGTGTCTCTTATGGAGTCACCAGACTTTACCTGCAAAGCCTAGAAACCCCAGCGTTTCCAACACTGTGAGGATCAGGGAAGTAAAATATACACCAACCTTCAAATTCCCAGTATGATCTGGTATTATGTTGCCTCTGACTAACACTACTTCACCTTCTGTCTGTTCGCCTCAGGCAAGTTTCTGCATAATCACTGTGAACATAACAGGGAACAAGAACATTCCACGTGTGACACAGAATGAAATGGGTTTGCATTAAGAAAGACCTGTTTTCTACTTTTTGAATTTGTGTTGATGTTTTGGTTTTCAGAAAAATAACAGTATGGCCAAGACAAGAAAAAGTCTTCAGCCATTCAGAAACACACAAGCTTTTTATTATCAGATATTCCAGAAAAAGTCCATGATAAAACTGAAGATGCCTAACACTGTTCTCAGGAAAAAAAAAAAGGTAAAAAATGAAGAAGTTATGAGGAATGAATGAAGACTTAAATGCCATGATATTCCAACTGATATGTTCAAGAGAGTAAGAGGCAGTGGTAGCTACACCATCCTCAAAACTCTTCACAATAAATGATAATACCACAGAGTCTTTGGACAGACCACGGATCAAAAGAAAACTTCTGTTGGATATAAGACAAACTATGACCACGACCTTATGGTTAAGGAACAACATCACTTTGTTTACAAGACCGTATTTATGCTGGTCTCATGACTTTGTTTTTCCTTCTAGCAAATTACTGAAAGTAACATATAGGTTGTAATTTATAGCCTCTTTCATGGACTTTAATTAACATGGTCACAGAAAAGATTTCCTCCCTCTGATCTATAAATTCAGCTCTGCTCCTGCCATACTCCTGTTTCACAAAACAGATGAACAGCACATAATACAGGATTTATGTAATGTAATACAGTGTTTTCCTGCATCACAACCATGGATATACAAATGGAAGCTCAAAACAAATTAGTGTTTATGCCTACCTTACAGGCACAGAAAACATTCTTGACACCTGATATTTTTAATTCCTTTACTGTCCACCTCACCTTCCACTCTACTTTATATGAGACTGGGTTGTTTTCAAAGTGATGTTCATTTTGCTGTTGGACAATAACATCTAGCAGCATCTCTCTTCCCATCCACCACTAAACTTGGTCATTTTTTTTCATTCCTTGCCATAACCAAGCCACAATCACCACTCAGAAAGAATTACTGCTCAAAGTCTGATGTTGTTTAGCTATCTAATCCAATTTAAAGACAAATCTGATCATTTACTTAATACTTAATCAAGATCGGATTTCTTAGGTTTTTGGGGTTTTTTTAAATTAACTTGTTTTAGTATGTGCACTGGAGATTTTTTAAAATCAGTTCCTCCACAGCAAAAGCAATACAAAATAATACCTTCTGTTTGTTAAAGCTACTCTGCGCTTCTGTAACTGATGATTTTAAGAGCAGTAACAAGTTTTACCTTTGCTCTCCACTAAAGCCACAAAATCTATGCTATTGTCAAAGTGACCAATAATCTTCTTAAGCAGCAACAAGTTTCATCAAGTTTGTTCCAGTCATTTAAGTTTAAGCAAATTCATTGAAAGTTTAATTTTCTACTCTTTTCAATAAAGACATACTGTAAAGACAATACAAATTCAATTACTCAAATTGAAAAATAAAATATATTTTACCTACTTCTGAAACTCTTCAGGGTTGGAATCTGGTTCAAGGTTCTTCTTCCATCTCTCTCGGGATCTCTCAGTTATGAGTTTCTCCCCTGGAACTTCAGGAATACCCATGGCCTGAGCAAACAGGTGTGCACCATGGTCAGTGAGCAGCATGTGCTTTGTCTGCAGAAAGACAAAGAGATTCACTGACAATTCTTGTTTTGTCTTGTACTGAGCACTTTTGTATAACCGCTATCTTTAGAAGTATCCACACAGAAAATTACAAATTATATTTTAAAAATTTCTAAACCTCCGTCCAGATCCCCTTCCACTATAGCTGAAAAAGCTTTCAGTTCTCCAAATCACAAAGTTTATAACCATCAATAGAAAAGAACTGTATTTATCTATTTAACACCTAATCTAATGGGAGAAGAAAAATTGGTAAATTTGTTCTTTAGCTAATTTGCATGCAACTGTTTTGTAGTGTTTCAAAAGAATCACCAAATTACTACATAACTAACTGTTTTGTCCAGTTAACTAAGAGATTTAGAAGGCTTTTGTTCAAAAGAATGCTAAATAAATTCCCGTTTAAAGGCATTGCACCTAGTAAAATAATCAACAAACATAAACAGCATACAACTAAAATGTTCCTTATCGTTAGCTGAACAATTTCATTTTAAATATCTCCTTCAACAAGCTGCTATTCTTATTAACTCAGAGGATCCAATTTAAGAACAGAATACTTTCTAATGGGTTTGACCAAAAAATGTTTACTCTCTTCTAGCAGTACTTGAAAGTTCTATTTTGATTCCTTTATTTACAAAGCACTTCAAACCAGATTTTAATTCAATGGCCTTAGTTAATTCCATACTTCAAAGTCTGTAGAGCATGGTTAATTCATATTTTAGAGAAATTTGCCAGATAAATTTGTTTAATTAATCCTCATACTTTAGTAGTAGCTCTGAGCACTGAAATCTGATAATTTTTTTTTTTTGGTTTTGATGTGTCAAAAAGTAAGCAGCAGCTTCTTCCACAATTACAAAGCTGTCGGTTGCTCATCAGAGCCTGGGAAGGTTTTAGAGAAGCAGTGGTCTGACTGTACAGCACAGAACAATTTCGGAGCAGAGCACCTAACTTACAGCAAGTCTTTCTGTCCATGCAGCAGCACAGCACACCAGACCAGCTGAGGTCCAAACAGAATCCTGTGATGCTGGAGGCAGCAGGCCTGCAGAGCCTTCCAAAGCAGCCATGTGGCACAGTCCCAGCTCTCAGCCAGAAGCAAGGACAGCAGAGGTTGGGGATTTCTGTACCATGCTACATTCTGGAGGACATTTACAGTCTCAAAGCTTCAGGTTAAGACGCTGCAGACCATCAACTGCTGTTGATTTCTAAAGCAGTAACAAGTAATCACTACCACGACCAATGCATAGCACTGCATTGTTTTAAAGGATTCCACACAAACCTCTGCCCAAGTCAGAGCTGATCTCTACTTAAGCCTATTACAGCCTCTGCATTAAGCCCTTTACACAGAGGACTACACTTTAGAAACATTTCTGATGGTGCAGCCCCAATATCAAACATTTTTTAAAATTTAAATGCCTTTTAAATTCATCTTTAATTCATGAGAGTATTGGTTTAGGGAATACTAAGGGTGACAAGGAAGAAGTCCTCTTTATATGTGGAAGTGGACATCAGGCTTTCATGCCGAGTGCTGTTACTGTATTACAAGATGATGTAAGACCTACCTATTTCTAACAAAACTAATAAGTAGTGTTCTTCCACTTGAAAGCCAACTTCTTTGTGCAATACTGCCCTCCTCTGCCACTACCACTAACCCACGAGAAGTACACAATATAGTATTCAAAATAGTTTTGGTTTTCATTTGTGGGTGTGTGTGGGGGGGATTTTTGTTGTTTGGTGGGTTTTTGTAGGAAATTTGAAATTTGCTTTTGTCTTGACCTCTACCAGAAGGCTGTGTCCTCCATCCCTTGCTTTCTTCAGGAACTATATCATCCTTTAAACAAGTTTTAAAAATATAAAGTTTTATTATAAAAAAATAGAAGTTATTTCTAAAAGCTTTTTCATAGGATTCCATCCTATATGCAAATTTGCATTACACATATACATTCCTAGGCTAGACAAACAAGAAATACTTGTATACTGATAAATAAACTTCTATGATCGGACTTTCTGTTTGGGGCTTTTTTCTTCTTTTTTAGTCCTCACTGAAAAAAAAATGTCTTAAGGTGATTTTTGTCATTCTCTTCAGCAGATATTGTCAAACAATACAAAAGAACATTTTTCTGTCTCATTCTTCCAGTTTCATTAATATGTTTGCTAATGTAAAGTGCCTACTTTTTCTGGAAGACATTTACATAAAGTAATCCAAAAGCACAAGAAAAGGGTTCAAGAGATCTTACAAATAAGCAACAAATGCTGGCCCTTTTAGTTAATTTCACTGGAAATGGGGAAAATATCCCAATTTTCTGTCTCACCTGAAGTTCAGACTATCGGCAGCACAGAGCACAGAAAAAAACCTGGCCATTTGCCTCAAAAAGTCTGTGTTCTAAGCGAAATTGTCTTTTGCCTAATATAAAGTCCTCCACAATAAGAGTAGGGGAAAATATACATAGCTTACATATACCAATGAATTAGTGCTCTAATGTTCATGAGAAGCCCTTGTAATGAAGTGTTGGAGCTGAGAAGGGTTAGCTACTCCAAATTTAAAAAAAAAAGGGAATTTCAATGTATCATTCTATTTATGTTCAGTACAAACAGGAATAATTCAACAGAAATTTAAGTGGTTTTTCAAGAATGTGTTACATTAATTAATGTACTAAAAGTCTTCCACCTCTAGAATCTCCTGTGAACAACAGTACAGTAAATCATGAATGGAAATTATTTTGGTGCCCTCCCTTCCTCCTACTCCATGAATTTGGACAAGTTTGAGCCCAGTGGGAAAGAGACAGCCGAAAAGGACAAATGTGTTGCAACAACCTAGAGGAGCTGCTCTGGCCACCAGATGGAGCTCACACAGTTCCATAATGGAATGGAAATATAATTACAAGCAGATGTACCGGCTGGTTTTGGTTTGTTTGTTTGTTTTTGGGAGCCGCATGTTTCAAAATTCTTTATGGCATTAAGGCATCTCAAAACAACTGGGAATTCGTATACAGACTTAAGAACCCAGGAAAACTACCCTTATTACCCCCAAGTTACACAGTTTAAAATGTTTTTTAATTAAGCACAGTACAACAAAACACACTATGAAATGTACTGTGAAACACCTCAGGCTGGCATGTCAAAATTCCTGTTCAAGATGAACAGATGGGCAACAATGAGCAGAAGAGCAACATCAGTTGCTCCATTCATGGGAGATGGAGAAGCACAGAAACCCATCTCAAGATGCATCAAGCAATTTAGGCCAACATTTACATTTGAAATGTAACATCATGCATACAGATTTTTTTTGCATCTTGGCAAAGAGTAATATCTTTACCAGAAAATGTCACAGTGTTAGGAATACACTGTTATACTTTGTCCTGTACAGTAAATTTTATGATTTCATTTCAAATTTAGCCTCAACACTTTTGAGCACTAGAAGCATCATGCAATGACAAGAAAGACCTTGTAATAGACGAGACAGAGGAGAGGTCTCTGTTTGTTGGTTTGGCGTTTTTTGTTTAATTTTTAAAACACTTTGCAAAGTTATATTCTCAAAATCCAACAGTGTTGTTTTGACCTTATTCTTGTCGACTTAAACGGGATTTTTTTCACAGACAAGAAAACAAGGAAAATAAATCAATGATTCTGGAATAAGAAATAAACAATAGTCATTAAAATAGGCTCTCTACAGAAGAAAATAAAAAAAATACAGCATTCATTTTAACATGCTAGAGACCTCTCTTCCCCAACCTCTTCATCTATATTCTCAAATTTTGTCTTGTGAAGCTGTCTAACACCCCTACTTATGTACTGATCTAGTTAATGACAAAATAAAATCCATATGAAGGAAAGAAAATCTTATCACATGTTTTAACACTGTTTTCTAGTAGACATACATTTCACTTAAGTATTTATATTCAGTATTTTAGTGAAGTGTTCTGATCTTAAAAGCAGAACTATCCTTCAGTTAAGGACACGAAAATATTCTATCTGCTTTGGAGGCCACTGAGGACAAGATGAATATCAATCATCTTTACAGATCACCAAAACAAATTTTGTTTCCTCAAAAGCCACTTCGAAAGGTTAAAGAAACACAGTCTTCTTTATTAGTGTTTTTATAAATATGAACCTTACAATTAGTAAGTGTTTTTATAAGTACGAACAATGAAGCAGCTGCACTAGTAGGATGAAAATGCAAACTCCAAAGACAGGACAAACTTTTTGATGACAGCCTCATAATCGTAAAACAGACACAGACCACTTACTCCCACCCTGAAATAGACCAGTTACACCATATCTGAAAACCAAGAGAAGTCTGCTGTGGCAAATATTAGATGGAGTTAAGGTGGGATTGATCTTATACAGAAGGTCAAGTACTATTTTACTGCCCTGCTAAATTTGATTATCTTGGAAAATCTGTCAGTACCACACAGAGCTAGTATTATCTTCTATTGGTGGAAGAGTACAACTGTACTGGTGCTATCACCTGATCAGGTCACAATGGAGAAGGCTACAACACAGGAGTGCATTACACAGCCAAATACGTAACTGGGTCATTTAATTCAGTTCCATATTACTGCAAAGTGAACAGTGTATTACCTAACTTTAATCTTACAAGATCAAGCACAACACTCAGTGACAAAATAAAAGCTCTTCATAAAACAAGTGAAAAACAACAAAAAACCATTTGAATACCAGCAGCGGAACTACAGGAGACCAATACATATAGGTCAAGTTACATTTCTTTAGAATGCTAATTTTAATAAATATTTCTCAAAAACCCTGAAAGTAAGTGCTTCATGGTCATGACCATAGTTTCCAAACACTCCAATTGATTACTCCATTCTTTCTTGCTTTAAAGCACTACACAAACATCATCATTGAGGTGTATCAATATACTGGATGAAGTTCAAAGGAAGAGAAAATGCTTCATACTCAAGTAGATAATCAGCATACCTTTTCCATAACAAGTCGAGCGAGTTTTATTGGGTTTGCTATGCACTTAACTGCAGATACTGCTCCAGAGTCTAAATTTTTTCCATCCATGATAATGGCATCCATTTCCACTTCACCTTTTTCATTTAGAACAGATCCACAACCTAAAGACAAATAAAAAAAAAAAAATTAGAGGGCAAGAGAAAAAGAAGAAAGTCATTAAGTGCTAACCACCCAGGTGATTCAATTATAAGCTCTCATCAAGCAATCTTTCTCTTTCCCACTTTGCTGACTTACCAAAAGTGTCTCCCAAATACAAGAAAAACAGCAGAAACACTGCTGAGTATAACCACAAAATCCAGCCATTAACTGAAGTCTCACAGAGTACAACATCTACTTTTAAATGGAGTTTTATTTTTGTATAAGAACACACTTCCAGCCCCATCCAAATGATACACTTGGTATTAAACTTAAATCAACAAACCATCATGAATAGAATTCTTTATTCCCCAGATAACTTTTAAGTGTACAAAACTACTTTGCCTTTACAGCTCTTCCAAAGGAGAATACGACACCACCCAAAGAAACAGTACAGTGTTTGATTCTATCAACAGATTAACAGCACTCCAAAAAACTGCCAAAATTAATGGAGCAGAATAAACATCCCCTCACTACTGTAGAAAAGCTTGAAATAACAAGTTCATCCATTACCAAATAAAAACAGTATATAAAGTAATTTTTAAAAATAAAAATTAAGTAATAAAGCATCAGGTAGGTATCTTCTTCTATAATTATCAGTGCTATCACTAACCTAATTGAAAATTAATGACATACAAAATGAGACAATGCAAATAGGATGGTTTTTAAAATAATGCCAATAATTTACCACAGAGGAATAATAAGTTGTAAGTCATCAAATGCAAAAGCCTTGCTAATACAGATAGTGAAAGCTAAACTGAAAAGAAGTAAAAACCCAAACCAAAACATGGCAGATTTACACAGTACCTCAGGTAAAAAGACCTGAGCATTGTACATATCCAATACGGTAGTTTTTCTCCTTTCTATTAAACCAACATTAAAACAGTCCAGAAACCTCGGTTATTAGCAGACATAAGACTTCTATACCAATGTACTTCAGACCTGAATATATGAAATTAAATCCTGTGACAAAAGAGCTACCTAAATCCTGTAATCGTCCTCTTGTAATCTCAAAATGTGCCTTGCCACAAGCAGACACACCCCCTCAAAAGTTATTTTTTACCTGTCTCCAACTGCATAAATTATTCCACAGTTCAGTCCTGCATCACTCACGATATGTTAATTTCTAGACTGATCTGTAACATCATTCTTCCAGCTTTACCTTATGCTGGTAAGGAATTGTTTCCTTAGCTAAACCTGCCATACTCTTAACTTCCTTTGACAGGGTAGGCTTTCTAACTCAGGATCACAAAATTCCCACTAGAACTAGGGTACCCCTTTCTCAAACATCAGTGACCAGAACCATGGTTCAAGGGGAAACTAAACGAGGCCTCTTCTTCACTGCATTAAGAGTATCCCATGTCTACTGGACATATGTCATAGGATATACTTTAGGATTTTCTAAAATTTGCTGAGTAGAAAACAATTGCAGACAGTTTCTGTAATCAAAGGCAGCTTTCCTTTTACAGCTGGTAAAGAGAGACAGGTACCTTCTAAGGAAAATTCATTCCACCTGCCAGAGACTCACAGAAAGGCCTGGGTTGGAAAGGACCTTAAATACCATCTGGTGCCAACCCCTTTCCACAGGCAGGGATGCCACCCACTAGATCAGGTTGCTCAGGGCCTGATCCAACCTGGCCTTGAACACTTGCAAGAAGGGGGCATCAACAACTTCTACAGCTTTATAGCCAACTTTTCTCATTCCACTCATCACCATTAAAGTCTGTACACCACAGCAAAGCTGGTTACTGAACTTCAAGTGATCTCAGGTAGGATGAAGCCTTCCTTCTGTGGTTACAGGCTGCCTTTTTACCTGCCTTGCAAACCAATGGGTAGGGACTACCAGCCTCTGAGGCCATGGTATCCATTGGCAGCAGTGCTGAAAAAATAACGTTTTTGGCTTACTTGTTAAGCAAAGGGCTGGGAAAATAAGACACAGA
The DNA here is from genome assembly GCA_037013685.1 of Acridotheres tristis. Taxonomy (NCBI): domain Eukaryota; kingdom Metazoa; phylum Chordata; class Aves; order Passeriformes; family Sturnidae; genus Acridotheres; species Acridotheres tristis. The sequence continues at coordinate 83,063,412 of CM072887.1, read as the reverse complement.
CAACAGATGACAGAAAATCTAGGAGGAAACAAATCATCAACATGTCTGACATCAGCCTAATCACAGCTGGGATACTGAGGAGTACTCCAACTCTCTCTATCTGTGGATTGATGGACCTGTCCTCTGTCTTGCAAAGGCTGCATAGGAAAGAGTGTGCAAGGATCAATACTGTCAATTCTTACACCTGGAGTACTCATGCCAAGCTGGTACATACTGCAAGCCAAAGAGATCACACAGAAAAATAACTACACCACAAGTAGAACTTGACTTTATTACACTGCACAAGTCACTAAAATGGTAATTTTATACACGGCTATAGCTTCTGAGCCCTTGCACCAAGCCTACATCAAGATGACTCTACACAGCATGGCTACACCCTATCATGCAAAAAAGGTCACAACTTGATTGTTCTGCCCATTCTTCCCCATCTTTATTGTTGTCTCTTAGCTATGTCTGTGTTTGCCTAGAAAATATTACAGCAAAAATTATTTTATCATTTTATGAAGATAAATACTATACAGTGAGTTTTAAACAGCCACTCCAATCAGGGTCCATTACATATAGCTTTCAGCTCATTTTTGCCAGATTCTGAGAGCAGTTGTACCTAATGAGCACATTAACACAATTAGATATATCTGCAAGTAACTATAGACTATTTGCCACTTAGACCATCATACTCAAACCTGAACAGTAGGTGAAGGCTCAAGTCCAATTTAGTAAAAGCTAAATGAGAGAATGCCACCCTGATGCTAACTATAAAAAAATACACACTACACCTCCAAGCCTACTTCATGATTTCAACTTGAATGCTAAAATCAACTCAAATCAATAACAAAACAATGAAAGTTTCAATAAAGAAGAGCTGCTCTCAACTGCAAGGTGAGACAAAACAAATTAACTTCTGCAAACTAACTGAGCACATAACTAATAGCTATGTTATAAAAAATACTGAGCACCTACAGGTATTTATTTCATTTTATGCTCTTTTCTGACATACTACGGTGGAAATATTTTTTCTGAAATTCATCAAAATAATAAACTTGAGGTCCTAAGAAGAGGAGAAAGTATTTGATTACTACCACTAACATTAATTCACATTACTGATCAGGAAATCCAGTTACAAACCCTTACCATAAAAAGGTACATATTTATGACTCATACCATTATTGCAGTGCTTCTCTAGTATTGTTTACAAAATAACTAATTGCATTAATGAAGAGAAAAACACCTAAGATCCCCAACACCAGTGTTTCTGTGGCAATGTTTAAAGGTCAAGCACCCAGGATTAAACAATGCTGCACTTGGTATATCCAAGAGCCTTAAAAGAGACACATTAACTTAAAACATATTCCATAAGAGTCCATGTATCAAAACTAGATATACATTGCACAGTAACAGAAGATTTACAGAAAAGTAAAACAGCACTACACAAATTAAGTGGCAGATACATAACAACGAAGAATGGGAAAAGCATAACTCCTCTTCCTGAGTGTACTCATGAGAAACTACAGTATATACCATGCTGAGAAATCACCTATTTTGTGACAGTGGTATTTACTCCACTGCAACATATATAAATCATTAATAATGCACTATTAGTAATAATAACTCAAGCCAAGATTTTCAGAAGCATCAGGGCAAAACACTTGAAATGTAATATGATTCTAAGTCCACTTAATTCTTAAAAACATTACCTGCATTAAAATGAGGATCATCTTCCATTGACCGTACTGCCTCCTCAACTGCATCTACGGCACTGCCTCCCTGCTTCAGGACACCGTAACCCCGCAGTGCAGCTCTGACAACACCAGCACGACATCCCTCTTCTCGCTCTTTAAAGATCCGGCCAGCTCCACCATGCACCACGATGACAGGCTTCATCCTGCCAAGTTTCTCCCCAGGCTTTCAGCTGTGCACTCAGGTCAGTGGATTGGAACGGGTAGTCTTTAGCACGTCCTTCTTTCTACACAGAGAGTGGCTGCAGGTTAGGTAACATATATGGGTGGTTTGCCACAATTTTACCTTCTGGGAAGCCAAGTACTCACATGGAAGAGCTCCTAATCCAGTCTGGATGAGGCCCCAGGCAACTTCGTGCAACTCTGAGGCCAGCCTCGCTTTGAGCAAGGGCCTCTTTCAGTCTAACTTATTCTACAATCTTGTTTAGTAGGAACCTTGCCTGGTGATAACAGATTACATAGGAGCAAGCATTTGAGTAACCCTTGAACCTGCTAACTGCTCTTTGTTTTATAGGTAGGCTGTTGTCAGAGTACAATATAAAGAAAGGCAACTGACCCGACTCGAGTTAAAGGCTTACCCAGCTCAACCAGCCGGATCCCAGATCTCTGACCTCTTGCAATACTTTGAACTTCGAGCAGGAAAAGAAGGTGTTCATTCACACCTGGCAGCCAACACGTTCTTGTTACTGCTCACGGCCTCCTGCGAGCAAAAGAGATTGTTGCTAGCTGCTATACATCTTTGGTGCTTCAAATCACGGGGTTCGCTTCCAGAAAAAGGCAAAGGAAGCAGCAGCTAACTCATCTCCCACTGAAATCTGGGGCACCTCACAGAGAAAACTCCCCTCGCAAAAAGTCTCTCGGGGACGGCTATTTTTGGAGGCTGTGAAGAACAGAATCTAACAGCGTTTCCTCTCATCCTACAGGCAAACCTTCCGATAGAGCCTCCCGCACTGCTCCGGTCCCTCGCACTTCTGCTGCCCCAGGGGGGGCCAGCCGGGATGGCAGCAGGCGGGGAGCAGAGGAAATCCCAGCCGGGGCCGCTGAGGGGCATAGTATCCCATAAGCGAGGCTGTTCGGCCTTTTATTTCAGCCAGCAGCTACGCTCTTCCCTTACTCAGCACAAGCTACTCTCGGCCGTAGACCCAGCCCTGCGGCGCTCCGAGGCGGCACCTCCGCTCAGGGCAGGCCCGCGCCGCTCTCCCGCCCGCCTCCGGCGTTCCCACGGAGTGCGGGGTTACATCCCACCTGGAGCGCCCCGTCCTTGCTGTGACTCATGGCCGGCCTGGGCGCCCTCCTGTGCCGGTGCCCGCGGCAGTGCAGGCCCAGGGCCCCTTTGCCCGCAGCCGCCCTTAACAGACACAGCTCCCGGGGCTGTGCCGAGGCCTGCCCGCACGGAACATGGCGGCCGCTGCCGCTCGTCCCCCGCGGTCTCCGCCCCGCACCGGCAGGGGCCGGGCCGCTGCCGCCGGCCCTGAGGGAGCGCGGCCCGATGCTGGGCTGTCGTCCCCCCGTCCCCTGCTCATCCCGGCGTGCTTCCCCCTCAGCCGCAGCGCCGCCGCCACCCTGTGCACGGCCACAGCCGCGCTGTCACACCAGCTCACCGCCTGCCGCCGCTCGATTTCCCCTCGGGTTAAATTAGGAAAATGGCACCTCTCCCCAAAATCGGCCCCCAGCAGCACGTCCCACGTGCTCATTCTTCCCTCTGGCCGGGCCGGGTTATTCCCGTTCCCAAAGCTCGGGCTGCTTGTGCAGTTTTGTAAACTGAAAGGAGCTGTAGGACGGGGGAGCTTCGGTCTGTGGGATCATCACGCACATCCCAGGCAGGTTGGCACAGACTGCATTACATATATATATATATATATATATATATATGAAGATAAGCTCTATGTGGCCACACTGTTCCCAAAATGATGACAAAGACAAGAACTGAGCTTGATGTTTGTTTTATTTCTACTTACACACTGCTGGTGGAACAAACAGTAGTTAACTAAAAGTAGAGCTGCTAAAGGTTCTTTCTGAAAAGTAAAGAATAGAGTTTATGAAAAAAACCCCAAACCTATAATTCTGAACTCCCTTACCTGTGTAACTAGAAATGTAAACAAAGGTTTCTCAACATCTTTATAAACTACTGGCATGCATCCGGCCTTCTCCCTTGGCCATTCCAGCTTTGCTCACAGCCCCTCTGCTCCCTTGTCTCTGTTGAGGTGTTGTAGTTCAGGCTGCAGGGAGACAGTGAATGCAGCCTGCTGTGTCCACTCAGCAAAAAGGGCAAGGATTTATGGCAATGGGAAGTCACTCAATTTAAGATCTGTTTTGATCCTGAAGGTTTGTTGAAAACTAATTAATGTGGTTTAATTTTAAAAAATACGCCTGATTTTTTTTTTTTTTTTTTTTTTTTTGGTCACTGGTAGGCTTAACAGGGAGGCATTAAAATTTCTTACATTAATTGTTTGAGAGTGTCACCTGCTTTTGCAGAATATTTATCTTGTTTTCAGGTAGTGTCAAGACAGGAAACCAATACTATACTTTAAGTTGAAATTTTAATAGTAGTCTAACACTATGATTTATCAAAACAAGGATGTCACTTGATAGAATTGGAATGATTGGTTTCTACATCAGGTTTTTATCTTGAGCCCTCTTTGGCCATTGCCTTTGTCATTGTGGTCAAATCGTTTATGTGCTTTTTAAAATGCTGTAAAGCTTCTCAGAGCAGACTGGAAAGTATTAGTATTTAGTTTTATGATTATTATTTAGTTTTTTAAAATTAGCACATTGAATTGCAGATCAGGGACCTGTCCTAAAGCTATGTAAACTGTTAGGGTAAGTTTTAAATAATTGCTCCGGAAATCTATTGATTTTGTTCTCACTAATTTTCATAGGAGACCTTTGTGTAATATAATTGCCTGAGAAATAAATTTTAAAATGTACAGAATAAATCAGGAGGGTTGCATGTGGAGCCTTGTGGAGATGAACTTTCCTGCATATAAGGTGTATGTGCCTTATTTGAATGAGATGGGATCACATTATCATAGGTGAGTAAGGGGAGAGGGCTGAAGCAAGGAAGTCAGTGATCCAGGCACGTGTGGATAGGGAACATGTGTGTGAAAATACTCTGATGTCATAGGGTCTACTCTGCATTTCCAGTGACTAAAATACAACTATGTTTGTGCCTTCTATTTTCCTGAAAAATCCATAAATTAAGGACATGTCCTCCTTCTAGAGAAAGAATTCCCTTAGAATCTCATTGAAATGTTAATTTTAGGAACCAGCAAAGCAAGTGAAATACATTGTAAAAGTAACCGTTTTAATGCTTATTTATAATAAATCTATTTTTAAAATAAATGTTTATGTAGCAACTTGTGTGTTTGTTTATCCATAAACTATTTTAAAATCTTCAAAATCTGGTGTAGCACAGAAAGCAGTGCTCTATATTTTATTAATTCGATTGGAGGAGCATGCAGAGTTGATCAAGGCTAAGGCTGCTTGAGCAAGTGTCAAGCATGCAGAAACAGAATGCTGTTCACAAAGTCTGCATCCAAACTTGGATGTTTTTATATTAGGCAGAACTGTCATATGGAGATCACTGCGGCATTATGATGCTCAGGTCACACTCTGGAAAAACTCATGCATGTTGAATAACTTTGTTCATATGCACAATTTGATTAAGTCTGTAAACCACTTCTTACCATATTCTTACTGTGAAGTGTGCCACCATTCAGGGGCGCTGGAAAAACAGTTCCTCTGAGAGTTTAATTTTTTTATGCAAAGTTAAAGTTGTGTTCAAGTAAGATCAGCAGTAAAATGTGCAGTAGTAGGACAGTAAATGGTAGATGAGGTGTTCACTAAAACACAGTTGTGATCAATTCTAATTGATTAATGAGCTGTATGTTGAATAGTTCAGCTGGAAATATTTTCTCGGGAAGAGGCACTAGACTCACCAGTGTCCATGATGTTTCCTTATCTTCTGTACAGAACTGAGATTAACTTGGAGATGAGTTCATTTTCCTGCTTTGGGGAGATTTTAACTGTAGGACTTAGATGTCTTTCCCATGGCAGATTGTCCCAAACAAGAAGTCAACAGTGCCTTACTTCTCCTAGTATTTAAGCATTTTGCAAACAGAGGGATGCTTCTAACAGGGCACTCTCAGAAACCTATGTGAGGGGAAGAAGGGAGAGTGGTATAGGTTGCAGCACAGGTCATGGGAAATCCCTGTTCACATCCTAGTTTTGAAATGTGCCCATCATATATTTGACCAGTTTTCAAAGCTTGAGTTTAGAAATGGTCCTGGTGGTTCCTGTTTCTCTGTCCTGTGTATTTACTGACATTTTATCAGTATTTATCAGCTGTGTGCTCTACTGAAAGTGCATTTGAGGTGAGTGTCCTGAGTAGAAGACAATCTGACTGACACATAGATAACTGGCAGAGACTAAAATTAGAACTTTTTGTTTTCCTATTCTTCCTGTTGTTGCAAGAACCCTGAAACCATGTTGCATTTTTGTCACTACACAGCTGAAAAAATATGTTCCTCTGTCACCTCTACGCTTTTGAAGTCCCTCCCACAGCCTGTGAAGTCTATAAATCCCAGTCTGCTACATTCTAATCACTTTAACTTCAAAGAAGGCAGATCAAGTTCAATTTTTTGAGATTATTTTCAGTTCTCTGTTTATCTGAAACTTTACATCCCCTCTGTAAAACTCTTTCAGACATTCTTGTTTTGGCTGATCTGCATAAAACACAAGAGTGTGCTGGAAAACTTGTCTGTGTGTCTGACAGAGGCTTACAACTTCCCAGCAAGTGCAGGGGGCTTCTGGATCGAGCCATTCAGAGAAAAGGGCACCCTCAGGCTGGCAAGGGTTACAATTGCTTTGGTTCAATCCCATGACCCTTGCCAAAAAACCTTTCCAACTCCATAGCTGCCACAACAATTGCAGCATTTGAAAGCCTGGAATTTAGGAAGTATTTCTCTTATGTAACTCTCAGATTTATTTTGTCTTATATTTTGATTACATTAGGAAAAATGCAGTTTTCTTAGTTCTTAATGACATACAATTAACACGTTCAAGGCTATAATTTAAAAAATATTTCAGCTTAGCCCATACTTTAGGTAAAACCATCATTTACTTTTTAAGGTACCTACGATGTTTGTTTAAATATTGCTTGAGATAAGGACTCAAGCTTCCAAAAACTCCAGGAATTTCCAGGAAAATGTATAATACACCTTAGCAGTCACAAAGTAACAATTCTAAGAATTTTGACATGCGTGAAGGCTTACTGAGGGCAATACAAGTCTCCATAGTAAAGATTTTAGGTGGATTTTGTCAGTATACGGATCATCTTTGGGAGAAAAGAGCACAAACAGTTTAAAATAATTCACAGGGGATTTCCCTGTCACAATGTGGGAACAGAATGAAAATTAATCAAATTAAAATGAACATCTGTCCAAATTTGTCCTTTCTTTGTGACTTCTTGTCACTCAAATGTATGGACCTTTAGCAACCCTAATCCCAGGATGCAGAAAATAATCACAGAATGCAGGAAATAAAAGAACATGATCATGGCAGATACATACCAAGTGTATATATGGTACCTGAGATGCTCTTTGTACTTAAGTGATGAAGTAGGAACAAATGAGACTAAGTTGGGACACACAGTCATGGAATTAAAGAAATTACTTTTGAGTAACTTTTTAACCAAGTTTCCAGGCACTGGAGAGAATCACAGGGCTCCTGTATCAGATAAAATATTCCCTCTTGTGATTTTAAATGGGGATCAAATAATAAAAACCTAGTAAATGATGCTCCAGGGAGTCACTATCATTACCTGCAGGTTACCCTGTGGAGGTATTTACTTCTGCAGAAAGGTGAGCAGGGAAAAATTAAGCTTTGGAAGTTTGCTGGCTGTGCGTTATATTGCAGGTATGCTTATATATAGCAGTTACCCAATTATCAGGAGGATTGTAATTACCATGTGTGGCCATTAGAAAGAAAAATAAAGACGTGATAGTTTTGTTTACTTCAAATGTTTAGGGTATTATTAGAATTATGTTTGGTTTTAGTGCTATAAAAAACTGAGACGTGACAGTAGAAGAATAATGACATTTTAAGTGATAAGTTAGTTTAATGCAAGTGGTTTATGTATACAATAAAAGAATTTCCTACTACAATAATTAATATTAAGAAATATTTAGAAAAAAATATGTGCCACATATATAAAACTAGACTCAAAGGCATGTTTAGAAAGGTTACTCTCCAAAGTTCTTCCTCAGTTTATTTCTTATGAAAATTTCAGGTTTTTTCATCAATCTTATCTGCTGTCATACTGGTTTTGAACGTTGTGTTTTGTTTTTTTAATGAGGAATTGCGTTTCTTTCCCTTCAGTTCCGCCTAAGTATAAAGTTATGCAGTATGTGTAATACTGTAGTAATAATTGATAAAAAATGCAGTTTTTTAAGTTTTTTTTTTAAGGAAAAACTTACAGTTAAGACATCACTGTAGTTGTAGTTTTTGATGTGAAAATTACTCCAAGGGAAATACCAGGAGCTAAAGGGTTTTATTTAGAAACTTCACTTTCTGTTTTATTTCTATCCCTAAGTCAGGACCTCAATTCTAATGAAGTAACTAAAACCTGTATTTCAGGATGGGTTTTTAAGATGCTTATCAAATTATTTATAAAATGCAAGAATAGTAGGCCATGAATAGTATGCTAACAGAAAATTCTCCAGTGTAAATCAAAGAAGTCAATCATAAGGCTAGTGGTAGGGAAAACTAATCAAGCAGGGAAAAGAAAAAAGGTGTATTGTAAAATGAGACTACTAAATGAGATAGCCAATTGATGTCTGCCAGGCACAGACATAGATCTATTATAGTGAGAATTGGTGTCAGGTGTCTGTAAATGCAATGTAACAGGTGATGAAATTTGTGTGAGATCTTCGGGTAAGCCATGAAAAGATACTGGAAACAAAAAGCAGTTTTTAAATTGATTGTGATGTGAATGGGGAACCAGTGGAGTTGGATAAAAGTGGGAGAATTGTTTCTTTCTCCTCAGTCATCGGGATGAAAGCAGTGATGTTTGGCCTCAGCTGCAGTACAGAAAACAAACATCTCATGAGAGCTTGGAGAAGAATTCAAGGCTAAATGTACAGATTTCCATAGTGGCACTTCTGTTGATCACAGGTGGGGAATATTGTTTATTTTGGGACTATTATCTGGGAAGCTTCCTAAAGCTGCTGAAAGCAGCAAACTTTGTTTGCCTTCAGGTAAGCAAAAATACAGCTTAAATATGCATACTGGACTGCTAGATGGCTGCAAAACTAGTTATCTTCCTGAAGATTTGATCATGTTGCTGGTGCCAGCATATTCCTAAACAAGCTCATAGGAAAAAACCCTCAGGATATAGGTGGTATTCTAAGGTTGCAAAAAGAGGCAATTTCTCATTTCATCTTTGAGTAAAGATAAATAAATGGGTATGGATTCACAATGTATTTTATTGAAGAAACTAAAATTATTGCAGTAAGCAAAACACAAACATATGAACAAATGTAATTAGGACTGGTTTAAGATGAGTATTGAGTGTAGAAAAGATCAAGAGAGTAGGGTTCAAATTTGTTGGTACCATTCTACTGTTTTCAGCACTGAAATATGTGTTAAGAAATTAGACAAATACAAACATGATACCTTATATTAAAGCGGCCAGATTTAGACGGAGTTGTAAACTGCAAATAAAGTATTTTATGAACCACTAATTCTCCTTTTCTCTACTTCATGTACTTATGAATAGCCTCTGATGTTGTCTGTTAAGTCCTTATTTTAATATTCTTTCATAATATAGTCTCAATTTAAAACATTATTAAGGTAATTTTGAAATAAATCATCATGCATATTGTTACATTCAGTAGCCTTCTTCAGTTGGGTATAAATTAGCACAATATGAAACAGATCTGCTAAGGGCATTCACACACTGAAGTTATATTGGGGGTTTTGCTGACCTATGCAGGAAAGATTTATTTCTTCATCCAAATGTTTGCTCTTCCAATAAAACTTACTTGTTGTGTATGTTCAGGACAATGGATGCTGAGTTTTCAAGGGCAAAGTTTCAATCCGAATCTAAAAACTTAGTTCTGAGTGCCACATTTGTCCAGAGAACTGGAACAGGCTTTGTGAACAAAGTGCTGAGGTTTTGAGTATCAGATAGTTTCTAGTGTTAAAGGAGAGGAGACTCTCAGGAATGTTGGATATTTCATAGAGGGGAGCTGAACTCTGACCAGTGTTTGGGAAGGAAGTTTGCAGCATGCACCCAAGGTAGCACAGCCATGAGCCTTGACGGTGCTTAGGACTTTCAGTATTGGTGATGGAGCTTTTGTTCCTTCTTAGGATGTCAAGGTTAAAATGTGATCTGTGCTATTGTAATTATACTTTGTGTTTGGTATGCAAAGTTGACTCCTGCTATAATCAGGAAGATATTGTCAATTCCAAGGCAACTGCCATCGCTGCCCTTTCCTCTACTTTTTTCATCTTTCTCTCTCCTCCCTTCCTTCCTCCTCCAAATTTCTCTTTTTTGTACAGTGGGCTTCATAAAAAACCTGGCAATGCAGAATTGCTATTTCAAGTTGATGGAAAATTCAAGAACATGAGATGATACTAGATTCATCATATTTGGTGAGCTGTTTCTGCAAAGGAATTTTGAAAGAAAAGTAGTTAATATTTGAACATCAATATCCCTAAAATTTTGAGGATATATGGTTAGATCTATTATCTTTCTGCTGCTTTTCTTCCTTTTCTAGTTTTTGCATTTTTAAAGAAATAATTTCAATACCATTTATAAGTTATTGGAAGTCACTTTCCCCCCACACTTTTTTAAAAAAATAAGTTTTTATGATTACAATATTGTGGATGAGTGCTGTCTATAACCAGTAAAAATGCTTCAAAGCTGATTGAAAGGAGGACACTAGGCTTTCTGAAATGCTCTCTGATCAAATATGACATATGGAAGCATCCAACTTGTTTTAACAATGGAAACTCCTTTTTTTTCTCCTGTGTAAAAATAGATCACAGTGCAGTGACCCTAGAGGGAGAGAAAGAATGTAAAAGATGCGTCTTTCTGTCAGAATTCTGACTACATTGTTACAGTCTGTGTCAAAGGATGACAAATCCGAATCGCCTCCTGTGTTCTTTGAGGTAGTGCTTGGTGTCTGTTACACTATTTTAACTTCTTCAAAATTTTGGAATTTAATTAGCAGATTTCCTTTTTCCTCTCTAGTCCATTTTGAAGTGTGGGGCAAAAAAAGAGAACGTATATACATACACACACACACACACACATGTATATGTGCCATAATACTTCATTCTTTTCTGAATCTAATTGCATATTTTGAATGGAATTTATGTGAAAGCACTCTTATATAAATTTAAATCAGGATGATATAAAAACAATAGGTGGTATTAATCAATGGAGATTAAAGATTATCTGAACTGACTAGAAAAAATTTACTGCCCAGTCACTAATTTATAGGCTTGATGCTTGCTAGGGTATTTGCCCATCTGCACCTGCCTTATCAACACGTTCAACTATGAATTAGTTAGCACAAAAAGTTGGCAGAGGAATAGGGAATTTTTCACCTCAAGGTCAGTAACAAAGCAGGCTAATACTGATTTAATGCTGTTATGGTCTGATAGTTCGCATGAACATGGTTCTATATTGCCACCAGTTGACAAGTCTCCATTCGAAAAGCCACTTTCCTAACTGATGTCCTTTTTGCAAGAACATGAAGTAGCAGGCACCTGCCTTAGCTGGCACAAAGTTGTGTCCTGGCTAAGCTAGTTGTCTAGGCTTCCTCTGTAACTGTGGGGAGAGGGATTTGCAGGGTGATTCATCCAGTTCTAAGATGTGTCTAAAATAGATGAGATGACTCATCCTCTGGAAGTACCTGCCACTCTACTGACGACAGAGGGAGACCTAGATGACTAACTTACTATAGATAGCTAAATTTTGGACTGGTAGTTAATAGGAGAGAAAGCTCAGTACCTATGTCTTTTTCTTTTAATGAAAAGAGGCTCAACTATGCAGTCATTATGAAAAAGTTTGTATGACCACTGATCATGCAGTATATGCTGAAAAAGAGATGGACCTGCACTGCCATCCTCCTGTATCTTTCATAAATATATTGATTTTATTTTTGCTAAATTAATCTATATCAAGGTGAGGAAAAGAAGATATTTTTTACCTTAAAAATCCCTCTGGAAAGGGATAAGTGTTACTTACTTTACACAGATCTATGAAGCAATGAGCATGATATTTATTCTGCATCAGTTTCTATTATTGAAATTGCTTTGTATTTAAATTGCTTTGTATTTATACTGGTGGTATTGGATGTAAAATCCATTAGGCAGTGTGTAACAGATTGTTAGCATGTATTTACTTAAATACAGCATGAAGATCTGAAGTCTGCAGGGCATTAACTTCATTGTCAGCTGCTTCAGATGCCCCTTTTTTGGAGAAGTTACCAAAATTAAGCTTTAAACTTATTAATATTTAATTTCAACCTATCACTTGCCCGATTTGAAAATTTTGAGGTCTTAGGGAATATTCAGGAATTATTCACCACATCTGGTTTTAGATACCAAATTAGGTTTCTAAATAAGGAGTCTAGGCTCTGTTTGTAATCAGCAGAGTAGAGTTGACACCTCCAGGGAACAATTTGGAGCAGCTAAGGTAAGCAGGAGGGTAGTGTTCTGGTTGCCCTCCAGAAGACTTCCACTGCTGCCTAACTTGAATCTTCTGAAATAATCTCTGAGATACGTATTTATCCCTCTATATTTACTGTGGAGGAAGCCTAGTCTGGTTTTGTAGGCTGCTGATGTGGGCAAAATGAATATTCCCCTTGCTTTCTATCATAATTCTTAGGTTATTAATACCTTGTCAACTCAGAGTGCAATATTTTTCTGAATATATTGAGAATATGTTTCTGAATTTCAAGTGTGCATTCGAAGTGCTTGCTGAACGGTTAATGTACGTAGCATGCTCAGCAATGTACGTAGCAGCGTACAATGTAGTGGTGTGTATGTAGCCTATGTAGCATGCTGTCTTCTTTGTGACTTGGTTGAGTACCCCCTGGATGTCTACAATAATCAGAAAAATCCATTTGGTTTTCTCAGAAAATTTGCTTTCATTTTGGGTGCTCTCTGGTTGAATCATAAGCAGTTCTAACCTCTACTGTGTCTGCAAGGCCCTGAGTAGCAAACTGCTGTCTGGCACAGACACTGTAAAGCCTTTTTCACCTGCCCTTGCATTCAGAGAGTCAGAACACAGTACTTTCTTTGGATCAAACTGCACAATTAATTGTTGTTTTGGGTTTTTTTGTTGGTCAACAGCTGTTTTACCTAAAGCAGTACACTCCTACAGTAGCTTTGAATTTACAGTAAGTGGTTATATATTGCTTTATGCAGATTGTACAGGGCTTCAAAATTCAGGATGTTAACTGGTTTGCTACAGCTTGAAAAATCATCTACAGAGTTTAGGAATGTTTTGTCATGGTAAGTTGAGATCAGTGGGTCTTTGTTTCATTTAATATGGAAGTCCAAGTTTATGAATTAAGCACTAAATCAGTGAAGAGTGAAGAGAAGTCATGAACACAAATCAGCCTTGATTAATCTTCATTACACACATGGAGAAAAAGCACAGTATGGGATATTATGTTAGCACCTGGAAGAGGAGGAGATTCCAGACTTTCAGGAAGAAATGCAAGCATGTTACAAAAGACAAGCAACAACTGTAAGTGCTGTACCCTGGGAGCTGTCTCCCAGTGAAGGAGTTTAGGTGACAAAATTAATTCAATATGGTAGGCATAAGAAATAGTGAATGTTTCATCTAAGACGATAAACAACCTTGAATCCGGTGGATAAGTTAAAATTCTGTTCTTTGGTAATTCTTCTTATGAAAGACAAAGGAAGGTAAAATTGCAAAGGACACAAGGGTGTATCCAGGGGAACAAGAACATCATTTATAGTCGCTAGAGTTGTTTGATGAGGCTCACTTGCTAGATACCTGATAACAAGGAAAGCCAATCTGTCACTGTATGGTTCCATAAAGAAGATTTGTCTATAATAGGGAGCATTAAACAGGGTAATGGAAATTACTTGAGCAGCCACTGAATTAATTTTCATTTTAAACATACTCTAAAGATAACTGGCTGGACAGCATTGCAAGTTCTGTATCTGAGTGCATCCATTAAAAAAGGACTGTGAGAAGTTTGCTGATTTTGAATATAAACTTGGCTGTGCTGTCAGCTAACATCTCCTTTACCTGGAGCAAAACTTTAAGTGATGCATAATATAGATAGACTCCATTGTGGACTCCTGAAATCATTACCTCATACAAACGGCTTTTATTTAATAGAGCAATGTAATTGTTTCTCTTGAGGGTGATGAGAGTGATTCATTATATTTGATCTTTTTCATACCAGAATACTGCTGTTGCTAGCTCAGAAGACTTTTTGGTAAATCAAAAGGAGACTGCTAGTTTGGAGCATTTCTCTGTCAGTTTGAAATCCCCAAGCTGTAGCTTCAAGCTTGGCAGTAAGTGCTTTGCAGTAGTACCAAGAGAGCTGAAATAATCAACAATAGAAACCTTTTATCTCATGTCTGAAATCCATAGATAGAAAGAGAATATATATATAAATATTTCTTTTTAATATTTCACATCATGCTTCCACTTAAAAAGTTTAAAGTTCTTTCACTGAGAGTGGACACAAGCCAACCACAGGATTAATCATAAATAATTTACATGAACTCCCTCTACTAAGATATCCCGCAATTTCAGAGAGAATGAACACATGTTCTGAGAATACATAAGGGTTGCTATAATTGGCTCACTTTAACACGCCTGGGAACAACACATGAAGCTGCTGTTGCAGTTTTTCTGACATAGCTGCTCATGTTTCTCACTGTCTGCAACAATTAAATGTTCATTTCTCTCTGATTTTTTTGTCTTAGAACTGTATCCAGATCAAGGAAAAAAAACCTGCTAAAAATTCTGAACAATGTTGACTTGTGAAGGCTGTAGAGCAACTATTGCTTCAATAAACAGGATTAGTTTTGGATTACTTTTTCTACAAAGACTCTGGAGCACTGCCTTACTCCTCCTTGCTGTGAAACGCCAACCCCTTCAGATCTCCACGGTTATCTCACAGAATGAAAAGTAAAAGCATTCTGGGATGATTATATTAAAAAGTTTGCACTTACCTTTGTAAAGGGTAAGTGCAAACTAAAAAACTGTATTTGAGGACTAAACAGCACATTTTCAGATGGCTGAGTTTGTGTGTATGGTTGGAGAGATGAATAGAAGCCTTAAACTGTGCAGCATGGAATGGGCCTTGGTTTGGGGAAGATACAGAAAAGGCCTGACTGATTTATTAGTGTGCCTTTTGAACATATACCTACCAATTTGATTAAAGCAACAAGAAATTCGCTGGATTGTATTTGGAAACAGTGGCTTAATCATTAAACTTAAAATTTACTAAAATACAAAATATACAACATTCTTAAACACCTGTACAAAAGAGATTTAAGAACATAGTTAAGGCTAGGCTTGCATATGGATGTGCATACCATTAAAGCTGGAGAAGTGTGGATTTCTGCCATGTTCTGTAAATGTAAGATACATAAATTAGAATTGCTTAGGGATACTGTTCCTTACATGAATCACTTCTGCAGTCTTTAATTTATGAATAAATGTGCTTAGTGTGACTACTCTTGTCTCGCACTGATCTCAAATGGCAGAAAATATCCTGTATGCAATGGTTTGCAGATATATAGTATCCATGAGATATGTTTTTCAATATTGATTACAGTTATTTTATGTTTATAGAAAATTTAAAGCTGGGCGGACTGAAATACACCCAAGAGAGGTTTAATACTGATGTGGAAAAATAGTCAGAGAGAATTAGGATGCAGTTCAGGGACAATTTCAAAGTACTACTCTATTTAGATGGTATTTCTTGTCTAAAATGTAATATGAGGAATGGACAGTGGTACTTAGGTTGAGCATGAGTCAACAGTTCATTGCATATATACAAAGGTAAACGTGCTGGGGAGACATGACAAATATAAAATATTTAAAAGACTTGAAAGTGGAAAGAGAATAAGCTGTGCTGTGGGCTAATGGGAGTAGGAAAATATAAAATGGGCTTAAATCATAGGAAAGTTTCAGACTAAATATTATTGTTACGTTATTTTTGCTAGGCATATTGAAAGCACTGGGACTGCTTGTTTATGAGCTGGTCAGACAAATATCTGTCAGAGATAATAGACACTGCCTTGGTACCACATATGTGATTTGGTTCCTACCAGTTCTGGATTCTATTATTCAATATGGTAATAAAACTTCACAAGTAGTTTCATGTAAATATGCATAAAGATACAATTCAAAGAGAGTATAAAGCCTTTGACACTAAGAACTGCATGAGATACACAGTTTTTCTCCAACATAATATCTACTTCTGGTTTTGGTAAAATAAATAGTCACGCTTCTAATTTAGCTTTGATTTTGATTTTATATTGTCATCTCAGTATCACTCCTTCACAATATCTCATCCCACCCACAGATCCCTGTATCAGAATAATACCTTTACCATGTTCCTTCTCAGTAGGTTGGGACGACAAAGAAAAAGAAACAGCACCATGGACAGCAAATTCAATATAAGTTGACAATCTGATGCTTTTGACAAGCCAAAGCTTGTTCTGTGGTGCATTAAACAAATATCATATATAAAGCACTGGGGGTATGTGATCTGTGTGGCATCAGGTGGGCTAATAGAGGGTAACACCCCATTAGAGAGAATACAGAGGACAACAATAAATATCAACATGGTAGAAAATATGACCTGTAAGAGAGAGCAGAATGAATGTAGAAATGGGGAATGGAGAACAGTGCCTCCCATTGAGGTGCCAGACTTATGCTTTGTGTGTTTAGTAAATAATATCTAGTGTTTAATGAGATCTATATGTATATATCTTTAGATATAAAGAATCTCTTTATGGAAACTAATTAACTCTTCCAGTCTGTAGAAAGCTGTTACAAAGGCAGAAGCAGCCACTTGGGCAAGAGGACAGCAATTTGAGTTTTTTAAAAAACTTATATTCAAGAAGAGTTTCTGTCTAAAACAAGACCAGCTCTATTATATTACTGTTTCTTTAACATTTCTGTTGGAAAATTTCTGAAGTAGGTTGCCCAAATATCTTTCAGGGCTGATCTTGGTATGCTGAATTCTGTTTCTTAACAGATCCCCATTTTGTTACAATTTCAAACTTAAATCTCTTTGATTTCTAATACTTAATAGACTTTGGTTTTGGTATTTGTAATCAACTCTTTTTTCCTCCCTGTTTTCATCTATTGTGTCCAGAATATCAAAGGCAGTGGAAAAGAAGCACCCAGAACGTCAGTGATAATGCTACTCTTGTACTTGATTGCTATCAGAAGGCATAACAGACAGGTTTTGTAAAAAAGTTTTCTTGACAAAGCACCATATGCTGGTATGATTAGGTCTGGCTGGACACACACAGTGTTTTCTTCAGGGGGGACTTTGTGAAGGGTGGTTGTTCCTGCTATCCATATATCAGGAATGTTTCATAATTGCATTCTTTCATTCATGGCCTCAACATGCCTAAGATTAGACTGCAAAATGAGAATAGGCGTCAAATATGTGCTTTTACATTAGCTCCCTGATCCAAAATACTTTTACCAATCCACAGTCTAGATGAAAAAAAATCTGAGAGAATGTGAAGTGGGACTGTTTAAGGAATATTAAATTGTTTTACTTTATATTGTGATATTTTCAATCAGGATATGCTGCATTTTTCTGGGTATCTTACAAGCACAAAATTCTAAATTTCCACGTCAAAGTGCTTGAGTTTGTCTGACTCCAGCCTCTATTCACATGATGATAATGCCATTTGCTAAAGAAGAGAAATGCCTATTTTGTGATACACGCTGTTGGAGTCAGTAAGGCAGGAGTTTCTCTGAATCCTTCAGAGAGAGATCAGAGTGCAGGGATTGAATTAAAGTCTTTGGATGGATTGAAGTATGTTAAGCCTCTCATACATAAAGCAGAGGTGAAAGTTTAGGTTGTAGCATGAGGAAGCAAGTGAATGAGTAGAAGGAATGAGTAAGTGAGTAGATGGAGTGAGTGATTAAGTAAGTAAATGGAATAAGTTTTAAGTGCTTTTAGTAAGTGAAAGGTCTTAGATGCCAGAGAAGTAGCACATGTTCTAATGAATGTTGAAAAACATAGTTCTAGATGCTAGTGTTTCCTTAGAGGCTCCAAGAACCTAGATTCAGACATAATAGAGTTAGAGTTAAGAATATTGCTTACATTTTTCAGTTAGAACAAGATAGGCCATGAATGTAGTATATACATAGCCTGGCGTGCTAAGAAACTAGAATTGTAATAGGTTCAGAAGTGGTCCGAGTTTGTGTCTTAACTAGTTGGAAAGTTTCTATAAAAGAACATGCATCAGGGAGAGCTGGTGCTCTATGCCATGGCTTTATGCCATTGCATTTTGCCACTTGTATTTTGCCATTGCTTTTGCCACTTGCTTTTATGCCATGTGCTCTTGTCATTGTTTTTCTTTGCTTTTTCCTTTGAGACAGATGTGCTTCTGCAGTAAATAACTTTATAATAACTATGAGCTGCTTGGGTTTTGAAGAACATAACCCGACAGTGTGGGTGCCTCAGAGCACCCAGAGGTTTCAAAACCTCACACATACTTCCATAAATACAGTTGTTGCAGTGTAGAAGGTGTCTCCAAGCAAAGAGGCACAAACTTGATCTCATATGATGTCTCACAGATTACCACCTTAAACTACTGGGTAAAGATCTTTCCAGGCTGAAATGATTCCGGATTTTGCATGGCAATTCAGTGCAAGCAAAAGACTTTTGAGAGCATAAAAAAACAGAAAATCACTGCAGAACAGGTATTTTATATAATTAATATAATACAGTTTGGGGAGCAGGCTTTGATGCTTTCTTTTTGTTTTTTTCATTATAGATAAATTATATTTCCTAACACCTACTATTTCCTTTTTTTCCAAGATTATTTTGACAGCATGTATGTTCTATAAAGAGGGTTGAAGTTGAATTTACAGCCTTTATTAAGAAATTACTGATTTAAAAAACTGATGCAGCTTAAGTGACCTCAGTCTATTTTAAGCAGAACAGAGACTGTTTCTGTTTGCACACAAGTATCCCAAGTAACTCTTTTGTAAAAGGAATATGTATTTGAATTAAAGGCTGAATTATGAACAGTCAGTAATGTCTGCAAAACAATATTGGAAATTTTTTTAAATTTGAGAAATTTGATTGCCTTTTTCAATTTCCTGTGAGACAAAATATGCTTTCCCCATTATGTGTAGGTGACAGCAGACTCATCTGTTAATCATCATTTTCCTCATTAAAAGTTCTTACCTCCTTTTTATATAATTATTCTAATATAGAATTTCTCTTCAATTGAAGTAGATTCCTTGAAATAATTACACTTTGATAGAACATATTTCTTCTATCCTTCAGAACCTTTGAATCTAGTCCCCAGTTTCAACCAAATTTGAGAAGAAGCAAAACTTTGAGGTAATTTTCTGCAAGTTTCATGAATTAAGATGTTCAAAGGGAAGAGATGCCTTGAGCAGTTTTGAAGGAAGGATTGTGTATAAGAGCATTCTTTATTGAAAAGCTATCAAGGAAGCCATATTGCTGTTCAAACCTGACAGGTATATCTACAGGATACTAGATTTAATTTTAAATTCCTTGGCGTGGGTTTTTATTTCAGTGGAATTATTCAAATATTTGAAAGTAAAAACTCCAAATAATATATATGTGAGAACACTGTAAAATAATACGAAACTGTGAAAAAGTCTCTAGCAAAAATTGTGAGGCAAATTTAAAGTTCTCTAATAATTTATGTATTATATTGAACTAGTGTACTATTACTAAAAGGACAGTAGAAATAAAGAGGGATAATGTCATCAGTGGCTTACAGGGGTGGAAATTTAATGGAAATGAGAAGCGCTGAGTCATAGTTAAAATTTTCATTGGTGGAATATGGGTTCCTGTAATGCTCTCAAATTTTAAAGGAATCTAGTGAGTGTTGAAAAAGATACTGCAATATTGTCCTTCTTTAATTTAATGGATAAGAAAAAGCTGTCAAATTTTTAAAATGCATTTACCTGCAGAAGAATTTTAAATGCCAGATTTTAGGAGTTCCTTATACGTGGTCTGGAGTCACAAAATTCAATGTAAGTATTTTTGTTCTTGGTTTATGAGTATGAGAGTATTGATCCAAGATGGAAATCCTTGTGACAGAGACAGCCAAATTCAGTGAAAGCTGTTGCAGGGAGCTGGAGATGACCTGAGGTATATGAGGGAACAATACAGAGCAAATGGAGAGTTCTGTAGCATTGGTGACATACCAAGCATGGTGTAGTGTGTTTCACTCTGGGCGAGTCAGTGTTCTGAAGGTCTCAACGAGTCAGAGTAACACCAAAAATGCAATAAAAAACATCATAGAAATGGAAGAGAGAAAGTGGAAGGCTAAACTTGTATCACTTGGCTACGTGATAGCCAAAACTCTACAAAGGCACAATAAAAATTTATATATATACTTGAATAGTGTACAGGAAAGTATGAGAATTACACACTTCAATGAACAGTATAGAATTGAGGATGAAATTAATAAGTTGTATTGATCAGTTCTAGACCTCAGCTCCTGCAATATTAGATTTCCTTTTTGCAACAATTCCCTCAAGGGAAGAGGAGGAAGCCTTCTATTATGGAACAACACCAGTAAATGGCTGGAAAAAATACCAGTAAAAACTGGGAAAACAGCAGTTATTGAAAAATCCTATAGGGATACCTGGTGGTGTGCTAGGTTGATGGTTGTACTTCATAATCTTAGAGGTATTTTCCAACCTTAACAATTCTATGTTTCTATGAATCTGGGATGTAACTCATAGCAAATTCCTAGTTTAACAACAATATAACCCTAAGCTCCCTAAGGAACTAATGTGACCATAGTGTTTGACTTACTATGTAGCAGACAGGATGTTCTTGAAGCAATTCCTGATTGGATTAGATTTCCTTCTTGTCCATTACATATGGTTGCACCTTTGGTGTTTGGGTCATTATGCTATTTTTTCTATTTTCAGTTCTTCACCTGGAATATTTTTCCATCAATGAACCAAAGCTAGAAGATAGACAGTTTGAGAGCATGTTGTGAGTCCTGTACTTGTGAGGGAGGAAAGGGAGGGGGAGCCTAAAAGTTTGGAAAATTATCTATCCAGTCTATTTTTTCTTTCTACTTGCTTACTCTCTACATATGGTTTATTTTGCTGCTGAACATATCATAGAAGAAAAATCTTAATGTGTTTGTGTCATAGGACTAGTGGAAGATGTGTATTCTCTCACTTCTGGAGAGAAGATGCTTAAAGGAATTCTATGCATCTTGAATACATTTTCAGAATGGGAAATGAAAATTAAGGAAAGATATTTCTGTGTAGTCAAAGAAAAGAAGGAATTTAATGAAAATTCCCTGTTGACAACTTCCCAAGCAATAATAGCTAGCAATAGATGGACCTTTTTAAAAACCTTTTAAGCTGTTTGTGAACTGTCCAATTTATGGAATTATATCTTTTAAACCATTTTTGTCTCATGCCAGTTTACTGGTAGCACACACCTGTGGCTCTTGTTTCAAACTAGGCTTCTTCATGGAATACAGGCATGAAGATGCAGGGCCCTGCAGTAATACTTACATGTAGACTGTCAATGCTGAGGCCTGACTGAGAGGCTCTCTGAAGTCCAGGAGAAATTTGCAAAAAAAAAGGATTCAGGATTGAAAACAGAGATGATAAATTATTTTAAGTAAAGGCTCCAAACATTATGTGTTTGTGCAGCATCCAGCTTGGTATTGCTTTGATCATGTCTGAAAGCCTTGACTATGTGACAATTCCAGGTAGCATTGTTTTATTTATAAACTATAATTTTTCCCCTTCTTGCCATGAACATGTTTTATCTTCTCTCAACCTAGCTAAAGTTTGTTTTCCTTTTTATGAATATTTATCTTCCTATCTCTTATATATTAATTTGGAAAAGAAAAATATAATTTTACAGAGTTAAATAAACAATAGGCCCTGGTTTTAAACCAACAAAGTCAAAATACTCAGTATTCCAGGGTTGAACCCAACAATTCATCCTCTGTGGCTCCCAGGTCTTACACCAGCTGTAAAATAAATGAGCACAGTCCCAAATACCGAGGCTGACTTGTTATCTCTATATGTACTTTTCAGATAACAGACATTAAATAATTCACTATACAAAGTCTTATTTCAATTAAAATGGTAAAACTGATAAAGAAGTTTTCTTTACTTTTGGGAACGTATCTCTGGCTTGTAATTGCATTAATTACAAATACACACAGTTGAAAAGTTATTCAAATGCAAATTTTCTTAATGAGAAGAAAGCAACTGGGAGTATAATTTTTAGTTGTTGCAGTTAATGAAAGTATTTGATTTTGTTTTAATTGCACTTTTAATAAAATAAAGTGCTCTCACAGTGATGAGGTTTCACTAATACAGAATCATCTAAGCAGTGCTAGAGCTTCCAAAGGTTGCTGATGGGGGATAGATCAGCTGGCACCGGGCCCTTGCTGGAGATAAGTGAAGCAAACAACCCTTGCTCCTGGGCAGGTCTGATCTCTGGCTAACAGCAGTGGGATGAAGAATGTCCCCAGAATGACCTTAAAGGTTCTCTGATATTTTATCTAACACTGGTAAGGAATTGCAGCAACTTCTTTTCAAAAGGATTGATGTCAAAATGGATTTACCTCCTTCCCCAAATATCCTTCTCTCAATATACTCTAAACTATTATTAAAAATAACCACGTATATAGATATTAGTATGTTACCTTTTAGTCTTGCACATGAGATGGCATCAGATGACGAAGAGCAACTATCTGGGGAAACTGGAAGCAACAGCCTGGTGGCTCAGTGACCATATCCTGCCCCTCTTCACACTTCAGTCTGGGAATGCTGGCAAAAAAAGGATGGCAAATTCCATCACTGGGTGAGCCTCCTGGTACCCGTGAGTAGCTGTATCCCAGCCTCAGGAGTTACATTTCCTCAGCTGTGATTTCAGAATGCCATGCTTTCAAAGTGGTTTTGCAATGTAAATCAAGTTCCAGAAAGGCTTGGTCTAGTTGTTTACAACTTAGGAACAGCAAAGAGACAAAATGCATCAAATAAATAGGAATATTTTAATTTTACTCTAATTATAATTAATATACTTGAAGGTATGATAAAAGATTCCCAGAATAATTCTGGGCTGTTTGCTTCATATAATGAAGAAACCTAGTTATTTTTAGCATTCTAACATAATGTAATTTGGTATAGAGTGCTAATTTTATGGATTTTTTTCCAAAGAAGCAAGTATTTCAGAGGTACATACATGGCAAATTAATTTTTCATAGATATTATGCATAAATGAAATTTAGAGAAAATATGCATATCTTAAATTGAATAGATTCACCATAGAATCCTGATAAGAGTTCACCTGCTGTTAATTTTCCTCTGAGATGAAAACACTACTAGGCAACAAAACCAGATGTATAAGCACATCTTCACAGGGTGGCAAAAAGGGTTTTAAGATTAGAATTTCTAACAGATTTGGATCCCAGGCAAGTACTTATAGAAGCCCATGGAGATCTCTTAGATAGACTGAACAGAATCCAATATATAATAAGACAACTGACATGACAATCCCTGTGTTTTACAAAGGAAATGTAAAAGGTACAGGAGTGAAGTAAAGGGTGAGGCAAGAGCAGGACCTGAAAGACATCATTCTGGTAAAGGAAAGGTAGTATAGGGAAGTTCTGGTCAGACAGGAAGGAAAGGATAGAGCAGCAAGAGGGATATGGGACAATAGGCTTGCTGTCTTCCCCAGTTACCCATTTTCTTCCATTGTATATAAAGGAGGGGTATCTCCTAGTCAATGTTAAACATTTCACCTTTCTCCCATAGAAGCTTATGGCAAGGAGCTATCTCAGGCCTCATTCACCCAGTGTGGGGGACATGGCCAGAGATGGTTTTGTTCCAGGTTATTTCTGCTCCAGGAGTACCTGCACTCATGTAACAGGGTTTGGATGAATGACTGAGAGAAGCTTTTCGTGTGAAAGGATAGCTGGTGTAAGTGCTCTGAAATATGTATGTTTATTCAATTTTGATTGTACTGGAGACATGGAGGTCCCGAGATGTATTTTGGGGAATTTGTGTCCTGGGGTTCTCCAAAAGAAGGCTTTGGAGAAAGCAAGAGCAAGCTTTTGTAACAACTATCAGATTCTATGAATGTTTTTTGCTTCTTAAATACTGTTGCTGTAATGGGATGAAAACAAAGGAACAGGCTCTGAATGGCCAGTATGGGTATAACTTTTATACTCTGAAATGGGGAAGTAGATGATGGCAGGGATAGACATCAACTTGCTTTTAAGTACTTATATTACTGTAACCATCATGTCATGAAAGGTCATTGACATCATCAACTACAGAGCCAAGTTGTTTTTTCTTTTCTGATACAGTATTTCAGACAACCATTAGCCAATCTCCATTGTGCTATAACAAACAGAAATTTAGAGATGGGAACTGGGCATTTCTGTCACCCCTGGAGCAAGTGGAGAGAAGAGTGATGTGACATCCCTAGAGCTGCTCACTGGCTTTGGGGGACACTCGTGTCTGTGCTCTGTGAGTTGACCTTTTCCTTCTCTGTGTTTCCTCCTCCAGTAAGTGCCAAGGAAAAGCACTGTCTGATTTTGCATACCTGAACTGCATCACTATAGCCACATCTTAAATGGCTATCTGCAGCTGCTTAGAAGTCCATTGACATGTACAAAAGTGAATGTAAATGCATTCTCTTTAAAGTAATTCACTGCTGCAAAACTCTGCTAGGGCAGTAAAGGCATCCCAGGGATATCTTCTGCCCTTTCAGATTAAGAAAGTCAACAAATACTAGACTTCTAGAAAACCACAATATGAAGTGTTATTTTCAGTTCTCAAAAACCTTAATTCTGCTTTATTTGAAAAATTACCCAATAAACATAACTTCTCTCTTTCTGTCTCAAAAACTGTAAAGAAAGAGAAGCTGCTTTTATTTTCTCTGTGGTCATATTTGCCCTAGTCCAAAAAAAGTACAACTCATCTGCTAAATTTTACAGCTAGGTCATCTTTAACAGCATGCACACGTACAATATAATACTATTTGTTTTTCTTTTTTCAGTTAGCCTCTATACAAACTATATTATTCTGCAGCTTCAGTGTTGAAAAGCTTGAAAACAAAAATACCTCTAAGCTGACTCTAACCATCTTTCTCCATTAAATTTATAAAATGTATAGAAAAATTAAGATTGGAAATGACCAGCTAATAACCCAGCACCTCCATGTTCACCACTAATTCTCGTCCTCAAATGCCACATTCACACACCTTCTAAACACTTCCAGGGATGCTGATTCCACTTCCCAGCACAGCCTGCTCCAATGCATGACCACCTTCCCAGGGAAAAAAATTTTCCCAAATATCCAATCTAAACCTTCCCTGATGGAACTCGAGGCCATTTCCTCTCATCCTGTCAGTGGTTGTCTGGGACAAGAGGAGGACCCTCCTCGCTACAACCTCTTTTCAGGTAGTTGTGAGAGTGATAAGGCCCCGCCTGAGCTTCCTTTTCTTTGGGCAAAATAACCCCAAATGTAGTTTATTATAGGTCTAAAGGCACTAATACATCACTTTATTCTCTGATCACATGTCAAGGTCTGATAGAGCTCCTGTTATTGCACAGAACATTCCCTGATGCCTTCTTTTGGACCCACAGCTCACCCATGCTGCTCTTGCCACATGCTGCAGTTCCTTTCACTAGGAGCAGGACACTAGGATTTTTACCAGCCTTCCCAGGGCTGCTGTCCCCAAAGGAAGAAGAGGGAGGACAGAATGCAACATATTTATTAAGCTTTCTCAAAAATTTGGGGTTGCTGAATTTGAAATTATACAAAGGTGTTATCAGGTATCCATAGTTATTCTCAGTAAATTTTTGCACTGGGATAGCAGGGATTCTACCACCTCCCCACCTAATCTCTTTCAAGGCATGTAATTAGAAGACAAACTGTTGATAAACATTCCCTTAAGCATGATTTAAAAAATCATGCTTACTGAAAAGTAATTGTATACTGTTTTCATCTTTTCAATACAAAGTAGTTGTCTTGCCTAAGGGTAGATATCTGAAAGTTGGTTGTCGATGTCTAGACTCATCAACCTAGATTCCCTTTATAGCCAGCTGAAAGAAACAGGCACCTCCAGGGCATGATTCATCTGTCTGTCTTAAAAGAAATGGTAAGTGAAGAAGGATTTCTTTCTGAAATATATGCCTCAGAAATTAGTGGAGTTGTTCAGGAAATGGTTTTCATATTCTGTGGGAAATGGATTTAAAGAACTGTTTTTCTTCAATACTAGAATGAAGAAAAATGCTTTCAAGAAATTTTCAAGAAAATTACATATTTAAAAATTCCTTCTCAGTAAAATATAAGGCTTATCTTCTCATATTTTCTTCCCTTATGTTTTATAATTCACAATGGAAAAATTAGATTTGGAAATGAAGAGAGGTTTTAATAAGAAAAACTGAAACTTGAGATCAAAGTGGAATATTTTGATCTCACTGGTATCCTTCAATTTGAATTGCCTTTTCCTTATGAAAGGTCACCAAAATTGGTCCATTCCTACGAAAGTTTTGATTTCCATGAAATAGCATTTTTGTAGAAAAATGTGACAACAAATTTTTTTCAACCAGATATACAGGTTATGTGTGAGTGAACAGAATTTTGTACAAATAACTGGTTTTTATCTAGATACCCTCCTTATAAAAACATTTTGCTTTCAATTAACAAAGTTATTTTAACTTTCCATGGCCTAACAAGTAGCTCTCACCTAAGAAAGCGCTAACTGTGGCATAGTTTTGAGAAATGTCTTACAAAGGCAAGCTTCCAATAGAATTAAAATAATTAGACATATAAGATTGTTTTGGGCTGATTTGGTGTCACATTTTTCTTGAAGGATGTGACCAAAAGATTGAAGTATCATACAGTCCCTACTTTCATGTGACCAAATGCAAACAAAGTAAACAAGCAGAATGACATTGTAATACGAAGAATTTGGTCTGGTTCCCCCATAAAAAAATTAGCCAGGGGTTTGAGTTTTGTATTATAAATGATTGATGGCTATCAAGCTATCTGAAACTGCAAAGCTAATACATCGAGCTACAGTATGACAATAATGAGCTGTGACAGTCTAACTGAGTAAGGGAAAGTTTCACAGAACTGGGTGTCTGGAAGAAAGACTTCAAAGTTGACAAATGGCTTCTAGCTAACTTGCTTCCTTCTGCAAGGCATGTTCTAGTGTCGCTGAGAGACAGATGTTAAATGGAGCCAGACAGAACTGAACACACTTCAGTAAATATTTTGCTGATAGGATGATTTACACACCAGAAAGAAGGAACAAACAAACATTTTTAGGAAAATCGGAATGAAATCTTAGTCTTCATTCAGACAATGTGGGATTCATCTCACCTAATCATGAATTGTCTACTATGCAGTATTTACACTCTAAAGTAGCCAACACACTTTATGGTCCATGAAGAGAAGTACATGTTTCTAGGGCACATATTAGATACAAGGTTTAGGATAAACACACCTAAAAAGCATGTATTTGTCTTGCCAGATTTAAAAGGAAGTCTGGGGTAACTGTTTTAGATGCTAATGTTTACAATGGACCCATCACAGATCTTCAAACAGTCTCAAAATCTGTTCAACTACACCAGTGCCTATAGAATATTCTGTAATTAATTTTACATTTTTAATATATTGATTTTTTAAATCAGTCAATTGGATTTAATGCACTGGCAGATATTTTCTATGAACTAATTAGCTAACTGTTTGAGGGAGCAATGAAAACTGGAATATATATGTGATATCCTAGTTAGGAAGAATTTGACCACTATGCATTTAGACTGGCCAGAAGAGGAAAAAGTCTTATCAGCTTCTATGCCACATTAAGTTTTTGCCATCATAAAAACAAATTGTTAACAAGAAGTACTGCAATATTTGCTGGACATGAGGTTAACTCAATGCTTGAGACTGGAAGGTACAGATAGCCCTGCATGTCCCAGCCCAGCCTCTCAGAGCCTCCCCCAGGCCCTCTCCTGAATCCCAGCACCTCCATTTCATCCTGTCTTGGGGCCACCAGTCCCTGGCCCAGCTACATGATGGATGTGCATGTGGCCAGTCGTGTCTCTGGTCCTGTGTGCTGTACCCCTAACTGGTTCCCTCAGCAGAAGGAGCCAGTGTTCCCGGAGCAGCTGTACTGCTTGCTGTGCCCGGGGCTGTCAATGCTGTCCCCTGTGGGATGGCACCTGCTGGCAAGGGCACAGCCTATGATGGGGTCACCCTTCGCTCCTTCCTGAGGGAGCAGCCAGACCCTTGCTGCTACGTGTCACCTTGTTCATGTCCTCTGAGAGACTAAAACATCACTGCTTGCCACTGATTTGTGCAGGCTCTTTGTACAAGCAAGCACTGATCTTTTATTTCAGAGCAAATACACAGATGAAGCACTTTCACCTGAAATGGCAAAGAGCCCTCACAAGTCCAGGCTGGGACAAGCTCTCAATTTCCCAGGCTATTTGAAACATCTCTTCACTGAAATGACATCAGAACTGCCCGATAGACAAAGAGGTGAGATGAGCACTGGGTGTGAGTGTGTATGCAAGTTTGGGAAAAGTGGTTTGCCTGTAGATACGAGTTAGATCCTTGCCATTTCTTCGGCTCCCGGCAGGGAACAGAGCTGCAGGCACTGTAGTGCTCTCGATGCTTGGCATGAATTGGTCACATCGACTGCCATTCAGAGATGTGACTTCCAGAAGGTGGAGGCTGCACAGCAGAGGTAATAAAGATCTTTACTTTTGAATTACAGTTGCCAAAACAGGAACCTGTTCCCAAGCATTTTCAAAATATTAAAAGATGGGCAACATGGCAGAACTGCTGTGGTACAATTGTGTTAGAAACAGAGTTACTGAAAAAGTAACTAAAACACAAAGAAACTGCTGAATCAACACCAAAAATTGCTGAATGGCTGATATGGAAGAGAAATTAATCTTATGGAGAAAAAAATGGTATTGGAAAGAACTGTATAAACAGGATGATGTTTTTCAAGACCTGTGACTAGAAGGTTTAAATGACTGGAGCTATGATAGCATGGCAATATGATAGCAAGTTTCTTCACTGACAAGGAAGTGCTTAGATTAGAAGAACACACAAACAGGAATGTGTGTTATACCAACACACCAAAGCTCACTCTGGCTACCTTTTGTGTATCCAACAGCAGCCAAAGCAAATAGAGAAGAACATTAGAGCAAGGCTGATACTTACACCTGACACTCTACTAGTCTCTAGCCATCCTCATCTTGGGGACTTCTGTGCTTCATACGATTTCTGCTGATTGTAACCTTCAGGGGATTTATTTTCAATCAAGTTATATTGGCCCTTTCAATTAATGGAAACATCCAGACCCTACTGGAAAAGCAATCCCTATCTGGGGCCATCTTTCACCTAAACAATTCTTCTAAGTTCTGTTTTGAACCAGGTTCCTATTGTCTTCATTTAAAGTTCTATTCTTTTATTGGAAAAGGTTTTGAACTGAGATGAAATGAATGTCTCTAGATATGTTTGACTGCCTAATGAGATAAAATTACCTTTTGAACAGTATTCACTGAACCTCAAATTTTTAAGCTGTTTGGACAACAAATTTTAAATATTTTGACATTTCCATGGTTTGAATATCATTGTTGGTCTGTTTTGAAAGTATCTCATTATTCAGTATGTCAGAAGAAAAATACAGTTCTTAGCACACCTTACTCCAGCTAGATAAATCCTAAACATCTCTGGCAAACAAGAGTTTCCTCAATCACTTCCAGGTTATTTTACCTTTTCCCCTCCCTTCTGTTTTTCTTTCTTTTTTAATGAGAGTCTTCTTTAGACAAAATAACTCTTTTCTAGGTCGCATGGTTATTATGTCACACCATTGGGGTTTTAAACAATGCATTTATCAATTGGAATTGCAGAATGGCCAGAAACTTCAGATGCCATCCATATTTTCCATCCATGAATTGAATAGTGCAGGGAGAAAACAAAGTTGCATTTCCCCTTTATATGTTTATCTAAAAGATAATATAGTCAGTTTTTAACAGCATTCCAAGAACATCTAAACACTTCTTTCTGTGTAAGATGGTAATATTAACCTAGTAATCCAGAAAGTAAACCTGTTTTAATTCATCCAACAGGAAAATTAAATGGAAATGGTGAAAATAAAGTAATATTTGTTTACAATAAATAATAATCGTATTTATTCTTTCTTCCTTCTTATTTGATGATGAGTTAAAAGCATTAGGTAAAGCTGTCTTTATAACAGAGTTATCCAGAGATAACTTGACAACAGACCTCCTCTGTTTAGCATAACTGAAACAAGCAAATGTGCATCTTAGCTTTTGTTGGGCTCAAAATACCCTTCACCAAAGCAAGACTTCCAATTTTGTTTCCATGACAATATGCGTGACTTATAAAAGCTGTGGATCTTTTTGCCTAAGAGATGTGACTAAACCAGCAACATTTCATTTGCTTTTGAGTTTGCTTTTTTCTTCTCAGGCATGAGAATACTTTGTTCAAAACGTGTATTTGTAAGGAGTTCTGCAGTCTAAACTTCCACATTGTCGTTCTCTTTTACCTAATTTTCAGCATCCTCTATGTAGGAATGTCCTCTTCTATTTTTATAGTATTTAATCTAATCGTCCTCTGTTTCCTTAGTCTTAACAATACATACTTTCCCTGTCTTTAGTCAGACCAATTTTCTTCCATTTCAACGGAACTACTTTTTACATTGAAGATTTCCCTCTCTTCTGAGGGGAACATAATAGTAGCTCTTCCTTAAAACAGTCTTCTCATATTTGTCTCCACTTTCTATATTATCATTCTCTTATTAGCCCATTCTTGATCAGTTAACATTTCTTCCTTAATACAGGGTCTGTTTGCAACTTTTTAAAATTTTTTTTATATGTCATTTTATTATTTTCACCCCAAATGGTTTCTTGAGTAGTAATTTTGACAAATATTTTATTTTGAAAAATATTTCTCTTCCTATAACCTAATATTAAATGTCCAGATTAATAGATTTTTGGTCACATGAAGACTAGAATCACTGAAATTATTACTTTACAGATTATTTTGAGACCATTTGTTTTTCTTCTTTTTAGTTGTCTTTTCTTTTCTTGCTCCATACTTTTAATTCTTCCCTTATTCTATCAATAAAATGTTCTTATTGTTTCAGCAAAACCTCTTATCAAAATCTGTAAAATTATAATTTGCTACAATTTCATATTTGTAAAGGATAACTAGAAGGGGAACACATTATTGCACTTCCACATGTACATAATTAATCCACTGAAGTTACTTCTTCAAAACAATGCCTTCAGGATCTCACCAAAATTCAAAAACTCTTGATAATTGAACAGAAATAATTATGCTACAAAGTCCAGAAATTTTCACGTTTCAGTGGGAAAACCATATTATTACTATTCCGAAGAAATCTCAAGGAAAAGGGATATTTTTTCCTTTTTATTTCAGTGTTCCTACTGTTTCACAGAATCACAGAATTTGGTCATCCAAGGAATTTTCATCAAGTTCTGAAGTTTGTCGGTTACTAGTGACTTGTTAAGCCACGATTCTGACCCAGGAAGGTGTTTTTATCTATGCATATTTTGCAGTTGAATCAAAATTCTCCAAAGCTGAGAGGAGAATATTTAAATCTTAGCTTTTTAAAATGTAAGGCCATCACCCATTTTAAACTGAAGATTATAAAATAGTCTAAATTTTATGTCATTTGGTGTATAATATTTATTTCTGCTCATCTAATTCATCTTTTGCCTTTTTGAAAAATTAATTAAAATGCATTTTTCATGGCATAAATTAGGTACATATACTTAGGTATTTCTGTATTATTTATGCTTTGATTTTTGTATTGCTGCCTCCTCATGTACTGGAAAGGGTGGAATAAGCATAAAATGGATTGGATCTGGTTCAAGTAGAAATGTCAGCTGTGGTATAAGTGGTGTATCTTATCAGCAGCAAGTAACTAGAGCTACTGTGGAAACCAACAACTGGACCTTTGCCTTTCTGAATGATTGACAGACAAGAAAATATTCCACCTAGATGTCCCACTATCCTTTTCAACACCTTGTGAACACTGAACATCACAGATCTCCTTCTACAGGCATGATGATTTGTAGAGATAGATTCTGTACTGTGAAGACACAGCCTTCCTTTCAGCCTTTGCAGTGTCTGGCAAAAAATGCCATCAATGTCTAAGTATGGGCATATGTCATGCCAGGGATTTCAGTTCAAAGCATGTCAGTAAAATAAGAGAAATTGAATTTCTGGTTTATGCCACGTCCTGCACATAAATACTAATTTCTAGAGTCTTCTGATGCATGTCATGGCTGTGGAGTTGGATTGCTTTAGAAATTGGCATTTTGTTCTGTCAAAAACGTACCATCATTTGAGCACCTCAGCATTGGAGTTCCTTTGAACAGCAGATCTTCTTTGCTGGTAATTTAAATCACTTTTCCATACACAAGAAAATAAGTTTTATCCGGTTGGCATTACTATCCGTTATTATTTGCATTTAGTACACACAGTGCAATCTCAAAAACCCCTGAGGAGGGCACCAGCAGCAATGACTTGGGATGCAAAGTGTGTGTAATTGGTTGAATTTCTAACTCCTGATCAGGCCGGTGTGTACTGGACATCGTCTGTAACAGTTTCATTTAGTTTTGAAAGGAGGTATGGCTATTGTATATGTCCTAGATAGAAAGAATATACATCCTTGCCTACATCTTTGGAAAAATCTCCACCAACCCTGCTTTCTTTGATCTGCAAATATTAATGCAAGTTTAGAATACTTTGATGAATTTTCATGCAGGATATTTTATGCTGTCCTGTTCATCTGGAATGCATTTTTGAAATGGTTAACAGGACAATTAGGGTGATAGAGAGCCTGTGGGAGACTGGCTCTCAGTACACTAAATCGAGAGCTAGAAGGAGAAATGATCACTGCCTATAAATATAAAGATCAGTGTAGGAGTAGAGCTGTTTAAACTAAGGGGCAGCAGTACAGCATAGATGAAGAGAATTTGGCATTAATTCATTCCAGGCTTGAAATTCAAAGAAGGATTTTAATACTTAAAACATTCAGGTTCTGGAAGAATCTTCTAACAGTAACAAAGTGAAAATGTGTTAGCTTGGTGCTTGATTGAGTTATGAAAGAGATTGTGTTACATGATTGCTCGAGGCAGTTGCAATTGGATTTGTTAACCAGAAAGTTGTTCTCAATTTTATTTCCTATTCTTCCAGAATGTTTTTTGTCCATCTCCATGATTTTTGGCCATCTCCAGATTCAAAGTGTGAGAAAGCAATACCCGTAACAGCTGTGTGACTTCAACATGAACAAAACTATTAAGAGTAAGGAATTCTTATAAGAATCTTGTTCTTCTCTGAGGAGGATAATCCAGTCTATGGTCTATTGGACAGCAATAATAGAGAGACTTATTGCAGACATATTGCATATAATTTGCTCTCTTGGCCAGTACATAAAGGTACAGTCTCAACCAAAAAAGTTGAAAATTCAAGTTGGTGTTTCCAAATATTGAGTCCATGTTGAATAATATGTAACATCTCACTTTGAAAAGAGGTTGCTCCCTTGCTGTAGATATTCACTGAGCTTACAGCTGAGATGATGTTAGGTCACCAAAGGACAATCTCACTTAAACATGCTGAAGGAGTCCCAGCAAGTGCAAGAGATTTCATCCAGCAGTGTTGAAACATTCCACTAGGAAAGACGAGTCTCATCTCATCTAACTTTAGATGTCTACAATAGAGCCACTTACTGCTAAGCTAATCACTCTGAGTTTCCTCTTCATCAGTAGGGAGGAAATAAGTATTTATTATATATATCAGGGGGAAAAAACATCAAGGCACAGTACTCCTTCTAATTCTGTGGCCTTTATTTTCAAATGGCAGTATTCCAAGCATAGTAAATTGGAAAGCATGTTAACTGAGTGGTTTAGAATTCCTTTTTAGTTAGATCATTTTTCAACCTGCTTGAAGCAATGGAGTAGACAGCAAGAGATAAAAGAACTAGTAATGTTATTGCCTCTAAGAAACAAATAAGACAATTAAAATACATACCCATGCAGAGTTGCTATGCTTTACATGAACAGCATTTTGAAAGCTTAGCTTCTGTAAAGGTATTTACACATAAACTTTCTTGTAACACTCCAAGAATATAGAATTGGAAATTGTAGATGCAAAGTTATCAAGGGTGACTTCAGTCTGCAAAGGAAAAAAAATATCATCTGCAAATAGCTACCAGTAAGAGCCACATAAACAACTTTTTTTTTGTTTGTTTTGGTTTGTTTTGTTTTTTTGTTTGTGCTTGAAGGTATTAGGAGCTACAATCACCCAGGTTATTTTCACATGAGATGTCAGTGGAGTGGGGTATTGTTTTCAGTTCAATTAAGCTAATTCTACAGGTCTTGTCCCCATGCTCTGCAGATCAAAAGGAGTCTTGGTCTACATCAGAACATTTGTGTATCTTGTTTCTACAAGATTTCTTACCTTCTGTATTTTGGCAGTCTCAGATGGATTTTTATAATTTCGTTTTTCTAGGAGAAGAAATGAGAGAGCAAAAATGTGGGTTTTTAACTGGGGGAGAAGGAAGGCAGTTTGCAAGGAGAGAGATTTTGATAGCAGCACTGCTGGGCAAATCTTTGAGATGCATGAAGGACTTGCCTGAGAAGGGCAAAAAAGCGAAGTCTTCTGATGAACAGAGGAAAAAGAACCACTAGGATTTTAATGACAAAAGGAGTTCTTTGCCTGCCATTTTCTATCCTGGCTAACCCGACAACGTACCTGCCAGAAGTAGTGTGAATATTTATGGTTCTTTTGGACAGTGAGTGTATATGTTACTATCCTGGTCCTGTTCTTTTTGAAGTCTGTAAAAAATCCTTGGTAACTTCAGAAGGCCCAAGAAATCATAAACCCACCAAACAGAGAGATTATTGACTGGAATGTGGGCTCCTGAGGGAAGAGTTTAAAATCTTCATGGATCTTCCATCAGGATTTCTCCAGTGATATGATAGATGTGGTTGATATATTGGTGGGTACTGATTGACTGAGGAAAGAGAAGGATGAGGAGGCCAATTCTAGGAAATGTAGTGACAGTAATTAGTATGTAATACATGCAAGACTATTAGTATCAGCCTTTGTTTTATGGGCAGGCTACAAGCATATGAGGAAGGGGAGCCACACAACAGTGCAGTCCCAGTTAACATGCAGTGAATTTTGTGAGGGACTTTTGGTCCTTGAAAAGAGCCAAAGAAATTTTAAGGATTATAAGAATTGATATAAATTTTAAGGATGATAAGAATTACTCTAGGGATGAAATCAGCAGTAAAACTCACCTGGAAAGAGAAAACAAAAGCATCTCATTAAAATCCAAGTCTACCCTGACTTTGAAATGCAGTTTTCACAAAACCCCAGACAAATATTTGTAAAGATTTGAATGCTGAGATAACTTTTAAAAATGTATTTTTTACCCATTTATATGGCTAGATAGCAGGAGTCTTGCCATGTTTGTCCCTTTACAATGAAAATTGATACTAAGTTACCTGTCAACCTTCAAGAATGTGTCTCAGGCTCAATTTTCTAATAAACAAAAAAGTTACATTATTCGGAGAGGAATTGCATTGAATATATTTTTTAATGGAAAATCAGTTGGTATGGCAGTGGCTGAGTGGCTGCAGTAGATGTGTTTCTACACAGTGTTGTCCAGCTCAATCAAAACTGCAAAGGCTAATAGACTGAGGAGTGTGGTGAGGAACATCTTAAATCAAGCAAGTGTCAGCTGAGCCCCATTTCCTGATTTAAACATTTACACAGATGAATAACCTATATTAAAAAAAGCCAAAACCTAATGAATAAGCAATAAGACACGTGACCTATAGCAATTGTGAACTCTTATCCTCTATATTTAAGATGAGTTCTGTCTCACTCAGCTTTGTCAGAGGAGGATGCTTTCTGAGGCAGCCAGCTCTGCTCAACAGGCACGGAGTGCTGTCTTCCTAATAACCCCTTAGAACATCACCATTGCCTCTTCTGCTTTGCTAGTTTGGGATATGCATTTTGTAAAAAAATAAAATAAAAAAAATCCTCTAACACTGAAAAATTGAAGTAATTTTTTGTTGCAACAAAATAGTGTAAAAAATATTGTTTGTTTTCTCTCTCTGCTGAGGCTTCCTGACTGGGACAGGTTTTATCCTAAGCATGTGTGCTTGGCCTCTTTCCAACATGGCCACTGCCCAAGGGAGCAGGAAAACAGACATTTAGATGTGAAATATTTATTTCTACAATTTTTCCTTCTCTCCCTTCTATATTTTTCTTTTTCAAGTGTCATCACCTTGAAACGATAGGCCCATCAGCCATACAGTAATTTTGGGCAGAATCACAAAAAGGCTGATACAGAATGCAATCAGCAAGGAAGTGAATTGGGGTGTTTAATTAATGGCAATGAACATGGCTCTGTTGACTGTGTCTTATCAAGCAAATCTGATATTGCTTATACTTGGATTAAAGGCATGGTTAATACAAGTTATTGGTGTAATATCTTTAAATTTATGACATTCTGATAGTATATAAAATCAATACAACTAACTTCAAAGAAATTAAAAACTAGACAGGCAATATATTGCAAAATGTAATCATATTTGTAAATTGCAAATCAGCCATTGGGGTGTTTTTAGCAGGTCCTGCAGAGATCTTCTCTTTGTCGTATTTTGTGCAATGTCTTTATTAAAACTGAGAGAAAACATAGTATCAGTCAATGAGGTGGATGAAATCCCTATATGACTGAGAAGTTGAAGGGGTTGAAACAACCTGAAGCATCCCACTAAACGGGAAACTAATAGATGGACCATTACCAGTTGAGAATTGTATCAATTAGTGATCATGAGATTGTAGAGTTTAAAATCATGAATGAAATGAAGAAGACAAATATTAGAATCATAACTCTGGACATTTGGAGAACAGATTTTGGCTTATTCTATGAACTTCTTGGCAGTGTCCAGTAGGGAACAGAGGACACCAGGGCACAGGAGAGCTTGTTGAATTTCCTCAGAGAATAAAATCCCTCTATTCATATGTACAGGAAGGTGAGCAAGTGTGGCAGAAGGTCAGCATGGATTAATAGGGAACTCCTGAATGAGATCAAACATCAAAAAGAAATACATGACATGAGGAAGAAGGAATGGAACTCTCAGGAGGAATGTAAAGATGGTTGTTAAAGAACGCAGGATGAAGCTGAGAAAAGCAAAGCTCATCTAAAGCTGGGACCAGTAGTGAATGTGAAGGACAAAACAAAGGAGGTCCCTAAGTACAGAAATGCAGCAAAATTAAGGCAGAAGAAAATTACTTACGCGGGTTTTTGTGGGCAGTAGTGCAGGGGCTTTGCACCACTTCATTATTGATGTGTTGATCAGTCTTGTCTGTCTTCTTCTCAGAGCCAGGCTGAAACAGTTTATTTGTGTTCGGGCTTGGTTTTTTATTATATTTTATCAGAAAGTACAGAAAATATGACAGCACTTCCAGCTCCTTGCTAGAAGTAGGGAAAATGGTTACAGAGGTAACTGCTACAAGGTCTTTTAAGGCTAAACAGTCCAATAGAGAATTAACATCTATATTATTTATACTTTTGACCCAATAACTACATTCCCGTAACCTTTAGAGTGACACTAAGTGACCAACTAGAAACTACTACCTGAAAACTGTGAAGAAGAAGAAAAAAGAAGAAAGATGAATAAAGAAAGAGACAAAGCTCAAAATCTTCCATCTTGTCCTATAACTATTACTATATTATAAAACCCTTAAATTTAACACTCATCACCTTGTGAAAGCACACACTTTTAATTCACTACACACTCGTGATTTCTACTTCACCACTCACATTTAGAAGCCGTCTCCAAGGCTTCAGGTCAAAAGCAGTGTTTTCCAGGAGGTCTGTGCCTGAAAGCACAGAAAGCTCAAAAACCCCAGATTTCTGGGATCCAACAGGTTTTAAGTGCATTAACCCCAGCACTGGCAATTTTTAGATCGATCTGGTGATTTTTTGGTGGATCTGGCTCATTTCTATTATAAATGTAACAATGAGTATAAAGATACAGTAAGCTATATCCTGAGTACTGGAATATTTCTTTGTGTCTTTGGACAAATAAAGTCAATAGGAAGTACACAGTCCTGGTAGCAGTTCCCAGGGTACCCAAATGCACAGATGAAATTTGCCTACTGATACATACTTGACATATTTGAAGTTACAAACTGATCCATCTGCCTACCACTGCCAAGCACAGGGCCAAACGAAATTTTTCAGGCATCTTGTTCCTCTTATAAAGCCTAACAAACAACCACAAACCAGCAAGTCATTCCACTACGGACAGCAGAAAACTACAGTCATCCTCCACCCTCCAAATTTTGTAGACAGACAAAAACAAAGCAGTGAACCAAGTACCAAACTTTAA
The DNA here is from genome assembly GCA_037013685.1 of Acridotheres tristis. NCBI lineage: Eukaryota > Metazoa > Chordata > Aves > Passeriformes > Sturnidae > Acridotheres > Acridotheres tristis. The sequence continues at coordinate 83,024,938 of CM072887.1, read as the reverse complement.
TAATATACTGAATTATATAGAAGAAATCATACTCATCAAGAGTTATTAAAACTCTAAAGACTTTGGCACTAACTCTGTAAAGTAAATTTTGAAAATTATTTTTACAAACTAAAACTCAAGAAAAAATGAACCTTCCAAGTTAGTAGGTCTGGCACAAAAATATTGAAATGAAGTAGCTGCCTCCAAAAGGTTACTGGCAGGGTTTCAGAAAAAAAGATAGGAAAGCCTGAGAAAACAAAGAGTTGATTTGTCAGGGGTCATGGACTGCCTAGCTATTACTGAATTTCTCTGTAGACAATCTAACAGAAAAAGGAGGATTTTTAGCACTATGATTCATGTTATCTTCTTTTTCCACCTTACTTATTTCAGAGCTGACAGGAATTCATAGGAGTCATGCAGTATGCTGCTCAGCTGGAAGTTAGTCAAAGAAATATAGATTTAAGCATGCAGTATTAGAAACCCTTCTCAGCAATTCGGACTAAACTTTTTCTTTATGAGATCTAAGGGACAATAATTACTATAGAAAGGTCAAAATCAGCTAACAGCTAAAATTAGGTAACAAGAAGTGAAGCACCTACATTACCAGTTACTTTTGAAAATGCCTGTGAGGAAGTCTTTAAAGGCTAGTGCTAGAACTTCTTAACCCAATAGTTGCTGTTGCAATTGTCTTCACTGCAAGAAATCTCTTTCATTTTCACTTACAAAGAAAGCTTTTCCCCTAGTAATTTTCATTATTTTTCCATAAATTTCTATTTTTAGGAACTCTCCAGGCAGATTTGAACTTCAGCTGTCAGAAGCAAACAAAATTCTACTGGATTACAAAGTGCAGCTAAAGATTTGGCTAAATATCTAAAATTAGGGAATGAGAAATAAAAAGCCTGGTTCTAGGGAAGCAACGTTTTGTATTTAGTTGGAAATCAGCATGAGAAATGTCTTGCCATTTCAGTCAGAACACTGCTCCTTTCAGAACAGCAACAGAGAAGAGCAGTCCCTTCCTTCCAGCTCCGAGAGTAAAGAGAAGTTTCTCCTGCCAAGAGAAAATATCCCATGAGTGAAGAAGTAAATATATGAGTAACAGACCAAAGGTGTTTGAATGAGATAGAAAAGCCAGACGATTCCAAGAAATTATGCAATGGAGAAGGATGGAAACAGTGAAGCAAAATAAATAATAGAAAAGTTGGAACAAACCATTAGGAAAACCCTAAAAACCTCTACAACTACCTACCAAGGTATGACTATTTGAAAAGAGGTGTGACTATTGAGAAAGATAAAAGAGCATCAAGAACACTTTGTATTTCAATAGAGACATTTCTGTACCAAATTCTGCATTCTTATAGTTGATAACATTTCATAGGAAATTGTGAAACAAATCTGAATAAACAGGAAAGTGCACAGGATATCTGGTTTTAGATTGGACATCCATGTGCTCGTGGGACAGCTGGGAGAATGTCATTAGTTGTAGTGCTTGTGGTTTTGAGTAATGCTTGCTTTTTAATAAAGCTTGACTTGATTATTCTAATTAATAGAAAAATTTCATAGGAATCTACTTTTCCAGTTCCAGACTTGAAATTTTTCTAAAATGCTAGACATTACATCAGAAATTTTTGAACATTTTGGAATTTTTAGTTTTCCTTTTTTACTTTCATTGGCTGAAGTCCATGCTTTTTCAGGTGATTGAGAATAATAACCTCTTTGTAGCCATTTTGTCTATTCCGCTACCCACAGCGCCTTCCATTGTGCATACACCAAGATACCTGCTGACCTGACAAGAGTTTGTTAAGGTCAAGTGCTCTTTTCAGAAATCTCCTCTTGACTTTCTTCACTCCTGCAGTTTGTATTTCTTTCTATTTTCTTCCAGCATGATAATAATGCAATGTTAAGAGGAACAGTGCAGGTGAAAAACAGAGTGGATATAAATCTGCTATCTTAATTTTAGATGTAGATGGAGATTCAGACAGCCCAAAAAATCTCTTCAGGGTGTAATTAGCCTTTTTACACAGAGCAAGTCAAGAACTGCAAAGTTTTATTTGATTAGCTTCTAGCTGCCAGTTTTCACCTTTTCATTATCACTGTGTCCTGTCAGTTTGAGGCTGTTGTAGAAGCTGCTTCATGTTAGCATCAACAGGAGGTGAAACCCCACATGAACCAATATGTAAGGCCCAGATTAAAAACAGAGATCTTGCATTTCTGCAGAACAGCAAAGGCACAGGAATGAAAAAAATGAGGACTTCTGTAATGAAAGGTGAACCTGTTGCTGGAGGAAGAGGGACAGTCAGTTTCTTAGGAACATGCTATCTGAAGACCTATGATAGCTGAAAAGCCTCACCAGTATAAGAAAGCAGACTTGGTTATCATAAAATTGAGCTTAGTGACTGAAATGAAGTAAATCTAAAGCCTATCAAGTTTTAAAGGCAACAAAACATTTGACAAGTGTCAAAACCACTAGAAATAGAAATATATTTTTTTTTACATAATTCAGTTATTTTCTCTATTAGGTACCTAATCTAAGCACAGCCTCACTAAAATGTAGGTACTTTGAGTGAAAGAGAAGCTGATCTCTGCTTAACTCCCTCTGTTACTGAAACAGTGGAGATTTGAAGATCTCAGCAAGGAATTCTGGTCATCAACTAAAATTACAGTAAAAAAAGTTACTAAAATAACAAAGGTAATAATTTACATTGTTTTGCTGAAGTATTCACTGTCCATAGAAACAATGGACTTCCTTTGAACAACACCCTTTGTCTCTTGGATAGTGGTATATTTCTGCAAGAGCTATGCTAATTATCAAAATTTTCCCACTCTGCCACTATCTCTACCTATTAACAATTTATCTGTTTGTCCATTAAAGCCATCACAGGAAAATCAGAGCTTTGGAAGGTTCATTAAAAAATCAAGTGTTATTTTGGAATTTTTTTGAGAATGAAAATGCAAACTGTGGGAAGAGAGAGACAAGAGGAGGCTAGAACTGTAACTTCATAATTTTCAAGGATGCTACCAGTGCATTTTTTTACTTGAACATTTCCAGAACCTAGGCTAAGTTTGTTTTCTCACAGCCTATTCATATCCTGTCTCCTACAGGGAACACTGAGAAGCACTGAACCCTGAGTGTTTTTGAAAAGCTGCTCCAGAGCTGTAGAACTTCTTGAGTTAATGGAGGTACTCAATGTTCTGACTTTTTTTTCTCAACCTGTTCACTCCCCAGCAATCTTTTCACTGAAATATTGCTATGATGAAAAAAGGAAAAATACCCAATTGAACCCTGTAAAATACTCTGTAGGAAGGTCTGGCATATGAGCGTCTAGGCACAGATGACTTGAATCATGCTTAATCATTGTATTTTGAATGCAAAAGTGACAGAAATTGCTGCTAAATAAAAGCATTTGGTCCCAGTAAAATTTAATTCTCCTGGTTTGGGTGCAACAGACTCACACCTGTTATATGTGTGAGTTAATAGCAGCAGTGATGGAAGTCTGGTGATAACGCCCCATGAAGACTTGTCATGATTCGAATTCTGCATCTTCTATGTATTACCCAATTTCAGTGCAATCTCAATCTTAGAACAGAACCCACAGGTCTCTATAGATAACACTTAATATACTTTTTGAAGAACAATGCTTGACAATGATGTACTCTTCTGTTGTATTGACATATTAGTTTGGTCTGTTTATGACACAAATTCTACTCATGAATATTTAAATGGTAGTTAATTACTCTTTAATTCATGCACTGCAGACTAAAAAACCTTGGTAATGTCATAATCCACCAGAAGCAGAATTTTGGATGCATAACAGCAAATAGTTGCCTTTTTCTTTTTTTGTGTGTTAAAGACAGAAGAAACATTGAGGCTTTTTAGTTTGCTTGATATGATTTCATTTTGTATGTGAAAAAAATACCAGCTGGTTATTGATGAGTTACTTTCACTAGTCTGTTTGGAAGGAAGTTGATTGACTTGTTAGTAGACAATTGTCCATGAATATAATGAAGAATATGTGGATGTCATTATAAATATGGGTTTGACATTTATGTTGGTGTAAGTCTGGATATATGCTTTGAAATTAATGCAGCTGCAGTGATATCAATCCCAGACAAATTAGGTCAAAGGAATCCCAAAAGGTAAACAGAACTACACCAAGCCAGTCTCTGATACATGAAAGGAGTCTAAAAACAAAGTGGAATTATGGATCTGGCATTTGCAATTGTGCCAGTGCCAGCTTAACCAAGCTAGTGCAAATAGTAACTGTGAAGATACAATGGCATGGTCTTCCATGCACTGTAGTATCTTCAAAACTTCTTCCAGTTCTTGAGTGCACTTTTGAAAGTTTGCATTGCTGCATATTCCTTTCAACAGTTAGACTGATCTTATAGAGATTCTATGCCACATGCTGTTATGAAGAATATCTTGTGTTATCAAGAATACCTATACTTCTTAAAAGGTCTACTTTACCTTATCTTACCAGTGGTGAAAGAGACCTAATTTCCAAATCCTTTGAGTCTTCAGGGATTTTTACATGTTTGAAAATCAATGAAGTACCATCCTACATTTTCTTTGCACATCTGCATGTAATTATCCAATGTACCATGCAGGGTCCAATTCAATCAAAGAGGACAAGAAATTAATTTTATCCCCATTATCCTTTTAACTACGGGTTCCTTAAATCTGGAATGAGTCCATAAGACCTTGTGGAACCAAGGCAAGTGAAAATAATGAATTTATTTTGGTCTTAGATACAGTGAACCAAAGACTCCTTTCCCTTGTCCTTAGGGGACATTTCCTGTCATATAAAAAAGACTGCTGAGCCTCTACCCAACAGATTGACCTTGTCCCAAGCTATTTTCTTTATCTTGGATATGACACTATGTGCAGGGTATCAATGGCAAGGTTTTGCTAGTGGGGGACCTGCAGGGATGGCCTCTCCTGGAGGAGGTCAGAGACTGCCCTGTGCCAAACATGGACAGTTCAAGCCAGATCAGCAATGGATCCTGTTCATGCCAAAGCTAAAGTAAATTGGAGGAATTAGTGGTGCCTCTGTGAGGACACATTTAAGAAAAGGCAGAAAACACAAAGGGTAATGGAACAAGTGAAAAAGAGGGGGAACAACAAGACCACAGCAGTAAGATATGCTCCATGGTGGAGCTGGTCACATCCCTGAAGGAACTATATGGGGTGCTTGCACTGGAGCAGGTACTTCCTTGGAGAGACTATGGCCCATGGAGGAGTCCACACTGGAGTAGAAGAAATTAAGAAGGAAGGGGCAGTGGAGTAAAAAAAGGAACAAAGCAGCACAAAGAAACAGTTACATACTGGCCCCAGGAGCCTGCTTCATCTCTTGCCTCGCTGTCAGAAATGCGTGTAAGCTGCTGTGAAAGGAAATGGAGTGGAGACTGGGAAGCAAGGAGGAGAGGTGTCGGCACTGCATTTGAAGTTGTGAGTGGGAGAGAAAAGGTGTCTTCGCTAAGTGTTTAGATGCTCGTTGTTTTTGTTGCCCAAACCTCAAAACAGCAATTAAATGCTTTAAATGAAATTCACAGGTTGAGTCTGCTGTGACAACTTCAGTTATTGGTGAATGATCTTTGTTTTGATACATGAGTTCTCTTATTCTTGTCCTTCTTCTTTTCCTTCCATTCTCACTGTGAGAAGGGAAAGAGTGAGAAAACTGTGTGTGCTTGGGGGCTGGCCGGAGCCATCCCACTACACACCAGACTTGGCAAAGCATCCTGTCAGCGGTGGCTACCAGCAGGACAAGGTTTTCACTTGCCCCTTGCTGGCAGTTTGACATACACCTACGAATCTTTAAGGACTGCAAAACCCGAGTCTTCCACTTTGCCCATGATTAATATGGATATTATGCATGGACGATCCCCAAACTAATTCACCGAAGGTTACAAATGAAAGGGCTTTGTTCCGGGAAGAGTTTTCTTGTCAGGCCTGCAGGAGGAGCGAGCTGCTGGCCGGGAGCCGGGCGGGTACCGGCCGCTGGCCGTGGTGCTGAACAGGACCTCTCCGCTCCTGTCGGAACTAACAACTTCCATGGGAGTAACTGATAGTTGAAAGAATGAACACTTTATCTGTAACTTTAAAAAAGCACCATATACTTAGACAACTGGTGCAAGAATCATCTATGAATAAATGAATTTTTTCCCTACTTATACTCAACAATCCATATTAATGCTGTTACCCCATGGTTACTGGCACCTGCCCACTCAGCTCAGGGTGATGTAAACAGAAACATTTACACTTAGTATTTGCAGATTTTCTACATTAACTGACATTTTTCAATTTGAAAATACCTATGTTTTTTGGAAAGAAATGGGATTAACACCACAATTAAATCTATTTGTGGAACAACCAAATGGAGGTGGGAGAAAACAAATTAATCTATGTATCATGGATTCATGGTGTTTAACATCAAAAAAAGTGCTAGATTACTCAGCCTGACACTTTGCCTTTCATAAATCCTCACATTTTACTCACTTAACCTTGCCTTGAACTCAGATATTGATGTGGTTAAAATTGCCTTCTGAAAGGAAGATAGGCCTGAATTTTTTAAAAAATGACAATATTCTTCCCTTCCCCCAGTATTACTACTTTCTCTAAGAGGGAAGAGAACTTGGTATTTTCTTTATAAAGAAAACATATCCAAGTAACCTCATCATTTCCTCCTTGCTAAAAAGAAGCACTTAGCTCTTTAAGTCTTTCATTATATATTTGCAGTTCATTTCTGCTCTTCCCTCTAATTTTTAGCACCAGTTTCAAGACATATGTAGCACACCTGGAGGTGGCACAGCAGCGTCACCAGTATCACATTGCCCTTCCCTCTAATTTTTAGCACCAGTTTCAAGACATATGTAGCACACCTGGAGGTGGCACAGCAGCGTCACCAGTATCACATACAGACTAAAAAACATTTCCATGTTTCTATTCACTACTTTTTTGCATATTCACCATTTGTACTATCTCTTTGTGTTACAGTATCACAATGAGAACTCAGATTCTTGTCAATTGTGACTCCTCAATTTATTTTAAACTCACTATTTTTCTGCTGAGATTTCAGTATTCTGCAGGGATAGCTGTATCTTGCTGTATTAAATTACAGTTTGTTTGAATAGACAGGTTTACCAGCTGACCTAAATCATACTGAATTATCTACATTCACTGTTAGTTACCATTCTGTCAACCCTCATGTCATCTGCAGCTTTTATTAATGCTGATTTTATATTTACTTTTAGGTCACTGAGGAGAATGTTGAACACTGTGAAATTTAGTCATAAGGAAATCCATCAGAGACACACCACTACCCTGGGATGATTCCATATTGACAGAGAATGTTGCAGACTATAATTTCTTGAGTCCCCTTATTATGCACTTTGCAGGTATTGTGTGGTCCTAATTGTTTAACTGAATGGCACGAGGTGCTAAGTCATACTCTTTACTAAAACCTACATTAAATCATCTCAGTTCTTTTAGCAAAGGAATTCTTATGTCAAAGAAGTAAAATGACCTACTTTCGTGTTAACTCAAAATTTTATCTTCTTACCTTTTAATTCCCATTAAAGATAGTTTATGAAAGATTTCATTGCAAATATTGTGTGGTTTTATTCTGCACTGGTCTCATGCTAAATTGGCATTATAAAATACTCTCCCACTCTTATTTTCATTATATATTCCCTATATATTCCCATGCTTTAACATTTCCTTTAAGCAAATATTCTACAATATTCTTTTTACTGTGGTGAGCTATCTTCTACACTGTATTATTCAGAGCAGCCAAAGCTGACTCACGAAAGATTCATTATTTGTTGTTCCATAACTGCTGCTATTTACACACATTTCCTATGGGATGTTTCCACTCTCCAAACCACAGAGAACTCAGAGACGGAGTGCAAACTGGATACTAAAAGATAAGAGGTGAAATAAGGACTGTAGTGATACAACCATGAAAAAAGTCACATCTGGAGGTCTGTACTGGTAGGGAGTAAAGTAGGAAAAAGATTTAGGCAAGGAAGTTAATAATGTTTAGACTGCAATATTAGGATATAAAATTTTCTTCATAGCTCCTTAATGTCAAGGAATTACTTGGTTTTGTCTGGTAGAAATGAAGCTTGGTGTTTCACGCCAAAATTATACACACTGTAGCATTTTAAAACTGAGCATGAATATTTACAGTTTAAAGGTTCTAATTTAGACATGAAACAGTAAATCAAGGACATTTTGAGAAAAGCAGCCAGTCAATCTTGAATAAGCCCCTGAACAACCAGAGACTTTTTTTCAGCACATATGGTTGTCTAACAGGGTGCCTCAGAACAGTGGGTGATATTATGTGCCATATGTGCTGCTATACCAAAGAATTATTTGGTTTCTGGTAACATGAAACCCAAAGACTAAACTATAAAACTACCTAGCTCTTCTTAATCAATATCAGCATCTTATTATTCCATATATATTTAATTGCATTCTTAGTGCGCTGAAAGAATGCCTTTTAGCTGTCAGCAGAAAATATGAGGAGGAATGTTTTACATAAGTAAGACAAAAAGTTCTAAGTTTTTAAGGATTATTATCTTGCTATTCATTTGATTATTGGAAATGCTTTACTGGAAAAAAGTCAAAGAAGAGTGACTAACAAAGCAAGCAGTGTGCAGGTTCTGATATCTTGTCTCATAAATTTAATAGCAAGGCATAGAATTTATCTTCAAACCCATAAAGGTGTGATAATATGGTAAGAAATATTTTCCTGACCAAAACTTATTTGGTATCTTATATTTAGAAATTCATACATTCAGAGAGCTCCAAATTCCATCAGGTCTCTAAAACACCTTTGCAATAATGAACTTTGAATCACAGAATCATAGAATCATTGAAGTTGGAAAAGACCTCTAATATCATTGAGTCCAACCACTAACCCAGACCCCATTTTTATCACTAAACCATATCCCCAAGTGCCACATCCACACATCTTTCTAACACTTCAAGAGACAGTGATTCCACCACTTTTCTGGGAAGACTGTTCCAAAGTCTGACTACCCTTTCAGTGAAGAAATCTTTCCTAATATGCAATATAAGCCTCTCCTAGCAACTTGAAGCCATTTCCTCTTGTCTCACTTGCAACCTGAGAGGAGAGGCCAATCCCCACCTGGCTACAGCCTCCTTTCAAGTAGCTGTAGGGGGTGATAAGGTTCCCTTTGAGCCTCCTTTTAGCCAGGCTGAACACCCCCAGCTCCCTCAGCTGCTCCTCAGAGGACTTATGTTCCAGATCCTTCACCAGCTCCATTGGCCTTCTCTGGACTCGCTCCAGCACCTCAATATCCTTGTAGTGAGGGGCCCAGAACTGGACACAGCACTCAAGCTGTAGCCTCAGCAGTGCTGAGTACAGGGGTACAGTCACTGCCTGGTCCTGCTGGCCACACTGTTGCTGACACAGGCCAGGATGCCACTGGCTTTCTTGGCCACCTGGGCACATGCTGGCTCATGTTCAGCTGCTGTTGACCAGCAGCCCCAGGTCCTTTTCCCTGCATTGCTTTTCAGCCACTCTGCCCCCGGCCTGTAGCACTGCAGGGCATTGCTGTGACCCAGGTTCAGCTCTTGGTACTTGGCCTTTTTGAACCTCACACCATTCGCCTCTGCCCATTGATCCAGCCTGTCCAGATCCCTCTGCAAAGCCTTCTTGCCCTCCAGCAGATCAAGACTCCCACCCAACATGGTGTCATCTCCAAACTGACTGAGGGTGCACTTGTCGTGTCATCCAGATTACTGATAAATTCATTAAAGAGAACTGTCCCCAATACTGAGCCCTGGGGAGCCCCACTTGTAATTGGATGCCAGAGGGCTTAACTATTCACCATCACTCCGTGGTCCATCCATAACTTCATTGCACGTGATGCAATATACATTTAAAACTTGGCCTAAAATTCTGATAATTCAATTTGTGCAATTATTTCAAAATAATTTGTGGAATCTGATTTCTGAAAGGCAAGTATTCAATCACTGTGAAATTGAAAAATGTTTGAGGTTTCTTAGTACGAATATTTTGTGGTGAAGCACCTACATCACCAGTCACTTTGCATGTGAGGAAGTCTTTAAAGGCTAGTGCTAGTACTTCTTAACCCAATAGTTGCTGTTGCAGTTGTCTTCACTGCAAGCATTTTCTTTAATTTTCACTTACAAAGGAGCATTTGCTCCCCTAGTAGTTTTGACTACTTCTCCATAAATTTCTATTTTTAGGAACTCTCCAGGCAGGTTTGAACTTTAACTATCAGAAGCAGACAAACTTCTACTGGATGACAAAGTTCAGCTAAAGATTTGGCTCCCCCGCCAAATACAGAAATCAATGAGATTTCCTGGACTGAGAGCAAGTTTTAAAGTAAACACATTAATGCAAGTGTGCCATCATATCTGTACTCTGCATCTATCCTCTGCTTTAAAAAATAAAATATTCTATACACAAATGTACTTTACAGAAAAAGCTCTAAGAACAAGTGGGATGTCATATAAAAGATTTGAAAATGTAACAAAAGGCTCTGGATGTCAGAGGACAGTATAGGGTGGGTCTTTGTCACTGTTGGTGTGCTCTTTGCTGTCAATCAGCTCTGCTAGAAAAATGAAGAGGTCACAACCTCGCCCCTTTCAGCTGGCACATCAGAAGACCAAAGGAAGAACAGTTCACATGAAATGGTCTCACATGAAGAGGAAAATGCTACGTCTTCTGTGACTCTTACACTCTGACAGATCCTATCAGATTAGCTTTTCTTTCTTCTAATTTCCAGCAGCTGCTGGTGTTTGGTTATTCAAATGTACTTATTCAACTCCAGCACCAGTTACAATCACAAGCAAGATAACTTATATCTCTTGCTTTTCTAGAAGCCTCATTTCTATGTTCAGGCACTATCACAGAGGTGTCCAACACCATGCTTAGACAATTTTGTTGTGAGGTAAGATCTCCCTTAGGAGGCACCAGCATTTATTGGTTTCATCTACTGTTTTTCCCAATGCACATTACCTTTCAGGATATGCATGTACTTTTGGTCTGGGAGGTGACAGGGTCCAAAGATTTGTTTTGTTGTTACTTACCTTGTAGGAAGGAGATTATAACTATAGCATCACATTAATTAAAATTGTGAACAATTACAGAAGTGTAATAAGGAAGCTCTTGTAAAATTGTAAAAACAAAGTTGTGTGTACATTTAGTACAGAAAAGTAACAATAGCAATGCTTAAGGTTCCTCTTGATAGACATTAGGAACAGGAAATGCAGTGTATGCGCTGAGTGCACCAATTAGCTTTAACTGCCCTGAGAACATCTGGTAGCTCCACCTCTAAATCCTCAGCCTCTGGCCCAATAGCTCCATTTAAGCTCAGGCTCAGGCCCAAGTATTTGCCTGAACTACACTGTAGGTAGGTCTGTATCCAGCTCTGTTCCTTGATGATCCACGCTTGCTGGATCAAAGTTCAGGGCATCAGCTGGACTTCCTGAATTGACCTCAAGCCTAACATGTCACTTTGAATATGTCTGATCATTGGACTGTTGTCTGAGCCTGTTGCTGTCACCAGCCTTGTTGTTAGTCTTGCTTGGATAGTGGGGGACTGTGCTCTTGTCTGTGGTCATTGTTTTTACTTACCTGCACTGTGGTCAGCTCCTTGTCTTCTCTCATGAAGTGACTCCCTTCTTGTTGCTCCTTAACATAGCGTATTGTTTACTATGTAAACCAGAGGCATAGGAATCATGATTTTTTTAGTCCACTTACAATTTTGTCATTGGATCCCAGTTTTTAAAGCAGTCAATCAGAGCTTTTTAGTCTTTGGCTATATAAACAAGTGCTGCAGTTAACTATTGATGTCTTTAACTTCTAAGCTTTTCAAGGGAGGATGCTGTTTAAGAGGCTTTAACCCATTTGCTTTCTGGATTAGAGACCTAAACCACCAAAATGTCTTAATCCAACCTTTAACTGGTAGAGGCTTAATTCTTCAGTGTGCAACATACTTTCAAAATGACTCAGCATTCACTCTGGAAAAAAAGATACTGGTAGTTTTCTGTCAAATCTTATCCAACTTAAGCCGATTTTCTCCCGCCTGAAATGCCAACGCAAGATACTGCACAAAGAATGTTGCACAAAGAATGTTGCACTCCTTTTACAGGTCCCCTTTGGTGAACATTTGATGTGTTGTCTAGATTAAAAAGCAGATTAAAAAGTATCTGTATCTGTAGGTGCTGAAGGCTAAAATAATACTGGGTAGAGAAGGTATCTGAGTCTTACTTTCATTCTTACTTCTTGACTTCACAGTGTATGAAACGTGGAAACAGGAGACGTCTTTCTGAGCCAGGACATATTGTCCAGCAGAGAAAGAAATGGTTCCATTTCAAGACTGGAAAAAAGCCTCTTGGTTCTTGTAAGATCAGACTGGCTTCTGCATTAGGAGCTGTGATTTGGGAAGGCAAGAAGTCATAAGGCTTTCTTTACCTACACCTTCTTGATACCAGTAGGTTGAACAAGGAGAGGTTCTTGTATTAGAGGTATTAGGTCAGGCCAGTTGGAGAAGTTTAGCTCAGTTCACACTTCAAAAAAGCACTTTCAGCCTTCAAGCCAACATTGGATTATTTAAGTTATTTTTAGGAATTGACTGGTTTGTGTTGTATTGAACCAAGAAAAGGAATTATTTGGCAGAGGTGATAGTTGGTGTAGAAGAAAACCTTGCTGAAAGTAGAGACAACTGACCTCCAAATGTCTGTGCCAATTGTGAAGTACTCTAAGTTATCAATACAGGCACAGTTTATGATGCTGGTCCAATACACTTCAGACTTAGTTATACTGTTTGGATGTTCTGGCTTAGTGGGTCAGAATGACCAAAAACATGTCAAGCAAAATAAACAGGCCTGCTCTTCTGGGAACCATTTTATAATGCCAAATAGTGGTGCCAATCATAAGCTCGCGTTGAGATTATCAATGTGAACTTCCATCTTCTGTCTTTCACAAGCAGTGGAAAGGTTACAATAGACCAGTTAGGGCAGCATTCAGATTTATACATGCATTTATCTAACGTCAATTAGATGTCACAGAATATTCTGCTCGGAATCTTGTATGCCCTTTAGTCATGTCTGTCAAGCCCACGCAAGAGTCTGCAGCACCTACAGGTTTCCACTAGATGCTTCTTTTTATGTAGCTAATAATTTTAATTGGATTAGCACTGTTATCTAAAATAATTCTTATTATATAAATGGTACTGTTCACAGCTCTCAGATCTATGTTCTTAGACCTCTGCAAGCAACTCCAAGGACTGCCTCGTGTAAGTCTTCTTGTTTATCAACAGCCTGTTTTAGGGAACCAATATATGTTTAATTCAAACTATTCATTGACTGGAAATTGATTAATCTTAAAACACAAGACCAGCTAAGTAGTTCTAGATTTATCTTTTGGTCACAAGTATTGTAATTAAATTTATTATGCTTTGTCACTAATGACATGATTATATATAAATAACACTGAAGAATTTCAATAATAGTGGCTGTCTTTAAACTTTCATTTAATATTAAAGCATGAATGACAGTAGATTTGCCACCTCAAGACACTGTCAGGCACCACAAAACCTTGACAATCTGTGCAAGTTTAAATTGGTATAAAATCAGGCATACACTCTCCCCTGACAGCAGTCTGTTGTAATGCAGGGGTTTAGTCTTCTCATGTCATTAGGTCTTCCTAGGGTTTTGTTCTGTTTTACTTTCAAATAAGATTATTAGGGACTGGCTAATGTTTTTTGAAGCTCCATAGTAGCAAGTTACAGAGCTGTTTGTCATATAATGTAAGCTGAGCTGTAACAATTCTACAGCAATTGTACATGTTTGAAAATCTGGATTCATAGGCTCATGGGAGCTTAATTTCACTGAAATCACTAACTAAGCTAATTGGGGCCCAGAACAGCAATTTTGTAAGTATTTCCATTTAGTTTGATTATTCTTCCCTGCAAATTAAAATGCTAAAGATGTGCTATCCCACATTTGTCAAAGGTTAAAACTGTGCACGTTGGTACCTGACAAAGACAAATGGCTGAATCATGGCAACTTCAGTGTGAGCTACAGACCTATCAACTCCAGGCCTCTGAAATGGGTTGAGATACTGCAGTGATAAGTTTCCTTATTTGCAACCATTCAGATCAGGCTCTTATTGACATAGACAAGAAGTGATTACAGCATGACAACTAGAAAGAGAATGTTATTTTGCAAGATTTTTTAATATATATTAGGAAAATCATTAATTAAAATACAAATAACACTATTAAAATCAGACTTTTTTCCATATTTTTTCCATTGTTGGTGTTCACCCTTGATAATGCATGCTATTCATTAACTTCCACTGGGTCCACCAGTACTGAGTAAGTTAAATTGAGTTTATTTGTTTGCATTCAAAGATGTTTTCGCAACTGCATGCTTCACTTTTCTAAATACTCTCAGGTTTTTAAGTACTGCTTAGGAGATACCAAGTCAAACAATTCCTGCACCTACCTTGCCATACTGGTTTTTGTCCTGCTTTGTCTAGTGGGAATGTTGTCATTGCCATAGAAACCACTATAAATGGGGCAGAATGTTTCACACTGCCATTCCAAAGAAAATCTCCTTTGATACTGATACTAAAAAAATTTAAATCCTCGATACCCAACCTGACCAGCTTTTGCTTCCCAACCTCTGTTTCCATGGCATTCTCAGCTGGTAGAAGGCAGAGAGCTAGTACAGTAAAAAAGAGGCAGACCAGCTTGTGCAGTACTTTCCTAGCAACACCTACGGCCTGTAGGATACTGTTGTGTTAACTTCAACAAGAATAGAAACAGAATCTACCTTTTTTTCTTTTCCCCTTTCAAGTGCATAAATGGAGGAGAGAGATTGAAAGGGCCCTAGCAATTGCTGACCTTTGCATTTATAGTGCTGCAGCAGAGATGTAAGCTTCAGCAGCAAGGCAGGCTCCTGGTCTAATAAGCTGCATTTGTAATCATAAGGAGAAATAAATATCTAATCAGAATGCCAGTCTTTCCTAGCTTTGAATTAAATTTGTAACTATCTAATTTTTGCTTTTGTATCACCCTAAGGCATGATTCTAACACTTGAGTTTTTTAAAGGATTCCTTGGTTTATATATAAAAATTATTTATGCACTATTTTTTCTAGGTAACAGTTATAAAAATCCGTTATAATAGTAATTATTGTAATATTATACCTAAAGGATGCTTAATTTGGTGAGGCTACCTCAATTGTGAATCAGCACACCTAAAGACTTTGAAATGGATTGTTCAGATAAATCATTACATCTCTATGAAGTCCTATTAGATTTGTCTTAGTTCCAACACAGATCAGACTGTAAGAGAGGATCTAAAATCGAAGATCCCACTTATTAAAATCAGAGTATGCTTAAATTCCAACATGATGTTAGAATACTGAAGCTATATTCATAGAAGTGTGAGATGAGAAAATGAACAGGTACAGTTGTGGTGGGCTGTTTCACTTGCCCCTGAACTTTCCTGCACTTTCCTCTCAAGTGACTCAAAAGAATTGTGTAGCCACTTCTCTCCTGATAGCATTAAAAATAAAATTTACATGTTTTAAGAAGTAAAGAGGAGGGAAGTTTAGAAACCTGTTTTAATTCTAAAAGTTTGGTTGTTTGGAAGTCTGAAATTGCCAGGATGGAAACACTGCAGAAGAGAATACTGAGAAGAGATGTAATACTGCAAATGTGTTAAGAGCTCTGCGAAGAGGATGAGAATGCCCTCTGTGTACAAACCAAGAAAAAATGGGCTAAAATTGCAGCAGACTTAGATTTGACATTAGGTGTAGCTTTCTGAGTGTAAAGATAGCCAGTCTCTGGAATAGTTTAGCTGTCCTGAGGAACTGGATTGGCAAAAGTCAGCAATGATGACTGTAAATGAATAATTGATCCTACTTTGGGTAGTACAATGGACTTCCTGAAGCCTCTTCTCACTTTTAGTGATTCTATATACTTAAGATACCAAAGGGACTGATATTTGTCACACTAAACACTTAGCCAAACCACTTAAAGTAGGCAAAACAGAAAGCCTATAAGCAATGGTGATACATTAATTACTCTCTTTAGTAGAGTGCAGGCTGATTATTCAACTAGTTTGAAATATCCAGACAGATTAATTTCCTCATCTTTGGTACCTCCAATCTCTTTACTCAGAGTTCAGAAGACAAGTATATTTAAGAACATTTGATAAACAGATTCAAAGATATGTTCTCAATGAAGCCCTACTTATTACTAACATTTGGAAGGGAGGAAATCTTTCTGTTAGGTCATTCAATTCACAGGCCATAGGCTCTGTGAATGCCATCAGGTAGAATAAGGACTAAAAGAAAGCTCTGAGGCTTCGTAGGTCCTGGCTACAAGAGTAGCTGGGAGACAAAGGTGTGCAGTCTTGTTACCTTGTCTTACGTGAAACTTTAACATACAAAGATTTCCTGGGAAACAAAATAATGTAAATAGATCCTTTTAAAGTTTTGGGTCATATCAATAACATTTCATTTCACTTAGCAATTTTCAACAAAGGATAGTTTATGCCTTTCAAATAGAAGTGCTAGGATTCAGACTTTAATTTTTTTTCATTTCAATCAATTTGCCAGCTGCCACTTTCTATTAAATTAAAAACCAAACCAAACCAAACCACAAAAAAACCCCCAAACCACAAACAAAACCTAAACATCACCTGTGGTTTCTAAACCCTCCTGCCCTTCACACCAAGGGAAAATACTGTAAATAGCTACAAAGCCACCTCATTAATTCCTTTAAAGTGTCTCCTTACACTCTCCTTTGCCACACTAGCAGCAGTCCTTGGCTGAGACTTATCACCTCTCATGCTGGCAGATACAGTTTCTCGATATGCTCCCTCTCCTGGTACACTCTGGCTGCATGCTTCTTCTCAGGGTG
The DNA here is from genome assembly GCA_037013685.1 of Acridotheres tristis. Taxonomy (NCBI): domain Eukaryota; kingdom Metazoa; phylum Chordata; class Aves; order Passeriformes; family Sturnidae; genus Acridotheres; species Acridotheres tristis. The sequence continues at coordinate 83,008,026 of CM072887.1, read as the reverse complement.
GCATGAAGGGAGTCTATCCCTGCAATTCCAGCACCATGTCTGAGGAAACCCTCTGTGCTGCCAGATATCCACTAAGCTACTGATCTGTAAATTGCCACTTGCAGCTTCTAGGGTAAGAACTCTCACAGAACTTCAGGTGTGCCCACAGGATTTGGCCATAATCACACTGGAGGAAGTCAGTAGACTTAGCAGGGTGGTCTGAGGACACAAGGCTATGCAAAAAACATGTGAGCTAAATCATGGCTATGCCTAAAGACATTCAGCTGGTGTGCTGCCTCTCTGGGGATACTCTCTTCAGTAGCTGCACCTCGGTAGGAGCTGTTGCCTCTACAGAAACAGCTAAGCAGAGAACTCCTCTTGCTAGGGTGCACTAGTATAAAATGAAAAACCTGTTTCAAAGAAACTCCTATAGTTAAGTAGAGTTGTAAGAGATGCAATCCCTGCTCTTCCCTGAAAGGCAAATACGTTTTATTAATGTGAATTATAACCTAAACCAGTATACTGTATATAAGACTGTAAGTTACAATGCATCACATCCATACATTACATCTCTTCTACAGGTTTGTTTCAGTACAGCTACATAAATTAAGTTATGGTGGTGGGTAGTTACTAATAGTGAGACAGATTTACTACAATCTCTGATTTCCTTGGGCCTCTCTTCATTATCACCAATACTTTTCTGGTTTGTGATGCTTCTGAGTCTGAGGAAAATTCTCTGAGGACAGCTGATCCTGTCAACTCTCACAACACAAATGGATTTACCTTTCCTTTGACAACTATCTCTGGCTCTCAGAAAGAAGTTATTTTATTTTGAAGTCTAATAGCTTTGACTTCTGGTTTCCTGATTTTTCCTTTGTGGTACACCCACTAGATTGGAAACAATGTGGGTTTTTAACTCAAAGTGGAAAAAATATAGATTCCCTAACACAAAGTAAGAGGGCCAAGCATCAATCCTTTCCAAGGAACTGAATTTTTTTTTGCTATCTCCTTGCTGACCAAGGCTTTTCTTTAATACAAGTCTCTCATCAGCCTACCTATGTGCTATAGTACCAACAGTTAACAAAGATCTATATGTGTCTTGTGTACCCCACTGCATTGTAGAGTAGAAGGAGCTATTTAGTCTGACATCCATTTTGTTAGTTTCTACCAGCAGCAGCTGGCAGTTTTCTCTGGGGTTTTCTTCAGAGCATCTGGCTTGGGTCAGGTCACTATAAAAAATTTATCAAACATCCTTTACAGGACTGGCTCGAGCTTTTTTAAATAAGGAAATCTCATCCATCTCCAGTCTTACAAAGGTGCTTTTTTTTCCATCCTGTCAACACAGAAGATATATTAAGCATTGTGTTTAATGAGATATTGAACATCTCTTTGTTCTGAGTGTATACTGGAGCAGGCTGTGCTTAGAAAACACATCACTTGGGTTTATTTTATTCTGCGGTTGGAGCAAAAGTTGTTATGTTGTGATAAAATATGTATTTCTTTGTTTTGGAAAGCAACAAAAAGGACTAGACTCTAGGCTACATGTCAGCTGATATTGTAATGGAGCAAGACAGGCTGGGCAACTGCATAACCCAGATGAAATGTGGGGCTAATTATGAGGATGATTATTTAAGGAAAAAAAAAGCCAAGTAGGAAGAACATAAGAACTGCCATACTGATTCAAAACAAATGTCTGTCTCTAAAAGTGATCGTAAGTTCACATTTGGAGAAGAATAAGAACCATGTAAGTATATATTGGCTTTTACCTTTAGTATTCTTCCAGCTTCTTACAGTTTTCATCTTAGATTTCCCAAGTCTTTTATAGTTTTTTTTATTTAGCAACACTTTATGAATCATTCTTCCAAGTACTTCTTGCCCTAAACTTACATAAACTTCTTCCATTACTATGTGTTCTGCAAGGTTTTCCACAGGACTGGGACCAAATGTGTGAGGAACTACCATCCTAACCTTCATTTGATGACTCCTAAAATCTCTGGAAGGGACAGTGGGTATTTGATCTCTATCCATTTCAGTAATGCTACTTACAACTTTGTAGATATCTGTCACATCCCCACAAATCATCCTTTTTTTTTTTTGCAGGATTTCAGCCCATCTAATCATTCATTGTATAGAAGGCATACTTTACTATTTGATTGTCAAAAATTACCTTCTCTGAATCTTTTTTAAGCTTTAATGTGTCCTTTCTTAAATGAGGAGACCAAAACTGCAGATAGTATTCAAAGTACAAGAAGCATGCATTAATCCAGTGTTTTCTGTCTTGTTCTTTACTCCTTTCATAATAGTTTGTAGCATTTGATTTATTTTTCGATTGCTGCTGAGCACTGAGAAAGTGCTTTCTTGGAACTATTTATCCTAACCTTGAAGACTCTCCCACTTCTGAGTGGTTATGGTCAGGTCAAAGTCCACTATTTGATATATGAAGCCGAGATTGTTTTTCACTACAGCATTTCACAGGATGCTTTATTGCTCTGTCATGAAGCCATTTTACTCCTCTGTCATGAAGCCTCATAAGATATTTCAGCAGTTGTAGGCTCAGCCCTAGTTCCAATTACATTGATAACTGTATCATCAGGAAACTTTGTAATCTCACTGCTCATCCCCTTTTCCAGATCATTTGGGCTTTGCTAAAGCATGTGAGTCTCAGCACAAAGTTCTGTGAAACTCTTTTCTTTTACTGAGAATTTTGAGTATTAGTTCCCATTGTATTTTGCTTATAGCTGTGCTGTTCAGCTTGAAGGGAAGGCTAAAGGGAAATCTCCTTGCTTTGTTTGGCTTTTTAAGATGAGATTATAGAGAATACAGAAGTGAACTCATAGGTTCACATGGAAAGCAGAAGAAATGACAGACATGAGTTGCTTCAGGGGAAATTCTGATTAGAGAAAAGAAAGACTTTTTTCACAGTGCACCAAGGCACCCAAAGAGCTTGTAGGATTACTGTCCTTCAGAATATCCAATGTTTGACTGTTCATGACCCCAAGATACCTTCTTTAAGCTCTTAGCAGGCATCACTTTGAGCAGGATGTTGGACAACATGATCTCCAGAAGTCCATTCAAACCTAATTTATTACAGTTTCTTATACCTTTAAGACAGATTTTTCCATCTTTTCCCATGATTGTTCAGTGTCCTTCCTTGAAGGATATTGTCAAAGTCTTTTGGAAATCCCAGTAAACTATATCAACAGGATCACCCAGAATCTCATACCTGTAAGTCATGTCAGAGAACTCCAGGAGGATTACAAGGCAGAGCCATGTTTTCTCTTTTCAAAATCATAATCATCATCAGATGTGGATGGAATGAATACATAGCGTCATTAGTAATTAATCTATTTCTTCTTTAAGTATGCCACCCAGCCCTGCTATTTGCTACTTTTCATTATATTTCTTTGAATCATAATCCCTTCCAAAGTTGCTTCAATTTCCAGACAAATGGTTCACTGAGTTCCCCTTTAAAAATGAGGCCCATATTGTAATCTCCTGTCTTTTCTATAACAAATCTGGATGCTAATAATCTATTTAGCTCTCCATGGTCTTACCCTTCTGACTGCTCCTTTTCTACTCCAGTTAAGGAAGTGCTACAAAATGTTTGCCAGATATTTTTCTCCTGATGTCCAAAGAGAAGAATGTGGTATTAATTTTAGCTCTTTTAGGAAAGTAGTCCGATTCCTTTTTGATCTGTTTGATTATATTTTCACATTTCATCTACCCAAATTTATGCTCCCTTTATTTTTTTTTAATACAACTTCATATTTTTAAATTATGCTTTCCAAGAATGTGGCTCAGTCATTTCATCTTCCTTCTGCTAGTACCCAAGCCTCTTCTAATATACAGTAAGTAAGGCTATTGTGCTTCCACTCTGGTGTTCTCCAGCCTCTAAACCACCTGTAACCTAATTCTTTATTGCCTAATGGATGGCAGAATTGTGAAGATTTTATCTTTTACTTTTTTGTGTCATGGATGCTGGATCTGAGTTACGATTATCTTTAGGATTGTGCTTCCAGAGGAAAGTTTGGAACAGATCTTTGTCACTATCTTGTCAAGGGCTTCATTTCCTCTTGCGGGTTGCTAGCCAGCTGATCCAGGAAAGAAGCACTGACAATTTAATCTACAGTTGATGAGCCTGAATGAGATTTCTCTCTTCTACACAGTAACTGAAGTGTCTTTTTGTCCTTACCAACACTCTGACTTTAAAATCATAGAATCATTAAGATCACAAAAGACCTCTAAGGTTGTCAGAGTCCAAATGTTAACCCAGCACTGCTGTGGACACAACTAAACGATATCTCCAAGTGTCACATCCACACGCCTTTTGAACACTTCCAAGGATGGTGATTCCACCATTTTCCTGGACAGCTTGTTCCAGTGCCTGACCACCCTTTCAATGAAGAAATTATTCCTAATGTCCAATCTAAATCTCCCATTGCAGGAGTTGAGGCCCTTATCTCACCCCTGCTACCTGGGAGAAGAGACCAATCCTCACCTGGATACAGTCACCTTTCAGGGAGTTTTAGAGAGGGATAAGGTTTCTTCTCTGAGCTTCCTTTTCTCCAGGCTGAACAACCCCAGCTCCCTCAGCTGCTCCTCATAGGACTTGTGCTCCAGACCCTTCCACAGATCCATTGCTCTTCTCTTGCTTGCTCCAGCACCTCAATGTCCTTCTTGTAGTGACGGACCCAGAACTGGACACAGGATTTGAGGTGTGGCCTCAGCAGTGCCAAGTACAGGGGTCCAGTCACTGCCCTGCTCCTGCTGGCCGCACTGTTGCTGATACAGGTCAGGAACCATTGGCCTTCTTGGCCACTTGGGCACACACTGGCTCATGTTCAGATGGCTTCTTACAACTTAATTCAGCCTGTCTCTGCTCTTGGTTGGAAAGCTGATAGTGTTGACTCCATACTATAGCCTTCCAGATTGAGTCTGGCACTTCAATACAGCTTCTGTGCTACCTTTTAAGGTGGTTAGTTTGTTAATTTAATTTGATTCTAAGCCTTAACTATACACAGAATTCTACTGTAGCAATTACACGGTACACTTTTTTCATCCCATTATATTTTGTACACTAGGATCACAGCATGCCACTGGCTATTTTTGTTCTGTCAGGAAAACTAAAGACCTAAACCAGTTGTTAATTGGTAACTGTTCAGTCATATCATTAGTAATTTTGGTACAATTCCTTTGCTTTCAGAGTGCAGCAGAGCTTATGCTGTTATGTTTTGACCCTGCAGCCTGCTACTCTCACTCTACTATTACCAACATTTGAGTTCCATCTATGGTTTCTCTGCTACTCTGCTGAGACCTGAATGCTTTTACCTTCATTGCAAAATCATTAATTCTACTCCATTTTCCACATCCTGATAATCTTCTGTTCTGGCACTTTGATTTCGTTTAAGCCCAAAGGGTAAAAATATTGACTGTAACTGAAGACATTCTGCTACTTGTAAAAGTCTCCACTCTAATTATGCTTTTACCACAAAAAGTGTTTCAACATATATAATTCTGATTCTGTTTTAAACATAAAACTACACTTACATAGATATTTCTTTCCATGTTGAATCCCAAATATTGATGAGACATCACAGACCTCTCTTTTAGGAGTTCAGTACGTAATTTCATACACTATGAGAAGCAGAAAAAACCTAGCTTGAGTTTCATCTTTGCTTTCAGCATTTCAGCTTTTAAAAGTGACTTGCAAAGTAATTGGTTAGTATAATTCTTTGGCAACAAAATGACTGTTGGAGACCAACGGGAAGTAATTTTCAGAATATAATCTCCAGGCATCAGTGAATTACTTACTCCAAACTTCTTCCTATGTTTTTCATTTATGAAGCCTGGAACTTCATGAAAACTGTTATATTGTATTGTTTGAATATTGAAACAAGATTATTCAGAGCAAGGCTTTTGGTGGGGACACACGAATTTAGGTGCAATGGTTCTGAATTTCCTCCCTCTTCACAGTTTGGTACTTCCTTATGCATTAAAAAGTATGTGCGTAGCTAAAGGAATAAATAGAGAGGATTATATGTAAGTAGCTAAAAGATATTTAACACATATATAAGAATAAGCTTTTTGGTGACAAAACATTTTTGAATGAGAAAAGAAACAGCTGGTTTACAGATCAATATTGAAAAAACTTTAAATCACCTGTTTAAGATCACACCTTTTACCCTGTATGGTGGTGGACTACAAGTCTTTGTTGTGACTCAGATTACAGCAACTGAAGAAACACTAAGGGAAGTAACTACATAGATTATTCAGCTTGATTGTAAGAGCACCCTAGGATGTGGAATGCAAATGAACAGTAAGACCACAGGAACTGGATGCAACCTTTTGCAATTTTCTTGTTATTTCCAGTGACTCACTTGATGACTTGGATAATGTCACTTACTCAATCCCTGCCTCAGTTTCCCAGCTATAAAGATGGTACAACTAGATGAGAATGGGGTTATCTCTGATGTGATTATTTTCTTTTTTCCAGGATACTGAATTGGAACAGGAAAAAATTATTTGCAAAACAAACATTCCTTAACATGTTGCTTTGGAATTATCACAACTTTGATTTTCATGCTTTCTCTGTAATACAGGTGTGCCTCTTAAATTGAAGTGTTTGACTTCTTAAATACAATATATATGTCACATCTTTTTCATCAGTGGTTGTTCTTTCAAGAATTTAGTATAGTATAAAGTTCAAACAAAATGAATCAAAATTAAGAAGTTCTACACCCCAGGAACAAAACGTTTTTTCTCCAGTTGAACAATGCAGTTGATCCTGACACATTCCTGACAAATGCTTTCATTTTGATGAAACTACATTTTGTTTGAAGTCATTAACTCACTATGCATATTGGTTTTATGACATCTGGTTGTTCTTGCCTCCCATCTGACATCTTCTTTCACAGGTAATAATTATTTTTCTGTCTGTCTTTCCTTCACTTTTCCAAAAATGCTTTACTCTTCTTACAAATATCCTCTTTATTCCACATATTTCAAACATTCTTTTTTTCTCCTCATATTGTCTGGCTGATTAAAATAATGAAGTTAGGTTCAAAGCAACTGTTTCCAGGTGCTGCTTAGTGTGAATTTTGCTGTATTTTTTTGAATGTAAAAGAGCTTGTGTGCCTTAAAGTTTGTTCATCTCTTCTGATTATATCCATTGGATAATTAAAGATACTTTCTCCTAAAAACTTGTTCTCTTTCTTTTTATGGCAAACTGTTCCATCAGGACATTTGTACCCATTTTAGGACTAACACTAACTTTTAAAGTATCTTGCAATTTATGATTAGAGATAGATGAGATTTTGATAAAGCTGCAATTGTACAACTGAACTTGCCCTAGCACATGCTCCACTGTATGAACAGCTTTGGAAAATGACACCATTGTCCTCTCACTGCAATCCTCTTACCTGCTGCTTCTTTACAACTTGTCTAGGGAATCAGATGTTTACTGCCAATTAGGCTTGATAAAACTGCAGGAGTTTCTTGTATTCTCTCAACAGTGGTATTTCTGAGTTGCTGGAAGCTTTTGGAGTACTTGTGCATACATGTACAGCAAAAGACCTCAGTGTATTTTGTTTATTTGGTGATTTAGGTCATTTAGATCTTACTCTTACTGCACTATCTACTCCAGTCATAGCATAAAACATTTAAGATTTTATTGAAGATTCTCTTTTGGAGCAAAAATAATGTTAAGATACTTTAATTGGAAGTAAATAGATTATTATTATTATTATTATTACTATTATTATTATTATTATTACTATTATTATTATTATTATTATTAGTCATGTTTGCCAAACACTGAAGCAACAATAAAATTCTTATTCCAAAAAAGATATGGGCTACAACTACAGAAAATGTTGTATTATTTCAATGCTTGAACTGAAAATTTTCCAACTTTTGCAACTTCCAGATTGCTAACTAAAAGTACTAGGCTTCTGTTTGTTGTCTCTGAGCTCTAACACTTCTCAGCCTTTCTGAAATATATAAAATGATATTACTAATGTAGGGACTTTCTATGCAATGGTCACATGCAGAGTTCCCCTGAACTAGAAGGGGTTGACTCTGTCTACACTATCAGCTTTACACAATAGGTTCAGAATAGAAACAGAAAGCAGATGATGATTTTTTAGGATGGAAGGTGGTGTCAGTTACATCACTTTTCCACTCTCTTCTAATTAAAGGGGAAAAAGTATAAACTGATCTTAGTATCTTCGAAAATTATGTTGAACTTAAAACCTTGTTAGTATTTCTAAGTTAAAAAATCATTATTTAACAAACAGATTTGGAAAGTAGTTTAATTTCTGACTGAAATAAAAATCAGCTCCTAATGGATTCAGATCAGATAGGAGTTTGCAAATGCACTAAAAGGGTCTGATTTGGAGCTGCACATACAGAAGCATCATGTTGGGGAGGAGGAAGGTGACAGTTCCTGTTTATGCATTTTTGGCAAGCTGCACCTGAAGGATGGGATGATTTTCTGGAAACTGTCATGCCAGAAATACACAGCTAAACAGGGGAGAACTGAGAAGAGCAAAAGGAATAATTAGAGACCTATGGGGGTGGGACGGGGTCTCTAGTTTATTTTCCTAAGGAAATGAAGCTATGCAACCACACTGCTTTTCTGTCAGTACAACAGCAATAACATTTGAATCTCTTTAGCAATTTGAAAAAAGCCTAACAAAAAAGGAGAAGTTTAAAAACACTGAGCTCCTGCGAGTTTTACAAAAATCAGCCAGAGGATATCTGTGCAGATATCTGTGCCCAGTAAAGAACAGGTGAAGTGTGAACTCAGCTGTATTATTTGACACAAGAGAATCCAAAGCTGTCATCGAAAAGCAGGCTCCATAAGGTTTGCTGTCAATGGAACTGCTTGTTCGTCATTTAGAGGTAGGGACATTTCTTTGCTTGTTTGTTTGGTTTTTTGTTTGTTTTTAAAAATAAAATATATTTAAAATAAGCTCAAGACTTCTGCCTGAGATGATTTTTAAAATGTTAATTGCTGCAGAATATTGGCACTCGTTATTAAATTTTGCATAATACCAGATCTTGTCCAGAACAGGTCTTCAATTTCCTACCTGAAATGAAATCCCTTTGCGTCAGTGTTTTCTCTCTGCCATGGAATGGACTATTTCCATTTCTTCTCATGCTAGAGCTAGCTCTGACCCTTTTCTCTTTCTTAAAATACTGTGATGCCACCAAACTTAAAGAAAAGTCATGAGTCAAATGCCACAAAAACACCTGCTCTTGAAAATTATGATATGTTGATAAAACATATTTTACTTTGGATTTGGACAGTCTTTGAATTTTTTAAAATCCTTCAACTTCTTGAGATAGAAAGAGAAATCACAGTGTTTCACTTTCACTAATGTATTATGAGAAACTACTTTGATGCTACAGGATATTTCATCTTTCGTGGCTGTCTCTTAAATGGCAAACCCACTGAGACTGAAAATTCCCCCACAAGTTTCACAGCCCCAGTCTTCCATCAGTCTCAAAGATCACCACTCTTCTAGGCAAGGAACCTTCAGGAATACCCTCTGAATGGTTTGTTTCTTCTTTCAGTTTGCCTCATGCAAGAAAACAATCGTGATTGCTTACAGCTAGTGAAAAGGGAGTATTGGTGGAACTGAGAAATTTAAAATTAGTGGCATTTGGTCAATACAAAAGGAAGATGTGGGGGAGAAGGAAGGTTCCTAAGATTGAGGAGAGTTCTAGTACCAAAAATAAATATGCATTTGTCATGCATAAGGAATATGTTATGATGCCCTATACATGACAACATGTGAACATTTGTCATTATGAACTGAGAAGAAAAGGTCATGGATTCCATTATAATGATTGGCTTTTCAAGTTTAGAAAAGTCATTTATCTGATATGTTACAATAGCTATATTGATATTCCTCTTCTAGATTTCACAGCAGTTTGCTCTAGACAGGACTTCAGAGAAACTGATTTAAGAAAATGCCTGTCAGGGACATGACTTTGGATGTTACTAAGCAAGGGTAAGTCTTACTAACCAGGCAATGAAATTCTCTTCAAGGCTCTCATGTATCATTCCAACTTTGGGATATAATATATTGAACTAGACTGGGCTTCCCACACACTGGTGATTGGACAACAGTATCAGATGTTTCATCATTATAAAACAAATGTGTGCAAATCAGAAAACAACCACTAAATGTTGGAAATACTGTCAATAAGAGCTAAGTTTCTTCATGCAGACCTGTCAAAAAATGGACGTTTATGGTTCTTTATTTCTCTCTAGTAAATTCTACTGCTTTTGTACAAAAATAATACAAAATCATTTTCTGTGTCTAGGACTTTTTAGGCATAAGGATAAACATTGCCAAAAATCTGGGAGAGGTGAACCTTCCCATCTGCTCAACACTGCTAAAATCACATCTGGAGTGACAATTCTAGTTCATTGCTCACCGGCACAAGAAAGACATGGACATAGAGCAGCTGGTCAAGTGAAGGGCAAGGAAGATAGTTTAGGAATTGGAGCCATGTCATATGAGGAAAGGCTGAGAGATGGAACTAGTTAGCCTAGAGAACAGAAGGCTCAGAGGCATCTTACAGATGTGAGTAAATATCTGATGGGAGGGTGAAAGCAAGACTGAATCAGGCTCTTTTCAGTGGTGCCCAGCGATAGAGCAAGTGGCAATGGGCAGAAACTGAAGTACAGGGGGTCTTGCCTGAACACAAGAAAACGTGTTTTTACTGTGCAGCTGACTAAGCACTGGCACAGGTAGCCAAGAGTGTCTGTAGAGTCCCCATCCTTGGAGAGACTCAAGGCCATCTGGATGCAGTCCTTAGCAACCTGCTCTAGCTGACCCTGCTTGACCAGGTTGGCTGGACCAGATGTCCTCCAGTGGTGCCTTCCAATCTGAATGTTTCTATGATTATGTGCTTTTCAGCGAAACAGTTTTAGTCACAATATTGGCTTGGTGCAAGTTTACACTCCAACTTCCATAACTTTTGAAGCTTGTATTCTGCAAGAGCTTTCAGCTTTCCCTTTTAAGTTATAAGAATACTCTCTGAATACTCTCTGAATTAATTCTGTATTTTCCACAGAGCAGTAAGAATTCATGTGCTTGACCCAGTATAAAGCAATTAACACAAATACAGAACAGATATAAATAACTGTGTCAGTAATTAATAAGCAGAAAGGTGAGTAGGATAACTTAACCTCATGTAATATTTTCTTCATAAAATTATCTTGGAGACACATGTTAAAGGTCTTAGACCTTTTATATTTTGGTTAGTTTGTGCTTAAAGCTGTGATTCTCAAACACTAAGGCCATTGCTCTAGTGAATGCAGTTACTTGAGCTACATCCTTTACTTGTCATATGCAGGTCCACCCAAATTACCTGAAGGATTGAGTATGGACTACCTATGTATACCTGTAACAACACAATTATTATGTCTAGTATTACCATTCCAGTCATGTTTTAGTTATTTCTGATACTAAACATATGGTGGTACCTCACCTTCTTATCATCTTATTTTTTCAGTCTTGCTTCTTTTAGTTTTGAAGTAGCTGCCTGCTGTTAATGAATGGATAAATTCTTCAGCAGCAGCCTGTTACATGAAGGCTATCTTCCCTGCCGGTCACAGATGGTGGGAAGTGATTTTATTGATTTGTTAGTACTTAGCTAGAAGGATTACATCTAGCAATAATAATGTGGCCAGGCCTGGGACAAATCACCACACGAGTTAGTGGAGGGTCTGTGTCTTAAACTGAGTGTGACATTATTATATGTACCAGGCTTTCATAGTGCTTTACTTATTAACACCACTGTAATCTTTTCTGAGCCATCTGTTGGTCATTCAAGTTTCTGTTTCCTTCATGCACTGGAAAAGTTGGGAGACTCCAGTTTCTGAACTGAACTCGGGTATTATCCTACAAAAGTTCTGGTGGTAGCCATAGTGCTTATTATGTTTTTTCTTTATAAATTGTGTTATCAAATTGTGCCCTGCAGAAAATCTCTTGGGGAGACACAGGCAGATGGCCACAGTAATTCCTCTCAAATTCAAAGGGTCATGAAGGTTCATGGCTTTCAGAATTTGTGTGAGAGGTATTAGTGTGGCTGGGAGAAATCTAGTCCCTCTCCCTATTCCAAACTTGCCAAATTTGGCAGAAAAAAGCATTGAACACTGCCAGCATAGATTTTTTTCCCTTTGGTTCATGCTCATCAGATGATCTCTCTAGAAACCAGAGCTGTTTCCATGCTGTGACCTCAGCAGAAGCACAACTGAGAGGTCTTAAGTATCAGCATCTGTTAGTGGTAGCTAATATTTTACCTGAAAGTGCAGTTTTCTCTGTATTTTAACTTTTCATTTCTAAGTATCTTGAATGATTTCATTCACTGACAGGCATATGTGTGAGCAGAGGACACTTCAGAGCTAGAGGCATAAGCTTTTGGCGAATGGATTAGATGCAGATGATCTTCTGTAGAGGAGTTGCATTCATTACCAGCTCCCCAAAATGAAGTTACTCAGAGCTAGTAGACCAGAAATTGGAAGCGAAGTGACCTCTGTCTCGACATGACATTTTGTTTCACTTTGCACTATCCCCTCAGTTGAGCAGTCGGCATTGAGACATGTTTTGTGGCCAGTTTTAGTGTGTCACAGTAGTAAAAAATGGGTCTGATAGATAAGAGCACTTGTCACCCGCGTAGGAGGTGTGTCTGGACCATGGCATGGGTGGCACGAACGGGGTTTACGAAGCGTATGGAGAAAGTGCTGAAGCGTGGGACTCTAAGGAAGGGACGTTCGAGCGGTGACAGCGCTGGCTTAAGGAAAGCGGGCTGCAGCTGGGGCCAGCACGGCTCCCGCCCGAGGGAGTGGCGGCAGCACCGGGAGCCCAAGGCTTCCCGGGCAGCCCCGCAGCAAACCCGAACACTCCCACGGATGGCCCTGCCTCGAGCAAGCCGGCAGCCTGGCGGGAACCCGGGCGAGCACCTGCGGTGAGGCAACCTGGAGGAGGACGTGAGGAGGGCGGCGGTGCCGGGGCCAGCGCCGCGGCCGTGCGGCCGCCGGACGAGCCCGGGGGCGGCGGGGAGAGAGAGAGGCGCGGCCGGCCCGGGTGCCCGGCGCGGGCAGGGGAAGAGGCAGCGGCGCCGCGCCTCGGACTCCGCCTCACCGGCACCGAGCTCCCCTCCCTCCCTCGCTCCCTCCTCCAGCGCCAGGCTCGCAGCGGCGGAGCATCGCGGCGGCAGCACCCGCCCTTCCCGGCCGGCCGGCGGCGCGCACCGCCCCCCCGCTCCCGCACGCAGCCCGCCGGCGGCGATCCGGAGCCCTCCGCGCCACCGCACCCCCGCCCCGCACGCCCACCGCCAGGAGGATGGGCTGCGGGCGGCGGCGCGGCAGCCCCTGAGCTCCCCGAAGCCACGGAAACAAAGGGAGCGAGCAGCGGCAGCACCGGGCCGGGGTGGATGCAAGCAACCATGAAAGGCTGGGTCTCCGCCTCCTCCGCTGCTGCCAGAGAGCTGCCGGCTGCCGCTGCTCGGAGGACTACCCTGTGAAGGGGGCGGAGGAGAGGCTGGCTGGGTTCGCCGTGCAAAGGTAGAAGGTGTAAGGGAGAGGCGGAAAGAAAATGTCTTCTTCGGTGGGGCCCCGCGGCCCTCGCCCGCCCACGGTGCCTCCCCCGATGCAGGAGCTGCCCGACCTGAGCCACCTGACAGAGGAGGAGAGGAACATCATCATGGCAGTGATGGACCGACAGAAAGAGGAGGAAGAAAAAGAAGAGGCCATGCTCAAGTAAGCAGACGCTAGTCATTCATTCATTCAGGCACTCATTCATGCACCGATCGCCGGCGGGCGGAGCGGGCGCTGCCACAGCGAGAGCCGCCCGGTGCCCGGAGCCGGCCGCTTCGCCCTGCTCGGCGGGGCTGGCGCCGCGGAGCCCCGGTCCCGCTCCGCTCCCGGCCCATAACTTCCTCCTCCCCCACCCCGGGCAGCTCCTCCCGAGGCAGCACCAGCACCGCCGGGGGAGCCCGGCACGGCGGGACGGAGCGGGACGGCGGCCCTCCCCGCCCCGAGGGAGCCGGCGGCGCAGGGCGAGCGGAAACCCCGACACGGGGGTGAGGGGCGAGGTGGGATTCCTTTGGGGTCCCCAAAACCCCGCCTCTGCCAGGAGGGGCCGCTGGGTGGGGTTTCCCTCCGTGCCGGAGCCTCCGCGGCTGCCGTGCTGCCCCCGCCTGGCTCGGCCCCCGCTGCCGCCCGCCGCGGGGCTGGGGCGCTGCCCCCGCCCGGCACACCCCCGGCCCCGCTCCGCCCGCCCGTGCCGCCGGCCCCGGCCCGCCCGCCGCCCGCTCCAGGGTGGGCGGCCACGGCCGGCCGCGCGCTGTGGGGCAGCAGGGCGTTCGTAATTAGGAAATAGATGGAATTAGTTGCACTGCTCATTCCAGCGGGCGGGCGTGCGTGCGTGGTGGCGGGACGGCGGGGGAGTGGGTTTATCCCGCTGCCGGCGGCACGGGGAGGGAGGGGTGCGGGGAACGCGGGGTGTGGGTAGGTGCCATGTTTGGAAACCAGATCCCCACAGCCTCTCTTGAACCTTTTCCCTCGTCCCTGCCAAACATCGCATGTGATCGCATTTTTTAGCCTCCTCCGTCAGTCGGAGGCTTCAAACGTAACGTTGCTGAATCGCCTACTGCGAGTGATGAGAATAAACAGATCGGAGTCGTGGCCTGTGGAGGAGAATCACGGCTTGTCCTCTCCTGCCAGCCCGTCAGGCCTGTTCGCTCCGGGCGGGAGGTGGTGGGAGAGGTGACTGAACACTGCGAGCCTCTGACGCCACGCAGCCCCTCCGTGCCACAGGAGGTGTATCCTTACCTCACTGCCGCCTGCGTGCCTACACCTGTGCTTGCAAGGGATGCGCTGAAGCTGTGACGTGATCTGGGTGTTTCTTTCGGCCGCATCGGAAATACCCACTTGAGCCATGCAGGTGCCAGCTCTTCCCCACGGCTGGGCACCAAAGCCCCGCAGACTCCCGGCTTCGGCCCCGTGCGCTCTGCGTGGTGAAGCTGGGACAGCCTTTCGGCACATTGTTGTCCCTGTCCCTTCCTATTCGTTCTGGACTGAATTTTTATAGGGGCTACTAGAGATCCTTGCGATGATGGGGACTGAGGCCCAGCAGCCTGTGCTGCGCTGGCTGGGAGCTGTCCGGGACTGTGGTGCTTGGATCTCAGTTCAACACGAAGAGTTCAGTTTGCTCTTGCAGTTCATTGTGCTTGGGGTGTGGCTACCCTTGGAGGTGGGGTGATTGGAATGAGAAATGTTCTGTGAAAATGCATTGTGTTAGTCACTGTGGGGAAACGTGAGTGAAGGATCACTCCTCAGGTTCTATTAATCAGAAAAAATATATATAAAAAGGAGTAGCTCAAAGGCTCTCTATATATCTTTCTGTTCCTTGTCCTCCAGCACAGCTACTTCTCTACAAATATTTAGCATTTATTCTGTGAAGAAGATTACCGGTTCTGTGATGTTGTAGAGGAATACTATAAATCTTACAGTCACCGTGAGAATGAGCTTCCTTTGGTAGAGATGGCATTTTCTCAGCCCTATTCTTGTTAACATTGGGTAGAGAATAAATTTTCCTCCCTTTTTTACTCTTTTTTTTTTTTTTCTTTTGCATTGGTGTTTCTGAATTCTGGACTGGTATTTCCTTTTCTATGAGATTATGGGAATCTTCAGCAGTTTCACTAAATAAACTTAGGACACTTAAAATACAATTTTTAGAAGAGGACAAAAATGATGCTTTGTGAATTCAACTAGAAATTACTTTATATAATCCTCAAAGGTTTGTGATACCTAAATTTAAAAGTTTATTTCCCTACAAAAGTTCTTTCAAATAATGAGAATAACAATCTATACTCTCCATTGGCCTGAGAAATTGTGATTTTAAGTGGATTTCTGTCTTTGCTTAAAGAGCCAGAAATTAAGGGAAAACACACTGGAAAACTTACAAACCTGTATACTTGCTTTAGCTATATTGCTAGTTTGTAAAAATCAAGTCACGCAAATATTTTTCTTATGGGTTATGATTCAACTCTTAGAGCCACTAGATTTTCTGAGATCATTTGCCTTTTCTATATGCTGAGCACTTTCTTTTTGGAATAAGAGTTTGACACACCTTTCCATGGAGTAAGTCTTTTAAGACTGGAATTTTGACAAGAATTTACTTCCCTAATTTTATAAAAGGTTGTTATAAATATATAGTGGTGCTATCTGATGACACAGCTACATTGTGAAAGTCAGATATCATCACCACCCCTTCCTATTATCTTTGTTAAAAGATTTTCTGATTATCCAAATGTCTTAACAAAACTGCCACCAGTTTTCATTAAAACCACCTGGTGGAGAAATGTTTCCATCTGTAACACCCACATGCAAATCTGTAATTTTCCCTGAAAGTGAAGCTGAGAATCAGTGCTGCAAACTAGGCTACCTTCAATCCTGGGCTGATCAGAGGCCGGATATGTGCTGTCTCATGAATCATAAGGGCTAAAAAGGGTGCAGAATTTCTCTCCTGTTCTGGATGTCCTGATAGCAATGAAAGTTTCTAAAACAGTACTTGTAATTTTCCTTTCCAGCACTCCTCATGACAGAAAACCATAGGAAGAAATATTGGTTTAATGACTATATTCTTCACAGTGGTCATAAAATTGTTGATCCAGGGGAATTTGAAGTATTTCTGTGAGTGGACTGTATGGATTTCAAGAGAAGTGAAAGCAGTTAGAGTCATCAGTAAAGAGGCTGTGTCCCTCTCCTTTGGGTCTGTACCTCTGTCTTCCTGATCCCTATTTCTGACTCTGAGCTAAAAGCCTTCTTGTAAACCTTCTCTGAGAGCCGTTTCATGCTGACATCAGCACGTACTGCAGCGTGCCAGCCTGCGAACAGGGCGCTGTTACAGGGTGCAGGACTATGGACACTGAGCTGTTTTCACTGCTTGCACTGGAGCATTGCAAATGCATCCTTCAGTTTGAGACCACCTGCTTGCTGCTTTCCAGGAACTTGCCCTATCTGTCAGTTTGCTGGTCTGCTGAGTTTCCTTCAGCTGTGTGGAGCTAACAGAGCCTGTCACCCCCTTAGGATAAAGATATACATCTTATGCTGGCAAGTGTGACTTTCTTTTTCTAGGCACACCTGGTCAGCAGTAGGGACCTTGTGTTCCCTACACTCTTTTGATACCAGATTTCACACTGCTGTGGATGGTGTTTGTGGAAGGGGAACACTTTGCTGTCCTATGACTTGTTGAATACCATGCAGTAACGCGTTAAGGAGTTTGGGCTTTTGTGAAGGTTCCTTCTTGAGGAACACTTTGTCATTAACTGATTACCTTGAAATTGCCCTCACATCCAAAGGCAGGTTCTGCATTCCTTCTGTAACAGGGACAGTGTCACCAAGTATTCCTGAGACTTTATCCATGCCTTCATTCAATGAACTGTAGTCCTAGCCCATTGCATGGCACTGAAGACTCAAATCCATATAAGCACTTCGATGCTTGCCAGGCACTAAGTAGAAACTGAAACCTCTTCAGTGCAGTCTCACAGTCTGGGAGTAGGAAGCAAGTCCTCTATCTCGTCTTGGAGCTTGAGAGTCTTGTGTTTTGTTCCTCTGTGGCTGGGAGAGCATCTCTTACCTATTTGCCACAATTTTGAAAACTACATGGAGAGCAGTCTATTGGGTCGATGGGGCTTTACCATGGTATACTCAACTCTCATCCACTCTTGTTTCACTGTTTCTCACTGACTTTAGCAGATTTTGTGCATACCTCTGAAGACTATAGTCTCTATCATCTCTTTTAGTAGTACTTGGCCTTAGACACCCAAGCTTTTGCTGTTCTAGTATGAATAAATGTTTGCATAGAACAGTAGTAAAATGGCCTCCTCTGCAGACTAATTCACATCGGAGGCATTTTTTCCTATTTTACTTGGTAAATACTCCTGTAGCTGGAGGGAAGAGTTTCATTGTTGAGTGGCTGATGTCTAGCCTGAAGTCCAGATATTGCCCAACAAGTGACTGATGTGACTAAAAAATTGTGAGGAAGCATGAAAGGGTAACTTTTCAATGAGACTGAAGAGAAACAAATGGCCATTTGCAAAAGTGTGTGTGTGTGTGTAAAATTGAAGGAAAAAATAGCTTAAAGGTTTAGAGTGTACATTTAAACACTAAGTAGCCTGAAAGAACTATTTTGCTTGTGGGTATAATGTGCCTTGAACTGAAAAAACAGTTATGTACAGCAAACTTGAATCACAGGGAAATCATGGAATTCTATATGTGTACTTAAGATGAAGTTTGCTTATATATAGTTGTGTGCCTTGTCTCATTGGGTTAAGCAAGTACTAAGTGGAAACTATGGTAGCTGAGAACACAGCTAGTTGAGTTCCAGTTTCTCTTCAAATTTTTGCTAGTAATTACTAGGAAGTGGTTCATAGTTGCCATAGCATTCATTTGCTGGAGCAAACTTAAGTGGGGATAAAAGCTCTTACTAAGCTTCTGATGGGACATAAGAAGGCTGTGAGATTGCTGGCTGAGGTAGTGGCAATGCTAGGAAAGTTAGCTAAGACACGGGAGGTGCTTTGTAGTTTTGTAACTCTGAGTAGCTTCAGTAGAAGCTACTAGTAGCTTCAGGGTAGCATGTACTTGAAGCCTTCCCATCTTAAAAGTTATCTCAAGAATTTTCATGGCAGTTAATAATTAGGGGGAATTTGATGCTAACACCCTATTTTGGCCACCTAGTATGGTACACGAGCATGATTTTACCAGAACTCAGGTTTCTAGAATCAGTAGGGATATTGCAGCTCTCATGTTTCAGGGCTACCAAATCCTGCTTAATTGCAGTTGGTGAGAATACCTGTTTCAGGGTTTGCAGAGTAACTTGTCTGTAATTTCTTTGGGGCACCTGGAAGCCTTCACTACTCTGTACCTGAATGACCAGGAGGCTTGGGCTCTCAATCAGTTTCCTGGAGACAATGTCTTTCCTTCTCCCTTTCTAGCACTTGAACCACACCTAACATTGTCAGAAAACACTGAATACTGCTCAAAGTGGCAGCTGCTGCCATCCTCATTTTGTACAGTACTTACGGGCAACAGGAAGAAGTACAGTTCCAAGAGCTTAGCCTGTGTGCTCTAAGTCCCCTGATAATAATTGCCCTTCCATAAAAAGCAGGGAAGGAAGAGGTAGGATCATTCTTCCTCCTTTCTGTTGAAACTGGGTCACTTTCCAGAAATAAAAGTGAGAGTGAAGGGACCATCTTGAGGAAGTCTGTCTTCATCTTATCTTTAGGATGAAGGGTCGAAAGCCTATCTTTAATCCCACTGAGAAACAATGGAGAAATTGAGAGTTCTGGGAACTGGTTGTACATTTGGCACCAAGGAATTAAAGGATGAAATAGATAAACAATACCAAGACTCTGTCCTCTGATTCAGCCTCCCTCTTATTTATTCCTTCCATGGCTGCATGAATCTCACTTTCTCTGCGGTGGAGCAGGAGGAATGGAGGCTTCTGCTTGAGGAGCCTTTATTTCTTCCTTTGTACTTAAAGCGGTTTGGAACCACCATGTTTCAGACCATATGGTGGTGCAGGGAGCAGAGTGCAGGTTGCTTATTGTATGCATGGGTATTTTAAGCTCCCTGAATCACCCAGAAAGACTGTTCAAATATTACTTTGCACCTCTTCCTGGCAGTGCCGACTCTGATCCTGACACTTGAGTGTACAAATCCATGATGAAATTATTTTACTTTAATTATTGCCTGGTGCAACCCCCTACTCAGAGCAGGACCACCTACAGCAGGTAGTCCAGGACCAAGTGAAGGTGGCTTTGGAGCATCTCCAAGGATGGAAACTCTACAACATCTCTGGATGGTCTTTTCCAGTGTTCAGCTACCCTTACCATAATCATTCAGACGGAACTTCTGTGTTTCAGTTTGTGTCTGTTGCTCCTGGTCCAGTAACTGGGCGACTCTGGGAACAGTTTGGCTCTGTCTTCTTTAGTCCTCCTCACTGGGAATTTACATGCGTAAAAATCCTCCTGGGTCTTCTTTCCTCAGTCTGAACAGTCCCCACTCTCTCAGCCTTTCCTCATGTGGTGTCCTCCCATCCCTTGACTGTATTTATGGCTCCTTGCTGCACTGGCTCCAGTATGTCTTTCTTATACTGAGGAGCCCAGAAGTAGATTTATCATCCAGACATGGCAGAAAGCAAAGATCACCACTTTCAGTCTGCTGGTGATTCTTTTCCAGTGCAGCCCAGGATGGCATTGGCCTTCTTTGCTGCAGGCATATGTTGCTGGCTCACATTCAGCTTGGTGTTGACCAATGTCGACCATTCTCTGTTCCTTTTCTGCAAAGCTTCTTTCCAGCTGTTTGGCCCCCTGGGATTATTCTCCTTGTGCAAGACTTGGCGTGTCCTTATGCTGGTTGTTTTCAGGCTTACAAGAGAGACCAATATCTAAACATCTTCTCAAATCACTCAGGGAAAGGATTGCTTTGGTCACTGGTCCTCACCCTTTTCTCTTTACTGCCCAAGGCCTTTGCACAGAGAGGAGGAGAGAGAGTTGAACAGTGCAGAAACTGTTGTGGCCTTTTAGCCAATGGAATCATCAGAAGGAACTTAACAACATTTGAAGCTTCAAGTTTTCATCAGTCTGAGAGGGCAGGTATGGCCATAAACGTGTTTTGACAAAGCAGACAAGGAGTTTTTTCGTCCCTTTCAGGGTATTTCAGAGAATTGATAGTGATTTTTTCACTTGAGAGTGGACTGAGTTTTTAAGGAGACTGAGGAGTCAAAACACATTCACAATTGAACACAGCCACTAGCAAGGGAATTATGAGACAGTCATTGACTGATCTACTGGGCCGCCATCTCACTGCTGAGGAGGAGCAGGAGACTGTCAGCAGACAATAGCAGATTGATAGGCTTTTCTTAAAAGCTACAGAAGAACGGGAGGTGATAGGGGATGACAGGCAGTAATAAACATTCCTACCATCTTTTAGACACAGGCTTCAGATCAGCATATGTTGAACTTTTGGAATGTCTGAGGTGCAAGCCGTTGTCCAGAGCTCTTTTCTGGCCCCAGTTTAAGTTTTATTGGAATGCACAGGACATTATTTCTGCGCATGCGTCTTCCCACATGATTCCTCACTTGATGTAAGATTCTGCCAGAGCTTCATTGCCAGCTTTGTCTGACATTGCAGTAATACTTTCTAACTAAGAAGTCTGTCAGTCTTCAAATTCAGGGCATTATCTATGCCCTGCAGGAGGGTGAAGACAAAGACTGTGAGAAAGAACATGATCTCTAGGCAGGAACTTCTCAAAGTACAGAATTGTTATAAACCTTATCTTAAAAGGAATTATGCAGAAGAGTCTTCTTTTTAGAGGGGGAGGGTACTATCCTGTTGTTTATTTTTCTGGAAAATAGCAGAGGGAGAACAACATTAAGAGAGATTTGAAATTCTCAGTCTTGTCAATACCCTTTCATTTCTGAAGACCCATACGAAGTTTTTTTTGAATCCTTGGATAGGAAAGCATCATGCTTCCTTCATCAAGCGGTTACTAAGCATTTTAAGAATTGAGATTAATGCCTTAAGAAAAGGCTATTTAAAAATACTGCTGCCCTTGTATTCAAGCTTGTTGAAAAGCAGACATTATTGAAAGTGGAAAATGACAAAACTGAAATTCTGTTTTGGGTTGCCAGTAGTTAGAGCCAATTATAATTTCTAGCTCGTTTTACCTTCTCCTTTGCTCTACCCACTGGTGGCTGCTGCATTTGTCTACTCCCCTGGGCCTATCAGTTTTAATTA
Organism: Acridotheres tristis; assembly: GCA_037013685.1. Lineage (NCBI taxonomy): Eukaryota > Metazoa > Chordata > Aves > Passeriformes > Sturnidae > Acridotheres > Acridotheres tristis. The sequence goes on along the minus strand of CM072887.1, from coordinate 82,986,224 downwards.
ATAGATGTTAGCATGCAATTACGTTTTAGGGGAAAAAGCTTGTGTGCCTATAGTCTGACTTCAGTTCCCAGCAGTGATAAAACATGTAAAAAAATCTTATGCCATCAGTTACAAACACAGAGTAAGTAGTTTCATTCTGCTTTTCGAAAATACTTGCATAAATTTACAATTGCTGAAATGATTTACACCTCACCAGATTTACACCTCTGTATGATTTGCCTCAGTCAAATCCAGGTATTAGATCTGTAAGGATGCAGATACCTTGTCTGATATCTATATCTGTCAAGAATTACGGTTGTTTTATGCCTTATTTTATACTTCATAGATACGGCAAAATATTACGCAATGTTTGTAGTGTAGCTTAGTTTGGGAATCTAGACAGTAAGTTTTAGTCAGACTTACTGTTGATATTCACAACAAGCAGCAGAAAAGAATACCACTATGAGTTTGATTTAATGGTTTCTTAGATAAGACAATTGATAGGATAGCATTGTAATTCTTTGTATTTAGAACTGAGGTAATCATCCTCAAAATTTGATTACATTGTCAGATACTTACATCCAGAGAGAGTTTTAAGCAAGAAAGCCATGTTCCAAATATATTTTCTGGCACAGAAGCAAGAAAATTATAGAGGCAAAAAGAGCTAGTTGCAATTTTCAGAATAATGACACACAAAACCATTCATACAGTTGCCACTTCAGAGGCATAAAGAGACATGGCATGATGAGTAGCTGTTTCCAGACGGTTCTAGATTGAATTAGAACACCTATTTAGATGTTCTGAGTTTCTTCACATCATGTATGTCTCATTTTCAGTGTCAGGACTTTGTACAATTTGCCTATGGTAAGCATTTCTCATCCTATTGAAGATAAGGAAATGTAACTGTCTGTATATGGAGTTTCTTCAGATAGCTGTAATAAAAATGTAGTGTTAGAAATCTCCTAATGTTTTCATCTGTCTTTCCTATATTAAGGCCTCCTGGAATCACTGAAGATAAGTATATGCCCTGAAAGTTGCTTTTTGATCAGGGATGAACCTAGCAGATAAAACTCTGCTTTTTAGTGATGACTGTGGTGGATTTAGCAAATTAACTGTTTCAAATTTTGAGGATCTGAGGTGTAACCAAACATAATTTTCTGTGTATTTTGGGCTTTAGATAAGGCCAAAAAATTCTAAATTCTAACAGATTTCTAGAATGGTTGTTTAAATGCCTTGCATCAAAATACAGTTATTTAAGATCCTTAATTGAGAGTTATTTTTTTGAACTTCATTATATGAAATTTATTAGGACATTGCTCGTGAATGGAGCACAGCCCAACACTATTTTAGTGTAAGTACTATTATATTGCAGGGAAAAGGGTACTGCTCTTTTAGCAAGAAGCAGGGCACTGTTTTTTTTGAAAATTGCTAATGGAAGTCTTCACACGCCTGAACGACCTAAGTGTGAAGTGTCTTCTCAAGTGTTTCTCTAGGTTACCAATACTGCATACTCTGAATTGATCGAAGTATTTATGTATCCAAAACTCTGTCTACATCTTATGCTAGCAGGTCTAATAAAAGATGATACATTTCTTTCAAACCTTGTTTGGACTGTGAGCCTAGGGAGCACTAAACATCTTGTAGCCACTGCCCTTGAAGATTTCGTCTGTTTTTTTGTAAAATATATATTAAAGTCTTTGAATATACTGTGAAGTGTTCAAAATCATATCCATAAACTAGGATTTTGTAATACTTCTATTGATACATCATTCTCTTCCCAGATATTTAGAAAATCTATCATTGTACACTATACAAACAATCCAAAGTTTTCACTGTGAACTATTTACATCTCTGGGTATTAATCATGTTAAGATTAAATGTTTAGTAATAGGATTTTGAGAGAAATGACAATGAAGCAGTTTATGTAAGAAAAGGCAATTTGAGAGCTGGATGATTGAATATGTTTACTTGTATTTTGAACCATGATTTTTTAGTGTAACTGTTTTCTTTTAGTGATTTCATTGGTCTTGGAAAAAGCATCAAGAGCTATGCAAAACCACTTCTAATAATTGTCTGAACTGTCTCATCTTTTTTATTTGCACAATTTCTTTAGCACTTGCAAATTCTAAGAAAGCAGAGTAATTTTTCATGTATATTTATTATTCTCTAGGTTTTTAATTACCCTTTTATATGAAGTTATTTTCAAACTTTTTGATTATTTAAAGTCATGGCACTTTTGCTTATTTGTAGTATTAACTTTAGAATCATTTTGACATTTGACATCAGGAGACTAAATTTTGTACTGATTAAATGATATTGCACAGATGTAGATGAAAAACTGTGAAAGCTTGAGCAGTAAAACAATGTGAAAAACTTAAGAGTATTTTAATTACTTTAAGTGATAAGTCTCCTCGGTAGTGTTATTTTTTGCAGAATGTTTGACATTGCACAACAGACGTCATCTATACAGTTTAATGTTCTGCTGGTCATGTGTTTTTAGCTATAGATGTGGAACAAGAAGGCAGCTGTTTGATGGAGCGCATGGAGCATGAGCTGAGGCAGTTTAGAAGAAAGGACAGAATTTATGAGGGCTCTAGATCATCCTAGGTTAACTCTATTGATTTTGGCCCAGGATGCTACCTGGAAAGTGTCAGGGTAATGGGTATGCACTTTATGGATGAGAATTAAAAGAGGCTTTATATGTGTATATGTGCTTGCACCTAAGAATATGGAACTAGGCTGTACAGAAATATGTACAGGTTGCTTTTTGGACTTTAATTGCAACATTATGTTGCTTAGCATTGCTGTAAACATGCAGAGTGCATTGGTGAAAGCTGTTCAAGAGCTGAAAATTAGGAGCAATTTTGTCTGCAGTCATATCTTAAGGACAAGTGACAAAGTTGCTGCCATGGAGCAGCAAAACATTATATTTCTGTGGTCCCGTGTCTCTGCTGAGTTTGATTAACTGTGGTGACTGTCTGCCTTGAACAAGTCTCACTGGAAGCACATCTGTTAAGTGGAGTAAAACTGAAGAGTTGTTCAGTCTGTTTAAATAGGATATGTCTGTGTAAATCTTGTGTTATGCAGACTGAAGCACATTTTAACCAAATGCATCCAGTAATTGTTTGGTTACCCCTCAAACCTTACATAGAAAGTAAACCTAAGAAAAGTGAAACCAAGGCATGGCTACCAACTTTTCTAAAAAAAATAAAAAAAATAAAAAGGCAAAATAAAGAGGCACGCCACTACCCCACTTTATTTTTCACTGTTCAGAAGTGTATCTGTATTTTTAAAATTACTTTGTGTTCTGCATACCCCTAAGTTCCTGCAGTCTTAGTGTATTTTGTTTTCCTTTGGTTTCTCCAAGAAGCTGTTTTTCAATATACTCACAGAAAGGAACTGTATTTACTCAAAGGTGGAAATTGCAGAATTATATGTATTGATTCTAGTAGTCTATATGTAAAAAGTGTGTAAATTCCTTTGAGATTAATGCACAGTACATTTTTCTTGTATTTCAGAGCAAAATTAGATATTGATTTTTTAATGGGAAATCTATTCTAAAAATATAGAACTTCACTAATATATTATGATTCTTGTATTTTGTGTTTTAAATGATTTCATATTGATTGTAGTTTTTAAATTTAAAAGCTCTCACTTTTTCAAACAAAGTATCTTCATACTTTATCTTGCAAGGGGTTTTTAAATCTTTTTTCATCAGCTTAAAGCAAAACATCACCGCTTAAAAAGGTATTTTTCAATTACCATTCACTAGGAAAAAAAACTATCAAAAGAAGTTCTTGGGAGGCGACTGATCAGTTCAGGAATTTACAGGTTTGTTCACTTATAACATCCCTTTTTCTGCTGGGCCTGTTTCAAGTTCTAGGCTTGTCGCTGTCTGACCATGTTTTAGCAGTCCATGTAGAAAAGGAGCTGGTTACATGGCTGGTGAGACAATGCTCTATCTTTCATTCAGCCGAGGTGATCTGATTCTTTCTTTCTTGGTTTTTGCTCTGTATGAGATCAGAAGGAAAAAGACTGAGATTTCCATGATGTAAAGTAAAATTAATGACATGAACAATTTGAGGGAAGAATCTTGAGGAGAACAGCGCAACAGGAATGCTTCTTGTTATGGAGGGGGTTTGCCCTCTTAGATTTTACAGGGTTTGTAGTTTGGGAGAGCTTTCAGCTCTATCCTTGAAGAATTTATGGTCATGTGTCTTCTTCTGTCTGCATATAAGTTTTTGCCTTATTTCTCTGAAATTAAGACCTCAGCAGAGTGATTCATGGTTTTTCTCTCATTCTCTTGGATTACTACAATGTATTGTACTGGGATTAGCTTTGAGACTTCCTGTTGATCTCATAGTGTACCTTTTTACTTTTCCCTTTGCTTCCTGTTACTTTTCATCTTAATACAGAGCTTTTCTTCCTGTGTAGTGGTAGACAAAGACCACAGAAGAAAGCCTTGTTTAAAGTAGAAAAGGCAGGTAACTTTCACATACAGCTTTAGTGAAGGAGATCTAAATTTGAAAGCTTTCTATAAAAGCCAAAGTTTGATGAACTTTCTGTGAGGGCAGCTCTCTAGTTATGTTAAAGTTGCAGAGGTGGAAAGGAAGTAGTCTTCCTGGCAATTTACTTAATGGTGTGAAATACCAGGTGTTAAAATTTGAAGACGGGCACTTGCATGTCTGGAATTCATAAATAAACCAAGAAAATCAATAAGTGACTTTGGCAACTGCCACCTTTTTGACTCCTTTGTCAGAGGCTAAGAACTGAATGAACAAGAAAATTAAAAGTGTTTTCCCTGAAGGAAAAGTACATTTTCCTTCAGGCTAAAGCTGAGGCGACAGAGAGTACAGGAAAGCTTTTATTGCTGTGTGCTCTGCTGGGTTCACTGTGGCTGGATGCTGGGTGGCCACCAAAGCTGCTCTGTTGCTGCCTTCCTCAGCTGGGCAGGGGAGAGAAAATATAATGAAAGGCTCATAGACCAGATCACTGAGCAGTTACTGTCACATTCAAAATAGATTCAACTTGGGGAAATTAATTTAACTTACTGCCAGTCAGAATCAGAGTAGGATAATGATAAATAAAACCAAATCTTTAAACACCTTCCCCCACTCTTCCTTTCTTACTGGGCTCAACTTCACTCCTGATTTCCTCTGTCTTCTCCCTCAGAGCAGCATAGGGATGGGAAATGAGGGCTGCAGTCAGTTTATCACATTCTCTGCCATTACTTCCTTTTCAGCCTCCTCACAGTCTTCCCCTTCTCCAGTGTGGAACAGATCATCTTAAATGTCATCATGCAGTGCATGTAGGACAGCCAGGGGATCAGGCCGAGCCAGCCTGGGTTTAGGAAAGGCAGGTCCTGCATGGCCAACCTGATCTCCTTTAATGACCAGATGACCTTCCTAGTGCATGAGGGAAAGACTGGATGTAGTCTACCTGGACTTCAGTAAAGCCATTGACACAGACTTCCTCTGGAGAAAATGGCAGCCCATGGCTTAGGCAGGTGACCTCTTATCTGGGTTAAAACTGGCTGGATGGCTGGGCCTAGAGAGTTGTGGTGAATGGAGTCACATCCAGCTGATGGCTGGTCACCAGTGGGGCTCTCCAGGACTCAGTATTGGGGCCAGTCCTGTTTATTGTCTTGATCTGGATGAAGAGATTGAGTGTACCCTCAGTAAGTTTGCAGCCAGTGCCAAGTTGGGTTGGTGTGCCAGGAGGATCTGGCAGGAAGGATCTGGACAGGCTGGATCAATGGGCCAGAGCCAACTTGAGGTTCAACAAGGCCAAGAGCTGGATCTTGCACCTGAGTCACAGCAATGCCCTGCAGTGCTACAGGCTGGGAACACAGTGGTTGGAAAGCTGCTCAGGGAAAAGGGCATGCTGATCAACAGTGGCTGTGCATGAGCCAGCGTGTGCCCAGGTGGCCAAGAAGGCAAACAGCATCCTGGCCTGTGTCAGCAACAGTGTGGCCAGCAGGACCAGGGCAGTGATTGTCCCTCTGTACTCAGCACTGCTGAGGCCACACCTTGAGTGCTGTGTCCAGTTCTGGGCCCCTCACTACAAGAAGGACATTGAGGGGCTGGAGCGAATCTGGGGAAGGGCAGTGGAACTGGCAAAGTGTCTGGAGCACAAGTCCTGTGAGGAGTGGCTGAAGGAGCTGGAGTGCTTACGCTGGAGAAAAGGAGGCTCAAGGGTGATCTTATCCCTCTCTACAGCTGCCTGAAAGGAATTTGCAGCCAGGTGGGGTCTGGCTCTCCTCCTAGGCAACCAGTGACAGGAGAAGAGGAAATGGTGTCAAACTGTACCAGGGGAGGTTCAGACTAGACATCAGGAAGAATTTTTTTATGGAAGGGGTGGTTAAGCATTGGAGTGAGCTGCCTGGGAAGTGGTTGAGTCATTGTCCCTGGAAGTGTACAAGAAAGGACTGGATGTGGCACTTAGTGCTAGGGTTTAATTGACAGGGTGACATTTGGTGAAAGGTTGGAGTCAGTGACCTTGGAAGTCTTTTCCAGCCTTAATGATTTAATGGTTCTATGATTATCCCAGCAGCACTAATGCTGACACTGATAGGCTTCGCCTTGGAGAGTGATGAGTCCATCTTGGAAGGCAACTGCCATTGGCTCTGTTGGACATGGGGAAAGCTTCGAGCAACTTCTCACAGGAGTCACTCTGTAGATCTCCAGCTACCAAAACCTTGCCATTCAAACTCAAGGCAGTTCCATATTTTGTCAGAATCTAGCAGTCTGCAAAAATTTTTTATACTGTGAAGTTAAGCCTTTCTGATTTGGTAGCAAAATATCCTTTGGAGAGATGCATGCCAGGGCTATTAGCATATTTTTATTAGTTCCCAAAATAGATTTTGTTTTATGTTGTAAGCCTGGAAAGTACTATTGGACTTTGTTCTCTAGAAGACAGTCCAAATCATGCCCTACCTAGTAACATGGTTCTTCCCAGCTGAATTAAAAAACAGTTTATAAAGTTATTAATGTATGATTCTTTATCTCATACTGTATTTTTCATTAAGGCTTTCAACTTTACTTGCCTTCCAGATATTTAAATCATAGTGGTTCCATGGATATATATTACATCTGTATCTGACTTACTACATACAGTGTATCTAGGACAGTAGAGTTCAATCTGTAATATTTTAAGAGCAGGTGCAGTTTTTCTTTTTGCTCATTCCAGGCATTATAATCATATTCTTCATAAAATAAAATCTTAGTCAAATCAAGCTAAGTTAAGGAGCCATTGTGAACATAATAAATTGCATTTCTCTTTAAGGTGAGCTTCCTGCAAAATTGTAAGGAAAGTGCAGTGTTGTTCAGTGCAAATGTCATGCTCAGTTCATAAAAAGTTGCTGAGAGGACAAACTGCAATCAGTGTTCAGAGATACAAAGTAGTGCCCAGTCATGGCAGAGAGGGTATGTCTGCAGTGTCCCTGGAGGTGTGGTGACAGCACTGAAGCTGTGCTGGTGTTTCCCAGGAGAGGATTCTGTTGTCTAAACACAGGTGTCAGCTGGTATTTGACATGTCCAATGGTGCTACTCCTCGACTTTAGGAGTGAGGAGTGGGTGGGAAGCTGGTTGCTATCTTAAACCAGGTTTTGCAGCTGTGGGCAGCAGGGAGTGGAGGGAGCCTGGAAACAGGATTCTGGAGTTGTCCAACATGGAGCTCCCTTGAACACATCCTGGGTATTTCCTCAAGTGGAGGTGGTCCCCAGACTCTTCATGTCTCATTGCAATGGCAAAGGTTTCATCTCAGTCAACGATTCTGACTGGGTTTTTAGACTTGTGTAGCAGTGTGCCAATTTCTTCAGATCCCTCCTGCATAATTTTTGAGATGGCTAATCTTTCCTTTGGGGATCTTTCATTTATCAAATAGTATTATGGCTGTTGAGGTTAGAGCATTATTTCCTTCCACATGAGAACCAGTACCTTTTTGAATGTGAATTATCATTAAACTGCCATCAGTGAAACTGAGATTCTTTGACAACATCTTTATTTTATTTTATTGCATTAAACTTAAGCTTCATTTTAGCTAAGGTATTTAAAATGCTCTCACAAGGTAACAACCAGATTAATGAGAAAATTCTGCAAAATAGTCAGCATTTGGCATTGTGTTGGCAAGGCTACTCATTAGAAAAGCTGTGGTTGTTTAGTTGCTGTGGGAGAAGAGAAATGAAGAGAGAGGATGAGAGTGGCCTTGTGAGGGACAGCAGGAAAGGGGGAAGGACACAAGTAAGTGGGAAACTTAGAAAGTACATGTCCCTTTAGGCACAAGGAGTTGGACTCAGAGGGGATTCCAGGCAGTGCTGTGGGGATCAGAAGAGGAGGAATATATGACAGGAGTGAGATGTTAGGGGAAAGCTGGAATTAGCTTGGATGGGAGTCTGGGAGTAGGCTGTGAGTGATGCAGTCGGCTATTCGTCTAGTACAGAACAAGTGTAAAATAGCACTTCTGCACACTGAGAATTGGGTAATGAAAAGTGATGGATCCTCTGGTAGTAGACCTGGGACTTGCTTATTTATGTGTCTGTTTCCCTTTGGGCTTGAACTGGAGATGGTTAAGCACACAAATCAGAGGGAGGTGAACATTTATTTTCAGTGTGATAATAAATAAATTAGAAGGCAAGTAGAAAATACAAAGGTTTAGAAATTCTCAGAGTGTAAGCCAGCCTCATGACTGTGAAGAGAAGGGTCTGAGTCATTAGGTTCAGACACTTGAGGCTTGTCAGAGCTGCTTTCACAGATCTCAGCAGGCTCGGGTGGTACAGCAAGAGCGCCTGGAAACACAGGGTAGTTCGACTGAAGAAGGAACTGCACAACTCAGTTAATTTGAATTCAACATTCCCAGAAAATAATAATTTTATACTATTATCTAACTATTCTTTGGCTGTCCCATACCTTCTCACTAAAAGATAGATCCACATAAAAGATCTGGTCTGATTTAAAAAGAGGGTGGTTAGGTTTCCTTGTTTGTAGCAGAGGACTTGGAAACCAAGCTCAGTTACATGTTAGAGTTCCTAAACGTGATGGTAGTAATCCACATTATTATTTTTCAAAGCAATTTGCTGTACTAATTGAGTCTCAAAATTCTGGAGCACTTTTGAAGCTCCAGAATTGGTTTTGGGCACTTGGAATTTGCTTTAATCTTTTTACTCATAAGAAGAATGCCTCCTCCATTTATGAAAGAGTCTCTGCTATCACAGGAGCTGTATGATGGAGTTTGTAGAAATACCCTGAACCAGGAGATTATGTTCCTAACAGAGGAAGCAGAGAGGAGTGAGATTTAAAGAGCACAAATAGATCTGCTGTAAGGCAGCTTTAAATGTTTTGTTAGTCTCAGGGTTTATAGGCAGGGTGCCATGTCCCCTGCGTCTGTCCAGCCTTGTCATCTCCAGCCTGACATATTGGAGGTTATGTGCATGTACATATTAATCTGTGCAGGCTCAGTGCCTGGGGGAACGGTGTGTGTTTGTGTGTTTTTGTCTTTAATTAAAGGTGGCATCTCTGCTTTTTTGAGTAGGTGAAGAATGGAGCTAAAAAGAATTGATGAAATGGAAAGAAAAAGGACTAAAGGATGTTGACATTTGAGGCAAGTGCATCTAAAGCCTCAGCAGGTGAGGAGGAGGGTGAATAATGAGGGCCAAAGAGTTCACTGTACAGTAGAGACCTTAATCAGAATGTGTAAAGGTCTCTGCTTTGCTGAATCAGCAGCTGCTCTTGGCTGGGAAAACTTCTTGGCACTTTTCTGTAGTTTTTTCACCAGTACCACCTTCTGGTGTGTAGGGATAATTCTTTGGTTCCCAGTGTGTGGAGGTCTTCCTGGCTGTGCATATGCCTATTATATATAGGAGTTTGGGAGACAGCATTAGAAAACTTTGCTCCAGTTTTTAAGATAAACCACATAGGTAGATAGTCTCATAGGCTGCATAGTGTCATTTGGGATGAAGAAGCATGCTTTAAGGCAATCTTATTTTACTCTTGCTTTGGTATCGTGGGCCTAATTGGCCACTTCTAGTACTAATCCCACCACCCGGAACTGTCTATCTGGCTGTTTCTCTCTGCATTCTCCCCAGTGGTACAATGGAAAGGAACTGGAGAGAGAAAATAGTCTATAAACCCTATAGAGGTAACATAGAAGTCTCTGCCTTGATCCTGCACTGTGTTATCCATCCTCTGAAACAGCTGGAAAGGGGAGGAGGAGCATTTCCAGCTCTTTATTGCCTTTTCCCCTGCAGTGTAGAAACTCCCATTTGGCTACAGTATGAATCTTACTTTCACAATTAAAGATTGCCACACATTAATACTGTGATTAACCTATAACTAAACCTTGACCCTCCTGGGCTGGTCTAGCTCGCTCTTTTCCAGATGTTGGAGAAAGTCATGAATTTTCCAAAGTGATGAGAAAGAGATAAGCAGTAGTGTTGTCTTGTGTCTTGGCAGCCAGAAGGTGGATATAGAAGAAGCAAAGAAATATATTAGTGCTACATTTGGGAGGGGTGAGCAAAGGACACAGTCTTGGACTAAACTTCAGTTTTGGTTGTTTTGAATGACCTTAAGGTCATAGTATGTGAAACAGGTGTCTGCCCCAGTGTGCTTTATAAAGCATGCACAATGAAATCTCAAACTGAAATAAATATAATCATGTCTTCACAGCTACAGAAGCAAATGCTACTGTTCACAGAGTGCTGCTGGCCACAAGTAGGCACCTTTAGAAGCAGCAGCCCAACCCCCCAAAAAAACACCTCCTGCTCCCGAATGTGGGATATTCATTAGACAAAAAAAAAAAAAAGATAGAAGATGAGGGAGAGGCAGAGAGAGAGACACACAAATTAAGCTGCAAAAGGTTGAGGAACCTAGGACACCTTGGGGTTGTATTAAGAAAAGGAGGAAAGAGATAGGTATTTCAAATCTGTAATATGTTGTAGCTTGAGACTGACAATTTTGTATTTCTCCCCCAAATTACAGAATAAACACTTTGGTAGAAACAAAACTTGATATCAGGACATCAGCTACTTGGTTTATCAATGATATCTTGCTTCTGTACCAACATGTCTATTAATTTTGAATTTGTAATTTTGAGAAGTCAGGATATGGTAGTGATGCTATGATCACTCATATATCTTAGAATCCTAGAAACATAAAATGGGTTGGAAGGTACCTTAAAGACCATTAAAATTCCAACCCCTCTGCCATGGACAGAAAAACCTTCCACTGGACCAGGTTACTCACAGCCCCATTCACATCCCCTGGCTGTGAATACTTCCAGGGATGTGGCATCTGAAACTTCTCTGGGCAGCCTGTTCTAGTCCCTCACCACCCTCAAAGCAAAGAATTTCATACTAATATCTCATCTAAACCTGCCTTCTTTCAGTTTGAAGCCACCCCCTTGTCCTGCCACCACATGCTCTTATAAAAAGTCCATCTCCAGTTTTCTTGTAGGCTCCCTTTAGGTACTGGAAGGCTGCAGTGAGATCACCCCAAAGCCTGCTCTTCTCCAGGCTGAACAGTCCTAATTCTTCCAGCCTTTCCATATAGGAGAGGTGCTCCATCCCCCTAATTTACTTGCTGGCCCTCCTCTGTACCTCTCCAACAGTTCTTCCTGAGCTGGGCACCCCAGAGCTGGGTGCAGCAGTGCAGGTGGGGTCTCACCAGAGCAGAGCAGAGCAGAGGGGCAGGATCACCCCCCTGGCCCTGCTGCCCACGCTGCTTTGGATGCAGCCCAGGATACAACTGGCTTTCAGGGCTGCAAGCCCACATTGCTGGGTCACATCCAGCCTCTCCTCCAGCAGCAACACATGGATTAGCAGTGCTTGTCCTTGTCAGCAGATGTGCCCTAGGTCTGTTCGTGCCCCAGGCTGGATTGGTACCAGGGATTGCCCTGACCCAGGTGCAGCACCTGACACTTGGTCTTGTTGAACCACGTGAGATTCCCACAGGCCCAGTTCTCGAGCTTGTCCAGGTCCCTCTGGATGCCATCCTGTCCCTCAGGTGTGTCAACCACAGCATTCAGCTTGGTGTCTTCTGCAGATGTGCTGAGGGTGCACTCGATGCCTTTGTTTCTGTCATTATTGAAGACATGAAGTGACGCTGCTCCAAGTACAGACACCTGATGGACACCACTTGTATCCAATGTCCATCAGGGTGGTCGTCCATCACAACAGCAGGGTAATTAATGATACTAATCTTCTGAAAACAATTTTTTTCTATAATTTAATTATTGTGAAACACCTGAAAGGTAGCAGCCCTTGATATTGAATTGTCTAATCACAGTTGATAGGCAACAATCAGATTGCATGCTGGGATCCAGCACTTCTGGAGGGGGTCATTTTAAGACAATTTAATGTTTTATTTCCCATGTCTTCAGTACTTTTGGTTGTACTTAGAGAATAGAGTTTTGCCAGAAGTGCTAACTATGACGGGCTTTTGCTAATTCCTCTGCTTGCCAGAAATTCTAATCAGAGTATCTGATTTTTTTGCAGAGGTGCACTGTGCTGCTGTTACGCTAGGTATAACTGTAACTGTAAGACTTGTAGTAATCCTTTAACAGGTGGCAGGAGCAATGATCAGTCATTGTCATCCAGAAAATTTGTCATTGTTCTGGTAGTTCTGCTCTGAGATTCATACTTCTTGATTTCACTTTAAGAAAGAATCAGTCTGAATGTTAAGTTATTGGACAGAGACTTGAGATACAATTAACTTTTGTGTGCTGCCACTCTGGGGAAGTTGGAGTCTGCCTGTACCTCAGGTCTGCTTTTGTTAAATTGAGATAATGCTTTTTTCTTCCTTTCAGTTGTCTATCTTCTTTCTTCAGATTGTTTCTTGTCTCAGTGTCACTCCTTTCCTATGTGTTTGGATAATCTCTAGGCTTTGGTCCCAAGAATCCATGGTCTCAGTGGAGGTTTCAGGGCTCTGTGCTGCAAGGCAAAGCAATAACAATAAAAAATCTAAATAGCCAGTTTTATTGATGTCTGCAGGTGGATCTGACTTCATCCTCTGTACCAGAATACAAACTGTGTTTGGAATTCTATCTGGCCTGCTACCTTCTGGATAGTGAGCCTTCTGCTTTGCTCAGGGTGATAATTTCTTAAGAATCAGCTATGAATACAAATAATTGTGGCAAATAAATATATAAATATGTTATATATAAAAATATATATCTATATAAATGTATATGATACATGGTACTAGGGATTGCTATTTTACAATGGTAGTTTAACACTTTGAGCTCATGGGAAAGGTTCGTTTGCTGCTTTTAAACTCAGAGGTTTGATGGAGTTAACTCAGTTGCCTAATTCAGTTAGGTAACACATCTTCCACATAGACACAATTTTGTCATTTACCAAAATGTATTGCTGAGAATATCCTTAAATCTTTCCACTTGCATTTTCTGTTCAAAGTCAGCCATGCAGCTCAGCGATGTATCCAAAGAAGCAAAGATTCCATGGTGTGGATTTAGTAAGTAGATTCCCTGCATGTTGTGCAGTTATTTGAGACTGCATGCACATTTGAAACAGCTAGTGACCAGTATTTCTTCTTGAAATTTCATGCTTTGATGTTTGACGACAGAGAATATTGTTCACTGTGTGAGCAGGAAGCACGTTTAACAAAACTATATTTGCATTAATTATATTTGCATTCTTCTTCTCCACAAGAAGAATCACAGAATCATTGGGATTGGAAAAGGCCTTTGAGATCATTGAGTTCAACTTAATCCAATACTGCCAAGTCCACCACTAAACCATGCCCCTAAGTCCCACATACCTGTTCAATACCTCTAGAGATGGCAACCCCACCACTTCCCTGGGAAATCTGGCCCAATGCTTGACAACCCTTTCCGTGAAGAAATCATTCCTAATATCCAATGTAAACCTCCCCCAACATATCTTGAGGCCACTTCCTCTTCTCCTATTGCTTGTTACCTAGCAGAAGACACCAACCCCCACCTGGCTACAGCCTCCTTTCAGGCACTTGTAGGGAGCTATACGGTCTCCCCTGAGCCTCATTTTCTCCAGCCTAAACACCCTGAACTCCCTCAGCTGCTCCTCACAGGACTTGTGCTCCAGACCCTTCACCAGCTCTGTTGCCCTTTTCTGGACATTCTCCAGTACCTCAGTGTCTTTCCTGCAGTGAACGGCCCAGAACTGCACACAGGATTCAAGCTGTGGCTTACCAGTGCTGAGTACAGGGGACAATCACTGCTAATCCATGTGTTGCTCTTTGACCATCTTTGAATTGTTTAAACAATGCAGATTTGCACTATTTATTACAAGGTAAGTTTTTATTTCTTACATAATCGTGCAGACTTGGTCCTGTATGCTGTATTTTATTTTCCTGTAGTTCATATTTTTAATGTCCTTATTGTAAAAAGTTAAAATATCTGCTGAATGGAAATCCCTACTGCACTGGTGGAGTGGTCACGAGTTTGCCTTTTGGGGTTCTGCCTTCTGAAAAATGTCATCCAGGCAGCAATTTTCCATGCTGGTCAAGGTGGCCATGTAGTTCTTCTGATAACAGAGTCCTTTGATAAGTTTCTTTCTAAGCACATGTTTTTTTATATTTTTTAGATATAATTTAATTTTTAAATCATCCAAAAAATGTTGAAGGGAGTTATTGCAAACATTTTTTGCAAACATTTATATAAACAAATGTAATCAATATACAGAAAAGAGGTGATTTTAATACTTTTTTTAGCCACATAGGATCTGCAGATAACACTAAGAATAAATACTTCTCCAATTTTAACAAAAGAGATTTAAAAAATACTGTTGACATCTTCTGTTAATTTTCTCTATTGTTTTAGTTCACTGAAAGCTTGAAACCAAGGCCACACTTCTTCATGAGACATTTAATATGAAGATCTTTTTTTGTCTGCTTAAAAAGGAAAACTAAAATAGTTCCTCAAAAGGATCGTCTGATTTTTTAACATTCTTTTTCTGTGGGCCTTGCTTCTTAATGTAAAACTGTATTATAACCATATTCTTGCTAATGTAGAATTCAAATTGTATTAAAATGAATAGTTTCAATACTTTCTAGACCTTATTTGGCCCTTAATAAAACACTATAAACCTTGGTTTAGTGTATAATAAAGTGCATACTCCAAAATGCAATTTTCTTTCCAAGTACAGCTATTTCAGTCTTCTATGTCCTGAACTACAGGAAGCTACTGAAAAATTAGTGTCTGTTTTAGAAGCCACAGGCCCTAATGAGAGGTATGCTTTCAGCAGTTTAACAAGTAGCTCAGAAGTTTAAGAAGTGGTCCCTACAAAAATTCCTATCTCATAGCCAGTGATAATCTTTGTATACGAGATGCATGTTCTGCACATATCAAGTGTTTTACTTAATTTTCTATTTAACCTCAGCAGGGAGAGCGTGCTGCAGATTAACAAATGTACACTGAGTTGCACTCAGTTAAGAGAATGTACATATATATGTTTTTATACTGATGATATTTTGATGTTAATAGCAACCTGTGACTACGTGTCTCATTTTAAAGGTTAAAAACCTTGAGTTCCTCAGAACTCCTGTAAGGAGGCATGGAACTGTGTCAGCTTTTTGAAGGGATTACTTAGAAATGTCCAGAGAACTTAATGTCCTGAAGAACAGAAAAATGCATGAAAAAGTAATAGAAGTGTAAGGCAAAATATCTAATCTTTGAAAAAGATACCAGTTTGTGACTGTGGCAGTGGGCTTTTAAAGGACCCAGTGAGTTCTCATTGCCTTTAGTCTTTCTTTTTTGCCCCCATTATCAATTTATACCACTCACACTTTCCTTTTCCTGCTTATTTTATTCTGCAGTGAATATGAAGTACTGGGTATATGTTGATGGCTTAGTAAGTGCAGAGATTTCATTAGAAACATAATATCTAAAACATTAAATAATGCTAGGAGTTGATTTTTTTTAAGTACAGTATGGTGATAGAGCAGAATCTTAGGAGTATAATTATTGACCTCTTTGTTTTCAATGGTCTGTGGTGGTGTGTGTGTGTGTTTAGAGGTCCAAGTTTGTCTTTAAAAATACATTTTGTAGCAGCTAGCACATGGGCTTTCCTGCTGTGAGTAAGATAACATAGGTGGGTGTTTTGGTGTATTAGAAATTTCTACGAGGAGCGAGAAAATTGGATTTTGCAATCACTTGTTCCATTACTGTTTGCATACATTTTTACAACTCTAAAGAGCAGAGATAAGAATGGATGCTGTGGTTCTGAGGGAATGAAGAATGTTATGGAAAAGGGAAGTATTTGGGCCTTTTAGTAGCCTCTGTCCAGATTTTTTTTTCATATATTGCTCTATTTTAAGATGATGATTTATTCAAAAATACAACATGTTAAGAAGTGCTAGATGGAGTCTTCTGAAAGTCGTTCTCAATTTGCTCAGTATTTCAGTGTGCTGTTTGTTTGGCAATTCCCCCATATTTTTAATTCACCACCAAATTTTCCTTTAGGCTGTCATGGAAAGTATGCATAGGAGTGTTTGTTTTCTGCAAGCCCAGAAGGAGCAGTGAGAAGGATACTCGCTGCTGCTGGTTTCGAGTGAACATGTTTGAGATGGAGGCTTGCTTCATTAGTATGTCTTAGCGACCCATGGCTGGGGGAACAGAGGGGTGGGGAAACCTCTAAGTATTCTTTAAATGTCTTATAAAGCATTTTTCTTATGTGTATATATAATATATCATATATAAAATATGCATATATGTGATTCTATAGCAAGCATCCTTGTCTTATCAGTGGTTTCTGGCATAGCTCTAAGCCATGCTGTATTCCTGCTTGCCATCTGTCATCTTAACCTCATCTTTCATCACATGTTGTTTCTGCACTCTTTCCCATTTACTTCTCTCCACGTCCAACTTCATATCCTCTCTTCTCCACAGCCTCAGCCCTCTTGTCCTGACGATTCCTGCTTTTGTTTGTGTAGTCCCAGCTCCTCAAAGAACAATCCATTAGAGACTGAGAAAGCTGTTGTTCTTGAGAGTCCCATCCTTCCTCCAATCACATCACACCTTTGGCTGAGACAAGCAGCTTTGTGTAACACCATGCATATTTTAAATAGCATGCATCCTTCTGTTCTAACTGTAAAAGGAACAGCTGTGTCTTTGTGTTCCCAAAAATAGCCCTTTTCCAAACATTCTAAAAAGTATTTTGTTTCTAGTGAAACAAATAAGGAATTTGTCGGTCAATCTTTAATGAAGATGAAAGAACCAAACCACTTAGAAATACCTTAGCAAACTCATGTCAGGATAAGGTGAGAGTTACTTAGATTCAATCTTTATGTTTGGCCAAGGTGTGATCAGAACAGGATCCAAAATGTGCTTTTTTTCCTGAGGAATCTGTAAGAGTAGTCTGTGACTGGCAACAGACTCATGAACTTTTTACTGCTGGGGTATGGACAGGTAAAACTCAATGGCTCCAGATTCTCTCAATCACTTTATAGTCCTTGTTATAAAAGAGGGGCTGGATATAACTGGGTATTCCCATTTTCTAGGATGGTCTGATTTTTAAAAAATTTTCTCTTATAACTTCGAAGGAGGACTGTCAGGGTATTTTTTTTATTCCTGAATTTTGCACAAAATGAATGCAGTATGCCTATTACTAATGTATTTTTAAATAATTTAATTGAATTAGTCCCAACAATGTCTGATAGAAGAAAACTGAGAAATGAAGTAGATGCAGAGTGCTCTGATACACAGCTCTAGAAATATTAATGTATATTTATGTAGGCCTTACATGCAGTGGTCAGTTAGACATGACCTGGGAAGTAAAGATGTCCTTGAAATCTCCAGGGTGCACAGTCCTAGAGGTGGGTCAGGAGTGACTGAATTCACTTCCCAGACAAACCTCCAAAAGAATATTGTTAGGATAGAGAGTTATATCTATCAAAACACTTAATTGCACTGAAGAGACTTAATGGTGTGTTACTGTGACCCCCTGCGCTATTGCTCTAGCAGCCAGGATACCTGTTGGAGTTTTAGGGAGGTCTAAACACATAGACAAATATATGTATAAGTGCAAATAAGCTAGTTATAAGTTACAGAGAAAACCAAATTTGTTTTGAAGAGTGTATTTTTAACCTTCCTAATAAACCCCTTCCTTTTTACTTTTTAAGTGATGACTATCTTATGTTAAGGTGGAACAAGACTCTTGGTGACAATTGTCAGAGTAGGATGTACTGCCTCTCCAAAGCTAGTAAGTCAGTATAACAGTAGGGAATTCTTATTTACAATAAGCTGCAAGAAACAGGGAGTAATCACTCCAAAAGTATTACATGAAGAAAGAATTTGAGGAGGCAGATTTAGAGAGGGAGATTGTCTCTGGTGGTGCATTTGATGAGTGCCTTGCTTACAAGATAGAAACAGTGATGTCCGTATGTTTCCTGTATACAAGGAAGCCACTGGAATAATTTAGGCAAGGAAATTTTCTGTAGAATCATTTGTTTAATATTTGGTTCATCAGGGCCTACCTACTTCTCTTTGCCTATGAAGGAAGCTGTTTTCTTCAGAACTGAAGATGTTGAAAACAATTCTTTCAGCTGTCTCTGCAATATCCATATGCTCTGGTCTGCATTTAATGATGTATTGCCCTATCCATAACCGCTTAGAAATAATTTTCTTAGTTGCTGTGTTTTCAACCAACCTTTCAACCCCATGCAATGCTACAGGCTGGGGCAGAGTGTCTGGGAAGCTGTCCAGGGAAGAGGACCTCGAGGTGCTGGTTGACAATGGCTAAACACAATCCAGTGTGTGCCCAGGTGGCCAAGAAGGCCAGTGGCCTGTATCAGCAATAGTGTGGCCAGCAGGAGCAGGGCAGTGATTACAAGTGCTTCTGTACTTGGCCTTGGTGAGGCCACACCTCAAGGGCTGTGTTTACTACTGGGTCCCTCGCTACAAGAAGGACTTTGAGGTGCTGGAGGGAGTCCAGAGAAGGGCAACAGAGCTGATGAAGGGTCTGGAGCACAAGTCCTGTGAGGAGCAGCTGAGGGAGCTGGGGTTGTTTATGCTGGAGAAAAGGAGGCCCAGTAGAGACCTTGTCCCTCTCTACAACTGCCTGAAAGGAGTCTGCAGCCAGCTAGAGTTAAAACAAGCAATAGGAGAAGGGGAAGTGACCTCAAGATATGTTGGGGCAAGTTTAGATTGGATATTAAGAACAATTTCTGCACTGAAAGGGTGCTCAGACACTGGAACAGGCTGCCAAGGGAGGTGAAGTGGTGGAACCATCATCCCTAGAGGTATTAAAAAGATGTGTGGTGGATATGGGACTTAGGGACATGGTTTAGTGCTGAGTGTGCTGGTTTTGGCTGGAATAGGTTAATGGATGACCTCGAGGATCTTCAAGGTCTTTTGCACTCTAAATTGATTCTATGACTCTAAGAGAAGTGTTTCAGAACTTTTTACTAAAACTTTCCAAAGAAATCCACTCAAACACACTGAGTGGTCAATTGTCTTAGTTTAACTTACAGGAATTTACAAATGGTTAAAACCACATACAATTAAATGCCAGTTATTTTCAAATTAAGATGTTTCTGAGTTTTATCTTAAACTAAAATACGAGCATGCTACAGCTAATTTTTTATGATTTAGGAATGGATTGCAGACAGAGCAGAAGGGTTGATATTTTCTTTCTGATGTACTTATTAACTTACATTTTATGGAGACCCTCAAGTCTTCTGCTTTAATGAAAATTGGTAGAGGTTGGACTCACTCAAAATATCCTGGAATGTGGTGTTGTGGAAGGAAAGAAAGAGCATATTAATAAGAGGTGATATTTGTTTAAGCTTTTTAAAAAGGATATTCTGTTGAATTTCATTTATTAACTGTATTTTCTGTCTCTAAAAAGTCTAATCCTGAATAAACAGTGGAAGTTTACCTTGTAATATATCATGACAAATATGAAAAGTGCTATGTGTTAAGTGTGATACTCTCTATAGAGACTCATGGTGATATCCTTTCTCCACTGAAGTGAGTAGGCACTCTCTTTGCTGCTTTCAGTGAAGTTGTGCTGTTTCTGAAAGAGAGATTAAATGCTGAAAGTACTGAATGCCTCTGCTGGTACTGCTGTGGTAATATGGTATCTACTGGTAATGTGGTATCTATGCATGTGCTGTAGCTTTGATGCAGCCTCCAGCATGCTGAATTCCAGGAGTTTGCTGTACTTTTGCAAACACTTAGGGGTGCCTGTCCTTTCCTATTCTTGCCTTCGTTTTTTCAAGAACTCAATGCCAGTGCTCACTCAGCAGGCCAGATACTTGTGAGATCAGATTTGTGTTGGTGCCTGAAAGAAAACGGAGCCCTTCTGAATGTTTGCCCTACTGTGTTAGGTAATGCATGTAGACTAAAAAGAGTCAGACACGCCCTCTAGTCAGTACTGCCGTGTGTGTGCTGATTGCTGTTTTTTGGAATGTAGTCCCAAAGTGGAAAAGAAGAAAATTTGGATATACAGTGAGAAAAAATAGTGTATTTTAAAATTGTGCTTAATCAGAAAATTCTCACTCATTTTCCTCTCTGAGAAAAACCCCACTACCAAAGAAAAAAAACCCCAAATCATTCTGTGAATTTAAACATTTTAATTTGGTTAGAGAGTGGATCATACCCAGTCAGGTTCCAAAGTATATGTCTTAACTAGTGAGTTATGAAGTCAGTTTGGTAATTTCAACTACAATGAGTCAGTAAGTTCAGTGTTTTTTATATCAGCTGCATCAACTGTGGGAAAGAATATATCCAAATACTCTGGATCCTGATGGCTAAGGATGTTGCATGAAGAACATAAATTTGAATCCTAAAATCTGATTTTCATGCAAAGTGTTATCATGTCACTCATGATGACCCTCACTCAGGTGAAGGTCTTGACCACTCCTTACTGGCAATTTTTGCTGTCTTTCTGTGGTATGCTTTATATAATGTGTACATATATATATATATGTATATGAATATATATATATTTGTGTGTGCATCCACTGGTGTATTTGTTGTAAATCAGTTCAGAGATTTCAGTGTAGGAAATTAGGTCATTCGAGGAGATTCTGTGATGCACAGGAAAGAATTAGCATATAAAAGGGAAGGGAGTTATTAAAGCTTTATGTCAGCATTGTACCTGTGCAGTTCTGGACACTGCAATCAACTCTACAGGTGTGACACTGACAGAAATACAGAGATTTGTACTCAGCTGTCACTATCCTGCTTCAGTGCCACACCTTGAGAATTTCATCTCTTATCAAGGGAGCTCAGTGTTGGAAATAAAATACCAGTAATTAAAAGTGTTCAAAATTCAATCCTCTGCCCACAGTTCCCTGTCTACACTCCTTAGAGGAATGCTTCTCTTTGTGAGAGCATGACTTTTACATTCATGAAGCTCCATAATGTGTCACACCGTGGTGGAGGCTGCTATTTTGATTCCCTAGTGGCCAAAAAAATCCCAACAAATCTGCTTTGTCTTTCTTATTTATTCATATCCTTAATTTTCAATTGTATCTTCTTACAGTATATTGAGAAAGGAAAAGGACAAATTCCTTTGCAGAAAATGAGAAGGGATACAGTAACCCAAAGATGTGTGTTTGTGGATGAGTGAAGCATAATGTGTGGGTGTGTCTGCCCTTTCCAAAACAGTTGTCTCAAATACAGCCATTTGCAGAAGCTGTGCTCTCAAGTACTTTCCCTGTCAAGTGCCATAAGATCTATGCAAGCAGAGCTGTGGAGATGTGGTAATGAGAATTCCCTGCTTGTGCCTCCTGGTGCACCTTCCAGCTGTGCATGAACCTGTGCCTGCAGATCTGCTCTTTTCAGACTTTCACACTTCTGCCATGAATACGGCCTTGGACCTCTAAAGACCTTTAGGTGTCCTCACAGACACCTTCAGTGAGACGTAGACACAAACCTGTGCAAGCAGAAACCTCTGATCTAGGTAGAAGATCATCTTTAGAAGATTTTTGGCTTTGAGATGTTGGATGAGAGATGTTAAGGAAGTGTGAAGTATTGCAACCAGGGATCAGATAATGGCTTCTTCATGTGCAATTTTGTTAATTCATTTATTTCATGTAAGGTAAATTGCTCCACATGCCTTCAAGCAATCTCAATTTAATGCAAGTAAGTAAAAAAGTCAAGTAATGACTTTGACTGACTGAAGAACTAATGAACTCCAGCCACCACTTATTCAGAATGATGAGCCTGTAGGTAATCTTCTGTTCATTCCTCCTTGCACTACAGCTCCCTGAGAATAAGGACCCTCAAAGTATAATGGCAGTGCTTGTGTTTGCACATCTGAGGGCCACAGCTCACCTAGTGGTAGGAAAAGATGTTGCATTATTTGGTTTTGGTTTTATTTGTAATTTCATGTGGGCTGAAATGAATCAGAGGAGGGTTTCTAATCATTTAGTAGGAAGAAAAAAAAGCACTCAGTGTTTTTCATTGTGTTATGGCTTGAATGACATTGACCCAGTAACTGTGAAACTTGGGAGGGATCTAGAAGAATTGAATGATGTGACCTTTACAAGAGAAGATTTCAGGACCATAGGAATTGCATCTGTTTTATTTTCTTCCCAAATATGAGCTTGTTTTATCCAGTAACATACATATATACGTAATTCCACATCTTCCCACTCTGCCACATGCATTCATTCACACACGCAGTCCTATCTTTTATACTTAGGTCTGTGATTTGAGTGTGTTAAAGAATCTTATAATAAACTCAGTCATTCAGAGCAACAGTTTTGTTTCAGCTGAAGAACGATCAAATGACTTAGATTGGAAAAGATGTTAAAGATCACCTCGTTCCAAACCCAGTACTGGGCAATGTGTGCCAGTGCCTCACAAACCTCATGGTAAAGAATTTCTTCCCAAAATCTAATCTTCTCAGTTTGAAGCCATTCTCTTTTGTCCTGTCACTACGTACTTGTAAGAAGTCCCTCTCCAGCTTTCTTGTAGGCTCCCTTTAGGTACTGGAAGGTCAGGCTGAACAGTCCCATTTTTCTCATAGTCTTTCCACATAGGAGAAGTGCTCCATCCCCCTAATTTACTTGCTGGCCCTCCTCTGTACCTCTCCAACAGTTCTTCCTGATCTGGGCACCCCAGAGCTGGGTGCAGCAGGGCAGGTGGGGTCTCACCAGAGCAGAGCAGAGCAGAGGGGCAGGATCACCCCCCTGGCCCTGCTGCCCACGCTGCTTTGGATGCAGTCCAGGATAAAATTGGCTTTCAGGGCTGCAAGCCCACATTGCTGGGTCACATCCAGCCTCTCCTCCAGCAGCAACACATGGATTAGCAGTGCTTGTCCTTGTCAGCAGATGTGCCCTAGGTCTGTTCGTGCCCCAGGCTGGATTGGTACCAGGGATTGCCCTGACCCAGGTGCAGCACCTGACACTTGGTCTTGTTGAACCACGTGAGATTCCCACAGGCCCAGTTCTCAAGCTTGTCCAGGTCCCTCTGGATGCCATCCTGTCCCTCAGGTGTGTCAACCACAGCATTCAGCTTGATGTCTTCTGCAGATGTGCTGAGGGTGCACTCGATGCCTTTGTTTCTGTCATTATTGGAGACATTAAGTGACGCTGCTCCCAGTACAGACACCTGACTCCACTTGTCACCAATGTCCATTGGGATTCAGAGCCATTGGCCACAGCCTCTAGATGTGACTGTCCAACCAATTCCTCATCCACCCAACAGTCTCCCCATCGAATCCTTCTGTCTCCAGTTTAGAGAGAAGGATGTGGTGGGGACCCTTGTCAAAGGCTTTACACAAGTCCAGATAAATCTGTACATCTGCAGCCCTTCCCTTGTCCACCACTGCAGTCACTCCATCATAGAAGGCCACTGGGCTGGTCAGGCAGGACTTGTCCTTGGTGAAGTTGTGCTGGCTGTCCCAAATCACCTTCCTGTCCTCCATGTGCCTAAGCACAGCTTCTAGGAGAATCTGTTCCATGACCTTACCAGGCACAGAGGGGAGGCTGGCAGGTCAGTAGCTCCCAGGGTTCTTCTTTCAAAAGTAGATATAGAATTTTCTTTTTCCAGTCACCTGAGACTTCATCTGACTGCCATGACCTTTCAAATATCACAGAGAATGGCTTGGGAACTACACCAGACAATTCTCTCAGTACTCTGGGATGCTCTAATTGTATCCCATACACTTATGTACGTTCAGGTTCCTCAGGTGACCATGGACCTGATCTTTACTTTCAGTAGGAAGTGTTTTGTTCCCCCAGTCCCTGTTTTGCTGTCCACCCTCTTGAGATGTTGCCACTGAATACTGAGGCAAAAAAATTGTTGAGCATCTCAGCCTTCTCCTCATCCACTGTTAAGAGTATTCCAGCATTTCCAGCAAAGAAGGTAGTACACCTTCTTCTTTGACCTTCATTTTCTGGTTAGCATCCTGTAGAAGGCCTTCCTGTTATTTGTATCCCTTGTCAGCTGTAGTTCCAGCTTCACTTTGGTCTTGAACCCCATCCCCACACAACTGACTTTCACCTCTATCCTCTTCACAGGATACTTGTTCTTGTTTCCACTGCCTGCGCATTTGTGTATTTCCTTTTAGTTTGACCAGCAGTTTGAAACCATCCTTTGGGTTTGTTTTTTTGCTTTTCTGAGAATCTTTTTTTTTTTTTTGTCTTCTTTGCAGAGAAGAAAAAGAAATGCATCCCAGGAATTCTGTCACTGATTACTGAGAGTTTAGGAGCTGCATTTGTGTAATTCTTAGTATACTTAATGACAAAAGATTAAAAATACCTGAAATACAAGCATGGAAAGGCAAAATACAAAAGGAAATCTAACTGGCAAACTTACATAATTTTGGCTGTGTGCATCCAAGTAAAAATTGCAAAACTTCCTGTATTTTATATTTCATCAGTGATCGATGCTACAAGTTAAATAAAAGAAAAAAAAGAGTGGAGGACATTTCTTAATTTAACCAAATTAATTGATTAAATGAGATAGTAGGAATACCATTCAAACTTTTAAATTTTGGTCTCAAGTTTTAAATTTATCCTAGCTGAGGATGTGATGTAAAAATTTAAAACTCCCATGTTTATTCTACATGTGACTTATCCTGCTTACACATTAGACTTGTTCTGTACAGTCATTGCTATACATAGGCCAGTGTAAATTTGTTGTTTTTACTTGCTAAGCACTTTCTGAGAGCTGTGGTCTGAGAGCTTTTGCATTTCTGAGAGAGAGATATGAACATGAACTGAACGTACATTTTAACGAGAGACAGTAGTGTTAGACCTTAAAGGTCTGCTAACTATATGGTTGGCAGCAGGCAAAGCATTTTATGCCATGGAATTTGGAGGCATTTCACAGCAACTGAGTTGGATCTTTTTATTTGCTGGTATATTGTCTCCTTGCCCCTCTGAGCTCTGTCTGTGGCTCAGGTCATTACAAACAGTGGCAGTACTAAAGAATGTGTGCTGGATTTGCTGCGTTCCTACATGCTCTTGCCAGTGCAGCCTACTGGAAGATGAGATATTCTGATCATGTAGGAATGATGGTGGCAATTTGACAATTTCTGAATATTATTTTTTGACAAATATCATAAGTGTTATAGAAATATTTTCATGCAATATTAACATTATTGTAACACCAGTATAGAAGCATAAATTACCAGATGAGTCAGAATTATGGCCCTTTTCCTGCTGTGTGTGGGCAGACCCCTGCATCTGTGCTCATTGCAGGTTTGGGACCTAAATGCATTAGATGCGTACTGGAAGAAAATGAGTCTGGAAAGTATTTTAATAGAAGGAATACATTGCTCTTAGTTGTGAAAAATCCTCTAAAAATGGAAATGTTCTTGTGCTTCACTTTAAAAAAGACAAGTATGTTAATATGGAAATGTCTCTAGAAATTCTTGTAAGATTAACTACAAAACTGAAAAAAAAAAAGAAGTAAAACAGCTCAAATCAATGTCTTGAAAGAAAAGCACAGCTGTATTGTCTTTTAGAGATTCCAGACAAGGTTTGTGTACATGGACTCTAGTGGTGGTCTAGTATTTCTGTAAAGTGTATTTATTGGTAATGTACTAATATCTCACACAGTAATATCTCACATGGTAATATCATTAACTTTTCGTGACAGCAGTTTTCCCAAAGTCATGAACTGTAATTTCACTGTCTGCCTCTTCTCAGGGGAGTGCTGAAAATACTCACTAATAGGGATCTCTCATCTGACAACCTTCCTCAAACAGAAGCTTGCAGGTTATTGAAGAAGACATCTTATTGCTTGGGATCCTGATATATGTCTTTGTTTTTAAGGACTTCAAAGATACCTATGTGCAACACTGCTTTATTTGTTTTTTCTTCCTCTGTGAAAATAGTGTGTTCCATATCTGTCATCTGATTTCGCTTTGTATACCGAGAAACAGCAGTAAATATTTCAAAAAAGAAAGTAGTTATGCTTTTGCTCAGAAAAGTGGAAATTACAAGAAAAAAGCATCAGAGTCAGAAGGAGCAAATGAGGAGAAGGATTTATTTTCTTGTAGTTGAGGATGCTCAAGTGGATGCTGCCTCAACTTCTAGAGTGAGCTATGTTCTGCATAGAAGGATTAGAAATTTCTCTTCCTTGCTGTAAATAAAAAACTTGATGACTCTCAACTTCCTCTGAAATGCTTCATGCTCCTTCTTTCCTCAGATATCACCTTGTGCTATTTCTTCTTCTCATCTCTGTGTCTTTGCAAGTGAGGGAAATAGTGGCTTCTCTTCCACCTTTGCTGCCACCTCCAGGGAAGGTTAAAAATCCAGCAATCACCGAGAATTCAGCTTTGCCAGGACTGAGGGTCATTTTGAGATTACAATTTTCAAATTAATATTCAGAGCAGTTTCAGGGACCCTTGCTTCTTCTTTTGTTTCTATTAATCAATTTAGGGAAATATGATTAGGTCTGGTTGTTTGTGAGAATACAGATCAACCCTCTTTCTCTTCTCAGATTGCCTGAATCTAGGTTGTCCTCTGAGATGCCGAAGCCTTCTGACACGCAGATTTCTTTCCCTTGAACCAATTTTCATCTAGTCAATTGAATTGTAATTTCATCTAACTCCTTCCTTTCCTGAAAATGTGATATTCATTGTGAGCTTTTGCTTAGCTCTATAATAACATTCATCTTGAGTATCAGAAAAAAAGCAGTATTGGAAAATATTTTGATAGTCTTACAAGTCAAGGTATGTTGTCAGATATTCTAGCAACCACATACAATATAAGAGCAACATATATAATTAACTTGGCACAGGTGGGGGCAGGACAGGGAAATCGTCTCTGTTATCTCTCTTCTTTGGTTTTGAAATCTCATGCTCTTGTATGATATGCTTGGGAAATTACAGACTGTGAGTGGGATTCATATGGCAAAATGTAGACATCTACATCTGTGTTAGTCACCCAAGGCTCCCTGTGTGGGGAATGGAGAGAAACAGGACAGATGAATCACACCCTTGAAGAACCTATTTTTTTTTTACCTCTATGCTAAGACAAAATGACTCATAGCCTGAAAGTGCCCATTTGGCTAGTAAAGGAGGTTGGAGTAATAACCAGGATGTGATGGCTGCATTCTGCACCCCAAAAACTAGATGAGATATGCATGGCACTTTGTGGCTCTGATGCATACCTGCATGTATGTTTGTCAGATTGTGTGAATATTCAGTCCTAGGGAAAAAACTCACTAGTTTTCCACATAGAAATTCCTTGAAAAACTAAAGACAACTTTAGGTTTCCGTGTGTGAGAACTCAGAAATCAAGAAATGTATAAACTGAATTAGCATGTTTCTCCTGTATGTACATTTCTCAGCATGCATCAGCCAATAATTAAAAAAACTTTAATAAGTAAATTTTCGAAACTTTGTCAGCACATCAGTTTTGTAGCTTGTGATGCCACTGTTTGTTTAGCCACCTCTGGGGACTGTGTGCCCTCTGCTCTTAGGGAGACGTGTCTGATGCTTTCCAGATGGTGTAGGGAGCTGGGAGCTTTGTGCTACATCTAAGGTAGTATCTTCTCTCTGTGTGTAAACTACATAATATGTCTCCCTCAAATTATCTTTGTCTTCAATCAGCCTGAGGAGTCTGCTGTAAGTGAATATGTGAAGACCTTGCACTGCTACTTGCAGAAAGGAAATCTGTCTTCCCGTGTTTGCTTTCCAATACATCATCAGCCACAGCACACGGGGTGGGCTCAGAAACAAGTTGTATTCACAGTGGTGCTGGTGCCACTAAAAATCTGTGTGGAGTCCCCTCAGCTGAAAACACTGGTGAGAGATATATGATCCTCCCACAAAGAGGTGAATGATATAAAAATAGAAACGGCCAATGAAACAAGACAAATAATGATAGCCCAGTAATATAGTATTTATGGTTTCTTTTCAGCTTCTGTTTTGTATGCACAGATATGTGTGGTTACTGACACAAATAAAATGGAGGAACTTCTATTTGAAAGAGAGAATAAACTTGTTTGGGTTAGATCTCTAGTTAGAGTATGTCCAGAAAGGTGGCTTTTGAACCCATAACTCTAGGCACCTGGCCTGAGGAGCATGATCCAGTAAGAAGATTCCAGCACACCAATTTTCTATGTAGTCAGCATACATAGATACCCTAAAAGGGGTAACACACACAAGGGTCACAACGCCTTATTCTCTGGTGATCAGAGCTGCAAACTAAAACTTACTCAGGATCCAGACCCTGGAGATATATTCTGGATAGCTGTGTATATCACAGCTGATTTTCATGCATGAGTGAAGCCATGGTGTATCAGAAGCAATGCATCTGCAGTCTTCTCTGTGAAATCTGCAGATCACGGATCCTAATTCCCAGAAAATCTTTCCCTGCCAAGTCACACTAGGTTTATAAGGCACATTGCTTTGTTGGTAATTTTGAATCTGGACAGTTTTGAAGCCAGACATGCAAGATTTCAGTCAATGATAAGTAAGATTTGGCCTGACTATAGTCTTTAAGTGACACAGAATGGTGAATAACCACTGGATTCAACACCCTCCTACTTCCAGATAAAGCCAGCATTGCCTCTACCATCCTCTCTCTAGGAAAAAAAAGAAGAAAGCCCTCAAAAAAGAGCAGTATCTGTGTTACGGAACCATTATCAAATCTATGTTTGAAATACCCAGTGTTACTTTTCTGCATCAAGAACAGAGTTCAGTTAAAGTGATGCCTCCACTGGCTTTTGTTCTGGCTGGATCAGTTCACCACCATGCTGTAAGTTAAATTATTGAAGCTGTGGAGGTAGCTGAGAACTGGCTACAGCACTGAATTTCTCCCAGCTGGTAGTGTTTTGTCAGCACTGATCAGTGATTTGTGCTCAAGTCATTTGGTCAGAATCATCACCAGTGAGCAGCAGGCTATTTTTGGCTTCTTACCTTACCTTTCAGCCAAAGGCAGGCAGATCCAGAACAGCAGCCTTACGTGGGAGCTGCCCTGGACAGCCGTGTGCTGGCTCACAGAACCAAGTGGCTCAAATCAATGTGTCAGCAACTGCCTGTGAAGGCAGAGCTGGAGATCTGCCAGTCCCTGGAAAGATGATGTGCCTCTTCCAGGTGAAAACCACTGTGCTGATAAACCTCAGACAATCAGTGTGGATGCTGCGTGCTCCTGTCTGTGCTAGTTTGAGGAAAGACTTTTTATAAGACACCAGCTTCTTAAATTATTTCCCACTATATAGTAGTTGAATTGCTGGTCTTTAAAATCCTTATCTGAAGAAAAACCATACATATGTGTATACACACACACACACACACACACACACACACACACATAAAAGTAAATTAAATTTTTGTTTTGAAAGATACTTGTTAAATAATGATTATTGAATTTAAAATTCCTAGTTTTATATATTGACGGATCATAATTTGAATTATAACTACTTCAGAATACTGCTTTTATGTGATGCAAAGGCTTTTAGTAGCAGCTTCCCTTATAATTCAGGTATTATGATGGTAGAAAAATAATTCAGATAACTGATAAAAATACCTCTTCGTGATTTTATATGTGTTTGCACTTCAAAGGACCAGCAATGAAAAGATGATCACACATCTGAATCAGAAGGATAATATTTATATCTAAACTGAGTAACCATGTAATTCTGTTGGTGTTTCCCATACTCTGTCTGTCCTCCTCCACTTGCATGCTATAGCCTGATTCAGATTTTCTGTGTGGTGTTTGTTACCTGACCTGAAAAGCTCAATCTAAATATTTGGTCTGTTCAGTGTAATTCTGGCTGCTATGTACTTCTGGAAGACTAAAATACATGAGGTTGGCCATTCTTGTAGCTCTGTAACTTTTATTTTTGATATTCATAGGATGCTTTTAAAAACTGGTTAAAAATTACATTTTCCAGTATTCAGCTGCAGAGGAGGGCTTGGTATTTTCAGATGTGTTAGGAGTGATGCTTTTTGTATGCATACATATAACTATTCAGATCTCTGCAAAGGGATTCCTCTGTCACAAGACCCCCACATGCTGGCTAGAAGACATCAGTCACCACATCTGGCCTAGTAATTAGATATTATAAATTTCAGGCTGAATTTATTTTCTAGATAGTGTATATGTATTATTTATTGTTCAGCTCTCCCACTCTGTGCATTTTATCCTCATGTAGTTAAAAGCTGTGTTACATTCTTGCAAGATTTGTTTGGGTGACCAAATGAGCTCCTTGGGTCTGCTTTTCTCAGGCAGGTTCATTCTGAAGTCATCCTACTTGCATTTTTGCCCAACAGAATGTTCAAAGAGGTTTTCCTGTCTCCCTTCTTCCCACAAATTCAGAAGGAGGTTGGCCAGAGTCATAATATATTCTTGAAATTCAAGAATTGTCAGTGGGTGGCTACCAAGATATGCAACTTACAGACAGATTCATCATCTGAGCTAGGCTGAAATAATCACTGCAGTTGAGGAGGCTCTCAGGGTGGAAGTTCATTGCTCTCATGCTTTTTTTCTGGTCATTCCAGTGTGCCTTTCATTTCTTTTCATTCTAGTTTTATATTCTGCCTTTATACCTGATATATATATATGAGTATATATTGCTAATTACTAATTCTTACTTTTTATAGGTATCTGAACATAGCAAAGTGAGGAGACCTTCCTGTACCATTTGTACAGCAAAACATCATGGGTCACTGTTTCCTGCTTTCTCACTAGTTAATTTCTTGTCTTTATTTAATACACATTTCATTAAAGAGGGATTAGAAAGCCTTTAGTTGGAACTTAAATATGTATATAATTACAATACATACAACATATGAATTTTTTTAAGATAACAATATATGCAACATTGTCAAAACACTTTAATGGGAGGTCCAATACAGTTTTGTAGGCCATCCTTGACTGCCTGTTTCTATGTTATTACAAAAACCTGCTTTTAAAGCTAGCACATTGTTAGTCTTCCACTAGTTTTCCCCAGAATTTCTCAGTACAGATGAGGTTTTGGGAGAGGTTTTACAGTGGTAGCATTCTTGCATCTCTATCAGTAATGAGCCATATTTACCATATTCTGGGACTGTGTTTGTTGTTCACAGCCGTGCTGTGATGAACGAGCAGACTTGGGCTGTTTGATTTCTCTCTTTCCTCACTCGTTTCCAGGTAATGAACTCATAGCTTGTAATAGATGCTATTAATCTGTAGCTGCCTGACAATACATTTTGTACTACTGAATGTAGTCTTATTTTGCTACTCAAGGTCATTTGACTTGGTGTATAGTTCAATCTTTTCCCTTAATTATTGTTCCCTCCCAAATTTGTATCACAAGAAAATTTCTTCATCACAGTTATACTTATTCTGCAAATGCTATTGAGATAAATGATAAATACAGGCAATCCTAATCCCAGTTCTGTTAAACTTGATTAGTCATCCTTCTTTTGGCTGGTAGTACCCCTTTCAGATAAATGTTTTCCTGCCTTTTCTTCAGCTTGGTTGCTGAAGAAACCTTCTTCAATTTAACCAATGATTTCTCATTTGACTCTGAATCAGATGCTTTACTGAAATTTACATCATCTATGTCTCTCTTTATTTAGCAGAGCTGACCTGTATTTTCATTAAAAAATTATTTCTTTTCAGTTTTCTTGTATTTACCTCCATCTTTGATAATAATTCCCCTCCAAAGCATATGACAGTCCTGGCTAAAGTCACATGTACTGCGTAGATCGCAATAAAACGTTGGATGCCCAGGTTACTGAGTGCTTTAATCACCCTTCTGCAAACAGTTGCAAATTTTGTTCTCCCTCGTTATACGACTGTCCCCTGCCAGACCTGCAGTTATACCTGGAATTTCATGTGCCAGCTCTTTTGACACATGGACCAATACTGACTCATGCTTTCCTTCTGCTGTCCCATCTGTTGGTGTCCGTGTGTTGTGGTGTTCCCTGTACTTGGATAATCTACTGTCAGGGGCTGTGTTTTGTGACTGCACACCTAGAGCACCCAGCATCCAGAGCATCCACAGCTCTGGCTAAAATTATATGATCAGTAAGATTTGCCAGATTTTGACTTTTTTGGTTTTTGGCTTCTGTTTGGAGAAGCTTGTACTTCCCTTAGTATCTCTTTCTAAAGGTGGTAGAAGTTTGCCCTGTGTGTTTGATGTCACTTGTCTTTGGAGAAGGATGTATAGAGTTGTGTTCTTTCTCCTTTCAAACACTTACTATTGCTGAGCTCCACAAGCAGAGGAGGGAGATAGCCTTTAATATCCAGAAGCTTCATGGTCTTTACCTGGGAAAGATTGTTCTGGACAAAGGAAGACCCAGTTGTTCCAGGGGCAGTAAGAAAAAAAGTTTTTTTCAATGTTCTCTGAAACACACGTGTTCACTGGGCAACAAGTGAGACTCAAACAAAGTCTGACTGGTTTTGAAAGTGCAGAGTCAGCAAGGACAGTCCTGTAGTCATAGAGTCACTACCCAGGAAGTTCCTGTAGTCATTTTGCAAACCTGTACTTGAGAATATGCCAGTCTCTGCCAACTGAGTCTGTTTTTTAGCTCTCTGATGCTGAATTCTGTGCAGCCAATAGCACCTCTCTCAGTATAGAAAATCTGGTAAGTGGGAGTTAGGTGTAAGGACAAAATGTGTGTTTACTTAAAATTAGAAGATACATAGTGTTAAAAAGTTTTGTAATGTGTTAACCTAACTGTACATCTCGTTATCAGCTATGTCTTTGAAAGTCCTGCCCCATACTAGTATGTCATTAATCACTAAGATGAAAAACAGTTTTAGAATTTAAAATAAGTTAGAAGGACATAAGCCAGTATTCACCATCCTTTTCTCATCTTTTAAAGTGTAAATGTCATTTACCTATAATGCAATTCAGTAGCATGCTGACATTGTATGTTACCTGCTTTTGCTGTTTACCATTAGGTGTTTGAAATATGATGTTAGTGTTTGTTGCCAGTTGAAACATGCCTCTGTTTTTAGCATTGTAGTTTTAATTTTCATATGCTTCACTTCAGTACATAGTTGCAGTATCTGTTCATGATAATTGGTTTTGATGATTCCTCACAATCCTTTAGCACTTTCCAGACCAGAACATCATAGTTGTTCACCAGTGTAGAAAAAATATGCCTATTAAGGATGGTGGCCTTGATTTTAAAAGCTGTTACTGAAATAAGATAGTTCTTAGATGCAACACCTTACAGGATTTTCAAGGTTGTTGGTGTTTGAAAACCTGTTCCTTTTTTAAAGGAAGGCCTATTTGAGTACCTCAATTCATTAGTTGCATTAAAAGAAAGTGTCATAAATAAGACTATCCATTTGTTACTTGTAATTCAAACAACAAAAAAATCAAAATATTTACTAACACTGTAGTAACAATTTTGCTGTCATTTTATCTGCTAATTAGTATTCACTTACTGAGTCTGATGCATAGCTGGAGAATTCTTCTTAAGTGATTGGGATGCTCCTATTTTATTTACCTTTTGGCATTAAAAACATTCTATTTTTTTCAGGATCAAGTAAGGAGGCAAAAATTGATCTGCCTTTCTGTTCTGCTTTTGTATTTACGAAAACATACCCTGCCCATTAAACCACTTAAGCCATGCAAGTAAACCTCAACTATATGTAGACTGGCATCTCTGCATTGCATGCATGTTGGCTCTGACTCATGTCAATAATCCTGAATTTTAGAGCTCTGGAGTGCTGAAGCGACTTGCAGGAGCGAATAATAAGGAATTGGCTCAATCACATTGAACTGCAGCTGTTTCCCTGTTCACTTTTGGTCTCCTGTTGCTCATTGTGGTGTCCTGTGTGGAGGATGGTGCTGTGTATGAGATGTCTGCAGATGTGGCATATAGGGTCAAGGTTAAGGGGTGAACTTGGCAGTGCTGGCTTAAAGGTAGGACTCAATGACCTCTTGGAGGCCTTTTCCAGCCCAAATTATTCTATGATCCTATTCCTTGCTTTGTAAGAAGCATAAGCGAAGTACCTCTGGTGAGCTTCATGATGGTGATGTTCTGGGTGTGGCTCCAAAGCCTTGAACAAACTGTCTGAAAAATTCAAAAGTCTGAAGGACTTAGAATGTCCTACTGGTAATAAATATTGAACTGGTAGATAAGGGCCAGTTTCTGTGCACTGATTCGTGCTTGGCAAATGATAGAAGCTGG
This sequence comes from Acridotheres tristis, assembly GCA_037013685.1. Lineage (NCBI taxonomy): Eukaryota > Metazoa > Chordata > Aves > Passeriformes > Sturnidae > Acridotheres > Acridotheres tristis. The sequence goes on along the minus strand of CM072887.1, from coordinate 82,951,711 downwards.
TCTGCAATGAAATTTTAGTCTTTGTTTTAATTTTCTATGCAGAGGCAGAATACTTTTGACTTGAAAATAATGAATAAAAAACGCAATGCCCCCAGGTTATTTACAAATAAGTAATGTATGTATGTATTAAAATATAGTAAATTAGTTCTTAAGTGAACTTCCTTGTTTTGCCCCCACTTTATTTCAGCCAAATTAAGAAAGAAAACAAGACCCTTAAAAAAATAAACTTAATTACTTTGCTAGCAGCAATAAAAATACATAATTTGATTGACATATGTTTTTCTGGCTGCATATTTGATAAAACTTAGGAAATCATGATTCCTTAGAAACTCCGTCAGATGATAGGCTAATGGCTATAGTTTAAGCTCACTCAGAAGAGTAGTATGTCAGTCCCCACAGCAGAAAAAGGGAAGTCTGAGCTTAGTTTATGTGGTAATGAATAATATTGATTCTAAAATTATTGCTAAATAGTAGTTTTAAAGCACTTTGATGTGTTCATTTGCAGAATCCGTTTCTACAGAACACTGAGTTGTATTAAAAGATCGTGAATGTTATTCATTACCAGCACAGTTAGTATTGGTGGGTTATCTTACAGGTCACTGAACCAAACCATGTAAATTACTTACTTATTTCTAATCAATCTAGCAAAAAAATTGATACAGTTTTCTGTAGATTTTTCTCCACTTTTTCTCCACACCTGCAATTGTGTTAAATTGAGCAAAAGAATATTTAAACCTTAAGCATGTGTTACATGACTTTCCTGCTTACCATGCTGACCAAGCTTCGTCTGATTTCAGTGAGACTTTGATTGCACATATTGCAAAAAGAGCCTCCCTCAAATTTCATACACTATCTTAATCTCTCAGTTATAAACTCTTACCTAGAATAGTTTGTCTGAAACAGAGACTCTTAATTACAAAAGTGCACATTGCAGAAATGAGCGTAAAATTACTTTAAGAGAGTCACTAGATGTTTGGTCAAAAAAGGCAAAAAATCCACTGAACCAATCATAGTGTCAAATATCATAGCTTTTATTAAAACTAGTATTCTTTAAGGAAATATTTCAGAGTGATTATTCATGCCTAATTAATCTCACTAATTGGTAGTGATTTTGAAAGTACTTTCACATAATAATACTTTAAACCTAGATATCCTATTGTTACAGTGAATTCAATGATATAAACATTAAAACCAAAATACAGATATACTGTTATAATGCAATTTACATTGGCCATTTTTTAAGAAAGCAATTGAAAAATTAAAAGCATGTCAGGAGACTGATCAGATTAATGCACTCAGTTTTTATGTATTGTAGTTATCACAGAAATATTAATGACTTATCTCTAATGAAAGGAAAAAAGGCTTTTACCTACCACTGTGTCTGAAATTATTAGGTTTCAGACACAGTGTGACAGTTCTGAAGTAAGCTTTTATGCTATAATATAATTTGAAATTTAAAATTTAGTTTTACTCTGCTATTGCCATCTATTCCACAGGATGTTAAACTGAACATCTTGACTGGTTGAGTTCAAATCATGGTCTTCTGATTTTTTTTTTTCAAGTGCATAAAATATAACCAAGAAAGAACTTGAACTCATAATTTAAATGACTTAAATTTTGACATGGATACAGTGTTGCCCACAATATTGCTGCCTGTATTCCAAATGCAGAATTTTATGCCTGCTATTAGCTTTTGGGATAACTACTCTTTTAAAGTCAGTATTGGCATCTGTAGGTATAGAGTGTAGGGTGGCATTTACAGGTGAAGGAATATCTATGTAGCAGTTTTCCACTTGGAATACTGAAAAAGTTACATTCTTTCCTATTTCAAAGGCATTTCTTTACTGAATATCTGCTGAGTGCCTTGAGTAGAAAGAGTGAAACATCTTCAACACATTTTCATTGTCATTTAAAACCAAATTAAATTTTCACTGTATTGATAACCATTTTACTGTTCCTTTCCATGCACCTTTACTTATAGGATTCTTTGAGCAGACCGCATATTTAAAGGAATACCTACAAATATTTGATGCAGATATTTAATGTGAATTTATCACAATTGTTTGCATTGCAGCCTTGCCTTACCGATTCATTCAGTGAGGGAGCAGAAGTATATCATGCATTCTAATCATTACATAGCTCAAATTTAAGATAATTAGTATTTTGAAAGCTTTGTTTGAAGTGAAAATTACTTGCAGATCTTTCAATGTGAATAATTTTCAATAACAAAAGGTCTTAAAAGAGAGTTTTGATATTTTAGCAAGATATTTTAATGAGCAAAAATAAAGGAATGCATTCAATCCTGTATACAGAGTTCTTCAGGTGTCAATTATAATCTTTGTTTTTTAGCATTACCATGTACTAGCTCTTAAAACTTATCTTACGATTCTTCAGTAGTGATTTGAGTGCTCAGTTAATACTTTTTACGTATGAGGCCATTTTAAAAGGATCTTTCTGTTACATGAATAAGTCCACATAAATAATAGATCTACTGTTAAAGCAGAGGCAGAGTTCAGTTACTTCTGCAGCTGTAGGTTGGTATTATATCCAGTTTTAAACCACCCACATTTCCACAGCATCCACCCAGTCATGCGTTAAGTGGCACGATTAACATCTGTCGTGTGTGCTTCACTGTCAGCCTTAGAAGGCTGAGTACGTAGGATAACAATTTATTTTAGTAGAGTTAATTTTAATTGTATTTCTGTATGCCTGAATTAGAAACAGCAGACCTGAAGATGTGCCCTCGAAGCAGAAGGCAGTGATGTGTTTGTACCTAGTGAGATTTAAAGTCCTCATTTCAGCTGGTCTATGAGAAAGTTGGATCCTGCCAAGTGGGGTTTTCCTTTTGAAGTGTCAGGTTCCTTGCAATCTCCAGAAAGCTCCATGGTTCAAAATGGTGGCCAACAATCAATGGTGGTTGTTGTCCACCATTTCCAGCCATGGAGTTTTCTGGAACTCTTGGACCTTTAAAGACCCTGGAGATGAGGTGTGGGTGAGAGGATGACACAGGTGATGGCTGTGTAGCTGCTTCAATAGTTCCGTTTCCTGCCTAAGATTCGACTCTGTACTTAAAAATATCTGATGCTGGCATCTCTGAAATTTCAGTTCCAAGTGGTGGGAAATTCACAAGATCAGTTGTTTTTTTCTCAAATGTTGCCATCTTGGCCTGAACTCAAATGACAGCAGCTGTTCTCATGAGATTTCAATTTCAGGCAACTGAAAAAAGAGCCTTTTCCTTTACAGATCTAACCAGCTAATGATGGTGGCACTGACTTCTCTTCACAATGTTAGGAATCCATACATCCCCTCCCCCATGCCATGTACACGTGAAGAATAAAATGGAGGTGGATTCCAGTGTGCTACGTATTTATTGTTTCTGCTGAATGGAGTTGTGTATTTTATATGTGGAAAACATGGCCCAGTCCTCCAGTGTTCAGCATGTACATTTAGTATGCAATATATTCACTGAGGATTTATGTGTAAAGATCTGCAAAAGAAAAAACTTCCCTCTAGGGAAGCACTGCCTGGGAATAACTTCCATCTTCAATCACACGCGATGGCATTGAAATACCAACTCCTCCTGACTGATCTCTGCCAGTGTTCACTTGCCCTTCTTCCTCTCCAGCTTTCAGCAGCGTATGGAGCATCAACAGATTCGTGGGCAGCTTGGCTTGACCTGAAAAAATCAGAAAGCAGTACTTATTTTAAAAATAGGGTGCGGAAGCTAAGGCAACTCGTGCTTCTGTCTCACAGGAACAGAAGGAGTGGCGGAGGTCAAAGAGGACTTGGTATGTGTGTTGAGAGGATTAGGACCACGTATGAAGGGTAAAAATAGGGTTGTACTTCTCCTCCCCTCTTACATATGGGCGTGTTCCTTGAGTGTGGCATGGGACTGTGATTTATACAGTCTCTGATGGAAGGTTGGAAAGGTGCTCCTTTCCTCCAAGGTGCCAGCTCTGGGTCCACAGTCTGCAGCCTTCTAAATGGTTTGCTTTCAGTCCCTGGCTACTCTTCTGGGATATCTTGTTACCAGGCACCTTTTTCCTCACCACCATCCAGGGTGGACACCCTGTGATCCCAGTGGCTAGCTAGGGAGATGTCCTGAATATATGTCTTCACTGTCCCAAGACAGAAAATTATGGTTTGGAATAATACAGATTTGGTTCAATTTAGACTGTAGGAAAGGGGGAAACTGTTGAGAATTTATCATACTTGTGAATAACCACTTACACGAGAGTTTGGGTTTTTCTCAGCCTTTCTCCCATCTGAATTTGTAGAACTCTTGATGGTCAGCCTGAGAACCATTTTTTTCAGGCTTCTTCTCATGTCATTGAAAGGAAAAACTTTCACTTTCTGTCTAAGAGCTTATTTAATCCAGGGATCTGGAATTCCCAGCCAAATTGATAGGAGGTTAAATTAGTGATTTTGGGCTGAAAAACTGATGACACAATTGAAACTTGATCTTAGACATGAAGTGTCAAAGGGAGACTGTCTTTTCCAGGCTGGTGCAATGCTGTTCCTACTTAAACTTTGTGGAGCTGAGAGGACTTAGCTGATCACTGTTACCTGTGTAAAGATCAAGCTCTCTGGTGTGTATACAGCAGTCCTCTAGCTGTTCAGACGCCATAAAAGAAGAAAATGTGGCCCCAAATAATCTTGGTATGTTATCTATGCCACATCCAAATCCAAGCCTGTGCTAGTATATGCTCACTTAGAAACCATCAGTGGGATTCGCCTTAACAAGTATAAGTGCATGCTGTACCTGAAATCTCCATGCAAGTTTGTAACGTGAAATTCTCCGTAGTTGTCTTTGGAGAGGAATGGGCACTTGTTGGGGTAGATTCATCTCATCCTAAGGTCCATTTTTCTATGCCGACTACAAAAGTAACCTAGAGTGAGTAACTCAGCTAGTGATACCATTTTTTGGTAGGTGTGTGAAGATAGGCAAGTTGAATCTCACTCCTTGTGGCAGAGAGGCAACATGAAGCTGCTTGCCAGTAGCTATGTATCAGAGCTAAATCCTCTTTCTCAGGATCAGGAAATTGGAAGCAGTTCCTGGATGGCTGTCCTGTGCATCAGAGAGTTACAGCACAGGGGGATATCTTGCTCCAAAATCTGTGTAAATGAACACTTAGAGAAAACTTAAAAATCACCTTAAGGGAAACGTTTGCATTTGCCATCAGGACTATGAATACAGAGCTGGCAAAGACTGCCTGGAGCTGGATGTGATGTTATAAGAAAAGAAACATGAACTGTCAATAAATGCTGAAGGTAACCCATCCCTCAAACTAATAGGTCTGGGATTAGGAACTTAGAAGATTCTCCAGTATCATACTGTATGACTTTGAAAATATTTTTTCTTCTTGTTATAGCTCTAGTTCCCAGTAAATGCAATGTGGACAAGGCATTGATTTCTTGCAAAACCCTTTGTCTTGGTTTAAGACAATTTACAGGATGGAGGCTTGGAAACAAGCTACCTCCCCTTTAGTTTTACTGACTACCCTTTCATCAGTAAGGAGAGACAAGTGTGAGAAGATGGAAGTGAAAAAATGAAAGTTTAGTAAAAACTGAAATAATAACAGAAAAGTTAACAGATACAAAGGTGCTGATTGCTATGGATTGCCCAGAAATGAGGAGAAACAAGATATGGAAAGATATGGAATACAATACACATTTTTTGGGTTACCCCGGACACCCTTTGTCAAGCTAAATGAGGAGGTTCTGTGGAAGTGCTGAAGGGTTCTCTCGGGGTACTGGAGAAGTATGGAGTTCCAAAAAAGTACTGTAGAACTACCATTTAATTTCAGTCAATAGGTCTTAATATAAGATAGCATTAGAAATATTATATGACTGGATACAGTAACTTAACCAAAGATGAAAACAAAGTTACAGGTAGAGTATACCAAATGTAGATCCAATTGTGCTGGAAATTAGTTGACTTAAAGTAGTAAAAATTATCCATGTTTACAATATGCAGAGATTAGGAAGCAAGCTTTATTGTAAACAGAAAATAAACTTGCTCATCTTTCATAGGAAAAGATGATTTTATAAAAGCAACAGATATCTTCATCCACAAAAATTAAATAAAACGTAGTGATAATAATGCACAAGTGCTTTCTAAAGTTTTTCTATTAGTGATAAAATAAAAGATGTTCTTTAGGAACTGAATCAGTGTTGATGCTTGGCTTCTTATCTGACAGAGACCAAAAAATCTTCCTTGATTGTGATTTGATGTGATCTTCGATTATAGTGACTATAGTAAGATTTCATCCATTTGCCATATATGAATTCTGCTTAAGTCACAGAACTTGAGCTTTTAATTTAAGCAGTTCTTCTACATTTTATGTTTTTTCATTTTTTTGACCTCTACAAGAACATCATGCTTTCTTTATTGGTGTTTCATATAAATTCTCCCTGTCTAGGCCGTTTAGAAATAGTGTTTTACCTTCTCTGTTGCTATTAACACAGTATCACAGGGTATAAGAATGATCTGGCCAAGGTTTTTACAGGACACCATGTTATGTTGCCTTGACCAGAGATAGAAGGATGGATATTTACTGTGAGAATGGTATTTTTTCCTTGAGGGAGACCAGGAGCAGTCAGGTGATCCACAGTGATGTCTGGAGGCAGAAATGAATGTAGTCAGTAGACACTGAAGCAAACTGCTGCAATGAGGTCTGCAAAAAAGTGTGTTGTGTCTGCAGCCCCAGTCAATGAAAGTGCATTACCTGAGACAGTCTTTAGCAGAATGTGAGAAGCAGAGCTCGTTTGTGTCCAGCCAACATGTGCTGTTATTAAAAATTACAATGGCAAGGACACCACTCAAATGCACCACAGATGCCTTGAATGCAGTTACATTTTTGACCTTTGAAACACTGAATTTTGAATAGTTTCCAGCCAATCAGATGGAAGATGCAGAAAAAAATAGTTCAATAATCCAATAAGAAATTTTGTTAGTATATGCTTTTCTAAAAACGATTTTATTGTCACATTGATTTTGAGTTCTCTTTAACAACAATGAACAAAACCAATAAGATTTTTAAAATTCTTGTAGCACTTTTTTGCTATTCTAAAGTAAATGTGCTTTTTTGCTATATAATTATTCAAAGGATTTGTGTCTAATTTAGGTATTAAAATATTTTGAGATTTCGTTTACACTTTTAAAGACATGTGCTACCTTGTGTGTCCAACCACACAGGTACAGCAATTTAGCCTGCATCAGGCTAATGTTAATGTGACTCCATGCTTATGCCTTGGCTGGTGGTGCGTGTAGTTGTGCAGCCTCTCATGAAAAACAACTGCAGGAACTTGCTCCTAAAATGTTACAGCTGTTTCCGAATTATTGCCAGCTGTGTAGGGCTCTGGTACAATGCTGTGTGCAGAACAAGGCTTTTTAAAAAATGTCAAAAGTATCACAAGTCATCTTAACAACGGTGAGGAGTGTTTTAGAACTATTTTTGCTCTAATTGTAGATTGGGAAGAGAGGCAGTTCCTTGCAAAAACAGGGCTTCCTAATAATGAATTTATAAGAATAAAACTTGTAAAGTGTATTTGACAGTATTTAGCAGCTGCAGAATTTCGTCATTTGTTCCGTGATTTCATGCTGTCAAATCTGACAACATGAACTAGTGCCAATCTTTGCTTTGAAAGACAATTTCCTTTTTATAAAAATCCTAATTATTAAAGCTAAATTTGGATTTTATTAAAAGGAAGTTGTTAGTCTTTTATATTTGTCAAATAGCTTTCAAAAACTAAGTTAGTTCTACCTTTGACAATTAGTCAAAATGATATTTACTGAAAACCATATGTTTTTTTCCACCTTCTGCTACCAATGGATGAAGTTGGTGTCAATGGCAAGGAAGGCACTTGTATTTTTGATACACATAAAACCTGGTTATCAACTGTGTAGAAGTCTGGATTTGTTAACCATTTTCAGACACGCTTAGTTGGGCACACTTGGATCTCATTTAGCTAAAGATACTATTGAGCACCTACTACATGTGGAGGAGAGGGTGTTCAACCTGTGAAGTTAATTTGCATGTTGCCATAATTTGGGTCCTAAAGATATACAGCCCTTTTGTCTTTAAAATGACAGTGCTTTTAGCACCCTTTTTGATTAATTTTCACATACTGTAGGCAAAGCTTTGAATTAATGCAGATTAGCAGCTGCTACTGTAACCTGTGCTCTGGATACAGGCTAACTCAGCTCAGATTCTACTCCCCTTCTGAACTGCTCTGTGCTTTGTCCAGATTCCATCACAACCCAGAAAGCACAGACCAGTTATTCTACTGCTCACCTGAAAATAATGCATGTGACAGTTAATGGTTTGGGGGCAAGATACACTTCTATTAACTAGCAGCAAGCTAGTCTCCTGACCTCTTTCCCTGGAGTACACCAGACTTCTGGATGCAGAACTGATGTAAATGTGTGACTGGCTGGTAAGGAGGGATTTGAGCCTGTTTCCCTCTTTCCCCCACATGAACTTAGTGTAGAGGCTATAATGAGAGTTACAGTAAGTACATTGCCGACCATGCAGGAAACTTTGGTGCTGGTGCTGGTGTTCTGGGGCTTCTTGACTATGTTTTCACAAGTATAAGCAAGAGGTGGGACCACTGAAAGAAGTATATGAAATTTGAATTTTCTGCACCATCTGATGATACAGCCATGTTCAGCTTCTGAAACAATATTCCTGAATGAACAGTTTTGAACTTACTATATTATACTGCTGTAGTTCTAGCTTGATTTTCTGAGAAATAATAAAGCATATACATTAAAAAAAAAAAAGAGAAAATCTTAGCACAATGCAAAATATTGTAGAACACATACCTACAAGGCACCCAGTGCACACAGACTCATGGAATAGTTAAGGTTGGAAGGAACCTCTGGAGATCCTCTAGACCAGCTCCTCTGCTCAAGTAAGATCAGTTGAAGCAGATTGCTCAGGGCCATGTTCAGTCAGATTTTGAATATCTCCAAGCATGGAGACTCCACAACCTCTGCAGGAAACCTGTGTTCAGTCAGCCTCTTGATTAAAAAAGCAAGGTTTTTCTTGCTTAAAAGGAATTTCTGGTATTTCAGTTTGGCTCTTGTGGATTCCCTGGCTCCCACAGAGAAAAGTCTTGCTCAGTCTTCTTTGTACCTTCCCTTCACATATTGCACACATTAATGAGATGCCCCTGACCCTCTGTTCTACAGGGTAAACAGTTCCAGCTCTCTCAGCCTCCTCTTGCATGACCCTCACTTGTCTTTGTGATCCTTTGCAGATCCTGCTCCAGTAGGTCCATGTCTCTCTTGTACTGGGAAGCCCTGAACTGGACAGAGTACTCCAGGTGTGGCCTCACCAGGGCTGAGTAGAGGGGCAGGATCACCTCCCTTGACCTGCTGGCAGTGCCCCCACCTCATGCAGGTCAGGATGGTGTTGACCTTCTTTGTGAAGCTTATATGGTCTAGTATTGTGTGGAAGGTTTCACTAGAGAGAAATAAAACGTTAGGAGAACTCAACTAGCTTGAATTAAATTTTTAAATGGCAAAATATGGCCTCAGTGAAGTGAACAATGTGTGCTAGTAAACTACAGGAGAGAAACTGTCAATCTGGGAACGAGACAATTGCCCACAGAGGCTTCAGTGATCAACGAAGGCAACCTAAAGAGCCACCAAAGTACGATTTATTTCTTGGGAAATCTCTTGGCTGGGAATAAGCCTTGGGGTGGCACTGGGCAAGGGGCTAGGACACCTAGTAGGCTACCAAGCTACCAAATAATATGCTGCAGCGTATGGGAGGTCTCTGTATAAGCTCCATTTTTATATAACTCTTCTTATTACAGTTGTATTTGGTTACATATCTAAAATACTCCTGCTGCTGGCTTTGCATAAAGCCAGTTATAGGGAATAGTCAGGGGTGAGTTATCTTTGTTAGTTTATTTTGTGTTTTCCCTCTCACTTGCTTCCAGTTATTTAGTCATGAGAATAAGATGAGGAGCTGTTTTGATTTATTTTCCCCACATGCTGGGTGACTAAGGACCTGAGTGCTGAAGACCCACTTTCCCCTTTCCTGAGCATCATTTTTTCTTCCACCCAATTTGCAATATGTTCTTTAGGCTCTGCTGGAGCTCATGAAACATTTATACCTGTGGTTATATGGTACATTTTGTAGCATTTGTACCTCTGTATTACTGTGTGCCTGTAGCCACATTACATCCTTGTGTCTAATCTGAGGGACATGGATTTGACTGATGGACCACTTGGTGAATAAGGAATTGGCTGGATGGATGCACTCAAAGGGTTGTAGTCAGTGACACAGTGGAGACCAGTGACAAGTGATGTTCCTCAGGGACTGGTGTTGTGCCTGACACTGTTCAACATCTTTGTTGGCAACATGGACCATGAGATGGAGTGCACCCTCAGCAAGTTTGCCAAGGACATCAAGCTGTGTGGTGGGGTCAACACACTGGAGGGAAGGGATGCCATCCAGAAGGACGTGGACAGGCACCCCTGTGTAAACCTCATGAAGCTCTACAAGGCTAGATTCAAAGTTCTACGGATGGATCAGTACAGTCCCAAGTACAAGTACAGGCTGGGTGGTGAATGGATTAAGACATCCCTGAAGAGGTGATCCTAGGGGTGCTGGTGAATGAGAAGCTCAGCATGACCCAGCAATGTGCACTTACAACCCAGAAAGCCAAACACATCCTGGGCTGCATCAAAAGAAGCATAGCCAGCTGGGCAAGGGAGTTACTCTCCCCTTCTGCTTCACTGTGGTGAGATCACCTGGAGTAATGCATCCAGCTCTAGAACCCTAACATAAGAATGACAGGGACCTATTGGAGTGAATCAAGATCACAAAGGTGACCAGAGGGCTGGACCAGCTCTCCCATGAAGACAGGCTGAGAGAGTTTGAGTCATTCAGCCTGGAGAAGAGAAGGCTCTGGAGAGACCTTATAGCAGCCTTCCAGTACCTGAAGGGAGCCTATGAGAAAGCTATAGAGGGGCTTTTTTACAGGGGCATGTAGGGATAGGGCAAGGGGGAGTGGCTTTAACAGGAAAGAGGGTAGGTTTATATTAGATACTAGGAATAAGTTTTTTATAGTGAAAATGGTGAAGAACTGGCACAGGCTGCCCAGAGAAGCTGTGGGTGCCCCATGCCAGGAGGTATTCAAGGCCAGGTTGGGTGGGGCCTTGAACAACCTAGTCTTAATGGCAGGGGAGTTGGAACTAGTGGTCTTTAATATTTACATGAATTATGGACCTAAATATTTTGTCTGAAAATATGCATGAAATAAGTTATTCTCTGCTTCCTTCCTCCCCCAGAATCATACCTGTCTGTGATTATATGTTGCCAGAAGTTTATGTCTGGCCCTAGTTAATCCTCTTTCATTTCATGGTGATCCTATTTCTTGTCTCAGAACTTCAACATTGATTCTGTACTTGGAGGTCTGATCTGCCAGAACCAAAGAAATGAGTATCCATAAACAAAAGGGAAATGGACAGAATGATTGCACTGGTTCCTTGTTCTTCAACCTACTGCAGTCTGATTTGGGTTCTAATTTGAAATATAATTGAAAAATTCAAAGGAAACCTCACAATATTAATAAAATCTCTCAGATGAGGAGTCTTTTTAGCTAGCTTAAAGAAACCCATACCACATGAAATGTGTTACCTGTGGGCCCCAGTTTCTCTGTGTCTGCTATTGCTGTGAAGAAGCTCTTTCTCATGCAGCATGTGGCCAAAAATCACTTCAGGCTTCAATGTTCCAGGAGGGTTCCAGTGGTTAAAAGGGTACTTAATTTTCTGTTTGTGCTGAAGGTTTGAGTTTAGGAGAATGCTAGAAAACAACTCACAAGTTCATCTGAATGCTCTGGCTAGCTGGATTAATTTTCAGGCCCTTTTTCTGGGTGTTGAAGGAAGCATAGTATCTGAAGGAGGTTTTTGCAGCCCACCTGCTCAATGGTTGGGACTGCCCAGGGAAGCAGTGCAATCACAGGAGAGTCCCTGTGGAAGAACCCAGCCATGCTAGCCTCCCAAACAGCAGGGTCACTGAGGCTGGAGCAGTTGGAGGTGGTGACTACATCTGCTGGAGATGCGTGCTAGATGGGAGGTTGTGGCCAGGTTATGGAATTGAAGGAGAAAAGAGGGGCAGACTATGTGTATGGCATCAGGGAAGATGGAAAAAGGATTGAGAATGTCTTCACAGAGACCCTGCAGAGATGAGAACCTGAATGTCCTGACTGTGCAAAACAGGGCAGCCAGAGTCTGTGGGCAGTTTTGATATAACTGGAGGAATACTGTGTTGAGGAACACTTATGACTTCTGTAAAAAATAATTCTTACGAAGTTGCTGTCTTATCTTGAAAAGGAAGGTCGGGCGAATTCTGTGTTGAGTGGATAAATGCAAATGTGCCCATCTTCAAAAAATCCCAGAATTTTAACTTGAAGAACTATAAGCCAGTCAGCCTTACTTCAACCCCTGGGAAAATCACGGAGTTTCTGGACAAACCGGTATTTGAAACTGGCAGAATGGATTTCTTAAGAGTAAATAATTCTTGACAAACTAAGTTGCCTTGCTATGATGAAATCACTGTTGTCGTGGATGAGAGAGTACTGTGTCATCGACCTTGGCTCTAACAGAAAGTTCTATACAGTTTCCCACAATATTCTCATGTCTAAATTGGGGCCTTTCTGGATGGACTAGCAACAAACAGAAACCCAGCTGGATATTTAGGCTTAGAGTGTAGTATATTCTACCTGCATACCAGTGGAGTGCCACAGGAGTTTCTACCAGTTAATATCTTTTTCAGTGACCTGGAAAAGGTAACAGAATGCATTTTGATTTAAGTTTCTGGATGATGCCATACTGGGAGAGCCAGTAGATAGGACAGGATTTTCATCTGTAGGATTTTATATCAGATTTTCATCTGATAAGTAAGTGTAGTGGGTTGACAGGAACCCAATGAAATTCACTAGGGCAAATGCAAACTCCTGCTTCTGAGAAACAGTGTATCAGTGTGGGCTGGAAATTGACTGGTGGCAGTTCAGCAGAATACTTTGGCCATCCAGCAGATGGGAAGCTGAATATAAGCCAGCAGTGTATCTTGGTAGCAATGGCCAACAGCATCCAGCAGCTGGGAAATCAAGGGAGGTTTTATCCTCTAGTAAGCGCTTGCTAGGTGTCATCTAGAATGTTGCATCTTTTGGACCTTTGCCACCTTCCCTGATACGATACTTATAGTTTTGGACCCCACAATACAGGAAAGGTGATGATGAGCTGCAGTTAGTTCAGCAGAGGCCACCAAAATGGTCAGGGATTGATCTGGAGCAATTGTCCTGAGAAAGGCTGAAGGACCTGGTCTTGCTCAGCCTGGAGAAGAGATGGCATTAGGGGGAGCCTGTTAGTGACCTTCCAGCACCTACAAGGAGTTTATTCAGAAGATGGAGCCAGGCTTTCCCAAGCAATGTGTTGGTTGGAGGATGACAGATATTTGGCATAAACTGAAATGAGATACTTAGAGTGAATATAAGGAAAAGCTTTCTCATCATAAGGATAGTCAAGCAGTGAGCAGTTGCCTAAAGATTGTATAGTCTCCATCCTTTGAGGTTTCAAGACTGACTGAGCAATCTGATACGACGTCAGAGCTGATCCAGCTGTAAGCAGTTGGTTGGACTAGATCATCTCCAGAGATCCCTTCCAACCTCAAATATCCTGTGATCCTGTGTGTAGGAGTACGTAAATATAGATAACATACAGAATGACTTCTCTGGAGACCATATATGGAACATGTCTTCACAGAGGCCACAGAAGTGGTTCATTTTTGATAAGTAATATATATTTTTTAAAATAAGGAATATTCAGATTTCCATTAAAAGAAAAATAAAATGCCACTGTATCTGCTTTTCTCTGCCTCTGAAGTTCTTTGCAGATCTTATTTTAGCCCAGAACCAGCAAAGTCTGAAATGCTGTCACCATATTCATGCACATATCCCTTGCCTGGATTCGTGTTGAATGCATCTCTGTGAAAGATTTAATAAATGACTTCCATTTACATCATTTATTCAGTGAATAGAACATGAAAGGTGGAAAAAACAGCTTTCAAAATATCAGTGTAGCTGTTCTATTTGGAGACAACCCTTCAAACACCTGAATTATTGCACGTCTATTAAAGTGAAGACAGTAAGGGTGATACATGTTTTCTAGGTAAACATCATGCTGGTGTTTGACAGTTTGCAAATAATTCATACAATAAATGTCCCCTACTGTAGTCTAAATGCATCTCTCAGATATTTCCAACTGGGCAGCATAGATGTAATCAAGAATAATTGAAGAGCTGATTTTGTGCTATGTTAACAGAACTGTCTTCCTGAATATGTTAGGATGCCTAACATGTTGGCTTTCTCCGTGATCACATTGTTTGAATTGGATGTGAAAGAATGGTTAGTACTGTTTAGTCATAATCTGTCATAAGAATCTTAAATAGCTTAGGAAAAAAAAAATCATAATTATGTCCCTAAGACTGATGGTATTTCAGATCTTGCAGTGATAAAGGTTTTTTGGTCTTGTTTCAGAATTACTTTCAGAAAAAGAAGTATGCTCTCAACCTAATCATGTCAGCATCAGAACACCTGCAAAAATAGATCAAAAGAAAAAGTGGAATTACTGAGATTTGCTTGCTATGAATAGCATTAGTGTGAATGTGTTAAGCAGTCATGTTGGCTGTACTGAAAATGCAACATACCCAAGGGAACCAATACAAAAGAAGACAAATTTGGGGATGTATTGACTGTTTTCAATAGCAGTTTGAGTGTTTTGCAATCCTTTTGTTTGCACCTTTCAGTGGGGTAGTGAGTGAAACACCTGTGGGGATCATCAGATGTGCCTCAAGCTGGAGGATGATCATGAGAACTGCAAACTGAGTAATGTTGTGCTTATGTGGAAAATGTTGGGTCTTGTGACAGAGGCAAAAACCTTACTTGACTAATGAAGTCTTAATGGCTGATCGTATCCCTTGGGTGCCTGGTCTAGAAACCAGCCAGTGCAAAATGATCAATTTCCTTTAGGGCACAGCACCTAAGGAGGAGTTCACTAAAACTTTTTGATAGATTTTGTGATGAGTTCATGGGTCTCAGCTGAATTTAAGGCCTTGACATAAAGATAAAGGTGTTGAAATACTGTCACTATATAGATTACTACTTACATTATTTTCTTCATGCTCAGGTGAGCAGAGCATGAGTAGGAGCTTCATTTAGCCCAGTGAAATTAGAGAAAGTGCAGGAGAATGGGATTTGCAGCCCGTGTACTCTTGTTTGGTTATCAACATGTTTACATTATTATACTGATTAGTGCATTACATTACTTAAATCTGCTGCTATTTTAAGGATACTGACAAGATCTCTTTATTCAATCAGGACAAATAATGCCTGGTGAAGGCACTGCTGTACCTGTGCTGCTTTCATATTTCTGAGTGTGCTAATTGCCACCTGCTCATGTTTATTCGTCTTTGCATGTCCCATATATGTCCTGGTTTCTCTTCTAGATAATGGGAGATACAAAGCTCTGTTATTTGCTGCTATAGCTAAACTAATTCAAACCAAGCAGAAGACAGGCCAAGGGAAGTTCAGACAAAGCAAGCCTGACAAGTGTTAGTCCTGAAGCCTTGAAAACTCAGTACAAAGCTTATGGCTTGTTCCTGGAAGTGGCAGTACTGGGTTGCAGGGTTGCAAGGGCAACTTAAGCAGTAAGCAATAGAGCATACCTTGCATTTTATTTTATTTTATTTTAGTTTGGTTTTCAATTATTGCATAGCCTTTTCAGAGCATGCAGTGAGCAACTTCTGGATTTATAATTTGCCCTGGTAACTAATCTGTTTATCCTGTGTGGGTTTTTACCCTCTGCTTACAGTCACAAATTTAGATTGATCAGGCTATTTTTTTTAATGTATCCGTTAAATTAAGAAATTGGTTGTATAGAAGTAATTGCTTTCTGGATAGAAGCTATTATTTTTGTTGAAACCTTACCAAATAATATTTCAAAACAACAGAAAGATTTTTGTGTTTTGGCTGCAGATAAATCTCAGTTTGCTGGAAGTAGGTAAGGGCTCTTTAATTCCAGTTTTCCTGTTTGTTGCTGAAGCAGTGAAGCATTCAGAAAAAGACAATTTCACTTTGATTAAATGCCTAAAAAGTTATCTGGTTGATAAAAAAAAAAAAAAGAAAAAAAAAGAAAGAAAGAAAAAAAGAAAAAGGATGTTGCATAAGCTTTTAATATTTAATTTCTATACTCTAAGTATCCGGAAGAACATTTAGTTCCTGTTTTGAAAGATGAATGCCGTATATTGGAAAGTGTACTGAAGGCTCATTTGCAGTCACGACGCTTGTTTGCTTCTCTAGTATGTACGTGCAGGGAAGAGTAGAAAGGGTTGAGTGGGCAGTTGGCAGTCATTCATTGTCAGTGATTGCTAGTCATTCATAAAAAACTGCAGAGCTGAGAGGTGGAGCCAGCAGCAGCAGCCTTTCAGGCTCTTGCAGAAGACGAGTTTGTGCAATCACAAGCGATTTGAGAAGCTGCTCAAATATGGTATGATGAATGTAATGAGAAGATGTGTGCTAAATGCATCTAATTAAAAGGGGCTGCTTAGAATAAAGAAAAATGTTTCAATTCTTTTCTTCTCAAGCCCACAGTGGTTTGTGAACATGGAGATGTAATGGTTCTATGTTCAGGTAAAGGCAATAAATCACTTTCAAGGAGTGCCCTCTAGTTTATGACACCTCTAAAGTATGTCTTTTGCCTTTTAAATAAACAGTTTTAGGAAATGCGTCTTGATGCAGAGATAAAAGGGAAATTTTGAGGTGAGTAGGGAATATATTTTTGTACCTCATAATTTTGAGACAAAAATGACAGCAAACGTTTAATTTCAAGAAGAGACTGTGTCAGAAGCAGCAAGCCATGCTTTATGTTCTCACACTAAAAATTGCTGCATCTATATTTTTCCCCTCACTGCAATGACTGCCAATCTCATCGAAAGTCTCGACAAGATTTTATCCTTTTATCCAAAGTGTGGAAGTTACAGCAGCTTGAAAGACTTCAGTTTTTAATTTACAAATCTGATTTATTCAAATCTGAGTGTGAGTATAACCTATTGTATCAGCTGTTCCCTCTCTTCTAGTTTGGCCGCTGCCAGTACATTTAAATTTAATGAATTCACCTGAAAGTAGAAGGTTCTTAGTTGTGAAGTTTAAGTTTAGGGTCCTAGACTCAAAACACTCCCTTACAGAACCAAAAATCTCCATTGAGAAATGGAATATTCACTCTTGAATTTCCTGTATTTGACCTATTTGGAAATGAACTCTTATGTCTGGTACTGCTCTAAGCATGGTCTGGAAGAATATAATGCTGGGCTAAGAGATTTCGTTTGAAATGAAGGTCTAGAGCACTGTCTGGGTATGGTTTAGAAGGCACTGAATGTGTTTCTTCCTTATCAGATGACAGAATTTCAAAGCAACCCCAGTCTCTCTCTAATAAATTGCTAATTAAATTGTACACTGTAGGCTCTTTGAAGTTTTTTCAGAAGCTCTGACTAAAATATATATAAGCCAAACATCACTATGACAATATTCCAATGAAAGTGCATGTATGCTTTGTCTCCTTTTGAGGAAGCTTCATGTTGTAGTTCAGGGAGCTCAAACTGTAGCAGTCACTGTTTTCAGTAGGAGTGAGTGCATATCCCCTGGGGCTCTGGTTTCTCTTTGTTCTCAAGAATTTCTCAGTGCTCTCATTAGTATTAACAAGTGCAATCTATGTACATCAAAGAAAAATACACACTGGAAGAAAGAAGAATCTATATGACCTCTTGAGAGATGCAAGATCAGGCTGCAGGTGAGACTTCTTCAAGTGTGTTACTTTTTCTCAAGTGTGGACTGGCAGAGTCTCATACACCAATAAATACACTTTTCTGCAGTAGACTGGTTTCCTCTTTTAAGATTGAGAAGTGACCAGTTGCTCAAGTCCAGCAGCACACAAGGGATTTGGAGCCTTTCTTATCCATACGTACATGTAAAATTAATTTACTATATCAAAGCAAAGTGATTTACAGGTGCCTAAAAAAATCTGTTCATAAGATTAAGTGGGTGTTAAATGAGTGTGCTTGGTTCCTTGCACTTTGAAAAATGAAGTGCTGCACAAATACAATTTTTAAAACCATCTCTCTTCGATTTTAAGACACATTTCAGAACAGAGGGAAGAAATCAAATGTAAGCTTGCATTGCACCTTACTGATATTTCATCTTTTGGAAGTTTCAGGTAATGTATTGTCTGTTAATTTTAAGCCCATTAAGCCAGGTGATATTTGGAGGCTGGTTTGAAGTCCTCGTCTATTACTGGAGAGCAGCTGATATAAGAGATGAATGATATACAACTGTTTATATACAGCTCTAAACATTATGCAGGGAAATGTGATGCCCTGAGAACAGTCTCAAACCCAGGTAGGATAGTCCCACTTCAGTAATTGAGCATCCAGCCATTAAAGATACCTTTTTAGATTCCTAACGACCTCTTTTATTGCGACAGTCAGAAAGCAGAAAAGCAGGAGCAGCAGCAGACCATCACAGTACTTTCTGCTGACCTACTGCTGATGAGTACATGTACTGCAATACACTAAGCTGCTTTTAATTTCTCTCTGCAGTCAGCACTGCAGGTTTTGGTGTTCCGAAGTAGGTAACATTTTACAACGTTGGGAATTTTTTAAGAGATTCATCCTTTTAAATAAAAGAGATAAAAGCCAGTTTGTCAGTGAAATGCATCTCACAGCTGTAGTCAGATTGGAAGTTTCTATTTTTAGCTTGGCAGCTTCTCCATGTAACATGCTACAGCTTTCTGTGACATTTCAGATATAGCTAATATACTCTCAATTTTTGGGAGGCCCATCTTATTTTTGCATCCCCCAAACAAAAGCAGTGGAGGCTTCTGGAGAATGAAGGGAAAGGGCTATGCAAATCTGAGCAGTTCATGTTCTCTCCCTATGCAGCCTCATCTACCATCTTTTATTATTATTAGAGCCAAAATATAGCACTGAATGGACCATTTGCCCAATCCAGTAAAGTATTTTTTGTGCTTATATATTGTTTTTTAAAGTCCAGTGCTAACACCTAACTACAGACATAGATTTATTTGATCAGAAAAATCACAGTCCTGTATTTGATTCTTTGTCTTGGAACATTAAAAAATCAAAAAAACATACAAATGCTTCTGTGACAGAAGTGCCATGGCTGCTGTAAGGCTCAGAAACCTACCTGCAGAAACATTTTTCTACCTTTTATTTTTGCTGCCAGTATACATTCTAACAAATATCCTCTCTCAGTGCAGATTTTCATAAATTGCTCCTACTTACTACTGTGGTTTTCTGCTTGCTTCCATGTGAAGATGGGAAAATGTGAAAGAGCTGGTTGTATTGACTAACTGACTAGTACTCAGTTGCCATCCAGATGGCTAAAATAGGATGCATCAGACTATGTATAAAAATCTGCAACATCACTAGCTTCTTCTAGGGTGGTTGGTTATGAAAACAAAACGCTGTTTAATTGAAAGGAAACTCTGTATCTAGACTCCCTATGGCTCAGTCTAAAGTAAATATGGACCACAAACGTGATATTCCTACATGTGCCTTTTTTTCCTGGCTATGCAAGAACCACAGCAGGGGACTGGCTCTAATGTCGATGAGTAAAGTCACAGGAGTCAAGTTTCTCTATATATGAACAAACCATTCTGAGATAGACTAAGGAACTTTATTTTCTGAGCCATGTAACTTATCTTTTCCATCTTTCTAGGTAGCTGTGTGCTCTGTCATTGCGTGTAGCCTAGATGCAAGTAAAAAAATCTGGACAGCGTTTAAGAACTTAAAAATTCAGATAGACTCTTTACTGAAGTCTCTCATGTGCCTGATAAGACTTTATCAACCCACTCAAAAACCTCCCTTTATGCATTACTACTTTCAAAAATCTTTCCCAAAGGACCTGTTTCTGTGTGAAGGCAGTACATGTTTATGCATGCTTCCCCTTCTAGTTCTGTCTTGTATGGCTGTAATGGAGATTTTCAGGAAAAGTGTGTTTGCAGGCTTTCAGGAGAACCATAAAGAAACTCTCCACAGTAAGGGCTATTTTCTTAGCTTATTCTGTTGGCACTGCCATGTAATCTCGTTCAAAATCCTTTACTCCTGGAAAGCTGGCCCTTTCTCCTTGTTTTACAGTAGAATAGATAGAGTTTAAGACAGCTAATATTTCCTTGTGTGGTTTTATGAAAAAGGGTAGTGGAGCCTATTGAGGTAAACTAGCTAACTGCTTGTTTTTGATTTGGAGAGTCTTCATCTGATTGATTCTAGAAGTTACTGCAGAATTGTCTCTAGTAGAACTGGAGATGAGGAGGAATTTCTGACGTGGGGCAAGGGAGCACCTGAATGTGCTGGCTGAGAGCAGCACCATGTGTGCCATGGCAATGTTCCCTAGCCTGCTTCCAGCACCCAGCCCTCTCTGACAGTTGAGTGGATGGGAAAGGCAGGTATTTCCCTCCTTGAGATTCAGAAATTAGAGCCTGACCTTGTATGCACCCTTTATAAGCACCTTTTCCATTTTGAGTTTGTATGAACTGGTGGCAGGCAGGCCAAATCCTTTTGAAGTTCTTTCTGTTTATATTTACTATTTAATATAATCTGACAAGCATAGAGCTTAGCCTGTCAGTAGTGTGTGGGTTTTGGGAAACCTATATCTGCTTTTCTGCAAATGTACAGAGCTGGAAAGTGATAGCCAGGCTTTTTTCATAGAGTGAGTGACATAAACGTAAACCATAGTCCTGTCCAATGATGGAGGGGAAGATGATAATACTGTCTGATCCGAGGGAACTTTGATAAACATCAAGTACAAAAATGTCTATTCTGTTCATATATTCTAAGTTAATGTTGAAGACTGGCCTTGTTGTAGAAAACATTGCAGCCTCAATAGTTCTTTGCTACAGAGAAAAAAATGAATAACCAAAAAAAGAAAAGCTGATTTAGATGTGGGAAAAAGTATATTTGCTGCATTGTAAAGAATAATTTTGAATACCCAGGGGGACACATGAGAAAATGGAAAGAGGATGCAAAGGATAGGGAGTAGGAAGAATGAAGGCATATACTCTGTGAATGGAGATATGTGTGGTTTTTAACTCCTTGAACCATAGGGTACCATAGGGTTTTGCTTTTTGTAAATCTACCAATCTGTGAAAAATCTGAAAAAACAATGTTCAATTCCATGTTATGATTAGAAATGGCTACTTTTTAATTCTAAGCTGAGAGGAATGTGAAAGGTGTAATCAGAATAAATGGACGTTTTATATAATTTTATAAACAAATTTATACAGCAAAGATTTTCAAGTTTTGAAGAAAATAATGTTTATTTTAGATTCCTAGCTGTATAAATCTTTTATAAATATGGGGACTCATGCTTCCAAAAATCCTGTTTTGTTATCCTTCTGCCTATTGGGAGAAAGAGTAATTTGCATGAACTTGTAATCTAGAAACCATGACTGAGTCAATGACTTCCCCAAACCACAGGTTCATGTGTAGGTGAAGGCTCTGTGCGTCTGTGGATTAAATATTTTTTTGATAAATCCTTTATTGTCATTCTAATACAATTCAGGGTGTCAGGTGTGATGTGCTAGGGGTTAGACTAAGGCTTAGACTCTTCCAGACCTGAAGAATTTTAAATGTAAACTCTGGGTTAAAATCCAGCATTACCACAAGCTTCCTATATCAACGGTGTGCTCTATTTACAGAATTCCCTTTTATGCTAAAGGGTTTAAAAGAAAAATCCACTTTTTCCTGCCTAGTTGTAGTCTTCCTGATAAACAGAAACCATCCCTCTCATCCTTTTTTTCCAATTGATTGCTTAGGTGTAATATTAAAAAGCTTCATCCAGGTTGCTGTTGAGATGGGGAAGGAGGGAATTGGCAGTTTTCTGTGGGATGTTCTGTGGGATGTTGTGCTGCCCTTCTTGACTGGGCTGGCTGGACTGTGAGACACCGAGAAGTCCCAGACAAATAATTACTGTGTGTTAGCAATCAGCCAGATGGCCACGTGGAGCACAGGGAAGTTTTGTGGTTACTGTGGAGTCAGTGGAGGCTGTGCAGAAGCGAGCGGACACGAGCAGCGCGCGTGCGGTGGATCACCTGTCGCGCCTTCCTGCACCTGCTCTGGCCACCTGAGGCACTCAGTGGTCACACTTCACACATTGTTTGAGGAACACATCTGTGGGTATGCGTGGGATTTTGTAGACAGAAAAGTGAAGCCGTTGCTCCTCCACAGGGAGATGAGAAGGGGAAAACTTCTGCTGTAATTTGCCCAAATAATGTCCAGCTGTCATCACTGAGACCAAAAATGTGGAAGTAATAAAACACATGACTTGCTGAATTTATAATCAGTGATGCTGCTTCAGTGCACTGAAAAACTGAAGCTGTTGGGTAAAAATCCAGGATAGCTTTGATCCCATCCCCCGGGAAAAAATATATTTATATTTGTATAAAATATAATTCATATCAGACATATAAAATTTTTAAAAAACAGTGATAAAGAGTAGTTAATGCCTCATAGCTTCCTGTGATTTTTGGTTTAATGACTTAGATAAAAGTGAAGTGATTGGAGATATCTCTCCAATTGAAGAAGAGATGTCCCTTCTTTTTGACATCTCTTCAATATTTTGAAAAATCAGTTGCCAATTCATAAAACAAATCCTCTTAGAAGACTGCCTGTATTCTAGAGGCTTTTATTTCTAGTGGCTTGTAACATAATGAACCTGAGTGTACTGAGATGCAAAACCCAAAGCCAGAATAAATTTAGAGCCGTTGAGAGTACCCTAGAGTTCAGATAAAATTTGGTACCAGGCAATCTAAGACATTCTCCCTGAACAGCCAGTTACTGACTCAGAATTCAGTAGCTTGTTAGCCCATTTCTAAAACAAGCTTTTTGTTCCAGGCTCTTTCATGGGACATCTGCCATACAGACAGATTTCTGAATGCATCTGATCTAAATGCACCAAAATATGGTATTGTGAACAATGGTGGTTTTCTCTTGCTCTTAAATTATTAAGTTTATCCATGGAGTCTATGCCCAAATCACTTCTTGTCCTGTCCCATTTATTGCTGTTTTGTGGTCTGTATGGTGAAGGTGGTGAGAGAGATCTGTTTCGTAATTCTTCTACAAAATACATTTTAACTTTTTTTTCCTGATTGAAGGTAAATCTTTGGAGTATGTAAGACTGTGAAAAAACACTCCTCACTTTGTCCTGCATGCTATTTTGATCCAGTTTTTCATTCTAGGTTTGAGGGTATCCCCATTTCTATACTTTTTTATTTCCTATTTTCTTTGACTTTGCATTTTTCCATTTATTATTTACTGAATACATTTATTCAGTACAAAGGATAATTTATGTAGCACAACAAAAGGAAGAACATTAAGTTACTAGTACGAACAACAACGAAAGGAAGAATAAAGTCTCAAAAAGGACAAGTAGTTCTGAATTAATACTGCACAGTTAAGGTTGGTGGGAATCAGGCTTCTGCATCATTTTCATTGGAATATCAGCTGCTCTTTTTTCCATCTGACAGGTGATGGTCTGACAGCCATCACTCATGCTTCAGTTTATGCTCTTTTTGCTCATGGCTGTAGTGCTCAAGGTCTGTCCCAAAGGCCTCCCCAGCTATGGCAGTCCAAACCTGAGCTTTGCACATTGCATCAGCTGGTGAGAAATGAGCAGGTGCCCTGTGAGGTCCTCCAGGCACACGAAATGAGGGCACTTCAGCAATACAGGCAGGGCTCTTGTGTTCCTCAGAAGCTGGAGCTGATAAGACAGCTCTGAGGTGGAGGAAACCAGAGAGCTGCGAGGGCTATTGCTCCACCAGAGCAAAACAGACGTTTTGGATGGAAAAGATTATATTCTGCCAAAATAACTGTGAAAATGTCCCCAACTGCTCCTAGATATTTCTAGTTTTTTTCTCTGTTAATATTGGCTGGTATTTTTTTATTTTTTCAGTAAGGCTAGGGTAGAGGGAAAGGTTTTGTAACATTTCTCTGGAGCACTAGGTAATGTTTTGGTGGAGGCCAAAGCCCAAGCAGAACTTTATCTGGCTGTGCCATAATAAGCAATAAAAATGTTTCTGTAAAAAAATCAGCAACAAAAGGAGACCCTAGGATAGTCTCCAGCCTTTATTGGATGCAGGATGAGACATAGTGACGAAATAGTGATAGTCATAGTGATGACGAGAAAGCTGAGGTTCTTATTGCCTCATTTGTTTAGTAGCAAACCAGTTGTTCTCTGGATACCCAGACCCCTGATCTGATATGAGCACAGTTATACTGCCATAATCCAGGAGAAATTATTAGTGACCTGCTACACCGCTTAGTCTATGTGCCTTGATGGCATCCACCTGAAGGTACTGAGAGAACTGGCAAAAGTGTTCACTGGGCCATTTCCCATCATTAGCTAGCAGTCCTGCATAAGTAGGGAGCTCAGAGCTGACTGGAAGATGGCAAATGTGCCATCTGTCTACATGAAGGGTCGGAAGAAGGATCTGAGTGACTAGAGGCGTGTCAGTCTGACTTTGGTGCCAGAGAAGGTCATGGAGCAGATCTTCCTGAGTGCCATTGTACAGGACATGCAGGACCAGGGGATCGGGCCCAGCCAACCTTGGTTTGGGAAAGGCAAGCCCTTCTGTGACAAAGAGACATACTTAGTGGATGAGGAATGTGGATGTGTCTATCTGTACATAATAAGGCCTTTAATAGTGTCCCTCCTGGAGAAGCTGGCAGACCTCGGCTTGGTGGTGCACTCTTCACTGGCTAAAAAACTGTCTGGGTGGCTGGGCCCAGGAGTGCTGGTGAATGGAGTCACAGGCAGGTGTTGGCTGGTCACTATGGGCTCCCCAAGGCTCAGCACTGGGGCCAGTCCTGTTTTAATGTCTTTATCAATGGGTGAGGCAATTGAGTGCACCTTCAGTGGGTTTATGGCCGACACCAAGTTGAGTGGGAGTCTTGATCTGATGGAGGGTAGAAAGGCTCTGCAGAGAGATGTGGACAGGCTGGATCCATGGGCCTGAGGCCAGCTGTATGAGATCCAGCAAGGACAAGAGCTGGGTCCTGCCCTTGGCTCACAACAGCCCCATGCAGTGCTACAGGCTGGGGGTGCAGAGTGCTCAGTGGAAAAGCACCTGGAGGTGCTGGTCAACAGCAGCTGAACATGAGCCATCAGTGTGTGCCTAGGTGGGTGCCCACTGTCAGCAACAGTGTGGCCAGCAGGACCAGGGAAGTCATTCTTCCCCTGTGCTTAGGACTGATGAGGCCACGCCTTGAGCCACTGAGGTGCTGGAGTGAGTCCAGAGAAGGGTCTGGAGTCCTGTGAGGAGTGGCTGCGGGAGCTGAGGGTGTTTAGCCTGGAGAGGAGGAGGCTCAGAGGAGACTGTATCACTCTCAGTGATCTTAAGGGTCTTTTCCAACCTAGGCAATTTGATGATTCTGTGATGTTGTTGATTTACAGCATACAAGTGAGCCTGAAGAAAGACCCTATTGCAAACTTAACATGTTTTTGCAGAGCCTCTGTAATTGTGAGGGACCTAGACAGAAGAGTGGAAAGCTGCTTACAAGCTTTTGGAAAGCTTCATCTGCTGTTGAGGAGGAAGGATCACAATTCTGAGCAGGCCCTGTATTTCCCTACAGAGATTTTACTTGTTTGCATCCTTGGTCTGGTGTATGACATCTAATATGTGATGTAGGGCAGCTGACAAATCACAGACACTTTCCATATTATTAACTTTGTAAAGCTATAAAGTTTGAAATTTCTGCAGAAAGGACCAGACCATGCAGGGTACTTTCTTCAGGATGCCCTTAGAAATTAAAGCAGGGCTTCTTATTTACATCCTTCATGCATTGGAAAGCTCTCTAAACAGACTCTTGTGAAGCTCTATGAGCATTGCTTACCATGGAAGTGTCTCTGTACCTCCTATATTCTGGAAATAATTTCCTGGTGTAATTTTTTTGGTCATATGAGTCTTTGGAAAGATAGTTTATCTTGATTATTTGCAACAAAAATATGCCATGCCACATGCTTCTCTAGGACCTAGTTGTCTGATTAAAAGTTTGTCATGCTGAAAGAGAATCAAATAGGAACAGTAGTAACATTATGTTCTGGTCTGCAAGAAGAGTTACTGGCTTATAAGCAATTTACTTTTCTCTTGTTTTTTCAGCTTGGATACCTGTGGAATTAGTGACCCTTCTAGACATGATTTCAAAACCGCTTCAGGGGAGAAAACTGCTTTCAGTTGGTCAGACGGTTCTGTCTTAAAACAATGGTGATATGTTACTATGTTTTGTTACTGTAGTTTAAATTATTTTGCTTTTTAATACTTTGAAACTTTTCTGCAGGTGATGGTGATGGTAGCTTGCTTTTAAAATGTGCACAAGTTGTCCATCTTCATGAAGCAGACCTTTAAAATCAGGGGAACAGCAACACTGAATAAGTGCACAGAAAATCCCCATCCATTAGTAAGAGTACCTAGGGAGGCATGAATGAAAGAAAATATTTCACATGGAATATTCATGCTATTCTAAATATTTTTTAAATCTTTCTATGCTAGTACCCAAAACTACATTTCAGGTAGTATTTAAAGTGTAGGAATCTGATGATTTAGAAGATCAATGAAATTAAAAGATAGGCTACAATGAAGTGACAGACTTGAAATAGTGTGACAACACAAGGAAAACAAAATACAAAATTTTACCAAAGAATAGTTAACACAAGAAGTTTGGGAAATGTTAATTAGTATTTATTTTTCAAATGAAGTTTTGTGGTATTTGAGCTGTGATTTGTAGATGACTTCTAAATCTTTTGATTTCAGTATCAACCATGTTTTCGCTTCACGCATATGCTCAGATGGAGCACATTCGAATTCTGAACTGGAGATCACTTTAAAATGAAGTGTACCTTGAGTCCAGAAGTGGACTTGCTGCTGATCATGTCTGTAACTGTGAAGGTTTTAGGTTTGATGGATGAGAGATAGCCTTCAGATACCATAGGGATCTGCATAAAGTAAGGACCTGGACAGAAAAGCAGACCATTTCTTTGGAGTTACCTGAAATGTAACTGTGTTGGGATATTGTTCTACTGTAATTTTCTTTTTGTGCTTACAAGGCACTTGTCATCATTGCATTTTGCTTAGATTTAGAAGTAGAAATAGTGATAGCAATTTGGGGGGGGGTGTGGTTTTTTATTACTTTCAAGACAAATAGATTGCTTAGCTCATAGGTATGGGTTATATAAAATAAATACAGAGGGAAAAAATTGTATGCTGTGTAATGCAGCTTATATCTTTCCTTAAGGCTTATTTTGAAAGAATTTTGGATTTTCAGTCAAGCAAATCTGTTTGTGAATATCATCAGATATTTAGGGATTAGGGTTTTTTTTGATCAAAGACAGAAATGCCTACAAGCCAAAGTGTTCCAGAAGCCAGGCAGAAAAACTGATTGAGTTCAGCTATGATGCCTTAGTCTACATTTTGTTTTTATATTTTTGCACCTGGAGTCCTTCATGTTTAGGCAGATATATCTGACAGGACTTACGATGACCAGGAGTACATATCCACAGTGTACCAGCCCTCTTTAAAAAGGTCATTTTGGAAAAAGTCATATGGTAACAAAGTTTGAGCTCGGAGGAAGGCTTTGTACTGCCACTACATGTATGTTTGTCAGGAAGTTTGTTTAAGAAGATTCCTTCATAACTCTTTCCTGTAGGAGAAGGTGCTCCCTTCAAGGAATGAACAGAGGCAGCTTGGCTTAATGGAGGGTTCTGTAGCACAGAAAAAAAATGTAACCAGTGTGACTTTACTCCTTCTTAGCAGAGGAAATATGACCTCTCCTTCTGAATTTCCAGGGCAGTAAAGGAGATTAGAAGGTGTTCTGCGTGTTTGATACTGTCTGCATCTGATAATGTTTCCTAGGACCACAATATTTTCTTTGTATTATCTGAGAAAACCAGAAGATATGTCTAGGTAGTAGAAAAGGAGAGAATGCTTCAGTAATTGCTCTGCTGCTTAGTGTCTTGGGGATTTTCTTAGGTTGCCTTTATCACCACCTTTCTGCCATGTCTTGATGTAATTGATGTAATTTGATATTTTAATTTTTTTTTTTACTTGAACCTTGCAATTTCAGAGAGATAATTCAGTGAGTTTGACATGTTATGATAGAAGCCAGGAGAAATACTTTTTAAAAATGAAAAATCTAGTTAATTTTTTTCTTAGACTACAAATACAAAAACATGAACTAGTCATGTGATTGCCATCTATTGTTTTCAGTGGTCAGAGTTTATGCTATTCTGAGTGTCCTGACTCTGCATTTAGATCCATGTGATTTAATAATTTATTTTCAAATTTAACCATCCCACCTTTTTTTTTTTCATGCTAGGAACTGTTACAGGGAAACTTGCAATGTCATTGTAATGTATTTTTTATTATATAATTGAAATGTACTTCATTCTGAACTGTTTTAACATCACTTTTTTGTAGCAGAATTTACACAGCATGTAATTTTATCCTTATACTACATTATCTATATTCTCGTTACTCACCCAATTAAGAGAAGTAGGAAAGAATACTGAGCCAATTAAATGAGCAAATTGCCTGTTCTGAGGGTCTATTTAACAAGCTCTTTTACATCAAAACCTACTATATTAATCAGACGGAGAATTTCTTTGGTTCTGACAAAAATGACAGCCTGTTACACGTCTATGCTAGAGACATACAGCGCTTTGTCAAAATACTGTTGCAGTCGACCAACAAAATATTCCAGTCCTCTGTGGACAAAAGAGCTAAGAAATTTACAAAAACATCTTTATAAACCACAATTATCTTTTTGGAGTGCAAGATAACTATTATTTTTAGGTTTAAAATATCTGAGAAAGAGAACAGTGTTCAAAAGTGTTACACTGC
The DNA here is from genome assembly GCA_037013685.1 of Acridotheres tristis. Lineage (NCBI taxonomy): Eukaryota > Metazoa > Chordata > Aves > Passeriformes > Sturnidae > Acridotheres > Acridotheres tristis. Next base: position 82,922,730 of record CM072887.1, on the reverse strand, counting down.
TTTACCACCACCCTGTGGTAAAGAAATCAGTCAGTGTTTAGGAAAAAAAAATCTGTAGAAAATGAGCACTTTTTAGTACATTAAATGCACTAAGCAATATTTTATCAGCTTGTGATCAGTATCACAGAAACGACTCATTGATTAACAATGTTCTTGGGTAAATAAGCACACTTAAAAATTTTGCATCTCAGTGTTAAATGCAAATGTAACTTTAAAATGCAGTTTTAGTTTGGACTCCTGCCTCCACATTATTAGCATTTAATACCAAAAACTAATTAGTGCTTCCATATTACTAGCATTTAAACCAAAAAACTAATTAGTAATTCTAATTTAGTCATGTCTGTGTTAATTGGATTTGGTCACAAATATAAGTGATTTATCATCTATCGTGAGTATAACGCATTGGAAGGACAAATAATCATTTAAACAATTAAGTCTATTTTTACTCCATTGGTTTGGTAACGTGGTATAAGGCATTATGAGCATCCTAAGTAAACTGTAGGTGGGTGAGAAATTAATTTCCTAAAATTCTGTCTTTTCTCATGGTGGTAATAGAAAATCAATGTTTTACAGAGTCAACGTGGATCTGCCATAGGTAAGTTTGTATTGTTGTATGGAAGATGTTAAATTTATAGTAATCATTTACACTACCAAAGTGGTAGTATAAATAATGATATAAATACATTTATTAATCTAAACTCCAGGAAAGTCAGATAGGAAATATGAACTCAGTAATAGACTGTCACTTTTAATCACATGATAAAATAAAGCAGAATTGAAAATGTATCAGTAAAATAAATCAATGAAACTAAATATGCCTGGTAATACATAGTGTTTTGGAAACAAGATCTGAATCTGTGCTTTAAATTATAAGTAAATCCCAATCTTCATAAAGGAAGGAGAAATGTTCTGGAATCATAATTTTTCTTAGTTACTAAATGAAATTTAGTCCTTTCAAAGTATTTCCAATTGGTGTGTTCCACATACATGTACAGTACAAGCATAGGACTAATGCTGAAGCAAGAGAGCAGATCCTGAAAATAAGTAATGTGAAGGAGATGTTGCTGTATGAGGCTTGGAAATGTCAGTAGTTTTGCTTCCAACATGTCTTTTTAATATGTCCTGCATTTCAGTGTTATTTAGAAATCTCTTAAAATCATTGTATAGGCAAAAAAGCTTTAGCTTTGTTTAGTTCAGCTTGCTTTATCGAATTGCAGTATTCACATCAACAACCAAGCACACCATAAAACATGGCTGGAGAATTAAACCTGCATCATTCCTGCATCCATTTTAGCAAAGGATGATAATTAAGTTGTTCAGAATGGCTGAAAGACAAGAATCAAAATACTGCTTGACTACCTCTGGAGGGTGAATGATTACATTGCATAAGAAACTGTGATGTGAAGTGAGAGATTGCTGCTTTCCCTTCATTATGGAATTTTTTGGTTTGAGTTTGGGAGGCTTAGTTCTGACATGTCTCAGAATTTTCCTCCTTTTGTTATCCTATATTGATTCTCATCTTCTGTCTACAAGGAACTAGGTGAGATTCCTGTCACCATTTGCCTTTGTTACCAAAAACTAGTAGGGGAAAGTGATAGATAAAGTACCAGCAATCCTTTCATTCTTTCTTTAGTTCTGATTCCTAGCATAGACTGCAATTTCAAGCATGTGTGAGTGTACCATTCACATCTTTGATTTGGGAAGCTGGTATTCTTGAGCTGGGGGAAAGCAGTCACTTTGTCACCCTTTTCCTTACATTGATGTTATCTCAATAGGAGTTGCTAGAATTAACTCTGCAACTGCTTTGGGACTCCTGCCCGGGTGGGGAAGTATGCAGGAATGGTATCCAGGATGTATGGGGCTGGCTGAAGAGAAGCAGAGCTCAGAGGGGAAAAAATCCTCTCTTAACAGGTTACAGAGTGAGAAATTACACTACCCAATTCTTTCTTAGAGAAGTAAACTACATACTTAAAATCAAACCAGGCTAAGATCTTAACCAGTGGAATTTAGTGATACCCTAGAGAGTGGGGTTCTGAAGATACTCTAAGGTATAAGCAAGAAAGAAGATTTTTCTTCATTTTACTTTGCAATATTCTGATACAGTAAGCTTTCTATTTTCATCCTTGCTTCTTCACTAGATGATAAACTCTGCTACACAGAAAGAAGTAATTTCTGTTGGTTTAGAACTTTGCATGGCCTTAAGCTGAAGCTACTGCTGATCATACATTGTTAAAAAGCATACCTTTAGATCTGTTAAATTTTATTAAGATATTTTGTTTGAGATTGTCAATGTTTAGAATAAATGCTTCAAGATTGTCTGGCTTTTGCCTATTATAATTCCAAGAATGCTTTAAAAATGTAAGTTTTTAATCTTAAGGTATGTACTTCACTTCTTATGCTTATGCACTTCAGAGTGGTATACTGTAATAGACATATTTCACAGTACTCCACCATATATATATATTCAGAAAAAAAATTTAAAATTACATAATTAAAATTTAATCTGAAAGCAATATTCCTTTTAAGTTATTGGCATGGCTTTTTGCAAGTGGAGAGTGTTTCAGCAGCTAAAACCAGCAACCTTCCCTAAGCCAATTATGTGGTGTGCCCTTAGATCATATTGCATGCAACATCAGCTAGGCACTTTGGCTACCAATGCTGTACATGTTTTAAAATAATTGTCATGTTTTTCAGAAATTCACACAGCTTGTCATTATTGTGCTATACATGCAATCTGATTTCATGTTCTGCTTGTTTTTGTATGCTGTGGTCCTCCAGCAAAACAAGCAAGCAAGTGGCAATATCAGAGAAGGGAGAAAAAAAATTCCTATTGATGTTATCTGTGCATGGAGCACTCTGCCATTTCCTGAGATGGTACCAGGTTTTTGGATTACACTGTTCTTCATTGTTTAATTGTCCAGCCATATGCACTGAGTTATTTTTATTCCTGTGGACTGCAACACCCTTATCAATAGAATGGAGATAATCCTATTTTTTTAAAGCATCTTGAAATCTATCAGCTGAAATAAGAGACATTTGAATAGTCAATAGCTCCTTCCTTCCTTCTTCCTTCCTTCCTTCCTTCCTTCCTTCCTTCCTTCCTTCCTTCCTTCCTTCCTTCCTTCCTTCCTTCCTTCCTTCCTTCCTTCCTTCCTTCCTTCCTTCCTTCCTTCCTTCCTTCCTTCCTTCCTTCCTTCCTTCCTTCCTTCCTTCCTTCCTTCCTTCCTTCCTTCCTTCCTTCCTTCCTTCCTTCCTTCCTTCCTTCCTTCCTTCCTTCCTTCCTTCCTTCCTTCCTTCCTTCCTTCCTTCCTTCCTTCCTTCCTTCCTTCCTTCCTTCCTTCCTTCCTTCCTTCCTTCCTTCCTTCCTTCCTTCCTTCCTTCCTTCCTTCCTTCCTTCCTTCCTTCCTTCCTTCCTTCCTTCCTTCCTTCCTTCCTTCCTTCCTTCCTTCCTTCCTTCCTTCCTTCCTTCCTTCCTTCCTTCCTTCCTTCCTTCCTTCCTTCCTTCCTTCCTTCCTTCCTTCCTTCCTTCCTTCCTTCCTTCCTTCCTTCCTTCCTTCCTTCCTTCCTTCCTTCCTTCCTTCCTTCCTTCCTTCCTTCCTTCCTTCCTCCCTCCCTCCCTCCCACCCTCCCTCCCTCCCTTCCCTCCCATTGTTTTGTAGTACACAGTTTATCTGAGTCTTTGTCTTCCCTTTGAGGATCTTGATAAATCTTGAAAGGAATAATTTAAACTCTTTAGAGCTGCTGAAATTTTAATAAGATGACTTGTTCTGATAATATACTTCTCTCTCCCATTAAGAGTATATATTTCAGGTAAATTTGATTGCCTCTTTAAGCTACATGATCTTGAGAAATTATCTTAAAATAATTTGGATTTGTTTTGTACTACTGTAACTCAAATGATTTTTTTAAGCCTTAAGCGTAGTGTGAGGCAACACAAATTACCAACCGTGGCAGACTGTTTTTTTGCATGTAGGTAATACTGAACCAAATTATGGGTTGATTCTGATGTCAGAAGATTGTAGTTAGAGCTGGATTTTTTGGTTGCCTTTTAAAGTTAAAAACATGAAAAAGATGCTGAATGTAAAAAACTATTTTCAATGAAGCAATAATGGCAAAATAGAAAAGCATTAAAATGGAAAGTAAAGCACTTTCCCATTGTCCTGCCCATTAAAGTGAAGCCAGCCTTCCATTGTGCTGTGGGATGTGCTGCTCTGAGCAGTGTTTCTCTCCCTTGTTGGTAACTGCATGATGTATAGTGCATGGTTTTTTTGAGGACATCTGACTGTCTCAGCTACCAAAGAATGAAGAAGCTCTCAGGAAAATACAGCACATTAGACTAAATGCCTGTTAACTTCATGCCATGTGAAGTTCACGAAGCTTCCATCATTGAAGATAATCAAGAACTTGATTAGACATGGTCCTAGGTGACCTGCTGTAGTAGACCATGCTTGAGCCGGGTGGAGTTGGACAAGGGACCTCAAGCAGTGCTTCTGAAGCTCAAGGATGCTGTGATTCTCTAAAATGAAATTCAGCAGAATTCTCCCAAATCGGGCAATGTCTGTATGTGTTAGTTTTCTTAGGTCTCTGTCTTTTAAAATGAAAAATTCTTCATGAAATTATCAAAATAATTTCCTGGATTTTTGTTTTGATTCAGTTTGAGTTCTTCTATCATCAGGATAACAATATTTAAAGTGTTATAGTTCTGTGGAGATATTTCAACATCCTCATTATTGCAGTGCTTCACTATCATGTACACAGAATGCTTTGTTTCGTGGGAACTTCCATTACTATCTCTTGCAGCCCTGTTAAATAAGTATTGTGCTTTGAATTCATATAACGCATAATCATTTTACTCAACCAGATTCACATTCAGCCAGAGGTTTGTAAGCCATTTTACTGTTGACTGGATGTCACAGTCAACAGTGTCAAAAGTGGCAGACACCATCATTAGCAGTGATCCTAACAGCAACCAATATTGTTGGCATGGGAAGTGATCATGTCTGTGTCAGGCTGCTTGCCAGTCTGAAGTCATTAATGGTCCTTGTATTCAGAACAGCTACTCTAATGGCCTTTTCTTAAGGTCTGTATTATGGTAAGTCCTGTTGCTGTAATTCCACTCCTCCTACCAGACCTCCTGACTGGCAGAACTTGGAACATAGTACAAATATAAGTGTTGGCCTCTAACGTTAGTTTCTTTTTAAGATAAATGTTTTAGTAAGGCAAACCATTTTTACTTTCATTATTACTGGTGTAGATTTTATTATATGAATCAAGAATATTTTAGGGGACCTTAAGTGCCCTTAGGAGCTTTCATCTTTTTGAAGGTACAGCAAATAAAGCACTTACCACTTCTAAAACCCCATGTATAGATAGATCTCTGTTTCTGCTTCTAGCTGTTTCTGCTTCTAATATAACATGATAGGCAATGCAAGGAAAAGTCAGTGTCTGAAAACTCATAACCTGCAGGTGGTTTGGAGTGAGGTTCTTCTCATATACATTTTCTTGCCATCTGAACTTTCTTCTACTTAATGCTGTTAAAAAGTACTTTTAGTGAGCTTGTGTACTGAAAAAAGCATCTGTAATAAGTTGAATGGTAATCCTTTGTATCTTCATCTTTCACCATTAACTGTTGAGAGACTTCAGGTGGTTAGTTCCTTATTTTTAGAAAACAAAATTATTTCAGAATAACTGAATCCCTATTTCTCCCCCAAACCATAGGGCTTTAAGAAACTTCTTTGTATTAGCACTGACAGCTGCTGTATTTATGTAGGTCATTTATTTGTGTCTTTACTTCTTCATCTCAAAAGGAGAAATGAAATTAATATATCATAGAAGTAGGGAACCTCCACCAGGAGACTGTACTCAGAATTGAGTCTTTGAGTGAAGGTACCCAGCTTTTTCAAGCTGAACAAACTAAGTGATCGCAGAAACCTTCCAATCAGCTAAATTTATGTTTGACTAGACAGATAATCTAAAACAAGATAATTGTTTAACTAGGGGAAACTCTGGTCTGCTAGGTGATTCTTACTTGAGCATCTTAAAAAGGAGGAATTGGTCCAACTTTGGAATTTTCCTGAGCCATGCAAACCATGCAGTTTCCTTTCATCTCCAGAGCAGTGCCCTTTCTTCCAGTCCATCAGAGGTTTGCCTTGGAAGTCCCCCCTGGTTGCTTTTCAAATTTAGATTTCTTCTGTGCCCTCCCTTTCTGATGGTCCATGGTAGGAGCTGCCAGTGCAGAGGAAACTGAGGAGCAAAGCAATGTCTCATGTGGCCCCAGAGAAGTAGGTAGAGCAATGCAATGGGTTGGCTTTCCTCCTCTTCTTCACTTGCTTCCTTTCTGGGTTAAACACATGTAAGGTAGGTACATGATGAACTGAAAACAAACTAAACAATTCTGCCATCTGTTACAAGCCATCAAAACAGGTGTAGGATAAAATATGAATTCATAATAGCTATAAAAATATACTGCAATTTGGAGAGTAAGCAGGTGAATGTTTATGTAACATAGCTTGCCATGGGAAAACTAAGTCATGCATATTTGACGTGTTAATGGTTTTACAGCTTCTTAAATGGAATTGGAGAAATTTATCCAGATACCATTTCAAATAGTTACTGTCATCATAGAGCTGGGGAAGGCTCTGTAGGTGCCTTTCTTCCTGAATAGATGGACAAACACAACTTTGGTAAATTGCAGCATGTAAGTATTGCTGCCCTCTTTTCTTTCATAAATTGGTGGGTTTAATTAATCTTTTTGTTTCTAGTCGAGTTGCTTCTCTTTTGGCTGACTTCACTCCCTGTAGGAGCCATTCTGTCCAGTAGTGCAGAAAACCATGTCTGTGATAAGAAGCTTGATGAGTCACAAACAGAGATAATTTATACAGAGAATTGTTCTTGTACTATACAGGATATGCAAATGAAATGGGTCATGGGACAAGGATTTTTGTAGTGGGACTGAGTACAGACTTACCTCCAAGACCTGGAGATCAAACATGATCTATAGTGGTAGGGGAATATTGATTTTCTGGTTATGCATTTACTTATTATAAACTTGGCTATCTTTTAGAAAGTTTCAAAGAGACTAAGGGTGTTTATGAGCAGTGTAGTAACCAAAGGACTGGCTATTCACCAAACTCTTCTACATTCCTTTTTAAACAAAATTATTTTACAGGGCCATAATTTTTATTTTTCTCTGCAATTTGTGTGTGTGTAAAAAGGCATGTTGCTGAACTCTAAATTTCTTTGGACTGCTTCTGAAGAAAACACAAATTTTGGCAAAGAACAACTTCTAGAAGGCTTCCTTAGCTAAAATGTTAGGATAAATAGTGTTGATCCTGAGAGAATGACAAAAAACATCTGTTCTTCAGGAGTGAAAGCTGTTCTTCACAATATGGGAGTTTTCTGTGGGCTTTTCCTTTCAAGTGTGGGAAGTTTCTGGAATTCAGGCCATGGTTTCACAGTAGGCAAGAACAGGATAAGGAGAATTCTTGATCTTAAGTCATTGCATTAACACAAGTTAATGTGAAAATTGGTTCCTTTGTATTACAGCATAATTTCAGAATCAGTAGCTTATGGAATGTACTTACTAAATAATGTCTGTGTAGTTGAATAGATTTAATTGTGCTTCACTGAGAAGGATGTAACACCCTTTGAGAATCTCTTTCTTATCTGTAACATTTGTATTTAGAAATATGTATATGTGCAAAAGATTTAAAGTAATATCCTAAACTGCTAACCTTAAATTAAGAATGTGAATGTGGAAAAAAAAATTCATGAAGTACATCAGATGGGCTATTTATTGCATTGTGATAATTAAGAACATATTTTTAATGAATTAAAAGCCATTTTGAGAAAACCAGGTGGTGCTAAACTTGGGACTGAGTCAAGAGACATCATACTTGCAAATGAGGGAAGCGGTGATAAGTAACACAATGTGCTGTTGGTAGACTTGTTGACCCAATCTGCTCTGGGCTCTTCATGTCATGCATTAGATCTTCAAGCTACAGCATGTGTCTCTTACAGGGCATAAACTGTTTCTTGCTTGTTAACTGTTTGTTAGTAAAGCATTAAGAGTCTAATAGGGTAAGACTAGAATGATGACCTTTCTCATGATTTCAAGGAAAGGCTATTTTAGTTAAACTGAAGGAATTTCCTGGTTGCAGGTGGTTTATCCTCAATAGAGGGGCTTATAGATGTGCCAAAGTTGGCCTCCAGTTCCATTAGTTCCAGCAGTTAACTGGAAGGATGGATGCAAAGTTTGTGCATATGGTGGGAGCACTGACTTTTAGCTGTGCATAGCCCCCTCCTTTGTTTTTTGTTGTATATTGGAGTACTTCCTGCTGCAGTCTACAGCAGAGTTCAGTCTTTTGTACTCTTTTGCAAAAAAAATGCCAGCCTATTAGGTAATTGTCTTGCAATGTGTAGTATAGAAAACTGAGTGTTGGTGTTAATAAATGTTGCCTGTCAGTATCGGCAGTCCTGGACTGTCAATTTTCTAGTAAACAGGAACCCAATGTAAATGATACTTGGGTTATTTTCAGTCAACTCATTCAGCAAAGCTAGTGAGTAGTTAACCTTAAGGTATTTTTGTAGGTCTCTCCCAAGCAGTTAGCGTTCCAAGTGTTCAGCGCTGTCTTTTAGTATACTGGGTGCTGGGTCCAGTACTGTTTAACCTCTTCAGTAATGAGCTGAACTGAAAGATAAAATGAATCTGTAGCATGTTCACAACACAAAACTGAAAGAAATAGTTGATGCATGAAATGAGTGTGTTGCAATTCAGAAGGACCTGGACAGGCTGGAGAACTGGGCAGACAGAAAACTTACAAAGTTCGAGAAAGTAGTATAGTCTTGCATCTGGAGAGTAATAACTATAGGCACTGGTACAGGATAGGGAATGAACATCTAGAAAGCATTCTTCCAGAAGAGGATCTGGAGACTTCATCCTTGGAAACCTGCATTAACTGACCCTGCATGAGCAGCAAGGTTGGAAAAGAAGATCTCAAGGTGTCCCTACCGACCAAAATGATTCTCTTTGAGAACCAAGACTGTTGCAAATACCTATTACTATTTGTATGTGAAGTTATACATTCACGAGACAGAGAAGTAACAGAAAATGAAAGGGAGATTTTATCTTCATAAACATTTTAGATTTCCCATTTGGTAAAATGGAAGCTTTGAAGATGATATATAGGTGATACACCTATATGATATATAGGTGTATCCTGCGGCCCTACCAAGAATAGGTGGGGAATCTTAGGAAAATCATGATTTAAAAAAAATAGTTAACTGGAAAGGAAGGTTGAAAAATTAAATAGAAAGTCGAAAAGCATAGCAGGATAAGCAATAGGGAAGAAATAGCACAACCGAAAATGAAAGGGATAATTAATGGAGGTAGAAGATGGCAATAGTTTGGTACAGTGTGGGAAAGAGCTAGAAAAAAGCAGCTGCCATCTCTGTCTGTGAGGGAATCATGTTAAAAATGGCTCAGTTATGTGCCAGTTACGTGATTGCAGTTCATCACTGTAGACATTTTCTGAAAAAAATTGCCACTCCCAACATTTTAGAAGGTGTTATAGAAGGTTGCTAGGTTTTGAAAAAAGAATTAAAAAATAGTGGCAAAGTTACCTGATTTATCTCAATTGACAAAGATTAGTCAGCTTTGAATGTGTGATCTAGGTGTGCATATTACCTAAAAAAATAACAGTCATTCACAAGTTCTTTTTTAGTCATTTATTTACACTACAGCGTTCTCTTCCACCTGGGTGCTGGAACACGCTGATTTTCGCTGGGGAGGGATTAGTGAGGTGAGGAAACTGGCCTTTTATATAAAAAAAATAAATAAATAAAGTTTGTAGGCCTCTGATTTAAGTTCTTTGGTTTTGTAAGTCTCAATAGCAAAGGGCTGGAGTTTAACTCTTCAATAGCTTAAATTACCTGGATAAAAAGTAATGTTGTTTTTCCCAGAGAAACCACATGTAACTTCAGTGTACTCTTTCATTAAAATATTCTTAATAATTGATCACGCATATGCGGATCAATGTGAAGAACTGTATATTGATGTTGATTTGGGATTATTCCTTTTATTTTTCTTGCTTTTAGATGTGACAAATTGCCAAACTGTTATGTGTGTACTGATGCCATGAATATTTTTCTAGGTTCCATGGGGTTTTCTTAGTGAGCTGAGGTAGATCTTTGTTAATGGAAAAAATTGTAAATTCTTGAGGAGAATTTAGCTTCTTACAACGACCAAGTCTGGTATGATGTGCCACTGTTGGCATCCACTTACATTTTCCATCACCAGTTTTCCTCATCATCACGTATTTTCTCATTGCCAGTTGATGATGCACTGTGTGATAATACTAGGGCACTGGATTTTTCTGTTCAGAGTTGAGAAAAGTCAAAAATTGGTGGAACACCTAATTTTTAACTGGTGTTATTACTGAAAATATTTCAATGCCTTCAAAAAGAAGATGTTCAAGAAAAGCAGAACAAAAGTGGTGTAATATTTATTTCCACTAGCAATGCTTCTATTTTTGGAAGCAGGTCTCGTAGAAGTCATTTTACAGGAAAAGAATACAAATTATTTCCCCACTCTTCCCCACTGCTCCTCTGTCATTTTTTTCCCCTCTTCCCATTCTGCTTATAAAATTAGACTTCTAAGAAGTCTTTTAAAAAGCAACCACTGGGGGACATGTTCATTATATCTGCTCCTTTTCTTGTTTATTGAGCCTTAAGTTAGATGATTGAATTTGGGACAGCGGTTGCAAGCAATTGAATTGATGAGTTGGAGGAAAAGCTAGCAGGTGAATTCAGCAGGGTGTTCTTTTTATGATGTAGTTCCTTGATTACCAAGACAACAGTGCATCATATTTTTTTGCAGATAGTTGATCAAGATAGTAACACGAGCCCCATCTCTAACCCATTAATCTGTAGAAAATCTGAAGCTGGAAATGTGCGAAGAGTGGAAATGGGTGGATGATGCTTTGCTCCTTGGGAATTTAGTTTACAGGCTAGGAAGGTGGTGCAGGAGGTGGAGTTGGTAGTTTGATTATGTCTGTGGTATTGACTATTCAATTTCCATAAAATTATCAATTTTACAACACTTGGGAAATAAAACCCAAAACAAGCTCTTGTCTTCCAGGCTGCTTTTTTTTCCCACCATCCAACATAAATTATTCTGGATCGAATTAATAATGTAGATATTTAGTGTTTGAAAAAAGAAAATGTATGCTGTAAATTAAAAAAATATGAAGGTAGTTATGTCAAAATAAGATGTTCACACAAGGGAAATTGTTTTTCTTTTCAGAGGAAAGAGGAGTTGCCACTGTTTTATAAATAATAAAAGGTTCTGTTTGCCAGAAATAGTCTTACATAAGTAGGCCTAGCTATTCTGTGTACGGAACCAGGCAAATTTTTGGTTTTTAAGTTTCACCATTGCTAGTAAAAGTGGCTTCACATCTTTCCAATAGTTTGGGTAGTGTAACGACATCAAACTCTAGGCATTTCTATTTGTGTTTGCGTACACAATGAAATTAAGAAGCAATGAATGTATACAAGTAGCATCAGTGCTGTGATGAAGTGCTCTTAAAATAAGTATGCACAAGTAGAAGTGTCTGGAGATATAAAATATTCAGAGGGTTGAATTAATGACCGAGAAAGACGGTTTGATGTTTTGAAAGTTTCTTTTTAAATAAAGAATCAATTATGTATTAAAATCTAAAGCTGTTTGATTAGCTGTCGGCACCGGTGTTGTCGCTGTGCCTGGGGCACAGGATGGCGGCTGCTCAGGGTGCACGGTCACTCAGAGGCATGAGGAGGGGCTCTCCTGGGATTGTGGTGCTGGCATCCCTAGGGTGGCCAGTGCCAGGATTTCTCTGGGCTGACTGCAAGAGGTGTTTTCCTGCTAGCTAAAGGCAGTGCAGCTCCCAACTCCTCCTTCACAGTGACCTCTGAAATGCATGGCGTGCATAAAGATGGAGTTGTGTGTTGCCATTTAGAAGTAGCTTCTATTAGGCAATATTTTTTAAAATAGATTTTGAAGGAAGTAAAAATCATTACTCAACAAAAATAAGCTGTAATAGAAGATGTTCTGACATTCATTTAAAAATGCTTTTTAAGGACTTTTTGTGCAACTTCATATGAAACCCCATCTCTCCCCAAGTTCATTGTAAAATAAAACCTTAGCCAAAAGAAAGTTTCCATGTGTTTTCTCTGTGTGTGTGTATATATATAGAGCTAGTTAATGGTCTGTGTAAATAAGGACTGTACTTATTGTCTAAATGATCCATCTTGCTGTGGAGCCTTATCTGTTGTTATCAGAGCTGAGCTCTGGAGACTGGATGCTCATTTGGTGAAATCACAGCTGCCTTTTTTTTTGATACTTTGTTTTCTCCTTCTGGCAGAGCCCAGATCACACTAAATGGTTTCAATCAAAAAATCACAAAGGCAGTGTTAATGTTAACTTCTCTTACATAATTCTGCAAATGGTTTCCCTTTTCTTTGGTTCCTGTGTTTAAGACAGTCCCAGAGAATGGTCTAAAATAGTCTAAGGATCATAGAGTTCTGGATTAGCAAATGTCATTAAAATGCCTCTGAAGTTCCAGTCTTTCTGGGATGTATATGTAAAATTAAAGTGTGAATTTTCTGGATTATATTTTTAAGCTTAAAAAGGGATTCTTTCTTTAGTTTAAATTTTCTCCATGGGAGCTGCCATTTTATTGATGCCATTTAGCAGAGGACCCAGTTTACAGGAGCGTGCTGAGAAGTTCTCTTTTAGAGAACACAGGAAATCAGAACATTCTAAGTTGTAAAACATCCCGCTGACTTTATTTTCTAATAAAATGCTTAAAGGTTGCTGTATTAACTAAAATAGGTACCAAGTCAATACCCTGGGACTTCAGTCTTCCAGCTTTTCACTGAGACTGTGTACATGCCTGGCTTACAGAGATTGTTCAAAGCTCGCAGGACGGTTTTGATCAACCACCACTTCAAATCAGTGGGTTTTGGTCCAGGCTTTTATACGGCATGATAGTGTCACTGAATAATCTGACATAGTATCTTCAGAGTATGTCTGATGTCGACTCCTTTTATTTGGGTAGCAGCTACTCAGTCTAGTGAAGAATCAGAGGATTTAAGACTTGTCTTATTTCTAACAACATCATAGCATTTTTGTGTTAAGCTTCTTTTTTCACTGCTGCTGTCCCACAGATGGTGCAGGCACTGCCCACATGCTTCTCCAGCCTTTTTCATCATCAGTTTGAGAAAACCTTTAAAATCCTTATTGATCATTAGGCAGATCAAATACATTGAAATTTATTTAGTATTCTGTAGTTGATGTGTATTGCTCTGCTGACCTTAGGCTAATTTCTTGTGTATAATGAAGGCATGTCATTACCCTTCAGAACTATGGTCTTGGTGTCAAGGCTCAAGTATATAAAATCCAGGACAGAACCTCTCTCTTCAACTTGTTAGAGGAAGATGGTGAAAATGGACATAATGTAAGGACTGCCTACAGTAGGATATTTGGAAGCTCTTCCTAAAAGTGAGGAAAGATACATCAGACCTTAAGGTTTTCCAGTAGTACTGGTCTCTTTGTTCATGGTTCAGCCCATTTTCTCTGTGTTCTCTTCCCTTCCTCCTCCCGTGCAATTTTTAATAGAAGCAGATGTTTTCAGCTGTCACAACTTAAAATCTTTAGATTTTTTGATTGATACATACCAGCCTGGAATTTCTTTTTTAGTTGAAGATCTGCATCTGCCAGACATCCAAGGGTACTCATTTTGTGACTTCCCAGAACAGTTCATGGTAAAAGGTGCTTTCCTTGAAATTCCTGCATGCTGTAGTGAAGAGGAAATGTCAGTCTAAAGATGCCCCTTAGGTGTATCTCAGCAACTGGTTATGAGTTAATAAAATCCTAGTTCAGGAGAACTGTTGCAGTGACCCAAAAACCAGCTCTCCTGGTGTAGTGATAGTGCCTGACATTGAGACAAAGAGGTGTGAACAAACAGCAGGTGAACTGCCCCCCCTGCCCCACATTCCTCCAGAATTTCTATCCAGAAGACACCTGCAGGGTTTCTGCTTCTTCATTTCTCTTTCTGATAAGTCTTAGGCAATGAGATCAGAAGACGATAAACTACACTTAGCTGTTTTGGGCTGTTGTGAATCTGAATTAAGGCTAAATAAAAGTTATGTGATTTTTCAAATAATGTATCAATTATACAGTAATTTAAAATTGTAGAAATCAGGTAGCAAGACTTAAACTATTCCTATTTTGACAACAGTGGGTAATGTAAAAAAAAGAATGCCTTCTTTAATAATCATAATCATGTTACCTGTGATGTATTTTGGTTCATTAATGTGAAAACATGAGCATCTGCTGAAAGTGGGAAATGTGGCACAAAGTATGTTATATTATATATTCTTATATAGGAATATTATATGTTTCTTGGTTATTAATTTCCAAGATTCAGTCAATAGTTCCGATTCAGGAGGGAGATGGGGGAAAAAATGGAATATAGAGAAATGACAGAAATGTTAGAGGTCATATCAGGAAATGGACTTTGTGGAGCAATCTCATGAATATTCTCTTGACCTTTTGGATAAATGTTGATTTCTTAAATTAATTTTATAGGGTATGTAATGCTTTTCGTCAATCTAGTAAAAATATTTTTTTCAGTTTAGGAAAGAGAACTGTCTTCAAGTACTGTTTCTTTGACTCATTTCTTAGCTGCTAAATGCTTCCTCTCTGAGTACAACTTTTCAAAGATCAGCAAAGAAAATACTTACAAACCATGAGACTGTTGCTGCCAGTTTAATGTAATTCCCTTTGTAGTGAAGGCAGAACAGAAGCAGGAAAGTGCAGCCAATTCTCCACAGGATGGAGAGAATGTCTATATCCTGGTTTCAGTAAAATGGAAAAAATTATGGAATGGAATTATAGAATTAACAGATTATCTGACAAAATGACCATATCTTACTGAAATTGCATTACTTGAAAATATATAGGAACTTGATTGCAGTGGAGAGACTGGGCATGGAGCATTCCTTTGAATATGCAAAAATGCAAGTGGCTAAGTTAGCCAGAAGATTCATGTTTACATCAAGTGCATTCTGCACACACAGACATGGATTAACCACATCCGAGCCACTGGAAGATGTCTTGTTGCTATGCATTAACAGAAAATATCTTTAAAGCCAGCTTATCCAACTTCAGAGGGATGGCTTTGGCACTGGAGAAAACTAGTTTGACAACAAATGTAATCCATCAAACTGAATGGGATCTTATTCAGAAGAGAGGAACAATCCTTTTCCTTGGTTCAGTGGGCTTTTCAAATGCTGTTGGTTGATGAAATGTTAATCTGTATGCTAATTTTATCAGTAGGATCTGGAAGTGTCTAGTGGCATGTGAAAATGTCAGTTTCTGGACCCCAGGTCAGATAAAACCTATGCAAAGTATGGAATTGATCTGAAATTTTGCTAGATATAGAACATATTTTTAGAAATCATGTAAGGAATGTTTTTGCACTGATTCTTAAAAATCTTGGTACAGATGCAGCTAAGGTTGTGGACGAAGCCTGTAAATGTAACAAGATTGCTTTTTATCATCTGGCAATTAGGAGTGATCTCTGATGAATGGAAAAATATAAGTGTTGCATCTATGTAGAAGAACAACACCTACAGTGTTGTTGGTCTCTCCATCAGGGAAGACTATGAAACAAATTATTCTAGAACCCGTTTCTGAGCACATGAAAGACAAGAAGGTTTTGAGAATAGCTAGCATGGCGTTATTAATGACAAATCATGCCTGGCCAACATAATTGCATGATGGTCTTGCTAAATCTTCTCCTCTTCCACTGGTAAATGAGCACAACTTGAAGTTATAAATTTAGCTGTAAATAAAATAAAGATAAGCAGTTCTGTGTGGGTATGCAGGGAATAGGCTCCTTACCAGAGTGTGCTTTAGGAGAACTGGGCTGGTAGCTATGGACATCTTGCAGATGATTATTTCATAGTATAGTATTAAGTATATTTTTTATTTGTGAAGATACAGCTCAAACTTTTAGTGTTAAAAAGCAAATGGACGTTGTTTCAAATGTACTTCAGCAAGATCTCCAGAAGTTTTCAGTGGTATGCTGGTAAACAGCTTGAGGACTGGCGAGTGCTGGTTGGATTGCTATGTTACAAGGTTGGTGGTTCACATCCAAAATTCAGTTGACAAATGGCTACCCCTCAGGAACTGATGATGGGGAACAATGCTGTTTGCTGTTTGCTGGGACATCTGTCATTACTGCAGACTTCCCTGGCGATCACTGGACTCTTGGCTGCGCTTGGCTACCATCACCAAACCTGTTTGGATCCCCACGTTTGGGCTCAGGGCGTGACTGCCTTGTCACCAAGGCTGCTGTGCCTGCCTGCCTGCCTGGTTGTCTTGCTCAGTGGCTGGCTCCCCTTGCTTTGCAGAGGTACTCTTGCTTCTTGCAAGGCAGCAGTGCATCTTCAAACACCATGCTGTTCTGAGCAGAATGTTGGACTAGATGAAGTCCAGAGACCCCTTACAGCCTACATGTTTTTTTTTTATTCTGTGAAATGTGTCTGTGCTCCAGCTTGCCTTTATTACAGTAGTCACATTGCATACCGACAGCTTTGTGAGGCCTGAGCTGTTGGTATTTTGTTATTTGTTGTTAAAATAGATATAGATTATCAGGCAGCCATTTATTGAGATAAAATGAACAAGGTGAGCTTCATTCTACTTTCTCTCATAATGAGATGTAGACAGAGAGAGGGCAGATGGCTGGGGGCTCTTCCGTAGATTTCAATGGAGATGCCTGGAGGAGTTCTGAAGGGACAACCTCCCACTCTGCCAGAGCTGCAAGGACAATGGTGTGCAAACTGTGGTGAGCAGGCATCTCTGTCATGATTGCTACTTGTCTCAGTACAGCTTCATGTCCACAACACCTGTCTCCTGGTGTGGCAGAGGAACAAATGAGGTTTGCCATACGTGTCTTACACCTTGTGATGGGGTGATGGTTGTGCGGCTGCCCCGAGAGATTAGCTGCCAACAGGGGAGGCTCAGTGTGTTTCTGTTCAGCTGTTAACTGTGCTCCACAGTGGGAGAGGGTGAGAAAGAGTGTGTGCTGCACAGTCTGCTTCCAACACCTTGGTCTCCCTTACAGCAGCTCAGAGAAAAGGTGCCTGCAGCCAAGTAGGTGTTTCCCCTCATATCAAACCCACATTATCTGTGCATGGCACAGCAGCTCTGTGGTTGCTCCTGGAAGCCAGGGATACCCAGAGTGAAAGTGGCTGTGACACTCTTTGGACCCTGCTAGCTCTGTAACTGGGGGATTGGGGCAGCACCCTCTGCTCGCCCCTCCTGGAGCTGGTTCCTCTGGCTTGTCCTGGAAATGAAAGCAGATGTGGCAAGAAGAAATGATCAGATGCTTAGAGCTGGGTTACTGCTGGCACTAGCCATGCCAGGCAGGGTAGAATCATTCTGCATTTTGATGTTACCTTAATTCTGCTCCTACACAGTGCTAATTATAATCCTGATACGATCTAATTAAAAAAAAAAAACAAACAGCAATCACCACTCCCTATACTGCCTGATTGATTCTAAATCCATGAAGCAGTGAAAGCTGGGCAGGTTTAGCAACTCTGAAGGATCCCTGCTGTAAACTCTGACACATACTTCGTGAATCCAGGGTGGAGAATAGCTAAGAATAAACTTGGTTGGTAATTATGAATATTGTCAGTAAAATGTCAATATCAAAAATATGCTTTCTAGATAATTTATATGAATAAGTAGATGTGCATGTGATGGTCTGTACACAAATAAACAGCTGCAGGTATTTTTGGGTGAAGATGGCTGTGCAGCCATTTTTGTATTTGAAGCTTTTCTGAGTGGGGAGTCACTTGATTTGTACTACGGTTTGTAATTCCAACTCTGCCACTAAAACCCAGTGTGATTTTAATGGTTTTTAATCTGCATTTGAATATTGCATGCTTATTTGTTTTCACCAGAGATTTGCTATTGATTGAATTCTTAAATAGTGTCCCTGCTGGCAGAATTGCTTCCTACTAGTTAGCATCTGTCTGCCGGATCAGGGGCTCTGGGTTCATATCCTTGCTTTCACTGACACAAATAGGATGGCTTAGCACATCTTTCTTTTTTTGTCTCTCCGTCTTTATTTGTAGTTCTCCACCTCCGTAAATCCTTCTGTCTTTTCTCTTTCTTCTTTTCCTCTTAACTTCTCACATAGTGAAGCTAACAGAGGAGGATGTGTGGGATGAGGAGTAGAAAAGGGGGAGAGAAAGTGAGAGGGAGAGTGAGGGAGACAAAAGAGAGAATGTGAGAGGTGAGGAGGAGGTGGTAATGAAGGTGGAAATAGAACAAAGAAGGAGGGGGAGCGGGTGGAAAGGGGAATTAAAAAAGGAGGGCATGAGAGGAGGAGAGACTCCGCTTCTAGATTTTTAGACCGAAGGTATGGCATATTTTTTCCTGCTTACAGGAGGAATAATCAGAGCAAATGTTGGTCCTGAACCTCTTCTGTCAGGCAGTTAAATTTCCAAAGCCCTGAATGTATCACTTTATTTTATTCTTATCTGCATATGTACAACTAGTCTGTAGAATTAAATGCATCTGCTCACTGGTCAATGTGGGGAAGTGGCTGCAGGGACGTTTACTCTCCCAGTTGTTGTATGGGCAATTTCTTTGCCATAAAGATCCAGTTTCACCAAAATGAATCTAAAAGAGTGTTTATGTTCTAGTTGCCTCACAGTGGATCTGCTCTTATTAGCTGAGGTTTAACTTCTGGAGATTCTTGAAATCATTGCCTGCTGGAAGCAAGTTTTGTGGCCAGCACAGAATAGCTGGAAACATAACTTCCCTGCTCATCTACTATCTTACATAGTCCACCTTTTCCTTCACTTTGAGTATTTTCCACACTGTCCCTTTCTCTGGTATGAAAAAGTTGAAGGAGATCAGTTTCCCCCACCAAGACTCTAGAGATGATGGATGGCTATACACAGACTGTTCTTTCTGTTTAAGACCAGATCTTTTTTGGTCTTTTGGTCAGGAAGGCTGTTAACTGTGGTTGTGAAGAAGTATAGAGATGTTGGGCAGTAACTTTGCAGAATGGCTCTGCCCATCATTGCTGAGACATCTTCATTTTCCATTTCCATTTCTTCATTCTGTATTGTGCAGCAACAGGGACGTTCAGCTCATCATTTGTTGCTGATATTCTGTCCATTAATAGAAACTGTTGACTTCATTTGCTTGTAGTGAGGAGTTATTGAATATGTGCACCAAACAGTTACTCACCAGCAGTCTTCCCTATGCAACTTTATGGTGCTGAGCAATTACAAATTAAAATGGAAAATGTGCTTTGGTGCTTTGCTTTTCTCTACTTGCAATGATGTCTAGGGAAATACTGCAGTGGAGAAATTCCATGTTGAGGTAATTCTAGAAATCATATTCACATTAGAAATCCCCAAACCGTACTTTATTTTAAAATGTTTTAATGAGGTACCATATTCAGTGCATTAATCTGTCAAAGAGAAGTGCATGGGAATACATTTCAAACCCCAGAGTCGAATTGAGGGAACGTGTTAGAGATGACATCCTAAGTTTTCATAATGGAAGGTAGGGGTTTGTTCTGTCATACCTTTCTCTCTATTAACTTGCAGTGGGAAGCCACTGCGGACTTTATTGTGGTGTAATAAGAATGAAAGAAAATCTGAAATAGGGGAATAATTGTGATATTCTTTAGCAATCATAGAAATGTCTTTATTTTATACTTCTGTAGTGAGTTGACCTTCTCTGTGAATCAGGCACTCACCAAAGCCTCCCTATCACTCCCTTCCACATTTGGACAGTGGAGGGAAGCAATACCTACTCAGCAGAAGTTGAACTTAGGGATCTGAACACTTTATTGGTCTTTATTGTGTGTTTGTTATGCATGCATTCATCTTCTGTCTTTGTGGGTCCTGTTGCTTTACTAGTCTTTTATTTCTCGTCTTCATACAAGATGAGAATCCAGAGTCACACAATGTCATCCAGAGTGATGCAAACCATCAGGATGAGACCTACAGGATCATGCAAATCCTCTGCCTTTCCCAAATTGCCATTCTCTAATATATTTAATTAAAGAACTTAAAATTAACCAAGTTTAAAAGAGCAATACTTGGACTTTTTTTTTTTCATTCTCTCACAGAGCTTTTTAACACTTTTTAAAAAAAGAAGAATCTTCTTAATATTATTGCCTAAAATTACAGCTTGAAAACAGACCTTTTATCCTTTCTCCTGCTTTTCTTCATTGTAAATATTCCGAGAGGAACTTTTCAGCTATTCAACCTTAGTTTGTGGTAAACTGACCAAATTTCTTTTCCCTGTGTCCCTGCGCTGCTGAGGGGAGGAGGTAGAGATGAAGAGGAGGGGTGGGGAAAAGGTATTTTTAAGGGCTTATTTTGCATCTTATTATCCTGGTCTCATTTTGTTAGTAATAAATTCAATTAATATCTCCAATTAGAGCTCGTTTTCCTCACAATGGTATTTGGTGAGTGATTTCTTCTCGTACTTATCTCAATCCATAAACCCTTTGTTATATTTTCCCTGTCTAGTGATATGTGATACTTTTGACCTGGAATTCCATTCTGAGCATGCCATAGGTAATAGCAAAATGCAGAATGATTCTGCCCTGCCTGGCATGGCTAGTGCCAGCAGTAACCCAGCTCTAAGCATCTGATCATTTCTTCCTGCCACATCTGCTTTCATTTCCAGGACAAGCCAGAGGAACCAGCTCCAGGAGGGGCGAGCAGAGGGTGCTGCCCCAATCCCCCAGTTACAGAGCTAGCAGGGTCCAAAGAGTGTCACAGCCACTTTCACTCTGGGTATCCCTGGCTTCCAGGAGCAGCCACAGAGAGAACTGCATTTAAGTGATTAATGCAGCACATACCATCCCCCCCCCCTTATTTTTTTGAGTTTTGATACCTTGCTTACTGGATTTTTCTGGTCCATCCTCCTGCTTTTAAACTCTTATCTAGCTAATAATGTGCAGCTTCTTACCTCATCTTAGATGAGGCTCCTACATGTATTTCTATTTGGGTCAGTACTTTTTACCTTTAAATTACTGAAAATTCTTCACTGCAATCTAAGTTCTAAGGAATAAAACCTCACTCATCAACTCTCTTGTGTCCACCTTTTCACCTCCCACTCCATCCAGTGCAACAGTCAGTTTTGTAGGTACCTCTTGTTCTTCTTGTACCTACAAGACACAATTTGTATTAGTGTGACTCAGCAGCAAACCAAAAACCTACTATTCTTACCATTCTCCTCTTGACTATGAGCAGACCTGCCACCTCTTCACCCCCACTTTTAATATACTTAGCTCTGTGGGTAAGCACGAAGATGTGTGCTAGGCTGTGGATTCCTTGATCTAGTTGTGCTGCAGAAATAATTAAGGGTCATGATAAGACCTCTCAAGTAATATTCTTGAGTTTGGCTTTGGATCCTTTGCGAACTTGAGGAAGCTACTGTAATTTCAAATCCCTAGCATATGCTGCCATACTGAGAATGCATGGGATGAAAGATCTTGAAGAACAAAATTCACATGCATTTGTAATTCAGGAAATTGTGAAATCCTTGTTTTTCTTCTCATCTGAATCAGGTATTTTATTAGTTGTGACGTCTTTGCTTACTTTTACTTTTCTGGTATCCCAAGAAGAAATCTTTTTCCATCTGCAGATTGAGGATGTGCATATATGATAGACCTCAAATCAGGGAACAATAAAGCATTTCACCAAGAGTGGAATGTGTAATTGTCTGTTTTGTACTAATACAGCCAGATCTGATCGGAATGGTTTTACTCATTTATGTGATCAAGTGCTTGAACAGTGTTGGACACATACAGATGTTCTATACAATATGTTGCATGAAATTTTTACATACAACATCCCAAGAGACACTGTAAGCACATGGAATTTATGGCATAGAAAGTGGCAGATGTATTTTTAATTCATTAACTCAATGTATGAAACATATTAGACTTAAGAATTATTTCAGCACGGGTAGACCACAGTCCTGTATTATTATTAAGCATTGCTACCAGCTTTGAAGGATGGCATGATATATGATTGTTATTAAAGCACCAGCAGAAAGATAATATTTAGATTGAGTGTGGAGTTGTGCCTTATAAATGTAAATTTAGGTTATTTCAGAATAATAAAAAATTGGATAACACACTGTTTAGATTAGAGTTGCACAAATGCTGTTACTGTGGTTCATTTCTGAGGTGTGGACAAGATTTTTTAAAAAGTGTTGTTACAATTTAATTGTCTGAATTAATCACCCTACTATGCTCTTAATTTTCAAAAGATGATGTCTTGTTTTATTTTTTGTGGTTGTTTTCGTTTGTTTGTTTGTTTTTGTTTTGTTTGGGTGTTTTGGTTTTTTGGAGGAGGATAGAAAGACGGAGTCGTGTCTATATGTGCATGGGAGAGGTGTTTGGTTTCTTTTCCCAGTAAATGTGACTTTCTGAGAGTGTAACAGGCTTCTGTTTTTTCTTGTTATTTTGACTGCTAGACAGCCGTTTTCAGAACTAAAGCTAGGCAGCTCAGGCAGGGCCAGAGCAATCAAAAGCAGATTTCTGCTTCAGTGTGAGACAATTACACTTTAGGCTCCACTAGGGGCAGGATTCAGCTGCCTGACTGGGAATGTAGTGCATCCATTTGAGATGCTATTTGGGACGTTTTTTTGGGAACATCTGTGTTGAAGGGGCTTGTAGTTTGAAGGTGCAGAGTTAAGCAGCTGTGGTTTTTTTTGTTTATACAGCTGCCAGTCTCTAAAAAATCTATTTTAATTGACTGTGTCTCTGGAGAATCTAGTACGTTACAGACTTTGCTGCACTGTCAGATCTAGAAACAGAAAATTTCTTACATATTAATCCTCTTGACTTCATAATTTCAGCTAATGAATAAGGAAGGAAGTAAAACAAATAGAGCGATATTGCCTTGCCATAGTGGAAGCCTGCTGGTGCAGCTACTATTTCCCAAATAGAGAAGAAGAAAATTGAACAGCAGAGGATATTTTGTAAATATTGTATGTTTACAAGATTCTGAAAGTGCTAAAAAGGAGTAAGTGGCAAAAGTTGTCTGACACTGTACTTGAACTTTTTTGCTTTTTTCTTAGAGCAGTATTTATATTGTCATCTACTCCCTTTTTGTTTTCAGCATCTGCAATAATTTAATCTGGATTTCTTTTCTCTCTCAACTCTTGTCACTCTAAGTCTCTGTCTTATCAATATCAATATCAAATTGATATTTGCTCTCCTTACAAATAAGACGCAAACCATATCCTTGCCAGAGCTAAACACTCATCTAAGTAAAATCTTTTATCTAAGTAAAATCAAAATAAATATTTGAGGATTAAAATTGAGATTCACTTAAAGAAAATTGCAAAATGCCACATTATTGTTTGGAGGTCTGAAACTTCATATAAAAATGTCGGAATTTCAGCTCATATAAATATCCTTTTTCCTAATTAGGCTTTTTAGATGTTTTTTGTAGCGATTGTTTCAGTTCATAGAAGATGGCAAGAACAATAGAAGGGCAGATACTCAGGGTTTCTTTTCCTTCTGGTAACGTGCTGGATTTTGTAGGAGTTGACTGTGTGTGAGTTCAGATGAAGGACCAGGCCTGTTGGAGAAGGCCTCCAGCAGTGGCACGGTGTCCCTGCCAGGGAAGGGAAGGGTTGCCGGCGGAGCCGATGGGGGCCGCAGCCTCTCCAGTGCTGGAGAGCGCGCCGGGAAGCGGAAGAGCTATTCATAGCCTGGCAGCTATGGCACCACCAGCAATAAACAACCCTGTTCCACTTACCGTCAAGAATTCAAAAGCCTTTTCATGAACTTAATTAAGAACTTTTCTGACAGCGGGGATATACTAATTGTCTGATGCAACCTCGAAGAAGGAAATCAAAGGAACTCTGCTGAAACTCAGGATTTGCTAGAAATTGACTTTTCTACCTGCCAACATCTGAAAGCTAAAAATAGGAAGTAGTGTGAAGGAAGGATTTCAAAATTGTTTCTAAGGAATTTCCAAGTTGAAGACTTTGGGATTTAGCTAAGCAACATTAGTAGAAGAAAATAAGGATAGAATACAGTGAAGTATTTTGCTGCAATTAATAGATGGGTTTTTTTTTTGGTGAAAGTTAGATAAGTCTTAGTTGTTTAAATTCTACTGTGATTCACATTATCTAGGATTTTGACAGGAGGGGGATTAGAATATTTGTATGAGAAGAGTGAGACTTCTTTCTTAAGGAGGGACTGTTGATTTTTTTTTTTCATGAAAAGAAGCTATTTTTTTGACTTTAAAATTTTTTCAGTAGTACAAATGATCACAGGAAAAGCATACACCTGACTGGCCAAGAAAATTATGGTGGCTTCTTTTCCCATAAGAAATTATTGCCACTTTTCATTTTGCATTTTTCATTTTTATTTTAATTTTCATTAAATGCTTATGTAGGATTTTTAATCTGTAAATCCTTAAAAAAATTTCAAATGTGCTTACTGAGAATCAAAAAGATTTTACATGAAGAAAAGATTTCATGCAATTCTTTGTAGACACTGCGAAGAAGAAAATAGGGCAATATTTTTGTTTTTTTTCAGAGATGAAAATACTGATGTAAGACTTTGAAACTTTCATTTGTTTGCATTCAACAGTATCCTGTCAAGTTTAATATGGAATATCTTCTAGAGAATGTGATGTTTTAACTGAGTAACTGATATCTACCTCAGGAATGATGCAGCACCAGCTGCCTTTATTCATCTTTATTTGTCTTTGTTCCTTATAAACACAAACTGTTTAAAATGATAAGGTACGAAATACAGGGAGTTGGTAAGAGATAACAAACTAATAATTTTGGAATATATTTTAGACAGAAGATACCCTGGCCCTTTTTCAGATGTACAAAAATTTGCTAAATTTTTCTTTTTCTACATAGGGAAAAAATGGAAAAGTGTATTTACATCCTGTGAGGACAAGAAGTTATTTCTGATTTTGATAGTAATGGAACAAAACTTGAGACATCACCTGCTTCTGATAAATATTTTAAAATAAATAGGTCTGAATTATTTGTGCACAGGAAGACTGAAGATTTGGCTGCAGAAGTCTCTGGCTGGCTGATGATCTGTTTTCCTTTGTTAAATTTTAGGAATTAGGAAAATTCTGTAAATTTTAAACTCCTGACACAGAAGCAGTATTCAAAAGGGGCACTTGGATAACCATGGAGGCTGCTGGACCATTAAGGCCAAAATTCACCCTTGGCATTTGTAATACAGCATTTGGAAAAAGGATAAAGGAAGGACACAATTCTTAGGGCATTGTATTTTTAAAGCTTGTTGAAAGGTCACAAAAGGTTCAGTTAAGAGCTACAATAATGTTTCAGATGCTGGAGAAACTACTTTGCAGTGGAGGATTTAGAGATTTCAATCTCTTTAGTTTATCTCACAAGAGATCAAAAGGTGACTTAATTATAAAGTGTAAACACTTTCATACACGCACAATATTCACCACTAAAAGCTTTTTAATCTAGTGGTGAAAAGCAGAATAAGCACTGAGGGATGGGAGTTGAAGCGACTGTCCTTGGAACCAGGGCATGCATTTTTAATGGTGAGTGTGATTCACCTAGTAGGTGTTGATCTCTCAGTATTCTCTGAACAAGACTTGCTTCTTATCTTAAAGTTAATGCATTACACAGCATCAAATCCCATCAACACAGTGTTACACACTTCCTGAACTCCAGGACTTAGATAATTTATTTATTTTAGTTTTGTTTTTCTTATATTTTAATTTTTTTTAGAATTTTTATTTGTAATTCCCCTAGAAGAGACAGAAAAGGGCCAGTTTTATTACATAAGCTAGAACTAAAGCTTTTGATGTCACCATGTTGCAAAAATGTTCATGTGCTCATACTGTAGATCCCTAACTCAGGAACAGCTTTCCTAAAAGCACTAATTGATGTTTTATGGTCTAGTAAAGACAACTCACCTAAATTTAAAGCTTTAATATGTTTAATTGTAGGTGATGATAATATTTCCAATATAATGGTTGCAACCACTCCACTATTTCTCAGCCATCAGTCACACATACCACCAGTCATAAGTCGTGGTAATCAACTAGGTATGACACAAAGTGTGCAAAGCCACACTTCCACACTCCTCCAGGCTAAAGTAATAATTATTTTAGGCTCCTAATAGTCTAATGGTTTGGCTGAGGAATCCATATCAAATACCAAATAACCCCCTAGGTGACTAGATCTAACAAAATTACATAAAATAGGGTACCTAATAGATTTTGGTTCAAACTTCTTATCTAGAGATATTATCATTTGAGTTCCTGACACTCTGCCTTTTTCCAGTCTTCCTCATATATATATTTTGGTCTTTTAATGACCTGTGACATAACTAAATTACAATAGGAGTGGCAGTGAGCAGAGGCAGAAAATCTAGTACACACATACATCTCAGTCCTTATCACAGAAAAATAGATCCTGTCTGTCCTTCAGTGCACCATATCCTAAGTCACCACTTCCTAAAGGGTTAGAAATGGCATTTCACATGGTGCAATCCTATATACACATATAACTGAATATTTGAATTATTTGAATATACACATATTATTGGTCATACTAGGATATTATTTTAATAATCTTGGCAATGTATTTAGAGAAAAAGGTGAGAGTTGCTGCTACTGAGAGATACCTATTCCTTGCCTGTTTTCAGGTAGGAAAATTACTGGCTTTCATCAGCCAAGTCAGATTTTTTGTGCCATCATTAAATATAACAATTTTTTCTGGCATGTTGTACCTAGCTTCCTACTTTTTGTGAAGCTGGCACGTATGAGGCCACATCAGTGACATGGTTGGATGATGTCAGTGTTCTGGGTCCAGCTCACCTCTTCGCTGTCCTGGCAATAGACCAAAGCGTGGTGCAATGCACAGATGGCTTGGTAGGTGATTTTCTTTGAAACATGGAAAAACTCTCAGTATTGGTACTGTTGGCCAGCTCCAGGAATTTTCTTGAAACCTCCAGATTTTCACTTCTACTTCAGAAATGCACCGTGGCTGTTCGGATTATAGCTGACAGAAAGAAATTTTTAGTTGTTCCACTTGGATGGAGAGAGCTGATAAGAAATCATCATCCATTTTGAAGGATCTCACTCTAGACACCCATACAGCTTCACTCTTCATCATTCTGTTCAGCTTTTGGAGAATATGGTAAAATGTGCTGGATAAAAATGTCCCTTGGGCACTCTTTACACACAGCTTTGGATTTTAAATTACGTACCTCATATGTAAAGGGAGGGAGTGCCTTTTAAAATGTGGTGCAGAACAAGACTGTAAAATAGTGGTCACATTCTGTGACTCTTCCATGCTGTTGTGAAAAATCTGTGAATTTGGCAGAAGGGCAAGTCAGTGTCATCAAACGACAAGAACTTTGCATGGAGGCTTCTGGCTCAAGCAATAGGAAAGCCTGATGTAAAAGATTGATATTCTTCCTTTACATCTAGCTCCATCTGGAAATACATTTTTAGGTTAAGAAAATACTGAGTTATGACAGGAGCTAAATCTTTGCAGCGTTTGGCTATGCAAAGGGTTAGCCAAGGGAAATGAAATACCTATTCCTACTAGAGAGTAAGGAGACTGATGGTAGGGCTAGATCCAAGTGCTCTGGAACAAATTCTGACTTGGTCACTTGAAAAATTTCAGTGCTTTGTCTATGGACACAGTTACACTGGAGTATCAGATTTGTACCTGGAGCCTTCTGTGGGGCTGAACCAAATTTTCTGAAGGTCTGAGCTTAAGGCGTGTAATGGTTCAGCAGCCTATGGACCCTGTGGTCTGCACACTGCTTAGTGGGCTGTTGTGAGAACCACTGTGGAACAGCAGAAAAATACTAACTAAGGAAAACCTTTGGAAAAATGTCTCTCTGCCAAATTTATGGGTACTTCAGAGTAGCAGGCAGAATCATAAAACAGGTTAGTAGACTTTGTGCAGTGTTTCCCAAGGGACACTCAGTCCGGTTATGTAAGACATTATTGGTTTAAAATGAGCCTTGGGATTTTTCTGCTAGAACATAAATGGTGAACAGATCGGCAGAAGCTTTTCTTCTCTTAAAATCATGCCTATGATGAGTATGACTCCTCAGGAGAGAACTGCAGTGGGTCTGCTGGATGTGATGAATGAGCACGTGGTTACTGAAGCATCCCTCTTGATGTCCTTTTGCTATGTTGTCCAAATGGCATTTTTCCAATATGCATTATTATAGAAGTAAAATCCATATTTTGAAATATTAGCAGTACTGAACTGTGTGGACTGAAATATTTTATGGGAATGTCTTTTCATAAGAGTTTGGGCATAAATAGTTGGCTTGGAAATCAATCGAAATGTTGATAGATACAGGAAGGAAAGGAGAAGAAAATCTGAAATTGAATGTCATGTTTCTCTATAGGCCTTGCTGTGGAAATTTAGATCAAAGAAAAAGATAGTTTACACAAATTTTGGACTTACACTTTCTACTCAACAGCTTCATCAGGTGAGACAGTTTTACAGAAAAATTCTTTGATAATACGAGTTTATTTCTTAGCTTGTACAGTCTCAGTGAACATCAAGAAGTAAGGATGCTCATCACAAGAGGCTCCATTTTTCTACTGAGAATAATTTAAAATTCAAGACAATTTTCTTATTTTGGAGAGAAAGAAGGCATTAAAAATTTGGAGAAAATGCAATTGGTTTTCTTTCACAAATAGTATTCTTGAGAACATTTAACTTCAATAGAGAAGACATTAAAAGAAGAAATTAAAGTAAATCATAAATATAAAGAGCCTCGACATTTTAAATTTTACCATGTGCTATGCTTAAAGCATAAAATAAACCAATTAATGTTCTCCTTTTCTAATTTTCTAATTCACTAAGATGCCATATGCTTT
This sequence comes from Acridotheres tristis, assembly GCA_037013685.1. NCBI lineage: Eukaryota > Metazoa > Chordata > Aves > Passeriformes > Sturnidae > Acridotheres > Acridotheres tristis. Next base: position 82,893,759 of record CM072887.1, on the reverse strand, counting down.
TCATTTGTGTTTACTTTGGCATCCAGAAGAATGAAGAGAATTAAGTAATGCTGGAGACAAGCTTAATCATTATCTTGTGTTCAAGCACTTTGATGGTATATTTAAAATAGATCTGTGAGCCTTTTTTGTTCCTTGTAATATGGAAATTATAAAGGAAGGTGAACAGGATGATAAATTAGAGATGCTCTCAGCAAGGCTGTTAAATTATTTTTAGGTAGAAGACATACTGTACACACTGAGCATCAGCTGAATATAATTAATTTGAAACATTATCACTGTTGATCTTGCAGTCCTATTGTATTCTTTTTTTTCAGTTCTGCATCTTGCTGGCTGCTATCACACCCCTCACTGTGAGATCTTTTCCTGTTTTGCACGTGTCCTGTTTGTTACCACCATATGGTAGTTAGAATTTCAGTAGCTTTGCTCTGTTTACAGACCACTGTGCTTTGTCATATTTTTGCTACTCACCCTGTATTGCCATCTGATACCTATCATCTGTTTAACACATTGGATGCCAAAAATACTCAGATTTCTTTTTTTTTTTTCCAAATGCATGTACGAGAAAGACTGCTTCAGAATGCTGTTTTGATAATCATTGCTCCCAAGTAATTTCCTGTTAATGTTGAACGAGGACCCATACCTCTCAACTTCCCAAACTTTTTACCAGGTGCCAAGCTGACTGAAGGGATATATTCCAGCACTGAGGATTTTTTTTTTTTTTTACCTTATGTGCATTGTAGCAGACGATAGGGTGTTTAAACATCTTTTCCCACTGTGTGATTATACCAAAACCAATATTGTCAGAGTATAGCAGGGTCTATTCTTAATCTGGTTGCTAATTGCAATTTAGATAGGGTTGCATTAAGGAACTGTTTTTTAAGTTGATTCAATTGGATAAATTAACTTTCTCATGTGTTGCTTCAATAATATGTCTATTGGTTAATAGTTCTGTATTCAGAGCAAGAGAGCTTAGTACTTGTGCATGTGTGTGTGATTTTATGTAGGTGCAAGTCTGTGCCTCACTTTTAAGAACTTTTCCTTAAAATTTTCATTAATCTTTTTTCCTCATTCTGTGATTCTTAAATTGAGCTTTTCTACTGTAGCACCCTGCCTCCCCACCCCTATCCTCTTCCCCTTGCCCTGCTCTTTTCTTAATATTCTGAGTTTTATGGCTGGTTGGTTGCGATTTGATGACCATCCTTAGAAAAAAAAAAGTGCCTGCAGTAGCATATTATGTGATTCAATAAATTAATTCAATAAATTGAAGAGAACACTATTTAATTATCTTTCACATCAGTCTGAAAACAGATTAAGTTTTATCTGTTCACAAAAATTTGATTGTGGTGAAGTTTAGCTTAAATAAATGATATTTGTATTCCATAATAAAATGAAACTGACGTTTTTGAAGAGAAAATAAATCGAGTCATTCTTTACTCACGTATTTAATGTATTTTAAGGGACATTTGCTGACAGAGCCACTTCACAAAATAGTATTTTACTGCAGAAATTTCCTATGGAGCTCAGAGATTCCAACTTAAAGGATCACTCCATGGCATTGAAGTGTTATTATGGCACCACAAGCTGACATAGGTCAGCTTGTTCAGGAGACAAGCTCTGTGTGTCTGTTATACAACACGGGGAAGAGAGTGGGGTGATGGATTAAATTCAGTAATATTTAAGTGATCAGGAATACTGGTGATCAGTAATATTTAAATAAACGAGGAAAATGAAAACATCACTTAGTCTATTGATAAGGAAAAAATTTTAAGGGACTTCCCAGCAGTCTTTTTAGAAGTTTTTATAAGAGAAGCTTGTTTCTAACATACTTAAGGGCTAGTTCTTTTAAAAAAGCATCAATGTATGAAAATTATTTCTATCTGTGAATGCAGTAATGTAAAAGGATATGCCCTGTAATGTCACAAATGGTACTAGCATGGCTGGGTGTCTCTGGGATCTTTGTTTTTTGCCATACACCTGCACAAAACCAGTTCTTCTGTTATGCTATATAAAGAAAATACAGAGAATAAAAACATTTCACTGAAAGAACAAAGGCAAATAACCCTAATGAAGTGCTTTTAGTATTTTTGTCTGTCTTCTCCTCATGTCAGAGTAAGCCCTGATGTCATAATTTAATTAAGCCTTGCATAAAACTACTTTATATATCAAAAAAACATCAAACGAAAGAACCACATCTATCTATCTATCTATCTATCTATCTATAAAATAAAATTTATTGGTGAATAGATCTTTTAGATCTTTGTCTCTGAAACAGCTGAGAAGAGAGGAATCTTGATCTTACTTCCCAGTTTAGTAGGGGTTAAATTGTAAGAGTGTTGTGTATTGAAGAGATGCTGGAAAATGGTCTCCTTGCTGTGGTCTGATAATGTGGGTAGACTGTAGAAAATTTCTCAGGCCTTTTTTGCAGTGGATCTGATGGTGAATATTATGCTTAAAATTTTGGGAACTGAAATTCAGTTTTAAAGCAATGTCTGTAGAAAATCAAATCCAGTTTTGAAACAATCTTTCTGGCAAATCTTGTTATTTCGATTTGGAGTAAGAAAAGCCTTTTTTTCTAAGGGACACATATTCCTGATAAAGTCACATACAAGCAATATTAGCATCTTGTACTATGCTAGAGCTTTCTTTTTTAAAATGCTCAAGTTTGACAGTACAGATGCAAGAGATGCTCAAGCTCGCACTTCTCCTGCAGTCAAATCCTCTTCCTCAGTTTCTGATTTTATTTTATTTTATTTTATTTTATTTTATTTTATTTTATTTTATTTTATTTTATTTTATTTTATACATTAATGCAACTGTGTGGGATCAGATTTTCCTTCTTGAGTTTCCTGGGCAGATTGACTGTGTGGTTGCATGGGTATTGCTGTCCCTTGGTCATTATGGCTGTTTTTTCTGCAACAAGTATTTCATGAATAATGGCAAATAAAATAATACAGCCATTTACCTCTGCAGTTTTGTTACATGAATAGTTTCAGCAATCTTTAAAAAGCTGAATGTGCTTATAGGTCCTGTGTTTATTAGGTAGACAATGGTTGGCCTGAATGTGTGTGTTAATGCTGCAGTAAGAATGGGACTGTAACACAGTGACATTTCTATAAACCTTTTAGGTGTTGCATTTGGTAAAGTTCAGGCTGCTAACAGCTCTGTGTGTATGAACTCATGAAACCTTTTGGACTTCCTCACTTGGAATTGGTGACAACTCCTCAGAGCAAACCAGCTGCTCTCCTGCTGCCCTGTCTGTGTTAGGAGAGCTGAGTGGTGAAGAAATTAAACAGGAGAATGCAGCAGAGCTGTGATGGTTGCAGGGAAGAACTGATACTGGTGAGGTTGCCCACAGAGGTAAGAGGTGTGTGAGAATGGCCACACTGGTTATGACCAAAGGAAGAGGCATTGACATGTTGTGGAGTATTGTCACCACCCTTCCACTGCCTCCAGTCAAGCTGGCACTTTATCTATTGAGTTTGAGCAGAAGGCTCTGATTCCTTCAGTACTAAATATATCTCAACATGTAAGTGCTTTTTAATACAAGACATGCACAGTTTCTATCTGCATTCCTTAGCTATGCCTTTTTTAGTACTATTATGTGTGGTTTGCTTCGTTCTCTGGTTTCTCGTTTTTACCTCAGAAAGGATATCGGTCATTTGGGAGGAACTGTGGGAAGCTGGAATGTAAATTCCTTATTGTAGATATTGCACATTTTTGACTCACAGTTCTTCAGTTGTGTAAGGAAGAAGTCTGCTTGTGGGCTGTAGTTATTTTAAAAAACCACCAACAAATAGAAGTATATGAAAATAAAGTTTTCCAATAATCTACATTAGGAAATCTTCCAGGAAGATGAAAAATTGCATTTTATACAAGTTATTTAATGAGCTCATTTATATGCTTGCAGAAAACCTGCCCTAAGTAAAATGTTAACTTGAAAATGACTGTTCCTGCTGCTGAAAAGGCACCAGATAAGAGCCCTCGGAATATACTGCAGCCCACACCGCTTTGCTGATGTGTCTCTTCTCTGATGTGATGAGCAGGGACACTTTCTAGACAAGGTGTGGGACTTTTTTGCAACAGCCTGTACAGGCTTGTGAGGATGCTGCCAGGTAGTATGTGCTTGATAATAGATTATAGGAAGGAATTGGAAATAAGACAACTTGTATAGAGCATGAAAATATCTGCTACGTCTGCTACATGCAACTCTCCAGTGGAGATGGCCAAGTCTAAGTTCCTGTATGAAGTCTGTAAGTTAAACCTTTGTCTTGGCCAAGTCTGAGTTTTATCATGATTCTTATAATAAAGTGTTTTGTGGTTTTGCTTCTCCTGGACTGGTGTCACGGACCTATAGGAAAATGCTAACAGTCATGAAAAATGCATTGTCCCTCATGGACATGGGGAAACTAAGTATATTGCCTGAGGGCTGGAGAGCAAAAAGTAAATTACTAGAGTCATCGTATGATGAAAAGAAATTTTAAAAATTAACTTCATGTGTTTCTGAATCATGTTGGGAGATTGGTGTTACCATGTTGCCTGGAAGTACTTGTCATGGACCATAGTCCTTCTGAGTGGGCGTTTTCACATGTGCAGAAAAAAAGGTGATCTTTGCCACGGGGGCAGCCTGCACTGTACTATTAGGCAAATAATAGAATAATAAGAACAGACAGGAGAGTCTGTGTTGCCTGACCACTTAAGTAAAAGTTCTAACAAACTAAAAGTTCTGCTTTTGACATATCTAATTTTTGTCCAGATCTTTGCAGGTATCAAGGTGAAGGAGAGTTTTAAGGAGGATAATGTGATAACAGTGGTGTTCTTAATATTCCCATGCTAGAGGCAACAAAGTCCTCAAAGACCAGTCTGGATGGGACTTTGAGCAACCTATTCTAGTGGAAGGTGTCCCTGCCCATGGCAGGGGGCTTGGAACTAGGTGATCTTTAAGGTCCTTTCCAACCCAAACCATTCTGTGATTCTTGCTTGAAAGTTTAACTGAACAGAAGCATCTCAGTACTGAATGAGAAATAATAGGCAGGATGGAAATTGGTTGTCAAAGTCTTTGAAGGTGAAGATAAGCCATTTATGTTTTATGCAGTAGAAAAGAAGATTCATCGGAGGAATACAGAGAGGGGTAAAATAAATTAAATTATATTTGTTGCAGAACTGTGATTAGACTATCAGACTGACAGGCTTGCACTGGCAGGAAAAGGAATTGAGGGATGAGCTGGTGATAGCTGAATGTTTAAGCTGGAGAGATACGAAATCAGCTAAACTTCAGTGGTGGGTTTTTTTTGGGGGGGGGGAGTTGGGGGGGGTTCTTCTGCATGTGTGTTTTTTTGTTTGGTTGGTTGGTGTTGCTTTGGTTTGTTTTTTATTTGAAAAATTAGTCCCCACAACTTATACAACAGTTTAGGTGAAGGTGTAAGTAGGTCTGAGTCCAGTGTGTAGCACAGTGGTTATTGGTCCCAAGTGCAAAACAGAATGGAGAGGGTGGTAAATTGTGCTGGACTTAGAAGGAAATTTTTATTTCAATTTATGAAACTTGGTGTACAGATCACCCTTGACAGGAGTGAGTATTTGTGCCAAACACTCCAGTTTGGAGAGAAGGGGACAAATATGAGGTAGAGAGACAGACCTGTGAGTTACAAGCATGGTGAGATTTGTGTTTGCACCAATAAAACAGGGAGGAAGAAGAGATCTTGGCATGTGGAAAAGGAAAGGCTGATGCCCAGCAATATTAAAGTGATTGCTGGTGAGGTGAAAAATGTCATGGATGGCAGGTGAACATCGAGTTGGGAGAAAATGGAGTTGATCCATAGTTGTGTGCTGAATGAACAGTGGAGAATGAAGAAAGCTTCAGGCCAGGTGAAATCTGGAATTTTGAGGAATATTCATTGTTTTTATTATAGGATAGAAAACATACTATATGTTGTCTATAATAACTATTTTGATATATTTATTAAAACTATGTAGGAGTGAGAGACAAGACCTACAGGAAATGTGATTAGGGAATGGTCAAATGGGTGTAAGTTACATCACGGAAAAGTGACAAGTTGGACAGTAGGAAACAGCAAAGGGACTAGAAGCAATCAGTTTGTGCAGGAGAAAATATGGATATGGAAGACTCTAACTCTACCACGGCCTTTTTTTACCTCTAAAGATTAGTTGATTAATCATATTGCTACCTGTTTCTCAGCTTATGGAAACCATGTCTTGCTTGCCTTTGATTCTTAAAACAGCAGTTCACACTGAATAAAAAAGTACAGTAAGAGCATTAATATAGAAATATTAACATCCAAATTCACAGAAGTCCAATATTTTTCAACATGAGTACATCGTGCAGTTATTTCATCTTTACAAAATAACCAAGTATTGCCCATGCTAGAAAAGCAGCACACCCCCAAACATTTAAAAATATCCTGGACTTGAAATAGACTAACACAGTAACATTGCTACATCAAGAACTTGGTAGCTTGAAGAGTTAGATATCTCTATATCTCTAGATATCTCTATTCAACCTGAATTTGTCCTACCTGTACAGAGGGTATACATTTTAATAATGGATTTATATGTCGTGGGATGATTAATGAAGTAACCAGAAAATATATCTAGACTTCTCCACTAAACTTCAGCTGTTTTTCTAGTCAGCACATGCCAGATTCCCCATAAACCCCTCATTTCCCTTTATTCAGACAAAATTATCCACAGCAACTTGCTAAAATGGTCTATCTTGACTTTGTTGTTTGAAGTGTGTATTCCCAAAACCCGTGACAAGTTGACAGCTTTTCCCAGCTGAGGTGCTGGTGGAGCCGAGGCCGAATCCAGCCTTCCCTCTGGAAGCGCCTCTGTGACATGGGTGCCTGCAGTGCTGGCAGAGCAGCAAAGCATCCGCCGTGACCGGGGTCATTCCAGCTTTACAGAGCAGCTGGACAACGTTTTTCAGGTCACAGCTTCAATGGAAATGCTCGAGGATCACCAACAGGTTTTCAGCTCTAGCTGTTGCCTTCGTGGGCATGCACAATATTGCAGTTTGCATTTTAAATTATTTATTTACCGTAAAAAAAGAATGCCAAGAACAGAGCTCGGTAAAACGCCTGCTTATCTTATGGAAAAACTTGTCTGAGCTCTGTGTGATGATGTGTTTGTGTGGCGTGGGTGAACAGGACCAAATACTGCATTTTACTAAGTTTTTTTCAGACATGCAGTAGCTGCTGGTGGATAGTTACTTAAGGCTATGCCACTTAGAAGGCGGCACTTTTTCTACTAACATGAACTCATGACAGGGCATAATATTTTTATAACATTACATCAGGTATTTAGTTTCGAGACTGAACCGCTTGAGTTGAACTGGGAGAGTGAAAATACGACCTGTATTGCCATCTACTGGATTTCTAGGGAAGTACGAAATATAATTTCATACTGCATTTAAAGTAATTTAAAATGTAACTACTTGAAAGAGACAGAAATCTTTATAAACTTTTTATAATATCTGTGCAGAGTATATATATGCAGATTCACTATTTTGCAGCTTTCTACTCTTCAGCATATGTGTTCAAATATTTTAGATAGGTATTTAAAACAGCAAAATAGAATTTAATATATGATTTCAAGACAGCAAAGGAAGCAACGATATAGTCTGTTAAAAATTACAGCCGTGGACTGTAATTTCAATAATTAAAATTATAAGAAATTCAATAAGAATATAAATATATATCTTGGTCCAGATCCAAAGAACACAACAGTATAAATAGTAATTTCTCTGTGGCTTGATGTAACACTTTTTGATTAGTCAATGTTATAAATGGCCTCAATGTTCATTGTTTGTCCTCCTAATTATATCAGTGAGCTGTCTGAAAAGTTTACATTATGTAAGGTATTTATCACAAATGTTCTCCAAGGCTTACAGTTTTTGCTAAACGAAGTATATGAAGATGTGAGTAAAGCTTTGAAGAATTGCCTATCAGTAATTTTTTTACTAGTTTACACTGTCAAAGTAAAATAACGAATATTCAAATGAAAGTATGGTATATGTGTAGCACAGCTGAAGCAGGGGTTTTTGTGAAATGCCTTTGAAAAAAAAAAGGAGGAGGAAGCCATCATGTTTTCTGGGAGAAAAAAATAGTAGCAACCTAAACATATCTTGAGTTGTATGTATATTGTAAAAGTGAGCGAGTTAAATCCTTCCCTGTAGACGTGCAAAGTGTGTATTGGTTTTTGTGTACTCTGGGTGGTGATGCTGACCCCTCTTAGGTGCAGTAAAGTCCCAAGCAGCTCATTCTCTTCCAAGTATTTTAGCAACAGGAGAGTGTGGTTTAGTCATAGGAGATGTGATGTGCCCAAAGATTCTCCCATAGTGGGATCTTTTTTTGCTCATGCATCTGTGGCACGCCTGTGAGTGTGAAATAGCAGCACCCTCCCCAGACACGTCAGCTCGTGGGGATGAGCTTTTTGTTCAGACTGGTGGGAGGTCTGCACAAGTGAAGCACTGCAATAATGTCTCAGAGTAAGCTAATCCTGCAGGTGCCCTTCACTTCGGTAGCAGAACCAGACAGATGTTTGGGTGCATGATGAAAAAATCACCTGGGTATATGCAGATATGCCTCTTAGTGGTCTGGTTGCTCTTTCTCTCAGAATTGGTATCTGCTTCAAGGGTCTACCAAGCCATTATATCATCTGCTGTTAGGTCTTCAGTCTAACCTTTTGGTGCTTGCCTACGTTAAGGAATATTTAATTGATTTAAATTTTCCTTGCATCTGATGAAAATGTGCTCAATAGCCTGGAAGTTAAGGACCAAATCAAAACCTACCATCTGTATTTTAGTTCTTGCTTCATACTTAATATACTTCTATATATGGCAAAACTATTGAAAGGGATTCACTGCGACCATTATAGAATAGCCAGAGATACAGAAATCCAGCTTTTTCCTCAAAAAGGTAGGAAAGGTGGTTAAAAAAAGAGCCAGTTGAATCAGACCTGCTGTGAGCTGGGTAAGATTCTTTCTGCTCTGTGAAATGTGCAGTCATTTTCTCCAATTCCATTCTTGCAGTAGATAAAATGCCAGCATTTCCTCAGTAGTGTCATCTATGATATGCAAGATAAAGATTTCAAACCCCTCAAAGTAAAATGTATCTTGCATGGATTCAGAAATTTAAAAATTTATGAACAAGTAATACTTTTTAATAAAAAACTTTAATTTCATCTCACTTAAATTTCGCCCAGTTTGTAGCAGGTTCATTTACCTCGTGGTGCACACAGAAGGACAAAAACATAATTGTATTAATACTCTTCCTAGGCTTCATTTGAGATAGGAAAAGTTCAAATGTAGATCGTCTAATTGGGAAAGAACAGGAAAAGGGGAAGTGCTTGCAGTTATCTTCCCTTTCCATGTTAGTGAACAGCCAGGGCTTTTGGTTATACTTTAGTGGAGGAGAACTGAATTTAGTTTCCATGGTTTCATTTTTTAATAGAATATTTGATGTAATAAGAAACTTACCTACAGACCTCTCCATTATTTAATTGCATTCTTTAAGTTGGTTATTATAAAAATTCCTGAATGTCTTCAGTTGTTTTTATGTATTATAAGTGAGCAGCTGTGTAAGATAAGTTAATTCATATGTGTAATCCAGTTATATGGCCAAAAGTATTAAGTTTCTTCAGTATTTTGCCTAATTCTTTGACCTACTTTTCTCATCTTACTCAATACTGCAAAGGTTTTTTAAGCAGGTTAGTAAAAAAAATAAAACAAAACAAACCCCTTTGCTGCTTCTGCCAAGCTTTTTATTTGCATAAAGAATTAAGTATAATGCATCATGTTTGTAGTTAGGGAGAATAGATTATTTGGCTGCTTAGCTTTTGCTGTTGCTGCATTCTCACTAGAATGCACCCATGTGAAGTTACTTGTTTTAGTGTGAAAGCTGCTTGATTTATGTATTTACAAGCAATAATATTCCTGTCCAACTGAATTATGTGTATTTTGCCACAATTCCTGTGAGTTAAGTTGAATTGTCATTTTTTAGCCTTGAATATCATGTTAAAGCAAAAATACCCACCTCACCAAAATAGTATTTCATACAAAGAACACGAATTACTTACATCTTAAAACTCCAGACAAGTTCACCACACACCCACTCACACACACCCACTCACACATGCACACACACACACAAGCCCACAGAAACATGGAATTCTGACACTAAAAATACACTGGATAAATGGTGTGAGTCTCAGTGCTAATTAAGGAAGTAGGTAGCTCAAAGCAGAGATAAAGGATATCACCAAGACCTCTACAGACAACACACCTGCTGTTTCCATTTATTAAACTCAAGATTCCCTGTTTCTATTCATAATCTCTGTAGTGGCTCATGATTTTAACATGTTATCCATGGGGATGTAGATTTGAAGCAACATCTGGAAAAGCCTGAGTTCTACATAGCAGGGTGCAAAGACCAAGTTTTGCCCTTCTGGAATCTCCTCCCTAGGCTGTCTCAGGTCTTTTTGAGCTGTGATTAGGAGGAGAGTCTGTTGTGTAGCAGCAGATGGTGGGCATAGGGTCCAGTGTGTTTGTTATTTGGGGCAGCTGGAGGAGAAGTGCAGCTTCTTTGAGCACCAGTCTTCATTGCTGGAACCTCTGTACATGCTAATGCTTCTGTATGTTCCTACAGCTGAGCTCTGTAATGAGGGATAGCAAACCTTAAGTAGTCTCTCATATTTAACAAGAGAAAACACAAGATGGTTAATATATACAATTGAATAAAAAGATGTTCTCATATTCTTGTAAGGTCAGTGTCATCGTAGAGCATGTTTTGAAATATTTGTTATGTGTGTTAGTAATCTAGATTTTGAAAGCACTGAAACTGGAGATTGATTCACAAATTTTGATTACACCTGATGTATAAATTAAGTTGGTTATAAAGATGCAAATTTGATCACACAATTATTTCTTTTCAGTACATGGTAGGCATTTTTGTTTATGTGCATTTGGATCAATTTCTGGTCAAGTGAAATGATTTGCTTGTGATCTTTGAAGTAAACGTTCAAAAGTAAAGATGTCTGTAATTTTTTTTCCCTTTAGATTGCTCAATACAGTCTTCTGTGTGCAGTGTGTATTTGATATGAGGTGCATGTGGTATTGTGAACAGGCCCAGAATATTAGGTAGAGTTTCAAACTGAAAGAAATGCAGAGCAATATTCTTTCCTCCTATTCGTGCTATATAAACTTTTTTCTCATCTATGCAGGAGGTTGCATCAACAATTTGAAAGCTATAAAGAGCAAGTAAGAAAGATAGGGGAAGAAGCCCGCCGTTACCAGGGAGAGCACAAGGATGATGCTCCAACATGTGGAATCTGTCATAAAACAAAGTTTGCAGATGGTTGTGGCCATTTGTGCTCTTATTGCCGAACCAAGTTCTGTGCTCGATGTGGAGGTCGTGTCTCTCTGCGATCAAACAATGTAAGTCTTCTGACGTGTACTCTTAAGAAAAAGCCTCCTTGACATTGCCTTGCTGCAGATTGTTCACCTTAAGTTTGGTATTTCATGCTTCATTTTACTTAAGTGTTTCATTCATTGCTTGATTATGAGGTGTGTATCATATGAGTGAATCAATGTAAAATTATGCAAGTAAAACAAATGTATTTAATGATTACCAAGGTACTTGGGAATCACAGAGTTAATTAAAGCAAAAGAATAATAGTGTCTAGTTCTGTGGAGTGACAGCTTGTTGCAAATATACTTGTTTTTCATAGAATAAAAGAAGAAACCCTTTTGCTCAGGTACAACTCCACATTAATAAATTCTTATTGCAGCCTTATTTAATATTGCATTTTTTATTTTTATAGAGCTTTTTATAAACATTTATAGATTTCTTTTACATTAAATCAGTCAATTTTTTGTTAAACCCCCCCCCTTTTCTTAGCACAGGGAAAGTGTTACTCCAATTTATTTAAAATTTATTTAAAAATAAAACTTCAGATTAGTCTGGTTTAGGCATCCTACTTTCAGGCAACTTTCAGGCAGGTGAACGGAATAGTTCTTCCTCTGATGAGTTAGCTGCAGTAGCTTTCCACAAAACCAGATGATATCCAAGAGTACTCTGGTCAGTCAGTCCCCCAAGCCTCTGACTGCTCTCTTGTACATGAGCAGTAGGATCTAAATTTGGAATGCTTTCATCCAGTGGTTATTTTTAGCTGGTCATCAAGGACTATGGTGTGTTATAAAACATTTTACACATCTCTTTTTATTGCATGAATAGTTTTGTTTTCTGCCATGAGATGAGGCAACTTGGCTTTAAGATGCCAAGCTTTTGTAAATTTGTAGGTGCTCTTGGTATTAGCACAGATTCACTTAAAAGTGAATACAGATTTTATAGTAGATAATCATTTCCACAAGGGAACTAGTTTGTGACCTTTTCACTTTCTTTAAGATGGACATCAGTTGAATAGGCCTTCTGAAATAAATTTCATGCAAACCAAAAATAACTTCTCAAAAAGATGCATTTCATGGTTATTTTAGAAGTTTTCCATAGCCTCAATGTACCTGTGAGTCCGTTAAATTAAATTCACATTCTGAAGAAAACTATACCCATATAGTTTTGAATGTAACGAAAATGTGCATGTATTAATATATTAGTAAAAATAGATGCATGACATTGTATCACCTGTAGGTGGTGTCGTTAGAGCAAGTCACTGAAAATATAGTTTGCTTTGATGTATTACATTATTCTATTAATGACTGCATGTGATACTGCTTAACTTTATTCAGAAAAAAAGTTGAATATATATTTTAGCCGTTTTTCACTCACTATTTCAAGCCACAGAAATGGAAGAGTGTCATTTCATTTGTAAGTTGCATTTTGTTTCTTAAATTGTTTATGCTTCTGTGGGTCAGGATAGGAAAACATGTTTTCAATATATGCAGTAATGTCATCTTTTTATTTAAAGCTCTTTTTTTTCTTAATTTTGTGTTTTTGTCTATTCATAGAGAGTTATTAGCATTGCACTTCTTTGAAATCTGTCTATTAATACTTGCCTATTTTATTCTTTATCTCTTCTTTTTTTCTTTTCTCTTTTTATTCTGCTTCCTTGGATGCTTTCCCAAAGGAGGACAAAGTGGTTAGAATCCATGCTTTTTATAATTTATTATTATAATGTTGTTAGTTAAATGGGATACATATTAATGTGAAAAACTGAACTGAAATTTCATAATCATCCAGAGGGGAGGGGGGGAAACAGGAATCCTGACACCCAGGCCCTACACATCCCTTAGCTGAATATAGGCCTAAAGACACCTTAACAAGGAAACCCAAAACTGTTGTCAAAATTATGACAATAGAAGAAATTAAGAACTGAGAATTATTTATTGGCTAAAAAATAGGAGAGCCAATAAAGTGTAATAAAATTTTATTTCATAAATACATCTTTAGTTAACAATTTTGACTTTTTGTGTGTGAGGTCCTTCCATCAGCGTCAGGAAATCTAATTTAGTCTTTTAATTGTAATTTTGCATTGTTTTATATGGCTTGCTGTGTTTCACTTCAGGCTGCAGCAGAAATTTAAGGAATTCTTGTAAAATCAGCTTTTTGATTGACATTTTGCATAATATATAATAGGCAAACAAACTGACATAAGTATAGAGAGCAAGATGGAGTGAATCCTTTTTGAATGGTTAGTTATGATTTCAAAAATCTGCAGAACTTTAAGGATCTAGTGGAGGCATATTCACCAGTATTGCCTATGCCTTGTCTCAAATAGGTGAGGGTAGTTCCCTGCTCATCTCTGCACTCTGTGCATGGCATCAGGGCTGGCAGTACTTGAGCAGAACAGTGCATGTGCATTTACCACCTCTTCTGGGGCAGCTGTGCAAAGGTGGTAATCCAGATTTTTAGTTGGAGGATTAAGTGTGGAAATTAGCTAGCTTTTCTGGCACCTCAGCTGAAACAAATGTACATTAATTGCAATCCAGTGTAGTTTTTGATGTGTTTTTCTTGAGTTCTGCTTGTGATATGAAGTGGTGTTATGCTCCCATTTAAACACTAGCATGCCTGTAACCTGAAATTTAGTACTGTTCAATACCTGGAGAAAATTATTTCTATCACATTTGAGTTTTGCAGTAGGTTTTTAATATGTCAGTGCTACTCTGAAGATATATTCTGAAGACATATCTGACTCATTTGAATTATCCTAAATTCAATTAAATACATCCTTGTTATTTGTACTTGTCTTAGTTTAGATTTTCCTGAAAGTTTCGATTACTTTACGTGTTTAATACCAGGCTTTTACATGCCAAGAAAATGCCTTAGTAATAATGTTTGATATTTTTATATGATATTCTATTTGATATTTGATAATTCTATATGGTGTGATATAGCAGAGCTACAACTCTTGAACAGCTAAAAGGTTAATGGTAGTCAGAGGGAAAGTATCCAGTAACTAATCTTGAATGTGTGAGAGACAAACTTCTTTAAAGTACAATTGCTTTAGCAGTGCCTCTCTCTGAAAGTTAATGGAATATATAGAATTAAATAATTTCAAAATATTAATATGTACCTAGAAGTAACATGTTTTATAACAGAACAATTGGTATAATTAAAATATAGCAACATGAGAAAAATATTATTTCTTCAACATGAGAAAAATATTATTTCTTAATTATTTTGAGTGGCTCAATATTCCTGCCTAATGTATGGCAAATTTTATATCAGGAAAAACTTCTACAACATATTTATCCCTTAGTGTTTCATATTTATCCACACGAATTTTTACCACAATAAATTATATTAATACAGAACATGTGTGCCAAGTTTCTTCAGGTGAAGGGTGCATCATTTGAAAAGGATGATGAAGTGTCAATTACCAAAATGTCAACTCAGGAAAGGTCAAGAGTTAACCTAGATTCGAGGTGTTTCCTGTACAGTTGGAGAATTAATGACACCTCACCTGAGGTGTTGCTTCCCATGCATTACCCATCTTTAACAAATACAAACTGTGATAGGCACAAAGAAAGTCAGTCAGAGGATGATCCAGGAAATGGAGAGCTGTTCATGTGAGAGAAGGCTAGAGAGCTTAAGGGGACAGGAGCTAAAACAATTATAGTTGATACTGAAAGTATGGAATTGATATGTAGAAATGCAGAAAATTTAAACAATAAGAATAGAGGACAGTGAATACATGAGATCAAATGTGTATAACTTGGCCCTAAACACTCCTGGCTTGAAAAAATATGTTTACAGGCATTAAAGCCTTGAGAATTTATTTCATGTAGCTTACAGGAAAGAAAAAGAGCCCTCTAAAACTTTAAAGACTAAATTTAATGAGGTTAGGAAAAGATTCATGTGATGTGGTTGCTTGTGGCTGTAGGGCAATGTATAAGGTCTCTAAGGTCCCTTGCAGCTCTTGATTGTAGCTAAATATTTTAAGAATGTAATGCTTTGAAGCTGTTCTTGACCTTTTCAAGTTAGTGCCAAGTATTTCTTAAGGATTTTTTCAAATATATATAGCAGAACTTAATATGTTCTCTCCTCATTTAAAATCCTAAATCCCAAAACACCTTGTAGTGAGAGTTAGTAGGCATCCTAGGCTGATCAAGAAATGACTCCATTACACTTACAAAATTAATTAGCAATAACTGGCATATTCTAGTGGCTAATGAGTTGCATAAATTTCAATGATTTTTGTTCTAATATGTCAAAATGCATACCCAAATATGTTTCCTAAGTTCTTTCATGTTTTTTGAGTGTTGGTTAGCTCTTTGCACTTCTCACCTGAGTTTGCTCTCCTTTCATATAGTTGCAGGCAAGCCACATTTAATGGGTTTAATTCAATTTTATGTGAGATAACATTTCAGAAGGTAGTCAGGTAGGTTTCTTTTTTCTTTTTTAAGAGAAAGCTGACATTTATATTTTGGCAGAATATTCTAGGTGGTTTTAGTTTCTTATAGAGGGCCAACACTTCTAACTTCGCTTCCTTTTAGTTATGTTCTGTACACCAAGATTTTAATTGCCAAAATGGTAGCGGGTTCAAGTTACTTCCCTCTGTTCCATTCACTCTCCCCTGTGATGTGAAATATTTTGGATTTTAGGGCAGTGGAGAAGTCAGCAAAATGTCCAACTAGTTGTTGTCCATAGTTTGGTAAGGGGTGGGAAGGGTCCAACCTCAGTCCTCCTGATGGCCTGGCTGCCACTCTGTTCTTCCCTGCCATGGTACCACAACCTGGTAAAGCAGAAAAATGACTGAAAATACAACTTTTTTTCTTTCCTCATTCCTGTAAAACTTTTTCACAGTATTTGGTTAGGTAATGCAAAAATATGTATTTCCTTTGTGATCACTTGATACATGTTTCTTTCTCCTGATAGAAAAGGAGATATATTTTAGGGTGCAAAAATGAATGAACAAATGTAGTTTCTTTGGGTCAAAATTCAAGTATTTCGTGAGGTGTTGTGGGTGTATTGAACTAAGTGAAATTTGTAGGACATTGACAGATTTAGGTGGAGGATCCATGATTAAGCCATGTAATTATCCATAGCAATCAGTCTACCATTGTACAGGTTTCATTAGGATTACTATTTTTTATCATATTTCAAATGAAAAAAATTGGGAGCAAATGATAAAAGTAAATTTTGTCACAATTTTCCTGTATTTTGCAGAATAGAGCAGTTTGCTTTCTCTTTTTTCTATTTACATATGTAAAGGACACCTGGTAGGAAATCTGGATGTAAAATACATTATAAATATATGAGACTTTATTTCACTGAACTTAGTAGTATGTGGTTGCAGAAAATAATATTTTTAATCAGTGTAGTCCTATTTATGATCTGGCTTTCACTGAGATTGTTTTCATTCTAGTATAATGTCAGTGATTTATACTTGGAAAGAAATACAACTTGGAAACATTTCCTTAATTGTATGTCAGGTGTTTTTTTTTTTTTTTCAGGGAATTTGTCATTTAGTTCCTTTAAATTATTCCTAAAATTTGCTTACATAACGGGTTGCTAATTTAAGCCTTACCAACTTGACTACATATGCCATGCAATTCAGCTGTGTACAAATGCTTTAACAGAAAAGTTGGTGATATAGCCAGAACAAAATGTCTGGATTGTCAGGATTTTTTTTACATCTCTTGAATAGAACTCTTAGGTCTAATTGTCTATTAAAAGGCCAATTTCTGTATGGTCTGACTAACACAGCTGTAGAACAAAACAAAGAAGTCCAACAGAAGGACGTAAATTACATAGCAAATTGCAAATTGATAGCAGATACATTTTCTCTCTGTAGCATTCAATATAATTTGTTTCCCAAAAGATATGAGGTTTATATGCATCATGAGAGAAGCACTGCTTTTCAGTAATGCCTCCCTAGAACTGCTGTCACTAGCAGAAAAATAAAAAAATGCCAGCAAGAAACTGAGGAATTCTATTTCAAGTCAGGAGCGGATCACTGTCCTCTGCTTCTGGGGAGTTAGCTTGCTTTCAAACAAGTGTGAGTGTATAAAACTTTTAAGGAAATCTCTAAAATTAGCTTGATCTTTTCAAAGTTTGCTGAGGAAACGTGTTTGCCTTGAAATACAATTTTTATGGGGTCCAGCAAGCAAATTGATCGGTTCCTTCTTATAATTAAAAAAAAAAAACCAAAAAACAACCAGTAGGCAGATGATGCTATTGCTCTGAAGTTAACCAGATCAGAGTTTCTTCATTTAATAATGGGACTGTAGAAGTCACTAGACAGCTGGGTTTTTCTTCCACTATAGCCTTAAATCATCACTAAATCAATAACCACTTGATTAAGCTCTGTGTTTTACCCAGGTTTGGTTTACCTGTTTGCCAGACTCTTAAACTGTGACTTGTTGTGTGATTCTACACTTCATGACCAAGAAAATATATTGCCACTGCAACCTTCTCCCTTAATCTATGATAAAGGGCTCCTGAACCCTTTATGTCTGTTCTTGCTGTTGTCATGCAATCTGGGTAACAGCAATCTGTGGATACCTGACATAAAAAATATTGGAAATTCCATGTAACCGGGCCTAGAACCCCCAAACTTTTACTTCACTACAATATTGTTTCTTGCCATGTTAACCTATTTTTAGTCTTGTATTTTCAGTATTGTTTCAATTTAACTGATTTGAGACTCTGAGAATTATTTTGAATGCAAAGCAATACCTTTGAGTGTAATAATTCCTTCCACTGCAAAAACTTGCATTAAAAAACATATAGGATTTCAAAGGTTAATTAGGCATTTCAGGAGAAGCTTTATTTCACCTACTCTTGCCTAATGTCATAGGTGTGTAAATATATATATATACATAGTATATGTATGTATAAGCATGTATTGTATAGATTTTTCACAAGTGAATATACATGCATATCATACACAGCCTAGTACAGGAAGTACAGGGCAACCCAATTTTTTGACCTTTGAGATCTGTTAATGATTCAAGATATTTAAATTACCTGAGGAGTTACTATTTATGCACCCATTCATCTGGGA
The DNA here is from genome assembly GCA_037013685.1 of Acridotheres tristis. Classification (NCBI taxonomy): domain Eukaryota; kingdom Metazoa; phylum Chordata; class Aves; order Passeriformes; family Sturnidae; genus Acridotheres; species Acridotheres tristis. Next base: position 82,875,285 of record CM072887.1, on the reverse strand, counting down.
CAAAAGGAGAGGTTACACCATAGCAGTCACAGAATCTCAGAAGGACTGAGGTTGGAGGGAGCCTCTGGAGGTCATCTGCTCCAGTCCCCCCTGCTCAGGCAGGGCTACCTAAGGGAATTTGGTCCTTACACTTTGGCATATTCATGTGTTTTGACTTGCAGGGTGAGCAGTGAAAAATTCAGAGATATTTAATGTGATTTTTGTTACTTGTTTACTTATTGTAGCTATACACTTTATAGGCTTACACAAAATCTCAAGTTCAGTTAGGGAATAGTTCTGTGACTTACAGCTTTGGACAAATAAATTTCAGAATTTTATTAATAAATTTCAAAATCCTTTAGAAAGAGCACTAACACTATGATGATGTTTTTCAGCTCCGTGTTCAGAGAGAAATAAAAACCAAAGCTACCAAATCAACTTTAGGCTTTTCATTTCTTTCAGTGTAGTATTCTTATCATTTTAACACTCACAATCTCACATTCTGTTTGGTCCAATTTGGTTGATGATATAAAGCTGAGGAGCAAGAGCAGGAGAGCCTTCTAGTGGTTCTCCTAAAAATATTGTGTATCCTACTTGCTCAGTTACTACCTGAGGTGTGGGAGATCACTGTTGAACTCCATTGTGATAAAAGCTGCTTTTCCAGATGAGATACAGCACTGTCTGTACATCTTCCTAGCTGACTTGGCTCAGGCTCACTACAAAGACAGAATACAAACTTTTGAAATTATTTTCTTTTTTTTGTTTTTGTTCAGAAGTGTACTTTGAGTTAGTATTTAGATCTTGGCTGAAATGATTTTATTGCACTTTTCTAATAAGTATTGGTTTCAGAAAATACAATATAGAAATATTTTAATTCACTTTTTGTCAAATATGATTCATCCATGCCCTGAATATCTGTAAGTAAAGAGATGGGTTTCATGGTCTTGTGTAAAGGAAGATAATTTTACTTAATTAGTTTCAACTGCAGATATATATTGAAAAGACAAGTAAATGAAGCAAGTTATAACAACTGAAATCTGAGCTTTTTTAATCCAGTGCACCTTAAGAAGAAAGCAGATAATGAAAGAAAATACTGGTGGTGCAACATAACAGTAAGAAGTCATGGTTTCTGTTTGATGTGTTCATAAGCCCTAATCTAATCAATACGATCCTGTAGGCTGTACCTTTATAGTAGATTCTGATCCCTGTCTGTCCAGTGAATACAGTGAGAAAAATGACCAAGTATGACATTATAGATTTAATATGATAATGTTTGCATATCCGGTGTAAGGTAAAAGGAAAAAAAATGAACAGTTTAAACCAGACACAATTATGATAATCTCTAACTAGTCAGAATGTGTATACAATTTTATAAAATCAGGAGGAAAAAAAAATCAATCAATTAAAAATTTGCTAAAATTATATCTTTATATGCATGAAATAAATTTTTCTTTCTACATCTTACTGCTTATAGTTATTAATTCTGATAGGTTGGAAATACATTAATAGTATTTGATCACCTTTTGCTTGCAATTGTGCCATTAATAACGTGGATAGCTGTAATAATAGTGATATGTACAATTAAAATCCTAATTTTGAATGGAGCATTTCTTCTTTAATGAGTTTTTTTTTTTTTAAGAGGAACCTTTTATGAAAAAATCATTATTGCTGAATCATTACTAACATTTTCATAAATATTAAGTCATATAAATATTTAAGGATTGTACAGTAAATATGTCAGGTTTATATATTTTTCCAGATATTTGAGAATAGGGTTGGCTAGCTACTGGTAGGATGCCTGTTTAGATTGATCTGTGTAGATGATAATTTTCAAATAATTTTTAAATTTAAAAACTTTCAAAAATAGTAACTCCAGGAATCTGTTTACAAGTCCTTCGGTTCTTCAGTATTTCAGCTTGTTTCCAGTAATGTTACAATCAGTAGAAAGTCTTAAATCCCTCCAAAACCTGTAGATAGCAAGCTGAAGTTTCACCTCTGGGATCATTATGCCTATTTGGAACTGTTCTTGCATCCTTTCAGTGTATTAGGCACATTTAATTGTGTTAATTTTCCACAGTGTACTATTTTTTCAAGTAATTTGATTAATTATATTAATTGCTTTGAATTTATTGTTACCTTTTGCTAGCAAGTCAAATCCAATCTCATTACTATTAATACTGGACTATTGACTTTATGGTGTCTTCAAATCCAAAATTCCACTGGCATTTTCATTGCCACATCAAATTTGCTATTGCTATTTCTGAATTCAGTGTGCCCTATTGCATTTCAAATTAAGCCAAAAATTTACTTTGCAAGGGATTGTGTACTTACTGTGTTTCTGTTATCTTCATGTTTGTCATAGAATAATTTTTTACTTGTTGGCACTGCAGAAATCATAGAAGAGATTAGAGATCTCTAAACCACTATACACCACATGTAATAAATGTATTATTATTTTTTACTATGGAATACAGAACTAATAAGCAAACACACTATCTTAATAAAGAAGATATAGAAAAAGTATCTCCATTGTTTTAAAAATTAAATTTTAAGAATGTGGTGTCCTATAATATTTAGCTGCTTAGTTGTGCTAGAAACTATCATTTTTCAATTTATAAAGAAGTCATCTTGGAGTATTAAAACGTAAGTTTAGAATAAATGACTAATCCAGAGACTGTGACTGGTATAGGTTAATTTAATTTGTACATGCCTGCTAGTTTCTCTGCAGGTATTTGTTGTATCAGCATGTTAGGGAATAAGTTCATTTCTTTGGGTAGATTTGCAGCTCTTTGAAATGAGTGATCTGCAGGGTTAGTGGAGGACAGTGGGGAAGCCTGGGGAGTCCATCTGCATGAAAGTGGTGTGAGTCTGGATATATCCCACTTTTCCAATGTGCTTCTGTATGACAAGTCTGATCACTGGAAATATATTTGTAGTGTGCAGTGCTTTAAAGACAGAAATCAAGTCAAAATGCCATTATTACTGTTGTCAAGCATATAATGTGTGTTCTGGTGTAGAATCGGATGCTTAATATGCTCACCCAGCATTTGTTCATGTGAGAGGTGGCCTATCAATGAAGGAGGCATCTGTCAGACCCCTGAATGTCATAATTTTGAGCTATTTCTTGAATGCTTCAGGTAAATGTATCCAGAATTAACACATCTATTTCTGGGTGGAGAGCCACATAACAATGTGCCATCTATTGGCAAGCCAAGGGAGGTGGGTTTGTGTTTCTGTCATTTGCAGTTTTAGTTGTGATGAAAAAAAAAAAAAAGGAAATGTAGAAAAATATTATCTGGAAGCCCTCCTTGCTGTGGAGGGCTAAAGAGAAGGGATCACTTTACCAAGACATACCAGGCAGACAAATATTTCAAACCATCTAAAATTTCATCTAATTCACTCAGAAGAAAGAAACCTTCATATCTCTTTTGATTAATGCTCCAATAAAAGCTTAGCTTTAGAGACTACAGGGACTTTTTATTTTCTTCTTTTTTTTTAACCCCTCCCTCAAAAACAAAGAGGGAGAACAGAGTAGCAAACATGCAGATGTCCAGGGATGTGTTTAGGCTCAGGAGACTTGAAGAAGTGTGTTCTTCTGTGGGCTGCTGGAGGGGGTATGGTGCACCAGCAGAGCTGACTGCTGATGTCCCAGCAGAGCTCAGTCAGAAGTGGTAGTCCTGTGGCAGCACCTCATGGGACTTGTTTTTATCTGAGCAATGCACCTTCAGTTTTTTCAGCAGTGACCTGTTTCCTATACATACTTGGGTATATTTTATTGCTAGAAGACAGTCAATCTAGTATCATGTCCCTTATTTCAAACAGTGCCCAGCTGTGGTAACTGTGGAAAGTCCTCTTATAAAATGATCCCAAAAAATGGAAGATATCTTCTAATCATGCATCATCCTTCTCTAAAAGACTTGAGCTTTTGGCAAACTAACCACATCCCCTTGTTCAGCCTCTGAATACATTTGTTCCATGTGGAACACAAAAACCAGCTTCCAGCTCCCAGGCATGTGAGACTGCACTCATTTAAGCTCAGGCTGATTTGACAGCCCAGTGTGTTCCCCTTAAGCCCAGCAAATTCTTTACTTGATCATTTTATTTCTTCTTGGAATTTCTTCTTTCAGCTTGAATCATTGTAGCCCTCATTCATGTAAGATTCTTCTGTGTGATGGGATTTTTAACGTGATATGTGGGGTTAGGACTATGTGTGACTTCTAATATGTGAAGTGTTCATAGCTATTTACACTGCTGAGGCAAAATTGTTTGGTTTTAGTAGTTTACAAAATAACACAGGAATGTTAAGTAGAGCTACATTTAGTAAACTGAATTCTTGGGCTATTCTGGCACCACAAAACCAGAGGTATTTTTAGCCAAAAAGAAATCTTACTGCAAAGAGAGATTTGATAAGATTTTTGACCTATTATGTATTATGACAAATCAACAAGTAGCTGAAAAAATTCAAGAGAACAAAGTAATTATGAAGGCTAAATGTAATCTGTGCTCTCTTGCTATTTTGCTTTTTATCATAAATAACCTTAATCCTCATCCAGGATTAAAATTCAGTGTATTTTTAGCCATGTAATGTCTTAGATAAAAATGCTTCCATCTATGTTTTTATATATTTTACATTCTGGAGAATTTAGTTATTTTACTTAAGGGATGGATACTTCTGCTTATACATCTCCAGTGCTGCAATTAGAGAGGACGTAGGATAGTTTGTCATATATATACCTAAGGTACATTATTTTATTAAGCATAATTGAAGATATATTTAATGCAAGGAAATCTATAGAAAAAGTTTCTGTAATATTTTGTGAGGTTTTTTTAAGTTTCTTTAATATAAGGACCCATCTGCAAATCAGCCTTCCTATGGTGAGAAATTAAATCTCTCTCCAGAACTGTGGTTATAAAATGATATAAAGTATCTGTTACCAGTTGTTTAATGACTGGTCAGAGATTAAGTGAAAATCTGGACAAAATGTAATCTGAATTTCCTTAAAGAGCAGATAAAACCTAATAATTTTTTTAATCCAGATTGAGGTTTCCAAAAAGCTGTGTGTTATTTAGGCTGAAGTTTAATCATGTACTGTGCAATTTCAGTATTCCAGCTAAAGCACCTGTCAACTAACTTGCATGCAACAGGTTTATGGAATCTTTGGAATTAAATGTTCATTTCTCAATAATCTATTATATTTGTTATTAACTTGTCCATAAAAAACAGGGTCCTGTAGCAAAACATTTTGTACTGATGAGTTTTGGGAAAGTTATTTGGGATATTGCATTCTAAAAAGTTGAGTATTACTGAGAAGTGCAGATTAATCGTAGAGATGAGCAGATGTTGCTGGGACTCTGTATAAATAGATGAGCATGGGGATGATGGTTGTGTTGTCATGACTGGAGGAAATTTTTGTGTGTTGCTGGGATTTTAATACTGGCAGTGTAACTTTTCTCTGTGACATGTGGTAAGTGATCAAAGCTCATACCTGTGCATGCATCAGCAAAGCTAATCTTTCTCTCTACTTTTTCTTCTCTGACCAAATAACTTCTACAGAGAGAGGGCAGTTGAAAGTTTATCAACAAACTGCTCTTTAAGACTTTTGTCAGCCTGACAGCTTTATCCCTCAGGAATATTTGGATCAGTCCTTTTAGCTGTAAAGAAACCTGCTTTTCAGGGACTCATCTCACTGCATTTGTGGATGGGTCAAGAGACCACAGAGGCAACTTCTTGCCTATGTTAGTTTAATGCAACAGAAAAAGCAACAAGGGAATTAATCTGAGGAAGATTTAATCTACTTTATGTTTTTGTTTTTGGTTTTTTTTGCCCCCTAAGCTTTCAGCATAGATATAAACATACTCTTATAAATGTCCTGAGTTACAGGTTATACCCCTTCACTCCATGCACCTGATGTTTTCCTAATCAACCAGTGAGTTTTTAGTAGAGCCTATTGCTTGTGTTGCTCTTGGTCACTTGTGTAGACTGTTAAAGGGGACACTGGTGAAGTGTCCAAAGGAGATTAAATCAATACATTTACCAGCCAGACTGAGCAAGAATCAGTTCCAGATGAGAACCCCTACATTATATGTAAGCTGGGTTTTCATCATACTTATGGGGGGAGATCTGTGTGCCCCAGAGTGCTTCACCTTGCTCTGAACTAGACTAAATCAGCTCAACTGAATCTTTCTCAACTGTGGCTCCTGTTTAGCCAGGAAGAGCCCCAAGTCATCAAGTGTCCTTTAAGGTACTGCAGAGTTTTACTATTGCTCCCAGCAGCTGCCCCAGTGAGGGTGGCTCTCAGGAAACACCCACATCCTACCTTACAGCTCCACGCTCATATTTTGGAAACGATAGGGCACTGAAGGTAGAAATGAATGCCAGTGTTGAGGCAGTTGAATCCTACAATAGATTTTCATCAGCTCCAGTAGGAAATCATACAGCAGCAATGGGCTATAGATGCATTTAGAAACATATTTAGTCTTGTTTCAAATGAAATTCTACACGCTCAGTCTGAATATTCTGTGCAAACCTACGCATTCTCTCCTCTACAGGCAACCTGAAAACTCATGCACCAGATGGGGTTTTTTTAGCCTTTTGTCTCCTACATGAATTGACCTCTTTAAAAGAAGGTATATGTATGGTCTTATGCAGTCTGTGATATGTGGAAAGTTGTGAATATATTCCACTGGAGAGAGTTCAATTTGGCTTTTTTCCCCTACATTACAGGCAGTCACTGACAAGAAAATGTATGTTAGTGAAAATTGTACTAACCCACACTTAAATTTTCAGTATTTTATTTAAGATATGCTTATTCATGATGGTAAATTCTTTTCCACTTTTTGAGTATAATTCATAGGCCTGTGAAGTCCAAAACTGTTTTTTTACCTTTCTGACCATGCAATGTGACAGTCATAAACTCTTGTTGAAAATTTGCTATACACAGTCTTCAGATAATGAGAATGGTAGAGTTCAGCTGAGTACTCAGCTTCATAAAGATCAAATCAGCTAAGGGAATAGAAAGCCTTAATTAAGTATAGAATGTTTTGGCTTTCTTGAGGGTAAGATGGTGATTGGAGAAAAAACAAGTTGGTCTAGTTGACGTAGGAGAAACTGCTTCTTTTTGTAAGAAGAGGGTGACAGGCAGATAATTGGATACAAAAGGCAGGTGCAGTTAGCCATGCAGCCAAGCCAAGGAACAAGCCTAATGCTTCAAGGTACACAAATTTCAAGCAGGTTTGACAGGCAGTCTTATGCTAACCTAGTGTGTTTTTCTCAGAAACTGTGCTCCTGTTGAAATGCTAGAGAGAGATGTATATTATCAAAAGTTACTGCAGCAAAAGCTTTATGGAATCTCAACACCTGTTGCATACTGCTAGGTACAGTTCTCTCCGGACTATATGCCTGAATTTCCAAGTTATCTATTGAAAAGAGAGTTGAAAGCTTGACAGATCCGGCCCTCTATTAGCAAGGCCCAATGATGAATAGAAATTAATTCTTCAGTGACTGTAAATCCATGAAAAATAACTTGAATTTCATATAAGATACATATCTTGATATAAGAGTTCATGACTAAATTAAATTTGATTAAGGCTGTTAAATCCATCCAGGCTACTGCTGAAATACATCCAGATGATTTTTTTCTCCCATTGAAAACGATGGGGATAAACTGTTAGGATTCCAAGGACCGTAAATGGGCTTTTCAGTCATTTGTAAAAAACTGTTATGCAGTTCGTTTCATAAATACAAAATTTACATATTTCTTCATTTTGTAAGTCTTTTTAGAGAAGCTTCTGTGATGGATTGACCTTATCTGGCAGCTAGAGGCTCCAACAGGACAAGGGGAGAAAATAAGATGGAAAAGCTCATGGACTGACATAAAAACAGGGTGCTGGTTCACCAACTACCACCATGGGTAAAACAGACTCAGCTTGGGATTTAATTAAGTTAATTTACTGCCAGCTAAAATGGAGCTGGATTGTGAGAAGCAAAGACAAAACCTAAAATACCTTCCCGCTCCTCCTTTTCTTCCAAGTCTCAACTTTACTTCTGCACTCTGGACTCCTCTGCCTTGTCCAGCCACATGGCACAGGGCATCAGGCATGGGATGAGACTAGTCCATAATAACTCTCCTCTGTTGCTCCCTCCTCCTCCAGCTTGGAGTCCTCCATGGGTTGCAGTCTTTCAGGAAAAATACTTGCTCCCATGTGCTTTCTCCAGGGAGTGCATCTTCTGTCAGGCAAACCTTCCCCACATGGTCTTTGCAGGATGTGGGGAATCCCTGCTCGGGGGACTGCAGAACTTCCTCCCCTCCTCCTTCCCTTGCCTTGGGGCTGCCAAGGCTCATTTCTTTTTGTAGCCCTGCATATCATGGGATCAGCTTGCCATGTTCTACTTAATCACTTCCTCTTCTTTGGCTGTAAATACCAGTAGTTACTGCTGTCTGCAGTGAACTGGCTGGATTAAATCCTTGGAATTGATGCATGAAACGATAGCTTGTTTTCAGGGCAAGCTATGCAGATTTTTAAAACTTTACTTTGGAAGACTTATCTTTTTTAAAATCTTCTATCCTTTTTAAAAAGTAGAAGATCCTTTATGCAGTCAGTGGCACGTGGGTTGCAGCCATCCTTATTCACTTGCTTTCATTTCTCATTTTTTTCAACTTCTGTTAATTTTTCTGATTATGATTAAATTTTGAAACCATATCATGGCAAGTTTTGAGGCAGTGTTACAGGATTTATTTCCATTATAAGATAATTTATAATTAAATATTTAGTAGATAATGCTGCACTTAGCATCCCACTGTTACATTGTACATTGTGTAATGAATAAGAATCATACAAAAGCAACTTTGTATACACCGTGTGGATGAAAATGAGTTAAATTATGATCAAAGAGCTAACTGTAGACTAACATCAGCATAAAATGGCTGTCTTTCTATTTTAGCCCTAGAAGGATGACATTTGGGGTTTAACTATTTTAACATTTGCTTTTAAAAGCCACTCTTTTGGAAGTGCTAAATTATGGCTAGAAGAGCTTCCTGATGTACAACACCTTATTTACTTGTAAGCTGGCTGTGTTCTCAAAACTCACCTGACACAGGGTGATCTGTGCCCTTTCACTGGGTTAAGCCTTCAGTTTGTGTGGTAGGAATCTGCATTTTAGTGTTTTCTTAGATGATCATTGCCAACTAAAATCTATTTTTTTGCCATACCTATGTTATAAATATAGCTACCACAATGTTTCTTGGCTAAGAGGATCACCTTTTCCTCCTGGCTTCTATTTTGGTTTTATTTTTCTGTCCTTTTAAGTATATAACCTCTCCAGCATACATTTTAACAGTAATTACTATTTCTTAGCAGTTTATTTTACTGAATAGCTGAAAGATATGTACTTTCTCAATCTTTTTTCCTTCTTTGTTTCAGATAGCTTTCTGGATGGCTGACTTTAGCTGCCCAGTAATTTCCTTTTTCAATTTAAATGTCATATATTATTGTATTAAATGAGTGCAAAGAACTTAGACTCCTGTACTTCAAACAGCAAGGAAGGAGAGCATTGTTCAAGATTATTGTAGTACACAGCAATTCTTAGGCTTCTGTATAATAAACATTTTGGGATGCTAAGTTTAGCAAATACCATAAATGTTTCAAAAAGAAAAGCTCCTTGTGCTTGCACAGCAAGTGACGTGGCATAGTCTCAGCAACTCTTTCAGACAAAGTGCTTGAATCTAATTATATAGTAGAGAGAAGGAGAAATAAAAATATGTAGATCTAGAAATTAAAGACTCACTTCTGCTTTGATTTAATTTGAAAGACAGCCATTAAAACCATACAGAGGACTTGGTACTATAGTCTGACTTACACAGAGCACAACATTCAGTGCAGATCCTAAACCTTTCAGTTCTGTCATAGTCTGCAAGCAGCAAATTCTTACAAGGGTAGCAATACTGTCATCACTTGTGCTCAGGGCAAAAAAACAAAGAGGCCTCTTCTAGTGGTTGAAGGTTAAACTTCAGAATAGGTTGTTTCTTTAAGGGAAAAAGCAAAGGATTTGCAAATAAAAGACCGCAGTGCCACATGATTATTGCAAAAGCTGCTGGATGTGCTTTGTTTGCATTTAGAGCTTTAGTGTCTCATAACCAATCTGCTGCTGTTTTCTGCTGTGCTCTGAGAGTCCTGGCAGGTTCATTTGTAGGGTGGTTTGTCAAAATGCACGTGTGTGAAGGCTTGGTAATGTCTTATGCTAATTATGACTGAAGACATGTAAAGCTGACTTAAAATAATTTCTCTTAAAAGACAATGCTGAATCCCCAAATGCCTTCTTTCCTTTCTGAAGAAAAAACCTAAACCCAAAGAAAAAAAACTTTAAACCAAAGAAAGGAAGTAGAGTTTTGTCTGAAACAAGTTTTATTTGTCCATGTATCATCTCTGTTCCAAATGCAGTAACTTTTGCTTTGTGACAACAAAACAATCCAATTTTGTTGCTTTTCCAGCACACTAGTTTCCTCATAATCCCTGATATTTGTCCTACTTTCTCCCTATTGTCCATCTCTCAAATTTTTTTCCTCAGCTTGTTGCCTCTCTGTCTTTTCTTCTTACCCTACTTTGAACTTTTTTATCTGTTTGTCCATGTTCTCTTGGACATCCGTTCTTGGCCACCTCATCTCACAAGTCTTCCCTTCTTCCCTGTGTTCTTTTGTCTAAAGAACTGAAGTGGTTAAGGGAAAGTTATTAAAGACAACAGAGCCAGAAGAGTCTGACCTCCAGTAAATCAGTTGTATTTAAGCTGGGATAAACCGCTGGTTTTAATATAATCACCTAAAACTTACAGAGACAACCAGAATAACACAGTACTAACCTTATAAATATGTAGTCTACTGACCTGATTTCAGTGTAAAGTTACAATAAATTATAAATGAGAGAGAAATATAAAGGAATGTTCAAACTCAGATTCTAGAAAGAGTGGATACTACTGAAATAAAATATTTTAGAAAACCTCTCCCTGTGACTGTGGATGAAGATGGAATTGTCTGATTTGTCTATTATGTCTGTTTTGGATTTAAATAACTGAAGTTTAGCTGAGATCATTCTGCTGTCTGTGTTACATAATCTGAATTTAAAAAGCTCAAAGATGGAGTCACAAGAACATGCAAGGATCAAATCAAAACTGAGAGGAACAGTAGTGGAGTGTAGAATATTTATCACACAGCTTGGTCAAATGGTCTTTGCAGTTCACAAAATGGGCACAGTCTTTGAACCCAGCAGAAGGCTGATGTATTTGAAAGTTGGTTTTGATATACAATGTGATCGGGGTACTCCTGCTTCCTGCAAACTCCATGCTTGTGTTTAGTGTTCAGCTACTTCAAATATGGCTGAATATTGAGCAAATATCAGTATGCAGGAAAGGTGATCCAAGTTTGGGTAACAGTAGATGGATCTCACCAGCTCTGGAAGCTGGTGCTATGGCAAAGCTACCTTCTACCAAGCAGGGAATAAGAAAGTTCTCTCCTTAGTTGCTGACATGGTTCTCTGTCTTTTATATTAGGGATCTAGCTGGCCATTAAATTTAACTCCGGACACACACAGAAACCTGCAACACGTAAATTCTTTACCTGATGAACAAGATTGCTTGCTTTTGTTGAACAGGCATGTGAGCACAAGTCCAGCTCATGGTCCCTGTATTTGTACCACCATGGAGTAGGCATCCCTTTATTTCAGATAATAAAGAGGCAAAATATCCTTAACTGTTGCCTCTTCCCCAAATGGCCTTGTCATTGCACTATCTGCCTTTTATTTGTTTAGGAATTACAAAGCTTCATTAGATATCTGAGAATATACAGGTAAGTGCAGAAGATCAGAATGGTTGTCCTCATCTAGCAAAGTTCTGATCTCAAATTTTAACCTGTTTTTGTAACAGTAACTTCATCAAATAAAAAAATGTCATTACTCTTTGATTTTTTTAAGTGTATTGTTCTGCACTGCTTTACATCATCTTACCTTATTGAAACTGCCCTCTTTCCCTGTGTGGTCTGCCAGTAGTATTGCAAATTCAGAATAGTAAACCTCTGATATTAATGCTGGGCATAGTCTGTAAATTGACTGTCAACAATGTGCTGTTTAGATCAGTTAAAAAATTGCAATATTCTTACACTGGCACAAAAATCCTAGTGCATTTTCCTGTCCCATTTTCCCTTTCCTTATCTTTTGAATCGTCCATATTCAGATCCACAATTGTTTACCCTTTCTCAGTCTCCCACAGTCTTTGCTTCCCTAAAAATCTACACTTTCCCTTACCAAAAACATTGTTTTCCCCAGTTTTTCTTTTAATTAAATCTGAAATATCCACTCAAATTTGTTGTAGAACACTGATACTCTCTCTTCCCCTTCCTCAAATCTTCCATCCCAGATTTACTGAGATTCCTTTGTGCTCGAGCTTGGTAGCACAGATAGCACAGAATTAATCAACTTAGCCTCAGACTCTGCACCTGGAGCGAGAGGTGGGAGAATTAAAAGAAAGGACCATGGACATCTCAGAAGGTAGGATCAACAAAGATGAAATTTTAAAAAACCCAAACAACAAAAAGCCAAAAAACCTGTGTCATCCTTTTGGTAAGGGAGTAACTGCAAATCAGATGTTGAGCCAACTCTTAGAGTCTTGTGTTTCCTCAGGTTACTCTGGTCTCTTTTTCATATGAAGAGATCAAGTTGCTGGTCTGTTTAAGGTAGAATGTTGTACAGGTTTTAAACATTAAGAAATTGCTGTGGTGATATCAGTGGGAAGAATTTGCTTTCTGTAATTATAAAGATTCCATGCATTTACATTCATAACAAAAATTCAGGCTTAAGTATTTCTAATTATGTGAAGAAAAACTATAAACTTAAGGATCAATCTGGGATAGATAGTGAAACCTGAATATATATAAACATGTATAGGGCATAATCCTATTTGGTGCTTTGCCAAAACCCTTACTAGGTAGTAGTAATTGTTGCAACATACTAAAGGCACCATATGATGTTCAACATTCCCCAAGCATGGAAAGTTCTGCCCAGCTAAATTTACACCATGGTGCCTTTTTTTTTTCTTTTTTTTATTCTGAAAACTAGATATTTCCCAAATGTTTATTTGTGAATTTAGCTCTTTCACTGAGAACTTACTTTCTTTCACTGAGAACTTTTTATTTTGAGCTTTTTGTTTTCTTAAGAAAAGTTAAAACATGAGGGATCAGTCTGGTTGAGGTTTGTAATGATTTTGTTTAAGCTTACATTTCCAGGTTTACCTGGATTCTGTTCAGTACTGTTATCTGTGTGTGATGTAAAAAAAGTATTTGTAACAGATCAGAAACCATTTCACATCTTTGTGCTCAGCCTCAGGAGGACTGTCCCAGACAGTGGTGGTGAGCCAGGGCTGTGTGTGGAGCTGCCCAGGCACAGGAGGAAGCATATGCTTGGTGCCACTCTCCTCCCACTGTAACACTCACAAATTAGATGCCTAATTTCACAATCTGGTTGCAAGGGTCTGACAGCCTTATTCTAGGTTTTGTGTGGACTTGGGAGTGTGGGAGCTCTAAGCAAAACTCAGCAGCCAGAACTTCTCAGCATAGGAGTTGGTGGGGAACAGAGGAAAATTCTATCTAAGCAGAGTTCATATTCATAAACTGTGATTCTCTGCAAATGGAAAGATGATCAATCCAACTGATCAGAGAAGATTTCAGTCAAGCTGCATGGCAGAGATCATTGGAATGAAATCATCCTGCAATATGTCAAAAGTATGTTTTTTTCTTCTCCCAAAGATTTTGTTCTTCCGAACAGGATTTTGGGCATTTGTTATAACTGACAGATCCAAATGTGCTGCACATGCTCCCTTATGTTCCCTTGGCAGCTTGTTATGTCATCCATAAAAATCTTTGTCTTCACGTGATTGTCACTTTGCTGTATATTCAGCCCATTCCCACTACGGGTATTCCTGAACTGCCAGCCATTCACTGTTGCCTTCTAACCCTATTTACACGACAGTGATAGTCCTCCTCTTCCACACAGCCCCTGAGTTTTTGCATCATGTCTTCACAGTGCTCTGTTAGTCTCAGCTCCAGTGTCTCTTCCTATGGATCCAAGCAGTGTCTGTAAGCTTTGCTTGTTTGCTGTGTCCATTTTTGTTTCCCTGAATTGCCTCTGCAGACACAGATGCCCAGAACAGATCTCCTGGTGACCCCATGCTCCTGGTGGCCGTCAAGGCTAGTATGTTCCTCTCATTAACTCCACATTGATAGGGATTGTACAGGCTGGGAACCTCAAATACATGTTTTAGGTAGACAACCTCTCAAACCTAGAGGGGATGACATTGGCTGTTCATTCACACCTTGCTTCAACACAGGATAGAGACCTAATCTCTGGAGATGTGTATATATATATACATACATACATACACATATATTCTATAAATATAAGACAACTTGGTTCTCACTATATCATATTGGAAGTCTTCCAGCACTCAGTCACTCCACCAGCTTTTGGTAGAAGCTCTTGGATAGCTGAGGAAGTAGCTCTGTTCATAGCTGTGTTTGTATATCACGGTGTATACTCCAGGAAGAAAATGGGTCAGCATGCGGTGGGCTTTCCACAGGCCCTCATGTGAGCACAGTGCCTTTCCACTCAGATCTTCAGGTTATATGTATGGTTTGCTCTAGGGCAGAAACCTGTGTAGATAGTGCGACAAAAAAGACCAAACCTTCTAGCAGTGAAGTATGTAACATAGCTGAAGAACAGTAAGGCTATTTCTCAGTGCTTTATTCTTTAGAGTTTCACAGAGTTTTTGCTGCTTGAACATGTCTCTGGAGATCGAGTCCAAATCCTTGCCTAGAGAAGGCCCAAGTAGATCAGGTTGCCAGGACTGTGTTCTTTTGTGTTTTGAATGTCTCCAGAGATGTAGAATCCATAACACTATTTTTAATGTATTGCAGTATATCTAAGAATATAAAAATCAAAATTTATTTCATGCCTATCAATTCCCCTATGACCTGCACCAGTTGACCCACTCACTTTCCTTCCCATGAGCTTTTTATAAATAATTATATATATATATATATCTATAAAAGATGTATTATAATACATAAAAGAATATGGAAAGATAAATAATGTAGTGAAAGCTCCCACAGAACTGATGAACACACCCATCCATGATTAAAGACAGTCTGGTTCTGAGCACTTCTAAATTTTTACTGCTGTTTGTAAATATATAAATGGATAAACAGAGTTGTCTCTGTTTTATGAATAGCAACTAAAACTTTATGTCAGTCCTGACTGTAAAGCTGTTTCATGCCATTTACCTTATTTTGTCATGTTTCTGTAATGTAAAAAAAATATTTTGTGTTCTATGTGTATCTGTAACTATAGGAACCATGAAATGATTAAGAGGAGTACAGCTTCTGTGGCTCATCAAGACAGCCTAATGTTCAAATAGATATACAAAAATTTTTAGGTTTTTTTTGTAGAAGGTTAGAAGAATACACAAAATGATCTGTGAGATAATAATTTCTAGGGCAACTTAATAGTCTATGAAAAATGGAGATTGATATTACAGAAAATGTGGCTAGCAACTATGGCTAACATGGCTACTATGTTATCAGAAGAAATGGAAGGAAATTCAGGCAAGAGAAATACAGTTGAAAAAGAATCTAATCTATGAGGAAAGAGACCAAAGCTGTAGTCATGCATTAGAAGATCAGAGCTATAACTATGACAATGCAGTTTTCATGGTATTTTTTTAGTACCATGCGTTAACTAATTTCTTTGAGTAGCAGATTTAGAAAAGAACTTGCAGGGGAAGAATATTTAAATTACTGTACGTAAATGTGCTGGTTTGAATTTTTGGACACAGTTACTGCCTTCACCACTAGTGATTTTGCTTTCTTCCCTGAGCTCCAAAGATATTCTCAGAGAAGTACTTGTGTCTAGAACATGGCTGTGTGCTGTTTTAGAGATGATATTTTATATCGTTACTTTAGAGTTGCCTAAGTGTCTGAGTTCCAACACTCAGATTGCTGCAGGATTATTTTAGATAATGTTTGATTTTTGGGTAAGTTGTTGTCGGCAGCTTTCTGAAAGATTGGCAGCAGTAGCTGAGAGATTTTGGCAGAAGGGCATGTGAAGAAAGTCAGATGTTTTTTCCTTTTTTAATCTTAAGATGACTAGTAGCACTGATGCTAACAGCAGTGGCAACAAAACTAGCATGAAATGCTCTTTTGATGTTAACTCCTTGAATCACTGTTCCACTGCATCTTTCCCCCCTCTTATAGGCGGTTTTTAGCTGTAGATTTAGGAACCTAGGCCAGGACCATGATTAGGACCAGTACATCTATTGCCTAAAAGTAGGCCTCCAATGCCATTTTTTATGCCCTATGTATGTAAGACACATGCATATGGCTGGCACATGGGACCTAACTCCTGTGGCAGCGAGGTGGGATATGCTGACTTACTGCTAAAGGCACTAGGCTATCATTAGACATAGGATTTTATTTTATTTCACTGTTTCTACATGAAAGTGAGTGCACTCTCTTTGGCTGGAGACCTAAATACCTGACATGCCTATTGGCATTTCAGTGTAGACAGAAACAATTCAGGCATCTTACTCGAATCCTTATTTGTACACACAGAATCTCATTTGAAAATGTAACATCTCAGTTAACTGAAAGGCAGGCAGAAAAAGAGTAGGAGGTGCAGTCTCTTGGGCAAGTGGAAAATTCTGGTAAGGCAGACTTCTAAACATCCCTCCTGGAAGCTCTCAGTCAAGCTTGTAAATGGCACCACAGGCTTTAAGGCATCAGGTAGTTCTGTGAGAAGCCTCATTTGCTATGAACATGTCTTGTGCTTGAATTGCTGTGTCGATTTTGTGACGCCAGAAAAGATTGCACTAATGAAATATTTATAGGGCTTTTATAGAACTGCATGTTTTATGTAACTTTTAAGAATATAATCACCTAACTGGAATATAATCATCCAAACCAGAATAAAAATATCTAGCTAAAAACCTAAGTTCTGAAGAAAATCTGATCTGGAAGAAGCCAATTCCACAGGAATGGAAGAACAGAGAGTAATAATTTAAAATGGCTTTGTTGTCACTGTCCTGAAATGGCTGAGCCCTGTATGTGTGATGACCATCAGCATGGGCAAAGTGATCCTCTTCCCTGGCTGGAGAGGTGGGCAGCAGAGAATTGCTGTTGAACCCTTCTGTCTAGAGGAGAGGCTTTAGAAAAATCTGAACCTAGACTCCTCAGCTACTTCTTTACTAAGAAATTAAACATAATCTGGGACTATTCCTAAGTTTTAGAGTATCAGTGTGAGTAAACTCAGTGTGAGGCACAGGGCTACTTAGCACACCCTTGATCTTCTGCCTTTAGCATTTTCTTGTCAATTTTTCCTGAGAGGTGGGGAGTTGGAGTGTTCTGTGGTGCACCTCCAGGAAGAAACTCATTTGGAGTCACCTTGCTTTGAAGCAGAGCAGAGATCCTTGCAAAGATATTGATTATTTTGTGTCATTTGGCTTCAGTGCTCAAAAATGTTTCTGTGCAAGTCTAGTGTGCCAGTGTTGGTGTCATTTCAAGATGTAATTTAATGGGAGATGCTGAGACAGTGCTGTAGGCACAACATACTCTTATCCCCATTTGCCTGTGTTTCTGGTCATATGGTTTTACTACTCATCATTCCCTCCATGAAAAACATAGATGTGACAGAGAATGAAACCAGTTTAAGAAAATGCAGATAAGTTTCTGTAATGTTTTTAAATACAAGTGGGTCCTGGGAGAACCTGACCATCAAGGAACGGTATACAAGTGAGTATGTGGCACAGGGAACATTCCTGTGAGCAAGAAAGAGAGAGAACAAACCCAGATAGGAAGAAATGAGAAAAGGAGAGGAGGGAGTTGGGAGAAGACCTTCCCTTTTGCTGAGCAGGAGCTATTGGATGCACCCAGGTGTCTGTACATTTTGAAATATATATTTAATGGAAACTTGGACTCGTAAGCACACTTTCATTAGAAAGGCAGAGTTGTTTATTTATTACGATTTTGGACTAATGTAAGTATTCAAGTAGATTTTCAACTTTATTTATTTATATTTTAATGGAGCGAAGCGATCATGACATTTTAGCTAGGATTTTATTACAGAAATAATTTTGATATAGCAGAAGAGATAAATGCAATGCTATATAATAATTTCACGGTTTGCTGCATGTTTTTATGTTATCTCAGAAAGGTTAAGTGATGTATAATCTAAATTTTGTGAATGAAAATTTTGTAATGTAAGAGCTAATTGTTATAATTTCTTCTCTTTGACTTTCAAGAGGTGACTTGTAGGGTGGTAGCACAGCTCTGCTGAAGTTAATGGTGCCTCAGGCAGTGAGAGGGTCCACCTATTAGATCTGTCTGAAATAACTAATGTCTTCCAAAAGTGCATAGAAGGAATGTAAATTAAATCAACAACCTGAAAAAATGTTGTGTGTACACCCTTCAGAAGGGAAATAAGATAGTGTGAAGGTTCAGTAAAGAATAGCTTGTGGCCAGCTCTATTAGCACACTTGTTACCTAATTTGCTGCATAGGGATGAATCAGGATGCATGGGAGTCATCCTGATTGTGGTATTTCAATTTGTAAACTCAAGAAGTATAAAGGAGTGTGCTCCTTATGGACCCTCCTTAGAATCCGGGCTTGGGTGAAGGATTTGGGGAACTTGCTTTGACCTCAAGTCTGAGTTTTGCCTGGCATGTGTCACATAAATTTGGTATAACTTTTGTGCCCCCCACAATGTGACTTTAGCCTCCCAGTGCATGTTTGGAAGTTTCCAAATTTAAATTTGATCAAAAGCCTTTTTTCTGCATTCTAAAATGCAGGTTTGAAATATGCAGTTATGTAGAATTGTTCTTATTTTTGTAACTGAAAATGCTTTTACTGTGCGTATAGTTTTATATATATATCACTTACTATGGGCTCTTTCAAGTTGGAATTTCATGTTGTGTTAGTACAGGAATACTGTTCCTCCTCATGGTGGATCACATTCAGCAGTACCTGTAAGAGTAAGTTTGAGGAATTTTTTCTGTGAATGAAATACTCTATATTTCACATGAAGGCAAGCATGGGATCCTTCTAGCATGTTTTCACGCAGCCTGTAAAGTTTCCACATGAATCTGTGTGGGAACTGTTGACCCACCTGTGCTGAGTCCTGTGTGTGCCACTGGTCTTTTTTGTTATGTAGCAGTAAAGCCCAGAACCCTTTGCTATGCTGCAAAAATGCACCTTTTTCCAGAGCCATGCATATGAACCCTTGGAATGAAGAACACCCTTTTACTGGTTCTCGTTAATAGCTTCATGTGTGAAATTGCATTGACATGTGCAAGGATGCAATAAACCAGAAACAAACCCAGAACCAGAAAACAGACTCGGGATGTCTTGAACGACTTAATGTAGCACTTCATCAGAGCTCACTGTCCAGATGGAGTAAACAGAAACTATTTTTGAAGTGACAGGCCAGAGTAAAATTGTCTAACACTCTTCATTTTACTGATGCATCGGGTGGAGGTCCAGAAGCCACATTAGAGAACTGTAATCCTTCATCAGAGCATTTGTTTGGTTGCCTAACATCTGTGGATTGTTAAGATAAGTTATTACACAGACCTGCTTTAGTTTAGATTAGTTTGGACCACATCCCAGTATATTCAATCAGGGTATAATTCCTGCATGCTGCTAAATTGCTTGCTCCACATACTTCTCTAAAAATGTTTTTCAATATACAGTTTTGTCACTGAAACTCTTCTGTCACCTCAATTTTTTGATTTTTTTTCCTCTTAAAGAAGATCTTTTATTATTTTTTCTTTTGGACCGAATAGATCTCAAGGCAACTGTAGCATTTTTTAATTCCTGAAGAGATTCCTAAACAGGGATGGTAGTATAGCTGCTGTGTGAGTATAATACAGATTTCCTACGTGTGTAATCTGTGGTGATTGGTATGTATTGTGTCCAAGATGCAGAGTTTAAAAATAGCTGTAAGAAAATGGGTTTGTATTTACTTGTCTAGTATTTCTTCTTTCAGTATTCTGTATTTTTCGGAGTCTCTTTGTGCATTAGCAATTCTTACTTGTTTGTATCTCATAATATTTTGCATAAAAATAATTACAGTATCAAAGGTGATTATGTAAATTATTAGTATTTTCTTGAAGTTTATGACATAATTTATACAAGTTTAAAATTATTGAATACATTAAGTTGTAAAGGAAGTATGTTACTGGGCTTGCATTCATACACATGTATGCAATTTAATTAGGATAATTTACTTCTACTTTAGTATGCCTCATCCTTTAAACAAACTCTAGTTGATTAATATTTTTAACAACACTTTCTTCAGTCTTTCTTGGAAACAGATAAAACACAGGTAATGACATGTTTTGTTACTGACTTTGGTTTATAGCATTGACATAGATTTTATACACAGACACATTTGCATGCACACTCTTATTATCTGATGGGCTAACAGCTATGGCAGATCCTATAAAGGCATTTTAAAATTTGTCTTTTTTCCTTTAGTCTTGCTGGCTTTTTTGAATACCTGTAATAATAATCTGATAAACTGAAAGTCTGTTCTATTTAGAACAGATAGTCTAATAAATTGAATTGCTGGTTTTCAATGTGTACTAGATGGAATAAATTAGACGTTTTGAAATCAAGGGCTTTTTTTTGTTTGCTTTTTAAAGGTCTAGCATTTATCTTTGTCAAAGTTGCTGTTTCTATTTTCCTACTGAGTATTATTTGTTTCCATGATGATATATGTTTGTGCCTCTTTTGGAAAACTGTAGCTTTTGATTAAGATTGGGTCTTTTTAAATTAATGTGTTAGTAGATACTTTATTATCCTTCTTAAATAGATGAAATATAACAGTCATCTTTTGATAAACGTACAATCCTGACAGAGGGTAAAGAGTTGGATGTCTTCTCTGTGTAGTTTGCTCAAACAAGGCAGAGATGCACTTGGAAATTCTGATGTAGTTTTCAGACCTAAAAAGACAGTCTATTCTAGAGTGTTTTAAATAAATTTTAATTATTTTAAATGTGCAAAATGCCTAAAATTTTCATCGTGCCTTGTAAGCCATGCACTACCTCCACAGGCCAGGGAGGAAAAGAGCTCAGTAGCAGAACTTTGTCCTGTTTCAGGTTCTTCCATGAAGTGTTTTTTTCCTCTTCATTTTAATTTTAAGCACTGTATAATTTTGTGACTGTTGCATCATTCCTGTGTTTACACAAAATAATTCAAGCATATTTTTCCTTCCAACTTTTGTCATCCTTCTTAGCCTCATTGCAATTTTACTCATTCCTATAAACTTTCCATATTAAATTAAGAGATTTTCTTTACCATTTTCCTTAATAATAATCAGCTTTGTTTCCTCTCATTTCCATTTTTACTTCTGACAAAAATCCTCTCTCTTCTATATCCTTCATGCATTTTGCCTATTTTTTTCTTCTTTCTGAAAACTGCTTTTTTCTTTGTCTTTAGTCTTGATTAACCAGTCATTTTTCTCTGGTGGGTTGCTCCTGTACATAAGACTGTCTCTGCAGTGTACAGGCTGGAAACATAGAGTCTTGCTTTAATGTGTGTGCTCCTGTTTATCTGTGTGTAAGGAATTAAACCCCTCCCCAATTAAAAAAAAATAATCCTAGGCACCACAGTCTGCACACAGCTTAGTTGTGATTTACAGGGACACATGTTTGTTAATTCATTATTTGCAGCTATAATTTAAAGACATAATAATGATAATTTTCAAATAGTACAAAATATGCTACTTTTGCATTCTTTTCATTGGTGTATTTTGTTTTCTGTTAGTAAATTTCTTAAGGTTTTACTAATACTAGGTAGTTGCAGTAGGTGTACCTAAAATCATTCACAGTATATAATGAATTTATTTGCAGGATAATTTGGAGTTATTTAATGTGAGAAAACTTAATCACAAGAAAGTACTGTGTCAATTTTCTGTGACCACAGAAAGGAAGCTGGGAGTTAGCTGGGCAGGATACTGTCCCCTGAGGTACAAATCCTGTTCGCAGTCCGGAGGGCTTTCTGTCCTGACAGCGATCCACACCAGTGGAAAAAAACCCAACCCACCCCCCCCCTGCATCAACCCCCAGCAAGCACTGGTCCTGTTGTCGGTGTCTGTTCAGAGGAGATCTAGGGCTGGGCTGAGGGAGGATTGCCACAGGTAGGACTGATGTATATTGACAACACATTTTGGAGAAGCTCGCGTAGCATGTGCCTGTAGGATGCTCGGCTCTAGCCAGTGGAGCAGCATGTTCTGGGTCCTGTCATGAGCACCAGCATCCCTAGTTCAGAGAGCCAGAAGTTGTACCTGCTCTGCTGTAGTGAGCATGCATTCCAGGCTCTGGCAGGCAGCTGCACTGACTCTTCTTCTTGTCTTCAACTAGGTTATGTGGGTATGCAATCTATGTCGAAAGCAACAAGAAATCCTAACGAAATCTGGAGCGTGGTTTTTTGGAAGTGGACCGCAGCCCTCACCCAGTCAGGACGGCACGCTGAGTGATACGGCGACTGGCGCGAGCTCGGATGCGCCGAGAGAAAAGAAGGCCAGACTTCAGGAGAGGTCGAGGTCACAGACTCCCCTAAGTACAGCAGCTGCCTCAGCACAGGAAATCTCTTCTTCCAGTGTGCAGCCTGACCGTAGGAAAGGAGCTGAAGTGTCGCAGCCAGCTATGGGCCCGGACCAAAAGCAAGCTTCAAGGTCTAGAAGTGAACCTCCAAAAGAGAGGTAATGCTTTCTGTCTAGATAGAGCTTACAATTATAAATGCCAGCTCAGCTGGGCCTGTGTTTTAGCTACTGTGCTAAAACAAAGGGCAAATTGATGTTCTGACCAAGGAAGGATACATTTTTACTAGCAAATACATTGTCTATTTTGGTCTGTGCAACAAAAATGAGGGGGAAAAAAAAGTATTTTGTGGATATTTCCATATACTTAAATCCATTTTTTTGTACGCTTTTAATATAGAATTAAAATTAGATTACTTTTAAATTTTTAATTTGACAGGTGTTTTAAAGTTATTGAACAAAGAACAAGTCTTTAGCTTTATTCGAATTTTTAAAGCAACACTCTCCTGAAAAATCTACACCTAAGCAATCAGAAAGCACACTGTGTGGAATTCTTTCAGATAAACTTATATCTTATATCAGATAAACGTATGTCTTTATCAGTGATATTTCCAATTTTATTGTTAAAAATAATACAGTTAAAAGGCCTCATTTACATGTGTGAAGCTAACATTCATGTAGAACAGCAATAGTACTACGTTGAATTCAGAGCAAGTTGTTTGCAAGAATAAAGCAACCAGAAGAAAACTGTTTTAAGTGAGTAAATGAGGTAATTCCTGAGCTGCATTCTGTGTGATGAATGGGTTGAGGAGTTGATCAAATCAAGAGAGGCTAATGCAATGAAGCAGTTGCTGTTCTTTTGGCTGCTGCTTGGCAGATGGCAGAGCAGTTGAGGAGAGAGCCTGTGACAACAAAACAGGAGTCTGCCATAGAAAATTCTCCAGATTCTGGCCAGAATGGTTGATGATTTTTTTCCCCCTAACTATTGGAGCTGAAAGTGGTTGATGAGCAGTGGCTAGTAACTTTACTGTGTGGGTGAGATCTGTCTGGGTTTACCTTTATCGAATTCAGGTTAGTGTTAGGTATATGTATTGTGTAAATGAAAACATGATGCCCTCCCTTAATTCTGTTGACTTTTGTCCCCCAACACAGGGAAGGCCTCCAGAGCAGTTACAATATTAAGGCAGCAAAACACTTTATATTTCTGCTTTGCTGCCCAAAAGTGAGATGTTCATATTAGTTATATAAAACTACTGTTCTTGTCACTGAGAATTTCAAATGAATTCCAAGCATTCTGATTGAAGACCATCCATAGTAAGCTCAGCTCTCATTAATTGCCAAAAACTCAGGAGGAACAGGAGACGAGGAAAAAAGAAAAAAAAGAGAAGGAATCTTAATCTGTATGATGTCCAACTTTGTTCTTTGTGAGGGTCTTTGATATGTAATCCAAAGATGTGTCAGTTGTGGACGGGAAGATTCACTGCCACAAAACAAAGTCCTAGTGACTTTGTCCTGGTGTGCATTCTTTTCAAATATGCTGTACAGCTGTGTTCATCTTTCTTCAAAATCAATGGATTCATATATGAACTGCTAAATGAAGGGGCAACTGGAATGATGAGAGAAATAAAAATAACCAGCATAAGTGAATTTTACGATTATTTGGCTTGCTTATTTTCCCAAAGCAGAATATGAAAGAGAAAAAAAAAATCATGCAGCCTTATTTATTGTTTTGTACTTATGTCTGCATAGAGAAATAAACTTCTTATCCTCTTTTATTGCTAGAGAAAGGAATGCTGTTAATTTATCTCAAGGAATCAACTTGCTTTCCTTTACATGCTTATGAAATGGACACATCTTTTTAGAGTTTCAATAAGATAAATCAAACTAGTTTAAATATTATTTCCAGATATGTGATCTTTTGCATTTTTTTATATCTATATTACTTCTTTTTGTAGTATTATTGTGGTAGATACTCCATTTGGTGGTATTTATATTTATGCTGTTAGGGCACTTGAAGTGATTTGTGTGGTTAGTCTGTAACTCTCATGACTGCTGCCAGAAAAATGGAGAACCTATGCCAGTACTCTGTCATAATGCTGCAGTTACTACAAAGACAACTCTGGGTCTTCTTATTGTGTGGGTAAATTTTCTCTATCCATGTCAATATTTTTTTTTGTTTTACTCATTAATTGGACCATTCATAATTTATGTTTTTGTGGACTCTGGAAGTTGTTTGCTACTGGAAAATCAAATTAAGATGGAGGGATTAATAGATTTAATTTGTGTTAATGGATTCAGTATTTTCTGTTTTGCCATAGCTTATCCTGGTTTTGAATTTGTTTTCCGTAACTGTATGCAAGTATTTCTATTTTCCATGCAATTCTTCTTATTACTGTACTCCTTTTCATTGTAGGAAGAAGGCAGTATTGGTTTCTGACCAGAATGGCAAAGGTGCAAAGAGTGATCGTAAGCGTGTGCCAAAATCCTCACTTCAAAAAGAAGGACCAACAGACGACAGGGAGCGTAAAGAGCGGCATGAAGGTAGAAGGCTGGAGAAAGGCAAGTCACAGGATTACCCAGACTTGCCTGAGAAACTTGAGGAAGGCAAAGTGCCTGATGATGAAAAACAAAGGAAGGAAGATGAATATCATACCCGTTACAGGAGTGACCCCAATCTGGCAAGATATCCTGTAAAACCACACCCTGAGGAGCAGCAGATGCGCATGCACGCCAAAGTTTCTAAAGCACGACACGAGAGAAGACACAGTGATGTAGCTTTGCCACACACAGAAATGGAGGAAGCGGAGGTACCTGAGAATAAATTAGGAAAACGCTCACAATTACAGGGAGCTCAGGACAGAAAATCTCTTGTGGAAACTCAGAGGTCGTACTCTATAGACAGAACAGGTGATGTAAGAATTTCTGTTTCTAAACAATTAACTAATCATAGCCCACCAACTCCCAGGCATAGTCCAGTTCCTATAGAACACGTAGCATACAAGAACCACGATTCCTTTATAAAACAGAGCCGCCTTGATCCTAGCTCTGCTATTCTCATGCGAAAAGCAAAGCGGGAGAAAATGGAGACCATGCTAAGGAATGATTCCCTTAGCTCTGACCAGTCGGAATCAGTGCGGCCATCCCCTCCAAAGCCTCATAGAGCAAAAAGAGGCGGAAAGAAAAGGCAGATGTCAGTTAGTAGCTCAGAGGAAGAAGGGGCATCAACACCAGAATATACTAGCTGTGAAGATGTGGAGATAGAAAGTGAAAGTGTCAGTGAAAAAGGTAAGGACTTTTCTGTATATTATGCACATGGCCATGATTTGGGGAAAAAAAAAATCTGTATTTTTCTCTCTCTTTTCCTCTTTTTAATCATACACTTTTTCCCCTTGCCTTTCTTTTTTTTTGCCAACTGAGAAGTGTCTTATACCTGATTACATTTGCTTTACAATGTTTCCTTTTGCATTCTTAGATGAGGTGGTTACAGGTAGCATCAGCTGATGAGTTTCCTTTTCATTCTCTTCCGTCTTTCACTTGGAAGTGACAGAATTCAAGGGTTCTAGTCTACTCTCTTGATGATATCTATAGTCCTTTGGTCATTACTTCATTCTTTTGTCTGTATGTAGAACAATTTTCTGAGGATGGATTGAAATTAAAAGTGAGTTTGTAACAATCAGAGATCATTATAAAGCATCATAAGATATGCAAATTTTTACTACATTTAATAAAATGTAGTAAAGTTCATGTAGCCGGAGTTCATTGTTAATAAGGACAAGTGGGGCAAAGGAAGTGTTATGTAGAAAAGAAATGAGAATTGACAAAGTTGTCTAGATGAATTTTCTCTTGAGCTGAGAAGTGTGTTTAAAATCTGTTATTTCAGTTTGTCTTCATCTGTTGATGGTAACACTCAGCAGCAAGGAGTAAGTTGTAGCACACTGTGTGCTTTTAAACAAAACCTTGCTTCTGGCTGAAGAAGTTAATCAAATTTAGGGACAATTAACAGATAAAATAAGCATTGTCAGAAAAGACTGTAGCAGAACTTTTAGCAACAGTCTTATAATCCTACTTTGTCTTTAGGTGACAGTACAGTGAGCTGAAAGCTTTTTGTGTCTTTGGAAGTAGCTTTTAGCTCCTTAGTTTGACTATCTGTGTTTGTACCTTGAAAGTTTCTTGCTGGTATTCAAACTGAAAATGCCAAAGGCTTGTCTGTGTTGCCTTTTAGTTCCTGACATGTCTGTGATTTATATATGCTAACCTGTCTGTCTGTCTTTATCTGGTGTTATGGTCTCCTAGCATTACCTAAAGTTCCAGGAATACATAGCAAAGATAGCATATCCCATCTGAATAACTGCTTGTTTTAACTTTCTAAGCATGAACTTTTCCATGCAAAATACAGAAACTTGCTTTTCTGCCCATTTTAAAGGACGAATGCTGATCATACCCTGAAATTTTATTCCAGATTCCACTCAAACAAAAAAATCTCACTTATTTGACTGAATTTTGTCAAATACTGGAATATATCACACAGGGATTTGTACAGTCTCCATCCTTGCTGAAAACCCAAATGGAGAAGGCCCTGAGCAATCTGCTCTGCTGACACAACTTTTGAGGAAGAGTGTTTGAACTAGGGACTTAAAGTTTCAACTATTCTGTTTTTCTATGACAACACATCTCTTTCCCTTATTTTGTGGCAATGTTTTAAACTGACATTTGGATTTGTGTGATTTTCCCTGACTCCATCTGTTGGTAGTAGAAGTCAGTAATATAGCATTTCTTTTCCATCTTTGTCTTTTGCTTTAGTTATGTTTATCAGTTTGAAGTTACTTATGAAGTAAACAGAATTTCTCATAATCAGTGTAGGTTATTCTTATAAACTGCAAGGTTGTTGTTATGTAAGTCAAGTCCAGGCTGAAAGTTAGTGATATAATTTTGTTGATATAGTTTGTGTTATAATAGTCTTTCATAAATAAAATCTTTCAGTAACTGCTTTCAGGCTCATGACACTGCTCTCAGCTTTTGACCAATTTCCCAGTGTACTGTTAAAACTTTAAGGCTTGGATTTCTTTTCCTTTAGTGTTATGAATTCCAGAGAATTTCAAATGTTGCTAAGGGCTTATGTTCTCAATGACTGAATCAAGTTTCTGTTTATCTCTGAGACACATGTTTAGGGTCCACCTTTACAGAGTGGAGGCCTTGATTTGTATCAGACCAGAGTGAATAAAAATTATTGATAGGAGTAAGTTAGGGACCTGTCTGACCACTGATCTCCACATACATGATTCACATTGTTGAGAATTCCTTGGGACTTTATATCTAATTGTCAGCATAAATTTATGTGTGTGTGTATGTGTGTGTGTATGGAGGGAGATTCAATGCATTAATTACAGAGATATATTTATTAATTTAATAGCTATGATATTTAGCTACTAATTTTTTTGCCTGATTTTTGATATGACTTTTCCATAAAACAAGGATTGTAAATGGAAAGTCTTTGAAGATGGGGGTGTATAGCCCAAAAAAAAGAGATAGGAAATGTAAATACAAATAAGAAAGCAGAAGTATTTTTGATAGTAAAGTATCCAATTATTTTTAGAATTATATTTTTAGTACTTGAAATACTCTGGTGTATTTCATAAAAATAGATGGAAAGGCAGGATATTTTATTACCTAAGAAAATATTTTAGAAATCCCCCAGTACTCTAAAAGAATATATGCTACAGTAAAAAGATTTAGTTTTAAAGAAATATATGTATATAAATAATTTTAATAAATAATTTTAAAATGCTGCTATTATAACCCTGGTTATAACAATCATACACATAGTCACATTCTTTGCAGTTTAACAGCATTGTTACAAGCAGAATTTCACCAGAATTTCTTCAGTTCTTTGCTTATAACTTGGGAGAGATAGTGCACAGGTTCAAAGTTACAGTGCTTTACTTTGTAAGCCCAGGAGGGTCTGGAATCCATCCTCTCTTATCTAAATGTTAGCTCAGTCAGAAACCTGGTGCCAAAGTAATATAGATGGAGCTAGAAACTTTGAATAGCCCTATAAAAAACCCCAAGATCTTAAAATTAATGTTTGCATTTGGTGAGTGCCAATATGAAATGATCTGCAACTAAGTAATAAAGATGTACTATTTTCAGTTTTGTGTTGAACAAATAAAATAGAAGTTTCTGTGAGAAACAGCTTACAGAGATCTTTAAAAGCAAATGATGCCCCAGAGAAAGATAAAGTACAGCTAGAGCAGATAAGACTGTATTGAAAATCAATAGCCCGAAAGGTCATGTAAAGCAGATACTGTGCAAGTATTTGCATTTCCTAGAAACAGTTTAGTATTGCATTACCCTATCTTCTGAGCCCAAAAAACCTTCAAAAAAGAATCAACCTAATTTAGCTAGTACATCCTCAGCTATTTACTTTAGCCATTTAATATGTATTTCTTCAAAAATATTCAAATAATTATGCACAAAGACTGGGAGATACTTTGCAAAAAATAAATGTCTTTTGCAATCCACTGGCATTTTACTCTTTTGGTGGAGGATCCAAAGATTTATGTCAAATTGTTTCCATGTTGGAGTAAATCTAAAGAAAGAACTTTTTGCAATGTCCAAAAAAAATTGACCAATATTATCTCAAATTCTTATTAAATTATCTACACCCTTTACAGGATGCTACAGATTGCTGAAAATATTTTTCCTTCTATTATTAATAGAGTCTGTAGAACTCCCTTTTTTGAAATCTCTAATAGTTTAACAATAGGTAGTCTGAGTTTCCAGTGAAGTCCTGGCAAGGTGAAAGGAATCCTTGTAGAAGGCTTAAATTGCATTCATACTTGCTTCAAAGACAAGTTAGAGTAGCATGAATCAGACTTAAAAATTACATTCAGACCTCATTTTAAAAGTAATAATTTCTATCTACTGCCATCCAGTGAAGAATACAAATTATATTTGGCACAAGTTTGAGAAAAAGTATTTTCTTTGAAGTTAAAAAATAAGAATTTGTGTAGAATTAATAGGTTTGTGTCCAGATGAGGTTGTCTAAAAGTTGTTATACCCGTTGATGGATACAAGAGATACTCCAGAATTTGTCATGCAACTTTTGAAACTGGAAGATGAAGTATTGTTGGAAATTGGAGCAATGTTGAGGAGGTACTGCTCCAGTACTTTTATGTAAATAAATGTACCCATGATTTTACATTTTGCATACTTATTGTTCATATTTGCCTAAATGCGTATTTTGTTCACACACTTTAGGCTTGAAATTGTGACTAATACTCACAAATTGGTAGCAAAATGTTGAAAACCTAAGTAAAACTCACTCTGTCTACTTGCTAATGGATTTACTTGGGAGTGAGGAGAGAATGATAGAATTGGCACCTTCTTTAAAAAACAAACTCCTGAAATGGCTTTCTGTTTTCTTTCAGTGATGTGATCTTTTTATTCATGCCTTTCTCACGGTACTGCGAGGAACAGGGCGACCCAATTTAATTTAATTTCATTCTTATTACGTTAGTTTCTGGTTAGAAAATGCTATGGCAGGGATCTTGCTGTTTTCTTGTATTATTCTCAGGTGTGAGGCAGGGGGTTGTGAGCAGGAGGAGAGGATGTGGAGGTCAGGAGCAGAAAGGGATGCTGTGGTTTGCTGACAAATGTGTCAGTGCTGGCTCAGCTCCAGGAGGAAAGGACCTGGCCCCTTCCTCCGTCCTTTTCTGGTGTTTCAAGTGTCCCTTTGGGTACTTGTGCTTGGGGGTGCTCCCAGGGGAAGGACAGAATAAATTATATCCTTGCCCCAGTGATTTGTTCCAAGCTTTGTAAATATTGTTGACACAGAAGGTAGCTTGGGGACTGAGAAAGAAACCACACACGTGCAGTAGGACCTATAAAGGAACCAAAAGAATGCATTGGGAAAGGGCTGTAGAGAAGAGGAGGCTGGTTTGAAATGTTTTTAGTTAAACTTTTTGACTGAGGTATCTTCAGTCTGGAGTGTAGGCACATCAAATTGTATTGTAACATCTGCTAGCATATTTTAACATCTGTTTGTTTGGAGAGTTGGGCATGGAGTTTTAAATTTGGAGCAGAATTTGTTTAAAAGTGTGGCTGAGATTTAACTTAGTGTTAAATAAAATACCCTTCCTAGGAAGATTGCTGGTTTTTAGACATTAGTTCAAATTTATCTTCTTGTCCTTGTGCAGTAATTTAGACCTGCATCTGAGTCAACTTTTAATAGAAATACAATTTAAAATTACTCTAGTTTCAGAGTTTTGTTCATTGCTAACATTATTCACTGCTATCAGTATTCAGTGCTTTTGAGCAGCTGAAATTATTTACAGTGCTTGTGGAGCTGTAAATATGTGCTTGTTAAATTAAACTTGGGCAGTAAAAAATCTGGTTTGTGTATATGAAAGTATTTAAAGTACATGCATATACAAATGAGATGAGCCGAACATGAATGGGGAAAAAAGTCAATTTGTTTCCAAGATATTCTGCATTTCAGAGAAATATGTAATCATATAAATGAGGATGTCATGGAAGATATGTGAATTTCCCTTTAAAATCCTAATACAGCTCTTTTTCTAGTTTACCTTAGGAAGGTTGTGAGCATGATGGAGGGGGTTCAGAGGAAACAGGAAAATATCACCAAGGTCTATAAAACATGATAAATCAAGAAAGGTGGGATGGATTGTGCTTGAATAGTTTAGGAAAGAAGCAGGGAGGGAAAAAAAGGAAACAGAAAGAAGTGGCTGGAGGGAGAGAGGTTGAGTGAGTGCTCCCCTCTTCCTCTGGAAGGCTGAGTTACTGCTAGGAAGGTTGAAGCTTTCTGCCAGAAACCCTGAGGACAGATAAGCAAAGTTAAGGAAAATTGTAATCATAACTTCTTATTCAGCTGAAATGGAGGATTCCAGAAAATAAAAATCAGTTTCAGAAACTGAGAGTGCTGTATGTTAGAAATGCTGCTGCTGTTCCTGTGGCAGGATCTGAACTAAGTTGGGAACATCTGGGGCTAAATTCACAGTACCCCTATGTGTACCTTATTCTTTTTTGTCAGCCTGTAAGCCTTTTCCAGTACAAATTTACCTAATAATCTGATTTTTGAAAAGGAAACAAGAAATGCACCTTTTGACTTACCAAGGTGATGTCACGAACTGTTAAGTCTTGATTTCTTTCATATTTATCACAGTTGGCAAGACCTTATGTTTCATTATTAATATGTCACATCTTATGGATTGCTTGATTTTTCACAAGTTCATGATTTTATTAGTTGTTTGTTCTTTGTCACTTACCTTTCTTCTGCACATCTAATTAACGAAAAAGCAACACATTTGTCCTAATAGTAATTTTTCCAGGAGTAAGATGATCATTTTAATTACAGAAGGGCAGATACTGAAGCATGGATGGATTGGAGTCTTCTGTTTAAAAACACTTAATGTTTGACATCAGGCACCTTTACTTTTAGGAGCTGTGAGTGTGTTTGAACTTGTAGAGAAACCCAGGAGTTCTATAGGCTTTTTCATGAAAGATCCATTCTCAGGAACATTCAGCAGTCAGTTTTTTTCCATACAGAAATCATTGCAGGTAGCAGGCATGTGAATGTGAGTGTGAACTCTGGGTCATGGAGCACTTTTTAAGGGTCTAAGAGGGAGATGAAAAAGCTTTTGAAAAGCTTGCCCTAATTTTAGCTGCTGAGCAGTACTTTTCAAAGTACTGCTATGAAGTTAACTGGACTTTAAACTCAGTAACTTGATGTATGGCATGGTGTTATAGCCAGAGGTTGATTCTTTATTACACTTCTGCTATTCAATACTTTTAATATGCATGCATTTTTTGTATACCATAAAAGTTATGTGAACTGCTACTCAGCATTTACTGTTACTTTTTTGATCTGAGACTTTAGAGAAAAAGAGGAGCTGTGAAGGATGAACCAAACTGCATTTGGTAAATCTGCATAATTGCATAGTCTATGCAGTGTATTGAAGGATGAGTTTAGGTCTTGGAACTGAAATCCAAACTTTGCATTTTTCTACCTTTATGGAAAATCTGTCCCAATTTGGGTGAAAAATGAAAGCCTATGCAATAAAAAGGTAAAACAATTATTGGCTTCTAGAATAATACATGCAATGTTATTGATTTTAATTTTAGTTATAGAGTTAACTAGGAACAATTCCAGTTTCTTTCTTTAAGCATTACTTTGAGTAGATAGACTGGTCTATATGAGTTTTCTAAAATCAGTATACTGATAAATAGCTCTAGGAAAAACTTGATTGTGTCAGAAAGAAGATCAATAATTATGAGATGCTTGTGTTTCCTTTGAATAAATATGCATGGTTTCATCCTGTTCCTGTCCATTTTGAATGTCCCTCTGAAAATCGTTTTCCCATATTTGCTCATGTGTTTTTATATTCTTCTGATGATTTCTTTGTTCCTTCTTTCTCCTGTACAATATGTGGGCTTCAAAATCAGGGACTTCCAATCTACACTTTGTAATCTCTTAAGCTGATTCTTATCTCCATTTCTCCTGTGATGCCAAGCACAAGTGTTATGGTTTCAAATATGCCCATCCCATTGGTGATATTTACTGACTAGTAAATGAAAGGGCCATTCTTTGACTTTTTTTGGCCAAGTAATGAATTGAGGCACATTTTTTAACTCCTCAAGAGAAGGATGCATGGAAATTGTCTGTTAGGGTTTATTCTTGGCCTTTGTCCTGCCTAGTAGTAAACAGAGAGTGCTAGCTGGACAGAGGCACAGCTGTTCCAGGGATTACTTTAAAGGCACAGAATATGAATGACAACCCGTTTGGCACTGGCTGACACAATGGTGTAAGTTAGTCGCTTGTTCCTCATTTATTTGTCTGCTGTTTTATTGCCTTGCATTTAAATTGCAAGTTCAGTGGAGTCCAGATTTTCTTTGAATGATTATACATTGCCTAATTTAGTGAGATTTCAGTACATGACTGAGACTCCAACTTGCCTTGATGATAATAAATTAGAATGCTTATTTAGTGCAAGGATTGCTAAGTACCTTTTTGGTCCATTTATCAGCACCCAGCAGAATTTCAGGTTATGTTCTAGTGTCCTCTGACATGCTTGCATTCTCTCATAGAGAGCTGCAGGTTGCCTCCATGAGCCTAGATGCCTGTTTTCACTACATACTGATTTGTTGCTAATCAGCTAAATTACCCTTTTATTTGCCCGTTTGGTTTTCTTATCGGGTATCAAAATGATTCGTGTATGTATACTATGTATATTACTATGTTTATAAATATTGTGAAACTCTTTCTTTCATTTTTTTCAGACTTTATAGCCTTTTTCCTCCTTTGGGTTGGTGTCTTTTCAGTTTGTTTTTGGTTACTTTGTTTTTGTGGGCTTTTTTTCAAATGGCATTATGGGGAACTTCGTTAATTTGTTTGTTTTACTGATGGAGCCACTGCTAAAAGATACAACAAGGTGATATTTGTGTGCTTTGGACCTTTCTGCTCTTTTCATTTTTTTACCCTCACCCCTGCATTTTTAAGACCTTAATATAATTATTCTGATAACTGAGCAGGTTTGTTTTCTGGTCCAAGTAAAAGACTCTTCTAAGGTTTTAGTTCAAAGGGAGACAGGTGTGTTGTTTTGCCATTCAGATTGAAAGTATATAAGGACAGGGCAGGGTTTTACAGTTCTATTTTCAGTTTAATAGGTGTTTTTGTCTTTCCTGCCAAAGTTTGCTGTGAGAATACAAAGTCTTCAAGCACAACGTGCCAAGTGCAACATGAAACTGATTATTGATTGGCTAGGGCGTGTAGTGGACAGCCAGGACCTACCTGCTGCTGGTCCAACGTGCTGTCAGTTCACCCCTCCCTCTGTAGATACCCAGCTGCTCTAGATGTTGAGAGCTGAATTTGTTACATTTTTAGGTATTCCAGCACTTTAACTCTCTGCATTTGTACATGTCTAACATCTTAAAAATACCTCTCTCTTATGCACGTTCCTTATCGCATACCCTTGACTGACTGTATATGAAGAGCTTTCCAATTGCTAAACAGCTTCAAATTGTTTTTGGTAAGAATGGAAATCTTGGAAATACTGTGATGCTATGCAGTAAATGCATGCTCACATCAGTATTGTTTTATATCCTCAATATTAAATATTTTATTACACATTTTTTAAGCCATGAGGGAACTCCTAATAAAACATTTTATTTAGAACAATTTCTTTTTACATTTTCTTCCTCTCTGTAAATATGATCTTTTCTATTTTAAAAAAGAAAATATCAGCATTCTTTACTTTGTGACCTGTAAAGGTCTTTGCTGTACCTTATGTGCAAACTGGACCGAGTCTAACTTGCTCCATTGAGCAAGTTGAGAAATATATATGTGTTGTATGGTTCATTTGGGCCGTAAATACCACGGGATTATTTGCAATTTTCAATTGTAGATCTGCAGAAAATTTAAGGATGAATTTAAATTTCATTACACAGAGGTTCTGATTGCATATCAAGTTCTAGTTTAATACACATGATAAGTCACTCTCCCTCTATTTTACATTCCTTGACTACCTCTCAGGCATGTGTAAGGCAAGACAAAATGTTTTTAGATGTGTAGCAACATGTACACATTAATTTCTAGAATTTAAAGTTCCAGTATTTTTAACCTAGCCCTCAATTTTGTAATTCTTTCCTCTGCAATATGAGCTCCAATTCTAGTTAGCTATTCTCAAAATGATTGTTGGAAAAAAAAAAAAGTTCTATTTAAAGTAACTTGTCATGTTATTTTACCAGTTTTCTAAGGAACCCAAGTTCTCAGTATGTTTTAGAATTTTCATGGAATAGGTTTGTGTAGACTTTAGGGCACAGACTTCTTTTTTCCTCTGAAATTCTGTGGGTGCTCTAGATCTGCTTAAGAGTTGTCAGTCGCAGAGTAGAAGTCACTTACTGAATCAGATGTGAGCTTTGAAATTTACTTCTTGTAGTAATGTCAGTGTATATGTTTAAATGGTTGGCTTGTTATTAATTTTGTTGTTTTAGTGAAAACATAGGTACCTTTTCACTGGAAATGTAAACTCAAATATAAATGTAACTTGCTATAAATTCAAAAGAACAATTTGTAAAACTTTGCTGGCTTCAATGAAGTTTATTAACTAAATAGCATAAAACAGTTAATAAATAGAAATGATCTAAAAATATAAAATTACATTAAAGTTTAATATAGTTGCATTCTAGAAGTAGGTAAATATTTCTGCATTTTTATGCTATGCTATTAAAATAATTAGGTTCTAAGAATTTATTTTCCCCTCTTGCTCAGAGAAAACAAAAACTCCAGATATGGCCCTTTTGAAACCATAAGGCCACATGTTCTTAAACCGTTAAAATTGTGCTTAATGAGCCACTAGATGGAGCAGTCAAATCTCACTTTTTTTTATCAGCCTCTGTGCAAAACAGTTTCTCTCAGCACAGAGAGAATCTGGAAATGCAGGCACACTTTACTACTGGAACTAGGAATTTAAAAACTTTTTTCAGATTTTATCTGCATGTGCATTTTTTTCCATAGGCAGATTTACATTGTCCGTTAGTGTTACAAATGATAAATGGGACGTGTTCTGCATATGGAAATTACACTGACACAAATAGCTCTATAGAAACAGTTATTCATTTCTTGAATTGAGTCCTATTCTCAGGGAAGAACACCACAAAACACAACAAGGAAAAGGGACTCTTGTTTGAGGATCACGAGCCAGATTTTCAAAATTTCAGAAGTTCAGAGTTACACATTTACACATGACTCTCTATGTTTGTGCTTAAGGAATCTTGGTGAAGCTGCATATTCTCTTCCTACTTTCCCACAGTATCCTTCCAACCTAATTTCCTAATGCATTAGAAACACTTGTTTAATGAGACTGCATTAACTGCTTCAGGAATGCTGCAGTCAAGTGGGTTCAGGAACAAAAATAAAATATACGATAACATATAAGAAAATGTTTTCATATTCTTGTTTTGCTGTCATTTCATAGCACTAAGATAAGATTTTTCTGGGAGGTGTACAAGTTTCTGAATATGTATGTATATATGAAGTAGAATGTTTTTGTGCTATTAGAAGGCACTTCAGTGAGTCTGTTCCACTTAAATACTTCAGGGATCATGATATATAGTTAACAGGGCATTATCCTAGAGGCAGGGAATAGAGCTATGCTTGAATATGCAATCCTGCAGATTTTTATTATTTGCCTTTGTCTTGTCTTTGAAAGTCAGAATGTTCAGCATTAAAGATCATCAGCAGGTGTCACAAGAGAGGAAATACCATTCTGAAGCAGCTAGATATAGTCCTTGGAGTTCCTCAGCCCTGCTCCCACTTCTGGGGTGGGAATTTCAGATCCTGGCACTGCTGTCCTGTCAGTTCTGGGTAGGAGTGACACACAGCTTTGCAGAGCAGGAAGCTCATGCTGTGCAAAGCAATGCTCCCCAGGTGACTCTCTTTAACCTGCCTGCTCTTTATACAGTTCTCTGTTGAAATGGAGATGAGCAAAAACTTCTGCTCTGGCAGTGAATGCCAACCAGTGCCATGAGCTGAAGGCTAGTGATAACCACATTTCTTTCAACTCTGCAAAGCCTTGAGTCATTCAGAAATGTAATGCCAGCTCTTGCCTGTCATGCTCCAGCGTTCGACCACAGCAAATTAGTGTAAGTTTAAATCAAAACACATGGTATGCCAAGGAATTTTGTATTCTCTACAGGCTCAGATTTTACTTAAAATATAGTATAAAAGTGACTTGCACTTACAGATAAAATAGGACCTTACAAAGGAACTCAGAAATCCAATTTTAAATAGATGCAGGTTCTCAAAACTTTCTGGTGCTTACTGTTTCTGCCAATTTTTGTGTAGCATGCTGAACCTTATCAGTGTACCCAGGTAGGTTCAGTTATCTCCCATGGGAGAGGCATTATGGATTTGCCAGCTGGGGAGTTGTCACTCTCTTTAAGCAGACAATGTCTGGGGAAGAGCAAAACAGTCCCCTGTGAATGGAACTGAATGTTTAGAAATAAATCCAGTTGTCCAGCTGCTGGCTCTTTTCCACAGAAAGGTTGCACTGAAATCAGTTATAAAACAATTTGGTTAAACTGTTCCTATTACCAAGTTTTAAATATCACTACTAAGGAAGTCTGGGGGAATGACTATTCCTACAAGCCACTGAAACACTTAGGAAGACAATTTTTCCTGTGAGCAGTTGTTTTTTTGTTAAACAAATTTACCACTTACATTTTAACTTCTCTTAAAATATATCCTTAAAAACTACAATATGTCAGTATTGTTTCCCTTAAAAAGAAAGCTGCAGTAACAAATATTAACTTTGGGCATGTTGCCATCATAACATCACATAGCTGTACTATTGTGGACATAGTCTTACTTTGCCCTAGAAAATTTCTATAAAGACTGGGAGTAAATTTTCTGACAATGCTTAAACAACGTGGTCACCATTAAACCCTGCATTTAGACGTGTGGTTTTATTAAATTATTAGTAATTATTTAGTTTTATTTGTGTGGATGGTATATAACATTTTAAAGTAATAGAAAATGCTGCTTAATAGAGGCTCCTTTTGGGATGGTCAGTACATATAGTACTGCAGCTTTAACTTCTGGGTTTTTGTTGCAGCAGACTTCTTGTTACAGGTAGAAATGAGCCAAGACACAGACTCTCATTCAAGAACGTGAAAAGGGTACCAGTTTATTCTTCTTTACAGCTTTGCCATCCTGACTGACTACAGCAAGCTCTTACTGCAGGGTCCAGCTGCAGACTCTGACTGCTGGCTATTTCCTGCTGGACTGTGACTGCAAGCATTGGTTTGCAGACTCTGAACAGAGGCTTTCACCCAGCTCAGCTGTGACTGCAGGCTCCAACAGCAGCCTCTGACTCCATCAGGCCCAGACTGACCTCACAGCAGATCTTCTACTGAAGCAACTCTCTTCCTTATTTTCTTCTTGTCTCTCTGGATCACTCCTTCTTCCTTAAGGCTTCTCTACCTCCAAACTTGCACTTAAGTACCCAACCCACCCCTTTTATCACATTTATCTTTATTAGTCACAGCTGCAACCTGTTAAGTGCAAGGCTGTTCCTCTTCTTTGGGAATTAAGATGACTGTGACTTATCAGGGGTAAGGTCACCTGTAATCTCTTCTTTTACACCTACAGGTTTAAACCTGACATTCTTTAGAATTAATGGGAGGAATCTGAATTGTAGAATGATTCAGAAATTAAATCGTCTACATCCAGTTAGGTAGTAGAGAAAAGGAAAGAATGTGAGTTACACGGTCAAAATTTTCCTGAAATACAGAAACAGAATAAAATAGTAACACACAAGTGTCTATCACCCATGGCTGTATGACCTTTCAATCACAACCTATACAGTAATTAGTTGGGAAAATGTGTAGTCTTTTGATTTTCACTTTGTAATGGGGATAGAGAGTATTTGAAGGGGGAAAAAATAGTTGTTTTAAGGAATTTTGGTAAGATTATGTGGCTGAATTAAATAAGTTGTAATGACATTGTGACCTTAGGTTGATTCTCCTACTTTGATGTAGCCTGGGTTTGAATGGAATGCATTTTGCTTGATTTCTCTTTTGTCAGGAAAACTCAAGTGCAGGTGGATGCCTGCAGCCTCTTCTTACAGGCTGAATGGATTGCAGCAGTTTGGTTCTGTCAGTTCAAGCCTGTACTTGAACATGGCTATCAGAGGTGGTGCTGGCATACCAACCCTTCAACCCAGCTCATCCTGCATCAGGCAGGGAAGGGACTTTGAATATGGGTCTTCCACATCCACTGTGCTGTGGGGTGTGGGAGCTGGGGGAAATCTGGCTCTGTCGAGACAGTAACACAACTAGAAACAGTAGTCAAAGTTAGGGACAAAAATAGTATTTTGATGCCATTGATTAGTAAATTGAAAAGTCAGTGCCAGTGATTGGTCACCATTTAACTGAAAACATCTGGCTTTGGTTATCAATTGGATAACTGAGCAAATTGCTTGAATTAGGGTTTGTTTGCACCTTTGGGTATAAAATAAAGTTATCCAGCAGATCTTTTATAGATATTATAAGTTACTTACTGCCCTTATTATGAAGAAAAATACTCCACAAAATCTTCTTACACACAGAGGTCAATTCATCATCCTATGATGCCAGAGGAAATTCAGAAATCTGTACATCTGACAGTGGCTGCACTGTTAGATATGCACTGATGTTTTCTCTTGATAGTCAGTAGATCCTCCTCAGTCAAGTCCAGTTATCAAAATGATCTATCTGAAGAGTTGTTGACTTTTTTTAGTAGATAAGGTAACTAAGATAAATGCATTGCAAAGTTACTGAATCATGAAGGTTGGATGGCAAAGATCTCAGCCACTGCACCTATGGGATTGAAGGCCCAACCTAGGTTTTCTAGGGTGGGTGTTCATTTTGTCTCTTTCCAGTTTCACTGTCACAATCATCTTCCTCAGAGGAGTCAAGAACAATCGAGTCAATCACAGGCGGAGGAAGAGGAAATGAAACATCAGTGGCAGAACAGTACTAAACAATTGACAGTGGAACTTGGAATGCTGGCTACAAAAGCAATGAATAGCAGAGTGTTTCTTTGCTGGCTCTTTCAGACCTGTGTGTTTGAAGGAGTTCCTATCACTTAGTTATACAGAAATGCTCTTCTGTCTTCCAGTCTGCTGCAAAATGATGGGTGATGTTCTGTAGAACTCCCCTAGGGGACCTTTAGAAACAAGGTGGCCAAGCCTTTATTCTGGGATGCCAGTGGGAAGCACACCACAGCCTGCTCCCAAATGTGTGCTCTTACATGGTGTTATTCAGACGGATGCCAAGTTACTTCACTTTCACTTTGAATTGATTAGCTTGGAACAAGACTTGAATTGAAAGCTATGGAGCAACAACAGCATGACATAAAAGACCAAACTTATTAGCTTCAGCATATTATTCTGTTGATGAGACAACCTAATTTCTGCTTTGGTGCTTTTTAAATATTTTGTTATCTGGCTAGGAATATAAACAGAATATGCTCATGCCTGAAAGGAAAGGAACTTTGATGAGCTCTACCAAGTTTGATGTGTGTTTAAGGAATGTTTAATTTAATGTTAAGACATTCCTTTAAGGAGCTATATGTCTTTTTCGCCAGAGGTTCTTAACCTCTTGGTTTTTTCAGTATTTGTGAAAAATTTCACAATTGCTATGCCAATCTGTTACCCTTTCTTCAGAAGTGTGTGAATATATGTATTTGTGTATTTATGTATAGACATCTTTCTCTGGTGAATGGTCAAACATTCTCTTTGCAAATTGTAACTATTTTGCCAAAGAATGCGAAAAAGAGACTGAAAAACGTTCAGTCTCTTCACTGGGCAATCCCTTACTGAAGAGAAGATGTACTTTTGCTGCAAGGGTTTTAATTAGCTCAGTCTTAGCTAAACACTGCACTTAAGCCTATCAGAAGCAACTATGTTTTTTCTAATGAGTTTAATTCTGGATGCCAAGCCAAAGACTACTTCAAGTTTTCTATGATCTCCGTAGAGCTTTTTGTGGTCTGGAGTGCTTCTAGCAGAGCAAAGGAAAGCCTTGTTTCTTCCCCATGCATCTTTGTTCTAGTCCTTTTTAATGTGTCTAACATTTTACCACCAGTCAAACTCCAGTCCTTTGTCCATCACTTGCGTCAGACAGGTCAGTTTTCCACTGTCTTAGGTTTGAGTTGCCAATTTAAATAAACTTATTTCTTTCTGTTGTGAGACAGAACCAGGAGCAAAAGAGCAAGGCAGGCTTAAACTTGAAAAAAGTATAGAAGAAAATTTATTAACTACACAAACAAAAGGGGGGAAAGGGAGAAAAAAAACCCCAAAACAATTCAGAATAAGATTTTCCAGATTGCTCCTTCCCTCCCTCTCCCAATCTTCATAACAACAAAACAAGCATATAACAAATACTTCAGTCAGTGCCCAATTTAGTCTTTCTCTGTTCACTTCTGGAGAGAGAAAAGCCTCTTCTTGTTGAAGTTGTAGGGATGTTTCCCACAAGAACGGAAAAAAAAAGTTCTCTTGTGGTTTTATCTTTCACGATTTGCATTTGCCCGGGAATCTGCAACCGTGATGCTCCTCCCAATTCTACAGCCGTCCCAAGGTTGTAGATGTGGGTCATGTCTGTTCCATGGGGTATTACTTTTAAGAATGAAATGTCTGACAACAACGATTCTCTCTGTCTCCTTTTTATCTGCTCAGGCTTCATCTTCAGAAAACTGAAATCCCCTTCTTTTCTCAGGGCAGAAATTCTCAACACAGGTGTTTTTTAGTCAAATCATCTCCTAAAAAGGAACATTTCCATCCCCCCATGTCTCTTTCCGTGGTTTATAGGAATATTCAGTACATCAGTTCATTCCTACAATTTCCCAAAAAGATTTTCAGCCCTTTCAGCATCTTCTCATTCTCCTTCCATCTAAAAAAAACTTAGCTCGTACATCACTGACTTCAGAAATCTTCTCATTCCCTTTCATATTCAAAGGAAAGGCTGGAGGCTTTGCAAATCTTATCTGAACACTAAAGAGTTAAAGTTTAACACAACTACCAAAGTTGGGCCAGGCTCAGGCCGTGCTGGGGGGGCAGCTGAGGTGTTAATCAGCCTTTGTGGGGCTGGGCTGCAGCCCCACACTGCTCATGGCCACCCGGACAGGCCCGGCCGGCAGCATAAAGAGTCAGCCTTCCCCCACGCCAGAGCAGCAGCCGGTGGAGGAAGAAGCCGTGAAGGTTTTATCACACAACTTTTCCTCCCACCGGCCATCGGGTTCCCCTCGTTGGCAAACGGGGCCCAAGCGGCCTCCGAGCCTCCCCCTCCCGCATGGGGGAGAGGGAGACTCGGGTCGGTGTTACCTGCTCAGCCGCCGGAAAGACAAAGAGGCCCAGTTCCGGATTATCTCCTTCAAAATGTGTGTGCACGGAGCGAACTGACTTTCTCCGATTGGCTGTTGCAGGTATCCCAAAAACCCCCCCACAGAGGAAACTCCCCCAGGAAGAACCTCTTCTGAGTTTCTTCCTCCCAAGTCAACCTATCACATCCACCCACTTCACAGTTCACCAGTCAATCCATAGCTCTCTGATTTGTCTGGAAGGATATTATGAGACACTTGTTTGGAAGCTGGGCTACACTTACATTAAACAGTATCTGCTGCTATCCCCTTGCCTACAGATCCAGCAACCATACTGGGCAGGCAAGATTTGCCCTAGGTAAAGCCATGCAGATGGTTCCCATCCACCTTCTTGGCCTTCATGTGCTCAGGACTGCATTCTAGAAGGATTTGTTCCCTAACCATCTCAGTATGTAGGTTCCCAGGTCCTTTTCTTGCCCTGCTCTTA
This sequence comes from Acridotheres tristis, assembly GCA_037013685.1. NCBI lineage: Eukaryota > Metazoa > Chordata > Aves > Passeriformes > Sturnidae > Acridotheres > Acridotheres tristis. Next base: position 82,832,323 of record CM072887.1, on the reverse strand, counting down.
GAGGTGTGTTATGTGGCTTGTCTAGTCACTATTCATCTGCCACAATAGCCAGGACCTTTTGAAGCAGATCAGACAGGGCTACAGTGCAAAATGTCGTATACAATACCTAATATTGTATCTAAGACTCCTGCAATTGTATTAGAATATCTTCCCCACTGCAACTTGGCTTTGAGAACTGGAGACGAGCAGATCTTTTTTGTTGTTTCTCTGATTTTCTAATTCAAATTCCAACTTTAGGCACAGAGGTTTCTTTACTTGAATTTCTCTTTTTGTGCTACAGAATTAAGCTTAGGCATTCTCTGACTTTCCTCTTTCCAAAAAGTGTGGTAAAACTTTTGGTTTAGAGGACAGTTGCATTTCCACCCAGGCGTAGAACTAAACAGTATGTTTAATGCTTGGAATTTGTTCACTTAAAACTTGAATAATGGTAGAGTTGTGTGGGATTGAATAATCTCATGCTTTTCTAATGGTCTTAAAAATTTCTGTAACAGATTAAGATCTAGACCAACTATTAGCAGGAAGGTTAAGAAGGGCTAAAATATGATGGTCAATATCTAACTATCAGATGTGTAAGGTAACATGCCTCAGAAGATAGTGGCAATAAAATCATTTGCATGGGTAAAAACCTGCAGAGATTACAAAGGCAATGCTATCTTCTGCAAAGTTTGAAAGTATGTTATAACTTAATTATATATTTTTAGTAGGAAAATGGAATGATGTCCAGTTTTACAGTTGGTTTCCAAGTGCTTTGATACTATTAATGGATGTAAAAGTAAATGGACCAACTATTAGTACTTTATTCTTAAGCTGTCAGATGAGCCTTTGGGGCAGCCAGAAAGGCTCAATGAGTCTGGGGCTGGGAGGAATAAAATCCACCCTTAGGGATGAGTAATGGATCCTGGAGTTGGTGGTTCTGTTCTTTTCTGTAAAACTCCCTTTCTGACCTCAGAACATTCTTCTGTTGCTCCTCTCGTCCCTTATTTTCAGCAAATACTTGCAGATACCTCTACCATCTGAAGTTGTTTGGCTGGGATTCTTAGGCAGAACTTGGGCAGAACTCATGGCTGGGGATAGCAGTAAAATGGGCATTGAGAACTACCTGCTGGAGGAGAGGGAGGAGTTATCACGTAGGGGAGTGGGAGACAGTGAGAGCTTTAACAACACCATGAGGCTGCGGTTTAACAAACAACCTTTCTAAATGTGTTTGGGAAAACTGTTCATTATTTTTTTCACAGACACATGTATGCTATGGGAATGACAGGAACTCTTGAAATAAGTCAGAAAACAAGCCCTTTATAATACAGTCTCATTTACAAATTCTGAGGTTCTAGCAAGCAAGAATTTTCCATCTATTGATTTGCATTGTGACAAAATCTCCTGCCTTATTTAGTTTGTGCAGTCAGGTGGGGTGAGGTGTATGTTCAGGACCCAGGTGTGCTGCTCTGAAAGTAATGCAAAGCCCTCAGTGCCTGCCCTGGCAAAAGAGAGGTCATCCATCCTTCAAGGAGTAATGCAGAAGGCTCAGGGGATGTACTGTGGAGGCATCAGGCATTTGGCATACTCGGCCGTTTGTTTCTTTTGCAAGAAATGTTTCTGGCTTTAGAAGAAAGCTGGGTCTATGTTCCTCAGTCAGTAGTAGATGATCACTGTCTCTTGAAATATATAAAGACTGGACACTGTTGTCCTCCAAAAAAACATCTCCTAACAAGGGCATGCCTGTGAATAAAGCAGAGTTAGACAGTTGTATGTTCCTCATGCTGACACAGTGCTACTGGGGACACTTAGTCAGCAGTGACCAGGGATATTCTGTGGCTTTTGCTGTTGACTGACATGTGGGAGTGTGAAAGAGAGTGTTCAGTACCTTGGGCTTGATCCAGAATTAGAAGGAAACAACTTCATTGAAAATGTATTTTCATTATTACTAATAGATCCATATCTTGTTAAGTATGAAGGAGCCGTAACCTCTCATTAGCTTTACTATTTATATTTTATCCCTTCTAAGCTTCTCTTTGTTTGCTTTGCTTTCTCACATTTTAGTTCTAAACAGCAGGGTTTTTGTCTTTTGGACATCCTGCATTGTATTTTGAAAGTCCTGCAGTATGTAGATAGGCTGCAGAAAACCATCTATTTGTACAGAGGAAGGCTATCTCTGCCACAGAAATAATTTTATTGTTGTATCATTTGGATACCATTACAGGAGATTAAATTCTTCAGTAAATTCTATTAGCTATAATTCTCTAATCATCCGGCTTTTGCAAATACAAGTTCTGCTTTTCTGTTTTATCTTGAACATGTAATTTGGAATACAAGATGTTATTTCCTGGGAGTTTTTATTTGGAGTACATTTTTCTTATATAAAATGATGTTTCCATGCACACGTCTGTTATATATGAAAATAATTAAATTATCCTATTAATTTGTAAAAAGTGGTATCAAGGGCTGTTAGTGTTTTCAGTGTGCTGGAAGTAAATCTGCAGCTCAGGATGTTTTATATAAATTTAAAAAGCCACATTTCCTAAACAAAATTGCTTCATCTATGCAGTTGATTAAACTTGTTCAGTGCACCACTGCTGAATATAAATAATAACTGCAGCAGTAGTATTGATTACTTGGGTGCCTGAGCTTGTGTCTACTCTTGGCTTAAAACCACTAAGAAACTTCTTTCGTGTTCTATCCGGAGAGGACTGAGCTTTCCCCCCTCCCTCATCTTTTTTTCCTGAGGATGGTTGATTCTGGATTCCTAAAATCATTAACTCTTTCTAAAGACTGAAACTCCCTGTCATTGCAGCGACCGTGTAGGAACTAATGCAGTAATCGATGCTTGCACTACACTGCAGAGATCTGTTCTGATGACAGGAGCTCTCGTTAGCCCTGCCTGGTGTCACCGGTGCTCAGTGCTTGACACTGCAGAATAATTTGGCTTAGGATCAGGACGCAAGGACCTCATGACTTCTTTTCTATCCTCTCCTTCACACTGAAGTGGATTTTTGCTGGCATTACGGTTTTGCTACAGTTGCAGGCTGGATTCAGCAACCTACTAGATGCCAGTTGTGCTTTAAGCATTCTCTTGCTGGAGCTGCTATGTTTGCTGGGTTTCTTCAGTTTCTGCTCCATACGTTGCATTCAGGGACAGGTAAATAAAGAGCTATATAGTGCTGAGGTTTTAATTGTATTTTTTTATTTCTTATTTTTAAGCAAAATTATATCCTTTTATGAACAGATGTGTTTAACTGTGCAGTTTTAGTGGTGATGTTGTATCTTCTGAATGTTAAAATGTTAATTGTAGCATATATTCAGCTTAAAGAGGAAATAAAGAACCATTTTGCCTTTAAGTCTGTGTTTCAGTTATGTTTATATTTTGAAAGCTCATGTGTTAAATATAATTTTACAGTAGTTATGCTATATGGAATGAGCTTTTAAACAAAAATCTGTATTTTGAAAGTGCACCTCAAAATAGAAACGTGTTTCTGAAAAGTAATAATAATACTCCTATTGCATGATGACTTCTGCATTTTGGAGAACTCAAGGATAAAGCATTTAGAAATTTACTTCATCAACAAACTCATGTACATAGAATAAAAATATGTTTATTTAGCATAAGATGAAGTTATGATTGTAATAATATATGGGTTATAATAAATGTACAGTTCTGATTATTTTGTACATTATTTCTACCTGATCATATTGATGCATTGCACTTTCTGCCCAGGGAAGGACATCAGCTTCCCCCTTCTGTATTTGAAATAAGGTACTCAGCTAAATCACTGAAGGATCACAGGGGAAAGTGAGAGGAAGAATTCACCATTGCAAGTTCCTTGGGGATTATGCAGTGTGTTGAGAATAATGAATACCTTTAAAATCCTATATCTAAGTAGCTGATAACACTGTCTATAAAAATTGATTTTGAAAATTATGTTTTTCACTGGAATAATGAATCCTAAAGATATGTGATAGAATAAGTCATGAAAGAGGTTTTATCCTCTTGGAAATAATGTTTTAGATACTACATTTTAAGACATATATATTAGAAATCTATTTAATTTCAACAGAGTTTAGAGGAGAATTAGAGTTTCTGAGGGAAGAATATTGAGGGATGCATTGGAGAAAATGTGATTTAATAGCAGTCAAAACAGAGATGGAACAGAAATAGCAGCAGGAATATCAGGAAGACAAAATGCTGAGGTTGGGAGAGACAATGGTCAGCCTTTGCTCTGCATGGAGTTTCAAGGATAAGACTGGAGAACACCTTTGGCTAAGGTCAAAGCCTTGCACTCCCTCGCGCTTAATAAGTTGTTTATAGATTACATAAAGAAGCTAAATCCCTGTTTCTTCTTCAAGCTATTCACTGTGTAGATGGCTGCAAACTGCATTCCAGAGGTCTCTTGCACACATTGGCAAACGTAGGCGAAGAAAGTGAAATTTGGGGTTGAGAAATACAGAGCAGTGCCACCCTGTGTTGTGGTGATTCAAGGCTGTGCTGTGGGCAATGGACAAACAGCAGCATGTCTCCAGCCTTTGGACTAGCATGGACCTGGGAGATCTAAAAGATGCTTTAAAATCACACCGAGCCTCACACCCCCTGACTGTAGAGATATAATGGACTATTAATCCAGGCCATCTACAGCTCTCTGTCCATTAAACTTATATCATCTCTCCCCCATAATGACACATCAGTATCCTAAATATTCCTCTCTGAAAACTGAACTGTGTGCTGCAAGGACAGAACCTGAGAGCATGAGCTTTCATCAAGGTCAGCTCTTATGTCAGGGTATTGGTTAAGTGCAAGGCTGCCCAAAAGACAAACCATGATGGGCAATAAAACAAAACAAAGTCCCCGAAACTAACAACAAAGCCTGAAGTTCCTCACCTGTCTGACCTTTGGAGGTATTTTTGTAGCAAAAGTAGGAAAGGCACTGGAGTCTTGGTCTCTGGCCAGCCCTGTAACTTGCAAAGGGCAAGGATAGTGGTTTTCCTACAGCAGGCAGGCTTGTATGCCATCCTCTCCTGTTACCATTGAGATCAGTTATATCCTCCTCCTCATCATCTGCACTGCCAGTTCTCAACTGGTGGATTCCTCCCTGTTTCTACACTTGTTTATCCTGGGCTGAGTGTGGAGCCATTTCCTTGTCTACTCTGAGCCTGATCCTCTATTTCCAGTGTTCTAGTTTGTCAGGATAGCTTTGAAGTCTGGTTCTGGCCTCCTATAAAAAGCCACTCCTTTGTCCTTGGGGTCAAGTCACTCACAAGTCAAATATGTTTCCGTTTTATTACATAGAACAGTAGTATGAGTGAACCAGGTTACAGAACCAGCTTAATTAATACTTGGGGGATATTTATTACCAATTTTAGCTGACTATGGTTAGAATATATTTCAAATATTATTTTCTAAATAGGTTTTCGCCTTATGCTGGGCACTTTTTCTGGTGTGGCTCTTAACATGGCATGCTCATAAACAAAACTCCTGCTCAACTGAATGTATTTTACATCTCCTGATAGAACCAAATGGTATCAGATTCTTTACATAGTATTCTAGATTGGCAACTACTTGGTACTAGATACTAAGTGGTAGGGACTAAATAGTTGCAGAATTATCTCGGTTGTTTTTGCATACATCGCTGTTTGCATTATATTTTGTGTTTCTAATTTTGTCTTGTGTGCTTCCTGGTACTCGACCACTGTAAGTTACACACTCAAAGGGAACTTTCCATTGATTCTTCCAGAAAATGAAACATTTATGATTTAGTTGGTCAGTCTTTGACTGCATTTCTCCCTCTTCTGAATTGGCCTGGTTGTGCTTCTAATGTTGGTATTATTTCTTAAATGCTTCCATGATTGCTAGACTCCTTTTGCTATTGTGGCTGCTTCCTTGTTTTCTCTAAGTTTGGAGTGTTTTGCTTTGGTTATTTGGCAATGGGATTTTTTGTTTTGTTTTTGGGTTTTTTTGGTAGGAAAGTTTTTGACTTTTTTTCTGCTCGGTTTCATTCCCTTTTTGAAGATCATGAAGTTTATTAATGTTCACATTCTTAACTACTTCCTCTCTACTAGTGGGAAGCAAAGCTCCAAAGATCCTTTGCTCATTGTTTTATTAGTGTCAGCGATCTCTCAGAGTGCACTCCAAAGATTCTCCCTGCATTATTCCCCTCTGAACTAGAGAAACAAAATCTCTCATTATCTTCTAATGCAGCATCATTGAGGATATTAATGAATGATAATTAAAAAACCCAAAACAAACAGAAACAATAAAAACAAAGAAAAACACACAAAAAAGACCAAATCAACAAAAAGCAAAACAAAACAAAACAACAAAAAAACACCCCAACAAATCCTCACGAGACTTAATTGTCCTAATTTGACTGGAATTTGTCCTTAATTGTCTGGAATATTACCCCATCATGGTACTGCTGAAGTGCTTTTCTCTTTAATTAGAGAGTTTCATCTGCTGTATTTCCTTCTATAGTCCTGAAGCTCAGAACAACCAATAGCCTTCTTTTTTCCCATTCTCAGACGTTCTTTTCATTAGATTATTAATTATCTTCCCCAGTTTTCTTTAAGATGAAATTATGAATAACAAGATTATGAAATATAATTATAGTCACTTCTCAAGTATCTTGTGCAGGTTTGCATGGTGGACTCTGTGTGTCTATGTTGGACAAAGGTCACTGCCTTTCTCCCTTTCCCTGGTCCTGTGGATGATGAGAAGCTTTGCTTTCATTTTCTGTTGTTTCTATCAGCATGCCTATAAACACTGTGTGTTTTCTTCTGTATCTGAGCAGAAATGCCTTTCTTCTTTCCACACAGAGGTAGAAAATGTGTGTTCAAGTAAGTTTCTCTGGGCATTGCCTGTTTCTGTACCTTATTTGCAGTGTGTACTACCAGGGCACTGATGCCTTCCTGGGTGTCGTATCCATGAGACTTCTAATGTGTGAGCTGCTGCTTTACAGCCTTTCAGACGTTTTCTTTCCAGTTTTCTTCATTCTTGTTAAAACTTCTAGCTATTGGCAGTATAGAAACAACCTAGGATTCGAAGAGAGTTATTTTCAGCTTTGATTTTTGATGATAAATTGTTAATAAATCAGTTTTTAGCAAATACTAAAGTGAAAAACTTTTTCAGGTTTTAAAAACTCTGAGGAAAAATACCAAAGAAGACCAAAATGGAAGTATTACCTTTTTTTGCAGTCAACACCTACTCAATTGTTTTAATGTGCACAGGAGATAGGGAAAAACATCTAAGCCAATGCACAGGGGAAAATAAAATGTTATGCTGAAGAACAGTGTGCTGTGTTTGAAGTGCTGGGAATTCTTTCAGAACAGCAGAAAAAATATTAAGAGCTTGTCAGGCCTCTAGTGTACTGGGTAGCTATGTGTACATATGTTTCCAAAATTATGAGACCATGTGACTTTTTGAGATAACTTGCTATACATTTTTCAGATTTCATTATATACTGAACAAAAATATTATTAAGAAATCATGTCAAAACTGAAAGTGTTAATTATATGAAAAAGGAACTCACTGAAACTGTTGACACAAGTTAGTGTCAATATTGAATTGGAATCAAATAGAAATAATAAATTTATTCAGAGAAGCTCTAAATTTCCTGAAGGACATCTCCTTCCATTCATCTAGAAAATTAGATTCCACTCAAGAGAGTGATCCCAGTCAGCAAAATCAGCGACAACAATTAGACAGCAAAATTTTCCTTAAATCTTTAAATGCCACAGTATCAAAATAAAAATGTTTGCCTGTTGATTTTAAGTTCCTGATGCTAACCATTTTTCTGGTATCTTCAAGAAAATATTTATAATGAACCTTTAAAATAACTTTCAGAATAATGGAAGTTCATGCATCTTGCTTAATACTTTACATCTCTAAGTCTGTCACACATTGTCATGACCCTACAGAATATGCTTTTGAGGACCATCCCTCTGTGAATCATACACATGCTTGGACTCACATGCTTGCAATAAGACTTACACATCCTCAGAATAGCACTTGAAGTGGTCTCTGAGATAAAAATAAGCATCTAGCTGGAAAGGGGTTGATGAACTTTTGAAGATGCTGGGTATTTGAGTGAAGTTACTAAATGTTGGCTCAGGGAGTTCATGAGAAGATTCCCTAGACATTCAGGAAACAGCTTTCTTGTTATGTCCCTTGTGTCCATGTTAAAAATTTCAGAAACATTCAAAATCCTCAATTTGTTTACTAGATAGCTTGTGACTTTTGACTTTAAGCTCCCATTGGCAAGATTGGTAACCCTTGCTTTCAGTAATTTATAAAGCCTTAAAACAACACTGAAATAATTCAGGCAAAAAGTCCATTTTGTGAAACACAGAAATGAGCCAGGTTGTTTTTGTGTTGTAAGGTCTTTTCCAAGTCTATCTTTTGAGCAGCCTTCATTCATCAATGAACACAAGTGCAATACTTCGTTATAAAAAAGTGTATGTCTAACCTGTACACCTAATTAAAATCAAATAACAGTCTATGACAAAAAAATTCTTTGTTAAATAAACACCTGGATAAGAAACTCATACTGTATTTTAAACAGGTTACAGAAAATTGTCTGTGGTTACTGCGCTGCAAAGAGAGAGAAAGGACAGCAACAAACACAGACCTCTTTGGGGAAAAAAGGCCAAATTTATTGTACGGACAGCCTGTATTTAAAATGTGTTACGTGCAGCTAAGACAGGACAGTAGTTCATTGGACAACTGGGACAAACATCCTTGGGACAGTACCTCAGGATGTATCCCACGGGAAAGACACGAGGTGTTAATCTTTATTATGAATTCCACTCTGTTTTTCACCATGTTATCACCCTGGGAGATTTCCTCCCTAACTGAGGCTGTAGTCAGCTTGTCAGCTTGGGAATGGACCTGAGAGTCAGGAGAAATCCAGGCCTGAAAAGAATTTCCAAGCTGGAGTTCCCTAGCTCTCTAAATGTGTGTGTCCACAATTGTCCTTATGCCTAGAAAAAAAAAGAATACATTCAAAAACTTTTTCATAATCAGCAACAGACAAATCTTTCCTTTAAAAAATAAAAAGTAATTACGAATTTGCAAACTCTTGTAAAGGAACAACTTTGCCTTGGTAACTAGGGAAAAGTCAAATGGATTTTCCTTTTCACTAGATTTTAGCTTAGTATTAGTGCCCTTAACTATCTGCATAGTATTTCATAAGTTCACTACTTCCTTGCCTAATTATTTCTGTATTTCTTGTTTGCAAATATCAATCAGCATCACTTTGTTCACAATATAACTACCACTTCAAAAAAGATTTTTAAACTAAAGGGTTTGTTTTAAAATAAAAAAGTGTTAATTTGTATGAGAAAGAGTCCTTGTCTTCTAAAATGTCCTTGTCTTCTAAATGCAATAACAAAGAATAACCATTTTTTTCAGTTTGTATTGAATAAGCCCAGGTTGTCAGTATCAAGCCTAATGCTTGATAAAAGCTGTGTAGACCCTTTCCCTACGATTTTTTTTGTTACTCAGAAATTTAATTAAGATACAGAGAAGTAATTTTCTATCTCATCATTAAGTGAAAATACCTAAATAAGTACTGAATTGAGGGATCAATTTAAGAGGCTAGTTCTAGTTTTGGGAGCTATGTACCACATCTGTATCTGAAATAGGAGTATTTTATATATATATAAATTGCCACTTCTAAGGCGTACAAGTCTTTATTTTGGAATCTTACAGCATGTTAATATTCAGTAGGAATAGGACATTTGCCAGCAGGGAACTAAAGTCCAGTGCAATTATATATTTCACTACGAAAGAAAATCTTAAATTTCACAGCCTTGTGGTGCATTCTTCCCACAAACTGCATGAGCCAGCCTGTCCTTGAACTGTAGGTGGTAAAATACAGATCTTGTCCTGCAAGGATTAAGTTCTTAACTGCAGACATCTGAAGTGAGTTGGTTTGAGACTATGAGATAATGAGCATTTTTTGTGAAGCTTTCTGTATAAATAGGCAAAAGGTAGCTTTTGAATTCTCTGCTTGCCACATTAATGCGAAGGCTGTTTGTCAAGGCAGGGTACTCACATATTCTCTTTATGTGGTTAGTTAGCACCTTGAACTAGTATGATTTTAGCATATGTTATTTATACACTGAATTATTTTTCTGATAAAATGATATAATGTTTTTTCCTGGATGTAGAGGTGCTTTCCTACTTAACAATAGGATGTACGACATCTGTAACATCAGCTCACCAGAGTGATTGTCCAAGCAGCCAGGGATCAGGTTAGGAAAGCAAAAGCCCTGATAGAATTAAATCTGGCTGGGGACATCAAGGGGAACAAGGAAAGTGGCTATAGGTGTGTCAGTAATAAAAGGAAGACTAGAGAAAATGTGGACTCTCTCTAGAAGGAAAGAGGAGGCCTGATCACCTTGGATATGGAGAAGACTGAGGTACTGGATTACTTTTTCCCTCAGTCCTCACTGAAAAGTGCTCCAGCCACACTGCCCAGGCTGCCACAGGCAAAGGCAGGAACTGGGAGATGAAGTGCCCACTGCAGCAGATCAGGTTTGAGAGCATCTAAGGAACATGGAGGTGAACAAGTCCATGGGGACTAATGAGAGGAGTCTGCCACTCCTGAAGAAACTGGTAGATGAAGTAGTTAAGCCACTGTCCATCATATTTGTGAAGTTATGGCAGTCCCACTGCCTGGAAAAGTGGAAACATAATCCTCATTTTTAAAAAGAGAAAATAGGAAGATGTTGGGAACTACAGGCCAGTCAGTCTGACTTTTGTGCCCAGCAAGATCATAGAGCAGATAATTCTGGAAACTGTGCTGAGGAAACTGGAAAATAAGTAGGTCAATGGTGACAGCTAACAGGGCTTCACTAAAGGCAAATAACACGTGACCAATTTAGTTGCCTTCTATAATGAGGTTACAGTATAAAAGAAGAGTGACATCAGCTACTTGATGTGCAAGGAATTTGACACTGGCATCCTTGCCTCTAAACTGGAGAGACATGGACTTGATCAACAGACCCCAAGTAAAGACTGGGTGAAGAATGAATTGAGAGCAGCCCTGAGGAGAAGGACTTGGGAGGTGTTGTTGGATGAAAAGCTCAGTGTGAGCTGGCAGCTTGTAGCTTGGAAAGCCAAATACATCCTGGGGCTGCCTCAAAAGCAGCATGGCCAGCAGGTTGAGGGAGGTGATTCTGTCCCTCTGCTCCACTGTGGTGAGATATCACATGGAGTGCTGCATCCAGCTCTGGGCTCCCAACATATGAAGGACATGGACCTGCTGGAGTTAGTCCAGAGAAGGCTATGAAGATGATCAGAGGATGGAAGCATTTCTCCTGTAGACAGGCTGAGAGAGTTAGAGTCATTTATCATGAAGAAGAAGAGCCTCTGGCAATACCTTGTAGCTCTTCACTACCTAAAGGAGAACTACATAAAGCCTGCAGAGGGGCTTTTTACAAGTGATTGTAGTGATAGGACACAGGAGAATGGCTTCAAACTGAAAAAGAGTCTATTTAGATAAGATCTTGACTGTGAATATGTGGTGAGGTGCTGGAACAGGTTGCCCAGAGAGGTTGCAGATGCCCCATCCCTGGCAGTGTTCAAAGCCAGGTTGGATGTGGTGAATGATCTTGTAAGGCTCTTTCCAATCCAAGATATTCTGTGATTCTGTGGGTTAATTAGAGAGACGTAGACTGACTATTCAGTTTGCAGAGTAATTTTAGATGTAGCCCTGAAAAATACTTGTCTAAGTGTCAGTTATCTGATAGAACTGCTGTATTAATTAGCAGCTACATGCTGCTAATGGTCAATTAAGTGCCTAACATGGGCTGACTGACTCTTATCATTAGATTCTGCTTCTTAAGTAACTCCTGCAAACCCAGTGCATATGGATTTGAGTGAATTGCTGAAGCACAGTCTTTGCTGAATATCAGTAGTCTCTGAATATGGTCTGGATGGACTTGGGAAAACATCTTGGGGTATTTTATCCCCAGTATTCAAGGCTCTTTGGAAATCGACATGACTGTTCATACACAATAACAGACCCTCTCATATTTTGTTCTTGTTTTGGCTTTGCAAGAGGGACAAGGCTGTTTTTTCCAGAACTTCTCAGCTTTACAGGGTCTTGCTTGAAATCACAGTACACCAGCATTAGCTTTTGGTATGGATAGTGCAAGAAGACAAATGGAAGACAACTTTTTTTCAAGAAAATGGATTATGGTGATATGACTTAGCTTTCTCTTTATTTTGAAAGCACACATAATGCAGATATAAAAAAAAGAGAATTTATTAAGTCTTTTACTCCCCATCTTTTACATCCCCATAATTTTGATAGCAGGTGGCAGAAGACATGGAAAAAGCTCAACACATTTGTGTCTTGCAAATTATTATTGTACCCATGTGCAAATGTAATTGAGCAGCAGCATTTTAATAGGAAAAACGTTTCCTTGCTGTTAGGATACAACTTTTGACTTTTTCCTTTAGTAAATAAGGCTTTACAAATATATACTCTGTTTTACTCAGTTGGTCTTAAGGGAATCATACATTAAAACTGCAAATGCATTTTTAATAACACGTTTTAGAAATACACCAGTAATACACAAAAAATAATGATACAGTATATGTATATTTTCATGGGGACTTATTATTTTTAAGTTGTTCATGTTTTTAAAGTGGTTTAAAAAGCATTTAAACGCAGTTTAGGCTTATAAAGGTATTATTTACTCCTTATGAAAGTAGTTTTTTCCTCTCCATAATGTCTTAAATTTTTCTTATTTTACTAGTTATTTTTAATGACTTTTACCAATGTAAGAGTGTTCCCTGTGTATAGGGATTTTTGTTTTCAGTTTTGGTGGGTGTTTTTTGGAGAAAATCTGAAATTTTGAAGCTGTATTCTTAGTAAGTTTTTGCATGTTATTTACTATTCTCAGATCTCTGTAATGCTGCTCCAGTGAAGTTATTTTGTGCAATTAAGCAAAGAGTGAGTTCTGGAGTATGGCAGTGCAAGAATGGCATAAATAGGCATTAGGCAAAGAAGCAGTAATGGCATAGGATGACCAAGGAGAAACTATTTTTAAAGTAATGACCTACAGAGGTCCCTAGTAGCAGTGTTGCTAGCATAAAATATTTTTAATGCCCATTTGGGGAGTTTTTTCATTTATATCTTAACTTTTATGTTCTATTTGATGAGTGTTTATGAATAGATTAACTAAAATTTTCCATTGTATAATCATTTTTACGGTTGTAAATTCCCCCAGACGTTTGTGTGCCAGTGGTCCGTATCATACTGAATTTTAATGGAAATTTTAAAATTAAGTAATTTTAAAAGAATGTGTACTTTTCTCTCCCCAGTTCACGTATTTTTGCAGCTTTTAAAGAATTCACCAGATGGTAGATTTACCACTTTCAGTGACCTTCAGTCAAGATGTTTGATTTGATAGCTACCTTTATAGCTTCTGAGCATATTATTCATGTTCCAGCTCAGTAGAGCTGCATTTGAAGTGCAGTTCCTGCTCTCAGCTTTGGAGAGCAGAGGGTGAGAGAATTGGTGTCGTGGCCAGCTGCTCTGGATGTAGCTGATGGAATGTAGGCTTGGAATTTAGCAAAGCATGAGACAGACAGAAAGGGGGGAAGGGACAGACACCTGAAAATTTAGATGGGGGAAGGAGAGTGCAGGAATGTAGCTTATCAAAGAGTTTGAGGTTAAAGAGGGATTAAAATACAGAACTTTAAGGAAGGACACCAAATCCAGAAGCAGAAGCAGACAGATGGATGATGGAAAAAAATGAGCAGGGAAAGAAAAGGCAGCAAAGGGTAGGTAGATGGTGAGAATAGGAAAATCCGCGAGACAAGATTTATGAGAGAATCTTGCTAGAGCAGGGAGTTGGTGGAGAAGGATGATAGGTGAATTAATTAAATGGTCATGGATCTGCAGTGACCAGGAGGAAGATCAGCAAGGAAACTATAGGAGCAAGAAGCTGAATCTAGGAAGGAAGAAGAGGAAAAGAAAGCAGGGAACAATGGGGATGAGCAGAAATGTTTTTGAGGAGTTGGGTGCATTCATCTGTGTACTGGAGCTGACATTTATTCCCTCCTGAACATTTCTCTATTGCTGAGCAAATAACTCTGAAACAAGAAGACAAATTGTGTTGTGTTTGGCCTGTGGCAGGCCAGCCCACACAGGAGATAGCTGATTTTTGGTGTTACTGTTGAGTCCATTTCTGAAATTTGGAGAGCTCTGTACCATAGTTTTGAGCTTACTGCCAGCACTGCAGGTGTCAGTGTAGTTTGTGGGTTTGCTGTTGTTCTTGTAATTTTGCAGTATATAAAGGCACAAGGAAGGATCCTAAAAATAAAACTGAAAGATCTTTAATGTGATTTAATGTGTTTTCCAAACCTGCAGAACTGCAGTAGCTAATGAAACCATAAACTGCCTCATGTGGTTATGCATATGATAGTAATATGCTGTTTAAAAATAAACTTGGGCATATGATCATGTAGATGGTAAGCTATTAAAGATTTTATGAGTTATAGAGAATATTACAACTTGTATTTCTTAATCAGCATCCAAGTATTTGTAGAGAAAGAATTTTTAAAAATCTCTGCATGTAAAGGTGTCTTCTCCCTTGTTTCAGCTTCTATTAGATCCCTACTCTTACTAGGACACAGGCGTCTAGCAGTAGTGTTACAGAGATCTGTTTTATAAAGTAGGATATTGAAAGCATATTGCCAGAAGTACCCTCCTTGTCCTGATAGGCTGATGGCTTCCAGACCACTGTAACTCTTGGTCTTTTTATGATATACACAGCATGTAAGTTTGTCCCAAGTTAAAGAGAAAATTGCAGCCTTGTACCTGCTGTTGGTACTATTTGCTGTATTTGTGTGGCTGTTCTCTCTGGTACTCTGTGACCAGCTCCTGTGCCTCTCCCTCTGTATGGTACCTGTTGTCACAGCATTGATCTTGGCAGATTTTAGAGCATGGTTGACTGTTCTGTCCTTAACTATAGCTAAGTGCCTATTTTGTGGAATATTCCCTCTCGTGTTGTCATTAGCTGTAGTCCTGTGTAATTATTATGGAGATGGTGGGGAGGAGGAGGGCTGTGAATGTGTTGCTTTGGGCTCCATTCTTGAACTGAGCAAAGGTAAAAATAGACAGCGTGCTCAACCAATTCTGAGGTGCAATTCATGAAAAAGCAGAGGTCCAAATAAATGCATTATTTTATATTAATACACTATATTGTTTTCAAATTGATATATTGATTTGAATCATAATAAAATTTTTGTACTTGCTTCATGAAACTATTGCACTTTAAAATTCATGCATGCAGAAGTAATCATTCGTACATCTTTCTCTGTTTGAGAGATTACACATTTCTTTCTATTCATATTCTTCCAGGTGACTTGGATTATTACTGGCTGGATCCTGCCACGTGGCACAGCAGGGAGACGTCCCCTATTAGTTCGGTAAGAAATAGAAAAATAGGGGTTCATACGTAAGAATTAAAATATTTGCTAATTATTTCAGTTCAGCATGGATATTTGGCTGTAAAAAAATATTCAACACAAATCATATAAAAATTTGTTTTAAAGGACCATGGAAATGAAAATCAGAAAGAAAGTTTTATCAAAATGCATATTTGTAAATTTGCCTGAATTTTAACTTGAATTTAATTCCTTTATAGACATGACAATTTCATTATAAACCACAAAAAAAAAAAAAAAAAAAAAAGCAGTTTTGAGTGTGATACTGCTCTGGAAAAGATTAGTGATTTTTTTTTAAGACTTGGAATTGAAAAGCATAATTTTGGTTTTATTATATAATGAACCCTCCTATGGTAGACCTGCATAACATGTATTATTCTAAAGAACAGAATTTCTGAATGCACTTTTCAGTCATGTAATTTAAAAGTAAATATTTAATTTCATTATCTAAGGTGTGTTTAAAATATTTAGTTGTACTGAAGTTTGAAGTTTGAACTGGATTATAGTTCTATCCGTAGACTTAATGCAGAGATTTTTTTACAACAGGAGTAAATGTTTCATGTAGCCAGGGTCCAACAGATACAATCATAGAAAACTCAGGTGCAATATGTAACACATCTGAAGGATGTTTGTGTCTACTGTGACATGATGATACAGTAATTTTATTGGTTTATACATGTGTGTCTAAATACTAGAGGATGGTCACACTTCTTTAATTGCACTACCTGTTTTATAACAGCATCCCGTAACGTGGCAGCCTTCCAAAGAGGGAGATCGCTTAATTGGGCGTGTTATTCTTAACAAGAGAACAACCATGCCTAAAGAATCAGGTGCATTACTGGGGCTGAAAGTAAGTATGACATGATTTATGTGCTAAATGAAAGGAAGTTCCATTGACCTTAGACATAGAGGTGTAACACATTAAATCAGAGGACTCTCCTATCATATGGTCTTCTGACAAAAAATGTAGTCCTCTCTTTTACTAAATACTGAAAGTTATACAGATAAATTATGACTATAAATGCATTTACTCCTTCTATACAGTCTTCAGTTGTCCATGACAGAGGGGCTGAACCATTTTGATTAAAAAGGATATTTTATTCAGCTTCCTGTCTGCAAGATATATACTGCACATGGCAATGCACTGATGGAGTCCTGCCTTTTCTAGCTCTGCTGCTTGTAGTTTAGTCAAGTAATTAATCTTATAATCCACATACAAAAATGTCATCTGGATGCAAATGCTTATAAGGTCAGTGTTTAAAAGCCACACAGACATTTGAAAACAGAAATTTCGTAGAAAGAAACCAAATTTTTACACAAAAATTTGCAAAAAATCCTCTTAAATCATAGTAGTGGTTATATTAAATGTAATTCCACTTAATCTGGCACCCCAAAATTGAGATATTGGCAACACTGTCCAATTGATTTAAATCTCTAATTTATATTTTTATCAGACTTTTAAGTCCATGTGTCTAAATTGCCAGAACACTTGAAAAGGAGTGCTGTTTCTGAAGCTAGTGGGGAATACAGTGTACCAGTTCAAGCATTTCTCTCTCCATGTATATTTTTAAATCTCTGCAGCAACAAAGGTGACTGATAGAATTTAATATGGGTGTCCTTCCCTCTCTGGTGAGAGCAACAGAAAGAGTGCAAGATCTGAAATATTCCCATCTTGAAGTGAGATAGTTTGGCATGGTAATACAGAAGATTAAAACAGCTTACCTCTACTAAATGTTTAGTAGTCTATAGCACAAAGCTGATCTTTGCTGTCAGCAAACAATTCTATTTGAATAGTTGAGAAAAAAAGGTTGGTCCTAGTAGGAAATGTAGAGTTGTAGGGTTTCTCTCTGGTTTTTCAAGTTTCAGTTGTACGTAATATGAACTAAGGCCCTCACTGATAAATTTTACATGCTATCAGGTGACAATATTGTTGGCAGATAAGCTTCTGGATCTTTTTTTGGTATTAAAGTTCCTGCTACTAATTGTGATTGCAACATGGGGAACTAAGACCTAACGAACCATCATTCTACTGTTTAATTTTGTTGTAAAATGCTTCCGGGATATTCTTGACAAAAAAGAAACCCCAAACCCCTCACCTGATTGGAAAGAGTAAGATAGTAAGAGACAGAAAGTCAGCAAGAATATATTTTCTTTGTATTTTATTTAAAATCTGGCCTCTTGAGGGCACTTTTTTTTTTTCTGATGTTCCTGATATCTGTATCCTGTAGTCATCTTCAGAAACAGATCTCTTCAGTTTCAGTTTCTCTTCTGTTCAACAAAAGCCAGAAGTTGCTGGTTTATCCTGTCATGTTCTTGGATGACAATGTTTTAGCAGTACCAACATTCTTGTGAACTTGTTGCCCATATTTAATAGTAGTGTACTTGCAAAGTTTTCAGTTGATGTACCAACTGCAATTTAGGATTTCATACAATTGAAAAGATTCACACTTGCAATTTAAATTTGAGTACATAACAATTATTTGTAAAAAGTGCGTTTGTCTGGTTATCTCTTAAGAAGTGTTCTTTCTGCAACAAATGTAGGTACTTAGCAAACTGCATAAGATTGATTAGTCAAACACAGTAAAAAGAATATAAATTTTATTCTTTCTGTGTCAGCTTTACTTCTATTGTCTTTAAGCCTCTCTAAAACCTGAATTAACAATAGGTTTCCCTATGAACGTTTCAGGTGTAATTTCAAAAATAATGTGAAAACTGATTAATCTGTATATTTGTGCTTTATGTGACGTCTGTGGCTTGGAGACTTACAAATTTGTGATTAACTAGGTTGTTGGGGGAAAAATGACAGAATTAGGACGACTCGGTGCCTTCATTACCAAAGTGAAGAAAGGTAGCTTGGCTGATGTGGTGGGACATCTCAGAGCAGGTAAATCAATCAGTTGCATATAAAATACACTGTCTTTTAGTAATGACCTATTGAATGCAACCTTTAATTTATACTAATATTTGTCATGTGTTATGGTAATATCTTTTAAATACAGAACAATAATGTCATTATGAAATGCCATGATTGCCTACATTTCTAATTTATTATGAATACCAGTTGCTTTGGATGTATGAGCTAAACAAAAGACACTTCTGGGGAATGCTGGTAACAGGACTGAGTGACACTGGTAAATTTTTGTTTGCTAGCTCACGAGATGCTTATTACACTCCACAGAAGCAATGCAAACATTTTTTTAAAACTGATTGTGGCAAACAAAATTCACATCGCTAAAGGATGACACACTGCATACACAGTGGTTTTTATTAGTGTTCCTTTCAATGTTAACTGTTGCAAATAAAAATGGAAAACAAGCCCAAAAAAATTGTGCTAAAATATTTTATTTCTATTAGATGTATATATTGCACTTACAAATAAATGGCTGTGCTAATGGCACTTTTCAAGCTTTTAAATGAAGTGAGAATTATGCAGAGCATTTGGTTTTCAGTCACTTCTTAATGGTTTATATTTTTACTATAGCTATGAGCAACTATTTTCCAAGTGTTGTCTTAGCAAACCAAAGTGCCAGTGTAGTACTTTAAGAACCTACAACATCCAATGCCAATGTGTATGGTTTTAGGATAATTGTGTGAAGCAGATAGTAATAAAGAACTAGAAAGAATGATGAGTCTCTAATAATATACTACTTTTTTTGGCATTTTAAATTTTTCTTTATTACAAAATCGATATACATGAGGTTGATAGCACCAACTAATATAGATGTTGATAGATTTTAAATGCAGATTATATTTACAGAAAATAATTTTTTCTCCACTAATCTTAAACCATTTGGGCTGAAATCCTAATTTTATATTTCCAGTCTAGGTTTTTTTGGAGTTTTTTAATGAAAGCTATTTTTAATTTCTAAAAGCAGTTTTAGAGCCAAAATTATTTCCCAGATAAAATATATTGTTTTGCACGTTTCCAGTGAATGAAAGTCTGTTCATCCTACTGCATGGGACTAGAGCACACAAAAAAGGCATGGATGAGTCCTTGCAGTTAGCAAAAAGACTTTTGTCCTTATAAAAAACGTCCAAAATTTTGGTGGTTGATAAAACTTTGAGTAATTGTACAAACCTCATAAATTTTAATAATTTCAAATACTAAGTCTTGCACGAGGAACAGATCATCCTTATGCAAGAGTAAGCACTGGGAACCAACCAGCTAAAAAGCACCTTGGCAGGAAGGTGTCTGAAGGTTTCAGTACAGCTCTTTCATGATTTTAAATTATGTTACTTGAAAATATAAATTTCATTCTTTGTCAAAGAATATGAAAGTGAGATAAACTTCTCTTTAAATTCAAGGGGATGAAGTTCTAGAATGGAATGGTAAGCCCTTGCCTGGAGCTACAAATGAAGAAGTTTACAACATTATTTTAGAGTCAAAATCAGAACCTCAAGTTGAAATCATTGTTTCAAGGCCTATTGGGTAAGGCTAAAGTCTTGCTTCTTAAGCATAGTTATTACTTCTGTTAATAGGAATCTTAAAGGGATTATCTGTGAGTTAATTATTTTTTATTGCTTAATAATGGGATACAATTCTCTTTTTATGTAGTCTGTTTTCTTCACTACTGGTGCCTTTGCAGTGATATACAAGCATAAATGTTTTTTTCTGTGTGGTCAAAGTGCTATAAAAGCTTTTGCCAAGTGGCAAAGGAAAATTGGTGGATTAGGTACATGTGTGCATGACAAACTTCTGGTTTTCAGGCTTTTAGCCTCCTAGATCAGAATAACTTATAAAGGTCTTCACGATGAAGGAATCTAATAAGCCAGAACTAGTCGGATTCTAAACAGGCCTTTTTTAAAGAACTAAAAAAAGAAACACAAATTGAAAAGACTGTATTTAACCTTAAATTATTGTTACTGAAGTCAAACATGGAAGCAAGAGCTTCAATCAAAAATTAGCATTAATGTGTTATGTTTATAATCTCTATTTTTTTTATTATGAACCCAGGTTCGGAGTTTTGTGACAACAATTCTTATATTCTCAATTTCCTGAATAAACCTTAGAAAAAAAAAAAAATCTCTTCAAATTGATAAAATTAAGGGGATTGACCCTGCATTAGTGGTAGCAGTTTTAGTGATATCAGCAATGTTATAATGTTTTGAGCTAAGTCTTACAAAACTGCATATGAATCATTTATTGTAAATGCACATTGACCTCGTGAAGCAGCCACATGATTTACTGTAAGTAGTGAGTCTTTTGAATTTGCTATTTTAGTGTTAATTGTAATTTTTGTTTGTCTCAAATATACTTTTCAGTTTTAGAAACAAAAAACTACTCATTTTCTTTCTGACTAAAATATTCTTCTTTTATATTTTGATTATTGATTTTGTCTTTGCTATGTGAGTGTAGCTGTATTTTGCAAACAAATTTTGCCATTTTAATGGCAATCGCTATTAAAAGTACTTAAATAAAATTGATATTAATAGGTAATTCCACCTATCAGTTTGACCTTCTAATGGAAAATGAATGTCTGATGTAATAATAGTGGCTGTTAAATGCTAAAATTGCCATCTAGCTGAAGACTGTGGGGGAGTAGAATCTTTATTTTGCATTTTTTGAGTGAGTTGAATTAGGAGATATTCTTAAAAGGAAATTGAAAATTCAGTTGTATACATCTTTGCCTTATTAAAAAAGGAGATTTTTGGAAGTCTAGTTTTTATATTTAAATCAGCAAAAATGACATTTGTTGATACCAGACATGTCTTGAATTCCACATCTCAGTTGAAGAAAACATGGAAATGGGTTTGTGCAACTGTACAACCGATGTAAAATGAAAGTGCTAGATTAGCATTTTAAACAATGGACTTTAGATGTATTTGTTGCTGTGAATATTGCAAATGTTATGTGCCCTTAAACTTGTAAGATAACTTCAGTATTAAACCAAATATATTATTTTAGTTTGCAAATTTGATAAATCTATTAGTTTAGAAAAATTAAGTACAAGGTGACTGCATTCCAGTGCCACATT
Organism: Acridotheres tristis; assembly: GCA_037013685.1. Classification (NCBI taxonomy): domain Eukaryota; kingdom Metazoa; phylum Chordata; class Aves; order Passeriformes; family Sturnidae; genus Acridotheres; species Acridotheres tristis. Next base: position 82,810,900 of record CM072887.1, on the reverse strand, counting down.
CCTGAAGAAAAACTGAAAAAACGCCACCCTTTAAAAAAGTTTGTTCAAAATCAAAGAATGTTCCTGAATCTGAAGAGCGGATTTTACACTAGGATAGTGCGCCCAGAAATAGTACCAATAAAATGTAAAGTTTTCCTTTGGATGACCCATGCATATTTTTTTAATACGTAGTCAAAAATAGAGCACATCAGATTTTGCTTTTATTTTGAGATAAATGGAGTCTTGGCATGGAGGTTTTTGCATAATGGAACAATATTTTTCTTGTAGAGTTATGTCCCAATAGATTTTTAATTTTTTCAGGTTATTTTCTGGGGTTTTTATGACAGCAAATAAATATCCCTAGAGCCTAGAAATTTGAAATTTAAAGATAGATCCCTTCTATCGTGCAGTAATGAGTCAAAGTCCAGTTGTTTTATGTCAGATTGGGATTTACCTGTCTGTCATCTGAAAATAACGAAGAATTTCAGACATTGTACAGCAGAGAAAATCCTAATAGTAGTTATCAAAAGAAAGAACATGCTGCACAGGATTGTTTTTTTTCTCTTTTTTAATTTTTTTCTTAATAATTGTGATCTATGTAAATTGTGTTGCACAGTGGAAAATGGTTTGCTTGCATTAACAGTTTACTTTTATTTTGTCCCTAGCTCCACTTTGTCTTGTTTTCCAAACTGTGTGATGGTTTCAGATTCATGATAGGGAATTTCTTTTCATCCCATCCAACACATCTAGTATGTCAAAGTTTGGTCGGTACTTTTAGGTGCTGACTAAGCAAAATTGAAGTTGCTTGATCCAGCATTAAGTGATAATCCATTACAGCTAAAATTCCTGTGAGGGAGTAAGTTCCCGAAAGGCCTGAAAATGGTATTTCATCTACATAATTTAAGTGTTTGCATCTCTCAGTATTAATAATGCAAATAATGTACCAGCATTTTTAATGGTCTTGATTTAAAAATTCCTAGCATATTAGGTCTAAAAAGCCCAAATATGACACAGTTTGCCTTAAGTGAATAATGGAAGGACTGTAAGTCCACAAATTAGACTGCACACAAATTAGACTGCCAGTTACAAAATTGCGGTCTAAACAATTTGTTCAGTCTTGTAAATTTGGATTTCTATGTCTGCCAGCAAATGTAATTTTAAGTAATGGATAATTGTAGGATGTTTATTAGAGAAAAAGGTGAAGCACATAACATTATTAGCAGCTAAAGGCATAACAACAATAAACAGTATAACCGCAATAGTACCGTGGAAACTCCATAGAAGCTAATTGACACTAATTCTAATGGCTGCAATACAAGGTAGATAAGAAACCTATAAAAAGTAGAATTAGTGGGTTGGCTATCTCAATATGAGGGGAAGAATTACCTATGAATATGCATGCAATGTGAGAGGTAGTTAACATAGGACAGCACAGAAAATCCTCTGGCAGTATACTTTTTGGAGAAGAAGAGTGGCATGGTAACTAACTCACCATCTCTTCTGTGCTCTATGGGATAGTACAGGTAAAACAAATGTTTTTTTCATTTGTCTCTGTTTTCTTTGTCAGATGCTAGTTTTCTTTGCTTAGATTTCCACAGATAATGCTGCCAAAACTGTTGTTTCTGTGATATGGTTCAGTTACTCTGTGAAGGGTCAGTTACTGTGGTCTAGGTCCTGGCAAGGAGGTTGAACGTCCATCATAATCCAGGCACTAATGTGCTCCAGAGAGCTGCTCCAGTAATTAGTGCAAACTGCAGATTGATCTACAGGTTCTGATTGGAAGGAATGGTTTTGGAAATAGCAGGATGAGCACTGGGGAGACGTACTCAGAAACCTTTTAGAAACTCTCTGGGATGTAGATTATTATACATCTGATACACAACCTAAAAAGTGTGGGTTACAGCCACATTTGAATTTGGTTTGTCTTCAGTGATTAGCCTCTTGACAATATCCTTCTGAGAAATTATAGCTGTTCCTGTGCAAAATAGTGATTCTCACAAACCATATATCTGCACAGAATAGATATAGTTTGGTTTAATTTATATAGTCATTGAGTGAAAGGATCAGACATAAGATAATACTATGTAATACCATGTAAGACCCCAAAGTACCTTTGTCTTCCAAGGCAGAGATAGAAAGACAAAGGTTGAAGTTGGCAGCTCTTTATTGGTTGTGTGTGTGACACTACTTTTCTCAAGTTCATATTGTTCCAAAAGGGGAGTACAATTTTGTTATTGTATTAGATTAGCAGTTGTGCAACTTTTCAATTTGTTTTCTTTGACTAATCTAGTTTTGAATATTTTAAGTCATGAGCAACTATTTCTTCTTCAGAACATTTTCTGCAGTGCAAAATTAAAAGCAGACTAGATAAGACTAGTTTTCTTACATGAAAAGTTTTAGATTATAGTTTCCTTTTAGAATGTTCATTCTCTAATTAAAATGCCATTTAATCCTCTTGTAAACTGTGTGGATCTGTTTCTCATGTTGATTTATTGTTAAATTTTTCTATGTTGGTTGTAATAGTGTGACAGTGCCTTAACATAAATATAAACCAGTTATTAAATGCTTGTATGTGTAGTTAATATTTGAAGTTTATTTTTAGCCTTTTTTTGTTCCTACTGTTGTTGAGAATACAAGAAAAAGAAATCCAGAGACAATTAGTTTTATCTTTTTTTAACCATGCGAGGGCTATAGAACTTGACACTGTGGGCAGCACTTTCCAGGTTGAAGTGCTGTACTGCAGATGAGAGTGTTCATCTTCTAGCACAAGAAAATACTGCTTATAACAAACTTAACATTGTATTGAACAGAAAAATCTGTTTGATTATGGTAAGTAAATACTTCAGACTGATGAGAAATGCCCTGAAAATTCTGACCTGAAAAAGAGAAAATGTTAAAAGGAAGAAGACTGCCCAGCAGCCCTGCTGTGCAACAGGTTGTTAATCTGTTCATATGTTTGTAGAGTAGTACTGTGTCATGTCAAGAATGACTAATTCAGCTATAATTTCATGAGTTTGAGGAAACCACTTTATTCTTGACTCATGAAGTCAAGACAAGGAGAAGCGCATTCTTGTTTAGTGATGTGAAGTTTAAGCTGATTTGAGACATTAACACAGATCTGAAATAATCTCTTTTAAAACACAGGCACCACAAGTTTAAATTGCAGGACACGAAAAGTGACTTTAAGGATCAGTGGTTGGGCACTGTTGCATTCTTTTTCTGATACAAGTGTCTGTTTCTTTTTCATCAATGACTTTTATATACCCAGGAATCTTAGTTTGATTGACTTCCAAGTCAGAAACATTTCTGTGTTTCACTGAACAGACTGTCTGAACACCTTTAAAATTCTCAGCTATGGACTTGAAATCTTGTAAATGTTCTTTAGAAATGTTATTGCAGTTCTAGTTTTGGATTAGTCTGTATGCATGAAAATACATTCAAGTAATTCACCAAAGAGTTTTGTTTCCATTTTCCTCCTCTGCTGCTTTGTTAAGATTTGTGCAATACTAGATGATTTTTGTTCATGTAATGTATTTTCAACAATGGCTGAGAATAGAAAGAGCCAGGAACTAGCATCATTCAGATTTTGATGGAAGAGTAAATTGGTTGACGGGAAAATGCTGATAGATGTATGTGGACTTAATCAGTTTATCTTGCTTATATCTGTATATGTGTTGGATATGTGTGTTTTGAAAAATGTCCATACCACATTGTAATATGGTTTCATTTTCTTTTATGCTTTGGAGAAATGCATTAATCACTTGCTTATTTAACATGGCTAATGTTCTTTATTTGCCTTTTTTATCATTGTAAGACATTTTCATCAGTTTCATTCTCTGAACTCCTTGAGACGTTTATATAAAAATTACTAGTGAGTTAATCTTTGTCTTATTTTTTTGTTTTTTGTTCTTCCAAAAAAATAATTGAACAACCATAGCTGTACTTGCTTTTGGCAAAGGAAGTACAGCTATGTACTATATATTTTTCTCTTTGTAAAAGTTCTCCTTCTTTATTGTTCTAGTTGTAAAAATACCCTGTAACCCATCCACAATGTTAACATTTTAGTGCTCATATTTTTACATCTGCTAGTTCCTTAACCTGGATGTAGTTTGTGTTAGTGCGATTTTCATGAATGGTAGTGGAAAGTATGTCCTTAAATGTTTCCTCTTTCTTTCCTTGTAACCTATTAGAACAGAAACATATCCATGCTTCTAAAAAACTGTCCCAGTGAAGTATTTGTCACAGCCAAAGGTCATCTCTGTTGTTTCTAATTACTGTATATTCACATTTTAGTGATATTCCACGGATTCCCGAGACTTCCCACCCCCCATTAGAGTCTAGTGAGTACACACTTGTTCCTTTCTATAAGCATGATCTTGTACCCAGCAAAATTATTTCAGCAATGAAATTTCTGAAAGATGATTTGTGGAAATTGCATTGGCTCTCAGGTTTTTGCGTGACAAAATTCAATGGGTTTTGGTCTTGTGTATTAAATTTGAAGCAATATGGATTTTATTAGACATACACAGATTTCAAATGTTAGCAGAATTCTATTTTTTCATTCTATAATTTGTGTTGTTAGTACCAGAATAATAATTTATTTCCCCTAACATAAGAGAGAATACAGGTATAAGGGACTGCCAAAGGTACAAATGGTGTCAGGATTTCACCTTCTGCACCATGCAGAGTAAGTCCAGAGAAGAGTTCTTGTTTCTATTTTTTTTTTTTTTTTTTTTTTAAGCAAGAAAACCTTGGTTAGGTGAATTTTTTGTGCATACTTCAAAATCTGGTATTCGTTTAAACTATGCCATTTGAATGTTTTTGGCCAGAGTATTTGAGGGCCATGACTCCCAGTCCTTTCCCATCTAAGCCTTTTCTGAAATGCAACCAGAAGCCTTCCCTGGGACAGGGAAGGTGTGTTCACTTTTCACAAGCTCATATCATTAGTGAGGGCTTTGTTTCACTAGGGGAGAACTGATGATGTCCAGCAGTTGCTGAAATATCCTCCATGCCAGGTGCATGTCCTGCATGTCTTCCTATTAAATTTTCAGAGGCTACTGGGAGTATAATCCATACAACAGTTGTGGTTTATTCATCAAAGACTTAGGATCATAGAGTACTTTGCGTAGGAAGGGAGATGTGTAATTCAGTCAGAGAACAGTATTTTATTTAAAACACCTGCTACGGTTTGTCAATGATGTATGAAGAACACTTTTTTAATTTGTTATTTCAAATATACAAAAAAATGACAAGTTTAATCTGGGATGTAGGGGTAAACAAGCAGTCTTTTCACTGTGTTTTCTACATCACCTTTATACAATTCAAAGAAAAATCAGTTCATAAATTATCCAAATTTTGGATGGTAAGTCCATGTGTTTCTCATGTGGTTTTAGGTTCAAGTTCTTTTGAATCTCAGAAGATGGAAAGACCTTCTATTTCTGTTATATCTCCGACTAGCCCTGGAGCCCTACGGGATGCACCTCAGGTCCTACCAGGGCAGCTTTCTGTGAGCATATTTTGTTTTTCTTGAGGTCTTAATGGAAATCTATGAAGTGCTGGTCCCTCAGCCCTGCAACTTCCCAAAGCCTTTTGGGAGGCCAAGAGAAATGTTCAGTGTTGGTAAAGATTAACATCTTCAAAAGTTTTTGACACCATCCATATGCACTAACAAGCCATCACTGTAATCATGGCAGACATAAGAAATTGTTGTCTTCATACACCAAAGAGTGCAGGAATTTATGTTGAGAAGAGCCCTTAAAAGTGAAGAAGAGCTTTGAAACTCGTCATTTTGTAGCTTTTGCATTGAAATAGTGACTTTGGTGTGCACGTCCAGTAATCTGCAGATAACAAGCACAGTACCACTATTTTCTTTATGGGAGCATTTAAAAGGCTGTGTATTTGTTAAGCATTAAACTACTCAGTAATGCATTTTAATTTAGATACATCTTGGAACTTTCTTGTAATAGCAATTGAAGTCCTACTTACTAAATATACTGCCAGTACTTAGACTTTGTTTTCTACATTCTTTTATTTTTTTTATATTGATCATATTAATTCATGAGTATACAGCAGGCTTAAAATTTTCCTAACATTATGATTGTCTTAAGAAATTGGGTAGCTCTATATTATTGTTTCCATAAACACTTCTGAAAGGGTCACAAATGTGAGTAGATAGATTTCAACTATGCCTTGAGATCAGATGCAGGTAGAGCTTCCTATTTAATGTAGTTTTTAAGGTGCAGAGTTAAGACATGCTGGTTTAGGTGCACTTACAGATCCAGGATTATACTGTGAGTACAGTAAACAATCTAAGTATAATCAGGCACCATAATTTTATTCAGCTGTGATAAATATAACAGTCTTTGGTATATACCATCATCATTTCCATCTAACCTAATTAAATATTAAGGGATTTTAAATGCACTGTATCTCTTTGGCTCTAGGAAAAAAACAAGAGTTACTTTTACATTGTGGTTATTTTTGATGCAATCTGAAAATTCTGTTTCTTCTCCATTTTCAGTAATGTTTTCTGGTAACTTGATTCCTTTAGGTTAAACTCTGGTATGACAAAGTGGGACATCAGTTAATAGTAAATGTTCTACAGGCAACAGATTTGCCACCAAGAGTAGATGGACGCCCCAGAAATCCCTATGTAAAAATGTATTTTCTTCCAGACAGAAGGTAACAGTATTCCAGTTTAGAAAATTATGCTTTAATTTACCATGTATTGGATCAACTTTTAATGAATTCATATGAAGAATTCTTTTTTAATACTATTTTTTTATAGCTAGATTAATTATAACAAAAAATTGCACTTGAATCATGCAAGTCAGTATTAATTTAACTTTGTGGTCTTCTGTAAGTAGGTGATCCACTGTGTAGAAAATACTTTCTTCATTTAGGCATTATGGCCCAAGAGAAAATGAAAACGGTTACATGTTGATGAGAACATGGTATTTTCTGATTTATATCTATGAATAATTTACCAAACAAATATTTATGTTTCAGTGATAAAAGTAAAAGAAGGACCAAAACAGTAAAGAAAAGTCTAGAGCCAAAATGGAATCAAACTTTTCTCTACTCACATGTACATCGTAGAGATTTTAGAGAACGAATGCTTGAAATTACTGTATGGGATCAGCCAAGAGTACAAGAAGAAGAGAGTGAATTTCTTGGAGAGGTGATGCATCCAATCACATTTCTTCTGAGTTTCATTGTTTGGTTTTGAGTACATATGCATATATATTTTGTATATGTGTTTCTCTGTGTACCTACAAAACAAAATTGCAACCTGATGATTTTTCTGCTAGATTCTTATAGAGCTGGAGACAGCACTTTTAGATGATGAACCACATTGGTATAAGCTACAGACACATGATGAATCTTCACTACCTCTGCCTCAGCCATCACCATTCATGCCAAGAAGACATGTTCATGGTGGAGAAAGCACTAGCAAAAAATTACAAAGTAGGTCTATATTCCATTAAGGTCACTTAAATTTTAAATTAGAAGTGCTGGATGTGGTGTAATGGTACTTAAATTTCAAATAAAATAGAAAAGATACTTTTTCATAGTCTTTAAGAGTGATGAAAATGTGTGGCAGAAAGGCAGTTTAAATTATGACATTATGACATGTCAATCTTACAACTGTGATGTATGGCTTTCAAGTGTGTGAAACCTGCTGGAATTGATTTGGCTTTCAATAGCAAGACGAAATTGTTCAAATAATTTCTTTTCGTAAAATGCCTTTTAAATAGAAAAATGAAGTTTATAATTATTGGACACTTAAAAAAATTAAAAGCCTTTTATTTTATAAAAAGAAGTCCTTAAAGACTTACAAGGCTTAAAAACGCTTTTCATCAAAAAGTTAGTCTCAGCCTCCAATATATTTACTGAAGCGTACTTTTGCAGAAAGGGGAAATTTTATTCATGTAGGTACGGTTGTTTTCATGAGTCTGATTTCAGGTTTGTATGAGGCATGTTTAAAGAAGGAGATATTTCAACATTGTGATTTCTCTGTTCCTTTAAATTAAGATTTTCTTAGAAATATGAAAGATATAGGGGACTATTTAAAAGTACATTTCCAAGGTATTTTTCTGATTTTTCTAAAACACAGAAGTCAGTCACTTCAGCCAATGCATAGGAAATTGGTGCACATTCAGGAATGAACTATAAATATGTGTTACTGCTGTAATCACTGCATAGGTACCCAAACGGAAGATATATAGAGAGAGAGCAAATTAGAGTTTTTGTGAGATATTTGAGCTTTTCTAGAAGCTGGCAGTGCTGTTTCCTCTTCCTCTCTCTCACCATGTGCTGCCTCATCTCCTTTCCTGTTCAGCAAGCTGATTCAGCATATTCACTGAAGTAGCACAAAACTGTTTTCTTCCTTTAGTTTTGCTTTTGAGGCTTAGTGAGATAAACCATCCTAGTAGAGGATTACTGAGGACTTGAGGGGAAGAGAAAGGGAAAGGAGGCTGCAGCACCTGTAAGATGTTCAATTGGCTCAGCTGTCTTGTGAAGCATCAGTTAGTCACTGAACTTGAGTTCTCCTTCTCTATTGTTTCGACTTAAAATCATCTTTTTGGTTTCATTATTATGTTAAATGAACATATTCTTAGATATTATAACATGACCAGATGTTCAGGTATTTGTTTACCTTACTGTTGTGCAGGATCTCGGCCAATCAGTGATAGTGACATCTCAGATTTTGATGTTGATGATGGTATTGGAGTTGTTCCTCCAGGTGCGTGGATGAACAGCATGGTCCTGCTTTCTTTTTCTTCTTCTTTTTGCTTGTTTGGATTTTCTTTTTTCTTTATAATATTTTGGAATATTAAGGATACTGGTTTTGGAGAGTGCATTGTGGAAAAAACAGTTTTCCTGATTATTCCATGGTACCTGTCCCATTCCTGGTAAATTAAAAGATTTTACTATTCATTCATTTTTATTTATTTTGCATATCACTCTTCATATGGGACCCACTGGTTGGTTCAAATTGGTTAATTTTTTACTGTGTAATGCTCCGAGCATTATTTAAAATGCAAATTAAATTTAAAAGACCCCCCCCATTTTAAAATAGTTAAGATTTCAGTTTTTATTGAAAACATTCTTTTTATTATTTTGCTTTTTGCTTGAAATTTAGCTTTAATGCAGTCTCCCATGGACTTTATTGATAATGCATGGCTATTGATCAGAATGCATGTAGCATGGCTATATCTTTTATAGTTTTCATAAGCTTTCATGAACTGTCATTACCCTAAATGTTCATAAATATTTACTTGTAGAGACTGTCATGGTTTGACTTTTAGTTCAGCATTCCTACATACTGAAAATCTTGAGGATTATCTTGGATGCCACATTCTTCTAGTTCTTGTTCACCATTGCCACAAATCAGATAAATATGTTTCCCAATTGTCCCAAGCTAACTGAAGAGTCATTATGTCATTTCCAGCACTAAATCAGTTTTTCTGTGGATCTTTCCTGATGAAAACCACTGAAGTAAATCATAGTAGGATTTGGAAAGCTTTCTATCTTCATGATCTGTGTTTAAAATAATCTCACAGTTTATTTTTCCACTATATAATTGTACAAATAAATCATATATCTTACTAATACTCTATCATCTTGATTTTAACTGAGACAAATTCTCCTTCCTTTGATGCTGATTGTGTTCTTTTCTTATTTTATACACTGTACACCTCAGTCACTAAGAGAGAAATTCATTCATGTATGCCTAGTTATGATATTTGATGGTTTTGCCTTTGCAGAGAGAGTGAGCATTTAAAATTAAATATAAATAATAGGCTCTAAATATTTTTCCTGGGGTTTTTTTTTGTTTGTTTTTTGGTAGGGTTTTTTGTAGTTGAAAATGTAGATACTGGTATATCTTTGTACACTTACTTATGTTTTAAGTTTCAGTATATTCTATTAAGAACAGGGGCTTTTTTTCAGCTTCCAGTCCTTCCATGCATTCATTTGAAATAAATAATTTGTTATCTGACAGGAAGCATTCAAAATGGTTCAGCTGTATGTATTGACTTTGTTCACTGGGCCAGCAATTGAGTAACTGATTCTTAATAATATTTCTTTACACTTCATGCTAAGATGTGCCATAGATGAATGCACAGATCCAAACTTTCTCAGAGATCACTGTAGAAAATAGCAGGATTTAACTTTTAGAACTGGATTTGCAGCAATATGAGAGTCTCCAAGTTAAAAATTTAAGGGCATAATGAGGAAGTCCAGATAATGAGGAACATTCAGCTAGTTCACTCGACCAAGCACAAATTTGTCCATTTTAAGTTCAGTTGATGCATTTGTTTGGCAATTCTAAGTGGAGTTCATCTGTTTGTGATTCCTATGTGATGTGAATGTGCATATAAGTGTATGGGGTTTGTTTGCATATGCAACCTGAATTCTTGAAAGGCAGTTAGACTTTAGGCACAGGGACAAGATAATTTGAGTCATCAGCCACAAATCTATGAAAGCCTAGACAGTGTATGGAAATATGTTTTGCAATAAGACCTGGAAAAGGTTTCCAGTTCCATTTTCTGTCAAACTGTTTGACAACATTAGGCACGGATTGACAGATGTGACTGGAGATCAAGTTCATATATATGCATTTCTACCCACCTGTCTAACCTTCTTTACTTGCCTCATGGCTAAATTGTTAAGCCTTTGGACTCCTCCCTTCAACTGCACTGAATGAAAAGTGCAGTATCTTCTCCGTAGAACAGACTCCTTTGTTAAAACAAAGTTCCATGCAAGTTGTTGTTCTGCAGAGCCTTGACCCCGGCCCTTCTCTTGCCCTTCAGGACCATGGTCCTCACCAGAGTGCACCCCAGCTCTTGTCTGGTTTAGATTTCTCACACCTTGTCTTGCACAGTGTGCATGTGAGAAGGAACAGAAAATACCTATATTTCCCTTTAATGTAGTGTGGTGATGCACTATTTTGGATTATGGCTTTCCCAAATTTTTGAAGCCTTTATTGGCCTTTCCTTCATCCACTAAGAGAATGACCTTATCATAGAAGATCAGGTTAGTCAGGCAGCATCTTCCTGAAAGTTATTAATTTTCTCTTTTCCTGAAGTATGGAGAAAAAAAAAAGTTATTATTTAGCCCCCTTAATGTCTCAAGATTTTCACAAAGGTAATTGCTCATTTTCTAATAAACACATAACTAAAAAATGTAAAAGCACAAAATTTCACTTCATCTCCATGCAAGCTAAAAACATAAAGGAAAATAGTTTTGCTAATTTAACTAACCTTGAAAATCCTTAAAACTATAATTTCAAATTTTTTACCAAATGCTAAGGCAAATGCAGTATTAGAGTTTAGTGTCTAGGGTTTGAGTTGCCAATTTAAACAAACCCATTTCTTTTTGTTGTGAGACAGAACCAGGAGTTAAAGAGCAAGGCAGGCTCAAAACTTTGAAAGGGTATAGAAGAAAATTTATTAACTACACAAACAAAAACGGAAAAAAAAAAAAAAATTCAGAATAAGATTTTTCACATCACTCCGTCCCTCCCTCTCCCAGTCTTCACAACAACAAAACAAATATACAACAAATACTTCAGTCAGTGCCTAATTTAGTCCTTTTCTGTGTACTTTTGGAGAAAAGAAGTTTCCTCTTGTCGAAGTTGTAGGAGATGTGTTCCACAAGAAGAAAAAAAGGTCCTCTTGTAGTTTTACCTTTCACGATTGCATCCGCCCGGGAAATTTGCAACCGTGACGCTCCTCCCAGTTCTACAGCTGTCCCAAAGTTGTAGATATGGGTCATGTCGATTTCATGGGATATTACTTTTAAGAATTGAAAATGTCCAACAGCAACGATTTTTATTTGTTTCCCTTTCCTCTGCTCAGGCTTCATCTTCAGAAAAAAAAACTGCAATTCCCTTCGTTTCTCAGGGCAGAAATTCAAATTCCCAACACAGGTGTTCTTTAATCAAATCGTCTCCTAAGAAGGAACATTTCCATCCCCCCATGTCTCTTTCCATGGTTTAAAGGAATATTCAGTACATTAGTTTATTCCTACAATTTCCCAAAAAAGATTTTCAGCCATTTCAGCATCTTCTCACTCTCCTTCCATCTTAAAAATACTCAGCTCTTGCATCACTGACTTCAGAACTTTCCTTATTCCCTTTCATATTTAAAGGGAAGGCTGGAGGCTTTGCAAATCTTATCTGAACACTAAAGAGTTAAAGTTTAACTTAACTACAAAAGTTGAACCAGGCTCGGCCGTGCTGGGGGGGGGGGCGGCAGTAGCGCCACTCAGCCCCTGCGGGGCCGGGCTGCAGCCCGCGTGGCTCATGGCCACCCGGGGAGGCCCAGCCTGGCCGGCAGCATAAAAGGCCAGCATCCTCCCACGCCAGAGCCACAAGCTGGTGGAGGAAGAATCCGTGAAGCTTTTATCACACAACTTTTCCTCCCCTCAGCCTTCGAGTCCCCCTCGTTGGCAAACGGGGCCCAAGCGGCCTCCGAGCCGTTCCCCCCCCTCCCCCGCATGGGGGAGAGGGAGTGCGGCTCGGCTTGGTGTTACCTGTTCAGCCGCCGGAAAGACAAAGAGACTCGTCTTCCGGGATTACCCTTTTTTATAATGTGTGTGCACGGAGCGAACTAACTTTCTCTGATTGGCTGTTACAAGTATCCCAAAAAACCCCCCACAGAGGAAAACTCTCCCAGGAAGAACTCCTGAGTTTCTTCCTCCCAAGTCAACCTATCACATTCCACCCCTCGCAACGTGAACACACATTTCAAAAATTATTATCAAAATTACATTCAATTAACTACATTAAACAGGGAAGGGAAAAAAAAGGAAAAAATTTTCTATTAATCCACCACCCCTAGATACTTCACCATACTTATAATATAAACTTCCTACTATTATTCTTACTTTATACTCTAATACATGCCTTGCCCCTACTCCCTTTAATTAATTCAGTCTCACAACTCCAACTCTTATTAATTTTCTTATTAATTTGCCCGCATTCTCCACCAAAAATGTCTTTGTTTGAAAAGACAGGTATGGTTTAATTTTTACTTTCCCGGCCAATGCACCAAATTAATGTCTAGGGTTTGAGTTGCCAATTTAAACAAACCCATTTCTTTTTGTTGTGAGACAGAACCAGGAGTTAAAGAGCAAGGCAGGCTCAAAACTTTGAAAGGGTATAGAAGAAAATTTATTAACTACACAAACAAAAACGGAAAAAAAAAAAAATTCAGAATAAGATTTTTCACATCACTCCGTCCCTCCCTCTCCCAGTCTTCACAACAACAAAACAAATATACAACAAATACTTCAGTCAGTGCCTAATTTAGTCCTTTTCTGTGTACTTTTGGAGAAAAGAAGTTTCCTCTTGTCGAAGTTGTAGGAGATGTGTTCCACAAGAAGAAAAAAAGGTCCTCTTGTAGTTTTACCTTTCACGATTGCATCCGCCCGGGAAATTTGCAACCGTGACGCTCCTCCCAGTTCTACAGCTGTCCCAAAGTTGTAGATATGGGTCATGTCGATTTCATGGGATATTACTTTTAAGAATTGAAAATGTCCAACAGCAACGATTTTTATTTGTTTCCCTTTCCTCTGCTCAGGCTTCATCTTCAGAAAAAAAAACTGCAATTCCCTTCGTTTCTCAGGGCAGAAATTCAAATTCCCAACACAGGTGTTCTTTAATCAAATCGTCTCCTAAGAAGGAACATTTCCATCCCCCCATGTCTCTTTCCATGGTTTAAAGGAATATTCAGTACATTAGTTTATTCCTACAATTTCCCAAAAAAGATTTTCAGCCATTTCAGCATCTTCTCACTCTCCTTCCATCTTAAAAATACTCAGCTCTTGCATCACTGACTTCAGAACTTTCCTTATTCCCTTTCATATTTAAAGGGAAGGCTGGAGGCTTTGCAAATCTTATCTGAACACTAAAGAGTTAAAGTTTAACTTAACTACAAAAGTTGAACCAGGCTCGGCCGTGCTGGGGGGGGGCGGCAGTAGCGCCACTCAGCCCCTGCGGGGCCGGGCTGCAGCCCGCGTGGCTCATGGCCACCCGGGGAGGCCCAGCCTGGCCGGCAGCATAAAAGGCCAGCATCCTCCCACGCCAGAGCCACAAGCTGGTGGAGGAAGAATCCGTGAAGCTTTTATCACACAACTTTTCCTCCCCTCAGCCTTCGGGTCCCCCTCGTTGGCAAACGGGGCCCAAGCGGCCTCCGAGCCGTTCCCCCCCCTCCCCCGCATGGGGGAGAGGGAGTGCGGCTCGGCTTGGTGTTACCTGTTCAGCCGCCGGAAAGACAAAGAGACTCGTCTTCCGGGATTACCCTTTTTTATAATGTGTGTGCACGGAGCGAACTAACTTTCTCTGATTGGCTGTTACAAGTATCCCAAAAAACCCCCCACAGAGGAAAACTCTCCCAGGAAGAACTCCTGAGTTTCTTCCTCCCAAGTCAACCTATCACAAGTTTAGTAATAACAAAGAAAAATATTTTCCTAGGAGTTTCAGCAGCTGCAAAGAATAACTTCTTGTCAGTGGAAGTAAAGATTGTTACAGCAAAAATAGTGGTACTTTAATAAATTCCAAAATATTTTAAGAAAATTTTTTTTCCTTGTCATATCACTAATTAATGAATCTTATCTTTCATGTAATTATAACATCTTCATTTATTATTAGTACCTTGTAGTGATATACATATCTTTTTTATAATCAGCTCATATATTTTCATAGTAGTTTATATCAACAGCTGAAAGTAACTTTAATTTGAAGCTCAGATTTAACAAAAATGATTTTGACAGGCTTTTTGTGGTATGCTGACATCTGTTCACATGAAGAAAATATTCTTTTAAGTCTCTTAACCTCTGAGAGATGCTCAAGTCTCTTAAGTAAGTTTGTGATCCTGAGCTGTTCTTAAACCAATCACTCTGTGTCTGTATTGTACTGGGCAGCCCAGTACTCCACAAGGGTCAGTGAAGGTTTTAATAAAATCTGAACATATTTTGAGACCAATCTGTTTAACGAAAGCTTCAGTAACTTCCTTAATTAAAAACAAAGCAAAAAAACCCTGATATACAGTTGGCAATATCCCCAGTGGTATTTTTAACAAGCTGCATTATGTATGCTATGGGTAACTCTTCAGAGCAGTTTCTTTTTCTGTCACATGTAACCTGTATAAGTGTATTTGCCTTCTTTATGTAGCAGGAGGATGACATCAATACCTTGTCCTTGTCTGTATTGTCTTTAAGGAAAAATAATATAATTTTGTTATCAAATGTTTGTTACAACCATTTTCATCATCCATCCTGCATTCATTTCTTGTCACACCTGACAGTTTCCCATGAGCAACTGAGAAACTTCTGCATAAATTACCATCAGCTTGGTTGCTGCTATCATGCTGGTCCATGCAAAATTTTCCTCTGCTCACCCTGAAGAGCACAGAGCCTTTGTATTTGAGGATATGAGGAAATGTTACTGTTGCTGTCACTGTCATGGTCACTGTGAAAGTATGGGTGTGATTTGACCAGTTCGACAATTATTGAATTAATACTTGGGATAAGTGTGAATTACTGTCTCTGTTCTGTAAGCTTTGTGTACACACACTACATAAGATTCAGGTGTTGTTCCCTAGATATCTTGGCTATACAAAAGATATAACGTAAAGTAATGTTTCTATACTTGACTTCTGAGTTTACAGGATAATCCTATGTGCAGTTTTCTAGGGAAAGGAGAAATACTCTAGAAATATATTTTAAATTTAAGTTAATATTTCATTTTTTAAACTTAAATTGTGTGTATTTTAGTGCAATTGCCTAAAGAATGGAGAGAAGTTTAGGATTTCTTTGGTTTAAGTGTTTAATATATGTAAACTTCTCTTCTGATAGAGATGACAGGATTTTTATAACACAAGCTTATTTGGAAAATGAAATATATAGCTTAGATTTAGTTATCCTGGGAAAGGGAATACATCCAGCTTTCATAATATATTTTCTTTCTCTAACAAAAGACCTAGACATTTTCTGCAGCAATCCTGGTTTGTGAATCTCCATTGAAATCCTGAGGGAGTCCCCTTTTGATTCAAACTTTTTACCCAGTCCTTGTCCTGAGATCAGGGAGATCCTCCTGTTTCTTTATAATTTTATTACAGAACTCTGAAACACTTTTTTGGTGGGTAAGGTACTCCAGCATCACAACATATCAAAACCTGCAGAACATTGGAGTCCTACTTTGTTAAAAGGTTGATAAACCCCAGTAGATAATTTCATGCATGTTGTCAGATTTTAGGGGCCATTAGGGTACATTGGTAAACTCTTACACATTTTGGGAAAAAAATGTAAATGCTTCTTTGATGTTTGTAGTCAGGGTTCAAACTTGCAGCTAAAGAGGTTTTTAAATGTCACTGAATACATGATCAAGCCTAATGCAGACTGTATACAGGGGACACTTTTAAAAGACGGACTGTTTGTAATTTGGTGGAAGACCAGAAAGAACTAGAAGAATTATACAAATTATATAAAATATGAAAAAAACCCCCACAGTTAAAACCCTGTAGTGAGATCCATAAAAAGTGCGATTTATTTAATTTATTAAATTTCACCACTTGACAATTGGGTGACAAAATCATAGTCTTTTCCTGCATGAAAATATTTCTTATATAGCCTGTTTTTTTAGCTGAACAAAATCACACGTTACAGTAACTTTAATGCCAGACAAATTCAGAGAAGAAGAAAAATTATTATTTTAATACCTAAGCAAGACTTTGTGAAGTGATTAAAGGATGATTTAAGGGATGACTTTCTATATCATTAAGGGATTTTCTGTCAAAGGATTCTTGTAATCTCATTTAAATGTCTAGAAATAAGCAAGTGAAGTCTGAGCTGATCTCCTTAGGCTCTTCAGGGAAGATAACAGGTACCTTTTGAAAGCTGTTATCTTACTGACCTTCATTGTTTTAGCATGGAAGTCAAAATGTATGACAAGGCGAAGAGTGTGCTACCTAGAAAAAGACACAGCAATATTGAAAATGTACTAACATTCTACTGATTTTTTTTGGATCCTGTTTAAAAATACTGAGAGAAATTTTACCACTTAGTCATAGTATTTGGAAAAAATATTCTGCAAATTATGCAACACCCAATATTCAGTACAATATACTCTAAATCCTAGTCGTTTTTTAAGTAGGTGGCTTTGGCCAAGTTCAGTAGAACATCTTTGTGTTTAACTGAAACAAGAGTCAGAAAGATGCTTTACATATGAGCAGCCCTGTGTGAGTCCGTGCTGTTCTATGCAAGCGTGGGGTTTCTCTATTTTTGAGATGAGGTAAATCTGCACTGTTTAGATTCCTTTGAAATATTTTTTAATATACACAAAATACCCAGAATATTCCCCAAGTAAGAAAACTTCTCCACATCTTCCAGTACATCAAGAAGTCTCATGTTTTCAGTCTCTGTACATGTAGACATTTAAAGGTAATGCTAGTAGTTTATTCTGCATGATACATTGGAGTGTACCACAGCTGAATGATGACCTGATAGTTGTGTAATCGTTTGGACACGTTCTCCTGGAAGACTAGCCATCTGAATTCTTTCTAAACCCAGACCTTTATTCTCTAATTGCCTTTTGTTACCCTCTTGCCAGTAGGTTATAGGTCTAGTACTAGAGAAAGTAAATCCACAACGCTAACTGTGCCAGAACAGCAAAGAACAACAACACATCATCGTTCACGTTCTGTGTCTCCTCACCGTGGTGACGATCAGGGCAGGCCCCGTTCACGTTTACCAAATGTGCCATTACAGAGGTAGGCATCACAAGTGAAACTCCACGTGCTTTCACCTTTCTGTAATGTGTCATTATTAACTTGTCTCTTGTTCAGGAATTTTTCACTATTTTAAAGCTTGTTTTTTGTATCTGGATTTATTAGTGCAGTATTTGAACTTGATATATGCTTTTATTAGTCATTCAAGAGCGCTCATGGAATGAATCATAACTTTGTAAGATTTACCTCTTTTTACTCATATTTTCTCTGTGATTCATCATCTGTGTATCATGACTAATACATAGGTTTGGAAATTTTGTTTTTCAATCAGTGGCCAAATCTTCTATGAAGCCACTTAAGTATATTTGTGGGATAATAGTGGCATGTATAAATTGCATAATTTTTATGTCATTCTTTCAGAAATCATGTATTAATAATTTATGATTAAAAAACTTCCTTCAACCAACTTGTACTGTGATACATTGTTATTCATGAGAAAACAAGATTATCATACATATTTCTGCTTTTCAGGAGTTTAGATGAAATTCATCAAATGAGAAGATCACGTTCTCCAACTAGACACCATGATGCCTCCAGAACTCCAGTTGATTACAGATCCAGAGAGATGGATAGTCAGTATTTATCTGATCAAGAAAGGTACATTGTCAGCCTGAACATGGAAAAAAGTTTAGAAACATCTTTGTCAGTTTGCCTGATTTTCAAGTTTTCATTAGAAATGTGACTGATAGCAATGGGAAAGGGAGAGAATTCATCATAACTGATAGATCTAGTGCCACTGTTAAATTATCTACACTGGTTTTTTTGTTGTTAGCAATGTGTACTAGGTTGACAGTAATTGCAGGTATCTAGATAAATGAATCTTGTCTGTTTGTCCTAGATATTCTACTGCTTTTTCCTGAATAAAGCTGAGAGATTTTTGCTTGAAACCCATACATCTTCATGTATGCCCTAGCTCTTCTTGTAATGTACCAGGTGTGCTAGCCAGCGAAATACCAGACATGAATTCCTCCTAGCTGGGAGGTGGATGCATGCTGGTTTGGATTTGTATGCCTATAAATTTTGGGCATCTATGGGTGCAGTCTCCCAGCATCTTATGTAACATTCTGGTGAACTTTGTACATTACCCAGGCATAGCAAGGATAGTTTCAGTACTAGTTGTACTGTGCAAAAATTTCCAGTCTTAGATGTGTCACATCTCTCCCTGGAATACATTCAGTGGCTACACTCAAAGAACATGTGGCCTCTCTTAGTAGGCACTGTTTTCAGGTGCCTAGGAATGATATTCTGATAAAATGGAAGAAATTAGAATTTCTGTTTAGTTTATAGCTGCAAAAAAAAAGGTTAGAAAGGTATTTCAGCTCAGCAGTTGAGAAAAATAATGATGATAGTCGCATAGATTATCAATCTTTATGGGATGTTTACTTTAAAAAAATCATATAGCTATACTATAATATATGTAGACTGTAATATATAGCTAGAATATAATAGCAAACTTACCATTCAGATATGATCAATTGGCATAGTAATGTCTTAGATTATTTTTCTTGACAGTAGGTAGATACTTATAGAACTAAGTATAACAAAATTTTCCCTATAATCTGGTAAATTCAATGTGAAACATCCATTTCTTAGTGATGTGAAAAAGTAAACATTAAATCATAAAATCCTCTGGAAATCTGTGGCCAGTTTTGAAGCAACATAAAGACTGAGTAAAAGATTGTTCTTGCAGTTAAGCTACTTCAGTTTTGTATATGATCTTGCCTGTTTTACTTTTGTGGTATGGTAACGTAGGTGTAGGAATTCATGAGTTATCTGGTACATTTAAAAACTCAAATTTATAGGCAAGAAATGTGTACAGAATTTACTAAGTTGGATTTTTGTAGTGAATTTTCTTTCAGAGGTGAATTAAAATTGTTTCTAAATATAGTAGTCAGATTTATAGTTAGGCTAATTAAGTAATGTCCACTTGTTGCAATTTTTTTCTGTTATTATTTATTTTGGGCAGTGATGTATTCAAAAGATGCCTGAAGATATTTATTTAATTGGTTTCTTATTCATCAGATTTGAAGAGAAAAAGACTTTAAAAAGTAGCTTTTGTCAGCATAAATATAGACTGTTAACTGTCTAGAAATTTCTCTTTTAGTAAAGCCTCAGACCTAGACATAACTAGTGATATATGCATGGATTATGGTTGGAGAGGAGCTGGGTTTACACTGAGCCTTTCCTGGGGATGAGCAGTGGGCTGCTGGATTTGTTCAGAATCTTTTCAGTGTTCACAAAACTTTTTTTGAAAGTTTAAAGATCAGACATGAAGGATGTATGTGGCTTATTTGCAGGATTTGTAGATGGGTCCATGTACCTGTCCTGGAATGTCTTGGAATAATAATCTTGTCTGCAGTGGTCTCCTTTTCCCCATTTTCCTTTTCATCTTTTCCCCCAGATTTCATCAGTTGTGAAGGCTGTTTAATTCTGGCAGGTTTTGCCAGCTTTCAGTACAAAAGAATAGCATCATAAGAAAAATCCAAACCAGGTTTTCTTGAGAAAGATCCTCTGTCACATCCAAGAATTAAAAAACCCCAACTTCGTGAAATATTATGCATTAGTATCAAGAGTAGTGTAGATATTATGTGTAGTGCATTTACTGAATCCTTCATCTAAACAAGTACATTCACACAGATATGTGATATAAACTTGGCTTGAAAGCTGAGGAATTATCCGATAATTGCAGGCCAGAAATTAGAGCTGCTGATTAGTTCCAATAATTTTCTCAGTGATCTGTTACTGGTTCAAAATTAATATTAAATAATAATATAGGTCTTTGTAAAAATAGTTACTACCACTCTTACAGAAGCATCTCTTGCAATAAATTTGCAGTGGAACTTATTTGTCCACTTCAACAGTTTTATATATATTTATATACATAAATATACACATGTATGAATATATATATAAACTGTTAGGAAAAGCTTTTTATTAATAAATCATTGTCCAATTTTCAAGAGCATGGCGCTTTTCTTTTTTTGTGTGTTTCTTTTATTCCTAAGTAAAATCTGTTAATTATGAGTATAGAAAACATTTATTTGACAATAATAATCTTTAAATGTCTCCCAAACCAGACTCAGTTTATCAGTGAACTGCTTATTCTCACAGTATTGGTAATCTTCTTGAGGGTTCTTTTTTTTTTTTTTTCCTTAACTAGAAGATTTCATGTTGGATTTGCTATTTTATATCACTTTTCTGGATGACTTTTTTATTAGTGTTTGCTTTGGGCCAATTACAATAGATACTCTTTGGCTTAGGAAAAGTAAATATTAACAAAGTACCCTATGATTTAATGTGGACTTTGCAACTTTAAAGAAAACAGTAACTTTTCTCCTAAAATCCCTAGTTGTTTGTAGTTAGGAAATCTGCATATTTATTATGTCAGTCTTCTGAGGTTATGAATAGAAATTTGGCTTAGAAAGAAAATTTAAAAATTCAGTTCAGCTCTAGTGCATATTATTGCATCAAGCTAATGGCTCCAGATGTAGTTAAATCTTACATGACTCACAAGCCATTATTTCAAGCTGCCCAGTTTAGAATTTTAGATAAATAATGCTATAGTGTATCAATGAAATGGATCATTTTATAATGACATTGAACAACTGCTGCTTTATCTGTTTTGTAATGTTTTCTCTCTTTTTTTTTTTTGCCATAGTGCTTCATGGGATTCCCTGCTTCTTTTAAAATTAGCATGTTTCCATGAAGCTTATGTTTAATTTCATATTTACAATGATAGGAGTTTTGGAGCTTGGTCTTTCTGATTGTGTTGAAGTGCATTAAACTACAGGCTTAATTCAAGGGATATTTCATACCATAGTCATATTTACCATAGGCATAAATAGGCATTAATTTTACCATCTTGGTGGCTATAATATATGTTTGGTTACAGTATAAGAAAAATAGAATAGATGGCTGATTTTCCTCAATTTGGAAGAATAAGAAACAAAAAGATTGATGGCTGATCAGCTTTCTTGTTAGTTTCTTTAGGATTATCATTACAAAATACCTTAAAGAACTATGAGTCAGAATTTATGTTTGGCCAAACACAATATTTCAAATGAACATATATTTTTGATTTTCCCTAAAGGGTGACTAGTTATTCTTCCCATAAACCAAGCTGCACTAAATCATGATCAAACCTTCACTGCATTTACGTGTATGATTTTGCAGCTTATGAAGCCACAAAACCCAACACAAAACAAACAACAGGCATCTTTCTTTTTTTCCTAAAGCAGTTCTCTGTTAATTAGCTCATGAGACTACTAGAGGTTACTAGAAAATTGTAGCCATTTTATGTATTTGCTTTATCATGAAGAGCTCTGAAAAAGTAATTCTGAATTTTAAAGAAAATTATCACAGAAGGAGGTGCCACACTAAAATGAATTTGTTGAAACTGTAGCTATTACATGCATTTTTTGGCTCATATTTTTTGAGACATGCAGTCTTATCAGATTATCTGGGTGAATGCTTCTCATTTCTTTTTATGTTTTCATTTGCTTATCATTGGCATAACCCATGTCATCTAATGCTTCATAACTATATCTGTTTCACTCACCACCCATCCTGTCTGTGCAGTGAGCTTCTTATGCTGCCCAGAGCAAAGCGAGGAAGAAGTGCAGAGTGCCTACATACCATCAGGTAAATACAGGAATGTGGGAATCATGAACACATCTGGTCAGCTGTCCATACTTTGTGTGCACAACGTTTTTTCCATGGTGGTATTTAGTCCCGGTAAATAAAGAACTTCCAAGTACATTGTGATCCAGATGTCAGTTTTCTTTTTTGTTTGTCTTAATTCATGTTTAGATGTGCATATCTGTTTTTGCACCTCAGCAGTAAGGATTAAAGGAGTTGAAGAACCTTTGGTTTTTGTAGTTGTATATTGTGGTAGATTTTCTGTCTAGTCACAAAAGTCCTGATCTCCCAATGCATGACAGCTTTGTAATAATTTCAAGTTTCGTTTTTTTAGTTGGTTTTGTTTTCTTTTATTGGCATTTTTATGTTTATATAACAGCCATGCACAATTAAACAATCTTTGCTTGTTGTGACACCTAATCTCATGCTGATTTAGTCACTTGCAGAGGAATAAATACTGGTTTACAAGGGCTTACTGGAAGTCCCAGATTTAAGGGGTTTTGTATTACTTGTTTTTGCATCTAAAAATTATTCTATAAATTGGATCCACATGTAAACTTGTAGTTTGGGCCCACCTTAATCTTCATTAATCTCTTGTTCCAAAGCTTGGAGCTCCCTGTCTTACTATTTTCCAGTGTTGTGAAACTAAACAGGACTGAAATATCTTTATCTAAAAAATCAAAGTCTGCTCCCTCACCTGTTTTTTCACCATGTCTATTAACCTTGTTAAAAATCCATGACATTGTGTGGAACCTCTTTTCATTTACAATAAGTAAAAATGTAGGTTGAAGTTAAAGAAGTTAATCATTCTACTAATTCAACCCAGTAGTTATCTTTTGTCCTTTCAGGATCTGGGTGTTGATGAGAGTTTTGTGTCAATGCTAAATGTTTAAAATCATCAAATGTTAAACCATGTTGTCTAGTGCCATTATTCATTTACTTTATGTAAGATTTTCTCTTACAAAGCAGTTTATCTTTTTAAATGCTTGGCTTGCTTTAATCTTCATCGTCAAATTTGAAGCAGTATGGAAGATGCTGTGATAGGGTTCTGTTGTAAAGCAGAATAGTATAAAACTAAAATAATAAATAAGTATGTTTTCAAAAAAATCTCTATCAGTGAAGCTGTTAAATTAGTTTTTTTATTATCAGTAGAAAAATTTTCCTTCTCATACTTTAGCTGAAAATGCTTTTTCCTCAAGATTTTAGGTTTTAGGGTTTAATAATTTAACTTCATGTTATTTTATGTCTGTTTATTGTCAGATAATATTAATTCTTCCTGCCTCCTTACTGTGTCCTTTTTGGTCTATCTTCTGTAGCTTCACCCTCTTCCTGCCCCCAGCCCTGTGCTTTCTCCTCTTTATCTTAAAGATTATAATTGTCATTATAATTTTTCAATTACATTCCTTAAAGTCTCAATTAATGAAGTAAGTACAGCATTGTAAACTTTTGGTGCACTTTGTCCAGCCATTAGGTTTCTAAAAGTGTTACTAATCTACCAAACCAGTCTGGTCACAGCAAAAAGCTGTGCAAGGACAGCAGTAGAGTTAGGTAATAGCTACACTGAATTCAGAGCCCACAGCTCTTCCTTGCCTTTTTCCTTATTCCATTTATTGTTATTGTATTTTTGTGATCAAAAAACCCCAAAAATTCACCCTTTAAAAGTAATAGTAGTGGTATAGTATAAAACAGGATAGTACTTATAATAACGTATTGAAGGTGAATATAAAAGCAATAGATGACAATAGATTGATTTGTTTAAATTTAACTCTGAGGCTTATACAACCCAATTCCTAATAATACCCCAAAACTGGCAATATACATTCTTGAAAGGATAATTTTGGAAACAATTTCAGCAAAAATTTATTATATGCCTTCTTTTGTCCTTTCTTATTTCTAGTGACCTGACATTTTTTCATGTTAGAATTTTTATAAGGCTTTATCCTTGTTTCTAGGCAGCTCACTGAACAATGGTTTAATTAGTCCTTGGGACAGCTTCAGCTTAAAATGGGAAAGAAATGTTAATGCTTTCATGTTCAATGAAAGAAATTAGGTAGTCCAAGCTACAAAGTTAAGATATATGGTGAGTTTAATGCACCAGTTTGGAAAACTAGTCCAAGCTATCCATCCTATTGCTCTGTATGCAATTATTAACTAATAGCAGAAATGGTGGGAAGGTGAGTGCCTATGCTATAGATCATGGGTTGTTACATTCCATGTTTTAGATCACCCCTGCTTTAATTGGTAATATCTGCTGATATGCCAGGATTGGCCTGATGACAACCATTCCTTTATTCCTCCTTTGTGATGTTGCAGTGACCTCTGATACAAGAGTCACCTGTGGTGTCCACTAAACCCACACGAGCAGGGTCGAAGCTCCTCTGTTAAATCCCTCAGGGTTTTACAAACACTGATACATCCAGGCAGAGAGTTGATTCATCTGTCTGTGACACAGCCAGGTTTCTAATGTTGATCCTGCTGTGCTTTGGTCCGAGGCTTAGCCCGAATCAAAAGGTCCTGTCAGGACAGGCTGTTCTTGATGCTGCAAAAATCCTCAAGCCTGCTGTTTTTTCTAGTAGTTCCATAGCTGTGCCCTAGTAGGGTATGTGGAAAATGGTTACAATGTTGTTACTAACACTTAGCCATTAAATGGCCGTAATTCCCATTTGGCAGCACTGCCTGCCTTTAAATTTGTCCCTTGTTCATTGGGTAGAGCTGGCTGATAAAATAAATATTTCCTTCTCTAAAATCTATAATGTTATTAGACAGTTGTCATGTAGCACCTTAGTGCTGCTGTGCTGGCTCATGCAGGACCTCTCCTAAGTTTTTAAATTACCTTCTAATTAGTTACTTTTAATTCCTGGTACATCTTAAAGCTGATACACCACTTTCAAAAGACCCACATTCAAAAAAGCCAGATAATAATACATTTGTAATTAATATTTTTTGTATTATATATCCCTATTTTTGCAAGACTTTCATGCTTAGCTGCTTAGATTAAAATCTCTGCAGGTCTAAGTAAGCATCTCTAAGAGAAATAAAAGGTAAATTTAATATCAACCTAAAGCAGTCTGTATATTTTTATTAAAAGTATCTAGAAATGGAATATATATTACTTCCATTTCAAGAAAACATCTGAGCTGTACTATTATTTGCATAAGTTCATGCACTTCATTAAGAAAAGGGTTAATACAAAATTTTTCCCCCAGATAACTGTCACAGTACTAGAGAAAAACGTATATGAGACATCTACTCCTACAGCTATACAACATAATAGAATATTATGCATTAATTTTATGTTCTGCCTTTACCTGTCTTTTTATTTCTGGCATGTTTTTGTGTTGTCCTGTCTTTTCTGACCCACCACATTCAAGAAGTTCTGTTAGGCACTATAAAACTTTACCACCCAAGATGCCTTTACTAGAAAATGGTACTCATTGGAATCTGTACAGGTAAGCAGTGTTTAGAGTCCCCTTTAAGTAGTTAGCTTCTTTTTTAAAAAGTAAATAGACTTCCCTTGTTAAAGAAGAAAAATAACAAAATGTTTCATACATTTTTATGATGGAGAGATAAGGGATAAAATCCTAAAATAACTTCATCTAATTATTTAAATTAATAGCCGCATTACAAAAAACCCTAAACCAAACTACTTTGTATTAGTTGGAGTTGTCTTCACTGTTAAAACTGTATGTTGCATATTTTTCTTTATTACATTCTTTTGTTTATGTATGAGATTTCTGTTACATGTTAAATTTATTTTCATTTTGTTTAAATAATTTTAATTTACAAAGCTCAACTCTTCCTGCATGTGCTAAGACCAAATCCGTGATTAGACAGGATATTTCACTCCTTCATGATTGCCTTAATTCACGAATATCGAAATTTGGAGATGATCTACTGGTTAGGTAAGACACTGAGGATTAATCTCCCCATTTGTTTGGTATCTAATATGGATTTTGCAAATTAAATGAGCTTCACTGTAAAGGGATTTCACATGACATATAGTGGATCACATTCTTTTATGTTGGCTTATGACTTACTGCTGTTATAAGTATATAACTTTATTGTTTGGTATTTCTCATTCCACTTTTCTTACAAGTGGATGCTGTTCTGTCTCATTCAGTTTTAAACATTTCAATGATATTTGCAAAAAATTTCTAGCAGCCTTTTGTTTGCTTTTATTTTCTAAACAAATCTTGACACTATCATCCAGTCAACTCTTTTATGTTTTCCTTAATTAAATCATTGTGATTCTACATTTTCTGTAAAGAGAGCATTATTTTATGAGTTAATATCTAACATTGTATTCCTTTCTTTGTTTTCTTTTTCTTTCTCTTCTACCATTGGATGCAATGCACTGGCACTAGTGAACTGCAGCCCTCCCTTGACAGGGCTAGGAGTGCTAGTACCAACTGCTTGAGACCAGATACTAGTTTGCATTCACCAGAACGAGAAAGGTATAAAATAAAAACTTATGAATTTCTTGTCATCTGTGCTGGTGATCTTTATAAGTTTCGTTTTTCTTCATGAGTATTCTACATTCTTGTACATTCTTGTCTGCTTTGGTATTTGTAGACATTTTTGCTCCTATATTCATGTATGTCATGTAAATTGTGTGTTGGAGTTTATAACTGCTTCTGGCTACTTCCTTTGTTTTAGTTCAAGCTAATGTTCATTGTTTACAAAAGTCCTCAGTATGCTGATAAAAGCATTGCAGTGTTAACTATTTTGAAACTACCACTTGGTTGTGAATCTTCATCATCATTTGCTAAAAAAGCATTACATCTGTTTCTTGCTTGTTCTGTGGACTGCTAATAAAGCGGTGGCATAAATTAGAAAGTACAACAAAACTCTCACATTTCAAACCAGAGCTGTATCAATACTGATATATTTTTTACAAAACAGCCAAACATCATTGCTTTCTTTAATCTGCTGCATCTGCTTTTGCAAGGCGGATAACTGCATTAAGGTTGTTTTGCTCTGATAATATATTAAGGTTCACATAAGTCTTAAGACATGTTTACAATTTAAATGAAATATTATTGTGTCACATACATTGTGCAGGCATGTTATGGATGCTTTCTGTACTTTTACAATTACAATAGCTTGATTCAAAATTTTAGTTGAATCAAATACTACTGTTGTAAAAAGGATGATTCCACAAGAGACCTTTTCATCATTAGCCATGGTTTTGGCTAACAATTGTACCACTTTAGGGTGAGATTTTAAGCTCACTAAGGGCAATAAGGGCTCCCTTTGAGTGGGAATAGGACAGAATTACTATTTTGTCTGTGCAGTACATATTTAACTAGTATGGAAGTTAATAGTGCTTTTTCAGTCGATACGCAGTGTGGTGGTAGTAACAGTTGTGTTATTTTCTTCATTGTGGGACAGGATGTGTGAAGAAAGGTACTAAGAATGCACTTTCCTCTTTGCCATAGGGTGTCGCCTGAGTTTTTTGTTGATAATTTCCCTTTCCTTTCTCCCCACTTCCTGCTGCTTCTTGGTTGGAACTGTGCTCTTCTTAAGTTATGCTCTTGTTGCAGAGAAGTGAGTAATGTTCTGTTGAGGTATCCCTGATGGATCTACAATAGTTTATTCCTTTATAAGTCTGATCTCAAGACATTACAGATAATAAGAACATGGTTATTAAAAAAGAAAAAAATCAGCTGACATAGAGCCACTCAGAATGAAATACAGATATTTTTCTAGGTATGTTTTAAAAATACCGTAACATCAACCGAGTGTGTACATATATACAGCTGCCTTCATCTACAAGCAGTTAATTAATTAATATAATTGCATACAAACGTGAGCAGTGTGTTCTGTACTTACTTCAAGATGCCACCCATCAAATTAATATTCAATGAAACACTAACCGGTGGTTTTAAACTATCTAGTAAAAATTTTGTACTCAAAACTACATCTGTCCTGAAGTGAAGTAATTCTATTATGTCTTTAGAATTCTTGTCCAGCAACCGCTGGGCACTGTGCAGAATCTGCATCATTTTGCATGAGCTCCTCATAAAGGAAAGTGTTTAGTCTGATTAATGGCTTCTTGCTACTAAACATGGGGTTTTGCCAAATCATCAGAGGGTGTCATCCAGAAAAATTGTTCATCACTGTGAAAGTTTTGCTTAGCTTTAGAAGTCCTAAATAGGAGGTTTTGACTTGGGATCCTTCATAGAGCAGGAAAGCTCATGTTAAGGGAATTCGTATTCAATTTTTTTCTTGATAGTTTCATTGAAAAGAATAAGATATGTGTGGTCTTGGCAGAGGATTTTTCTTGCTTTCTTGTGGCATAGAAGATTTTCCTATGCAGCCTAAATTTTGGAGGAGGTTGTTATATTTAATATATAAACCCTGCCAAATTAATATTTTGTTTTGGGAAACATAAATTTTATATGATTTAATTCTCCTCTGTTGAATGTGGAATCTGCTTACACTTGAACATGAAGTTAGTCATCAGTTGCATGTGATGATAGAGGAGTCCTTAGTCTGAAGAACAGAGAATTAAGTTCAGGGTCTGTAAAAACCATTTTGGTTCTGTGCTGGACAAGATGAGAACAAAAGATTTAAAATACAGTAAGACAAGTTCACGTTAAGTGGTAGGAAATCTCTTTTGAAAGTAATTATAATGAATCACCAAACACAATAAAAATTACAATGTAATAGACAATGTGGAAAATGTTGTGTTCGTTACTGGAGATTTATAGGAGATGAGACACTTGTCAGGTCTAGAATTAAAGAGAAACACTCTAAGGTTTTGTTAAGTCCAATCTACAGCTCTTTGTCAGTATATGTGAGAGACTTATGTTGAAGATTTTGTTAGTTGTTTTCATGTTGTTTCTTTTTCCTTCTCCCCTCCCTGAATGACAGCATTGTAGATTTTATTTAAAAGTCTAGACTTTTATGCCTCTATATACAGACTTCTAAATGCAGCTTTGTATATTTTCTTTAACAAAATTAGGAATGTACTTACCTATGGAAAATTACTTATACTTATTCCCTGTAACCTTTTGACTCAGAGGATATGAATTAGATTATATTTGAGAACAAGAGCTAAAATAAACAGCTGCTTAACAAAATGGTAGTGTTATAACAGATGGACAGTAGAGCCCTATTTCTCTCTGTTACTGATTTGCTGGAAACAGTTTTGATCCTTGAACTTTATACAATGCCATTCATGTCATTTGGAATGGTCAGAATAGTTACTGTTTTTTAAGACACTGCTTTGCCAGTAAAAGTCGTTCTATTGACTCACTTGTACCAGCAGAAAACTACTTTCAGCTGTATATATGAATTTGTGATATGAAAGTCTAGTTAGTTTCAGTATAGCAGAGTCAAAACAACAATGGGGACAGAATTCCTTTTCTCCTCCTATAAGTTCCATCATTTGACCAATTAATGTCTATATAACTTGACTGGCAAACTGACCTTGCCTTGACATAGGCCTGCTAAGATTTTTTGTTAAATGGACTGATTTTACAGAGTTTAATCCTTCATATACTTCTATTTTGTGCAGTATACTCAAAGACATTCAAAAATATCAATCCCCTACTAATACCTCTATGCAGTTGCACCATGCCTGCATTTTTTTTCTTTTCCCACCATCTACCATCTATTTATTCCAAGCTGTTTTGCTAATTTCTTTTTTTTTTCCAAAATGATTCTGTGGTTCAAATTCCTTTGATGATCTGTGAGACATCTTTAAGTTTATAATTTGTCCTCTATAACCATTGAAATTGTTTTTCCTGCTAGTACTTCATTATGCTTTGGGTTTTTTAAATTGTTATCCTTTTCACTGTGTCTCAAAATTTCTGCTTTTTTCCTAGTAAATTGGGTGTTATTTCTTTAGAATAGAGAAATTTCTTTTCAATGTCCAGTCTTTGCTCAGGAAACACCTAGACATGAGGTTCAAGGGCAGACTCTGAACTGATTTAGGAATCGTTTCTCATCGTAATAGCATGTTCCCCAGACTGATTTAAGATTGCCAGTGATGGTTAATAATATGTAGTGTGGCTATTATTTACCCTCTAAAGTTTTGCTGTTGCAAGCAGTTGTATGTGTTGGCAGTTAGCACAAGAATAATAAAAATAAGGAGCACAGCCCAGGGATTAGGTCATGTACAGGGGTCAGCAAACCTGCAAAATACAGCCCCACAGCTGTGTTAGAATTGTTCTGAGGTGCTTCACTGCAGTGGGAGTCAAAACAAAATATTTGCCATCAGCTGGTCACTACTATCTAAACAAGAGACAAAGCTCAACAGTTGCCTGTTACCTAATGATAAACAGATACCAGGGAGGTTGATCCAATTAGAGCTTGTCCTGATTTCATGTTGATTTTTATATTGCATGCCCGTAACAGTTATGTCAAATACCCCCATTTCCATTTAAAATAATGTGCAGTGAAATAACTGTTTGCATTAGGTCAGTGACATACTGTCTTTCTGGTTCTTTCCAGCCAGGTAGAGAAATTTGGCAGTTACATGTTGGTGTTGTACTGTGGCTCACAGTCATTCAGCATTCAATGAAAGGGAGCATGTTCTGAAAATTCGTACTGAATTACCTGGTTAATTCTATCCAATGCTCTTTAATATCTGTAGTGGATATCAGCATATTAAGGGCTTTGACTGAGTGCACTGATGCATTAACATTTTCTTTAACTCTTCCTTTAGAGAGAAAAAGAAACTAACTACTAACAACCTATTTGCTCTTAAAACATCTGAAAGGCCTACCTAACTGTTCAAATAATGCTCATGTCCCTGAAATCTTTGTTATTTGCATGTTCCATAAATCAAACCCTTTTCCTTATTACATGGACTGGAAGAATGCCTCAGAAAGGGAAATATTGGATACCTGTGCTGAGGTTTTACAAACATTTTGCTCTTTGTCAGTAAATCTATTTGTTTTGGTATTGTAAATTGTTATGCATACACTTGTTGCATTACAAACACATGACACCCCAAAAAAATAAGCAACATTAGTCTAGTTAGTATATATAGATATAATTATATATATATATTACTTATATGACAATTACAGTATATATAAGTCTAAATTGAATGAGCTTTTTCAAGCAAAAAAACCCACGTAATACAACAGTTTTCATTCTCAATTCAGGTCCTTTTTGTTGACTTTAGTTGTGCAACGTAATGTACTGGCATGTACTGCAGGGATAAAGAGAAATGAAGAGAAAGCTGGCTGCACACACTTTCACTCTATGTTTTCAAATGACAAAAAAATGACCCCAGTACTTGTACACAAATGTGTGTATCTTAGTTTTAGTGAAATAATTTACCTTCATTCTTTCACTGCATTCCAGAAAACACTTACTTTATGCCCTGGAACTTTTATTATAATTAATAGCCCTACATTTTTACTGCGATTACGTTTTTCCAAGTAAATAGCTAGGAGAGATGGGATTAACAAAATACCAAGATAATGACCATTGTATGGTCTTTAAAAGTCTTTTCTAATTTGGAATTGCAGCTTCCTACACAAATGACAGGTTTTTAGGTAGTCAAGCATTTGAGACTGTTTGAAAACTTAATGGTACACCGTATAGAAGATTTATATTGGTCTAAATTCTGCATTTTTGGGCACACCTTCTCCTCATTTCAGATGTGATGTTTCTGCATTAAGCAGCCCTAAATAAAGTATAATTGGGTGTTGGAAAGCTGTTAGAAAAAAAAATTAAATTACACACTTCCATTACTTTTTGGGGTATTTTTCCAGTCCCAAATTCCATATATTTAATTTTACCACAAACTAAATATTGTATCTTTTTCCTGTTTTATTGAACGGGCAAACAGGGGTAGATGGTCCCCCTCCCTAGAGAGGAGACGACCTACTAGTCCCAGGATTCATATCCAGCATGCATCTCCGGAGGATGACAGGTACTAGTCAACTCCTCCCAGTTCAAAAATGGCTTACTGCATCTTGCACTCTCAGAGGAGTACTCTGAAATTTAGAACTGTGCATATATGTGGAGACTTACAACCTCCAGAAGCCCAAAATAAAACAGCAGTTTAGATATCATCTCTGCATTTTGTTGAACAGTTATAAAGCACAGAAGAACGAACATCTTTTGAAGTTTTGTGTTTGTCTGAATAGTCTCAAGACACAAAATATGATGTCTGATAAAACAGAACATTATCTGTGTTAATGTTCTTTAGTCTGTTTTTACCTGCTTCTGTAAATGGTCCTGGTGCTTTCACTGTGGTGCTTTATAACGTGATAAATACTTGTTGTAGAGTGTATTCTTGTGTACATGTTTGTTTTCATTGGTTTTGGTTTTCCTTTGTTCAACAAACGGTTCCTAATGGGAAAAAACCCCCACAGGCTGATATGTTGGAGGTCTTGGTAACACTTTCTAGTTGATGTATGTAAAAATTGGCACTGTTTGTAAATTCTGTCCAAATCAGGATGGCCTCCGTGGAGCAGGTTTTCCTAATAAGGTAGGTTTTGATTAAGAACATCAGGGCTCTAAATAAATTTTTATGCTGAATATTGCCTATGATTAATAGAAGTTTTTTACTTCTCATGAGTGTTTTAATCACATGAGTTTTGGTATCCCATTGCTTTGACAGCAGTAATTTTTAAAATTTTTATTTCCAGATAGATCTGGCTTTATTTCAAGCAGACTTTGCAATTTATATTTAAATGCAAATTCAAAATGTTTCTTTCAGTATTTTGTATTGCAGTAAGTGACAGAATACAGATTGATGTAAATAGAGGTTAATGTAAATAATCTGTACATGAACTTACAAAGTTGCACTTGAAACTGTAAGACTGGCACACCAGTGTCAGTGGTGCCAGTCCTGACCTTCTGCTGAAGTCTACCCACAGTACTGATATTTATACTGTGATTTATCTTGTTTGCTTATACTGGAAATATTCCACTTATACCAAGTGGAAAGTGTGTCACTGTGGGTAGTATTTCTTTTTTTAAAATTTGAGTTAAACAGCATTATAAATTACAAAATTAAATTAGTGAAACATCATTTCAAAGCTGCCTTCCCTAACAGATACTGTATTTCCAGAAATTTTGCCAACACATCCCTTTGATGAGACAATTATTCAGAGTTTACAAATATTCTTTATGTCTTTCAGGTATTTTGGTTCTCATTTTTTGAGTCAATGGAAAGCCTTTGGCTTTCAGAGTATCTGAAAAATCAGATACTGAATCTGAATCAGATACAGAATCTGAAAAATCAGAATATCTTGAAAAATCACTGAAATTAGGTTTTCATCTAGATACTACCATTCTCAATGCCAAATAGTAAGCCTTTTTATGTCAGCTGAAACTTTGTGGAGAATGACTGAAATCATCTAACACCCACCGGCAAACATTTTGTAGTGAAGCATCTGTAGGATATAGAATCCTTTATGGAAAAGTTTTTGAGATGGATAAACAGCAGTCTAATTTTCTATGTGAAATTGGTGCCTTCTTGCATTTTTAAGTCTTGCATGCAATCTGATCACCAAAACCCAGTGATGAGAAGTCAGGCACTGATGAGCACAGAAGGAATTTAAGCTAATCTCAATGCTGATGTGTGTTTGCACCCTACCAGTTCCAGGATTTTCTCTGACATTAAGAGAAACTCTGAGAACATTGAGTTTTTTGCATTGCATATCTGTAGAGAGAACATGAGTGAGGGAATTAAAGGTGCTTTACCATTGTTCTTTACTTTATAAGCTTACATTTGTTCTGATTCATTCACATGTTTTTTGCAGTGGGCCAGTGCTAGGCACTTCAATAATTAAAGTTTTTTTAAGATATGCTTGTATCACAGCTGAAGTAGTGGCTGTTGGGGAATGACTGATGGATCAGCAGGGATAACAAACTAATTGCTTATCACAACTTGTAAATAATATTTCACAGATTAATTGACTTTGACAGACTTCATCTTACTCTTCATTGGAGTACATTACAGATTTATATTACAAATGAGTCCAATTTGCATATAGAATGCAATCAAGATCTGTTTCTGAATACATTTCTTTAATCCATGACTTATGCATTCTTTCTAATTTTGATAAATTATTTTTTGCAACATAGTATTTATTTCTAAGGGTGATTTATGTAAATTTTGATAAAAGATTTGGGAAGATTGTTCTTCTGGAATTTGTTCACTTGCCATATCAGGAAGAAGTGACTCCTTGATATGTCGATAAGATGAAGACATGAGTTATGTATTATTTCAGTGCTAACAATTTGAAAATGTTTAGTTAGTATCATGTATTTCTAGAAGACATTTTAAAGGATAGCTTTTCTATTGAATTTGATAGTGTAATTCCTTGAAAGTTTTTTTTGTTTTTTCTGTTTGAAATTAGAAAGTCTAAATCTGTAGTGTCTACAGTCTAGACAGATGGGTATCTGGAGAACTGAAATTGTAAGTGATGATAAAAACAAGGTGAATGAAAGATGAACATTTAATGGGAGGTGAAAATTTTTTTCACAGTAGTATTCTGGAAAAATCTGCATATAATATCAGCATATAACCAAGAATGGATAAAATAAGCCTTTAAAAAAATATGGATTCACATATATTTTCATTTAAGAGAAGTAGCTTTTGTCTGTCATGCATGCATGTGTAAGAATGCTTGTCCCAGAGTCACCTGAAGCCAGCTGCAGAGCAAGTGCCCTCCTGGTACTTGCAGGTGCCGTGCAGATCCAGCCTTTAAGAAAACTTCAGTAAAAGTCAGGAAGTACTGAACAGGACATTCTTGGTGGCTTCAAGGCTACATAAAGTAACACTCACTGCAAACCACTGAGGGCTCTTGTACAAGACAGGAATAAATAATTTTAAAACACTGGACAACGAATTGTATAAAAATGTTATGTTTTCATCTCAGAAGTAGTAATTTTTTATTTCAGTAGGAATATTGTCAAGTTTCTGTGTGTAGATTTGTTAACACAAATCTGTTAAATATACTGAGGCACATAGAACTTTGGAACATGAGCTGTAAATAGCTTGTCTGTATATAAAAAATGTGTAGTGCTTTTCTATATATGATATATATTGTTCAATGATTTGGTGTGACAGTTGGAAGATCTTTGAGAGAAATTTTAGCCTTTCCTGACCCTAATGGAGGCATAGATGCAAATATATTACAAAACTTAGATTATTATTGGACTACGAATTTTGCTGAGTTTTCTCATTAAAATCTAAATTTGATATTTGAAAAAAAACCCATTCCATTCATAGATCTTACAATATATTTCGTTAAAAACTAATAATAAACCAACAGGATAATAATATTTTTGCCAAATTGAAAGCTGTGAACACATTCTGTGGCTTCAGCAGAAATTAAAATACCATAGAAATTCAGAAATATTCCTATATACTTTTTATTAAAAAAAAGAGTCCGTTATTCTACTTTGCTCTCAAATTATTGCT
Source organism: Acridotheres tristis (assembly GCA_037013685.1). Classification (NCBI taxonomy): domain Eukaryota; kingdom Metazoa; phylum Chordata; class Aves; order Passeriformes; family Sturnidae; genus Acridotheres; species Acridotheres tristis. The sequence continues at coordinate 82,775,086 of CM072887.1, read as the reverse complement.
AATTGTTACTGTAGCAGACTATGTAGCAATAGAATATGAAGGTTTCATCAAAATATATGAAATTAGGAAATTTACTTGCATTTTCAGGAGAATTTCACAATATAGTGACAAAATATGCATCCTGTTTATATATTCTCAAGAAGTTAAATAACAGTGCTGCCATTCAGAATGTAGGGTATAATGGTTTCTAAAAATACTGGTGTGGCTTTCATTCTATACTTCATTACATCTTAGACTGTTGATCTTACAACTAAAATTTTATAGTGTTTGGTATAGGAAAATGAGAAATACAGCTTTTCTCAATAGATAGTGACTTAATGCTTTTTGTTTATATATTTGATTGCATGTCTCCACCTTCACTGCATGTGACCATCTCTCTGTTTCTGCTCATTCCGTCCAAATTCACATCCATGTTTCCAAATATTGTGAAGAACAAGGACGCTGGAGTCTTGCATTCCAAAACAGGACAGTGTAGACCACCTAAGTGCTAAACCTGGAGCAGCACAGAGGTATCCTTATTTACTGAAATCATAGACCAAAGTAAATGAGGTATTGGTTATAGTATATTCTTCATATGCTCTGCATTCTTTCACACATTTTTTTTTGTTTTTTCCCCCTGGTTTTATGTACAAGTACATATATGCATGTATCGTTCATTGATAGTATTTTTTTTTCTCCTATGAGGTTCATTTAGGAAGTAAATCAGAGCATGTTGAGCTAATTGGAAATGTATACAGCATCATCTTAGCCAGAGGGAGGAAACAAAAAGGAAACTGATTTTAAATAATTTTTAGTACGTGCTGCTCTCAAGGACAGCCCAGAGAGCAGAGAAATAAGTGTGCTCAGCTCATTAGTGCTGTGTATTCCTGTGTTGTCACAGCAAGGCACGTCCTGCTCTAAGCTTTTCCACCTGACTGAAACTGCTCACTATGTGCTCGCTTTCTCCACTCTATGCCAGGTCACAATCTAGGCAAGCAGTATAAGGAGTAAGAGGAAAATGAAACAAAGCCCCAAGCAGAACCAACTAAACAGAAAATGAAGAGTGTGACATAATTTGAATGCTGCATACAATGGGTCTAGCCATCACTTTAAAAACTTTGCTAAACTGTAGGTTTTAAGCAAAGCTGCAGCATTTAATATGTGCTTTTTCCTCTGTATCCGCTTTATATTTGTCCTGGTAAAGGAAAAATTGAAAAGCAATGAAAATATACTAAAAATAAATCTGAAAAAAGTAGATTGAGGAAAAAAGGGATTTCAGTTTTTAATCTGACATACTTTTTTTTGTGAGAAAATACATTTTTTAAAATCCAGAAAGCATCAGGTAATGGCCTCTGCTCTTGCAGAAAGCATTTTGTATTCTGCTGCAGCGTTTTCTTTTTTGTGGACTCCACTGCATCAAAGAAAATGCTCATCAAATATTACAGTGGGTAAAAATAATTAAAATCCACTATGATTATGCTTTTTGGGCAGAACTTGGTGTCACAGCTGTTTAGATCTCTTCCAGTTCAGTCACTGGATTACTCTTTATGACCACAAAGGTTTAAAAGGAAAACATGTTATTTTAAATATTATTTCTGTCTCGCTGTTTTTCCCACAGTAATTTATATAGTCTAAAACATTACATTGATTGTATCATTGCAAGATCTTGCATGCATTAAAATTTGTCAACATTTCTGGTCTAGGAATGAATAATCATCCCTCCCTGGTTTTACCACTCCTGAAACACTGTATGCACTTTTTCTTCTGAAAAAAAAAAATACATATTGATGACTTTCTGAGATTTAAAGTAGTAAATCCTAGTTTGTAAATGCTAACATTACTATGGATAGTACAGAATACAAGACTTGCAGAGATTTACATGTATTTATTATCCTGGGTAATAATGGTGAAACTAGAGTTTACCTTTCTTCTTATATGTACAGACTCCTAATACTTTTCATTGTTCTTATTTAATATCAAAGCGAGTGTTTAGATTGTCTGAGATAACTAGTGCCTCATTTTCCAAATGTCAGATGAATTCTGTAAAATATTTGTGTAGGAAAGGAGTGAAGGAGTGAAAAAATTTCTATATTACTTATATTGACTAGGAAGAAAATAGAATTGGTTTAATCTGTTTCTAAAACCTTTAAAATTGAATGGAATGAGATTTTTGAAAAAACAAAGTTTTATTAATATAATGAGCCTTTTAAAAATCTGGTATGATGAAGTATTTGTTTTGCTTTTGAAATTTAGATTTAAAAGCAATTTTAAATCTATTTAAACCTTATGTTTTTTTTCTACAAGGTTTTTTTTTTCCTGCTGTCTACTCTGATCTTGTTTCTCATGCTGTTAAGAGAGGACTTATAGGTCTATGAGGAGTCATTGTTTCTAGTCAAATGTAGGCTGTGACATGGAAACTAGTTGCAGGCTCAGTCAGGATTAATGTTTTCTTCCCTGTTTTGGTACCTCATAAACTGCACACTATGAACCTCAATCAAACCTAATTAATGCAATGTCTGTTAAACCTCGACTTCACCAACCTGTTTATGATAATAGTTGTCACTTTCTCATCTGTCAACCGTTTCTTTTGTTACCTTTACAATACATAAATCAATAATCTTCATATTTCTGTATTCTTTTTCTTCTTTGTTTATTTCTTTTCTGACATGTCATTTCACAGGCAGTCCAGAAAAGTGGAAAGATATAGCAGCCAAAAACAAACTAGGAAAGGCCCTGCAGCTGAAACAGAAAGGTAGGAGTGTTGAATGATGTGTAAGCATCTCTTATTATCAGTCTGATTCCAGATTTTGGAATATACCTCTATTATGACTTTTTAGAACATCTGTGACGGTGTCAAAAGCTATAATTTACAGTATTCTATGCAGTTGCCATAATTTACAGTATTCTATATTTTGTATCTGTGCTATTAGCACTTTGTTGCATACATATGGAATTTTTCTGGCATTCTCCATGATTGCAGATAAGCTCAATGGAAAAGACTAGAAGTGCTCTTCTGCACTTTAACACTGACTCTTTTTCAAAAAATCCTTATTTTGCGTTAACTTTGAGGATGAAAAACAACAATGTATTATATAAATAGATAGATAGCTATAACAGATAAATAATTCAAAATGTCTCTGATCAAATGAATTTCACTTTAAAATATAAAAACATTAAGTTACACATTTAAATCTATCATTACATAAAATTCATATAAAGACTGGAAGTTTTTTATTAATTTTTTTAAAATTTGTATTGTCATTATATCTTTTAACTTTGATGTTACTGTAGTATGGGGTTGCATGTTCGAATTTTTAAGAAAAAGTGAAAAAATAAAAATATATACTGAATAATAAGTACATCCAGATAAGTTTTAAATCCTGTATATTGACTGAAATAAGAGCAGTGAGGAGGGATTTTGATTCATACAAGTGGAATGTACATCTGTTTACATTGTGAGAGCTTTAAAACTTCCAATGACAACACAGACATCTCTCTTTTTAATGAAATTGCACATTATGTAGCAAAACTTCAGCACTTTTCTTTAGTTTCACTGCTTCTGGTCCCAAAGCAATGGCTACATTTTCCTTGAGTCAGGTGATTCTGTTGTCACAACAGCCCAGGTGCTTTTTCAGTTTGAGTCAGAGAGATTACCTAGATGATGCCTGAAATCCTCGCTATGATTGAATCAGGGACTGTTGTGCCATGGAGATTACTGAAACCTTTTTGTTACGCTGTTTTTTCTGACTTCTGAAAAGTAACTGATGTCCAAGGGGTTTGGCTCTTGCAATTCAGCAATGAACCCAGGGAACAAGAGCAATGGGAAACATGAATTGTACTGCTTCTTTTTACACCTCCATGGCACATGTTGTGGGCTTCTGTTTCCATAAAACAATTCACTGCTATTAGATGTAAGACAGAAATGTTTCAATAAGTCTGAACGCTGTAGTTCAGTATTCCATCTCATAAATGTAATGTTGCATTAGTGGCAGAAAGTTTTGTTAATAGGATAGACAATGAATTTTCCTGTCAAATATAACTTGAGACTATTTCTTCTTCAAATACTCATTTTTGTCATACAATTGGGCTTTATTTTTACACTTGCAAATCCTGTCTAGTATTAGTTAAGCAGATTACTGGAATAACCATGCATAATCAGCATGCTGTCAGCATCTCTATAGAGCATTTCTACACGCTATATAAGATTAAGTTTTCTGTGTAGTGTGATCTCTTAGGAAACGTACATAAAAGGGAAAAAAACCAGCTTTTTGAAGATAATTTATAAAGCCTAAAAGTTCTCTTATTTCAATGAGATAAGCCTTCTAGATATGATTCAGTAACCTGTTCTGAAGGAGTAAAATTGATTACACAAAAATAATTTTCTGTTCTTGTATGAATGAGCAAAAATTTGTTCATCCCAATTCTAAAATATTTTCTTTCAGCCCTAACTCTGGCATTCCCAGATGTGACATTACCTGTCATTAGGATATATACAGTATTGATCTGTATTTTCTATATTTGGCATAGGACACTATTCCAGAGGTGAGCTGGATTGATTCATTGCCTCTCTTATTCTTAGTTTTTCTTTATAGTTTCTTAGGTAGCAGCATGCTACTGAGGCATCTGTCTGAAGGGAAAGGAATTTGAGTTTTCTTGTATTCTGGCAGAACTGGAACCCGTGGGATTCCCCTATAGGCCATTGCCAGCTTGCAGTGTCTCCTTCCTCTGTGAGGAAGCAGGAGCTGAGATATTCATGTACATGCTCATTGCAGTCTCACTGCTCACCAGGTACCATTTTTTTCCCAGATTCTTATTCTCTCTCTACTTCTTATTTCACTTCTGTCTCATCTTCTCACTAGCTTTTGTCTTTCATATTTGCTCCTTGTTCCTTTTTGTCTCATTTTGCTGATCAGACATTTTCAGGCTTCTTCCTGCAAGCAGCAGATCTTTCTCCTAGGACAGCAAGTCCTTAACACCATTCTAGTTATTCTTCAATTGCCTTTTATCTCTCTTTTTATTTGCACCCCAAGAAGCATATTCATATCATTGTAATACCCCAGCTAATGCAAATATTAAGCCTGATTTGTCTTCATTTGAGTTAAGCAGATCCTCTATGTATCTCTTGGAAGGGAATGTGTCTGTAAAAAGAGTATTACTGGAGAAGGAGATAAGTTTCTGAGTTGCAGGTAGGTCCTGTCCTGTTCTGTAATGGCAGGACAGACTTCTAGTGTTTCACTGGGGTCTCAGATAAATTCCTGGATATTTAGCTTCTAAAAGGAAAAAAATCAGAACCAAAAATATGACTTAGTTAGATTGAAGCATTTATCCATAGTAAAAACAAATGAACTTTCTGGCACAGAGTGATGTCCATGTTTACCTTATGGATGTTATGATGTCTAGACATCCGATAGATGCTTAAAACCTATTTGTGTGCAATAGTTGGCATGGTTTACTTTTGCAGTCAGCATAGAGAAACAGAAATTTTCAGAAGTTAGGTCATCTTTGTTATTATAAACATCTTTCAGAATCAGGAAATTCAGTTTCTACAAGAATGTTATGGTTGTCACTAAGGCAAGCCAGGAGTTAGCTTAATAAATGTTAAGATTTAAGAGAGAGAATACAAACTCAAGGAACAGAATCTTAGTTTCTTTTGCATTGTGACGGGTCTTCCACAGGGACTGTTACTGATTAAATTGTTTTGAATCCAAACCTGTTTGTTATCCTTGGTAGGCATCCTTCTGTTATTTCATATATAGGGGCTTTTTTAGGATTGCTTCTTAGTGTATGATAGTCATATGAACCAGTCAGTTCCTTGGATACCTTGACTGTATCTTGTGAGGAAGTTGTGCTGGGTGTGTGAAGGGAGACTTCATAAGTCTGCAGAAATTAAAAAAAAAAAACAAGACAAAACAAAACCAAACCAAAACAAAAAAGCAACAACTCCCCCCCCTAAAAAACTTGCCCCCCCCAAACCCACTACCACCACAAACAAAATATCACCACACAATAAATGATGGCACAAGAATTGAAATTTCTGATATTATTTCTGATACAGTAGTACTGTTCACAAAAGGCTGCCCTGTTGAAAAGCCAAACAAGACTAAAAATGAAGTTAGAATATTTTGGCACTCTACAAACTTGAAATGTTTCACGTTCTCTTATATTTGTAGTGTATGCAGTTATTGAACTAGTAATAATTATATTCTGTTATATTAATGTGATCAATCATTTTACTGCATAATAGTAGCTATACTTTCATTAGAGTTCCTCTAGAACTTTATTTCTGTTTTAGTTCTTACAGATACTTAAATAGATTTTTTTATTTCAAACTGTAAGGGAAACTAAGAGAATCACAGATGTGCTTCCGTATTGTCCTTTTTTAGGTCACTAACTGAAATGCAGTTAATATTTTTAATAAAACTAAAAGGTATGTTTTAGAAACAGAAATGCTTTGTGGTAAACCCAGGTATTCACAGCCTACTCTGTGCTAGTCCTTTCGTCGTATGTGTTGTTAGCTTGTGTTTGCTGTGTTTAGGGTGTAGCTAGAGGTGTTGGCCAACTGTCCACTATAAGCACAGCAGTTCAACAGTTCCACAGTTAGGGTCGTGTATTTGCAGTGGTGAGTGTTCTGCAGTTTGTCATTTTGAAAATATACTTGCATTCAGAATGAACAACTTCCGTCTGACACCTCAGCCCTGGTCCTTCAGCCAGGATTTGCAATGCTCTTTGATGGAGGGAGGCATTGGGAAGGTGTGCCTAGAGCTAACAGCTGAACAGTCTCTTTTTTGCCCCAATGTTTTAGGGGTCTGCTACCATGTCTTTCTAGAAGGGGACTTCCATGCCCATGAATGGCTGAGCAGCCAGTCATTAGGGGAAAACACCACACTGGCATCAGGTCAAGTGAGCAGGCTGGTGCCAGACCCTTGTGCTCTGTACATTACCCAGCATCCAGAGGCTCAGCTCCATCTTCTCCACTTATGACAAAGCTGCTGTTACGTGTCCAGCACAGCTTTCATGTTCTGCCTCCAAAGTTTCAGTGTGGTGGTGTACTCTGAGCACACATGGCACATTCAGTCATTCTGGCACTGTAGATTGTTCTCTCTTCATGGTATTTACACTTCTCACATATCCTTTGTGCCACCTACCTTCAACATCCAGATAGTACTTTTTGCTGATGAACTTAACTAGTTATGCAAATTAAGATTAAAAAGTTGGCTGTGTCTTGCCCTTCCATTGTTGTGTTTTGTTCTGTATCCGTATGGAAATTACCAAAGTATTTTTCTTAAACACTGTGCAGAAAATCATGTTGTTCACACAGCAAACTGATCTTATAGGCCAAGAGGGTCGGTTGATCTACCAACAGTAGAAAAACAGAAAGCCAACAGTATTTTGAACTTGCACAAATGTGCTACTTTAAATTACAAATGATCTACTTGCAACTGGATAAACAGTGCTTATCCACTGTAGTGAGTGTGACATTGCTGTAACTGGCAAGGGCATTTCGCAGTAAACTCTCCTCAACAATCTGCTGCTTCTCATCTTTGTTTAACTTTCTTAAACCTTTTCCCTATAGTTATTATAGGTGCCCATACTTACTTTAAATGTGAGAATTCCAAAGGTGTTTGATACCTTACACTCTGAAACTGTATCTGTGAGTAAGACATGAAGTAGCCAAAATGTTCTGAAACAGTGTTAGGTAGAGTTCAGCCAAAGGGATTTAGGATATTTACTTAGATATAAATATTAAAAGTCTTGTGTATGTTTTGCATGCACACACAGATACACACTCTTCCTTCCCCCACCCCAATACAAAAGTTAAAGGTCTTTTTCCTTCTTTGAGTTCTGGGAATAAACACACGCTATTCTTTGGAAATAGGTACTTGCTGTCCAGTGCAATTATATGCCAGCCTCGTGCAATTATTGCATCAGCATAAAGGGAATACTAAATTTAATAAAATATAAAAGTGGCATTTTATATTGCCCTTGTACCAGTGCAGGAGAATGTATATAAATTGTGAGTAATAATCTTAAGTGGTTCTTAGAAAACTTCTTTTCATGCTGTAGTTTTTCACTACTACTTTATAAAAAAAACAAACCCAAAATGACAAAAAACCCAAACAAGAACAAGCAAATAAATAAATAAATAAATAGACAAATAAAACAAAATGAAATAATTTTTCTATAGCTGAAGATAATTAGAGAAATTAAATGTAAGTCCTTATAATTTGACTAGGTATCTAGACTTGAGTATGTGCATGTGGTATAGACCAAATGCAAACTATTTCAAACCCATCTTCAGTACCTGCAACTTAATTTGTGCTTAAAATTCAGAATATAAAATGTCTCTTCATTTGCTTTATTTTGCTTTTATCTCAATTTCATTTGCAGAACACATCAGCAAGGAAGTCCCACACAATCTCCTGCTGCAGACGCCTCCTTCAGCAGTCGTAGGGGAAGACAGCTACCACAAGTTCCCGTAAGAAGTGGCAGTATAGAGCAAGGTATCAAATAATGAGCTTGTGATAGCTCAAAGTCTTTGATTTCTTACCCTTCTTTACTTTAAGTCTTCTTGCGTAACTCCGTGTCCAGTGCTATAATTCTGCCAGTAAAGCAATAGAAGAGAATGAAAGCATCTTTGTAGTTTGGGAAACCCAGTGAAGTTTGATCGGTGGGTTATTACACGTGATTTAATTGCCTTACTTTTCTAGTACCCTGTCGTGTTTAAATTTTCAATTAGAGTCATGGTAGTTTCCAATGTGTCCCGTACCTTATCAGCAAAAAAAAAAAAAAAAAAACGAACAAGGATTCGAGGATTTTGACAGTCTCATTTCTTATTTTGTGGTTTATATTTATTGTTGTGTATTATTAACATAGATTAATAATAAATGTCACAGATCTCTTTTTCTTCTGGAGTTCATAGTTCAGTGAATAAAGAATGAAAACAATTACCATGGGAAATGTGAGAGCATGGGTCACCAGTCCTTTCTTGCTTAAGAATAAACTGATCAGGCAGAGTGCTGCTCTTTTCATTGAAAATGACAATGTAGACCTGAAAAGACAATGTAGGCCTGATGATTATGGAAGAAGTTTCTTACATACTAAGATCAAATAAGGATGTACATTGCTGTTTCTTTTTCTAGCAACATACTGCACACAGAGAATGAGCTGTTATGGTAAAATGAAGTGGCAAAATGGATAATATTTGTGCATTTATGTTTTCTTCTGTGTTTAAAAAATTCTGTTTTCTCATTGACTGCAAGCAACAACTGAGATTGCCACATACTACAAGGTTTTCTTTGTGGAAACTAAAGAAATGCTTATAATGATGAAATATTGTAATGCATTGCAGAACTATTAGCAGATCACATTCTTGAACAGATAAAGTTGCTGACCGTGACCACCTTATCATGACAGATTACCAGTGAGGTTTTCTTGTATGATGGTTTGCATTAATCTCTGATCAGTTCCCATTAATGTTAAGTCTTTGTTCTGTGATGGCAAACAAGCCCCTCAAGTAGCACATATAAAATGTACTCTTGTTTTATAAGTGTATTTCTTTTGAATGACTAATATACTTAGACAAGTGCCTTTTATTAACTCAAAACTTTCTATTCAGGTCCTCTCATTTTGTAGTGACTATACAACTGTCTGAATTATAAACTAGGTACAAACTTCATTCAGAGTGTCTATTTCTGCATATTAGCAAGTCGGGAGCTTTATAGGGAAATAAGTAATGAATTTCAACTTTCTTCCGTATTTCCACTTCAATTTCAGAACTTGGTGCAATATATAATGATGAATCAGCTTTTGATTTCATTTTAATTTGGCTTTCCTTTGCATATGCATATATCATCTTTGTGCTGGTGTTGGTAACTGGTGTGTGAGAGTAAAATACCAGTTTATGTTTTGCTGAAGGCGTTGGAAATGAATGTAGAACTTACCATGAAAATGAGTAGAAATGGGATGTGTACAGAAGAGGAAAGAAAAAATGAAAGTTGAGCAGAAAGCCAAAGCTACTCTAGGTTTATCAAGTTGTTGATACCATGACCACTTGTAAAGTAATGCTGTTTCAGTGAACTCCTGTTTACACTTGTGCTTAATATGCTTGCGCCTGATATATAAAATGTGCAGGTAGGATGCGTCGTGGTTTGCTTTGTTGCTACAAATCGTGCTGCCTGTGTCACTGTGACTGTTTTACAGCACATGGAATCAGTGGTTAAAGAGATTTCCTTCTCTACACACTACTTTGGTTTCGTCTGAGTGACTGACTTTGCTTCTGAAAGGGAGCTTTTCTTATTTTACCCACATTTAATGCTCTGTTCAAGCTCAGAATGTATTTGCAGAGGAGTACTAAATTTAGTAGATTTTATAATATGTGTTTTAAAAAATGTGTCAGTATCTGTTGAAATACATATGCTAGTATGTCTGACTTAATACTACTCTCAGAAATTAAATTCTTAAGGCCATAAGACCTCAGTACTTGCTCTGATTTACAGTACCAGATTTTAATATTAGTTTCACCTCTATAGTCCCTGTCAAATGAGTACCAGGGTCAAATGTAGTGACCAGGAGTGATCTGACCTTAATGTAGAATTGAACCCAAAACATATTGAGTTCTGTAAAAGATTTACATTAACTGTGCTTGGAACTGAAGTGTGTCCTTAATGGTTTAAATTCACAGTCACTGTGGATGCAAATCCTAGTGCAATATCCAAATATCATCGGAAATATTTCAAAATGCATTTTCTTCCCATATTTTGATGGTTATCTTGACATCATGTGTTTCAAGGAAAACCTGTATGATATCCCATGAAGTATCATTTAGTAGTAAAGTACTTCTTTAGGTTCCATAAAAAGCCTGTTGTTTCATGAGGGTCAAATACTCATCTAAATACATACATCCATGAATGTAAATATATACATATATGCATTTAAGTCTGTTATACAAGACATAGTGATTGCTGCAAAAATATTGCATATTTTTATATCAAGAATGGACTTCTTATTTGCTCTGTTGCACATTTGGGAGACATAGAAGACATAGAAGTAATTTTATTACTCTTTAAAGTTTTCATTATGGAATAAATTAGTTACTGAAGGAGCAAGAGACTGGTAGCAGTTGTCATGTGAAGAAACAGAGTGATATTTTAAGTATTGATCTCTAACCTTTAGCTGTCAATTATAAGTGATCATATCCATGCTAATAAGACTTGATTAACACTATTTCAGACATTCCATTTTGTTGTCAAGTTTAGAACTAAACAAAAGCTTGTTTCCTTGTCTCTACCAAATGATGGCTTAGATACTACGCTGGTTGGCAGTCTGAGAATTGTAAAAATCCAGCTTACAAGAAAACAAGGGAGACTTACAAGGTCTTGAATAATACACATACTTTCTTTACAAAAAAAAAAGAAAGGTCACAGAAGTAATTGATACAGAGAAGACCAAAGTAGTGCAGAGAAGACCAAAGTAGTGATTCTTATTCCATTATAGAAACAGTTGGTACTACTGATAGGAATAAAGAAACAACCTTAAATGTTGAGGAAAAGGTCGAGTTTAAGGAGTAAAACCTTAAAACAGTGTTATAATTCACACTGCAAAAAAACTGTGAAAAAGAGCGGGCTTCTTGGTGATTATGTTCTAAAGGTGAGAGCAACTTTGTGTAGTTTTGGAGTGGAGGAGAGGAATACTTATTTCCACTTGAGACAATACTAACCAAATAATAGCAACTTGAGGGCATGCAGACTTTAAAAAGTAGTTGCAGTTAAGACTATAGACTTCTGTAATTTTTAGGCAATGTGATTTTTATGTTTATTACAGTCATATTCAAGGAAGACATAGTTGTGGTTTTTTCCTTTTCAACCCTGTCAGCAGTATTTCTTAGAATGCAAGATTAGGATGCTCTTGTGTTGAAAGGTCTTGAAGTGTTTCAATATTGTAAACTAGTCCTGTATAGGTGTGTCTGTGTGTGCTTTCAAGACATCACAGTCTAATAGTAATTTCCCTAACTTATGCTACTAAAGAAGTGGTTTTGATTTTTCTTGTATTAACGGATGATTTTATAAAAGGACCTAATCCTATGAGGATCTTTTGGCTCAGTGACTAAAGCAGTGAAATTTTAAGCCATGGTAAGGACAATGGTGTATTCTCAATATGTCATTATGTGCTGGGCTGTAAGAGATTTGCATCACTGTTTTTTTATTTGCATCATGTTTGAATGGAACTCTGCAATCGTTAAGAGGGATGGGGATTCTGCACTGACTTTGCTTTTTAGCTGTTTCTATAACAACTTTTTGATGTAGTTGCTTGGTTTTTAAATTATACTTTCATATAAAGGATGCATCTGTGATCTTTTCTCAGTCCGTCCTCTGTCATTGCAGCTATCAAACATCACAGGAATTCTTGCTTGAATAAGATTTGAGGGTGATTTCTACACTTTTGCAAAATGGTTGATCGTTACATTGATCAAGGAAGTGAATACACCAGCAGATGGCAGGGATTATATTATTACTCTAGCAAGCAAATAACAAAAGAAAATAGTACTGTTGAAATTTATGAACCAGCAATATAAATGTGCAATGGTTGTAGTACAGCAACAGTCTTTTAGGGCTAATTCATGCAAAACAGATCTTACTCCCTCTATCTGCCTGTATTTGGATCTTCACAGCATGGTTTCATTTTTCATAGCTTTGACAATGTAGTTTCCTGTTTCAGAATGTAGTTTGCTGTTTCATAATGAGAGCGAGGTTTGTGATAATAGCAGTCTGTTTCCATGTGAAGACCATGTGTAAACCTGAGGGAAGCAGTGTGGTTGTGCATGTTTGCAGTGGCATCTGGTTCCAGCAGTAGGGCTCGTGTGGTGACACTGGGCAAAGCAAGCCAGCACCCAGCCTTAGGTGTGGCTGTACCTTAGCTCATGCTGCCAAAAGCTTTGTATAGCACGTGTATGGAAGGTGAAGTGCACGTGTGTGTGTGTGTGCTGCTGTTACATGAGGGGAAGGGACATGAAAACTCTGCTGGGGCTGAATGGGGATTACATGTGTAAAGTTCATGTGTGTGATATTTGTACAATGGTAGTGACGTCAAAGAGGAACAAAGTGTATTGATGTCCAGTACTTTTTCTTTTAACGAATAAGAATCAGAATTTTGTGCAGGAAATCAGTATGTTGTCAAATAATACATTTAGTTGCAAGTATCTTTTTATATTTAACCAACTTTAGATCCCAAAAGAAAAGGAAATGCTAGAGAAAACCGTTCTGTGTTTGTGTACTTGATCATTGAAATGTCATTGCAGTGAGACTATGGCTGTGGTAATGGTAAAAGATCAAAGCCTTTTAGTCAAAAATGTTTTTTCAAATCTATCAGTATAAAAGTTGAGTGGCAGAAGAAAAAGAAAAAGTCCTTTCAGTTTTAGATTTCAGTCTATCAGTGTTGTTTGTTTTGTCTCCATATTTCTGGTTTTATTTTAAAATTATTAGGTGGCACTGCATATTCTGAGGCAGCTTGTGGAATCTTTACTCATGCTGGAGAATATTTTTCTCAGCACTGCTAACTTTCACAGATGAGTTCAAGCCTCATATCTTTTATGTTTTCCTTAAAAATGGAGTTTTAATAGTCTGGTGGTTATTGAGTATTATAGATTTCAGTTAATAGAAAATAAATTCATAACACTCATTATTGCAGAAGAGGCTTCAAACAGTGCTGTGTGGTTCAGAAGGAAGAGTGATATTTAAAACAAGATTTTAATGTAATTCATGAATTTGGGTATGATGATACTTCTCCAGCAATATACTTAGACTCCACAATCTGTTTCTCTATGACATCATTGTTCCTCTTAATTTTAAAGAAAAAGTCATAGGCTTTATTATTTGTCATGGTTTATCACTTTAATTTTCTACATTACTTTTACATATGCTGGAGTACTGCCTACTGTACATGCCATTGTCACATGTAACACATTTCTTTATCTAACTTTAAATTTGCTGATTTCTTTTTCTGTTTCCATCATTCCGTGCATTTAATTCATTGAAGAGCAAGAGAATTTTAAGTCTCCCACAAAAGGTAAATATTTATGCAATTTTTTACAAATGTTTGGCAACTGTTGATACTGGCTTTTCCTTCATTATACTCCATGTCAGTATATAGGTTTTAGTTAATACTGTTAACGTGCAAAAAGATTGTTTCTCAAATATCTCTATGCTATCTAATGCCCCTCTTTAGAATCTGAAAATGGTTTCTCTCATGATTTCTCATGCTCCTATTGAAATGCAATATACTGGATTTAACAGAGGTAGTCATGATATTTTACATGGCTCAGAAGGTGCTTGATTGAGTTAAAGTTCATACTAAGACTTAAGATTTTTCCTAAACTGTTCTTGAGTTCTGCACAGCACATGCTTCTAGTGATGCAGCCATGGTCCTTGGCAGCTGTGAAGGATGTTTCCTAGGTATGGGCTTAGGAATAGTTGAAGGTGATGATGGTCAGAAACTATTTTTTGTATGCAGAGAGATTCTGAAGAATGAGCTGTGTTCTATTTGCATGTCAGTCCCATGTCAGCTGCTCCTGTTGTAGGGCAGGTTTTAGGGGCAGACATTCTATGCACACCTCCTATGAATTCATGCCTGTGCTGATACCAGAGAATCGGTGAGCTCAAACAACAGGTATCTCAGGCTGTCCCACAAAGTGAAAACTTTAGTCTGTTATGTCTCTGTCAAAGCCACATTGCAGAAAAGTCCTATTTTTTTTCTTTTAGCTGAAAGTAGAAATTATTGCAAAACCCAAATGAAGCTTGTAGAGAAAAAAAATTAAAAACTACTCCACCCTTTTAATGTTAAAATCAAAATACTATGCTACATAAACATTACTTGCACTGATTAACCTTTTCTAACCTTTATTCCTGAGTCCTACTCAGCTTGGGAAATTCTGGTCTGAATACAGGCTTGGGTGGGTCACAGCCAAACTGTGAGTTGAACTTGAATCAAAGTATTTGCTGCAACTACTTTACTCTCTGAAGGGATGAATGCTTAGGTAAAAAGAAAGCAACTTTTCCACTAGGTATGAGCTCCAACACTCATGTCAAACATACACAAATATGTTTTCATGATTATGTTAAAAAGAGATGAAAAAGAAATATGTAATTTAGGTGTTAGCAATTATATGTTATTTTTGCAGTGTTTAGAATATACTATGAAATGTCTTAAGAAACTGCTAAGAGTGGTTGATTTTACAAATTATTTCTGTCTCAGTATTTATATTTCTCTCAAACAGGACAGTACAAATCAATCTTACCTGTTTTGTTGATTATGCCTCTGTCAAGATTTGGGCTGCAGTGGATGTTTTTTTGTTTAAACAATGGACTTTATGCAGACAAACTAGACTGTCTCTAACAGGTTTGTAAAAGAGCTTGTTTCCACAAGATTTGGCTGGATCTGGCCCAATATTTATTATTATTATCTGGGCATGTGCAGAAGGTGGTGGGATATTTACGTGCACAGATTCCTCTGGCTCAAGGGAGCTGATGGCAGATGAAACCCAGGGGCTAAAAAGAGCTGGGCAAAAGAAGAGCAGCAGGAAGAGTGACGTGCCGGCAGATCTGGGGACCATAAATATCTTAATTTGAGCTGGTTTACACTAGTAGCCCACTGTAACTTCTTACAAGAGGTAAAAAGGACAGAGAGTAGGTGAATTAGAGATGAGGATAGAGGAGGTACAGGATATTTTGTGAAAGGAGATATAAATATGAGGGAGAGCATATACTACAGAAGTGAAAAATAGTGACCATATGAACCTGCAACAAAACAAACATCTATTCAATGTAATTAATGGAAAAGGTTGCAATAAAGCCTTCAGCAGATTATGAAAATGCTGACTTTCTTTGCTGCCAAAATCAGTGGTTTGCTGTTTTGTTTTGTTTTGTTTTATTGTTTCCTTTCACATAGAAGCTTCTCTGTGGATCATCCCTGAAGCTTTTAATGTTTCATCATTTCAGTTCAGGTTTCTATATTAGCATATCTTCCTTCTGGAGTGAGTTGTTAAGTTCAAGATGGCCACCATGCCTCTGTGTGTACTGAGAGATCCAAGCTCATCTCCCAGCTTGGAAATCTGACTATGTGCCCTGGTCGTGCCTTGATTATGATTGGGAGGAGGTCCAGAGAATTATCAGCTCCCATGGAAAGGAAATCCACACACACAAGCTTGAAGTAGCTACAGAAGGTTCTGGTCAGGCAGAGCAGGGTTCAGAGCCATCTCCCTCACTATCTGCATCTTGCCATTATATTTTGAAGTTGTTAATTCAAAGAAGTCGTAGCAAGTTCTTCATCTTGCAACAACAATTTGGCAACAAATTGATTTTTTCCGTGTTACTTCCCTTATATTTCAAAACATTTGTCTGCTCATGATTTTGTGTGCTTTTAAAATTTCATGGTTGAATTTGCTGTGAATTTTTAAAGTCATGAAACCTATTGCAAGGGTATTTTGTGTGTACATATTGCAAAACTCATCCTAGGACAACAGAAGGATAACAGAAATGAACTAGTGACTCTCTGTATTATTTCTGAAATGGATCATTCTGGTCCAACACCAGTGTAACTTCTCTTTTTTGTGCCACACAGAAAAGCCATCTCTGCCCTAGAGGATTCTCCCATCCAAATCTTGTTGCTGATTTATTTCCCTGTCTTTGTTATGGACATAAATTCTGCCTGGTTTCTACCTCAGCCGCACTTCTCAAACCAGTTTTTTTTTATTATTTCATATGTAATTACTCAAACCAGATAGGTTTTTTTTTCCCTGACTCTCATCCACAGGGTATTTGCATTGCTCAGATGGGTGAATCTCATAGCTTTTGCTGTGTAGAAAGGCTGTGTACATGCTTCTAGACTGCACTACAGCTGTAGCTCTTTGCCACTGTTCAACCTTTCTTAATATGAAGACTGAAATTGAAGAATAGATGGCTCTTGTCTTCTGGAATATGTACAGTTCTCTGTTCCCCTTCCTGGACCTGTTGGGTTTGCCCAGAAGCATTGCTATTATAAGTTTATGAGATTAATTTTCACTTCAACTTATTTTTCAGTACTTCATTATGAAGAAATCTTTGTATCATTTTAGACTTGTAGACCTTTTCTCATAAAATTTGCATCATAAAGGATGGATGTGCAATATATTCTGGAAAGAGGTACAGCTATCTGAAATCTTGATGCCACTTTCTTCCTGTTCTGTAACTTACTCTGACATTTAAGACTTGGAGGTTTTCCAAGTCATACTTGCCTGCACCTCCTCTTTCTGTCTTGACCATCTTGAACAGAAATATGAAATGCCTCAAGAGAAAATTCTGCATTTGTTGCAGACTTCATCATTACAGAAAAAGGTATGGCCAGTGCTAACACATCCATAGGTTTTCTACCATCTAGAAAGGCATAGTATGGTTATCAGTTTGTCACAGACCATGTAATGTCACCAGTCATTCTGGCATTAAGCCCATACTTGGCTTTGAGCAAGAATGTCCTTGAGAAAGATATTTTCACTTAAAGAGTGCAAGGGATGGAAATTTGTTCCTGTGCTTAATCGCCTGAATTTTTAAGCATGTATCTTATTACTTATATGGCTTATCTGCCCTTTTTTGAAAAGTATGAGGACAGTCTTATTAGATGTTATTTATTGACAAAATACGCTGTTTTCCAAAATTTTTCAGAACGTAGTGTCTCTTTGATGAATGTTGCCATATGAAAGAGGTGGATATGTAGAGTTAGAGCTCAGGAATAAAAAACTGGAACTAGAAAGGCAGCTGCAGCATTTTTGCTGATCCTTGCTAGTTCATTATAGCTGTCTGTGATACAATCCTTATTTCAATGATCCCACCTAAGTTTCATATATTATGCTGTCAGCCTAATAGATGGGTATATAGTATACTCTATACAGTATAGAGTTTAGACCCCCTTTTACACCTTAAAGGGAGAACTTTAGACCTTAAAATTACTTCTGTTTCTTTTGCACTGGCCACTACTATTAGTGCTGCTTTTGTAGCTCTCATTGATTATCCCAGGGTTGGTCTGTTGTTGATGCTAATACAAGTTTATTTTCTTTTAAAGTCATATTTCTTGAATTGTTAGATTAATATTCTGTGGGTAACAGAAACATGCCATATGACACATTGTCTAGAAGAGTTTTATTAAAGAAAAAAGGAAAACTTTGTCTGCCCGACTACATCTGATATATTAATATAGTACTGATATATTAATATAGTACATTGATTATCGTTGTACTATTTTGTACATAATTGAGAAGGTAGCATATATTCTGAACATTTAGGATTCTAGCCAATTCTAACTTCTCCCTCAATTAAACATCATTTAGGTGTTGAAACATGCCCATAATAGTTTTCTGAGGATAGTAATAAAGATGAGGGTTGTGGCACCAGATGTCACTCTATAAATCTTAACATAATAGTCATATATTAAAAGGAATGTGACTAGCACATGAAATCTTAGTAAACAGGTAAAGTCTTAGAAAAATTAAGTGGCTATTTCCTTTAAGAGAAAATAAGTGTTAGTCTGTCTTGATTTTCTTTGAGGGTAGATTGTAGGCTGAAAGTAAGATCTGCAGCTATTTTCTTTAGTTTATCCCATGCCTTTTTTAAGTAGTGTCTTACAGAATTGCATATTTTAGACTGCCCCCAGTTTTATTGCTGAGTACGATGTTATGTGGTATGGAATGGTCCCTCTGGTCAGTTGGGGTCACCTGTCACACCTTTTTCTTCTCACAGCCAGGGGGAAGCCAGGACAGGGCAGGGGGCTGCAGCATGAGGAACAGAGAAGGCCTTGGTGCTGTACAAGCACTGCTCAGCAATTGCTAAACACTGGTGTGTTCTCAACACTTAGTCACAACTAGAAGAACAGGCAGCTGTGAAGAAAACTGCCTCCTTCCCAGCCAGACCCAGTACACCTGGGATTACAGGAGTCAGATGGGTTTATAAATAGATTAATGGAATTGAAATATAACATTTTGATTCCATTCATATGTCTGTCTTTTCTCTCCCGCATGGCTTGATTGTTTTTGTACATCATTGTTGTTAACATTCACGTGGTTTATTAGTAGTAAGCTTTGGCTATAAAGTTGCATCCTTTATTTAAGAAGTCTGATCAATGAGTTCTCTCAATTACTTTTACACTGATCAATCTCACATCTGAATCATCAGCCCTTGAAGAGATGAGAGTTACAGCTCTTTGAAGTGTGACTTCTGACACTAAAGTAACGTGTTGACACAACTGATATTGATTGTAGTTCTACCACTACTTTGAAACACTTATGGTAAATCTTAATTTTTTCATTCTAGAGCCACTCTAGAATTTAAAGGTCTTGGGATTACAGTGCTTTGATCCATAAATTATTGTGTAGTTCTACCTCTCAAGACCTCCAGGAAAAACACTAGGTAAATAGTGATGTCCTAAAATAAAGTAGATCCATATTTTTCTAAGAGGCAGGCTAAGTACTTTTTATGTCAAGTTTTTGTTACCTGTGGTAACCAGCCGTGTTCCAAGAAAGCAATGTGATCATATGGTGTTGTTACCTACGGTTGTTACAGTTTTGCTAGTGTGTTTTTGCTCCTGTGTTAGACTTTTTTCTGCTTCTCATTATTAACATGTAAAGGTTTTACCAAGCCACTAGTAAGGCAGATAAAATTTTCCATCTCAGAACTGAGCTACATTCAACATATGCACAGATGTGCATGGTAAACAAAGCTGGAAGGAACACACTTGGATTTTCTAGAGTAGTTTCGTGCAACTGCATGCTTAGAAATAAATTCACAGCTAATTGGTGCTAAATTACATTGTACTTCATGCACAAAATCAAATTTCTCCATGAGAGAATTTAGATTTACTTCACAGCCCTCATTAATTGTTCTCATATTCTTTGATATAGTCATATATATAAAAAGGAAAACCAGAACATAAACATGTTAAGCTTAAGGATTTAAACATTAAAAAAAGCAAGAATTACAGAATTAAGGTTGAATATTTACTCAGTCTTGACTGAAGTAATAACCTCTGAAATAGCACTTCATTACACAATAGAATATTCTTTCCCAGGTATCATAGGTAATACAGGGTAACATATCATATAAATTATTTAATATAACATACAGTTGACAGGCTAAAGGACCTAAAATTCACACAGTGAAAGAAGTTGTGTTTAGAGTAACTCTAATCTGTGCACCATACACATGTAGGGCTAAATTTTTAAAGGGGTCTCATTTTTCCCTCTGGTTTCAAATCCTCAGTCTATTTCATGCATGTATGATAGGATTAAGATACTCATTCTTTACTTCAGTCCCTAATTGATCTATCTTAATCCTTTCATACCTGTCCTTAAAAAAAGAGGCCGTCTTTAAAAATTTCACCTAAAGTGCTCAATTTTGCCTTCAGATACCTCCATGCAACTTCCATTGAAGTAATTGGAGCTGTGCCTGCATATCTGATGGTGGAACTGGACTCATTGCAATTAAGGTACACATTTACTGACATAATTAGTCATCTGGAATAATTGCTGGGCCCAGTGTGACATTCTGCATGTGCAGAGTTTGCTAGATTGGACTCTCCATATGGGAGATTGAAGATAATGATAACTTTATTTCATGCCTTAAATTTGTAGTTGTAGCCGAATTAATTTGTAGTTGTAGCAGAATTTTAATGTAGTTTGTTGTACTTAATTTTCTTATTTTTAAATAAGAAATGTGGAAGGAATTCACAGTGATGCCTTTGTATATATTTTCATACCCAACCAGGACACAGACATTCTGTCATTTCTATGAGCGTGTTACAAATGGTTTGTGCAGGCACAATTGTGATTTGTGCAGCAGCTTATAGTTAAAAATATTAAATCCTGAGTGTACTGCTTTTTTTTTTTTTTTAGCCTTGTATCTTTGCGCTGGTATAGCACAGACATAAAATAAATCTGTAAATAATGCCACAGTGAACTAACTGCATAAAAGCCACACATACTAAAGTTCCTCGTAATTGAAAATACATAGAGTACTTATTTTCCAATAATTTAAAATTTTCTGTGTTTTGTGATTGCAAATTGATTACTGCAGCTTTAATATAGGTGCCTCTCTCCTGTCACTGATCTGGGGAGGGGCTCTTTGACTTATAAAAGTAGTTGTTTTGTAGAGAGTGATATAAATCCATGGTTGGCACAAAAGCTGAAGATTTTGTAGAGGTTGCCTCAAATAAAATTAAATTTGTGACACATAAAACTTCCAACTTAAAAGAAGTTTTTCTGAGATGTTATAACCTGTTGAACCACAATGAACATAGTGAATACTCCTGTGATTTAGAGTAGTTACTGATAAATATTTGGGTCTAGTTCTAGAACTGTTAAAAAGTGCCAGTTTTCATGGTATTGATGTTACCTGTATTGCTTTGAATTTAAAATGCTAAGAAATTTAAGAATAGTAGAATATATAGATGCCTCTGAAATTTATTCACTACCACAAAAATTAAATTACTTAGAGGAAGCCTTGGCCCAGGGGCCCTTATACCACCCTCTGTGTTAGTGGAAAGTCATCTGCCTGTGGCAGGCACAGCCAATATTAGTTGCCATAACCTGTTATAGTTGAAGATACTCTTTATAGCACCACAACTCCTTGAAGGTGCAAGATTTCTGTTTTTAAAGAAACACTGACACATAGAAGTTGAAAACAAAGAACAAAATAATTATTTGAAGTAAAGGTGATCATTACAAAGTAGTGATTTTAAAGGAGGTTTTGTTAAAAAAAAGCCAAATTACTAGAAAATAACTGTGTTTTTGATATGACTGGTTGAATGGAGAATTTATTCCTCTCAAATAGTCTTAGCTATATTAAACTGCTCTGTTTCAAGATAGTAGAAGGAGTTAATTAGTTCAAAAATTAGTTTCATGCATTAATTCTTAGAATGCTACTGTAATGTTTTCTGCATTTTAACAAACACATGCTTAGATGATCATGGATTTACGTCCCCTGCATTTAGAATATTTAACAGATTTATAATTCAGCCTACCACGTAAATTTTTTTCACTCTTTTCATATCTGTTGCACCAGCTTGGTTATGTGTAAAAATTGGGATGTCTGCCTATTTTCAGGTAAAGACTTGCAATGAAAGTGGTTGATTTCTTGACATTAGTGTTCCTTTGTTCTGTGCTTACACCCTGCTTGTTCTACATGTTTGTACATTTCTTTGTTTTGTTGAAATGGAAATAAGCTAAAATTGTTGCTAAACCATTTGTTTTTTCCAAAAATTTTGCTCTATTTTTAATTGATTTTCATTGTGTGTTTTTGCAGCAAGCTTAGTAGTGGAGGAACGAACGAGACAGATGAAAATGAAAGTGCACCGTTATAATCAGACATCAGGGTCTGGTTCTAGCCAAGAACATGAGCGTGAGCAATATACCAAGGTAAAGTCAGTAGTCTTGGAATGATACTTTGGCTTGAAAATTGAAGGCATAAACTTGTTTATTTAAAACATTATATTACATTCAAGAACGCTGTATTTTAAAGCCTGACAGAAATGTCTTCAAGTAATGACTTTTTAGCATAATTTTTGCCCCCTTCTGATGTGCGTTAGGCTTAGTCTTTGACATCAACTAAAATGAATCTGTAAAAACCGAAATACTTAAAAACTAATTCAGGAAAGAAAGATCCTTCAGCTTTTATAAAGAGACTTATCACATCTAGCTTAGGAAGTCCTCAGACTTCCAGTCCTTGGAGTCTGGAAAAGCAGGCCAAAGAGTAAGTTGGCCTTTGTTGCTGTGTGATTTCCAGAGGGCTAGATGGAACTAGGTCCAATCACATGCAGATGTTCTCATATTTGTATAATGTTTTTGCATCCTAGTAATGTCAGAGATAAAGTGTTTCCTTTCTTGAAGTACCTACTGATTACTTTGAGTTCCTTTTCTAATAAAGGCATAAAAAGTTTCTGTGATAATGAAATATATCAAAATTATGTTGTATAGAGGAATTTTGTTTTCTTATAAAGGCTAAAATGATAGCCCATAACTTTGCAATTTAAACTGTATAGGGTTCTAAGCAAATTGATGGAAATGCCTTGCACATCTGTACTGCTGCTTACAATTCAAGCTGTGAGGAGCTGGATGCTGCTGGAGATACAGATTAAAATAACCTATAAGTGAGGTATTCATCTAAAACAGAATCACAAATTCACTTAGGAGTGGTTAAATAGGAAATTTGGCAGCTAAGTTTTAATTGCTAACAGATTTGAAAGATTGGTTCAAGATCTTGTTGCAGTTAAATATGCAAACAACTTTAATAATGAACAGTTCTCAAAAGGAAGGTAAACAAGAGACACAAGAGAAACAAGGCTTTAGGTTTTCAGTGGCCAAATTGTGGGATATCAGTGCTATTAAAAAAACTCAAAAGCTGGGGTGGAAATTTCAATGAGATCCTCTGTCAGAAGCAAGAATTTGTTTAATTAGAACAGCTCATTTGCCACCGGGTTTGCTGTTATCTTCTAAAGAGGTCCACTCAGGGCAAGAGGGTGAGATGCAGTGCTGTGATCTCTGTGGTACTTCCCAACCACTTAACATGCTAGAAAAAAAAAAGTCAAAATAGGGTTGATAAAATTTTCATGAGAGAGAGGTAATATGCAATCTGAGGACTTCTGCCAGGATGATCAGAGACTTTTGTTCAGAGTCAAAGGCCAGGTTTCTTAATTAGATTATATATGCTTACAGATTGATTGAAATTTTTGTATTTATCAGTCTGAAACTTATTTTTTAATCCTAACTCTCTAATATTTATGATAAGCATAATTTTGGTCATCCAATATGTTTTTCTTACTTGATCAGCTTAGATCCAATGTGTGGTTAAATATCTGTTAGAAAACATCAACGTGCAATGTTACAAATTTCTCTTATCTTTAGAACCTTGAATTTTCTAGATCTTCTTTTGGTTTTAAATGCATGTGGAAATGAAAATTGAAATAATGATGAATACTAAATCAAAAGAACACTGAAATGATTCTATTTAGAATTTTTTTTCTAGAAGTATGAGGAAAATTTTGAAGAAGCAAATTCTCTGTCAGTTGTTACAGAGAAATATTTTTGGAGTACCTTGTATTCTGACAGGCATGTACTTTTTTCCATGCTAAAACAGTAGTAAGAAGAATTTCCCTGGACTTTAAATCTTTAACTTTTCATGTATTTTCTACATAATAATGTTGGAGTCCTAGATAAGAGGGTCCAATACAGAATTAATTTTTCAGTGCTGAGAAAGAATTATATTAGCCCATTCTAACACTCCATTATACTCACTGTTGTGGTTGTTTCATTTCACTGTGGTGATAGTCATCACTTTAAAAATGTTACCAAAGCAAACCTTATGCTACTGTTTTTCTCTATCCTGAGAAAATGCTGAAACAGTCAAGAAAATAACCAAGACAGATGAAGATTTGGACAGCTCTAATGAAAATGTAGGACATCGTATCAGCTGTTGTGGTAAAGCTGATGACTGAGACTTCTCAGAACCAAAGACTCTACGTAGTTTCTGCAGCCAAAATTTGTGAAAAGTTTTCAAAAACTGCAGAAACAAGACTTACGTTAAATAAAAAATATTAATTATAATAGGCATTCTGGAATAGTGAAAAAAAGAAATATTAACTGACTATTAAAGAAACAGCAATTGCAAGTACAGATTTTCCTCTTTAATCAAAATGCTTCTTTCTTTCCCAAATAGCAGTGTTTGCCCTCTGCTCCCGAAAATAAATCTACTTATTAGAGAAGTTATACTGTGCTGAACATTGAGAAAATAGTCCATTCTGCATTTCAGAGCAATCAGTTCACATGGATTGATTCTTCCAATATTTTTGCATTTGCAAATATGCTTGTTTTATTACATAAAAAATTCTCTAAACAATTTAAAAATTTTCCTTCAGTATGGGACTGGATCATATTTGTAATGGCTAATTATGCATATATAAAATAATTCCTGAAAGTTAAATAAGTTTTCTCATATATCGAAACAAGCCTTTTTAAAACAGAGATATCATAACTGGTCTTTTGCAATTTCCAGTCAATTTCTGATGCATTACAGTTTTGGAATTTTTTCCACAATTTCTCAATTTTCTAATTTCAGTAACCAAGCAATAGTTTTCCAATATGCACCATGCAGGTTTCAGTTTTGAGCATCCATTAATGGATTTTGAATAGGCAACTGTCTGCCCTGCAACATTTGTATGCATCTTCATGGCTGTTCCACTCTGTTTTGAGACTTTCACAGAGCTTACATCCTTATTTCCTCCCAGTGCAGTGGAAAGACTCCATAATTTATGTGAAACTTCTAATAAGCTAAACAAAATAAAAGTATTCTAAAAAAAACACCAAACCTCTGAGGATTTGTCAAAAGGTTTAAAGAAGAGCTTTAAACACGTCTTCCTTCTTTCTTATATATTGGTAAGGCTTTAGTGGCTAGTGTGCACATATTTGTGCTGTTTTAGTGCTTGAGAGAGTCAAAACATTTGGTGGCATAATTCTAGATTTACACAGAGGTGAATTACAATGTAACTCAATTAGCTTTTTAATTGAGAAATACACTAAGTTTTTTTTATTCCAGATGCCACATATAGAACACAAACACCATGCTGCTGCTGCTTCAGCTTTCCCTTTTTTTGGAAGTTCTGTTTATTGAAGAGTTACTGATTAGAGCATTGTAGTATATACTTTAAAAGGATATCACTCTATATTTAGATGCACTACTGACTTAAGACAGTATGTGATTGAAAAGCATTTAGCACAGAAGTGTAATCAAGGCATTTGTTCAGTGGCACTGTGGATTTAACTCAATAGTTACTGTCTTAACTCTTAAGTGTTAGCAGTTAATGTCTAAAATGGGCTGGGTAGGATACTCGGGCTGATAGGAGGCTGATTATGTTAAATTTTATGTCATACTGGGTAAGGCATCTGGGGCTGCTTTTGGACATAGATTTGGCATGTGCTTTTGCTCCCCCTCATTCACTTGGAAGAAAAAATTCTTTAATGTGTGTCGTATTAAGATGACAGTCACTCCAGTACTAGCTGGATTTCACAAAATTTAGTGAGTTCCATTCATTTCACCCGTGGGCTTCGCTGCAGTTTCCTCGTGGTTTGACTTGCTCATTTTTATTGTTCCCTGTTTGGAAGTTGAGCAGTGTTCATAGGAGTTGGACACAATTAAAGAAAAGTTCTTTAGAACCACTGGTGCTTAGTGGAGTCTGGACCATGGCATGAGCTGCTCCTAAGACAGAAGCTGGAGTCAGTGATGAGGCCTAAATACCCCAAGGTGCCAACTGCTGGGCTATGAATGCCAGCAGCATTCAGAGGAACCCTATGTGAGCAGCCATAAAACTCAAGGTGCTTTGTGCAGAATTCAGTGTTTTCTGACAAAATTCCTCGTTAGAGTGCCTCAGAAGATAGCTACAATCTGAAGACTTGTATAAGTCCCTGGATGAATCTATACATCTGGTCTGGATTTCTCTTTCCTCATGTTAATGACCTCATTTTAAAGCCCATTTTATTTTCTCATTTCATTTCCTCATATTAAGCACATAATGAGTTATTCATTTGTCAAGGTTAGTCACCTGGGACTTTTTTTGTAGTCAAAGGATAGCACACTCACTTAATTTTCAAAGAGCTGAACTCTTGTATTCTTCATGGTTTTGGGAGTTAAATCTAGAAATATAAATACTTTCACATTAGATAATATGAAATACAATTCAATTATAACAGACTGTTAAATGACTTCTAAGATAGGCCTTATAATCGGTTAAATTGCTAACACTGTGAGTCATTAAGGAGTTTAAAATTATTTATGAAGTACAATCTTTTTGTTTGTGTGTATGCTCTTCCATTCATGTTAACACATCTGCAGTTCACCATTTTCCTTTTTTCTCATTTTGCTGGTGTGCAAGAAGCAACAGCTCCACAGGTGATAAAGTGAATGGAAGAACTGCATTTCAGCTGTTTATAGACTGCTGTTTTTGTAATGCAGGCAAGGACAGTGCAGATATTTTTGGCATTTGAAACTAGCTGCTATTAATGTTTAAAAAACCAGACCTACTCTTTAGTAATTGCTATTGAAGTTGCTGCCAACTTCAGCAACTCTCCTAATGTGATAAATAGTGCACCTTGGAAAAGAAATGTTACATAAGCTGTAAAATACAGAGTTGAAAGATAAATGATTGTACTGAAAATATACTTCATTTTGAAGCATGAAAAAAATGTTGTAATGTTTAAATATAACATGTCAGGAAAACTTACTGCAAATATATGTGCAGTTGTAAAGAACAGCAGTTTTCTGCTTTACAGTATAATTTTGTCATATTATTTTTGAGCCCAGTTGGAAACCTGCAGGCATTACTTCATTACAGGTACCATATAAGAAGATCTTAGCCCATGTTATTTTTCTTCATATTATATGTCCACGTTTTTTGCAGCAGTAAAATATTCTCATTTTAATGATCACTGCTTTGTGGAAGAGTACTACATACTTCTCTCTGTATTTGAAGGGAAAGAAAGGTAACTTCAAAATTGCCTTAATTTTGTTCATCTGTTAGCTGAGATGACTATCGGCCTGTATCAGAGGTAGGTAGGAAATCAGTAGGAAAACTTGTATGCCTCCTGTAGAAGTCGGTAAATTAATTAGAATCAGCAGATATAAGAAGGAAAAGCTAAATCCAGAAGTAGTAGTAGTAAAATGTAAACTCTGTAGCACTCAGCACTGATTTTCAGCATCAATACTTTTTGTGCTAATCTCCACTTACGTGAAAGGAAAGATTTTCAGTTTCTTGGGAATCACAGCCCTGGCATACAGTATAAAGGGGTAGGAAAATCTCAGCCATGCCATGAAAATCTCATTTAGGAAGGGATGCTCCATGTTTTCTGCAGTAGCTGTGTGATTGCAATACAGGGCAAGTAGAAGACATGGATTCAGTTTTTTCTTTATGTCCCATCTCACTGTAAAATTCTCTGTTTACAGAGAATATCTCTCCATGGCTCCCACTTACAGAGGATGATACCTGGGCTGAAGACCCCTGCACCAATAAATGGTTTCCTATTGATACTGAACAGTCAATTGATGAGGCTAAATATTTAAAGCCACAGATACACAAACTGGGGCTTCTAACTTCTCTCCCAGTATTCTAATCAGTAAGCTGCACAACCATGCTTGATGCTTTCCCTCTCTCCCCTCTCCCCATCTTTCCCAGCCCACACAGATATCCCGTGAAAGGTGGAGCAAATTCAGTACAAGTGAAACAGGGTCTTCTTCACGACATACACAGTCCACCTGTTGAATCATAAGTTGAGTGCTAAACAGGCACTTTTCAGGTGTGGCTTGGAACAAAGGACAGCAGCTATACCTCCCTCAATTAGTTAGAAGGAAGACTTCCAGCAGGACAACTTCCAGAAGTCACTGCATCTGGCCTTGGTGGTTCTCTTGATGAGGGAGTCTGCCTTCTCCAGCACCATCTCATGGCTGCTCAGGGACCACCTAAGTCTTCTACCACTGCAGGTTCACTATATACACTCTCAAGCCAAAGGCTACAAAGGGAATACGGACTTTTTGGGGAGGAAGAGGAGTAATCTGACATTATAATGGCGGAGGGAGGAAATCAGATTGTCTTCAGCAAATACAAATAAAGCACGGAGCTATTTCTGAAAGAGTCTGTTACTATGTTTAAGAAACCCCATGCATTTGAGAGATTGCTTGGTTATATTTTAAACAAATAATTTTTGAAGCCTCAACTTCAAAGGAATAGTTTGTAGATATATTCTCAATATATGGGATGGGTGAAATCCCTCTTTCACTGAAATCAACAGAAATTTTATTATTTAATGGGATAATTTTGCAGATTGCAAATCTGTTTAGCATAATGGAAAGCCAGATCATTCCATGTGTCCAGATGGTTTTCATATTTTTACATGTCTCATTTAGAGTAGCTTGAAGGATTTGTTAGGAATTCTTTAGGAATTTTAAATGAAACATCAAGTCTGTCTCAGGACTGGGGCAGTTTAACTTACAGTGGAGAGAATTAACCATTCAGTTTTCTAGCCTCTGAATGTTTATATGTAGCCTAAGTAAAAGGTTTTCAAACTTGGATTCTTTCTTTGAATATTTTTTTAGACTTCAGAAGAAAAGCATGATCTCTTATTAAGAAATAGGTCTGATAAGAATTAGTATACTTTGTGTTTCCATTTTGGAGTTACCATTTTATCTTGCAGTCTGAAGGATAGCAATCAGCAAAATTCTTTAACAGACTCTACAAGCCATTAGCAAAAGGAGATTTGAATAAACATAGCAGCATAGTCTCACCTTAACCCCATTGGGCATTTATATTCAGTAAAGTCACAAGTCATCTGTAAAGAGAACCTCACAATAAATTCCTGCTGTAGTTGAAAATATTTTTGAATATCAGGGTGCTTGAGTCCTTTCTGTTACCCATTTTCTTAAAGTTACCATTAATAAACCAGAGCTTGTCTCCTGCAGATGTTTTTACTCAGTCACTTCAAGGCCCTCACAGGGTACTGCTTAGAGGTTTTGCTAAGCAGTGTTCTAATGCACACCTGAAAAACACGCTGAGACAGTAAATTTATATAAACTCCATTTGTCCTGCAGATTTCTATATTTACAATTGGTGCATAGAATTACTTTATTCCTTCCCCTTCTCTGCTCCTGTTGACTTCCTCATTTTATCCTCAAAGTTTTTTCAAGTGTGCACAAGCATAGTTGCTGAAAGGCAC